>OX392463.1:697500-1947500 GCA_947623515.1 Neoascia interrupta
GGATAGTAAGCTCCAGATCAAAACCGAAGTTAAGCCTGTGGTGCCCGAACCTTTGGTGCCCAACGCTGGCGAAAAGAAAAAATGTGTCTTTAACCCCGAAGAATTGAAGCAGGCCTTATTACCCACTCTCGAGAAACTTCTACGCCACGAACCAGAGTCTGTACCATTCCGATACCCAGTAGATCCGCAGGCATTAAGTATTCCCGATTATTTTGAAATTGTCAAAAAGCCCATGGACCTGGGAACCATTAGAAATAATCTGATGAACGGAAAGTACAGTGATCCGTGGGAGTATGTGGACGATGTATGGTTGATGTTCGACAATGCGTGGCTGTACAACCGTAAGACGTCGCGTGTGTATAGATACTGCACCAAGGTAAGCTCAACGTTATCTATTCTTTTCAGACAGTTTCTTTACTTTTTTTTATGTTGGAATAGCTCTCGGAGGTGTTCGAACTAGAGATCGATCCAGTTATGCAGGCTCTCGGTTATTGCTGTGGCCGCAAATATACGTTCAACCCACAGGTGCTGTGTTGCTATGGCAAACAGCTGTGCACGATACCCAGAGATGCGAAATACTACAGCTATCAGAATAGGTACGCTTTTAGCTTTCACATCGTTTTTTTTTTTTTGTTTAACTAGACGCTTACAATGCTTGAAGCTGTAATTAGACGCTCTTGTCAGTAAATGCATCTTTTCAAACACTTGCTAAGCCATGTAATTCCAAAAAAAAATATTAATTAACCTTTTTGTTTGCTTTTTTTTTTCTTTTTTCATTGCCTGCACATTACATTTATGTACTCCTTCTGGTTATGGTTTCGTACAATCACCACCACCCATTCAAATAAAATATTTTACCGAATGTGCTCTAATAACAATAACCCCTCGTCAAATCGCTCGTTGTTTTCTTAAATCTCACTCTGTACTACTATTCATCTACCACCACCACTACCAACCGCATCACCATCGCACTCAAATAAAATTTGTTTTAAAACAAAACGAAAATAGTCTAAAGGATTATGGTGTTGCATCTAACAGATATACGTTCTGCCAAAAATGCTTCAACGACATCGTGGGCGATACGGTTACCCTGGGCGATGATCCACTTCAGTCACAAACGTAAGTAAAATGTTTAAATATTATCTTTTGTATTTTATATTTAAGGGTTCTAAAACAAGAGGTTTCATTTGAGATACTTCGTGTGTAAGTAATAAGTCAATTTTTCAAGGACTTTTTTAAGTGCCTAAATTTTACCACCTAAATAATTACGTACCGAGACTTGATTGCGAGAGGAATTGATCCTCTGCGAAAATGTCCTGATTCTGTACAAAATGAGTCAAAAATATTTTACGTTTCACTTTTGCAAAAAAAATTTAAGGGGCAATCCCTAGTGAAGTCATCAATGAAGGCACGGAAAGCCAAGATTAAAAAAAAATTAAACAAAATTTTTACATTGCATGTTCAACCCCAGTAGGATTAACTAAATAAAATAAAAAATCTTTACAAAAAGAAAATGCTCTTTCTTAAAAAATCAAAATGAAACCTCTTATTACAAACTTTTTACATATCTCTCACTCCGCGAAAAACTTGTAGGAAATGCCATATTGACGCAGGATGAGGTAACCGTTGCTTGAGGTGCCTTGAATGGTACTTTGAATTGCGCTTTTATAACGGTTGAATAAATCTAACGAAAGTTTAGAAAAAAAAACGTAAAAGGTTTAAAAATCAACGCCAATAAAACACCTCCTAAGTCCAAACCATAACTTTAGGCTGCATTTTTATGACCGTTGAATAAACTTAACGAATGTGGATTTTTTTAAGCAAATGTGAAGGCCAGGACAACGTCATAATTTGTATAGCTTTAAGGCCCGTTTGCTGATACTCATCAAAAGTATCTAAGTTATACTTAGGGACTAAGTTCCGAACTAGTTGCGAGCTATGGCACCTCGACCTAATATTAGAGTGAAAATAAACCAACATTAAGGTTTGTAACTCAGAGTCCATAATTAACTTTTTCTTGGGTTTAGTATGATAAGACGTTGCTAAAAAATAAAAAATCGGTAAAAAAATCCTGTGCTGCTCGAAAAAAGTCAATTTTTACCAATTTTCCGGAGCCTCGAAACAGTCTTTTCTTAATATCTCAGATTCTAATAGCGTTACTATAAACAAACAAAAAGGGGTTGCTGTGAAATAAAAAAAGCCACAATACTGACTGATAGAGATACTTTGAAAGTGAATCCTAACCTCAAAATTTCCTAATGCTAATGACTTTTTCACTAAATTCGCTATGTATCGGGAAAATATTGTCAGATTTTTATGAAAATTGCAGGGAAGTTCTATATTTATACCTGAAAAACGTGGTTTTAAGTAAGAAAAAAAAATTTATTTTGCCGCCATTTTTCGAAAAAAGAATCTCGAAAAGGATCTCTCTTTCTTAAGAAAATTATTTTAATTTTTTCTCCTCTAAAATGTACACTTAAGTGCAAAAATTTATAGTAAATTCGCCAGAGAGTATATAAAAATGCAAACACATTAAGGAAATAATATTTGAGTATCAATTGAATGCATTATGGCACATAATCATTTTTGCACTACAGTAAAGAGAGTTCGTCAAGATCACAAAATTCACAAATCAAAATTCGCTGGTCCAGATTGAATATTCTCAAGTATTCTGAATAGGTGTTCTTCAACGCTGACAAAACCATTGTTTAAGTCTTTTCATAGATCATACTCCCCAGGTTTCTTTCCTAGTAGATGGAAAGCAGCTTTTGTTCAGCCCGTCCGATTCTTCTTCTACCTCTAGCTATCGTCCAATTGCAATAACTTCCCTTTTGTCTAAGGTCATTCAAACGCTGACTTACTTTTAGCTTTTTAAGTACCTTGAATCAAGAAAACTCCTTAATGAGCGGCAATACGGTTTTCGTAGCAAAAGATTCGCTGGTGATCGGATAGCATATCTCACCAGCGAACCCTTGATATTTCAAAAGCATTTGACAGGGTCTGCCACCGAGCCCTCTTGTCAAAATGAGTGCATTTGGAATTGACGAATCTCTTGTTCAATGAGTTAGTTAACTTTCGAGCAGTTCAAAACGAGAACAATTCAAGTTGTTTTAGACGGCTTTAAGTCTGCAGTTCACAAAATATGCGCTTGGGGTTCTCCAGGGCTCTGGCTGTCTCCGACTCTCTTCCTTGTTTTCGATCTGTAAATGATCTCTTTTCTCATACGATTTATCCAATTCACACCTTTGCTGATGACTGCACCCTGTTTTTCATATTCGTTCTTGGTTGGCACATAATCATTTTTGCACTACAGTAAAGAGAGTTCGTCAAGATCACAAAATTCACAAATCCGCTGGTCCAGATTGAATATTCTCAAGTATTCTGAATAGGTGTTCTTCAACGCTGACAAAACCATTGTTTAAGTCTTTTCATAGATCATACTCCCCAGGTTTCTTTCCTAGTAGATGGAAAGCAGCTTTTGTTCAGCCCGTCCGATTCTTCTTCTACCTCTAGCTATCGTCCAATTGCAATAACTTCCCTTTTGTCTAAGGTCATTCAAACGCTGACTTACTTTTAGCTTTTTAAGTACCTTGAATCAAGAAAACTCCTTAATGAGCAGCAATACGGTTTTCGTAGCAAAAGATTCGCTGGTGATCGGATAGCATATCTCACCAGCGAACCTTTGATATTTCAAAAGCATTTGACAGGGTCTGCCACCGAGCCCTCTTGTCAAAATGAGTGCATTTGGAATTGACGAATCTCTTGTTCAATGAGTTAGTTAACTTTCGAGCAGTTCAAAACGAGAACAATTCAAGTTGTTTTAGACGGCTTTAAGTCTGCAGTTCACAAAATATGCGCTTGGGGTTCTCCAGGGCTCTGGCTGTCTCCGACTCTCTTCCTTGTTTTCGATCTGTAAATGATCTCTTTTCTCATACGATTTATCCAATTCACACCTTTGCTGATGACTGCACCCTGTTTTTCATATTCGTTCTTGGTTTCTCGCCTCCTGCTCTTCGGGCATAGGACTAAAACGGCAACGTATGCCAAACTCATTAAACTCCGACCTTAGTAGCATTGTATAATGGGGAACTCTTGACAGAGTGGAGTTTAATGATTCTAAAACTCAATGCTGTCTTATATCATTGAAGCAAAACCGAAATACCCAGCCGTTATCCATGAATGGTTTTGCCTGGGCTTCCTTAAGAAGTTGCAAGAAATATTTTACCTTCTGATCTGGTTATTTTATATGAAGTATACATCCAAAACTGCACTGCCCCTGATCGATAGGATAAAAAAAGAAAACTTAACGACATAAACATAAATTCTATTGACTCACTTGAACACCGATGCAATGTCTCTTGCCTGTCACTCTTTTGTTGCTTTAAAACTGAGGCTAAAGTCATTCCTACAATCAGTGTTCCAGCGAATTAGTCAATGGCATTCCATCCCTTACGATATTCAACCGTAGTACTTGTCAAAATTGACTGAACAACAGCTCACCAGGATTAGAGGTTAGTCGTATAATGCGAATGTAGAATGTCCTGCCACATTCAGTCTTTCCTACTCCATACAATCTGCAGCTTTTCAAAACAAAATTGCATAGGTACCTCTTCTTCTAGTCCTTTCTGCTCGTAAGATGTTCTGTATTAAGAAAATAGCCTGATCTCTTATTTACGATTCAATCATCAAAAAAAATCCAATGCTGCGCAGCTCAAAGCTTTTTGCCATTAAAGGGGTCGGTGAGGTACCTTGACATAACAGCGTGAGTTTTCCATCGTCATCCAGATTGACGAGTTTGGCAGGTATGCCAAAATAAGACATTGCGCTATATAGCTCGTCTCTATAGATGCTGTCATACGCGGCCTCGAAATCGATGAAAAGGTGGTGAGTATCGATTTGGAATTCCTGGGTTTTCTCCAAAATCTGCCGCAGTGTGAATATTTGATCGATGGTGGACCTTCCTGTCTCCACACTGATATGTCCCTATCAGATTGTTGACAAATGGCTTCAGTACATCAGAAATGATCTTGTATGCGGTGCTAAGAAGACTGATGCTTCTGTAGTTGGCATAGCTTAAAGGGTCTCCTTTCTTCAAGATCGGGCAAAGAATGCTGAGGTTCCATTCGCCGGGCATGCTTTCCTCCGACCATATCTTGGAGATGAGCTGGTGCATGCTTCTATCCAACTCATCGCCAGCGGATTTAAAAAGTTCAGCAGCTAGGCCGTCTGCTCAAGCTGCTTTGTCGCACTTAAGCTTAGACACAGCTATTTTCACTTCATCCAGGTCGGGTGGGCGTATCGTTTGTATGCTTCGTCGGTTACGTGTTCGTTCGAGTTGAATGGTTCGTTCTGCCTGACTGCGGTATTTGGTTCGTCTTCGCCGTTATCGTTATACAGTCTGCAGAAATGGTTTTTCCAAATCCTCAGCCCCGACTGCGATTCCACTACGATGTTCCCTTGATGGTCCTTGCGAGCTTCAATTCGAACTTTATACCCTTGGCAGAACCTTATCCTCTGGTAAAACATTCGAATCTCATTCCTGGTAAAACATTCGAATCTCATTCCTGGTAAAACATTCGAATCTCATTCCTGCAGAGAAGTTCGAAAGTGGCCCGGAGCACAGCCAGTAAAATCAAAACTAAGACACTTTCGTTGAGTGCATTCTTTCAACGAAAGTGGCACTAATTGGGATTACTTCTTCCAAAAGATGTGTAAAAAAATCCTTATGTATTTGCGAAGTAGGATTTACGAAACGAATTTCGTCGAATAGGCAGGCCCCTCTTTTAAAGACAAGTACGGATGTTACAAAGAATCAAGTGACTGCCACTTTTTATTTTTAATCGCACAACCAGTAGGTTTGAATTTGACGTTTTCTGCACCTGTTCAGAACTTAGACCCAGGTTTTGGGTCAAACAAATCGGCCAAACCGACAGGTGCCTTAGGACGGTAGGTTCATTGAGCGAGAGATATGTATGGGTTGCCTTCGCTATTACCGACAGTGACTCGAGATCCGCAATACATAAACCTTTGATCCCATCTAGGCAAATCAAAAAGGACCAGTTTAAAGAAATGAAAAACGACCACTTGGAGCTGGAGCCGTTCGTTGATTGTCAGGAATGCGGTCGAAAACAACATCAAATTTGCGTCCTGTACTTGGAGACCATTTGGCCGGGTGGTTTCGTTTGTGACAATTGTCTTAAGAAAAAGAACCAAAAACGAAAGGACAATAAGTTCAATGCAAAGAGATTGCCGCCAACAAAACTAGGTGTATATATAGAAACGCGAGTCAATAACTTCCTGAAGAAGAAGGAAGCTGGTGCTGGTGAGGTTCACATCCGTGTTGTATCTAGCTCGGATAAGTGCGTAGAGGTTAAGCCTGGTATGCGACGCCGGTTTGTCGAAGCTGGAGAATTAAACTCGGAGTTTCCGTACCGAGCGAAAGCACTGTTTGCCTTTGAGGAGGTTGACGGTGTGGACGTGTGCTTTTTTGGTATGCATGTACAGGAGTATGGCTCAGAGTGCCCTGCGCCAAATACGCGGCGAGTCTACATTGCCTACCTGGACTCTGTGCACTTCTTTCGACCACGTCAGTACCGTACTGCTGTGTACCATGAGATTCTTCTCGGCTATATGGATTATGTGAAGCAGCTTGGTTACACAATGGCGCACATATGGGCGTGTCCTCCCTCGGAAGGCGACGATTATATTTTCCACTGCCATCCAACCGACCAGAAAATACCAAAACCAAAGCGCTTGCAAGAGTGGTACAAGAAAATGCTCGACAAGGGAATGATTGAGCGCACCATTCAAGACTACAAGGATATCCTAAAGCAGGCTATGGAAGACAAGCTGACATCTGCAGCTGAGCTTCCCTACTTCGAAGGTGATTTCTGGCCGAATGTGCTCGAAGAAAGTATCAAAGAATTAGACCAGGAAGAGGAAGAAAAACGCAAGCAAGCGGAGGCTGCTGAAGCTGCAGCAGCTGCTGCTAACGTAAGTTCATTTTTCTTGTTTAAATTTCTTTTTCTTTTTTTCCAAAACTAATCGGACGTGGGTTTGGTTTTAGATTTTTTCCTTGTCCGAGGAAAATGATACGA
The DNA here is from genome assembly GCA_947623515.1 of Neoascia interrupta. Lineage (NCBI taxonomy): Eukaryota > Metazoa > Arthropoda > Insecta > Diptera > Syrphidae > Neoascia > Neoascia interrupta. The sequence continues at coordinate 704,598 of OX392463.1, forward strand.
GCAGCGACGGCAAGAAAAAGGGCCAAAAGAAAGCAAAGAAATCAAACAAGTCGAAGGCAGCACAGCGAAAAAATAATAAAAAGTCTAGCGAACAGCAAACAGGCAACGATCTCACAGCGAAAATTTATGCCACCATGGAAAAACACAAGGAGGTATTCTTCGTTATACGCCTTCATTCGGCGCAGTCAGCAGCGAGTCTAGCGGTATGTTTTTGAGCGCACAAGCATTTTTTGAAGATACTCATTTCCGTTTTAACCCCTACAGCCCATTCAAGATCCTGATCCGATTCAGACGTGTGATTTAATGGATGGCCGTGATGCATTTTTAACGTTGGCCCGCGACAAGCACTATGAATTTTCTTCGTTACGCCGAGCTCAATTCTCAACCCTTTCCATGCTGTACGAGTTGCACAACCAAGGCCAGGACAAGTTTGTTTACACCTGCAATAACTGCAAAACTGCTGTCGAGACACGATACCATTGCACTGTTTGCGATGTAAGTGTAATTACACCAATGCGACTCATGTTTGAACTGTTAATTAATTTTTACCCCCCTATTGCTTTTATAGGACTTTGACCTTTGCACTGTGTGCAAGGAGAAGGTTGGACATCCACACAAGATGGAGAAGCTTGGCTTCGATCTGGATGATGGCTCATCGCCGGCAGATCTTAAGCAGGCCAACCCACAAGAAGCTAGAAAGCAATCGATACAGCGCTGCATTCAGTCACTGGTGCACGCTTGTCAGTGCAGAGATGCCAACTGTCGGTTACCGTCGTGCCAGAAGATGAAACGCGTTGTTCAGCACACCAAGAACTGCAAACGGAAAACAAACGGTGGTTGCCCGATTTGCAAGCAACTTATTGCTCTTTGCTGTTACCATGCGAAGCACTGTCAAGAGCCCAAGTGTCCTGTGCCGTTTTGTGCCAACATTAAACACAAGCTCAAACAGCAACAGCTACAACAAAGGTTTGTTTTTGATGTCATATATGAATTGTTGCAACAATAAAAATTGGTTCTTTTATCTAGGTTACAACAAGCACAACTACTTCGCCGTCGTATGGCTGTAATGACAAGAACAGCGACAAACCCAGCTATTCAGACCGGTGTCCCTGTGCCCGGACCAATGCCGGGGGCACCGATGATTCCAGCCGGAGCTCCTGGAGGAATGAGTCCTCATCAAGCCGTGCCATCGCCCGTGTCAACGTCGTTAGGTGGAATGAGCAGTCCCCATCAACAGGGCATCGGAATGAAGCCAGGAGGACACTCACCATCGCCAAACGTCTTACAGGTGGTTAAACAAGTGAGTTTTTTGAAAAGAAAAAAATGCTTGCACATTCTTTTATTTAAGTTTTTACTTAAAAGGGTTATTCACATGAACGCGAGTGACTTTACCGAGTTGTCTCGAACAAATAAATTTAACTCATTCGTCAACAGAATATTGCACATCTTTGTAGCTACAGTAAAAAAAATTTCACGGGGTTTGTGGACTGATTTGAAAATCTTCAAATCGGTTATTCGCATTCATGTGAAAAGTCCCCATGTTTTGTTTATAAACCCTCCTTTACATTACGACAAAAATGGTAAAATCAGGACACAGGTGGACCCCCCTTCGTTGTTTTCTATAAAAAAATGCTGATTTTTGTGATAGTTTATTCAATTTTAATTTTTAAGGTTAATATTCCGCGCTCCCAATAGCACTGGAAAATACGTCACAGAACGCCTATTTTTAAATACGTGGAAAAGGTACCAAAACATGTAAGAAACAAAATGAAGATGGCAGACAAATAAATTTTTGTGCATTTGTATTTTGTATGTATTTTTGAAAGCACAAAAAAAAACAACGAACTTACGTCATAAGAACACCTGCGTCAAATTTTGAACATTGAAAACACATTATACCATGATTTTAAAAACATTGGTCTGCCTAAAAAATTTTGTTTTTTCAATGGTCTGCCTCAACTTTCATTGGCATAAAATTTTTATGAAGCTACCTGACAGAACACCTCTTTTGGCTTCTATCCTTACTGAGGTATGGTAGGACCGCAAACTATCAAAACTGGTCTGCCATCAAAAAACCGTTATTTACTTTGCCAAACTTCAGTTTGAAGGTACAACCCGCAGAAAAGGTAAAAACCTGTGGACCTGTGGTGATGTCTCTAATGCCAGCAAATTTAAACTCTGGACACAACCTTGCTGTCGATAGTATTCTAGCAATTCTTGGCACAATCCGGAAAATAAAGGGATTCTGCCACAACACATTTTTTTGAAGGAGTTTCTTGTTGTGCCCTTGAAAATCGATAACAGATTGCAGTGTCGTCCAGTCCATATCTGGGTTTTTTGGTGCGAATGGTATTGGTTTCATATTTGCCCCTAGTTGTTCTGCTATTGACGCCACATACATACTTATGAAAAATCTACTCCCGACTGTCAAAACAAACCTGACATGATAGAATTGAATATAATGGCGGAAATGATCGAGGTGAGCCAGGGCCAACTTCTCAAGCATGCATGCTGTGTGTGTTACATTCTTCACAAACAGGGGACCTCAATTTTTTGTCGATTCCTAACGGCACTTCGAGAAGTTTTTCTATACAAATGCTTCGGAGGGCTTGGCAAAACCTCACGGAGAAACCTTACATGGGAAACCTTACCTACGCTGCAACTGGACGAAAGAAAGATAGGATTTATTCTACCAAATGGTTTCCTTTATTCCTTCTTACGTCAATCGCAACACTTGCCGATAATTGTATGACATTACAACTTAGGTACTAGATGTAGCAGCCCTGGTCACCGTCATCATCTTTTTATACTTTCGTCCACCTACAAGAACCAAATATTTGTTCAGAAACGATAGGACTCATCGAGCAGAACGAGGAACTCGTGGAGTCGAAACTGAACGACCTTTCGCATCCTGCACTAGGTAACACAATACGAAAAACCCCCTTTCGGTTCAACTAGTCCCGCGAACTGCGAAAGAAATATTTGGTTGTAAAAGAGGCCAAAGTCACCTTTGACCGAGTTCTGAAGACACAAAAAGCCGAAACACTTGTGATGTTTGCACTAAATACTATTGTCTTCGGGACACTTACCGCATACATACAATGCTTTCTAGCACAACCAACGACTTTAAAGTTTAATTAGTATGTGTATGTATGCCAATTTAAAAGTAAAATATCTTTATATTCACTAATAACATGCTTTTAATATTTTTTCTACGGTGGGGTCTAAAAGGACCCCTGACAGGTTGCTCATTTTTTTTTGCGAAAAAAATTTCCAGAAAATTCTGTGAGGCTCCTGTGATAGTAAACACGCAAGAAAATAATAGAAAATTAAATTTCGTTCACTGAGCTTTAACCCCAGGACGAAAAAACTAAAAACAATACAGTAATGAGTGATCAAATATGCTCTGCGGATGTAAAGAAGGGTTAAGGTGATATTTAACACTCCGTTCACGATAGCGTGCTTCTAAATTAAGCAATGAGAGCAAAGAAAAATTACTAAACATTTTAAAATTAAGATTATTATCCTCTACGATCCTGACTAATTGATCTGGCTTCCGCGACGGAAGAAATGCTTTCTTTAACAGAAAAAGCGGCCACAAAATCCCATAATATTTGTTCAATTAAATTGTATAAATTTTAAAAGAAAATTTATTTCACTATTAAGTTCAACAACTAAACATAACTGTAGACCGTTCGATTTTAGAATCATGTTGGCAATCTATCAAGAGCCATTCACTTCGTGGCTTTAAGTTGGAAGCGCTTGTATTTGACACCTGTCAAACTCAGCCGTCATTTGTAGTGTCATTTATTAGGTGGATGTTTGCCATTTAAGATAATGGATCGCTTGACAATGGATCGCCACTTTCCGTGCATCACGCAATGGTTATGATCGTCTTAATCGACCGACTACGCAAACAATTAATGACATTTTGAAGAAATTTGAAGAGAGTGGAAGCGTTACTGATATCACAATCTCCTTCAATTGGCCACCAAGACCATGCAATTTTTTTCTGTGGGGCTACGCAAAAGACCGTGTTTACGCGAATAATCCATAAACTCTGGACGCATTTGAACAAACGCAACCAAAATGTGCGAAAAAGATGCTAAAAATTACCTCAAAGGAAACGCATGCTGCGAATCTACCCGAGTCGGCCATTCAAATGAAATGTGTTTTTTACACAAATTGGCAAATTCCAAACTTTAAAATGGAATACAATTTAAATAAAAATGTAACGTTGCGTGCGTTTTATTTAGCTTTACTTTTAAAACCAAAAAATGAATGAACCTGTATGTTCATAATTTAAAAAAGAAAACCTTCTTGTGCTGGTTAAATACTAATTCCCGGCCAATGAAAACTTTGCGGACAACTTCAATCTAATTTAAGTGAACTTTTTTTTTGCGCACGCCAACACTAAGCTGAAAACGTCTTCTATTGCTTTATACCCTTGGTGATATTCGAAATCCCGTATCTTGAGCGTTGATGTGCGTTTGATTTACACCTTGATATTTATGAGAAAACGCCTTGTCCTAGATATCTATGTATACATAGTGGGATGTTTTACGAACATTTTTGGGAACAAGTACGAAAAGTTCACTGTTAAAACGTCTTGTTCAAATGTCGTTACTGTAAGTGGCACCAAGAATTCATCGTTTTGTCGGAACATCTTCGTTCGACATAGACACAGTTCATATCTTGACATCATAATATCGAAGAAAGGGTGGTTTAAGTCTAATATGGACCTCCTAAAGCCAATTCCGATAGAATTTGTAACTAACTAAATGAATCTTCACTGCCCTGCCCACGAGTAAAAATCTGCTCTTGGCACGACACGAGTATTCAATTCAATATAAAAATAAAATTGCTTGTGACCAAAAGAAATCTAACCCAATATATTTTTTTTTTACTCAAGGTTCAAGAAGAAGCTGCACGCCAACAAGTTCCTCATGCTGGCGGTTTCGGTAAAGTTGCACCAACGCCACAAATGGCACCGCCTGTAATGCAGCGCCACCTCGGTGTAGTTCCTAATCAACCCCAGCAGGGCGTTGGCATGCAGATGGCAGGTCCAGTCCCTGGAGGTAATCTCCTTTCCATCGACCAGTGGGGCAACAGATATCCGAATAATACAAATCAGCCTAACCTCAGGCCACCTAACCAGAATCAAGTAATGCAACAAAATCCAATGCAGCAACGGGTAAGATAAAAAGAAATTTTATTCCCTTAAGCGAGGCTTTACTAAAGGCGCTTTACTTGTTTAGAATATGATGGGTATGGTGGGTGCGGGCTCATCGAATCAAATGGGAGGTGCGATGGGTGTGGGCGGCGGTATGCGCCCGGCTGGCGGTCAAGCCGGAACACCCATTGCAAATGGTCCGCAGTTAGATACTCAACAGCTTCAACAGATTATGCAGAAAATTAAGAATAATCCGTCGAGTGAAGGCCATCACCAAATACTGCAAATGCTGAAATCAAACCCGCAGATTATGGCTGCGATAATAAAGCAGCGTCAGCAAAGTACAAATCCCGGTGCGGGTGCTGCGGTCCTCAACCAAGGTAATGGCCCTCCACCACCCCAGCAGGTTATGCAGCAGGGTGGCCACATCCAGCATATGCTCAACCAACAACAGCAGCCGCAGCCAAACCAGCTTGTAATGGGAAATCAGCCGGGCGGACCTCATAATCGAATGCCGGCGGCGATGCAGAACGCAATGATGGTGCAAGGTGGCAACCAAATTCAACAACAAGTGCCCGTAAGTAAATAGAACCTTGGTTTTTTTCTTTTTTTTTTTGGAGAAATTTTTTTTGCTGATAACCGATCTTTGCAGGTGCAAAACAATCCGTGGTATAAACAGCAAATGCAGATGCGACAGCAAATGCAAATGCCAAACTACCCAGCCCCGCCGTATTCGCAACGACCGCGAGCCCCGCAAATGGGCGGTTTCCAAGGCGGTGGCGGCAATTTCCCCCAAGACCAGTACGTGATGTCACAAGGCCTCAAATCGAACCAACCACAAGTCGGCGGTGTAGGCGGAGTGCTGCCACCCGGCCAGCTTGTACAACAAGGTGTCCAGGGTAATCCGAATGTAATGGGCCCACCAACGCCGCTCTCCATCCAACAGCAGCTGATGCAATCAGTACGCTCGCCGCCTCCAATTCGTAGTCCGCAGCCAACGCCGTCACCGCGTTCAGCGCCCTCGCCTCGAGCTCAGCCTTCAGCGTCGCCCCGCGCTCAACCATCACCCCACCACATGCCAAGTCACTCGCCTGCGCCTCAACCCGGTGACATGCACAACCACATGCATCCCCATCAATCACCTCTTCCTGGAGTGCCGCAAGACGGAGTCGGAGGTCTCGGTGGTCCCGGTCCCGATGCACCCTCGTTGAACGCGCAGGATCAATTAACAAAATTCGTGGAACAACTCTAGTATAATTAGGAGTAGGTATTTTTCTATAAAAAAAAAACCACACATACATATATTTCGTATCTAAAACTAAGCTGAAGTGGAGGTAAAACCGACGACGCCCTTATCGAAATTTTATCACACTTCCATTTAAAAAAAACACACACACAAACAACTTAATACTATTATCATTCTATTGTAGTTATTATTACAATTTAAAAAAACTAGTAGTATGCCCCTGCCCTACCTACTACTACCCCCTCTATGTGTAAATAAAAACTGTAATTACCACAAAAAAGGAAGAAAATCATGTATAAACAGAGAATGCTGTATGCATATGCATGTATCCAGGTATATGTGTACATAAGTTATAATAATTATTACTAATGACGTAGGTTATAAGCAAAACCAAAATGCGGATTTCTGAAATTCACCTCTTATCGTTCACTAATCTTTTCGTTTTTATTACTTTTGCATCTGATATTCATTAAAAAATATGGTAATACAATACATTTTAAGTTTTTAGTAAAACGTTTATTGTAAAATTAGAAATAGTGTTTGTTAAGTGCGCGAAAATAATTTTTTTTTTTCAAAAAAAAAGAAGAGGTTAAAGGAAATGTTTAAAAACCGGCAAACATTTGAAGAAAATAATAATAAAAAAAACAAACAAACAATGCTATAAACAACGTGTTTCTTGTTTACTATTTTTGCAATAACAAAATAGGCATCTCTTTAAGTAGAACTTTTTAAACGACAGTGTTGTAAGTGTATAACGATTGTGTATATATGAATTCTCTTATATATATACAAAGGAATAAGCATAAAAACAATGGGGTTACATAAATATATATACATAAAATAAATGATGATGTGCTTTATTTTTCAAATGGGATTCAACAAATTTCATGCTAAGCTAATCAGTACGATAAGAATAAAATAGTTTAATATAGGATCCACGGTTTTCTTTTGATACGATTAACATGTAAACAAATGATTTACATATATACACAGATATAAATATTGATAGATTGATTGTTTTTCTTTGTCATCCTTTCGTCGTGATACATGTCAATGGAGGAAACATACATCAGCAAGTAAGAATAAATTATTTTTAATCGTAATTTATAAATTGAAATGCACTGTCTTGAAAGAAATGTTATTATAATTTATATACATACTGTTAATATCAATAAATAGAAATAAAGAATTTAAATGTAAAAAAAAACGTAAAGAAGATTTATTCCAAAATTTTTGTGATTAAGGCGGTGCGCGTCAGTTGAAAAACTTTGATTTAAACATAGAACAAGATCAAGTTGTATGCATACACACACACACATGTATATGAATATTTATATAAAGGATATAACACTATTGAACTAGAAACTCTGCATATATACGTACATATATATGAAAATTTCATTTTTAATATCACACTGAGCACATTTAATTTATACATACTATACGTGTGCACCCCAAAAAAAAAGTAAATTTGCGTTTGTCATTATGTAAACAAAACAAATTTTCTTCTTAATTTCTAGGCTACATGTAGATAAACTAATAAAGAAATGAATGAGTACTGTAAGATAAAAAGGATTATATAATCTAAAAACGCAGTAAAAAAATGAATGTTGAGTAAAGCATTGATTCTATGAATAAAAGAAAAACAAACAAAAAAAATAGTAAAAAAGGAGTAACGAAAAGACCCCAGCTGAAAAATTTAATAAAATAAAATAATAAAAAAACGACTTCTGCTTTTATTTGCAATCGAATTGTTGGAAAAATTGACTAATTTCTCCTACAAATACAAGTATGTACCGGAATACATGTGTATGCATACTTAAAAATAAAAAAAAAACTATTGAAATAGGCGAGTTATTAACTAAATTTAAGAAAGTTTATTTCGATTAATTGTGTATAGTTATTTTTTTATCATTATCATTTTTATTATTATTTCTTTTTTAGCTATAAAGTAAAGTTCATTATAATTTTCTTTAAATTCTCTTGAATTTTTACAACAACTACTCTTAGTTCAATGTTATATGTATAAACATTATGTTTTATTTACTAATTTACTTTTTAATTTTGTAATATTTAGCTTCATTTTTTTTTTTTGAAATCCATAACAGTGGTGAAAAAAGCAAAAACCTTCACATACACACATAAGTAATTATTTTCATGTATGTTATTGTTCTTTTTCTCATTATTTTTTTCTCTGTATAGAAAATATTTTATATTAATAATAAAATAAGAAAATTACATATGAATCAATTAATCATGCGTTTGTTTGGTTTGTTTTCGGTTTCGTTAAGTTTCTTATATGGATTTTTGGAACAGACGACATGAGTGGCAGCACTTTTTAAATTTTTTTAATATTAAGTTTTTTTGAAATCGTTTTTTTTTTCAGTGTAGCTTCATATAAGGGGTGATTTTTTAGCTGGTTTGGTTTTGGCAACACTGGTTTTGACAGCTGAAGTGTGTTTGGTACCTTGTGTCACTGTCAAACAGCTTCAGTTTGGTTTGCAATTTAACCATGGATCGTCTTACAAATGAACAACGCTTGCAAATTATTGAATTTTACTATCAAAATTCGTGCTCGGTTCGAAATGTTCATGCCACACAGCACGCGAAACAATGGCGCAATTGCGAGGCGAGTTTGGTGAACAGTTAATTTCACGTTTCGGGCCGGTCAATTGGCCGCCTAGATCGTGCGATTTGACACCATTAGATTATTTTTTGTGGGGGTATGTCAAGGCTAATGTCTATAGGGACAAGCCCGCTTCGATTGACGCACTGGAAGCCAACATCCATGCATTCATTCGTGAGATACCGGACGATATGTGTGAAAGAGTATGCCAAAATTGGACTCAGCGGATGGGCTACCTGAGACGCAGCCGCGGTCAACATTTGCATGAAATTATCTTTAAACATTAAATTGCAAGGTTCAAACTATCGATTCAAATAAATATTTCATTAATTTTTTCGAATTTTTTGTGTTTTTTTTTTAAAAAAAAGTTCTCAACCTCTTAAAAAATCACCCGTTAGTAACAATCCGTCCAAAAATGGAAAAGAAACGTAAGGTATGGTACCACTACGATGTCTATCCGTCTGTCCGTCCGAAAGAAATTATGTTTGTTTAGAAATTATACAAAATTTTAAGAAATTGTACAAATTTTACACAGCAGAGAACATTTTGAAATAAGATCGTCATTAACGTTATGGTAATGATTCAGCAAGTAAGAAAAATAAAATCGCTTTCAGAAATTGAAAGCGAAAACGAACGAATTCAACAGTTATATTTTGTCTCCTAACAAATCAAAATAATTGCAAACACGTCACAATTTAATGTTCTGAGCGGAGCTGGCTGGAGTAATATTTTTTTTCATGATTCGCACATTCGTTCTCACATTTTATCATCATCATAGAAATCTTTCTAGTCCCCTTTTTTGGTCCCAATCGCTAGGTGCTTTCCCGGTTTCCCAGACCAACTTAATGACACGTGTTAGCCATTTAATATCTTCTGCACCAATTGCCTTTAGCATTTCTGGCCGGATTTCATCAACTCCAGCAGACTTACCCACTTTTTGCGATTTAATCGCGGCAGTGACTTCAGGTACTGTAGGACTATTCTCCGCCTTCATCTCGTCAGCAATGGCATTGTCATCCTCCGTGCCCTGTTGGGGATTGAGCAGCTCCGGAAAATGCTCGCTTCATCTGCCTAAGACGTCGTTCTCATTTTAAAGAAGTGTACCGGATTTAACCCCTTGTACGATAATTAACTTCTTTCCTCTGAGATGCTGAATAGTCTGCCAAAACATCTTGTTACTTCCGTCATATTGGAAATTTTTTGTTCCTCAATGTACCGGGCTCGAAAAATAGAGTTCCTTCAATGAATCCACACAATATATGCTTTCTTCTTCTCTTTGATGGCTTCTTGAACTCCAGGAGACTTAAGCCACGCAGTTCTTTTCTCACCACCAGCCGCCACACCAAGCCGCTTCACTCTGCAGAGGTAATGACTGCCGATGAAAACAGCTGCCATTCTTCCTCCACCAGCCGCCACATCAACCCGCTTCACTGCACAAACATTTTTTGCAGAGGCAAAGACTGCCGGTGAAAACAGCGGCCATTCTTCCACTACATTTATTTATACATATATTTTTATTATCTGCATCCTTCCTCCACGTTTATCTCTGAAATTTGCCGTGCAAATTGTTCCCTGTATTTAGACTCAGCATCCTGTCACCTTTCCCACCGTATGTGGGTATCTTGGTTTTCGCCTGGGTTACAAGGGAATACTGTCGCTAAAGCGCAATTCGCAGAACACTAGGTGGTGATCAGTTGACAGCTCAGCTCCTCTGAAAGCGCGAACATCACAAATTATTTGTTTAACACACGATGGCACCACAAAGAAATCAATCAAAGATCTCTGATTTAAACTGTGCCGTTCCGGTACCAAGTGTATTTGTGAATATCAGTGTGTGGAGAAAAGGCGTTCATGATTGATAAGCACAGCAAAAGTCCAACAAGTTCCCTCCGTTCCTGTTTTATGGGTCACAGTGCCTCCTATTCACACTTCTATATGTACTGTTGTCCGTACCCACATGAGCATTGAAGCCACACATTAGGAGAAAGAAGTCCAATTCTTCCACTCCATCCAGGGCAGCATCAACTTGGTTCAAGAAGGCCGCACACTCTCACCCTCGATTGGGTGCATACACCTGCAGTAGAGGTAGAGCCAAAGTCGATCGCTCAAGCTTAAGCTTTAAGATCAAAACCCTCTTTCCCAATGGAATAATTTCAAATACGTTTTACGACTGTGAGTATCCCCAAACCCGCCAGTATAGTCTCATTACTTGGGACGCCAGACCAGAAAAGTTTTTCCACTTAGTTGAGGAGTAGATGCCAGTAGCATCGAGCTGATAGGTACATTTTCAGCCTCCTCAACCAGTTCAAGTTCCTTCTTCGTTAGCTCTATGGCATTCCATGTGCCAATATTAAGTTGGTGCCGTTATCGATTTGTGTGCTGACCATCTAAGTCCTCATTTTTGCTTAGCGCTGCCCCCCTCCGTCCCCCGTAATGGATAGCGTCACCATTGTCCAAAGTTATTGATAGATTAATCTTACACCTTATATTTATCATTCAAATCGTTTCGCTTCAAGTGATATAACCAACCAAAGAGATTAGAAAAAAAAACTCACAAATTGGTATCTACGACATTCAAATTTCAAAGTTCAGTGGTTTTCCATAAGATAATTTCCTCAACTTGGTGTCCATATCAAAATAAAAGATATCAAAAAATTGTAGGTTTCGCCTTCAATGAAGTCCGATGCCAGTTTCCTGAGTGATAAAATTTCCCAAGATTAACCCCGTACGTAAGTACCTACCTTTAAGCTCTAATTTGATTTGGTACGATTAAGTGAGATAGCATAACACTAAGTGATAGTTGGAAATCTAACATTTTCCTATTATAAAAATTAAATTAAGTTTATCAATGTGCAATTCATCGCAAAATGTATGCTGCATCGTAAGTATAAGTGGTTATGATTATTTTTTTCCTTCCTTATAACATTTAAAAGATTCTATAAGCAGCTCAATAGGGTATCTGTTTTGTGTGTGTGGGATATTTTAAAAATTATTTTTTGAATCGATCTCAAGCAATTGGCTAAAAACATGATGGCAGGCCAGTGAAAAATAAGCCTTAATATTCAGCTCCGAATACTTACTATGCTCAGGAGTAAAGAAGACGATGCCTCAAATTTTAGTAAAACTCTTATGCCTGGTGGAAGCCTTTGATTACTTTATGCATATAAAAAATACTTTCAAAAAAAAAAAAAAAACAGGAGAAAGTGTTAAATGAACATCTAAGTGTTATTACCGTCAAACAGGTGACAACTACTCTGTAACTGTCAAAAGGAAATGTAAATATCACTGCCATTGTCAAAACTAAGAAACTGAATCTATAAATAAAATACAATTAATTTAAATAAAAATTAGTACCAGTTGCATTGCTATTGATATTAAATCAAAAAATGCCGAAATTGGTCTTTACCCTAGTTTGGTAACCACGTCTGTTTCGATCGTTTTTTTTTTAATTTTTCTTATGTCCAAAAGGTTTGAATCCCCTATTTACATTTTGCTTCTAAATTATTTCAGAAATCAAATCAATGTCGCAAATTACTCCCTCTTGTCCTATCGAAATTTACAGACTTTAACAAACAACTGTTTATTGCCAACAATAAAATTACAAGATAAGCAAATAATTGTCAAGTTGACCAAAATAATAACAAAAACAATTTTGATGACAAAACATTCGATTAATAACAAACTACATATATAAAACAAAGCAACAAGATTTAGATTTCGACAAAGGAAATATGATTATGGCAATTTCGATTAAAATTAACCGATTATCATAGGACCAACAATGGAGAAGTTGTGAAGCGATTTGCAAGTTTAAGTTCCTAAATACGACACGAAACTTTTAACATAGTGTAGGTAGTACCTTTTATCTGAATGTGCGCAAATCTCGATGGCTTATCAGCTATAAGTCAATAATCTTTAAGACATCAGTCACAAAAGCCTTTTCTTGCATCCGGTTCAATATTTTGCGAGGTTTAATGATTGACAGCAGGAATGCCTGAGTACGTCAAATTTAGTGGCGTACCTATGCCTATGGTCATGTGTAGATGTGTTAGATCGCTGCATTTGAACTGATTCAGCCTTTTCCAACGACATTGAAACTATGAGGATTATCTCAAGTGGGCTCAGTCGACCTTCGGACTGTGATGACAGCAGAGCAATAAAATCGACCAAAGCTCAGGTGGCTTGCAATATTACCGATAGTGTGAAACTGATTTTTGCACAGATAATTAACGGATAAATGGATTAAAAAATGTATGTTCCTACCTACCTACACTAAAAATGAGTAAAAAAAATCTTGACGTCAAGTGTTAACTTGTTGTTATTTTTTTAATTTTTCATTCTTTTGACTATCTTTTATAAATCTGAACAAGGTACACCGAAAATAATCTTTTCGTACTTGTGTGAGATAAATTTATTATTAATCTTTTGTAGCTAAAGCCACACGCTCCCAATCAGGAAGCTTTTTTACATATTGTTTATCATAAAACAAACAATTAATTTTTTTCGAAGCCGAATTTTCGTGCGGATCCCTCCGCTGATGGATTCTTCCTCACAGACTTCAAAGACCGAGTTGCCACTTGGTCTGATGGAACCTCAAATGTATCGCCCCACTTTTCAACCGATACTCTTTGGGAAAAAATAAATAAATTTGAAGTTTGTCAGATTGTTAATAGGTTCCTGTTATAAATCCCAGGAAACTTTTTTTAAACATTGCTGCAAAGAAGTATTTTGTAAGCGAAAAGGCTATGCGTTATTATTATGTGTAATATCAGGATAAATTTATACGATCGATCTTTAGGCTTACTAGTTTATTAAAGAATTTTGAAGTTGGCTCACGATTAAGCTGTTAGGCATCATGGTATGTTTTTTAATGATTATGACTGTGTGTATTAAAAATAGTAGCTGTAGCATAAAGCAACTGCAGGGAATAAAAAACATGATCATTTTTTAGCAAGGGACTAAAATCTTTCAACCTTCACAATTAAGCATGCGCTTAAACCGAAACCCCTTGCCACCAAGTCGTTTTAAGTTGAAATAAATTTTCTATTTAGTTTCCAATAGTTTTTCTCACACCTCAAACGTTTTCTCCGACCGCAACCAAAGCTAATAAGACTGTCCGACCAATATGCGCATTGGCGGATTAGCCAATGAGGCTAGAGCATAGCAAATGATACGGTCCCACGCATTTAGGGCTCCGTGCACTAGGTGATCAGCCGGAGTTGATGCTATACGAAGAAGCTAAATTGTGACTTTATTGGAAATATTTCGAAAAACATTCCCAGAAACGTCGATCAAAAGGCAGAACGCTGTAATCAAGCATTCAACCTAGTTTCAATGCAATGGCAATGTTTCAAGCAATTAAAATGTTTAAGAACGGAACCACAAAATGTTTTCAAGTGACTTCGATGCATGCGACTATCAAGATCTTAACACTGGGGCATACGAAATTTATGAATGATATTTACATGGGTAACATAAATACAAAATACGACAGTTATTACGGCTCAACTACACTCATTTGTTGAAAGTCTAACTTCTGTCTGAGTAACGTTTCGAAACTCAGGTGTTTATTGTAACCATTGAAAACGAACGACTGAAAGTATATTATAAAATTACTGGTATTTTTTGAATATTTCGACACCTTAATTTTTATAACAGTGCTACTTGGATGATTTGGAAAACAGCCCAGGCGTCGCATTATTGTAACTCGCTGCATTGCGCTCAAAGAAGGGAGTCAATTAGCAAAAATTAAACCCCTTGGGGAATGCTCACGAGAAATGGTGGGTTCCGGTATAGAAAATATCCGGGATGGACCAAAACCAGCATCAAACGGAAATCCAGGAGCGTTTGTCTCAAAATCGGGAAGACAGACGACAACAATTAGATGCATCCCAGATGTTTTTATGAAATACTCTGCTAGTTATATTATTGTTTTTCTCCGTAAAGGCATAACACTTGCGGGGGTAACCTTTGGTGTTTCTGTGGATAGTTTTTATGTTCTGTACTTGCTCATCAGCGTTTGCTTGTTAGAACGAAAATTACTTTTCTCTTCTATCTTTTCTATCCTCAAATTATTTCCGCTCGCAATGAGCTGCGCTTGATCGAGACCTTCTTTTAAAAAAATAATAAAAACAAATTACGCAGTTCTGGTATGTTTAGTATTATTGACAGCAAGAATCACAGGGCTGCGGAACTGCAAGTTTAATTAAAAGCTTTTATTGAAGAAGAAGTAATAAGATCCGAGGAAGCCTTCCTGTAAAAGAACATTTCTCCAGGCAAATGGAGCACGGCTGGCTCGTATGAACTCTGTCATTAGAACAATGTCAATCAACATTCGAGGGCAATCGCGAAAGAAAGGAAGGATGGCCTGCCGGTATATTCTGAGTTCAAATCGGTGTACCGCATAAGTGCACCATTAGAAACGCAGTAGAAAGAGAGGGTTATGATCCACCACTTTAGATCATTACCTCGCACCTAAAAGAAGTGCTCTTGTTCCTAAACGTTGAAATTGTTCAGCGCATTTATGTGTCTTTTATTATGAAATTCTGCAGTGTTAAACGAATCTTCTTACCATTGAAACGTGTTAAAAACGAGTTCACTGAATTAAAACGAGTCCACTTCACTGAAATAAATATTGAATAAAATTTACTTTGATAAGTCGATGAACATTTTTAATAATTTTATTAAATTTGGCTTTTTTACAACAACTTTAAAATGTTTTATGCCATGAACTTGATTACCTGAAGCAATTCAAGGGCCCCTGAACATAGATTTTTCTGCAGGCCCCCGCGCTGGCTTAATAAGTCACTGAGGATGCGAGTAGTTTTTAGTTGGTGGTTGCTACTTTTCGATGGACCACTCAGGCAGGACTATTGGTCGATTATATTACCATAGACACTAAAGTTGAATCTATACTTGTTCGTCTTTCAAAGGAAATGAAAAGACCTAAGATTTTCGACAATCACCACGCCCTGTCAGTCCTGACAATCCGCCCTGAAGCCAGCTAAGGCAGAACAAACTACAGAGCGAAACTACTCCTTTCAACTGGCAAAACAGGTGGTGGTTTCGCTAAAGTCTTAAACTTTTAAGTGTTTGATAAAATCTAGATGGTTCTCGGTACCGATTCTCTTAAGAGATAGAAAGAAAGATGCTGAATTTTTGTAGACGTCTAAGTGCAGTCATATGGTCTGTTTTTATCCATCGAAGTCGTACTAAAGAGAAAAGTGCTTACGAGAAACACAAGTAGCTATCAATGACAGACGTGACTAAAGACGCAGTCAGACCCAAAACGCAGGTTCAGGTCCTGAGAAAACATCTAGTGAATCTTGCTTAGCAAGCTTGTCGGAGATAACGTTTCCCTGGTTGCCAGTGTTATCTGGGACCCAAACAATATTCACTGTGTTTAGCCTTCCAAACAAGTTCAGCGAGGGCTTAAGTTTGAGTGCCATCTTGGTTGGACGAAGGAATAGAGGGGAGCCATAAAAATATAAAATATTCTCACATAATTTACCTGAGGCGTGGCGGAGTCTATTGTTTTCGCTTTTTTATCGCAGGATGAAGTAAGGATTGTAGGCCTCAACCAACAGGCTTCGCCAACCAGGTCTGTCTCTTGACAACCATCTCCAGTTTTGCATGTGAATTTGGTGAGGTCGCCTCTCACCTGCACAAACTAAAATATATTTATATACTTAAATCCGCACCTTCAAGTCTTAATCAACTAAGATTATAATCGCCTTGGACGTTAAATCATTATCTCTGTCTCAGCATACTAGTGAAGTAAGGCATTTAGGTGATTTTCTTCATTTGTGCCCATTTACGATTCCGGGTTTAAATTTTCCCACCTTATGTCTCATCCGTTTATTGGCACTTCAAATGCTAAATCAGGGAATTTCCAATTGCTTGAATTTATTGCGATAACCGCCATTCAATATGCGATTTAACCACCTTAGCTGCCTGAAACACAACCTCTCGCACAAATGATCAACCATTATCAGTTATCATTTAATCAAAAAAAAAAAGAAACCAAGATTAATCATTGGCTATAAAAGAGGTAAGAAAATTTTAAGGGCACCTATTTTGTAAGTTCATTTCTAGTGTGCAGTGTCGTGCCCCAAATCGTATACGGATTAACTATTGCTCGAACATGGGTCGGCACTTCCTTTTGGAATTGTCGCTGGCAGTTCTTGCTGTCCTAGGATGTGTACAGTGCTCGATCAAACAATCATCGCAGTACCAGAAATATATAGGATCAACAGATTTGGAAATATCACCACTCAAAAGTGACATTGCATACGCTTTCTTTCAAGAAGCCCAACGGATGTCTTCCTACAACATTAGCAGGGATGCCAGTACAGAGTTGTGTCAGAGCCATTTGGACAAGATCTTCGACGGAATCAAATCATACGAGGAATGGGCTCTGGAGTGTAAGAATAGTTTTCATTTATTAGAACTTATCAAGTGAACATTTGGTGAAGTGAAGTGCAATCTGGGTGGGTGTTGTAAATTAAAAACCTATTAAAGTTGACGTGACGAGTTATGCGTAATCATGGTTTCGATCCGGTCACACGACGCTCTATTTTGATATTCCTATGTTTTGGAGGTGCCAGTCGTATGAATGGATAAGCCCCAATGGATTAATATTGCTCTTTCAAGTAGAATTATTATCATTTTATGACCATTTAGAGCGTAACCTACTAAACAACTATCATGGTTGTAAAGACGTCTAACGTAATAAAAAGACCATAAATTCGGATTGCGATAATCACGGCCAACTCCTTGAAGCTTTATTGTTTCATTCATGAGCGAATGATAAAAAAAATTATGGATTTTTAATCAAGCCTTACGCTTTTTAATGTGCAAGGCGTGTGGTTTTATAATATTTTGGAATAATGATTTCGAAATTTTTGGAATTTAGATCCACTTTCGATTATTTTTGGCGTTCGCCTTTTAGCCATAAATTGATTTAGAAAAAATTACGAAAACTGAAAAGCATTTTGTATTAAAATGTATTTTTATTGTTCTTTTCAACCAAGAATTGTTGGAGTTTATGAAAAAAAATTCATCATAAAAATCTCACAGCCATAAGTTTTCTAGCAAACTTTGAAATATTCCAAGGCCATCAATACAAAGTGGTGAAATGTGAAATATTTAAAAAGCTTTTAAGGCTTTGAATTAATACATGCATGATTGCTTTTCTTTTATCTTTGTAGAGGTTAACAAAATCTTCATCTTGATAATCTCGGCTAAGGGCGGCCAAGCATTTCTTCCACCTTTCGCAATCCTCCTAATTACACAAAACAAAACAAACCATGCTAAGCTTCTAATTGTTGGAGAATTGATAAACTTTGGCAGATCTTCTTTGTGCTTTTTACCAATTCTTTTACCAACCAAGTGTTTCTGTCAATTCGTTCCTAGTTGCGCCTTAAGTTGGTACAAAAAACCTTTGCCAATGCTTTGTCAGCAGAAATTTTAATTGCATTTTCTAATCGCCTTGGTTACTTCAAGGACAGCTGTTTCCACCGCACTGCTGCTAAATTAAAACTACTATCTAGTTGTCAATGTATTCTGACAGATGTTTCACGAAGACGAGAGACACAATAGACGACGATTGATAAACCTGACAATTAACATGCCAATTTACGTTTGAGTGACATGGCATAATGTTTTCGTAATGCCCACTGGTAGGTAGCGTCGGGTTAATGCGGAAGTGACATATTGTTTGTCAGTTCTATTTCTACCCCTAATCTCTTATGGCCCATTCGGAAACTCTTTTCTTGGATTCATTTGACAGTTCCTCTTCTGGATAGAAGAGAACTTTGCTTCTGGTTTTGAATCCAGAGCTAAACCAGAAGCACTCACATCACAAAGGGATACAGCGCATGTTGGCAAGTTGGATAAATGTCATTTTCCCCTGTAGAATAGCTTCACAAACACAATGCCAATTGTCAGTTAAAAGCGGTTTCCAATGCTGTTCAACTGACAGATGAATATGCCACTAAACACACTGTGTCCCTTACTTGCATTGAAATAAAAGTGGTCGAAGGGACTCACTCAATATAACATCTGTCATTTGGTGTGCGCGGAGACGCGAAAATTTGACTCCTCGATTCCTCAAATTGCGTTTTTCCATGTATAATTTTGATTTGACTCCACTTGCGAAGCGTAGTCAAGTCGAAAGTCGTTTTTTGATTCAAAGTCAACAAAATATACTGAAAATTAATAATTAATTAAAACAGTTTAAAAACTTTAAACATGTGTATTAAAAGTGAAAATTAATATTACGTTTCCACCGGCAATCATACAACGATAAGCGGAGTATGATAATAATAAACCCCAAAGTGGTTCCACCAGATAAATATAGGATTAATTTGACATGCGCACTCTTTTTCTGTCATTTTGGATCTCGAAAGAGAACGCCGATGTCATTTTCCAGGAGTTATTTTAACAGATCTGTCATACGTGGATAGTTTCAGTGTCCTCTTTCGATTTTCAAATTGTTAAAAAGGTGCTCAAATTGTTAAAATTGTTAAAAAGGTTGAAAGTGGTTCGTAAAAAGGGCCATGAGAGCTATTAGGGGCCCTTTTTATTTTTAATCGCTTACCGAGAGGATTTAAATTTGAATTGTTAATTGCGTAATTAACCAAAAAGAGTATGAGATTTATGAGGGGATTTGTTTTAATCGCCTACCGGGAGGATTTGATTTTGTATGGTTAATCGTGTTATTTGTAGAAGATTTAATGAAGATTTATATTAATGGCAGATTAGTGCCCGGTGGAAACATGGTATAAGTTTGTGTTGTCTGATCTTGTGTGTATTGGCTCATGGGACAAAAATGTTTTTACTGAGCCGGTGTGGGTTCACCATTAGAGAAAGGTGTTTCCATGTTCCACAAACCAAAAGAATTTGGCTATATCGAACTTGAACGGACTGACCTTATACTCACTCAACTTGTGGACAACGGCTATCAAACTGATGCCCATTGGACATTTTTCAACAGTGAGGATGTAAGATAGTGTGGTGAAGTGAAACTCTAAACTTATAACCTTAGTGTATGACTTATTATAAGGTCGATCTGTTTCAGTTTGGCTTGGAAACAAAGGTTGATATGACTGACCCTAATCTAATTAAACTTGGTTTGACTGAACTCTATCGACTTAACTTGAGACGACTTAGCTTTGTTGTGTAGGAAGTTGAGAAGACTTTTTTTTTTCTTTTAAGTTTTACCTAAAATGTTGTTTTATTTGAACCTAGTTAAACTATAACGCAATACTTTCTTTATGACTTTGACTCCATAAATTAAAAGATTGTTCGAAAAAGATGTCTAACTCTTTACTTACACTCCACAGGGCCGGATTCATGGGGTCGTATGCCTGTGGGTTTCTTCTGGGGCCACAGCATTAGCATGGGCGCTTTTGAAGAATGTATAGCTGCTACGAGAAAATTCAGTGCAACCGACAGAGTTAAAGGAAAGTACTGCTTGGCAAGAGTTCCAATTAAGGAGTACTATTCACACGTGAAACCTCGCGATGAGGATGCTCAAGCTCGAATTTCGTATAAGCAAGCGTCACCGACAATTTTCGAATTGGGTATTTGTATTCCAAAGTCTTGTTCAGCTGAAATGGGCGATGCGATATTGCAAAGGGTTATCAAACGCATTACGAACACTGACAGCAAAGACGGTATGGTGACCGAGGGCTTCTGCAAAGCTGATGACCCTATTGAGCTGCGCGGCATCGATATCTTTGCCATGTAAGCACGTTACTGCTGATGTTAATTTTGGCACTGTTATCAATAGAACAATTTTTTTTCAGTGTATTTTTCTCCTGCATTATTGCCTTTATGATCCTCAGCAGCATATACGATGCCATGCAACAAAAGAAAGGACGTAAGTTAAAATAAAAGCTCAAGGCGAGGACTATCACTGAAATTTTTTTGTTTTTCAACTTTTTTTTTAGAAAAAGGACATCCGCTTCTTACCGCTTTTTCAGTGTATTCCAATGCTCCGAAAATTTTTACCGTTAAAAAATCGAACAATCCGAATGTGATTCACTGTCTCAACGGCCTCCGTACAATTTCCATGATGTGGGTCGTCTTTGGACATGGATACATGACATTTTACGAATTGCCTCATATTAATAAGAACAAGTTCTATACGGTAAGTGATGTCGAAAGGAATACTCTTGTGTATAGTTTTGAATGCCCTGATGATTTTGTAGTGGACTCAAACACCGTTTTCCATGCTTGTGCAAAACGCGACACTTTGTGTGGACACTTTCTTCTTCATGAGTGGCCTGCTGATGCTGTGGGGTGCCTTCCGTGAAATGGAAAAAACGTAAAAACCTCAAGGATTGAAACAGGACTGTTAATACTAAAATATTTTTTTTTATTTCCAATAGAAAGGGAAAACTAAACATTCCAATGATGTACTTCCATCGTTACATTCGTTTGACACCGGTTGTGGCTGTAGTCGTGTTGTATATCATGAGTTTGTACAAGTACTCTGGACATGGCCCAATGTGGATGAAGATCGGCACTCAAGACAAGAGGTGTGAGAACACTTGGTGGGCGACACTCCTCTATGTTCAAAACTACGCTTTTCCCTACAAAATCGTAAGAAACTCACAAGAAACTTTGTTTTTAACCGAACATAATGTCTTTGCTCTTGCAGTGCATAAGTCAGTCTTGGTATTTGGCAGTGGACACACAATTGTATTTCCTGTCACCGCTCTTCCTCATTCCGCTGTGGAAATGGGGCAAAAAGGCACTAGTCCCAATAATCATTTTTGGTCTCCTTTGTATGGGATGTACGTTCGCAACCTTTATGCACAATGACTTCACACTCTTCCGAGTTGATGAGTAGGTTTTGATTTTGTTTTTGTAAAGGACTTGCAATAAGGATATTTTTCTGTTTTTAGTGACCATGTTGATCTACGACAGAGGCTTACTTACTACCCAACACATACTCGAGTTCCAACATGGCTTACTGGAGTGATCTTTGGCTACTTCTTCTTCAAGTACAATCGTGGCAAGCAAATCGCTATGAGCAAGGTATGCATCCTTTGCCACTTATATAAATTAAAATGTAAATTAACTGCTCTTTCTTCTATCTTAGGGATTGGTAATTTTAGGATGGACTCTCGCGTTCGGTACGATGTTGGCTTGCATGTGGGGACCATATTGGCGAATCCTACCACAGAACCCTAGCGCACCAATTGTTGAAGGCGCTCTTTACGAACCTCTAAGCAGAGCATCATGGGCTTGCGCGATCGGCTGGATCGTTTGGGCCTGCTACAATGGACACGGTGGAGTTATAAACTCTTTCTTGTCGTGGAGCTTCTTCGCAGGTTTTGCACGTTTGTCATATTGCATGTACGTCATACACAGAATCGTCCAACTTGTGAATGGTGCTCGAATTCAACATGATACATACTTTGGAGATTATGAAGCTGTAAGTAATGTAACCTGTAAAAAATTGCTCGTATCGTCATTTGGAATTTGTTTTCTATTTTAAGATCCTGCGTTTCTGGCATGACTTTGGTATCTCACTGACAGCATCAATTTTCGCCACATTGGCGTTTGAAGCTCCTATTCTTGGAATCGAAAAGGCTATATTTGGCCATGGTTCTGCTCCGGCCCCAAAGAAAGCAGATGAGCCCTTAACGGCTGTCCGAACGGCAGAACCTGCAGCTACAACAAGTGAAGTTATTGAAAGTAAAGCCGAAGAAGCGGCCAAGGCTTAGGTTCCTATTGATTAAGTTTGTTATTAACGCTCAAGACTATTTATTGTTTTACATACGTAGATTTTTATACAAACCATAACTATAAGAGCATATAAAATAAAAAAGCGCATGATTTTTGTTAAATATGGTATTCGCACTGAGTCATAAACTGCGTTTTGGAGAAAAAGACTACATAAACTCGTTTAATCGTTTAAATTTGCCAAACGCCGACTAAATTTTGCGTTTGCGTCTTCAAAATTCTCTAGTCAACGTTATACTTTTGGCATTCACATTGGTTTTAAACAAAATCCAAAAAAGTACAAAAAAGAAAAAAGGTATTATAATTCATAAAGTTGCGTAAAACACAGTTTTTCGTCCAGTGTAAAGAGAGCATGAGATAAAGTTTTTCTAGTAGACTTGCGTATCATAGTTTCGTTACGATTAGACGGACATCTTAAATCACCACTGCTTCGATCATTAAGCGATATATAAATTATTTTGATCGATGTTGTTGGGACACTTTTGTAATTATAGGCGCCTTGACACTTGACAGTAGCTTTGACGAAACCAAAAGCAATGCTGCCCTTTTGAAATCTTTCATCAAATTCAAATTCAAGGTCAAAAGGGCGTACTTCAAAAAATTTAGAATCTTAAATCGCCATTCTTTTTCAAGTCTTTGATTGGTAATTCAATTCAGTAAATTCAATTAATAAATTCATATGAATGCAATCTTCTGTGATTTCCGTGAAGTCATTAAAGTCTTTTTGAAGTCATTAAAGTCATTGAAGTCATAAAATTATAGAAGCCATTTTGAAGTTATTGAAGTCATTTTGAGGTCATTGAACCCATTTTGAAGTCATTATTGTTATGTTTATGTCTTTTGAATCTAGTTTTGTAGGTACATATGTTAATTAAAAATAAGAAAAATAAATTACGCACTTTTTGAAATGAGTTTATTACAAGTTATTTAACAGAAAATGTATAGTACAAGGAAATTAGTGAAAAAAGGCAGATTTGGTACCGCATACATTATCGTTTGCTTGTCAGCAAAATCAAGTTCATCTCTTCATCAAGAAGACACACAATTTCAAATCAGCGTACATAATAGCATTCAAAAGGCATGAACATTACTGTAATTACTTCGAAATTACTTCAAAATGACACCAAAATGGCTTCAAAATGGCTTCAAAATGACTTCAAAATGACTTTAAAATGACTTCAAAGTTACTTCAATACTTTAATGACTTAAAAATGACTTCAAAAATTTAATGGCTTCAATGACTTCAAGATTACTGCAGTAACTGTATGACTTCAAAACAACTTCAATTACGATGAACGCAATCAGTGACTCAAAATGAATGGTGATTTCAAAGTTTGAAGTTAAAATCTTTAAATGGTGATTTCAAAGTTTGAAGTTAAAATCTTTAAGCGAATTCATGAGTTGAACATTTTCGGATATAAATCAAATGAGTTAAATTCTGAAATGATTTAATAATTTTACAACTCTGGTAGCTACGCGTTGTAATAAATCAGATTGTGAGTAGATTCACAATTGATCTGCAAAGAAAAAAGAAAAAAAAGTATTCAATTTAAATCGTGCATAAATGCATGTAATTTGGTCATCTATTTTGTTGCGTATACGCCACAGTGTCCGGCAAAAATTGTTTTAAAACTAAGGGGAGGCACCACAGAGCAGTTGAGCTTTCCTAATCTGGAAGAATAAAAAAACTGAAAAGAAGTTTACTTTTGTAACAGAACAATTCACATATGGGTATATCTAAAATTCGTGATTTTTATATAAAGATACATACATGTACTACTTGCACCATGTTATCAATTTGCACATTTTATTGATTATGCTATTGTGAATCACTGCGAAAATTATATACCGTCAGCCTGACAGTATGCAATTATTTTTTTATTGATTCACTTGTTCGTTCTGATTTCACTTCGATCTATTGTGCGTATGCGCATTAGGTTTTATTTTTTTCCTGCCATATGTGACGAAACTCGTATTTAAAATTAAAATAAGTATTTTTCATAAAATATCAAAATATTATTTTTAGGATGTTTTTTAAGGAAACAAGAGGGACAGTGCAACAGTGCGTATAGAAAAGCTTGAATTCGGCGGTGACGGATTCCAAAATACCCTCCCATCCTAATAGATGAATTTTCAACGCCTCCAAAAAGTGGGTGGCATGAAAAATATCGTCTTTACAGACCTTATGCAAGAGAGTTACATAAATTTTGGACCGAAAACCCATAATAAAAAAACTCTTTTTAACATAGCTTAAGCGGAGACTCCCCTTCCGGGGGTGCTGGTCCCCAATTGGGCGACTCCCAAGGTGGCGGATAGGGGATTTGAGACCATATTTACGCGGAAACACCACATATGGAAGTTTTTTGACCTTAATTCATTCCAAAATTTGAGTTTCTTTGCCTGGTTAAAAAAAAACAGTTTTTCTAATAAAAAGACAAAAAAAAAATAAAAAGAGTGGCGCAACAGCTCGAGGTGAACCAGGGCCAACTTCTCAACAAAGTATGCTGTGTGTTAATTTCTTCACATACAAGGGGACCTACAATTTTTTGCCGAATCCGAACGGCACTTGAGAAGTTCTTCAAGACAAATGATACTCTCGGAGGGCTTGTCAGAACCTCGCGGAGGTGGGGGCCGTGAAAAAGAACAAGTCTTTTTTTTCAGGTGACGATGGCAGGACTCGAACCCAGACCTCCGGCGTAGTAAGCACATACACTAACCACTATGCCACGGCACCCCCCAGTTTTTCTAATAACGCCCCCTAAAAGAGGGATGGAACTCAAAACTTTGTATGGAACAAACCTAGAAAATGACAGCATCTTTAAAATTTTTCAGATAATATTTTTTCGATTCATAGTCAATTTTCAGAGAAATTAAGCTTTAAGGATGTAACATTGTAAAAGTGGGCATTGCCGACTGTGTGGGCGGTTTAATTTTAGTCATGTTTTAGGTTTTCAGGCGCAATTTCTATATACCAAAAGTTGAGTTCCTATGCGTTGTTTAAATTGATCTTATGAAATAAAATGTGAAGTAGAGGTTGTCTCACATTGAAGTCAATGGTGGGCGTGGTCGTTGGTGGATTTAACCAATTTTTACATAAAACCTGCCTGTTTTATTTTTTATTTCTGTCTTTGAATTTTTTATCTGCGCAACATAAAAATTAAGCCGAACCCCCAAGTTTCAGCTCAGTGGCCCCAAATGACAGTTAAACTTGCGCGTAAAACTGCAATTACTCGCAAGTCATTCCGCCAAATTGTCAGACAATACTTTATGCCAAAATTTTTTTTGACAGCTGCAATTTTGCATTTTTCTCTGAACTAACAAAATAGTACTAACAAACAAAAAATGTATTAGAACTTCCTAGTTGTTTCTAGCAGATAGAGAACGCCCCACTGGCACGAAAGGAGAACAGAGAAATTGTGTTACATGCTGTGGAGGAGCTTGTTTGAAAAGTAGTCAAAATGCCATTTTCTTAAGCACCAATTATGAACTAAAGGTCAGGATAGACCAAATGTCATTTTGGTATTTTTGCTTGCTAAATGTCGTCTAAGTTCTTCCTTTAACAAAGTATTTGACTGCATGCCTCTTTTATTAGCTTATGTCACAACTATCAGACGTACACATGTTGATTAGCAAGTCAGCAGTTCTTGGATGCCTTAGATATCGGCTGCCGTTTTGCCCGTCTAAGATCAGATTACCTCTATTCCCTACTAATTTTATTTTTCTTCTGTTTCATAATTGCACTTTTTTAATGGAAAACAGAAGTCAACCGTTAATGCATGAGGAGTGCCGCAGTTCCAACTGCAGACAATTGGTGCATGATTTTTAGAAGCAATCAGGAATATGATCAGGAAATTGACATAATGTCAAAAATGCTTTCATATGCCTTAAGGCTCAATTAGATTTAACGGCTGAGTTGACATTATTATCTGTTAAAATGCCGAATTTTCCCTCATTTTAATAAGTTGGCATTTTCAGGCATTCACATGAATTACAGTCACACCACACAAAACCTGTTGCCGATAAAAATTGCAGAGAAACCTCAAATTTACCTCCGATTGTTTAACAGTGGATCAGAGCTTGTATATTATAAACCTAGCTATTAGTGGCAAAATAATAAAAATATTTTTTTAATAATTTATTTTGTAAAAAAAAATGTTGATATCTTCAAATGTAACAAATCCTAAGACTCGTTATCGCAAAGGTTCTGATTTGAAACTGTGGCAGTTTGAATGGATTTCTCCTTCTTAGATTCAGATAAAGCCCGTTCAATTCCAATGATTGGCGATTCAAACATTAAGTAGGTAACTATAGACGCGAGGATAGTTATTCCGAAATCTCCCCAAAACCTTAATATCTGAAAAACAAAAACAAATTTTCTTACTATCGTATTCCTTAAAGGGGTGAGATTTCTTATACTTACCACATCATAGTTTGAGAAATGCACGCTCACTTTTGTTCGTCCGCTGTGTATGCTCTCGATGATAAGGTGGTTTATGTACATGCAATACGACAGTCTTCCCAGAGGCTCCCAAAATTTCCACGACAGAAAGGTATTTACATAGCCTCCATATCCCTTAAAGCATGCGAAAACTATCCATGACAAGGCTAGTGGCCATGCTATTCTACTTAGAGGCAGGTACAAGGCCCCTTCATACGCGGAAATTTTATAATTCCTATGCAAAGCTTTTGGATATAAGGCAAATATGACAACGGCTAATAGTGCAAACGACAACAGCCACCCTATGGCTACAATTATCTGAAAATAGAATTTTGAAAGATAAAAAAATTGGATGGACCAGGACTTGGTCAATATACCTTCGATAGTTTAGTTTGACTGTTCCTGTGATTGTACAGAAAATATCCAAACACTATTCCAACGATCCAAGGGGATGCTCGTGTATGTGTGGAATAATAGATTTTTCTCATTTCCTTACTATCAGTTCCTAGGTTTCTGGGAAAAAAATTTCAGGGTTAAAATATGGCCTCAAGACTGCTTTAAACTGAGACCAACCCTGTTGTTTTTAGGATGGAAAAATCGTTCATCATAATAATACTCATGAGACACGCTACTAGCAAGAGACCAATCGCAATGACTGCAGCTAGTGCTCTTTTCTTCCACCTGAAAACTGGTAGAAGAATCAAAGGCGACAGGAGGAAGAGTTGCATATCTACAGCCAAGTACCAGGTGTGGCCTAAGCACTGCGGATTTAATACTTAAAAGCATAAACTTTTTTGAAAAACATGAAAAAAATGTTACCATTCTTCCAGCCGCTGCATAGTTTTGAACGTATAGCAAATTCGCCCACCAGGTGTCGTGGCATAGTTGATATGCTTTGGTCATGCCATTCCAGAATGGCCCATCTCCCATGTGACGGTACAGGCTTACGTAAAACAACATAGCGGCTGCCACAACCGGAGTCAATCGTATATAACGATGTAAGTACATCTGTGGCACATTAAGTTTACCTCCTTTTCTGAAAGGCATACAATCAGTGAACAAATTACTATTCTTTTCTACTTACTTTTCCAATTCTTTTAGGCCAGTCCAAATGAGCAGAAGTCCACTTATAAAAAAGAACGTGTCCACAGAGGCTGTTCCACTTTGCAGGACCATGGAGAAAGGTGTTTGTGACCACTGATGTAAGAAAAAACGCTGCATTGAATAGAACAGATAGTTTTCAACCTACCGTAATGATATCTATAGTGTTGATGTTTGGTATGAACATGAGCATCATAAAGCCGTGACCGTATATAATCCAGACCATTGTTATGCAGCGGATACCATTCAGGCAGCTTATGACGTTGGTCGACTTTCCTGATGTTGTTCGAAACAAAAACTTTAGGTTCACAGAAAGGGCGAACGCCGACAACAGATGCGTCGGAATGTCTACAAAATTAGGGATGTTAAGAAGTTGCGATAAAAAAGCCAACCACTTACTTCCTCTCCTCACTGAAACAACCTCATAGATTGTGCTCGAAAAAACCAAAAATCCTACAAACGAGAATAGACCCCTAATCACGCTTATTTAAGCAGTGGAACAGTCAAGTGATTTCATAAACTTACACAGCGATCCAATCAAGTGCATCAAAGTCTGATGTCCTGCTTTGAATGCAATTTTCCGGCTTTATGATCTGCGAGTCGATAGCAACATTGAAAATTTCGAACAACGTTTGATTCAAGACCTCATTCGTGGATATCGCGTCACAGGTTCGTGGTAAGCATGTACCAACTTTGATGCCTTTAATTTGGGAGATCTCGGCCGATCTGTTTCGGAAAAGTAGGCTGAACGGAATTTCAGCCAGACAATATTGTCCTTGCACAGGATCAGAAACGCTTGCCGCTCCATTACCAATGCTTAAGCACTCTTCAAAATTGCCGAGATCAGCAAGGTGGCCCCACAGTAATCCTGATGGCAGCCTACCCCACGAGTCCAAAACTAAAATCAAACTCTCAAATCACAATCGTTGACACAATGGCGACGTAACGTTGACACTTACACTTCAGGGCCCATACAGAATCACTTTTCACTCCAGAAATAATTTCACTTAATTGAGTCAAGCACTTGGAACTGCTGCTCGAATTTAAATATGCTAACCGCTCAATTTCTTTTACAAACTCTCTTGTCAACTGACTCAACAAGACCTCTACAGGCTCCTTGGGTGACAGTTGCACTTCATTGCTATCGAGAGTCAGAACTCTAACCCACAGTAGCACTAGGATGCACCCGAATGTTAGCTTCCGCATCCTTAACCGAATTTAGAGTTATACAAACTTGTGTAACGAGCCACATCTGAGCACTGACCAGAGACACGGTCAGCAGCGCATTAAAAACTTTCAATCACCTTACGCGCGCTCAAGTGGATAGTTGTCATTACTGATGCCGTTTTGTTTTATAATGAGGTTTATCATTTGTAAATATACCGATTACCGACGACAATTTACGACAGAAGTGCGAATGAAAAGTTTTATTGTAATTCCCCCAAACGAGGGAGGGTTCAATGTACTTTATAAGAGCGTCACGTGCAACATGTTACATGTGACACTCTCGACTGATTTTACGTTCGACAAAGTGCTTAATTGCCTCGCACTCTCAAGATTCGTTGACATATGAAAGTCTTATCGAGTTTAAGCACATATTTGATTGCAAACATCAATGAATTATGAAATATTAATCACTTGTGTGTTAATAAAACAGGTCCATTTGCCGATAGGGTTGATCAAAGAGAAGATTTTGTTGCTTCTTTGGGGTTCATTGCTTAGTAAACAAGGTGATCAAATAATTCCGACAACGAAATTAGAAAATCTGGGTCATTGCAGTCGATTGTATTCGTTTTAACAGGAGATTTTGTAAATTAAATCTGACTGCAACAAAGAAGGAGAAAGGTTAAAAATATACCTTCCAGGGTATGTTAGTTACACGCTACATTTCGTCACACTAAGAATTTATCAGAAAACACTAAATTCTGTTTTGCTTCGACTTCAATCCGTCTGCGACATATTGCAAAATACCCTACCCTACCTAGGTATAAAAGACACTGACACGCCTCCAGAAAGTGGGCGGGATGTAAATATATAACTTTTGAATGCCTTATGCTAGGTAATTGGATACATTTTGGACGAAAATCTTCGCCGTTTTTACAAAAAAATCACCTTTCTTAAAGCCACGCCCACAAAAAAGGGCGGAGACATATACTTAATGTACAAAAAGCTAGCCAATGCCAATATCTACAATGGCATTGGGAATGGTGGTATGCAAAATGGTATGTTATTGCACTGCGTTAAAAAATATACATTAAACTAACTATACCCTGGGTAAAGCATAAAAATAATGACTCATACATAAGACGAAATAGAGTGCTGCATCTAGGGATTAAGCAGATGGCTATAGCTTTTTCGACAATTAAATATTTAGATCGTTTATAGCTTTGGTCAAAGCGTTGAATGCAATTTACAAAAAAGTGCATGCTGTTTCCAAGGCTTTTCAGGCTAGCTATGGTTTTACATGTTTACCTTAATTAAAAATCGGCCCAATCATTTTTTTCGGGTCGACTCAAAATCTATGAAATGCAGGCAAAGAAAAACAAGGTGGTGAGGAACATGAACAGAACAAGTGGGCTGGCTACAATCCGCTAAAACGATACTCCATTCCACTTGACCCTGTCAAGCTCCGAATAGGGTCAAAAATCTTGGTTGTTGAATTTTGGTTTTTATTAACTTAAATTGAATTTAGAATTTTTCAGATAAGAATCCCCTTCAATAAAAAAGGGCCGTGTCATCACCTTTTTGAAAATTTTATCATACATGGTACACACGTGTTGATTGCATTTTCATATTATAAATTTGGTTTACACTTAAAAACGCCCCTAAAAGTGGGCGTTGCAAAATAATTTTTGTTTAAGTTTCCTGAATTCAAGGTAAATAAATATGTTGCAAAAATACCGTTTATTAGAATAAAAATGAAATATGACCCCGCCCAAATGGGGGCGCTTTGTGATTTTTTTTAAAATGCCAATCAGAAACTTGTAAGGCGACTTTGATTTTTCATGTTTCTAAGTAAAGTGGGGTGCCGTGGCGTAGTGGTTAGTGTGTGTGCTTACTACGCCGGAGGTCTGGGTTCGAATCCTGCCATCGTCACCTGAAAAAAAAGACTTGTTCTTTTTCACGGTCCCCACCTCCGCGAGGGTCTGACAAGCCCTCCGAGAGTATCATTTGTCTTGAAAAACTTCTCAAAGTGCCGTTCGGATTCGGCAAAAAATTGTAGGTCCCCTTGAATGTAAAGAAATTAACACACCAGCATACGTTGTTGAGAAGTTGGCCCTGGTTCACCTCGAGCTGTTGCGCCACTCTGTTTATTTATTTATTTATAAGTAAAGCGGGCGTATCTTTGGGCAGATTTCAAAATGTTTTACACTTGTACTGCTTCGGAACCTACAAAAAACAGATGTCAAGTTTCAGGTTCCTAGCTCAAAATTTTAGGCCTTAAAACTACCAGCTGACAGACGGACGGACATGGCTCATTCGACTAACGACTCGGTCTGGATCATATGCTCTTAAGGCTTTAGTTGGAATGGGTTGAGATTGTGCAAGAATAAGTCTTATAAATCTTAGGACTATCTGCGATGTGCATAATAGCCCAGCCTTTCCTTAAAATTTAAACTGATATTGACAGATTTGAGAAGCCCACCAGCTACCAGTTTTTGACAAGTCAGTGGGCTTGTGTCGATTTCAGTGACCTTTTGGCACTGTCGGCGAGTACTTATAATAAAAAACTTACACAATAGATAGACAAATTTTATTCAACAGAAACAAATTAACAAAATTTATATTAAGTCTGAAATATGCACATTTAATTTCTATTTTATTCAGGTTCTATTTTTGTAGTCACCCCATTTTACATTTAACTTACGAAGAAATGCTTTGGCAAAAAGTTGTGCTATAGCCTTCGAGTGTTGCTCTAGTGTTTGACAAAACTTCCTTCTTTAAACATCAGGTTGACCGCCCTGCCAATAGTGCTTCGGTCGGCAACGCCAACACCCTTATAGTTCGGGCTTCCTTTACGTACCACGCAGGATTTTTTCCCAAATTTTGTCAAGCTTATTTCCAGCATGAAGTATTGCTTTAAGTTAGAAAATCATTTCTGCTGTTCCCGAAACTTTATATCTGCCACTTTAAATAATTCTGCAGAGCATTGAAACATTTTTTCTCAATAACAGCTTTGTGGCTCATTAAAATGTTTGCGGTTTATTAAAACTTGAGAATTGACCCTAACATTGACAAGGGCCTCTTGGCGAGCGGTCTAACAGATACAATTAACGCAAAAATTAAGTTTAGTGTCAATTTGGACCTCGATAGGAGTAAATTTTAACTTAAATGCTACTCCGAGATTGAAAAGTTGCTTATACTATATCTTCACCGACTGGCTCCATCGGGCCATATACTGGCTCCATCGGGCATCTAAAAGGTTTATTTGACGTTTGCTCTTTTGCTGTCACTCTCGCTCTGAAAAAGAGCGGCAAGATGACATTTCCCAAAAGCAGAGGTCGAATGGGTAGCTGTCCATAAGCTCAAAATTTATTGTTTGGAATCCTTTTTTAATTAAAAATAATTTAAATAAGTGAAAACGACTTGTTCAATTCCGTAGATAAGTCAGACAAACCAAAAAATGCGCTGCCATCGATTGCACTAGCCAAGCAAGCAATTCTTATGCCCTTGAGTTGGGAATGATTGTTTTTAAAGAGAATGGTTGGGCGCATCGGCATTTTGCCATCTCGAGTTCGGCAATCTAATAGCTGAGTGCGACTGGAGCCAAAGTATTCTGGTACTGGTAATTTGTATTTGCAGAGGCACCTGGCCCGACTGGCTTCACGCAGGGCCTACTTAATCTTGGAATGTTGGCATTGACGCCAGAGGGTGGCTACATACCAATATAAACAAATTATTATTACTAAAAACACAACAATTCAAAAATACAAAGAAATATGCAAACACAAGACACGGCTGGCAGACGAAAATATGGTTAAGTGTTTGATGAAGACACTTATTATACCGTTTCTCGGTGTCCATTTGGATTCAAAACTCTGATTCCATTTTGGCACCGTTTTTTGGTGTTAGTTTGGTTTCAAAATCATAGTTTTTTGGCCCCGAGCTTTGGTGTTAATTTGGTTCCATAATGTAGACTCGAATCGGACTTTGTTTATCGTGTTTATTTGGTTTTGTAATTTTGACAATCACTTGACATAGTTTTGTCAAATGGTCGGTATATTTTTTTGGTGAATTTTATATCTGCGAAGCGTAAGCTTATTGAACATGATAAAAAGATGCATGTAGCGATAGAAACATAAGCTAGGAGTTGGAGTAAGAAAAAAGTCAAATCGCTTTCAGAAAAATTGACTTTTGAATTTAGTTAGAAGTTAGTCATATGTGAATATTGAATGGCGGGTTTCTGCACGGCCACAGCCACTAAGGGCCAGATTATCAGTGCGAGATTACCTGAGCTTTGGAACTTAACTGAGACTTAACAAACCAGAAATTAGTTTTTCGGTTACTTTGGATCCAGGGCTAATCTCGATTAAACTCGCCAAATTTTGTGTGTTAATCCCAGATCAAACTCTGGAGCACAGTTCGAACTTCTTTGCCTGTTTTCCTTTGGGAAGTAAGAGTTGGTTCGAAGATTTTGACAACTTTACTGCCGCAGTTAACTCTGCACCAAAAAACTGCTCGAACAGCTCGAGATTCGTTTTGTTCCGGGATCAAAAAACAGATCTTGGCTTATGATGGGTTTAACTCAACAATGCAAAACCGGCTCTTAATTAATAAATTTTATGTTAATGTGAAATAATAATTGACCTCACAATTCCAATGTCATGATCTAAACTTAAAAAGTATTAAAGACAATTATTAGTGTTTCTTTAAATAGACTTTAATCTGATAAATAGGTACAGATTTGGTTTTGTTCTTGAAAGCTGTTTATCGGGCTGATAATCAAATATCTGGAAAAACCAGGTATATCATGGCTTATAATATCATTTTGCATGACTTCGAAACAATGGAAACTTCCCAAGACTAAAGCACTTTTGTAGCAACAATACAGCCAACGACTCAGACGATGTTTCATTAAGCCTTAGCGTAGCGAATAGGGTATTCCATAATCATTAACAGACGGATGGTATACTACTTCCCCACTGATTTTAAGAGTCATGTACAGCAACAAATTTAAAGGTCAACAATCTGTTTTGGCATTTCCTGAATGTATTGGGTCTGTATTTAACACATTTATTCAACTTTCTCTTTTTTTTGTTTGGCGATGTTTTAAGAAATATAATGTAGCCGCCTACATAAAGTTGTATTTAACTTACAACAATTTATGCTTGCTGAAAATAATTTTACTTTTTCTTTTCTTTTTCGTGATTAAGTTTTTTGTTCACATCTTATTGATAAAGGTGAAGCTGTTAAGATATACAATCAGCTGACGCACGAATATGAAGCACCTTTCAACTGTTTTATTACTCTCTCTTTGAATGAGACATGCTCGAATGTGGTTGTTATACAATTATTATCTTGAACTTAATTATGCTCGCATCCATGATGGGAGCTATTAAATCCCATTAAATTTATTTTTTTTTTAATGTGGAAAGTAAATGTTCGAGATTTAATTCAGGTTCCCATTATCCAAATCGAATATTAATTCACGGGTGTTTCGTTGTGAGAAGATTGAACTTGGCGCTGGTTATGCGTTTTCCCTGAAGGTTGTGCGTTGACCTGATACCGGTGCCATGTAAGGAAACTAAGGCTTTCTGTTTTTTTCAATAGATTTGGCCCGAAAGCATTTTAGCAAGTAGAATCAGTTAGCAACGGAGATTTTGCATGCCCCTTATGGCCTGCAACTAGGAACTCACGCAGGAGTTTCAGAACTAGATAGGCAACTGCCAACTTTCAGCTGTATTAGGAGCCCCTTTTTTTCAATTTAGGGATTTTTTAAGAGATCATAATCCTCACAGTTTTATTGCATACACTTGCACTTATGCATGTGCGCATGGCATGAATGTACTTACAGGCCAGATGGTTTTGTTGTTGAGTTTGCATGTTGTTAGATTCGCTGACTTTTTTTAGGGGCTCAGGGACTTTTGAAATTATTGCCCTCCAGTCATCTGAACCCATGGACATAAATTAACATAAATTTACAGGATTTCAATATATCATATCATTGTATAGCGTCATGTTTTGATTTGTTAAATTTCTCGCTAAATTCGCTCAGGTTTCGATATTGTCTCCAACGTGTATAACTTCAAAAGATAATAGCCATTTGACGACTTCTGCGATTTTAATTTTAAACGTATCTACTCTTCTTTTGTTCAATTCCAGAAGTCATTCATCATTAATTTCGGTGTCATAATTATTGTCATGTTCAATTAGCTTTATCCCGCCATCTGGCTGAATTTGATGACACGACGATGACTTTTGATTTATTGTATTTTTTTTTTAAATATACATATTTCCACAATCGCAGTAATTTCAAGAAGCCTTTAGCGGATTAATAAAACAACGTCAAAGTTATAAAACTCTAAGCAATGACAAGTGGCTTAGTGGTAAATAATTCTAATAACATGGGCTTCGCGTGAAACATAAATACTCTGTAATTCATAAGCTCGTAACAGTAGGCTTGGCGTAGATGTGGATGTGGATGTGGATGTGGATGCACTTGTCAAAAAAGTTAAATGCACTGAGCTGCGCATAGTGGTCGATGTTGATGTTGACTCTGGATTTTGATGTTGATTAAGTTGGTCTTCTTTGAACTTTGTGGACTGAAATCCCATCAACATACATATTTGACGTTTTGTTTTTCTGTTATCGTTTGAGTTATTTCGCTTCATAGAATCAAAAATAATTCAATGAAGAATTAAACTAAATTTCTTCTCCTTAATAGCGCGAATCTGAAACTATGTTTTTGGAAATGAATTTTTATCGTGTGTAGCGAATTATCGTTTAAATTGTGTATTCGATTTCTATTGTGTTCGCAATAGGGAACATCCACATCAACAACAATGGCAACAAAGTCGGCGAGCCACATGTTTGGACACATCAACATCCACTATTCTACGCTGTGCTTTATTCTCACAATATTCAGTAGTTCTGACAGATCTGTCATACGTGGACATTTTTGGACACCTTTTTGGATTCTCAAACTGTCACAAAGATGTTCGCAAAGGGTTGAAAGTGGTTTGTAAAAAGGGTAAATAAGATTTATGAGGGGTTTTATTTTTAATTGCTTACCGGGAGTAGTTAAATTTGTATGGTAAATCGCGTAATTTGTAAAGGATTTGATGATTTAAATAAATTTTGATTTATATCAATCGCGACCTTAAGCGCCCGTTGGCAATAGTTCTTTCGTTATTTAATAATACATAAAAATTTAGTAAAAAATAAATTTAAAGCAATAAATTTTTCCCAGGCAAACGTTCATATTGTTTGCGAAAAATGATAAAGTGGTTCCTCATAATATTTTCGACAAAACTATTTTCTTCTTGAATATTTATTGTTTGTGGAAAATATGTAATGCAAAAATTTGGAGCGCAACATAAATACAATGGTATTCGCGGAGAATATTTCCTAAGCAATACGTTTTTTTTTCAGTGCATGCCTGAAAGTTAAAGGTGCGTATCCACTTGAGAGTAAACCTAGTGCGGCGGTAACATAACATACGGTTATGAGTTTTAGAAGAAATAATAACGTATTTTGGTTTTTCAAAACGGATTTTTATCCTATTTACGTTAAGCTGCACCCAAGAGTTTCAACATTCGATGAATTCTGTTTTTGTTTTGTCGGGCTAGTAATAGTGAGGTGAAAATAGGTAAAAATCAAAGATTAAAACTAAGAAGCAGAAATTTTTAATTTGAATTCAGTCATTTACCCTGCTGCATACGAGAAATATGAGAGTTAAATTTCTTTTGTTGTTTTATGTAACTTATAAAAATATTATGATTTTATTCAAGGCCTTGAAATGAGATAAATAAATATGTACTTTCGTAAACGTAAGCTAAATATCAAGTCTATTATTTTAAACAGACTTTTGAAGCATTCCATTGTAATCACTCTTAACTATTACAATAGCATCCTGTTGAATAGTTTTCGGCTTCGAGCGGGAAAGAAGTGCACTTTCTATTATAAGTATAGGAGCCTCAAATGATAAATACAACAAGACGGCTGCCGTCAACGAAAGTCCGAACGCACCCCAAAAAGCAATGATCTGCATGAAAGAAAATAATTTTCCAAGTATCTGTCATACCAAACTCAGACCAGTTACTCGCTTACTGTAGTGAAATCGGAAAAATATATGTCCGTCCGCGTTGTTCCATAATTTATACTCTGAACAGCAATGTGCACCAAATACATCGAGTAGGTTAAACGGGCCCACGGTTGCCAGTTGGGATGAGACAAAAATGCGTTTATTATACCCCCAAATCCAAAGTGGCATGCGTATATAATCCAGGACAATACCAAAGCCCATCCAACGCGCTTAAAAGACTCGTACGCTGCAGCTTCAAAAACGGTAGTCGAACGATCTGCGTTTATGGTAAAATAAGGTCCATAAATAATTGCAAGGATTGTAGTGAAACACACAATCCAGCCCAGGGCTTTAAGAGGCTACAAAATCGATCAATCAATTCATGCTTTTGTCGTAAAAATTCAGAGATGGAACCTTTGATGGCACAAAAGGATTGTGCTTATTCCGATGCATAAAATAGCCGAGTCCGATACCAATCAGCCACACAGAGTACCTCGTATGAGTCGGCGCGTATGTTAGCCGAGTCTGATTTTTCTCTAGAACCCTGAGAAATTGAGTCGATTAGGCATTTTCTCAAGTCAGCTCTGATGTCTTACCCAATGAATTGATTGTAGCCTTCTGTTAAGTATGTTGAAATTATACAACCGATTGATAAAATCGACAAAGTGATCATAACAGGAACAAATTTTCGACCCCACTTCCATAGTGGAATCAATATTAGTGGTGACAGGACATAAAGCTGTGTATCAACTGCAAGATACCATGTTTGCGGAACGCACTGAAAAACCCGGCTGAGAAACTGAACCTTGAAGCTTTCGAGTGTGTACTTACAACTTCCGTTGGAACGACGTAATTTTGAACATATAACAATGTAGACCACCAATTTGTCTTACAAGTATCCAGAAACTCTACCGCAACATGCCTATAAGGGCCAATTCCTACCAACTTGTTGATGCTTAGAAGGAAAAGAATTACTGCTGCTACGGGAGGTGTGAGTCGCACATATCGGTGAAAGTACATCATAAGGATATTAAGTCGTCCATTGCTGTAATGTCGTCCATTGTCATATGCGTTTCTTGTTCTTTGATTTCTAAGGAAAATACCTTTTATCCAATTCGCGTAACCCCAACCACGCTACCAGCAGGCCGCTCATAAAAAGGAAAGAATCGACCGATACTGTTCCCATGATGACGTGCATAGACGAAGCATAATCAAACCACTTGAGGAAAAAAAGTTAAAAATAAAAAAATTTAATTATAAAAATATTAAAAGAACTTACCTGTATAAAGGTCAAAGCATTCAGCATTGGCGTCATAGGGCTCAATGAATAATTATGGCACAATACTACCCACACCGTTGAGATAGCTCGTATTCCCAGTAAACAATCAATGGAGTTGGGTGACTTCGAAGTTTTTATCGATAAGAGTTTCCTTACATTTGTGATAACAGAAAACGCTAGAAGGACTGGCGTACCTGGTTCTTAATATAAGAGAAATGTAAAAAAAAGGAATCGTTAACTAAAATTTACTTCTTACTTTTATCACTGTACTCGCAGTAAACATCGTATAGCGTGCTTAGCAGCATCATTGCCCCGAAAACTGAAAATATAGCTCTGGTTGCGGAAATTTTTTCATAAAACTCGTTTTCAAATACAAATAAGTCCGTCTTACATTCCAACAATATTGATTGGTTCGAGTTCGGGTCTCTTGGCCGTTTGACATCGATCTACAGTTATTCCGGATAGGGCTCCTTCCAAAATCTCATCTGCTGCTTCTTGGAATATTATGCTCAACAGAACAGGATCGCAAGTATCAGGCACACACACGGCTATGCTAATTTTAAGTAGGTTTTCCAAAGCTTGTCGTTGTATTTCCGTATCATAGGAGGTGGGTGGTATTTTTGATGTTTCATCCTGCAGCAAGGGAATCGATGCGAAACAATATTGGCCATTTACTAAGCCAGTCACTTCACTCAAAACAGCTGATGTCTCCAGGCACTGGTCAAAGTTACCAAGATCCTGAAGGTGGCCATAGAGGATTCCCGCTGGTATTTTCCCCCATGCATCTACAACTACAAAAAAAAAACTATAATCTAGCAAAACTGAGTCCTGAATTGAATTAAAAAAGGCGGGAGTCACAAAAAAGGTTTGACCCGCCTCGGTGTGATCCTAATCCTCGGTGTTTTCTAACACAATTCTATGTTTATGAATATTATGCTATGTTAACGTTAAATACTAATGTTTCCTAATACCACCGAAAATAAAACTGCAAATTGCGGGAGGCGATTGAAAATAAATCCTGAACTGGCTCCACCCGACAAACATAGGATTTATTTGCATAACAGAGCAAATACGATAGGGAGGTTATGGGCGAACTTTTATGATTTCTTTCTTTTTTTTATTGAGTTCACTGATCTCTTTGTTTGTACGTTAACGTATTTCACTTTCTTTTACAATAATTCAAAGAACCAAAACTTAATTATTGACTTTGCAAACGAGCTATGTTTTACTCACATGGTAAAACATCCATACTTGGAAACCTATTCACAATCTCTTGAAGTCCCGAAATGCACTTTTCTGAATCGTAGTTTTTTGTACTGCGGCGAACGGCGGATGTGTTGATTAAATTTCTATTGCTTTTGATTTCATCGAAAAAGATTTTCGTAAGGATATCACTGGGCATAGTAACATTATTCACAAAAGAAATCGCGTGAGTTTTAATAATTATTGCATTGAAAAATATATAAAAGAAAAACACTTTTTTCGCCATAGTAAGAGTTAAAATTTTGTTAACTTTTAAGGAGAATCCCATCGCGTTCAGGAGATTTCTATCGACCTTATGCACTTATCAACTAAACAGTGCTCGATAAAAAGGGCTGCTTTTATTGGAAATTCGGACACCGATTAATAGGTGGCAAGTTAGATAAACTGTTTTCATTCATAAAATAGTTTTAATTGATATCCGCCGACTAGTCCACGGTTGAAGGTTTTCCAGTTTATAACAAAAGCAATTACAAATTTTGAGACCTAGATGTTTACAATAATGGAAACGATATTGCGTCTTTCGTCAAAGTTGCTTATGATAAAAGATTGTTTTTATTTTTAAGAGCTTTAAAAATATGATAAAATATCGTAATGCTTTCATTTGAAATTTTAAAGAGAAAGCAAGTACGTTTGGCTGATGACGTATGATGCTAATGTAGCAACATTCTTCAAATCTTAAAATGAATGTTTGCCCACGTAAAAATCCGTCTTATTCTTGAAGGATAACAGATTTAATCGAAATAATAAGTCGATGGCATCTAAAATTCTTGTTTAATATTTAAAAATGTTTTTCCGATTCATACTTTTTTTATTTTTTATTTGTCTGTTCACAAATACAGTAATCTAAATGTTTTTAAATTTAAGCTGTGTTTGTATTTATTTTGATTTTGTTCCTGTCCGGAACCAAGCCCAAGGCAAAAGCGTACGAACAAAGGAGAAATGATATATTTTCTCTCTTATTTCATATATTATATATAATTTCAGAAATTGTGATAGACCTAGAAATCACCTCTTCATTGAAGCCGAACCGCTAAACATTTTTTAACAGAAGCAATACTGAGAAATACAAAAAAAAAAAACAAATGTGAAGTGCACTTATTATTATTTATGGTACAGTATTGCTATGAAGTTTTTGTTAAAAATAAATAAAATTTTATTTTTTTTTTCTTTAAATTTTTCCTTTTCGTTTGTAGGTATTTCATGTGACCCTAAGCGGTTTAAAAGTTATAGCCTTAAACACTTTGGAAAACATCATCCATTTTCAATTCTTCATTTCTCAAAAACCTTTAAATATTTTCAAAAAATGGGATTTTTTCGTTAGAGCCCAGTATTTACTTAACTTAAGTTTTGTTTTTTTAGTTCTTGCCTGCCAAACTTCTTAAAAAAAGTATTGAATAATATTTCAGCCATTTCCTCATTAAACTGGGAAACTGTTATTAAACCGTTATTTGAGCTTAAAGGAATTGCTTTCGTTGGGTTCTCTGACTCTGACTATTTTCGCAGTCTAAAAGCACACCAAATTTTGTCTTTCCTCGACTTACCGTTCAGAAGTTATAACGCGATTGGACGGACAGACAGGCGAACAATGTAGTGATACCTTAAGAGGCCTTTTTTCCATTTTTGGACGGACCGCAAAAAATGATACTCCTATATCTTTCAAGGTACGAAATAAATTTAAATAAATTAAAAATTTAATTTTTAAATCATATGCATATATATTCACATATGTGAGAAAGAAAGAATTAGATAAGTTGTTATAAGTGTTCAATGATATATTGTTGCTCTGGACTCGAGTCCCGCCCAGGGCCTCCAATTCCATGCAGCTAACAAACGGCTGTGTTAGAAATCACCCAAAGATTGATATTTTTGGGCGAAACTTCATTGTAAAAAAACTTCCAAAAAATTATGCGAAGATCCGAAATCCAAGGAAAGATCGCCCAAAAGGTAAACGAATAT
Source organism: Neoascia interrupta (assembly GCA_947623515.1). Classification (NCBI taxonomy): domain Eukaryota; kingdom Metazoa; phylum Arthropoda; class Insecta; order Diptera; family Syrphidae; genus Neoascia; species Neoascia interrupta. The sequence continues at coordinate 746,682 of OX392463.1, forward strand.
ATTAAAAGGCCAAGGAGGGGGGTTGTAGGGGGGCTGAATGAAACTTTTGGCATTTTGGGCGATTTTTAATTGTGCGAAATCGCGAAAAATTGAAATTCGCCCAAAAGCGAATAAAAAATCACCCAATTAATTAATTACCATTACCCCTTAGACCTTTTGGAAATGTAATCGAGACAGGTGAATTGGTTAAGCCATGTCCGTCCGCCCGTTCGTCCGCCCCTCTGTACGTGTGAAGGTTTTAGGTCTTCAAAATGAAACGCGCTGAAACTTGAAGCGCGGCTTGGTTCTTACGTTGCACAGACAAAGTGTTAAAATTGGTTAAATCCACCAACGGCCACGCCCTAGTATTGGTTTCAATGTGAGACAACCCCTACTTCACATTTTATTTCAAAAGTCCTTTTGAGCAACTTAAACCGGGCATAGGAACTCAAATTTTGCTGAAAAAAAAATTGCCGCTAAAAACCTTTAACACGACTAAAAATTGAGCCGCCTACACCATCGACTATGACCACTTAATACTTTTATATCTTTTAAAACCTGATTTCTCTTAAACCCCACTCTAAATCGAAAAAATATTTTATAAATAATATTAAAGATATGGGCATTCTCTAAGTTTGTTTTACACTAAGTTTTGAGCTCCGCCTACTTTTAGGAGGCGTTTTTGAAAAAAAAAAACTGTTTTTTTGGCCTAAATTTTCGTTTTTAAAAAACATTTATATACGGTTTAAACGAAATAAGTGTAAAATTGTTTCTTCTTAGTCCACGCCCATTTTTGGGGGTGTAGCTCATGTACGTAATTAACTTCCAATGAATGAATTCATGTCAAGAAACTTCAATATTCGGTGTTGCTACGGAAATATTACAACTTCTTCTATAGTTGGACATTGAGAAGTTTATTACAGACGAATTCTTGTTAAACTCATTGGTTTTTTAAAGCGATTTCCCGTTCAAGGGCTTATGACTATACCTACCAATTAAGCAAAGAGGAGAAAAAGTGTGAAATAGGAGAAGCCGAAGAAACTTATTGAGGATTAAAACTGATAAGAATTTAACAAAATTAAAAGAAAGCTGCCAACTCATAGACTTTTTCTATGTTGCTTGTATTTATCAGTTTACACGCCGATAGCCACAGCCCCTGGTAAGCGTTCTTCAATCCGCTACATGGGGAAGTCCTAGGTCCTATTCCATTTAGTCCAAAACCTAACCCGACCAATTTGGTGAGATATCTCACGATTAACTGCGAAGAATAAAGCGAATTGAAAAATAAATCAAAATCACTTCAAAAATAAACACATGACTGAAAGCCAAAACACAGATTTTAAAAGATAGCCAAAAATAAGCACTCTTGCTATCGGAATAGCGACAGAAATAAATACGATGAACAGCTTTAAGTAAGTGATTGAATTTCACTAGAAGCGTATTTTATCAGCTGCCAAAAATAAGGAGCTTAATAATAGGAGCAACATTTAGTATTGACGTTAAATAGCTTCTTCGTTTTGATAATTGAAGCCTTTGAAGAAAATAAAAGATTTTTATGGATGAACAGCCGTATAAGTAGCCGAAATTATATGTTATAGTTAAAATAATCGTGAGAGTCCTTTGTCATAGTGATAAGACTTACAATTATCGCCTTCCCCTATTGAATATCATATTTCCAAATCAACTATCATGAACTCTCTAAGTCATAATCATCGGATTAATTTTTATGTGATTTACTTAAATGTTAAATTTAATTTTACTTCGCTCTAAAGTGGACTCTCACATGTAGTTCTTGTGATAGGCACTGGTCATAAGAACTTTTCTCGTTAACTATAGATTTAAAGATAGCGGGCTATTTTGCGCACTATCCGATATAGTTTTTAGATATGATCTAAACATGAATCAGCTATAAGTTCCTGGTCGCCGAATTTTGGCAACACTTACAGCCACGCGGTGATTTTATGTTCAATATCAGCAGGTAGCTTATCTTTCTAATCGTAAAGCAATTGAGTCTTTGAAATATAATAAAAACTTTAGTTAATCATGTGAACGGCTCAGTAGGACGATGGCTGGTGATAGTACTTTAAGTAAATCTAATTAATTAACGGAAAAATGTCGAAAATAAATTACTCGTTAGTTGTTGTTTTAAGTGCATTGGCTCTTCAGGCGCATTCTTTGTCTGTTGTGAACAATGTAACCGTAACCAGTGATATTCTCAGTGAAATTTTTTTTAATGAAGTTCGTAAGGAATCGAGTACGGTTGAAGTTTATGCTGGCAACACCAAGGATTATAATCAAATTAAATGTCTGTTCGGTCTACAGCAGATAGTCAAACAATTGCCAGCGTTAAAAGTCCTTCAATGTAAGTTTTAAGGGTGATTTTTTTTAATACTTAATTGCGGTTTCACAACCTTTAAAATTTCGCCAAAAATTTGTTTTTATGACAAATGTTTTTTTTTTAAATTTTCTATCCACTGGTTGTAAGTAATACTTTTACACCATACTGTCGACATTGATTGTGAATGCAATTTTAAATTTTCCAGCCATGGGTACAAAACAATGACTTGCAATTGCATCAGTGTTTGACGAAGGCTAATAAAACGATAAAAGATTTCATGTTAAGCTCAAAAGTAGTGACCCATAGATAATACTGTGACCTGAATTCGATATAGTGAAGTACAAATTTTATGGCATCTCCTAAAATTTGAAAAAAAAAAAACCACAAATTTCCTTTTAGTACTTCCATATAGATATATGAATTCGTACCTTTTACTTTTACCAGGCACTTTTTATCAGAGTAGTAGCACACTCATAAAAATTTTCAACCATCGTCATAATCAAAGTAATTAACAAAAGACGTCGATCGTCTATCAAAATGATCAAGTAATTGAGCCGATTGGTTTTAGATAGTGCTCCCGCCAGTGAGTAATGCTCCAATAATAATTTTGTTTATATTTCTCGATAGTTATCGATGCGTGGGGCACAATACCTTCAGGTATTCTTCGAGCACATTTCGTCGACTTGGGCAACTTTGATCAGTGCTTGGGGATATCCGTTGATTTGGGCCTATTAGCAGGATCAGTGAATGGGCAATATTGCTTTGCAAAAATACCACTTTTACCGGGGCAAACACTCAAGGGTCCATTAATAAGAAACGATGTCTTGAACGAGCCGAGAGATGGACTTGCTGATTATTTAAAGCTTACAATTGGGATTTGTGTACCTGACACGTGTAGTCCTGAAACTGTGACAACCATTTTTCAAAGAGCCGCGAGTAATGTCTTGGGTGGAGCGCTGTCTGGAATTACTGTTGATCAGTGCAAAGTGGCCAAAAAGCCAGACTATGAACCAATTGACATCGTTGGAATGTGAGTATCTAACCTACATAATTGTTTTAAGAAAGTTTTATCTGAACGTTATTTTTTTTCGTTTTCATTTGCAGAGTGATATTTTCCATATTAGGACTTTTGATGCTTCTTAGCAGTGCATATGATTTCTTCATGGGATATTTTGAAAGTAAGTTTCTTCTTTGCTTCTTATGTAGTTAACACAAAAATATATAGGAAGGTGCAACAGATCGTTTTTAAGAGCTGTGTTTTAGGTACTAAGGAATTTCTTAAAGTCCTTTGAGAAACTTAAATACACCATAGCCAGCGATTAACTATCATTCCTGCTTGCAAGCTCACAAATATTAATATATTTTGCTTAGAGTAAAATATTTAATATTTTATAAGAGGAGTTCGACAGAAGAATTGTTCAAGCCATGCCCGTCCGTCTGCCCTCTATGTGAAGTTTTTAGAACTTTAAAAATTAAGCTAGAAAATTGAAAAATTGAAACTAGGAGTTAATTGATTACAATCATACAAAGTTTAAAATTTGTTAAGATACGCTAACAGCCACGCCCACTATTCACTTGGATGTAAGACAACCTTAAATTCACACGTTATTTCAAAAGACCTTTTTGACGAGGTTAGACAAATCGTAGGAATCTAAATTTTGGTGTACAGAAATTGTGGGAAAAAACCTCTAATTAATTATTATAATGTTTGTAGAAGAGAAGAGAAATGTTTCCTCTTTGAAGAGAGAGAAATGGGTCAAAGACTAAAAAACTGCATCAGTATTATTATTGTTCATAACGTGCTTTCGTCATTGTCCTCCTTGTTTCTTAAGTTTGCAGTCGGTAACTCGCAGTATTGGTAGCCACACTTATGTGTTTTGATGTTCTTTGTTGCTTTTATTTGTTTTTCAAATACTTGTTCTCTTATGGGAAACCGTAGGAAGAGTTGTCACTTAATGTCGGCATCAATATAATATAAAGGTCCCTGACGATGTTCGCCTGGCAGCGTTTGAAATGATTAATGTAGAATTGTAAATTATTGTCATTTTTTTACTTTTCAATATTAAATTAAATTTTGTAAGGCTTTACCATGGGGTCCGCTCCCCAATACAAGCAACGATACGTTCGGTTAGTTTTTTCATACCCTATTTCACAGGAGTAAAATAAGTTTGATACAGCCGAAAATGTAACATACAGATATAATAACGATAGACCCACCAAGACCTTAAAGGCATATGATAGAGACCGAACTCCGAGTTGAATGAGCCATGTCCGTCCGTCCGTATGTCACCAATTTGTAGGCCTTAAATTTTGAGCTAGAAAGCTGAAATTTTATACGAGGCTCTCTGTCGTCCGAAGCAATACAAGTGTTAAAATTTTTCGAACCCGCCGACAGACATGCCCATAAGTGGTCTGTGCAACTACCTCCAGTGCTTTCAAAACTGTAAGACGTCGTGAAAAGCTGAAACTTGACATTTAGCATCTCCTAATGATTATAAGAAATAACAAGTGGGATAGTGCAAAAGTGCGTATGCAAAAGCTTCAGTCTATCTACGATGGATTATAAAATACCAAACCTTACAAAAAAAAACTACTACGCCCCCAAAAAGTGGGCAGGATATAAAAATATAACTGTTGAATACTTAATTCTAGGCGCTTTCATTCATTTCGGCATAAAACTCTGCCTTTTTAACTAAAAAAAACTTTTTTTAACGCCACGCCCACAAATTTGGGCAGAGGCACATACAATGTATTCATAAAATTTAGAAAATGCTAACATCTACAACTTTTGTCATATAATTTTTTGTCAAATTTCATATATATTTATTGAAAAACAGTCATTTTAAGCTGAAATCCCTTAAAAAGTGGGCGTGGTTAATGAAAAGGCTAAATTTTTTTGGCTTCTTTAAAGACAATTACAAGGCGATGTTACGTACCAAAAATAAATGCGCTAGGGCCATTCTAAAATAGCTAAAATTTGGAAAAAGCATGTTTTTAAATTAGAAATGGTCGCACATACAGTTCTGTAGTGGGCGTGCTTTTTGGCGGATTCAGCTAATTTTCAAACTTGATCTGAACGACTGGGCTTCAAGCCAACGCACCAAATTTCAGCATTCTACCTTAAAATGTTAGGCCTAAAAGTTGTTTACATACAAACAGACATGGCTTAACCGATTCTCCTGTGACGGTCTTATTCATATCTCTAAAAGGTCTTAGGGGGCTACGGTGATTATTTCACTGCGTTACAAACTGTACATCAAACTTAATATACCCTGGGTCGGGTATAAAAAGTAAAAATGAAATCGACAGACCGGCACATAAGCACATAAAGTACACCGGACATTTTGTAAGATTTCGTTCATTCAAAATTTTTGGCCACGCCCATCTTAGAGGTCGATTTCAAAAAATTATGGAATTTGAACCGAAAAATTACATTTTTGCGTACAGTTTAGCCGCAAACTTGGATATTTCTATGCTTATATTGATTTTTGGTAAAAGGAGTTGGACATGCCACGTCCCTTTTTTTTTTAAAAAAAGTGAACAAAAACTTAAAAGGAAGGATTTTTTTCTATTTAAAATGATGCATGAATAGTAACGGGACGGGGATGGAAAACAAGAAAATATACGAATGGCAGGGAGAAAGGAATGGAATGGAGAATAGGAATAGGAATAGGGTATACCGCGGTCCGTTACAGACGGATCGAAGCTATTACATACAAGCTATTACAATTAAAGGATTTTGTTCTCAGTCACCGCCCATTTTCGGGCGTGGACTGATTTTTACATGAGGTTGGTGGTGCAAAAAAGACACCATGATAAAAAGTGGAACTGAATTCAAATTTTGTATGAAATGGCAGTGCCCTAATTTTTTCTAGAAAAAGCCTTCTTTCTGATTTTGCCCCTAAAAAAAATTTGACGCAGTTCCATAGCGGGGGTATTTCAATAAATCTCAAACCTGATCTCTCTACAGAATGACTCACAATATGTGTGCCAAAATTCAATCCTTACTATCTTACTTAGGACCTATGTAATATCTGAACAGTGCTCCTGCATTTTAGTATTAGCTAAGCAATTTAAGATTAATGTTAATTTGTATGAATAAATAAATAAAATATCCATTATACTACTGTTAAACAATTGTCTCGGACTCGGAACCTAGACGACGAGTTGAATTTTTTTCTTCTTCTTTTTTAAACAATTATTATCAGTGCTCAAAATGTAAAGATCAACTATATAATATTAACAAAACAATTATCTACATTTTACCAGGACTCAATGCTACACGGAGTCCGAAAATACATAAGTTTTTCATAAAAAATTTTACTTTCGCGGAGTTTGTGACTGCCACCATTTGTAAAAATTTCTGCAGTAGATTATAAGTCATAAGGAAAGTACAAAAGTTTCCCTGTGGCATGTAATAGATTTCATTGAACGAAATCGATCAATTTTGGCTTTAGGCAATTCGGATCCTTCCACCAGCTCTTTAACATTTTAAAATGAAAAATCGATCATTGGAATATGGTATCTGATCTATATAGGTTTCTAAAAATAATTTTTTGTTTGCATTCAAAAACAAATTTTTAAACATTTTTAATTTTTTTTATGTTTACTTAGAAACTGCAGTCCCTACGCTTTTGGCATTCTCAGTGTTTACAAATGGAAAGAAGCTGTTTGCGATCAACACAACAAAGTCACCGAACTCTATCGACTGCCTTACAGGCATTCGAGTTTTCTCAATGGCATGGGTCTTATATTGTCACAACTATGCAGTGTCTGCTGTTCTACCCCTGGTTAACACAATTGATATTTTATCGGTGGGTAGCTATATGAATAATTAAATATTTTGCAACAAAAATCTATAAGATTCATTTTAGTGGATGAAAGCTGCTTGGTCAATGCACGTTATTAATGCCACCGTATCAGTAGATTCGTTTCTGTTCATAAGCGGCCTCTTGGTAGCTTGGCTTGGCTTCAGGGAATTGGATAGAACGTAAATGGCAGCAAATTTTACTAGAACCATCCCAAAAATGTTAAAAATTTTTTCTTGCAGAAAAGGAAAACTTAACATCGTCATGATGTACGTCCACCGCTATATAAGATTGACGCCACCGGTGGTGGGTGTTATGATTTTTCTACTCAGTTTGAACAAGTTCATTGGCAATGGTCCGTACATAAATACATTGCGAGTCATGAATGAAGAAGGTTGTGAGCAAAACTGGTGGGCAACGTTGCTCTACGTTCAAAACTACGTCAACCCGGAAGCTATAGTAAGATGGCTGCTTGATCGCAGTGGTTGGTCTTAGAAGAAACGCATTTTTTCTATATTTTCAGTGTGTCGGGCAAACTTGGTACTTGGCAGTTGATTTTCAACTTTATATCCTTTCCCCCTTGATATTGATTCCGATGTGGAAGATAGGGAAGAAATTTAATTTCGTATTAGTGGTTCTCGCTCTTTTGTCTGTTGGCTGTGTTATGGCCACATTTTTTGTTGAAGGCTTCACCGATCTTATGGGGTAAGACATTATATTCTGCTTTGTTAGCTAAAAATTTAAACATTTTCATCTGCCAAATTTTCAGTATCAATGATCCTAACGAAATGAAGCTTACTTACTTCCCGACCCATACACGATACTCACCATGGCTAGTTGGACTGGGTCTAGGATATTTTATGCACTCTAACCGTCAGAAGAAGTTTAATCTATCTATAGTAAGTAATTTTGACAAAATTACATTTTTAGCACATTAAATTGATTTCGATTTCTTGCAGATTGTTCAGCTCTTAGGATGGGCTGTATGTTTCACAACGATTGTAGCCATTGTTTTTGGGCCCTATTTCACAATGAGCTCCAGTAACCCTGCAACAGTCTTTGAAGCTGCTATGTACGAGTCGTTGAAACGAGTTTCATGGTCTATAGCATTGGCCTGGATTGTCTTTGCTTGTCACTTTGGGTTCGGTGGCCTGGTTAACACATTTCTAAGCCATCCTTTCTGGCAACCATTAGCACGCCTGACATATTCGTTGTACCTTGTGCACTTAGCTGTAATAGGAATTAATTTCGGAACAGTGCGTACGGACTCGTACTTTTCGGATTACAACGAGGCAAGTTCTTATCAAAAAATTCAATGAACATAAATAATAAAATTATGAATTCTCTATAGGTGCTCTTATTTTGGTCAACTTTCGGAATCTCAATAATGGCTGCTATCATGCTAACGCTGTCATTTGAAGCTCCTGTCTTGATTTTGGAGAAAGCTCTATTCGGAAAAGGTGGTTCCAAGACAAACGAGAATGGTACCACCATTGCGCCTACATCAAGTACAGCAATAACAGAGCCAACAATTAAAAGTGCATAATATCTAGGCTTAAAATTTAACTAATTTTATTTAAAATAGAAAAAAGAGTTTATAAAAAGTTTCAAATCAACAACTGGTACCAAAATTATAATTATTTTATTGCCCCGCACAACAAGTTTTGCCGTTTTATCTCCGGTTTTCCAGAGCCACAGTAAAACTAGTCTAAATTGTGGGCTCTCCGTGGTGAAGTGGCTAGTATGTCGGACTGTTGCGCACGAGGTCCTGGAATTAAATCCCGACCGGGTAAGAAAAGTTTTATTTTTTCTCATCCCCGCTAGAGTCTGACAAACTTGCCACGAGGTAAGAAAACCTGAATCTTACAGAGCATGCGTATAGTTATGAGACGTCAGGGTCAGGCTATGGCGCATCTGAGTTCAAAATGCCAGTTGATTTTAATACCCCAGCCCATAGAAGAAGAGGTGTTTTAAGTTTGATTTAAAGTTTGTAGCATAGAGAAATAATCATCGTAGACCCCTAAGATCTTAAGGGCATATGATCGAGACATTTCGCCGTCCGTCCATGTATCGGTAGTTTTTGGGCCTAACATTTTAAGCAAGCAATTTGAAACCTGATAACTGTTTTTTCTGGACCCCGAAGCAGTAAGCAAGTGAAAACACTTTTGAAATCCGCCTACTGACACGCCCACTTTACTTAATAGCATAAAAAATCAAAATTGTCGTAGGACGCTGAAATTTGTTATGCAGCATCCTTGCTTGAATGTATATAGATCGGAGTTTTAAAAACAAACTCAAAACGCCCCCATGAGGGTGTGGTCGCATTTTATCTTAGTTTGATAAACGGTATCTATGTGCAGTATGTTTGCTTGGAATCAAGAAAATCTTACTTTCATAATATGTTAACATATTTATATATTTTCAACTTTTTGGAAAAATTAAGATTTTGCGGCCACTTTTGCGGGCGTTAGGTTAAGTTGGGTTGAAGTGGCAGTCGGGTCTAAGCAAACCGACACACTTAGACCTATGTAGGTCCATTGTGATATCACATGGATCTAGAGATCACCATTTTGAGCTATTGATGAAGCGTGAGAGACGTTTTGCGTCGGTAGTACTAAGATTGCTAAGATCATTATAGAGGAAAGCTCCCAGCGAAGATTTCGGTTTTTAGAGAGAACAGAGGTGGTTTCTTTTTTCTCCTCAGCCATGCAGCTCCTGCAGAAGTCGTTAGAATAGACACCAAGCCTTGTTGCATCAGACAGTCTCCTGTACTGACACCGATTGTGTAGCACTCGTGTGCAATCTTTTAAGAGCGATCAAGCTTTTGGAGAGTTTCAGATCTAGCTTTGGCCATATCAGTTTCATTACTAGACAAGTGCTTCCACCCGTCCATCTGAGATTTGTTCTTCCTATGGCATCCAGTTTCATCATGAGTTTACACGTCGAAATTGGAATGCCTAAGGAGCCTTTATCAGGCGAAATTTAGAGACTAGTTTCAAGTTTGGCGAGTTCGTCAGCTTAACCAGTTGCCTGGAATGTCACTATATGCCCAGGCACTCAGCACAGGCAAATGTTGAACTGCTCCGACATATCCTTTAGAGATGATTGGCAGCCTAGGGCTACTTAAGAGTTTATAGAGACTGGTTCCAGGCACTTGATGACGACCTGACTGTCAGAATAGATTCGTATATCCTTAAAAAATATAACGACCCTTAAGCCAGGACAAGACTTCCTTTATCGCCATAATTTCAGCTTGAAAAACACTACAATGATCCGCAAAAGGGAAAGAGAAACTAAGATTAAGTCTTTCTGAGAACACACCCGCACCTACTCCATCATTTGTCTTTGATCCATAGGTGTAGAAGTGGATCGATCCACATTCCAGAGGAGCGCCGTAATCCCAAGAGGACCTAGGTAGGATTGTTGTCTGGAAGTTCTTGTGAAACTGTAGTTGAGGTATGGTGAAGTCTATGTTTCTAAAAAGGAACCTAAAAGCGTTCAGAATAGCAGAGTATAGCCTATAGCGCTATCGGTCCACTGAGAGGTTTCTTTTTGAGGCGAGTAGCCGTGATTGCAGCTGTTTGTCTGCTGAAGATGTCAAGGGGAGTCAGATGGAACAGGATGTTCAGTGCTGATGCTGAGGCAGTTGTGCGGAGTGCTCCGCTTATAGTTACATAAGCAGGCTGATCTTTTGACTTTACTCAGTTTGTCACGATTTACTGCTTTATCCAAGGCGGTACACCACACAACCGTTTCCATACGTCAGTATCGGTCTAACGACTGAGGTATACAGGTATAGCCAGTTGGTGATTCTGGGTTGAAGTTCCCACTTGTTTCCATCGGGGTTTTATTGCATGACAAAGAGTGCTACCGTAGCTTTCCGAACCCTTTCCTGCATATAAGATTTCCAGCTGAACTTTATGCCTAAGATGAGATCCAGATACTTAGCTTCATCAAAGAGAAGATTAAGGTAGTGCTCTTCATAAACGGAGGGTGGATATGTGGGATTTTGTATTTCCTGTTGAGGAGGACGAGTTCAATTTTGTGTTAGCTTGTTTAGAGAATTTTTGTAGGAGTTCTTTGCATAAGCGATCACTATGCAGCCCTCTCCTTCCAGGATAGCCAGCATTTTGTTCATAGCTAGGCTCCAAAGAAGTAGGAATAGGACACCTAATTAACTCACTAAGTGAGCCAGCTACCTTCAGAGCAGAGAGTGCAGCCAGGACCGCGGATGTATTGACATTATTGAAGGCGCCTTCTATACCGAGAAAAGCTACCATTATGTACTTCTTAATTGTTATGAAAAGAATACTCAATGGATCAAACAACCTTAACGCATGTTTAACAAAATGTTTATTCAAGCTGACTTTTGGGACGCATTCACATTTCCGTTCTTGATTAAGCCCAGACTTTGTTTCTGAACATTCGACTTGCTGGAACCCAGAATAGCCTTTTCCATAACAAGAACTGGTGCCTCGAATGCCAAGGTTAAGACGATTGCTGCCATTAAACAAATACCGAAAGTACCCCAGAAATATAGGACCTGCAAATGAACTAAGTTTAATATCGAAAAAATTAGTCGAAGCTGCAACATTTCATCACCTGCGTGTAGTTCGAAAAGTACACATCTGTGCGAGTCGCTCCAAAGTTCACGGATTGCACAAGCATGTGTATTAAATATAGCGAATAGGTTAGCCGTGCTAGAGGCTGCCAATATGGATGAGAAAGAAAAGCGTTAATGATTCCTCCAAATCCAAAGTGGCACGAAAAAACAATCCATGACAAGGCGATTGCCCATGCAATACGTCGCAATCCCTCGTACATTGCAGCTTCAGTCACGGATGTCTCTCGATCTGCGTTCATAGTAAAATAAGGTCCATATATTATGGCAAGAATAGTACTGAAGCACAAAAGCCATCCTAAGAGTTGTAAAATCTGAAAGACAAAATTTTAATGTAACCTGTTGTGAAATATATACTCTGCAGACCTTTGATGGCAGCATCGTCTTATGCTTATTTATGTACATGAAATAGCCAAGTCCAGCTCCAACAAGCCAAACCGAATATCTGGTGTGAGTGGGCATATATGTCAGCCGAGTTTGATCAGTCCCCAAAACGCTGAGATACATTCACTCGATATAGATGTGTTTATGTGAAAAGGAAGAAGGTCCCAGCTAACTTACCTCATGAAATTGTTGTACCCTCTGGAAAAGTATGTTCCAAAGACACATCCAATGGACAAAAATGCGAGAATGACCATGACGGGAGTGAATTTACGCCCCCATTTCCAGAGTGGAATCAAAATCAAGGGCGACAGGATGTACAATTGAAAATCGACAGCTAAATACCAAGATTGTATGATGCACTATAAGAAAAAAGTAAATAACAAGGTGAATGTCAGCCAACACTATACTATTGAAAAGAGCCTACAATTCCTTTAGCAGATACATAATTTTGTACATATAGCAGAGTAGTCCACCATCTCTTCTTGCAACTGTCGTGCAATGTGGCATACATTGGTCCGTATGGTCCAAACACAAAATATTTATACAGACTAACAATAAATAAAATAACGGCTGCAACAGGTGGAGTAAGTCGTATATAGCGGTGAAGGTACATCATTAAAATGTTGAGTTTTCCATTGCTGTAAAACGGAACAAATTTTTGACAGATGAGTTAAAGCTGCTTTTGGTCAGTTGGCACTACCTTTTGTCCAGCTCACGAAGTCCCAGCCAAGTTACAAGCAAGCCACTCATAAATAGGAATGAATCTACTGAGACGGTCCCCATGAGAATGTGCATTGAAGACCCGGCCTTCATCCACTGTAAGAAATTCTTAAAAATTTTAATATAGCTTCTTCAGAATAGAGCGCTATTATATTGCCTCAAATATATCAGTGACGTTTATCAGCGGCTGCAGCGTGATTAAAAGATAGTTGTGACAGTATATAACCCAAAACATCGATAGTACACGGATACCTAGTAGACAATCGATTGAGTTTGGCGAAGTTGTAGTGTTAATGGCAAAAAGCTTGCTTCCATTTTTGAGCACAGAAAATGCCAACAGGATAGGTATCATAGGCTCTGGAACATGTAAATATTGTTGCAAATATAAATCTAATTTTGTCTCTTAAATGATTTTCTTACTCTTTGTGAAGCATCCGATGCAAGCCTCATACAGAGAGCTCAACAGCATAAGCAGTCCAAATGTGGAAAATATTACTCTGTAAAGTAGAAGATGTTAGGAAGACTTACATTAAGCATTGACAACGCTCTTACATTCCCACAATATTAATGGTTTCAAAGTTGGATTTTTTGGCCGTTTGACATCGATCCACATTTATGCCGGGAAGAGAACCATTCAAAATACTATCGGCTGCTGTTTGAAGAACCATCTTCAGCAAAATCGGATGGCAGCTATCAGGTACACAAATTGCTATGCTGATTTTTATTAAATTTTCTATGTTTTTGCTTAGAATCCGATCGTAGTCGCTCAAAGGTTCTATTTCTAAAGCCGGATTTTGTGTTAAGGGAATCGATGCGAAGCAATATTGTCCATTCATGGTCCCGATAACTTCACTTGTGACTGTAGTTCTAACACACTGATCGAAATTGCCAAGATCTACTAAATGGCCGTAAAGAATGCCGGAAGGCATTTTCCCCCATGCGTCTAGAACTGCAAACGAAAAGGGCAAAAAACTAAATCAAGACTTATTGAATAAAGAAACTTCGGATTTGTAGTTATTTAAAATTTTGATATCGCATGCTCGGCCACCTTAGCTTTCAAGATATTAGACCTTTTTCATCTGTAAAAAAGGTGGGGTGCCGTGGCGTAGTGGTTAGTGTGTGTGCTTACTACGCCGGAGGTCTGGGTTCGAATCCTGCCATCGTCACCTGAAAAAAAAAAAGACTTGCTCTTTTTCACGGCACCCACCTCCGCGAGGTGCCGTGAAAAAGAGGTGCCGTGAAAGGCGTAAACCAATCCAGTGCTCGCTGAAGTTCTTCCTCGGACGATGCCAGGAGTTAAATCATCAAAGCAGATGGCTTATCCTGACGCCATCCATTTCGAAAAGAAAGCCATCTCGAGAGTGGTAACTGGCATTGAAATATGGACGGCCGACCGGCCTTTAGACTTTGTTTCAATGAAAAAAAGTGATCTGCAACAACATTTTTTCTTCTATAACATAAATTATAGATTTTATTAGAAAGATCCGCTCGATGGGGCATAAAATTTAAGTTAAAGAGCTTAACACGAGCATCAAAAATTAGCTTATAATTATTTTATAGCCGAATAAAATTGATTGTAGTTTTAGCTAAATGTAAGATGTTTTCTTAATGATGGATAGTTTTTGAGTTGCAAGCGAAAAAGTAAACAGAAAAACGAGGTTTCCGAAATTAAGAAAATGTTGGTCATTGGTGAATACGCTCTACCGGCCAAACTTATAAGCCGAAAAACGAATCTAAGGTACGCTTTTATGGAAAATTTAATCTTCTTTTTTTCGTATATAATATAGTCCCCCTCAACAAGTACACATTTCTTTTACTTTTTGACAAAAAAAAAAAATAAGACATTCTTAAGATTGCCGATTTTCGGGGTGAAACCATATCTGTGGGAAGTGGCGAATTTAAAATTCGGCTTACTCAGATTCAGATTATGAACCATTGAAAACGCATCTAATATATTCTTGTATAGGAAATTTAAGCATGTTTATTCCATTCATTGAGATGCAACTCAAAAGTGAACATTTCTAAGACTTTTGACAATAGACTAAAAAAAAGGGAAGACGTTTTTGCGAATATCGAGGTGAAGCCAAGTCATGTCAGTGGGAGGTGGCAAAGATGAAAATCGGATTCAGCATCTCGAAAAGTTTATTTATAAAAATATAAGGTACATTAAAAATATTGCGTAGATATGTAGGCAATGTGGCAGCTCTTTTATCTATTGTGACGTCACTGTTGCACTCTCAATTATTGGCGATAACACACGAAAGCATTTGAAGCGGAGAGTTTTATTCAAGCCGTCAAGCAGTGAAGTTTTCAAGCCGTCTATACTCGAAATTACTTATTAACCGATAATCTTGTAATTGCTTATACTGTTAACTTTCATTTGAATTCTTAATTAAAACTTGTTTTATAATTAAATCGATTTGAGCTTTATTGATTCGGTTCCTACAGATATACAATTAATAAATATTTAAATTAATATGAAAAACACGAGACATTTTATATTTTAAAATAAAATAGTGTTAAATGCCTTGAAAATAGTCATCATCACCATCATCATTTTCGAATGCCGCTTATCCTTTAAAAGGGTCGCGGAGCGAGGGTGGCTAAATGGTCCTTCCATCTTTCTCGATCCTCCGCCACCAACTCAAGAGACTCCGGCGCAATCCCCAGGCGGGGTTCAGAGAGGTTCTTTACCTGATCCCACCACCTGTTTCTTGGGCTACGCATGACCTGCCTAGGAAGTCTGTCAGGGGGCATGAGCATTTACCCTGCATGGTCGGGTTTAAGAATAGCCTTGAGGTAAGGTATGCCTGTCGTAAGAGCCGACTTAAATTCACTGGAGGAAGTAATCTTCAGGCATAAGTGATGCTGTCCAGAAGTATAAGCTCCTTGTGGGGCCAATCCAGCAGCGTCTGATACATATTGTGCGGCTCGTTGGTCAGCGTCTGATCCCAGAGGGGCGGCTGAATTTCAAAAAACAGAAATCCAGGAGCGTCTGTCTCGGGACGAGCGGCTTCCTGGTCGGCGTCTGTTGTCCGGGTTAGGATCGGCCGAATTTAAGCCTGGCAGCTAGATATAAAATGCCCCCCCCCCCTAATCATGAAAAAAAAAAGAAAACCGGAAAGGACACCCTTTGGAGCTAGGGGTGTCAGCATGCGAGCGCTTGGTGGTCGGAAGGTCCCGCTCGGCATCCGACCGGGTTTAAACCGAAGAAGTTACGAGCAGCCTGTCAATGGTGCCGCTATCCATTACGGGGGCGAAGGGGGACAGCGCCAAGTCAAAATGAGGGCTTAGGTGGAAACTCTACAAATCGACAACGGCATATTAAATAATTACTCAAATTAATTGTTTTGTTTTGTTCATTTGTTCTTTAATAATCCTGAAGTTAAGATATTAGTGGAGCTTAAGAAATGTATGATTTTTTATCACATAATCAATTACTTAGTCCCGACAGAGAGTTCCCGACATCACTAAATTCCAGGCTCATTTACCAAATTTTCCATTCCTTTCGAAATTTACCATCCGAGCTGATAGTTCTTAAATAAAGTGGAAGTTCATTAAATAAACGACAACAAGAAACTGTGAAAAAAATTTTAAACGCTGTTTTGCGAAAAGACGGTACAGATACTATATTCAAAACGTTGCCTCGTAGATTATAATTGTCTGGAATTCTAAAATTCCGATTGTCAGATTTAATAAAGAAAGCCTTGACTACTTTAAAACAATAAAGATGACGGATTGGAAGAAGGTTAAAATTTTTGAATGGCAGAAAACTGCGAATTAGAACACCTACGAATTTAAATTCTTGAACAACTTCGGTGGACTTATTGTCAAAAGACCCATCGCATCTTCAAAAATCATAGCTTTGGGTTTATTTGAATCAACGTTCCAGTCCCACCTCCCGCAAAAACTATTCAGTCAGTTCAGCTGCAACAGCAGGGAAGAATAGTGTTACCAGCCAACAAAACTAAGTCGTCAACGTAAAGCAGAAGCTTAATTGGGATATCAGGAACAATAACATCATCTGAAAGTACCTCATAAATATCGACAACAAACAAAGCAAAAAGTATCGAGCTTAGATTGCTGAAAGCCAAAAGCCTTTTATGTTTGACAATAGCAGCCTTCGTTAGAATGAGTAGGTTCTCGTCTCCGTTTGGGGTTCTTTCAAAAGGAGTGCCTTAGACCCTCTATTTTTACTAATATATGCAAAGACCAAAACTGGTGTATAGTTCCGTATGAAGGCAGACGCACCAAAGCCAATTTATGCACTGTTACCTGTGGTGCATTTACGCATGTTTAAAAAAGCCAAATTGTCAAAACAAATAACCGAATGAACCGATATTTTTTTGAGTTCAACCGGAAGGAGACCATTTTGTTGTCAAAAAAAAATCTCATAAGTGATAACTCATAACTATACACGTTTTGTTTTATTTTTAGATTGAAACGAGCTCATTGAAAACCTTAGCAATTTTATTAAACAAATATTTATACACATACATATGTATGTGACAAAATAACCTATTTATATGTACAAAACAACGTTCGCCCAAGTACTAAATACGAAAAATGGACTTCGAAAACATCAAATTTATATACACAGAACCTCAAGAGACTTGGTTTAACGACATCGTTTTTGAAGTTGTGAAAAAACTGCCAAGACAACTTTTTGGTGAACCTAAGATATGGGATAGAGCATTGATGCAATTTCCATTTATTCGCCCATATGATCCGGCAGTTGCTAAAGAATTAGTTCTTGAAATAAATGAAGAAAAAAAAGTCTCTGAAGGACCGATTTTCCCCTTAGACGGATGTGACAGCGAGGAAAATCTAAAAAAGTTCACAGAGATGAGGCCACTGCGTATTGCGGTAGCCGGTGATGAGAGTAAATTTTTCCACAAAATTGGTGAGTTACTCGCTGATAAATTCAAAACATATCACTTGAGCCCTACAAAGCTTATCAAGAAACACATCATGGGACATACGCACATTGGCGATTGGATCTATTGGAATGTTAAGAGGGGCAGTGGAATACCAGTTTGGGTAGTAATGAAACTCCTAGAAGCCGAGCTGAAAAGAGATAGATATTTATACGATGGTTTTATCCTAACGGGGTTTCCTATTATTCCCAAGATATATAAAGAAAGCGAGTTACCTTTTGACTTCAGCGATGCTGACACTTATGAGCGATTTGACGAAACAGATAATAATCTTTTCGGAGAAGAATTTGTCCCCGAGTCAAACTTTTACAGTGGCAGCAAATCATTGCTACAATCAGACTCTGACGTTGCAGGAGAACCAGAACTTAGTAACGTGTCCTTTGTTTATATTGACGGAGATGAGAATTCGCTTTGTAGAAGTTGTGTCAAAAGCCAACTGGATTGGATTTACAGCTTCTGGACAAAATCGGATTATTTTGTTTATTTAGACACTCACACTTATACCCAAAAGTTTGAAGGAATAATTGACATTGTGGAGAGATTCGCTCTTCTTCAACACAGAGAAAACGTCATTCGGGTTGACTGTCGAATGAAGTTTAATGATATTTTTAATTCGATATGCAAGTGGTTTGAGTATATTTCCTACAAACTCAACTACGAATGCGTTTCTTTAAAAACACCCAATAACAGCAAGTTGTCCTTGAGGGATCTCTGCAGCCAAGATCTAGTTTTGCCGGGCTTTAAATGGTGGATTTCTCGATTTGGAGTCATGTGCCCTGTCAATTTGTATTATGGAAGAGTTCGCTTTTGTGATTGTAGCTTCGCGGTGCGCTATTTAAAGTACATTTTCTTGTGTCACTCGCATGAGGACAGAAACACGTTTGTCTTACATCCCGGCAGATATATAAACTTTGTGCCTCCATGTAGGGTTGCAGTAATTGGGCCTCATCGCACGGGAAAAAGCACTTTGTCGGATTATATTGCCCGTTACTTCAAAGCTGATATTTATCGAGCTCACATTGACGATTCAGTTGCTAGAATCGCAGACGCAAATCATCAAAAACTTAAAGACAAGGCACTAGTAAGAGAGCTTAAAGGTCTCGAAACATTGAGACTAAAGGACGATTTAACATTGAAAAAGGAAAAAATTAAAGAATGGTCTACGTGCGTTCTTCCCTTGTTAGACGAAGTTGTGGCAAAAATTCTACACATTAGGGGGCACTTTTCCTTTCATCATAAAGTGGAAGAATACTATAAAAGTGGCAGCGACATAGGTTCGAGTGCAGGATTAACACAGCTCGTAATAGAGAATGCAGTCTTCAATGAAGCCCTCCGACATATAATTGCCAGTGATTTCATAAACTGGATTTCCTTGCATCACCAGCTCCAGAAAAAGTTCAGGCAATATGTCCTTGATGCTCCACCGCTGGACATTTCATTTTGGCAAACGCTTCTGGATTACGATGAACTGCCTGACTGTGTTTTTTTTGTAGCAGCTCCGACCTTAGAGAAAATGATCGATATTTACAGCTTGATTCACAGTGAGACCTGCATTCGCGATGAGTTCATTTATGAAAATGTTTGCAAGGATTTCAGTGAATGGAAAAACCACCTTAAGTGTGAGACACACCATAAGTCCAACGACAAGAAAATGGTGTACGAAAAATACAATAAGCACTTTGTCGAAATCAGGTATAACGAGGCTGTTGAATTCACAGAAAAGTACGCAGAGCTTAAGGCTTTTCTCAAGGGACACGGCGTGAAGTGCATCGACATTGACATTTCCAAACATACGTGGACGCAAACAATTTTACAAGCACTCACCACGTACTTAAATCTTTTTACTTCAAAGCCGCTGGCACTGCATCATCATTCTTCTCTGGCAGAATCCAAATCAGAGGCTGGTAACGAAGATCATTTGTCAGCAAGCTCTCACAACGGTCTGCTTGAAAATGGAAGTGCTACGATAAGCGATCGCAATTTATCAATACCATCTACACAGCTGGGACACACCCTCGAATACTGTCCCGTTTTTCTAAAGAATCAAGCCAAGCTACTAAAAGGAGATGTTCGCTATGCGGCAGAATATAATAACAAGATTTACCTAATGCATTCAAAAGATGCACTACAAGACTTTCTCGTCCATCCCATCAAGTTTGTTAAAGAAAATAATCTTGTTCCACCCCCAAGAATATTTATAGCAGGTTACGAGCACTTTAGTAAGGCCAAGTTCGCAGAAAATTTGGCGAACTGCTTAAACGTTGAAAGTGAGTCATACATGAAAAAACTTGAAAAACTGGCATTTACGTCATTTCTGATGCATGAGGACTTTTCTATCCAACTCATTGC
Source organism: Neoascia interrupta (assembly GCA_947623515.1). Classification (NCBI taxonomy): domain Eukaryota; kingdom Metazoa; phylum Arthropoda; class Insecta; order Diptera; family Syrphidae; genus Neoascia; species Neoascia interrupta. The sequence continues at coordinate 766,818 of OX392463.1, forward strand.
GGACACTTACGATAAAATAAAAAACCAACTAAACAGTTATCTTAAGTCTATTTACGAAAAGGGTACGGTTGTGTTCGGATTTCCATTGTTCGCCGCACAGCTTGAGGAGACCATCGCCCTTGGGTTGTATCCTGACACTGTTATTATATTGGACGATGAAGAGAAACTTGAAATTGATGTGTACCGTCGGTTAACGAGGCTTCAGTCGCTGAGGTAAGATATTTTGTGTTCTTGCCTGGGGTTCTTCCAATAAAACAAAATTTTACTTTTGTAATTACACAATGTTACACTTTATTTATCAAACAAAACTTATTTAAATTCAAATTGATTCAACTCCGCTACATAGAATTCAACACTATATCAATTCAATCAATTTTTAATTTACTCTCGATTTTCACAAGTCTACGTTTCAAATTTAACTGTCCTCATCCGAGCCTGTCATCCATTATACAATTTCACCGTGTTCTCGACGTTTCTTTATTCCATGCAGAGGAGATATTCGATATCGAAATTCGAACTTCGAATATCAGTTTGCTGTCAGCTGACTGGAATGACAGTTGGGTGTGTTCGTAAAGTGAATCGATGGCTGCAATCAGCGACTCCTGCATGTCTTTTTACTTCTTATCGCCACATCAATAATTCTCATTATTTTTATTCTTCCGTCCAAACGTGGTGTCAGAAAATTCATTTTTTTTTTTAATTTTCTCTTCCTTGAACAGAGAGTTTGGTGAAAACTCCCTAGGTATGCGCAAGCCAAGTCTAATGCTCGAATATGAATCTCTGTCTGAAAGCACCAAGCAAGCCCTCAGAAGAAAAAGTCAAAACGTCGTGCATCAGTTTTTGCAAGAAATTGATAAGATCGAAGAATTGTGTCGTATCCTACGTATTCCAGTTATGAAAATACCCAGGAATCGCAAACGCACAAAACAAGTGGCACTGTATGCGGACCAAATAAATCTTTACCGCGATCGAACGGCAATGTTTGAAAAAGTGCAAACAGTTTCCATGGAGGAGAGTCAGACTTTAATAAATGCGGGTTACTACCGCTTTAGCCGCTTCAAGCGGTCATGCCCGGTAGATGTAAGTCGACTAATCACACTGAATCATTTCGATGGCATGCGACAGCAAGGGCTCGTTTATCCCTGCATTTATGGAGATTTCATATATTTCGTTTGCGGAAAAAATAATTTAAAAGATTTTAAAAGAAACGCCCTCAAATACATAACCACATGCAATCCACCCCAAATGCATGAACCGATCAGAGTAGCCGTGTTTGGTGCCCCTAAATCTGGAGTAACAACCGTATGCAATGCCATATCGAAAGAATTCGGCTTAAGAGTAATTTCTTCCAATATCTTCTCGAATCATCAATCACAGCTAGTTGATCTGCTCAAAATGAATCGCTCAGCAACTCACAATGGTATAGTCTTGGACAATTTTCCAATTACCCCACCACTTTTGCAAGAAGCTGCACGAAATACAGTACATCTTACCGTGGTATTTATTCTTGTAACCAGTTTTGATATAGTCTTAAACCGCTGGTACGAGCAGAATCGAAAAACGAAGAACTGCCCTCGTCTTAGCTTACAAGAGCTCAAACGGAAACACGTAGAAACGCAAAAAGTTATACAAAAGCTACGAACCTGCCCTGCAACCTCAATGTTCAATATTTACTACCTTGACGGCGATGCAAACAGCTGGAATACATGGGACAGTATTAAACATAAGCTTATCAAGACGGCTCGTTGCATTTCCGGTTACCGCCTTAAGTTGCTAAAAGGACGCCTAGCCAATCTTGGACATTTAAACTTTTATTACGATTGCGTCGTGTTTAGGCGAGAAATTCAGCATTACTACTGCCAAGTCTGTCTTGATTTGGGGAAACTGAATGCTTTCAAATATTATTATGTTAATGTGCCGCCTGAATTTTATAGTGCTGAGTGCCAGGAGCTACTTAATAAGCCCTATGGATACTCCAACGATAAAGTGTATAGAAAATTTAATTTTACCGAACCGTTTCAAATCAACGAGTACATTGAACCAATAATGACGCAAAAGAAGCATTTCATGTGCACGTTTCAGTACAGGGACCTGACCTATTGGGCATGCAGCGATCATACTGTACACTTTATGTTGGACATTGTTCGGTACTTCGAAAAGGCTAAAGCTCTGAAGCCTATGTATGTACCATTTTTGGTAATTGGGTATACAAAGAAATTTGTGGCATTAGAAGGCTTTTGCCCAGTAGAATATGCCCTGGGCAGGTTTGTGAAAGGCGTAATGGACTTGTCTGTTTACTATCGAAGGAAGGTATGTTTTCGTTGTACTTTAAGCAGGATGGTTTGGGAGACTGCATATTGATTGAGACATTGTTGGAAAGTTTTTGATCTCCAACTTTGTTTTGGTCTCCACGGGTCTGTCACAAACCAGGTAACAGCCTTTTTACTTTTGAACTAGATAAACTGTCTCTGCCACAACTTTGCGCAAAATTGAGCTTAAAAGCAGCGTTTCAAATTAATATGCAATCTTTAATCAAAACGCACTAAAAAAAAACTTCCTCAAAAGATTGTTCGTCTCTTTTAGGTATACCTCATGTCGAGTAAGGAGAATACTATTCAATTTCTGTCGTATCCTGAAAATTACCGTAAATTGAGATTTAGCAATCGTTTTTACATGCTGAGCAAACAACCGTCGACATTCTGTGGTCTAAAAGAAGAGAATATTTCGGCTGCACTTTTAGAATTGGCAACTGCAAGACCAAAACATTTCGCTCTGACCGCCAAACAATCAGCTGCAACTTTTGTTGCCCTCAAGCTTAAGTACAGCGTCGCAAGGCCCAATTTTAAAGACTTTTGGAATACTGCATCCCGAAGTTTTATAAAAGATTGCAAAAAGCTTGACAAAGAATTAAAAAATTATCGAGACAACGTAAATCCATTCATATTATACGAAACGTGAAAGAAATGAAATATGTAGTGTTTTTTATATATAAAAAAATAAAAGCAAATAATTAGCTTTATGCTCTTGTTGTTTTCATAAAATTAAATATTTAACAAGCAAGTGTAAAATTTTTTTTTTTTTTTTTTTTCAGCACGCATGGGGTACCGGTACCGAATGAGAGGTTTTTATCTTTCTGAATATCACAAGCCTCTAAGGCAAATCAAACTTTTATTTAACCCTTAACGAATAAATAATTTAGATCTTCGAATAATTGAAAATAGGCGCGTTACTTATTTTGCCATCGACAAGTCAACATGGTTTGCCAATTAAATAATCAGAAATGTTGAACTTAGCATTAAAAGCTAAGATAATGTTTGTGGTCGTGGGGTATCGGAGGTCTGGGTTCAATTCCCAGGCCAACCTCTGTAATCGGAAGAAAAAGATTTCTCGCGAGTGTCCGACAATCATTCTGAATTTCGGATTCCGAAAAAAAATTTTATCTAAAAGAAGTAACTAAGTGCAAGAGCTTATCTGTAACGAACTTATTAATACCCGGCCGTCTTTACTTTGTAATTTACTTACTTAAAGGTGGCGCTACAGTCCAAGGTGGACCTAGGCCTCAGTCAAAAAGCATCGCCAGCCAGCTCTGTCTCCAGCTAGCCGTCTCCAGTTTCGCGAGCGAAGTTGGCTAAGGTTTCCTTCCACAAGGGCGTTGGTTTCCATCCGCTCTGGATGACCCAGCCATCGTAGCCGTTGTGTTTTGACTCTTCTGGCTAGGTGGGTGTCGATCGATGATATATATCCTCCTCCACTCCCCGCCCATGCCGACAGGACCGTAAATCTTCCGAAGAATATTCCTCTCAAAGCAGCCTAAAGTGTTTCTATCCGCTTTTGATAGGGTCCATGCTTCTGCACCGTAAAGCAGGACTGGGATGATGAGGGTCTTATAAATGGTTGGCGACGTATGCGAGTAATTGAACGACTTTTGAAAGATTGTGCCTCTGGTGTTGGCGTGGGAGTTCTGCACGATTCTATCAAGTATGATGTTAAAGAAGTCACACATGTCAGCTTGTCGCCTTGTTTAAATCCTTTTTTGACATGAAAGGCGTCGTTTATGTCTTCACCGACCTTGATGGAATAGTGTGAGTTTTCCATCGTCATCCTGCACAGACTGACGAGTTTTGCAGGGATGACAAAACTAGAAATTGCGCTTTATAGCTCGTCTCTAAAGATGCTGTCATACGCGGCCTTGAAACTTTCCTGGCCTAAAGCCATAAGCAACGCTGACATGTGCCTATCAGATCGTTCACACAGTACAGCAGAAAAGATCTTGTATACGATGTTAAGAAGACTGATGCCTCTGTAGTTGACAAAGTTCAGAGGGTTTCCTTTCTTCAGGAACGGGCAAACAATGCTGAGGTTCCATTCGTCGGGCATGCTTTCCTCCGACCATAGCAACCCGACCAGGGCTTCAAAATTCCAGGTTATGACATAGAGCTGTTCTTCTCTCCGCATCCACAGATTTGCCGTCTTCTACTATGTCATTCACATTTCTCTACAACTCGACTCAAGTTTTAACCCGAAGTTTGATTTTATTAAGCTTGATTTGACTGTGGTAGAAAAACAATTAATTAATGTTTCTCTTACCGAAATTCAACCCTGAGGAGTGCATTCACCACATATAGCGACTTTGATGCACTGTCTGATATCATCCAATGAATCCTTTCTTCTTCTTGTCATAACATGAAATTGTGAATGAGGGACTAATTATAGCTTTCATTTTATTGCATCATTGAAATTGAATTTTGCATTATTTTAATTTCAGATTTGAAGGCGATTGAGCAAAAAAAATGGCTTTTATTAAAATGAAGCGCATGAATCAAAGAACTAAAAATAAACATAAATAATGTTAAAATCCACTTTTTTTTCTTTGAATCCACTTTTACTTTTTCACTGATAGAAATTGTTAATTGAAATCAATTTCTACTTTATTGAATGAAATATAGTTTATAGACCTTAATATTCAGTTTACCGGTATTCCTATCTACAGGGCGGTGATGCGTCGTGTAAAAGGGGTGAGCAACAATTTCCTGACATCGCTGTCTCTGGCAACACAAAGCGTTCAATGCAATATCAATATTTCCGCCCTGGCTTCGATATTTACTATTGAACTCCCCATGCACTCAACTTTTATTTAGCTTCATTAACTAATAAACAAATCTTACCTAATCACTTGTCACGTATGTTAGGGTTTTTTGTTGTTTTAGAAAATAGTTATAACATAAAAAAGTAGTCATTTTGCAATATAAGGTCGTAAAAGTATATAACGATTATTACTGTCGCGTAAAACAAGGGTTTTAGTTCTCTTGAAAAAGTGTTGTGAAATCACACAATAAAGAGTGGACACTGCTGATAAAACTGACAAATTTGATTCGAAATAGATTATGATAGTTCTATAAATTAATACAATGATCTAGGTGCAGGGAACTGGATCTGGTCCCTGTGATTATATTTTGTAGCTTCACTAATTGGTGGTAGATATTCACAATTGTATATTTTTTTAAGAAATTTAAGTTTTCACGATTTGCTGCTGGTTTTTTTTTTCTATGGTTGCACTCGAAACAGACCTCCACATTGCGGTGATGCCGAAAAAAATAAAAGGATTTTGTTTTCAAGCTACTCAATCAAACTTACAAGGTAAGACATCCAAATTCGGAAAACGATTAGCTATTTCCTGCAATCCCAAAACGCACTTTGTCGAATTGTAATTATTTGTGTTTTCAACGGATATATTGAACAACTTTTCATTATTCCTAATTTCATCAAAAAATATTTTCGTAAGGATATCACTAGGCACTGTAACATTGTTCACAAATGAAATCGCGGACGTTTTTAAGAACAGGTGCAAGGCTATGACTGCGAGACCGACTTTTTTCGCCATTGTAATAATTACGATGCAGACGTTGTAATAAAACAATTCGACCTCCTTCAGCAGTAATCGTCTATTGTCTTCACTGAGTGCCAGATGTGACAGAGTCACTGCTTTTATTGTCATAAAAGGTATTGAAGAGCATTCGCAAAAAAATCGATAAGATAGATAATAATCAGCTAATGTTCGTAAATACAAAATTTCAATCGGAGTCCAACAGCGATTAAAAAGGCCTTCGACGCCGCCTTATGCCTACCAACTAAAAGTGCATTTGCAGAGTGTATACAGCGCAAGTACATGAAGCAAAAATGCGTTTAAATTAGCTGGGCTCATTTTACTTATCTTAAGAAGGTCGTGAGTACAAAGCTAAATCAAGTCTAAAGAGCTCTTAGCGTATAGTCATGGTAGTCACGATTTTTAAGCTTATTGAAATTTAGTACAACACAGTGACTGTGCTTCCGGCAATAAAGTTATTTAAAGGAATCCAAAGGGGGTCATTTTAGTTATAAGCATTTGTTAGTTTATTATGGGATTGTATCCCCTTTCCTATAGAACTTAATTCCATTAGGACCATGAATCGAGGGAATAAAGAGGAGTCTTTACACACATCACTGCGTTGCAAAGGGTTTGCTCTAAACTAACATTATTTTTGTAGTTCTCTCATCGCGAAAATCGGTTACTGAAATATAAAATTTCTGCTAGGATGGTTTGCAGCATCCAGGTATCACTTGAACGCTCCTGCTATAATTGCTTGATTGACTAAAAAATCTTCTACTCTTGTTATAAGGGCTATTTAACTCTGATAAGGAAACTATATCTCTTGTTGTAAGAGCTGCACTCTCATCGTTACCTCTGCCAAAAAGATATGACGAAAATAAAGAGGGAAAGAGGACAAGGTAGTTAAGACAAGTGGGAAAGTGCAACAAAGCTTATGCAAAAGCTTCAGTCCGCCTGTGACGGATTGCAAAATACCCGACCCTACCAAAAAAAAAACTGCCACGCCACCAAAAAGTGGGCAGGATGTGAAAATATAACTGTTGAATGCTTTACGCTAGGTGATTGCATACATTTTGGACTAAAACCCCATCATTTTAACTAAAACAAGTGGGAAAGTGCAACAGTGGGAATGCAAAAGCTTCAATCCATCTACGACGGATTGCAAAATACCCGACCATACCAAAAAGAAAACTGCCACGCCTCCAAAAAGTGGGCGGGATATGAAAATATAACTGTTGAATGCTTTATACTAGGTGGCTGCATACATTTCGACCTAAAACTCCGCCTTTTTAACTAAAAAAATCCCTTTTTTTGATGCCACGCCCACAAAAGTGGGCGGAGGCACATACAATATATACATAAAAGTTAGAAAATGCTAATATCTATAGTTTTTGTCATATAATTTTTTGTCAAATTTTATATATATTTATTGAAAAAAAGTGGGCGTGGTCAATGAAAAAGCTAAAATTTTTTGGCTACCTTAAAAATTGTATTTAAGGTAGCCAAAAAATAAGGCAATGTTACGTACCAAAAATGAATGCGCTAGCGCCATTGTAACATAGCTAAAATTTGCAAAATGTATTTTCTTAAATTAGAGATGGTCGCACATACAGGCCTGTAGTGGGCGTGTCTGTGGGCGGATTCAGCTTATTTTCAAACTTCATCTGAAAGATTGGACTTCCAACCAACCCACAAAATTTCAGCTCTCTGCCTTAAAATTTAAGGCCTAAGAGTTGTTTACATACGGACGGACGGACGGATGGACATGGCTTAATCAATTCTCCTGTCGGTCCCATTCATGTATCTAAAAGGTCTTAGGGGTCTACGGTGATTATTTCACTGCGTAACAAACTATACATCAAACTTAAAATACCCTGGGTCGGGTATAAAAATCATCTTTTTTTAAGGCCAAGCCCACAAATGTGGGCGGAGACCTATACATGTATACAAAAAGGGGGCGTGTCTGTGGGCAGATTTAACTAATTTTCAAACCTAATCCAGTAGATTACCAGTAGATTTCCAGTCCACTTACCAATTTTTTGCTTTCTAGCTTAAAATTCAAGGCCTAAAAGTTGTTTACATACGGACGGACATGGCTTAACCGATTCTCCTGTCGGTCTCATTCATATCTGTAAGAGTTCTCAGGGGTCCACGGGGATTATTTGACGGTGTTAAAAACTATACTTTCACTCTGTTACAAACTTAATATACCATAGGTCGGGCATAAAAATGAAAATCGATTTGTACGATTGTGATTCGTACAAAGTATCACAGTACCCGCGTTATCGCTGTGTTGCGAGCAGACCTTTCCGAAAAATTGAAAACCCTCGCCGAGGTTGACGATTATTCTGGCAATCGCTGTTGTGAGCTATGAATGACACGCTGTTGAATAGCCTTTTTTTCTAGAAGCTAATTCTTGTTATGAAATACAAACAATTCATGTGAGATTAAGTCGACAGTTTTTTAAGATATGTTATTTTTTGTCATTGTGCATTCAACGCAGTTGTAGCGGTTTCTCGCTTTCATTGTGTTGTAAAACGATTTATCTCGCTGTCGCTCTGGTTTCACGCTCTCGCGCTTAATGTGAAACGGCCATCAATATGCCACTATATTATTAGATTTTCAGCAAGGTTTTCCTGGCGTTACGGTGCAGCTTTAAATATGTATGTATCAAATTAAGTAAGCATTTTGCTTCTGGAAAAAATAAGGGTCCTAATAAGTCCCTAAGAGGTAATAAGAAAGGTTAACTTTTTGCCTGTGACAGTTCCGCTAAATGCAAAAGTTTTAATCGCCGTTCGCATAGTAATACACATAATAATATAATTAGGTAAAAGAAATATATTTGCGTAATAAAGGAACAAAGCCTTCCTAGTAATATGTTCCTTTTATTATGTTATCAAAAATCTGATAGGTCTACAAGTGGGCTCAGACCTGGAAAGTCCACCATCGTTTAAACGTTCACGTGCGGCACATCTTGGAGAAAACCCAGGTTGCGTATGACAGCATTTATAGAGGCGAAATTTGTCGCGTAATGTCTAGTTTTGGCCCTGCCACTCGTAAGCTTGTGAAGAGAGATGATTGAAAACTCTAGCTGTTCCGTCTTCCGAAAAGGTCGGTCAAAACCTCTCCGACCCCTCTGATGTTAAAAAAATATTTAGACTAGGCGGCGCGCTCTCATGTGACTTCTTTAAGTCGCGCTTGAGAGAATTGTGCGGAATCTAAAAATATCTAAATCTGAAAATAATGCTAGTTGGGGAAGACACCCTTGGTTTATTGTCATTTTGAATTAAAGTCAACAAAGAGAGCGTGTTTACACCCGACACTCTCTTTTGGTTTGAAGAGATGATTGACTTCATTAACAAAAAAGTACTTTTAGTCGCTCAAAGATAAAAAAATATTTTTATACTGTTTCAGTTCTATTATTATTATTATTATTAACTAAACATATTTTTTTTATTCAAGACTTTTTTGATGAGATAAATCTTTCATTTTAAACCTAATCGTTACGCAGACTTCTGACAAGTGTCTATTTGAACTTTCTTCATCTCGTCTACGCCTTGTTGCCGATTTTCTTTCGATTTTCCATTACCAAGAAGAGCTTTTTCAATGACTAAAATGGGTGCCTCAAAGGCCAGGGTTAAAACAATTGCTGCCATCAGGCTAATGCCAAAACTGCTCCAGAAAAACAGGATCTGTAAGTAAAACAGGTTTAATGAAAAATTGAGCAAAAAATGTTTCCATTGAATTTAGGGATTACCTCAGTGTAATCCGAAAAGTGCACATCTGTTCGGATCATTCCGAAGTTCATGCATTGAACAAGCATATGAACCAAATACAGAGCAAAGGTTAATCGCGCTAGAGGCTGCCAGAACGGATGAGACAGGAATGAATTTATTACTCCACCAAATCCAAAGTAGCACGCAAAAACAATCCATGATAAGGCGATAGCCCACGATACTCGCTTAAGACCCTCATACATTCCAGCTTCAGCAACAGTCGTTGCACGATCTGCATTAATTGTAAAATATGGTCCATAAATTATGGCAAGAATCGTTGTAAAGCACAAAGCCCATCCAATGAGTTGTACGAGCTGAAAAATTTACAATAAAACGTTAAAGAAAAATATTTAATTATTCTTTTTTTACTTATCGAACCTTTGATGGCAATATAGTCTTATGCTTGTTTTTAAACATAAAATAACCAAGTCCAACACCAACCAACCAAACCGAGTACCTCGCATGAGTTGGAACGTATGTTAAGCGGTTCTGATCATCCTCAAGAAGTCTAGGCAATTTTCATTATTATTGGATATTATATTCAAATTTGTTAACTTACCCCAAAAACTGATTGTAACCTCTTGAGAAGTATGTTCCAATCACGCATCCAATAGACAAAAGTGCAAGAATAACCATGACTGGAGTAAACTTACGGCCCCATTTCCATAGTGGAATCAAAATCAAGGGTGACAGGACGTACAGCTGAAAATCGACAGCAAGGTACCAGGATTGTGGAACGCACTGTTAAAAAAAATATAATTAACATTAAAAAAGCCAAAACGATTGTCCGTAATATCCTACAATTCCGTCATCTACTGAAACATAGTTTTGCACGTAAAGCAAAGTTTTCCACCACTGCTTAAAGCAGCTGTCGTGGAACAGTTCAAATAAATTACTGAAGGGTCCGAAGACGATGTATTTGTTTATGCTGACAATGAACAGAATGATAGCAGCTACAGGTGGAGTAAGTCTTATGTAGCGGTGAAAGTACATCATAAGAACGTTTATTTTGCCATTGCTGTGAAAACAAGGTGGCTTAGGTATTATTGTCCGCACGTGAGAGAAAAGATGTACCTACCTCTTGTCCAGCTCACGAAAACTTAGCCATGCTAGGAGCAGTCCACTCATGAAAAGAAACGTGTCCACTGAAACCGTCGCCATTACAATGTGCATAGTAGACGCTGCTTTCATCCACTGTAGAAACGCTTTTTTTTAAAATTCCCTGGAAACAGGAAACTAGAAAACTTACCTGAACTACGTCAACGATGTTCATCAGCGGCAGCATTATAGTCAAGGAGTAATTGTGGCAGTATATCACCCAAACCATTGATAAAACACGAATACCCAGTAGACAATCTATAGAATTGGGCGATTTGGTCGTGTTAATAGCAAAGAGCTTCCTTCCGTTTGTGAGTACAGAGAACGCCAACAGAATGGGTACTACAGGCCCTGCAATGTGAAAGTGTTTCAATACAAATTATACAATTCTTTTTGAATTTGATTTTCATACTTTTCAAAAAGTTTACCATCAAAGCCTCGTACAATGTACTCATCAACATTAGTAGCCCAAAGATTGAAAAAATCACTCTGTTATAAAGAAGACAGTAGAAAAATTAGCTCCAAATTTCGTACATTCAAAATTTCCTTACATTCCAACAATATTGATCGTTTCAAATTCAGCCCTTTTGGCCGTCTTACAACGATTAACGTTTATTCCCGAAAGGGCACCATTAAAAATGTTATCAGCTGCTGCTTGAAAGATCTCCTTAAGTAAGCTGGGTTGACAGCTGTCAGGCACACATATTGCTATGCTTATTCCAATATAATCCTCTAGAGCTCTGCTTTGAGCTTGAGGATCCTCAATGAAGTGTGGCATTTTAAAAGTTTGACTTTGTATCAAGGGAATCTTTGCAAAGCAGTACTGCCCATGTACGGTTCCGACGGCCTCACTTAAAACAGCTGTTGTCTTAATGCATTGATCAAAGTTGCCAAGATCTGCTAAATGACCGTACAGAATGCCCGAAGGCATTTTCCCCCATGCATCTACGACTGAAAAATAAAATATCAGAAATAGGTCAGATTTTTGTGTGCCCCTAACAATGAGTAAACCAAAACTATGAGGCATGAATTTCAAACTTGTACAAGTCATTTTTAAATGGTCTCTTTAAACCGCTCAAAGTCCTATTCTCAACAAGAAAAAAAAATTATTGTTTTGATTGATTTTATCATTTACTACGATTAGTTTTAATCGTTTTTACCGCGCACTGAATTATTTTTTATCTAGAATTATTTCATTTGAGAACAAGGAATCACGTGGTTATTAGACTAAACATGTGTATATATACGACAATAGGTTTTTGAAAACTTTTGAGGATCTTATATCAAAATGCTGGCAAGACAATTTTAGTGCAAGCCAGGAGCAGACTTTAATTTTTAAAAAATCGGAGTAACTACAAAGCTTATTTTAACCTTAAAACTTGAATGAAATTGTATGAAAAGGTTCTTTTTTAACTTCAGAGCAACAACTGATTTTTACAATATTTTTACGCCCCACAGACGCCAAACATAGTTCACATATGTAAGTCCTTTTAGTTGAATTAAAAAAAATAACTGGATTAGAATTAAATGTACTTTGTTTTTTGACGTAGTGAAATAGGACGGCCGAGATTAATTTTCTAAACCAGGGGTGAAAAACTTACAGGGTAAAACATCCAAACTTGGAAAACGACTAACTATCTGCTGTAGTGCGAGGAAACACTGTGACGAATTGTAATTATTTGTATCTTGAACGGATATATTGAACAAAAAATCATCATTCTTTATTTGATCAAAAAATATTTTCGTCAGGACATCACTAGGCACTGTCACATTATTCACAAAAGATACCGCGTGCGTTTGTAAAATTAGCCCAAAGGCTATAATCACCAGACAGATATTTTTTGCCATTTTCTTTGGGGTACGTATACACAAGTAGCAATGCGAAAAACCTCCGCAGCAGCTAAGTTTGTTAAGTTTTTAGCCACTGAAGGTTGGTTGAGGGAGTTCATTGCTTTTATTGTCATATTAAGTCTTGGAATATTAGTTGATAAGACAGATAAGCAGCTCATATTCCCCGAAAAAGTTTAATCACACTTGAAGATCGATTGATTAGCGATTTACACTGACTTAACAGAATACAGCTATAGTTAATGATCTTACCAAATTTTACCTGTTTTTATGAAATTGACTACCAGTCGATCGTTCGTTGCTGTGAGATCGTAAGTAAAAGTTGAAGCATGGCGAGCCTTCCCTTAGCAATTATCACGCTGCGCTGGCCAAAGTAATGATTTTTATAAGTCTGGCACGTGAATACTTCTTAACTTATCAGCTTGTCTGGCGAAGTTTTGGTGACAAGGACCAAAGGTCGTCTTCCTCTTTGTGCAAACGACCTATTATTCTTTTTTGCAAAATATGGATAGCAGAGAAAGGAAGATTCCCAGCAAAGTTGGAAAGCTGGTAGACAGGTGGACCCCATAAACGCTTCCTGTTCCTTTTCCTATCTTTAATTTTACTCCTATCTTAGGTTGGATCTTATTATGTGGGGAGTCATTAATTTAATGTTTAAATATACACTTAATTGACTATTGCATCACTAAAATTCTATGTAAGAGAGCATAGTTTACTCGTTTTGTTCGTCCGCCTTTGCTTCAGCAGTGGGTTTCATTTTCGATAAAAAGACTATTAATCTATGAATATTAAAAATAGTGACGGAAACATCTTTAAATTTTGTGAAATAACTTTGCATTAAAATTGTGACATGTACATAAAATATAAAAACCTTGATTTGTATACTAAGTGAAAAATCGTACTTAGTATACAAATTTATTGAGCTTTACGCCATTCAACACTCTATTGTGATTTTGTATCAGTATTTTAAGGCGTAACAATTTATGCATTTATGTTATAAGTTGTTTCGTCAAATTAAAAAGAAAATTAAAAAGAAAAACGTCAGGCTACATAACAAAAAATAAAAAAATACGAGACGTTCGATTATTCAGAAATTAAGTAATAAAAATCATACGCAAATTCGATAGCCAAAATAACAAAAAAACTTTGTAAATTTAAATTCATTTAAATTTCAATAACAGTAATTTTTGAAATGCTAGAGAAAACGTATTTGAAAAAGATGTATTAGGTAAGAGTTTCCGCATCTATAGAAACTCTTATGCCATGTTTCTGTTGACCATAAAGCGGAGATTAGCAAAGATCTCGAAGGATTTGCACAAGGAAAACATAAGATTACCTTGACGCTAGTAGTCTCTTACTGTCATTTTGACTCGCAAAAGGGAAATCCAAATTGCAGCTATCTTACTTAAAATTAAAGGCCTAAATTATTTACATACTAACGGACGGACGAAGGCGAACGGCGGACATGGCTTGATTCTCCTGTCTTACTTACTTACTTAAGGTGGCACTACAGTCCGGGTTGGACCTGGGCCTTAGCCAACAAGCTTCGCCAGCCAGCTCTGTCTCTAGCTAGCCCTAGCCGTCTCTAGTTTCGCTCGCGCAGTTGGCTGAGGTCCCCTTCCACTTGCGTGCGCGACCTGAGTCTCGGTGCTCCTCTACCGCGCCGTCTCTGCGGTGTGAATTCGAAGATTTTCCGGGTCGGGGCGTTGGTGCCCATCCGCTCTAGGTGACCCAGCCATCGTAGACGTTGTGTTTTGACTCTTTTGGCAACGTCGGTATCGCTGTACAGCCCGTACAGTTCGATGTTATATCTCCTCCTTCATTTTCCGTCCATGCAGACGGGACCGTAAATCGTCCGAAGAATTTTCCTCTCGAATCCAGCCTAAAGTGTTTTCATCCGCCTTTGACAGGGTCCATGCTTCTGCACCGTAAAGCAGGACTGGGATGATGAGGGTCTTATACATGGACACTTTAGTTGCTCGAGAGAGGGCTTTGCTACTCAACTGCCTCCTTAGCCCAAAGAAACAGCGATTGGCAAGAGTTATCCTTCGTTTGATTTCAGCGCTGGTGTCATTGTCTGAATTGATAGCGGAACCCAGGTAGACAAAGTCCCTAACTACCTTAAAATTATAGCTGTCGATGGTGATGTTTTGTCCAAGACGTCGGTGTTGGGTGTCTTTTCTTGATGACAGCATATACTTGGTTTTGCCCTCATTAACTGCTAAACCCATATTTGCCGCTTCCGTCCCAATACTCACGAAGGCTTCACTGACATCACGCTTTGTTCTTGATTCTCCTGTCGCTACGGTAATTATTTCTCTGTCTTAGAACCTATGCACCAAATTTAATAAATTTTATATACCCTGAGTAATGGTGTGATAAGCGCTACAAAGATTTAAAATTTAATTTTTTTGCATTTATCAATAAGACAATTATAAAATTAAATTCTATAAGTTTCTAGAACGGAGATTATAAAATAAAATCAAAAGAAGTTGTATGTTAGATAAACATACATATGCGTGTCGAACGTCTTATAATATTAAATACGTCGCATTCAATAACTCTTATTTGGTTTACATTAAAAATCTTGCCTTCTTCAATTCATAAAAATGTATATAATTCATACGATTCTACTATTATTGTGTTTTGTATAATATTGTTAATAGTATTTATGCAAACCCAAATGTAATCTCTTTCAGAGAAAATATTCTCATTATTTTAATCTTTAAATCATAAGTGATGTAAGTTTTCCTTTACGGTTTCGATGACATCGAGGCTCGCTTCTAACAGATCCAGAGCACAAGTCTGTTGAAAACTAGTTTTTAATACTTAAGTTACTTACTTACTTAAGGTGGCGCTACAGTCCGGGGTGGACCTGGGCCTTAACTTATACTTAAGTTACATAGTATATTTATAGGCGCTTTAATTGTTTTAGTTGGCCATTGGTTATGTCAAATTGGCGCATATACTTATTTCTTTTGTTTATTAATCTAAAATTCATTAATACCTGTCCTGATTACACTTAAAAAATGATCGCATTTTTTTTAAATCTAATTCTTAGTAATCCTAATCAGTTAACGGCAATCTCTTCTTCCACTTTGTGTAGCACCATTATACTCTTAACGTAGTCTTAATCGTATGAATATAGAATGATTATAAAAAATTTTAGAAGCCTTATCAAAAAGCGCCAGACTATTGATAGGACTATTTTGGTTTGGAAAATCCAGTTTTCTAAGTTTAAATCCTGTTTCTTTCCTAAAACACATGGTCTTTGCGTGATCAAAGCGGCTGGTATTCGAAAAAATAACAAATATTTTGAAGAAGATAGAATGTGTAAGTCATTTAATAAACATTAAGCTTATGAATGAAGGTGCAATGCATACAAGAGTGCAACTAGTAAACTTTTGATAGCCAAGAAAGACATTAGAATCAAAACATCAATTTATATGCCATGGAGTGCTAAGAAATAGCAAAATGCATAGCATGTATATTATCTGTGCGTAATAAAATACATTTTACAATACAGGAGCGATTATCTATCAAACTATCTTACCTTATCAAAATCACGATGCAACTACTAGAACTATGTTTATTGAGAAATTGTACTCCGATAAAGTATTGTTACCCTACAACCCTACTAGTAATTCGCTTCCAAAAGAAGACCCTTGAGGTATTAAGCATAAAATATTTGAGCTTTGGGACTCAGGAAAGGAAAAGATCCTGAAGTCTCGTCTAAAACTATACAAACAAAAAGAGAATATAATTTTCTAAAGGCCTCGGAAGATCTAAGAGCTGTTAAAATGAAGTTTTTCAAGATCTTTGAAAAAGTCAGAGACTTTGATGCTATATGGCTCTGGGATTGCACAAACGACTTTTTAATACCAGACACAACGTATATTAATTTTAATGCATAGTTTGTAATACAGTGGCGGGGTCTGCAGCCTTTCATGGCACATTGGCTTTTCACAGCTGTAATGAGACCAATTCTTCTATACGGCCGGCTCGCGTGGCAGTATGGTGGCCCATACTCAACGTCGGCACACATCTCAACGTTTTAATAAAGGTACAAAGACAAGCATGCATCTGCATCAGTGGTGCCCTGAAAATCACTCCTACTCCTACGCTCGAAATCCTATTGAACCTAGCCCCTTAGATATCTTTGGTACGCAAATAGCTACCAACTGCGCAATTCGACCTAAGGCATGTGCCCAATGGTGTGATTACACCTATGGACACTCCAATATTCTAAACGCGCAGCATCTGACCTCCACGAACCTTCTAACTTCCGTGAAGGTTTCGAGAAAAACTTCGAAGCCCTGATTCCAGAAAAAGACCTGTGGTACGGTGGTAATATACCCTTTGGTAAAGCCATACGCTTTTACACAGACGGATCCAAGATGAAAGATGGTGTAGGAAGTGGTGTATTCTCTGAGTGTTTTAATTTAAATAAATCTCTTCAACTGCCTAATTAATGCAGTGTCTTCTAAGCAGAAATAATGGCGATTAGCGAAGCCCTGTCCTGGTTAAAGTGGAACGCGATGTCCACCCGCGATATCTGTATCTTCACGGATAGACAGGCTGCCATTGAATCCCTGGCATAGTTCTCTATAAACTCTCAATAAGTAATCAATTGTCGTACATCTCTTGACGAGATATCCGAACAGTTTCACATCCGCCTGTGCTGGGTGCCAGGTCATAGAGAAATTGTGGGAGACCGTGAGGTTGACAAACTCGCTAAAAACGCTACAAGACTGCCAGAGGATGAAGTCTAATGTTATAATATAGTACTCCCCTAGCCACCTTCCTCCTAGCCACCTTCAAATTACAGCTCAAAAACTAACGCCAGATGGAGTGGCGCAGGGACATAACCCCCAGGGACATAAGCTCCAAATTTATTTTTTGGGCCTTATATCCCAACGATGTGAGACATAAACCCCAAATATCACTTGGGGCATATGTCTCACACGTGTGGGACACAAGCCCCACATTTTTTCGTCGAAAATGGGACATAAGTCCCAAATTTTCGAAGAGAATTCAAAACTGTAATATCAGGTCTAATAAGGAATCTGATTTCTTCTCACCATACTTTATGGCAAAGCGATTTAACATTTTTATTTATCAGGTTAGTTTTTCAAAAGTGTGACATTAAGTTTGAAGCTTTTGGGTAAACAGTGTTTGGGTGGCCCGCTTCGCGGGTTCAAAGGATTTAAACTCCCTTTTTCGCAGGGCTTAGCCACTCACGCGACTTCGTCGCTCCGCTAAGGGTGCTAGTTGTCTGGCAGGCGCCTATATCCAAGTCTGGGTATGTTGAAGTTGCAGTCTTTTCTTAACCATTTTTGGTCCTTACTTCTGAACTTGTTGAACCCTTGAACTTGCTGTCTGCAAAAAAAACTCCTTTGGCTATAACAGTCTTTGGGTGGCCCGCTTCTCGGGTTCAAAGGATTTAAACTCCCTTTTTCGCGGGGTTAAGCCGCTCACGCTCCGCTAAGGGAAGATGCTATTTTTCTGGCAGTTAAAGTTGAAGTCTTCTCAGTTTTTTGCCAGTTACTTTAAAAAAGTTGAGTCCGACATTTTTGCGAAACATATTCGGAATTAGGACGCTGAATTTTGGCATTTGGCGGAACAGGACATAAGCCAAATTGGCATACTTCGGCTCTTTTTTTATTCCGCTTTTTAATAAGCTTTGAAAAACTTACAAATTTTTTAACGCTTTTTGTTTTTTCTTTGTACATACCGCTTGTACTTTAACCAATTCTAAGCAAGATTGCTTTTGCCGTTAGGATATTAGAAGATTTTGAATAATTGTTTTTGAAAATGCTTTTAAGTTTTTGAGTTAAATCTCAGAGAAGATTTTGAAACCTTATAATTCGCTATAATTTTCCTTAAAATTGTGGACTATCCCTGATTTGTGTGAATTATTTCAAATTATTTCTCTTAATAACACCGGAGATAAGGGAGCATTTTTGCGATTTATTTTCGAAAATGCGGCAAAAGAAAGTAAGCAATACTATACTTTATTTAAAAAATATGACTTAAACACATAGTTAACTTTGAGTTGCTTTACACGTGTTTTCAATATTGGCTTTGTGCACTAAGCTGTTTAAAAGTTATGTCCTCAGACACTTAAAAAACGTCATCCATTTTCAACTCTTCATTTCTCATGAACCTTTCAATATTTTGAAAAAAATTAATTTTTTTGTCCGAATTCAGTAACTTACGTTTCGTTTTTCTAGTTCTTACCTGCTAAAAAAGATATCGAAAAACTATTAATCCATTTTCCCATGGATATTTCCCACTTCAAACTGTAATTAAAACGTTATTTGTGCCAATTTATACCCTTGGTGGGTTGTCTGACCATTTCCGCAGTTTAAAAGCATACCAAATTTTGTCTTTCTACGACTTACCGTTCAGAAGTTATAGCGCGATTGGACGGACGTACAACGTAGTGTTACCACAAGAGGTCCTTTTTTCATTTATTGCCGGACCGCTAGAAAAAATAAATAAGACCCTTATGATACTTAATAAGCTAAAATTCCAATTTAATTCCTGGATCCCGATTGGGCGCGTCCCCACATGATGGATAGGGGAACGCTCACTAGGTATGGTAGGCACCAGTACCTATGGAAAATACGCGGG
Source organism: Neoascia interrupta (assembly GCA_947623515.1). Taxonomy (NCBI): domain Eukaryota; kingdom Metazoa; phylum Arthropoda; class Insecta; order Diptera; family Syrphidae; genus Neoascia; species Neoascia interrupta. Next base: position 786,042 of record OX392463.1, read on the forward strand.
GCGGATCAAAACCAGCAACAAACCACAAATTCAGAAGCATTTGTCTCAAAATAAGCGGCCCAATATTAAACACCTTTTTCCCTTCCAACATGCAAGTAAAACAGGCATATTAAATACTTAGCCAGATTTTATTTGTATACTTTGTCATGGTCATATCATTGCTTATCTCTGTCAAGGCATAACGCTTGCGGGGGTTCTTCCTGTCCAGGGCTTTCATTCCCCGTACTGACTCATCAGCTTTTGCGTTGGATCAAAACTCCTTTTCTCATCTAACCTCTAATTCTTTCTGCTCGCGGTGTCCTATACGCATTTTAAGTGAAGTCAAAACACCTTGATCGCGAGTTGAAATAAAATAGTTAATCATTCGAATGGATCTTAAATTACTGAAATATATTTAAAACGCACAGGTATTTAGTTTTTAATAATTCTATTAAACAATCTGTTCTAATCTAGATGATTCATTTCTGAAATCTTCATTACGCTGTCTATGCAAGTACCCCTAAATTAGAAATCGGTTTCAAATTATTTAATTATATTCAAATATGCAATAGAAACCCCTAAATGCAGCAACGATTAAGATTTTTTATCTTTTAAATAAAAAACCTTACAAAGAGAGTGAAAATCTTGATTAAATTATAAATAACTGATTTCCAAACGAAGGATAACTCTTGCCAATCGCTGTTTCTTTGGGCTAAGAAGGCAATTGAGTAGCAAAGCCCTCTCTCGAGCAACTAAAGTGTCCATGTATAAGACCCTCATCATCCCAGTCCTGCTGTACGGTGCAGAAGCATGGACCCTGTCAAAGGCGGATGAAAACACTTTAGGCTGCTTCGAGAGGAAAATTCTTCGGACGATTTACGGTCCCGTCTGCATAGACGGAGAGTGGAGGAGGAGATATAACATCGAACTGTACGGGCTGTACAGCGATACCGACCTAGCCAAAAGAGTCAAAACACAACGTCTACGATGGCTGGGTCATCTAGAGCGGATGGACACCAACGCCCCGGCCCGGAAAATCTTCGAATCCACACCGCAGGGACGACGCGGTAGAGGAGCACCGAAACTCAGGTGGCGCACGCAAGTGGAAGGGGACCTCAGCCAACTTCGCGTGCGAAACTGGAGACGGCTAGCTAGAGACAGAGCTGGCTGGCGAAGCTTGTTGGCTGAGGCCCAGGTCCACCCCGGACTGTAGCGCCACCTTAAGTAAGTAAGTAAGTAACTGATTTCCAGTAAAGGGTTTGCGACTATCTTTTTGAAGATTCTACAACTGGCAAACGATCGTATATCTATGTACGTTTGTTACACATATCTTTTAAATTACTTCACTAGAGTCATACATATTACCTATACATAGCCTTTTAACGAGCTACTGGTACCACACAAGTCCAATTTTTGCCAAAAAACTAATCAGTCTTATCGTCGATAGGCTTTGGAAAACTTTTTGAAACCGAATAAAAGGACTATTGCCTTGAATTTAACGTTTAGTTGAATTTTGATTTGCTGCTGCAGCAGTACAAGTTAGCTAGGCTTACAGGGAGCCATTTAGTATTTTGCAATGTCGAAAGTTCTTTTTGTGTTTTTAATATTTTTAAGTGTATTTGCTCTTCAGTCGCAATCACTTACGGTTTTAAATAATGTAACATTTTCGAGTGATATTCTTGAAGAGTTGTTCCTAAATGAGGTCCGTTTCGATTTTAATTTATCCGACATAGTGGATGGGGATATCTTAAAGGCGCGAAAGTGTATTCTGCAGCTTCGGGCGATATCAAACCAGTTTCCAAGCTATAAGACAGCTCGCTGTAAGCTTAAGTGTTTGATAGATATAAAGATTTAATTTAATTAAATAATTTAAATTTTTTCCTCAATAAGTATATTTTTCTGTAAATAATATTTCTGAAGTAGCAAAAATATTATGTCTAAAGCAATCAGTTTTCCGTCAGATGTTTTACTTTGCTTTACTTTGTTTTTAAAAACATCCTTATTATAGAAGTACGTGGGCAGCAATGAATGCATAAATGCCAGTTTTTCTTTAACCAATAAGTTATTTTTATTGATCACCTTGATCACAGGAGTGGTGCAAGAGTAATTCTTTTAAATAAAATTGAGAATGTTATAAGCAAGAGAATGAACTATACAATTATCAATAAAACAAACACAACCAGCAACAACAAATCAAATTAGTTTATTTAATTTTAAGCTTTCTTACTTGTTAAGATACAAAATTTTTTTCTTCCCTGAAAGGGATTTGGTGCATCGTATCCCGTTTATAAAAGCAAATTTTCTATACCCGACGCAGGGTTTATTAATTATAATCCTTAGTTTGTAACACAGAGAACTAATCACCGTAGACCCAATCGATGGGTGAATCGATTAATCCATGTCCGTCCGTTCGTCCGTGTGAAGTTTTTAGGTCTTAAAAATTGAACTAGGATGCTAAAACTTAGAATGCAATTTGGGTCTTATTTTGTACAGACAAAGTATTAAAATTGATACGATCGATAAAATTAGACAAAAATTGGAACGCCCACACCATCGACCATGCCCACTTTTAAAATGTTAAATCTTTAAAAACCTAATTTCTAGGAAAATTCATTCTAAATCAAAAAAAAAAAAATGTATGACAAATATTGAAAACATTACCATTTAGTTAGTTTGTTACACGCAGCATTGAGCTCCGCCTAGTTTTAGGGGGCGTTTTTTAAGCAATAATTTTCGAATTTGTTTATGACTCTACCGAAATAAGAATTATTTCATTCTATTTTTCAGCTTAGGCCCATTCTTGGGGGCGTGGCCAATGCAAATTATTGGCATAAAGTATATGAATTGAGGCCAAAAACTTTTAAATTTTGTGTTACAGGGTATAGAGGGTTGGGTATTTAGAAATTAGTTACAGCCGAATTCTCGCACTTTCTTACTTGTTCTTTCTAGGTTTTAAGAGACAATTTTTCATTTCCCATTCCTAGCCCTAAATCGAAAAAGGGGTTCTTAATTACCAGTCTCTCCATTTGAGTTTTGACTGTTTCTCCTCCAATTCATTGCTATGACTGTAAGCTTCGTTATTGTGAGTCCTTGAATAAAATCTACTCCAACAAAAAAGAGTAGTATGGAGATAGAATTATAAAAAGTAGCTAACGTCCTGGCAAGACTTACCATTAAATATCGTCTTACTTGGACCTTTTTTAGTTCGGACAGATAGCGTAAAGTTCAGGTACCACCATATCAGGAATTGGTAGACATTAAGAGATTACACACAGCAAAAGATGTAGCCAGATAAGCCGAATGACTAAGCGATTGTGTGGGCACCGGCTCGTGCGAGCGATTGATCGCAATTGGAAATGTTTAATAGGCTATCAAGCATGGAAAACGATTTACTTGGAATCACTTTGATAAAAATTATTCAATGAATTACTTCAATTGTTTTTGTTTTTCTGCAGTTGTGGACTCATGGGGGAAGTTCCCATCTGGTCTTCTTTATGGACACTTGACAGACCTCGGAAATTACGATCAATGCGTGAGGACATCGGTTACCTTGGACGAATCTTATGGCATTACAAATGGACAATACTGTTTTGCATCCATTCCTCTCGGGTCATCGCAGCAGGTCTTTTCCGGTAAAGAATTATCCTTGCTCAGAGATACTCCTCTGGACACAAGGGCTCTCCCTGGTTTTTTCAAAATTAAACTAGGAGTATGCGTACCAGAGGTTTGTGAGGCTAAGCTTCTCACCACGGTTTTTCAAAGAGCGACTTCAAAGTTTTTGAATGGAATCCTCTCGGGAGTTACGGTTTCATCATGCAAGGTTGCCCAAAAGGATGCATTCGATGGTGTGGATATCTTTGCCATGTAAGTGTTGCCATCAGCACACTTTAAATAAAATTTTACTGAATTGTTTCTCTTTACAGCGTGCTTTTTTCTTTGTTTGGAGTCATGATGCTTCTTAGCAGTCTCTACGACTATTACACAGTGTGCTTTGAAAGTAAGTTGTGTTTACCTAAGCTGACATGGCTTTTGCATAATTACCTTAAATATGTATATCTAGAGAAACCTGTGCCACTGCTTCTCGCGTTTTCGGTCATTACTAATGGCAGGAAACTGTTCATGATCAATACTAAAAAGTCGCCAAACAACATAGACTGTCTCACTGGTATCAGAGTGCTGTCCATGGCATGGGTTTTGCAGTGTCACAACTACATGTTCGTTGCTTCCACCAATTTGACAAACTTAGTTGACCTTATAGGTGTAAGTATAAAAATGAAAAAATAAGTGTTGAAACAGCTTGTAAATTGAATCTTACAGTGGTACAAAAAGCCATCATCTATGACGATACTCATGGGAACAGTATCGGTTGATTCCTTCTTTTTCTTGAGCGGACTGCTGGTGGCATGGATAGGCTTAAGAGAACTGGACAGAACGTAAGACAGAACTTGTAAAGTCTCTCAGACATTTCAAACCTGTTATCCTGTTATTTCATTACAGGAAGGGCAAGTTGAACGTTATAATGATGTGGGTCCATAGATATATTCGTTTAACTCCTGCGCTTGCGGCTGGAATCCTTTTCCTTGTAACTTTAAACAAATTCGTCGGTAGTGGACCACTGAGAAGCAGCTACATCGCAATGCATACCACATGCAAGGAAACATGGTGGTCAACATTGCTTTATGTGCAGAACTATGTTTCTCCATCGAAATTGGTAAGAGTCCCAGGCCCTTTAAGTTTTCCCAATCTCTTGATTTTGTGGCTTAGTGTTTCATGCAATCTTGGTATCTGGCAATCGACACTCAACTGTATGTCCTTTCACCCTTGGTTTTGATACCTCTATGGAAGTGGGGTAAGAAATTTATCCCTGCGTTGGTGATACTCTCACTACTATCGGTTGCCTGCATTATAACAACATTCTTCGTGGAAGATTTCACAAGTCTTATAGGGTAAGATTGAAAAACTCAAGATTGTATTCAGAAAGTTAATATTGTGAATTGCAGATTTTCGGAGGTAGAAAGATCTAATACGATATATGTCCCTACACACACAAGGTTCTCCGTGTGGTTGGTTGGAATTGTCCTTGGGTACATTATGCACGCAAACAAAACTAAGGACATGAGACCATCTAAGGTATAAAGAAGTACCTGAGGAGTACATTAAGAACTTAAAATCTCAACCCGCTCTTGGTTCATCCAATAGATCATTCAACTCCTTGGATGGATTGCATGTTTTGGAACTATCTTGGCCATCATTTTCGGTCCCTACTTCACATTAAATTCGTCAAATTCAGCTACTGTTCTCCAAGCTGCTACCTATGAGGCTCTTAAACGTATTGCTTGGGGTGTTGCGTTGGCGTGGATAGTTTTCGCCAGTTACTTTGGGTTTGGAGGATTGGTGAACTCTTTTCTTTTGCATCCATTTTGGCAGCCACTGGGACGTCTTACTTACTGCTTATACCTGGTACACATTGCAGTGCAATGCATCAATTTTGGGATCATCCGGACGGATGTGTTCTTCTCAGACTACGGACAGGTTTGTGTTTTTTTTTTTAATTTTTGCATGAAGAGCAGGTGAAATGTTTTCTTGTATTTAACAGATACTTTACTTCTGGAGCAATTTTGGAATCTCTCTAATGGCAGCTATTGCTTTCTCGTTGGCATTTGAAGCGCCGGTTTTGGTAATCGAAAAAGTGATATTTGGTCACGCAAAACCAAAACCTGCGGAGAAAGTTGTACCTGTGATTGAACCTACGGCGCCTCTAGAAGCATCTGTCGATGTGATAGCAAGTAAAGAAGTCTAAGGATGCGGTTTTAGTATAGAGCTTATTTAGACTTAGATGGTTGTTGATTTTGTATTAAGTATTTATTGTAAATGATTGATTTAATTTCGTTCTCAAAAAATAAACATATTATTAGTAATAAGAAAAGATAACTGTATATTAATGGTATTTCTCAAAAAAAATACGGACAAACAGTTTTCATAAAAGCTGTTCCTCGTTTTTATACTCCATCGTATAGGATAGAATGAATTCCTATTAAGTTTGATTTATGAATGAGCCATGTCTGCCTGTCAAAAATTTGTAGGCGGACTTATAGTTTGAGCTATATCTGTACTTGCTAGGTTCCGAAGCAGTACAAGTGTATGCAAAATTTTAAATCATCCCACTGACACGCGCAATTTACTGTAATGTGGCGACGAGAAATAAAACGGCAAGCAGGAATCGCTGAATGCACCCATCGATTCACTTTACGAACACACCACCTCGAACACACCCAACTGTCATCCCAGTCAGCTGATACCAAACTGATATTCCAAGTTTGAATTTCGAAACTTGAAACATGACACTTGAAACTTGAAACATTATATCTGTACTTGCTAGGTTCCGAAGCAGTACAAGTGTATGCAAAATTTTAAATCATCCCACTGACACGCGCAATTAACTGTAATGTGGCGACGAGAAATAAAACGGCAAGCAGGAATCGCTGAATGCACCCATCGATTCACTTTACGAACACACCACCTCGAACACACCCAACTGTCATCCCAGTCAGCTGATACCAAACTGATATTCCAAGTTTGAATTTCGAAACTTGAAACATGACACTTGAAACTTGAAACATTATATCTGTACTTGCTAGGTTCCGAAGCAGTACAAGTGTATGCAAAATTTTAAATCATCCCACTGACACGCGCAATTTACTGTAATGTGGCGACGAGAAATAAAACGGCAAGCAGGAATCACTGAATGCACCCATCGATTCACTTTACGAACACACCACCTCGAACACACCCAACTGTCATCCCAGTCAGCTGATACCAAACTGATATTCCAAGTTTGAATGAAGAAGAACCAATGGAAAATTACCAAAGGGGAAGTACAGAAAGAACTAGGAAGTGCTTAATTTGTGTCACGGGTGACAATGAATACACGGGTTTCGTACAAACAGTTATATTTTAAACGTTGACTTGTGAAAATCGATATTAAAGTAAAAAATGATTGAATTGAAATAAAGTGTTGAATTAACGAATTTGAATTAGCGAATTAACGAGTTGAATTAGCGAATTAAGTACTGATAAATAAAGTGTTTTGTTGTGAAATTATAAAAAGGGAAATTGAGTTTTATTCGGCGAACCCCAAGCAAAAAACATTACAATACTATAAACATAAAAAATGAAATTGTAGTAAGATGCTGAAACTCGATTTGCTGTACCTATTCTTGCTTTTGTAATTTAAAAAATATACCCCCATGTCGGCGTGTTCGCATTTTGTTTGCAGTCTTATTTAGGGTATTTATGCAATGCATTTGCTTGGTTTTATGAATTTAATAGGAAACAAATTTTTTCACCACGCCCACTTTTGGCGGCAATGCCCACATGTAAAACACATCTGATTTCACAAATAGTTGAACAAACTGCAATTCTATTAAAAACGGATCAACGGAGATTTTTGACTGATAAATTTTAAGCGCAATTTTAAATAGGTAATTAGGTTTTTATTATACTCTTCTGTTCAACAGTTAACGCTGTTGTTTCTAACAATGCCATTGGCACAGATGCAATTGTGATATTCAGTTATCTCGATTGCTCGGGTTTCATGAAATTTAAAAAAAATTTGCCTTAGAAGTTCAACAATAGATATATTTACCCAAGGGTGAGAATCCTTTCTTTGTTTAAAAACTGTTAACGCCGCTATTGGTGTTTTAAAGGCTTAGCAGGGCTATTTAAAATTCTCTAGAAATCAAGCTTCCACTGATACAATTACATTTTTATGCTGGTCACGGCAAGAAATCCTTACACGTACTAATTGTTCGAACTGAACATTCGTGTAAGGTTTATAATTTACACTGTGTTATTGCAGTTTATTTTTATAAGTTTGGCTCGGCTTCAGTCGAGAATAACGTATCTATGGGAAGGCAATCTTGGCTTTTCCCACTGAAGAGCGTCGGCCAAGATTGCTGAGCGAAACATACGTTGGTTACCAACTAGGGTAAAGACCATTTTTGATATTTATTTTGCAATTACATAATGTTTGATTGCATTTTAAGTATTTTTTTAAGACAGTTAACAACAAAACTACAAACAATTAATGATTGAATTTTGTATTCAATCTTTCTATAGGAAGATGTTAAAATTGAATAAAAGAAGTTGCGTGATAGAAATCAACGAATTGTGAAAACCAAGAAAAAATTCAGGAAGAACCTTACCACGTTGCGCGTATTTGGACTCGGGGTTCATTTAAACGGTCTTTTGGAGTTTGGACGCATAGGCCTGCGATATTGGTAGTCAGTTTGCTCCTAATCTTGATGAAGATGAAATCAAGGTCCGCTTCCAACAGATGCAGAAAGCAGAACCTAAGTGCCGAAAAAAGTTTTAGCTTACGCGACTTAGTTTTCTATATTTGTTTTACCCAGTATATGTATAGGCGCTTTAATCTTAAGAATCATCATATTGCTCATAATGCCTTTTTTCTTTTTTTTATGAGTCTGGTATATTAGCATCTGATTTGATTTTATATTTGCAAAATGATCCGCATTTTTCAAATCAATTTTTCAGTAATGATTTAACAGTATCTCTTCCTCCCCCAAAATATTCTTAACATAATCTTAATCGCTCAAATATAGAAATGTTAAAAATAATTTAGAATCCTTATCAAAAACGCCAGGCGAATGACAGGACTATTTGATTTGGTGATTCCATTCTGTTTAGGTTCTGATTCTTTTTACTACCTGTGCGGCTGGTATTCGAAAACGGATATTAAAGAAAACGGCAACACTGCCATGAGAATGAAATTTTAGTTTACATTTGTCACGTATTTTATGAGACCTTGACCTCCTTTAAACATTGCAAAAATATAAATGTTTTACATGCAAAAAGTGTACCTACTAAACCTTTGAGTTTGATTGTCTGTAAGATAGCCAAGGAGATAATCCAACTTAGATAAGATAGACATAAAATCAACAAATCATCATATGGCCGATGACGTTATACTTAAGATTCCGGAGAATTGCCCTAATAATTTTCGGAAGCCAACTAATCACGTGTACCTACTATCCGTATGCTATAAAATAGATAATTGTATAAAAAACTATTAGCCTTAGCCTTAAAACCATGTCTATTGCCATCACTGTTCGTTTACACATTTAAAAAGTTTCATTGCGAAATTATTGCTCTTCGAAAAAGTTGTGTCCGTATACCATACATTTTTAGCTATAGTTTTTGACGTAAGAAATTACCATAATAACCATAAATATTATTTTATCATTAAGACTTTGCATGCAGCATAGACATGAATTCTCGAAACATTTAGTACATTTAAAAGAAAAACGAGAGTAGGTATAAGTGTAGAAATCGACCCCTAAAAGCAAACCTAACGGAATAAAGGTTTCTGGACCTTCAACTTTGTCCTTTGAGACAGAAGTTCGAAAAATATTTTCCTTGCCAAACCAAGATATCGGCCTTATTCTAGCCATAATTCTCCGACGGAGCTCCAAAAAGTTTAATTTCTGCACTTCATGTTCACCTCCTAAATAGCGACGATTTGGCTCACACGGTGGACAGCTGCTCCCACAAAGGGGATAGACTCAAGCTTTTGAAAAGATCCCGGTGTGTGTAGGTTCTTTTTATGTTCCAGCCTCAACTCATACTCCCAGATCGTGTATAAACTTGACGGGCTAGACCCTTCCACCCTAATGCAGCAAGTCTTCCAGAGCCACTTCAACGACGTGAGGTCTGACGGAATCATTTTCAATTTTAGTACTCTAAAAGCATTTCTCAAAGTGTGCTCCGCGGAGCACTGAGTGATATAGAAAAAAGAATTCGCAAGACTAGTTATTGCTGTGCACCTGAAATTCCTTTGGACCTTATCGAATTTCGTAGGGCCAGTTTTTCAGTGCGAGATCATCCGAGTTTCGGAGTTAAACTGAGATTAACCCCAGAAATTAGTTTTTCAGTCAATTTCGTTCTGGCATTAATCTCGTTTTAACTCCAAAATCTTTTTATTCCGGGATCAACAGATCTGGGTTTAAGCTGGGCTTACACTAAAAACCAGCTCTTATGGCCGCTTTTTTAGTGCGACATCATCCCATAGTTTCCAAGTTAAACTGAGATTAATTCCAGAAATAAGTTTCTCAGCGAACTTAGATCTGGGGCTAATCTCGGCTTTACTCGCCAAGTTTGGTGGAGATCAACTCTCGAGAACAGTATGAATTTCTTTGAATGCTTTTTTCTGTGTGGAATGCCAGTTGATTTGCGTGTTTCTCACAAAAATGACTTCTGAGAACACCTTGAACTTATTGTCCTGTGTTTTTTTAAGTAAAGTAAAAGTTGGGAGAGTCCACAATTTCGAGAGTCAAGGATTTTGACGACTTTGTTGACGGAGTTAACTCTGCAATGAAAAACTTCTCACTTGGTTAACTCCAGATTCATTTCGTTACGGTATTAACAGATCTTGGTTAAAGATGGGCTTAACTCAGCAATGAAAAAACTGGCCAATATCCCTTTCGTTTGTGATGCTATTCGTTATGCCGATATAGTAGCCCGAAGTTATCGATAATGCCATTAAACAAAAAAGTGGTTTGATATAAGCAACCTCACAATTTTCAAGGAGCCTTTCATTTCCACCCTGATCTTTGAAGTTTGAAGTTTGATATCTCTCCCGAACTTCGATCTTATCTGCATAGACTTAGTCACACTTCCCGATTGTAGAAATCACAATTCTTTTTGTCATTTCGAGCTCAGTGTTCAATACGAAAGGTTCTTCTCTAAAAGTCCCGATTGTGACAGTCATATTTGCTGACTTTCTTTTTCACAAAATATCCAAACCAGAGGGTTTCGAACTATGTTGGTTCTAATGAAGATTTATTAGTGGTTCCAATAAGGAAGTGTCCGGATTGAAAACTCCTAGGTTGGCTAATAGGTTTTATCGATTACGGAATGTCTAAATTGGAAGGTTTCGCTGTTACTTTTAACGTATTTTTAAATTGCATAATTTTTGTTAATTTTAAAGGTTTGTTAATTTTAATTATTGAGGCCGAATGCTAAGTCTATTAAGTCTTTTTTCCGTGCGTATATCGCATGTTTTTTTAAAGGTTTTATTATACTTAAAAGTTGCAGATATAAGAATGAGATTTATTGTCTATATATGTTTAATGAATTGAAATTCGAGTAGTGGCCCATCATTGAATGTACTCTGATGCTCTACGACTTTAATCATTTAAAAGGTTTTTAACAAAATAAACAAAGCTTCAAAGGAGTGATCCTGTAACCTTTTTATCATTTTTCTAAAATTTCATTTTGTTATTTCCGAGGCAAACTGGGGTTTTCCAAAATATTTACATTCCTTCTTGAGTCACAATCTGTTCAAGCATCTCTGAATAAGAAATCAGTATCAAATTATTTGATTATTTTAAAATATACAATCCAACACTTAAGCAAATCATTATAACGATAAACGCTTTTAATCTTTCACAACAAAACATTACGCAGTGATTAAGAACTTTCAATTTTGATTATATTATAAATAACTGATTAAAATTAAAGAGTTTACGACTATCTTTTTGAAGATTCTACAACTACCAATTGAAATTTTTTAACCACTGGTCAAAGTATATCTAGAATTTTAAATTGTAACATGATGTCTAATGCTTTACGAAAAGCTTATCAATCTTATCGCAGATTGGCTTTGCAAAAGATTTGGAAACCGAATAAAAGGACGATTGCCTTGAAATTGATTTTCAGTTGAATATTTATCAGTTGTCGGAGCAGTCGTTAGCTAGGCTTACAAGAAGCCATTTAGGTTTTACCATGTCAAAAGTATTTTTTGTGTTTTTGGTAGTTTTAAGTTCAGTTGCTCTTCCGTCGCAATCTCTTACGGTCTTGAATAATGTAACATTTTCGAGTGATATTCTTCAAGAATTGTTTCTTAACGAGGTCCGTTTCGATTTTAATATATCCGACATAGTGGGCGTAGACATTTTAAAGGCGCGAAAGTGTATTCTGCAGCTACGAGCGATATCAAACCAATTTCCAAGCTATAAGACAGCTCGCTGTAAGTTGAAGTGTTTAAATACTTTATTTAAATTTTGTGTATGATTATAAATAATATAGCTGAAGCAATAAAGCTCCATCCCAAGTGTTTTATTTTGCGGAAAGTAGGTATATGTGTATGGGACTTGTTAATACTTGTAATTTTTTTTACAAATAGCAGATCACATTTAACTACGTAATTCCTTGTTGAAAGTGTTTCAATTCCTTGTTGAAAAGTAAATTACCATTTTTCCTTGCCATCTAGGGGTAACTTAAAAGTCTTTTTGTAGGTACCTATCTGTAATCAATGCAAGTAAATAAGAATAAACCCAACTGCTTCCCTTCAAGCTATAATATTAGACTTATAATATTATTCTTTACGTTAAAAATTATATATTTTAATAATTTCCAGCGCCGCCGTTTTTTGTGGTTCAAAACCATTCTTTTTGGCTTTTTAAGGTCTTTAGGTTTTTTCTTTCTGTTTTCAAACGGGCCTTCGTATGCATCTCTTAAAAGCCTTTAATCGAAAAGGGGACTCCTTAGGAATATATCGACCACGTTTCTCCACACGATTTCTTTAGTTTAAGTTTAATTTTTTCTTATCGTTTTGAATTAAACTTCGTTACCGTAAGTTCTCAAATACCTTTATTGTATAGATTAGAATTGTAAAAAGTGGCTTTAAATACCTTCATACTTAAAGGATTCAGACAAATTATAAAGCAATATTTAAATTAAGAAGCAGCAAAAGCATAAAGTTTGTGTAGGTAAGTCAGGTATGCCTATCAAAAAGTGCTTGATATATGTAAAGAGATTATATACAGGAGAATCTGTATTTCGATAAGCCAAATGACTAAGCGATCGTGTGGGCAACTGATCGTAATCGGCCGGCAGTACTTAACAATATGGGTATCAGAATGAAAATAAAAATCTATTTTAAATTATTTCGTTGAAAATAATTCTATGACTAACTCTAATTCTTGGTATTTTCAGTTGTGGACTCATGGGGGAAGTTCCCTTCCGGGCTTCTTTATGGACACTTGACAGACCTCGGAAATTACGATCAATGCGTGAGGACATCGGTTACCTTGGACGAATCTTATGGCATTACAAATGGACAGTACTGTTTTGCATCGATTCCTCTCGGGGCGTCGCAGCAGGTCTTTTCCGACAAAGAATTGTCCTTGCTCAATGATACTCCTCTGGACTCAAGGGCTGTCCCTAGTTTTTTGAAAATTAAACTAGGAGTTTGCGTACCAGAGGTTTGTGAGGCTAAGCTCGTCACCACTGTTTTTCAAAGGGCGACTTCTAAGTTTTTGAATGGAATCCTCTCGGGAGTTGAGATTTCATCATGCAAGGTTGCCCAAAAGGACGCCTTCGATGGCATGGATATCTTTGCCATGTAAGTCATCGGCAAGCATGCGATAAAGTTTTACTGAAATTTTTCCTTTACAGTGTCATCTTTTCTTTGTTTGGAGCCATGATGCTGCTTAGCAGTCTCTATGACTATTACACTGTTTGCTTTGAAAGTAAGTTATTTAATTTCACCTGAGTAAAAAAGTTTCCATAATAAAAAAAACCTTAAATATATCCAGAGAAACCTGTGCCACTGCTTCTCGCGTTTTCGGTCATTACTAATGGCAGGAAACTGTTCATGATCAATACTAAAAAGTCGCCAAACAACATAGACTGCCTTACTGGAATCAGAGTGCTCTCCATGGCATGGGTCCTGCAGTGCCACAATCATATGCTGATTTTATCCGCCAACTTAACAAACTGGGTGGACCTAATAAGTGTAAGATCGAATTTAAAAAAAAAAACAAGTGCTTGAACAGCTTGTAAATTAAACTTTGTCTACAGTGGTACAAAAAGCCCTCTTCTATGACGATCCTCATGGGAACAGTATCGGTTGATTCCTTCTTTTTCTTGAGCGGACTACTCGTGGCATGGATTGGCTTAAGAGAACTGGACAGGACGTACGGATTAAATAGTCACGCAAAAATTTTACACATTTTATATATAATATTTTTCAAACAGGAAGGGCAAGTTGAACGTTATAATGATGTGGGTGCATAGGTACATTCGTTTAACTCCTGCACTCGCGGCTGGGGTCCTTTTCCTTGTAACTCTAGACAAATACGTCGGTAGCGGTCCGATAAGGGACAACTATATCGCAATGCACTCCACATGCGAGGAAACCTGGTGGTCAACGTTGCTTTATGTACAGAACTATGTTCATCCATCGAAATTGGTAAGAATCTCAGTTCCTTATTAAGCTTTTTCAATATCTTGAATACTTTCCTTTAGTGCTTTATGCAATCTTGGTATCTGGCGATCGATACTCAACTGTATGTACTTTCACCCTTGGTTTTAATACCTCTATGGAAGTGGGGTAAGAAATTTATCCCTGCGTTGGTGATACTCTCACTTCTTTCGGTTGCCTGCATTATAACCACATTCTTCGTGGAAGACTACACAAGTCTGATAGGGTAAGTTAGAAATACTTTAGATTTCCGTACAAATTTGACAATTTGAATTGCAGATTTACGGAGGCAGGAAGATCTTCGCGGACGTATTTCCCCACACACACAAGGTTCTCCGTGTGGTTGGTTGGAATTATCCTTGGATACATTATGCACACAAACAAAACTAAGGACATGAGACCATCTAAGGTATAGAATAACTTGAGGGGTATACATTAGAAGATTCAAATATTAACTCGCTCTCATTTTATCCAAAAGATTATTCAAGTTCTTGGATGGATTGTGTGTTTTGGAACTATCTTGGCCATCGTCTTCGGGCCCTACTTCACAATAAATTCGTCCAATTCAGCTACTGTTTTCCAAGCTGCTGCGTATGAGGCTCTTAAACGTATTGCTTGGGGTGTTGCCTTGGCGTGGATCGTTTTCGCGAGTTACTTTGGCTTTGGAGGATTGGTGAACTCGTTTCTTTCGCATCCATTTTGGCAGCCACTGGGACGTCTTACGTACTGCCTTTACCTGGTACACATCGCAGTGCAATCAATCAACTTTGGAACCATGCGGACTGACGTGTTCTTCTCAGATTACGGACAGGTTTGTGCTAAACTCTGAAGTTTTGTATGAAGATTAGGTGAAACTTTTTATTGCATTCGATAGATACTTTTCTTCTGGAGTAATTTTGGAATATCTCTGATGGCTGCTATTGCCTTATCATTGGCGTTTGAGGCCCCGGTTTTGGTAATCGAAAAAGTGATATTTGGTCACGCGAAACCAAAACCTGCGGAGAAAGTTGTGCCTGTGATTGAAGCTACGGCGCCTCCCGAAACATCAGTCGATGTGGGAGAAAGAAAAGAAGTCTAATGGTGAGGCAGTTTAGTGTAGAAGTTCAAAAAATTAAGTAATTTACATTTTGTTCAAAGTATTTATTAATTGTATTGTAATCAAATATTTTAATTTTATGCTCGAAAAATATATATTTATTCGTATGTTTTTTCTCGTAATTACAAACAAACAGTTATTGTGACAAATTTTCCTCCTTTTATAGAATGCCTATATAGGTTTAGCAAGGCTGGGTTAAGGTGGCTGTCGGTTTCGAAGACACCTACATACTTAGACCTTTGTATGTCCATTGTGGTACCATGTGGATCAGGAAATATGGGCTACTCGTTGAGCCATTTCGAGCTTCTAATGAAGCGTAAGGGACGCTTTGGGTCAGTCGTGCTAAGATCACTAAGATCATTGTTGAAGAAAGCTCTAAGGTGAAGATTACGGTTCTACGAGAAGGTGGGGCATGTGCAGAGAAGGTGGGCAGTGGTTTCTTCTCCCTCCTCATCTATGCAGCGCCTGCAAAAGTCGTTAGAATAGACTTGGTGTCTTGTCGCATGTTTGCCCATCAGACAGAGTGCCCTGTAATGACACCGATTGTAGCACTAATGTGCGATCTATCAAGAGCTATAAAACTCCTAAGAGCGTTTAAGATCTAACTTTGGCCAAATCTGTTCCGTTACTAGGCAAGTACTACCCCTTGTCCATCTGAGATGTGTTCTTTTTATTGCATCCAGCTTTATCGTGAGTTTGCATGTCGAAATTGGAATGCCTAGGGGGCCTTTATCAGGCAAAATTGGGAAAGTAGCTCCAAGTTTGGCGAGTTAGTAAGCCTTACAGTTGCGTAGAATGTCACCATGCCCTGGCACCCATGAGCACTTTTATAGGTAGCTTAAGATATAAAATTTATACTGATACATATTTTCATTCTTTTCATTCTTTGACCATCTTCATAATTTTTGTGTTTCTTTGGATAGTATAACCAGCTCAAAGAAAAATAAAAAAAATCTCAGTTCCATTAAATGCCGATCCCACGGTCATTATCCTGTCATTTAAATGACTCAAAAACTCGGTCATTTTCTCCGTCATTTGCAGAGTTATTCGAATGGCACAGAAAATGACGTCCCATAAATGGCCATCTCACGGAGCGTCATTTAAAAAACGGGTTTGTGGCGAAATTGTGTCATCAGAGCGTCATTTAAATGACGCGAAATAATGACCATGTCATAGCTTTAGGTACGCCCTCCACAGGCGATAAATTTCGCAGAAAGCAGAGACAAACAAACAGTCAGATTTTCTTTACTGGACATTTTATGGCATACTTTTTCAGTACATCATGGAGAAAAAATTCTGAAATGTGGCAGCTTGATTTGCCTTCATCGCTTGCGATACTCAGTAAGCAAAAATGATCCCCACAAGCGATGGATCTCGCATACTTTACAGTACCCGAGATCGCGTTTAATCTTTCGCCTGTGGAGACACTCAATTATGTCAAACTTTTAAGTGACGTTTATTTGAAAGCTCTCTCTTAGAACGTTTTTGGTTCCAGATTCTAATTTTTGTAGCAGTACCACGTACCTAACAATCGCAACTGATGCATAACTTTTGAGTTCAAATCTTAGCAGTGCAGAAACTGGAAAAGCAAGAGATTGAAAATTAATGCCACGGTGCTTTCGCGAAAAAAAAGTAACATTATATTTCCACGTGCTCACGAAAATTCCTCTTGCACACAAAGCTTTTCCTATTCAATTATTATTGTTAAACATTAAAGTTTTCAATGGTTTTCAAAACTTTACCTGTTCAATCACTTATGAATAAACGAATATTAAGATTTCGTCTGGCATATTTTATTAAAACCTTAGCTCGGACGTCATCGGCCTTGACTATCAGTTTGTATACGTGTAAGAAAACCGCTGCTTATGCCATTTGATGACCAAGTATAGATCATAAATCTGTGTCACTTGAACACCGATGGTGTAGTGCGTACTCGATGTACATTTTTTTCAAGTTGGCAAAGGGTAAGTTTCCTTTTCATTCCGTAGAAAGAATGGAAGATATGGAATACGACTTTAGAATATTCGGCAAAGAATAATTAGAGAAATTGTATGAAATTCTTTTTTGACAGATACCCCTGCCGAGCGTAAAATGATTCAAATCTAATAAGAATCTATTACACCGTTTTCAGACCGAAGCCAGAGTCTAGATTCTAAGTAATTCGATTTCAAAATCGAATTGACCCTTTCACACTGCAAAAATTATCTAGATTTTGTTGACTTTTCGATCAGTTGAACACTAACTGTCCAATTTTTCAGAGTTGTCACAAGTAAAACAGCTTCAAATAAGTAAAAAACAATTGTAGATAACTAAAGAAGCACTGGAAAATACATAAAAATCACCGCACAATAAAAAAGTATAAAAAAAAAACGAAAATATTTCTTCTTTTTATTTTATAAACAAACTTCATCGACTGTCATTTGTTCTTTTGATTGAATTAAAAAAGTGTGTTTGCTTTTAATTTCCTATGATTCACACAAAATCGAATACAATCTATTACATTTGTATTCGATTTTGTGGGAATCTAGATTCTGATCTAGATTCTGAATTCTACAAATGTATGGGGAATCTAATAGATTTGAATTAGATTTGGGACTTTTTTACTCTGAATCTAGATTCTTGCTCGGTGTGAAAACCGTATTAGATTTCCCATACATTAGTAGAATCCAAAATCTAGATCAGAATCTGGATTCATAAATCGAATCGATTCGATACATAATTGAATACAAATTTACGAATACGAATATAAAAGCAAACACACTTTTTTAATTAATCAAAAGAAGACAAGACAGCTGATGAAGTTTGTTTACAAAATAAAAAGGAGAATTTTTTATACACTTAGGCCAAGGACACACGGCGACAAAAAAAAACGCGCTACTAATTGCAGTCCGACTAGAAGCACAAGCGTTTAAAAAATAGACAATACACGATTACGCCGACGACAATTAGTCGCGAATCTCGATTTGCGCACGACAAAAAATGTATTTCTTTTTTATTTATCGATAAAAATGACGGTTTTCACAAAAATTCACTAGAATCGCATAGGAAAAGAATGTTTGTGTGCTAAGTTTACCAAGAAGGCCTTGTAAACTCTTTTGTTTTCATCGATGAAAATTAATTTTTTATCAAAACTGACAGGAAAATCGTTATTCGTGTGTTGAGTATGCTATTACGCTGTTTTTTTTTTTTGCGTGCCTTTTTTTCTCGTCATGTGTCCCATTTGACTTGTAACAACGGTCAAAAATCGGACTGCTGGTGTTCAATTGACCGAAACGTCAACAAAATCTAGACTTCTTCGCAGTGTGAATGCGAAAATTCGATTTTGGAACCAAATTGCTCGGAATCTAGATTCTGGCTCGGTGTGAAAACATTATAACTGAATAACAAGATATAAATTTGGGTCCTTCTTGACCTCCGACGCCCATTTGTTTACGTTCTCAAGTGGTTTTCAAGCTCCGTCATGGTGAATACTTGTGAGAAACTTCAAAAACAATTTTTATTATGCAGTCAGCTGATAAAAGTCCGCCAAATCAGCAGTAATTTGAAGCAATGAAGTTAGAAATTGACTCACATTTATAAACCAATGTCATACTTATAAGGGTAAATTCTTCTTTTTTATATTGGGGTCATTGTTACAAGTCAATATCTAGTTATTCAGTAATTTATGGTTCTGCAATCTGTGCATCATTGCCAATAAGAAAAAAAATACGGTGCCAAATGTGACCTATCCATAAGGTTCGAAAGATTCACAAATTGATTCTCCCTATCACCAAGCGCCACCTGGCCTCGAATTGAAGAAATCATTTTTTTCGAAATGTCATCCAAAAGTTGACAATTCCTTTCTTTCCGGTGACCGCTCTACAGAAGACGCTAAAGTATGTGAATTTTTGTAAAAATCCTTAAATATCTAGAACATCTTCTCACTAAATAAATTGAAATGTGTTACAAAGTGTTCATACATGTACAAATGATTGATTTAAATCGAAATTGTGCGAGAAATTGAATTTTGTGCCATGTTATTTACATTTGTTCTCAGTGGCTTAAGCTGTCAAATTCAGTGTCAAGATGTTGCATCAATTTTTGTCTGAAACCGCATACTAAATCAATTTTTTTATGTTCAATTGCAGATGTTTATGCCAAAGGCTCATCGTGTCGCTATCTATGAATACCTCTTCAAAGAGGGTGTCATTGTGGCCAAAAAAGATTTTCACGCCCCCAAGCATCCCGAGCTGGAGACTATTCCCAATCTCCATGTAATCAAGACGATGCAGTCGCTGCACTCGCGCGGTTTGGTCCGCGAACAGTTTGCGTGGAGGCACTACTACTGGCATTTGACCAACGAAGGTATTGAGTACCTGAGGACATACTTGCATTTGCCACCCGAGATTGTGCCAGCCACTCTGAAGCGTCCAGCCAGGTCGGAGACCGCTCGTCCACGACCAACTGTGTCTGGCCCCCGTGGAGATTCCACAAAGACTGGTGAGGATCGTTCGGCCTACAGACGTGCACCAGGTGGTGCTGACAAAAAGGGAGATGTAGGAGCTGGAGCCGGAGATGTCGAATTCCGTGGTGGATTTGGACGTGGCTCTCGCCCACAATAGTTTTTACGTTAAACCGAAAACCCAATAAACGTTTGTAGAAAAAAATACACAAAAAAGTGAATTTTTCTGGATGGATGTGGGCTTCTCGCTCGCAGAGCAGGTTCTCAAATTTGCAAGGATTACTCAAGGTAAATTGTGCGTTAGTGGATGACTTCTCGTAGCTAAATCAGGACTTAAGGCCGTCTAATATGCCGTTGATGTTGAAACAACCCCTTGTGTCTCTTAGCGCAAGTGTGAAGTGGGATATTCAGTGGATTGCCTTGTCCCTGGATTTGATATCGAAAGGGCAAAATCGATAAGTTGCCGACTCCAAGGAGTGTAACTTCAATAAAACAACTTTTTTAGGAATAAAACGAAGAACGATGTAACATATTATTAAAAGCAGGTTGAATATAATTAAATTTCCCCGAGGAATATTCGCACTGGACAGAATCCTGGCCACGCACTACTTTGAAGACTTCTCCTTCGACAGGTTCATCAGCTCGTCGCAGATCTTGTCGTTTATTTCATCCACGCCTGGCAGTTCGGACAAGACCCATGTATCGTCGGTGCTGGCCAGCAACTCGTTGCAGATTGGACAAGTTTTGTTGTTGACATTCCTTGAAAACAAAACCCATGACAAGGCAAAAAACAACACAAAATAGATGTCGCTCCTACCATTGTTCGATGCAAGGCGCACAAAAGCTATGAGTACAAGGAAGTATGACTTCCGTTCGACGGTCCAGGCAAATCGAGCATTCGTCAAAGTGATCTGGTGTCGAGCATTGTGAAGAACCGGGACTAAATTGACCCGAGTTCATCATATTGTTTACTTGGTCCATCAAAATCGATGCAGTGATTTGAGTTTGTGGTTGATCCGGAGTAAGGGAGCCCCTCCTCTCCTGTAGACAAAAATTTGTTATACACAACACACATCCGTCATATTATGAGAAACCCTTACGCTTTGCTGTTCACTTGAAACTAATGTCTGAAGGTGCGACTGAAAAGTTTTGAAGACGCACAGGAATTGCTTGAGATTCAGGAGCTTGTACTGTTCAATTACTCGGGTGTTGGGGTCGACTTTGACGCAGGCAATTTTGACAGTCGCCTTCCACAGTAGAGATGTGTCGGTGCCCTTTTTTACCAAAAAAACGAGCTGCTTTCCAGACGGATCCAAGCAGTTTCTAGATCTAAAAACAGATACGTGGTCGAACAAATCTATGGTGGTCAATGTACCCAGATGCAACTTACAACGCATTTAGACCTTCAAGGCATTGTTTGAAGTCTTCGTAGGTCAGTAAGCCAATTTCGGAGAACACTTTTGCATGTTTAACGACTTGTATCTGTAGGGTATCCACAGTGTCGGGTATGACACTGTCCGCAATGCTCTGAGCTTGGCCCATTATAGTTTATTGTTGGCGGATGGTTATTTATGGTTCATAACGCTCTTAAGTATTTGTTTAAACCAAGTTAAATTGTCTGGAACACTACACCTGCCGCAATTCGATCAAAGGTGTATAAATTGTTTTTCTTTCTGTATCCAAAATATTTTGACGTTTTGAGTCGATTTTTTGCAAGGTGATAAGAACTGTCAGATGAGCAACCGCCTCTGGTGTTGCCGTTTGCAACTGACAGCACTATTTTCTACTACTTTTTCGTACCTAAAGAGTGTTTAGTGAAGTAGGTCCTGCACCCTCGTTTCGCAGTTTGATGGACAATTACAAACAATGAGAAGGTTTGTGACATCCTATATCATAGATTGCCTTTGCCGATTCCACAACAGATATGATACAAGAGCAACAGCAAAGCACCGGAGTTCACTGAGGGAGATTTGGTGTGGATATTACAATTTACAACCTGCCCAGTCTTTCGCGAATGAGGACCAAGAGCGAAAATGAAAGCTGTCCATGAGGATTGCCTAAATTGATATAATGGAAGCAATTATTGGTATGCATACTATGTGGGATGTGCATTCATACATTTCCTAGTGGCTCATGCGAAGCGAGGTCTTCGTGTGATAAACTCTGAGGGGAAACGACGGGTAAACATTCTGCAGTGAATGTAAATCGATCAGCGGAAATGCTGCGACAGATATTTTTCAACGCTAAAGCCGCGGTGTCACAAGGAACAGGAACAGAAACAGAATTTCATACATTAGCAACGCAAAAAGCATTCAGCGAATTTAGGTTTCAGTTGCTAATGTATGGGATTCTGTTTCTGGTCCTGTTTTACGTTGCTTGTGACAACGCGGCTTAAGTAGTTCCAACGTGTGACCGAACTCCGTTGGCCTTGAATCAATCGGATGCGAATGAGGTTCGTGGAAAGTTGAATGATAGAATTCTAGAAGTCCGGTTTGAAACATCGAAAACGGTCGTTTGAATACAACGCAATTATTTAGTTATTAAACACGAACCAAGCTAAGAGGGGGATAATGTAATGTGTTGACAAAAGTGTGATTATTTTGCAATGCAATGGGACCATTTCTGTTTTGAAATCTCATCTTCTTTGAAGTTGTACTTGTCCTCCAATGTCTATTTGACTTTTTACTCCGATGAAAAACCACACATTGTTTTGAATGAGGAAAAAAGAGTACCATAACACCAAAATTGCTCTAACATCACAAGCCTGAATTATGCAACGATTCGGACCGATTTTCTTGTTCTCCACGCAGACGGATTATTTTGTTTGACTGTCACGATGTCGCTCAACAAAGCCATTTTGTCCGGGATTTGAGCTTCGGGTATGGAGAGTCAAAGCCCAAACAGATTTATCATTAAGTCTAGTTCGATTTAGTTTTTTGTTGAAAATTTTATTGTAATCTACAAAACTGCTATCTGGTTCGTTTCTGTATGTACATTACGTGTACACAAACACTTAGAGACCTTCATACATATATAATATCGCAGTGCCCGTTTAAGTTTGCCTCATAAGAGCTTGTGTTCAATTGGCTCGTCTTTTAATTGATATTTTTCCCTTGGCCAGATGCGACATGCTGATTCGAACGCGGTTGCTGTCGGTGACTTTTTTGACCCAGACCTGAAAAAGGAAGACTCGTTAAATCTTGCTCATATTTTAAGCTTGTGCAAACTCACTATTTCATTGCCAATGGCTGAGATTGTTGCTGCAAACTTTGGCAAATCTTTACCCTCTATGTACACCTGCTGGCCACGATGGAACCAACGGCGTTCATAGAGCAGCTTTCCGTCTTCTATTCTGGTCTCCACAAAGCTGTTATTCGTTTCTGGCAGCATCATACCTTGGGGGTTGCCCATAAGACCTCCAATTCCGTTTTGTGACATTGCTTAAAAGGAAGAGTGAAAAAGAATCAAGATACCTAAAGACAACTCTTACTTGGAGTCATGGGCTTTCCTCGATTAATAGTCTTTAGGTCACTATCAATGTCCTTGTCTTCAAGTAGATAGACAAGGAGCTGACCGGTGGCTGGTTTGCGTCTCTTTTCAACAACGGGCATTGGTTCGTTGGGTCTGCGGCGAAGCTTTCTTGTTACTGTTGGTTTTATCTACAAGAGAGATTGTGTTGATTCGGCTTAGTATTTTCACTTCAACTCAAGACTTACCTCCATCGAATCACTGGTGAGCTCTAGACTGTGGCGCTCGTTCTCAATCAACTTCTTTTTGTCCTCAAAGTCTGTCAGGATATTATCTTTTAAATCGGCCTATAAATGGGTGTTAATGAGCTGGATTCTGGGGAATTAGAGTTGAATACCTTTTTTTCCTCGTATTCCTTGCAAGCAGCCTTCTTCTCCAAGTGATAGTCTCGCTCCACACACTCCTTGAGGTAATCTCGATAGATTTCATTCAGCCTGATGCGCTCTTTGTACTGGCTTTCCAGCTTCTTCACTCGTTTCAAATACTCGGGATGGCAATGGGTTTTTAACTCTTCTAGCTGTTTGGTCAGACTGGCCAATTTACCTTGGTACATTCTGAAAAATTTATGGTTAGCTGTTTTTTCCAATCGAATGTGGTTGCCAACTCACTGTTCCTTGATTTCCATAGGCTCGTCATTGGTGCGATGGTGATTCCTAAACTCGGTTTCACTTGCTTCTTCGGTGTCTGTTTAAGCAATTTTTTGTTGAGTTCTTAACAAATATGTAACTAGATGGATATTACCTTCTTCGCTGTCGTATAGGTTTGGATCGAAATTTGTGTTCCTCGAGTCATCATTAAAATCCATTCTGTCGTCGTCGTTCAGATCATAAACATTTCCGAAACCGTAATGAGACATTTTTATTAAAAAATTGAACAAAATTTATGTTTTTTAACTGATAAATTCTTATTTATTGCTTTAAAGACGCTTTCTACACGACAGAAGTGTAAATAAATTTTCAGTGAATTGTCATGGAAAAAGTTTAGCCGTAAGCCCTTTGGAAATCATCACAGTCGGCAAGGTGGTCCTTGGTTGAATTCAGCAAGTCTAAAATATTTTATATTCTGAAAATGATCTTTTAAAGCACGTATAAAAATATCTATGGGCTAAAATTTGACAACTTATAAATATATAAAAAAAAAAAAACAAATTCTAGTCTTCGTTAGGGAAGTGTGAATCTTTGCTTTTGTGAAAGATTAGCGTCCGGAATCCAAAAATGTCTGAATTAAACTAGAAATTCAATTTGGTCCCCCTTGCCATTCAACACCCATTATTGTTTACGTTTTTTTTTCAATACATCATACAATATTGACGATACCTCGCTGTATTGAGCACTTGATGTTTCAGATTTTGACCCTACTTGCCATTTGTAGCTCTGAGATTCCAGTACAAACCACAGAGATGGATTTCAAAATTTTTCGAAATTTCGAATTCAGGTGCTGTGTATTTTCTCTTTTAAGGCTAGTATGGTGATGGCAAAGAAAATTTGCAGGGGCAGTCATTTGTGAATAAAAACATCTGTCAAAAGTAAGTGTCACTCAGAGCCGGTTTAGAAACCACCCATTAAAAACGAATATTTAGGCGAGAAGCACACGGGGTGCGTTTCTTTATCCCTTCCGTAG
The DNA here is from genome assembly GCA_947623515.1 of Neoascia interrupta. Lineage (NCBI taxonomy): Eukaryota > Metazoa > Arthropoda > Insecta > Diptera > Syrphidae > Neoascia > Neoascia interrupta. The sequence continues at coordinate 810,990 of OX392463.1, forward strand.
AAGGAATGGAAAATGTGGAATACGAAGTTTGAATTTTCCGACCGTTCTAGTTCGCACTACCTCGGGAGGTAGCATGGAAATAATTGCAGTCTGATTAGAATCACACGCGTTTAAATAGTTGACAATATCGCGAATAATAGCTACGAAAATTATTGGCGAGACTCAATTTGCGACAAATTTTCGAATTTACGACTTTTTAAGCATTAGGACAAAAAATAGTATTTTTTTTTTTTTCATTAAATGATAAAAATGACACCCGCAAATGTTATGCCTTTAAGGAGAAAAGCAATAGTGTACTCAGCAGAATATGCGATAAAAACATCTGGCATGCATCTAATTGTTGTTCTAAAGGGTGATTTTTTAGCTGATTTGGTTTTGGCAACACTGGTTTTGACAGCTGACGTGTGTTTAGTACCTTGTGTCACTGTCAAACAGCTTCAGTTTGGTTTGCAATTTAACCATTGACCGTCTTATTTACCGTGCAATTTAACCGTCTTACAAATGAACAACGCCTGCGAATTATTGAATTTTACTATCAAAATTCGTGCTCGGTTCGAAATGTTCATCGCGCGCTGCTTCCATTTTATGGTCGGCATTCTCGACCTTCTGAGCAGTCTATTCGGAATTCGGTCAATTGGCCGCCTAGATCGTGCGATTTGACACCATTAGATTATTTTTTGTGGGGGTATGTCAAGGCTAATGTCTATAGGGACAAGCCCGCTTCGATTGACGCACTGGAAGCCAACATCCATGCATTCATTCGTGAGATACCGACCGATTTGTGTGAAAGAGTATGCCAAAACTGGACTCAGCGGATGGGCTAGCTACCTGAGACGCAGCCGCGGTCAAGATTTGCATGAAATTATCTTTAAACATTAAATTGCAAGGTTCAAACTATCGATTCAAATAAATATTTCATTAATTTTTTCGAATTTTTTGTGCTTTTTTTTAAAAAAAAGTTCTCAACTTCTTAAAAAATCACCCGTTATCTATTTGCATATAGGAAGAGAAAAATGTGTTTTGTATTCAGCCGACCCTAGCCTAAAGCCGCGTTGTCACAAGCAACGTAAAACAGGAACAGAAACAGAATCTCATACATTAGCAACTGAAACCTGAATTCGCTGAATGCTTTTTGCGTTGCTAATGTATGAAATTCTGTTTCTGTTTCTATTCCTCTTCCTTGTGACAACGCGGCTTAAGAGAGACGCAAGTTGAATATCTAGTTATTCAGTAATTTATGTGCCTGGCTTTACACGAGCAATGAAACAGCATTTGGGTACAATGATTGTTGTCTGAGGCCTAACACGAGCACCAACTCTGGTCGTCTGTCGCTTCCAGTAACCAATTTTTTTTCGGGTTCATCAATTTAACCGAACCGGACGACAAAATATCTCTGTCAATAAGGTGGCATAAGTTCTTTAGATTATCAATGTTTTCCATTCAAAACATATAATTCAAAGTCGGAAGCTGGACGCCTCCATTTCGCACCCTATTACCGACAATCACTTTCGCAGTTTGGCAGCACATAATCTGTGTCAGCTGTAAACGTCATCCGCCATGTTCGTAATTAATTTCCAATTTTCAACTTACTTGACAGAACAGTCTTTATTCAGATTTCAAGATGGTTGTGTTTCACTTTCGGATCAAGTCTAGTTTCTAACATATTTGAATTAATCTTAAAGAAAAACTCAATTTCCACCTTCTAAAACCAACATCCGAAGAGATCAGTTAGCGATGGATTTCGGGACACTGCTTCACGTTGCCAAGAAAAATAGCGAAAGCACCAAGGGTGCAGATGTAAGAACAAACATTTTTCCTCTTATCTGGAATTTTCCCCCCATTTATCGCATTCATTTTAGTCCTTAACTGATTGCTTAAATGTTAATCTGGGGGCTTAGGCTTGATTTACTCCTGCCTTGTTCTATTTAAGCTCTGAAAGCTGTCAATCAGCGAGCGAGCCTCTAACATGTTTTTTTTTTCGTATCTAGGGCAAATACTATAGCACAAAGTTTGCTCCGCCGAAGAAGGAGTCTAAAGATAAGAAGCTTTCGCATAACATTCAAAAATTCCTTGCCAAGAAGGAGCAAGAGGAACGCGAACGGGCGCGAGCTGAAAAAGAGAAGCGCGACCAACTGTTGGCACTGCGCGATGACAAGTCCAAAAACAAAATTAAAAAAATGTTGAAAGTAATCAAGTCCGCTAATAAGTCGGTTCTTGACGATGCCGTGGACACGGAGCACACGGCCGTTACTCGCCAGGGCGTCGAGCAGCCCGACCAAGATGACTATGGGTATGTGTCCACCGAGGCGGACGCATTCTATCAGAAGTACATGGAGAAAGTCAAGGATGTGAAGGAGGACAAGACCTTTGCCCCAAGTCGGCCTCAGTCCAGGTCCGATCTTGCCACCACTAAGGAACGTGTAAGAGCAGCCATCGAGCGTGAAATTCAAGAGAAGAATATGCCGCACACCCGGGTGAGAACATCAACAGCTCCGAAGCTTGCGTCTGCCCTGACAGTAGGTCCTGTATCGGGCTCGCTGCGTAAAAAAGAACTGTATGACCCCGAGTTGGAGAGGGAAGCAGAGGAGAAAAAGAAACGCGAAGAGGAGCAAAAGCGGACGAAACTGAAAAAGCCTCCGCCACCGGCTCTTGATTTCCAAGCGCTGCTGAAGTTAGCAGAGAAAAAACAGTTCGAGCCCCTGGAGATAGCAACCGAACCAAAAAAGAAGGAACCAGAGCGTCTTCTGACCAAAAAGGAAAAGAAAGAACTGGAGGAACGTCAGCGGTACCTAGAAGAGAGAGAACAACGAAAAAGGGAAAGGGAAAAAGGTGGAAAGCCTGCAGCTATTCCTAAAGTAGCACCAGAGCGGCAAAAGATGGAGCCCAACGGTCGTATACCAAAGCTGAATCAATCAGGCTCTGCACCTCTCAAAGCGATTTCTGCCGGCAGCGCTCCAAGTAGTAGTTTGCAAGCTTCTGGAAACTCTAAGTCACCTGTTTTCAAAAAGCCACTCAACCCCGCGCCCATCTCTAGTTCGAAAATCTCAAATTCCACTCCAAAGGCCATTTCCTCTTCCTCAGCATCGCCTACTGCTGGCAGCACCACCAAGCCATCGACGAACGGCAACTCAGTAATGAAGGATCGCTCCTTCCAGAAACCAAATCAACCCAAGTCAGCACCAAGTGCAAGCACATCCAAGGCTGCTTCCAAACCAACCTCGTCGAGTGCCTTATCGAGTAATGGAAGCAAGCTGCCCTACAACGGTCCAACCAGGGAATTTCCCCCAAAAGATGCCAAGTCATCGACGGCGCTCAAGGCCAGGCCTTCGCAGGATGCGCAGAAGACACGACAGTTTCCCCCACCGGATGTGCGGCGCTCCGGGAAACCGCCAGAGAAAAAGCCACAAGCGTTAAAGAGTAATCTGTTTGCGATCAATTCTCAGCCTCACACATTAATGATGATCTTTCAGGAAGGATCTATGACGAAGACGATGAAGATGAGTACGACTCGGAGCTAGATGACTTCATTGACGACGGGCCAGAGGAGGAGGACTACTCGCAGCATATAAAAGCCATTTTCGGCTACGATAAGTCTAGGTAATTATTTATAGATTTTTGTGCGGTTTTTCGGGCGCCATTTAAAAAGTTCCGTTGAAGCTGTCTAAGGTTTTTCATTTTTAAAACTCTGTAGAAAAAATGAGATAAGAATCTTGTTTTTTAACCGATTTCTGTTGAGTTTTACTATATTGATTTCTCAAGACTTTTTAAAATACCTTGGCGCAGTCAGTCTACCGACAGCGCCAATATGTTTGCTCGTTATCAATTAAGAGCAATATATTCATTTTGTTTCAAATTATGTCACGGATGTCAAATGAGCTTCCACCCGTGGTTTTTCCTCGTTATTATTGTCCTGATTATTATTGTACTGATCCTTTCCACTCTTGTTGTGTTAATTCATTCTAACTCCTGAACGCGTGTAAATTATGAATTTTTTTTTTAAAGTGGGCTGAGTTTATTCTTACATAAGTTATGGCGCGGTCGATAGATTTCTTTGCTCTTTTTCCATCAACAATCCTGCGACTTGTTTTAGATAAATGAGTTGATTTTGAGTAAAGTGTTGAGACATCTTAATCATAATTCAGGAAGAGCACTTTGAAATTAACCACAACTGCCTTTAATTTTCAAGATACCGGGATGTGGACGAAGATGATGCAGCAATGGAGTCGACTTTTGCTCAGCAAATGCGGGAGGAGTACGTGAGCAAAAAAATTGGTAAGGCGAATTCTACAAAAATGATTAACATAATCATAAAATTTACTGAAAAATTCCACTAATAATAAATTCACAGGAATAATGGAAGATTTGGAAGACATGCGACAAGAAGCCGAAGACAAAAAGCGAAAAATGATGAAAAAGAAAAAGCTGCATTGATTTGGACTGCCACAAGGTGCCTCTGTGCAAGTCTGTGCGCTAAAATGGCGAAACAGTCTTCGGATCAGATCATAATTATGTTCAAAGTGATATTTATAAATAATTTTTACATATAAAACTATTTATATGATTTATATTTCTAATCAAAAATGTCTTTATTATGCCACATAACCGTTTGTCAGTTGTTCAACATCGTGTATCGAGTACACGAACCCATTTTAATACACGAACCCTTTAGTACACGAACCCTGTACGTTAATATTTTTTTTTAATTTTGTTTATTTTTCCTTTTTTAAATTTTTAGCGAATTTTTGTTGAATAAAGTCTAAAATAAGCTTTTTGAGGTCAACTAAAAAAAAAACAAAATTAATATTCATAAATACTTCGACTATTGAGTGCTATTGACCCAGACTTTTTTTTGTAATTGCGAAACATTTTTAAGCATTGGATGAAGTAAAAATATTTTAATGGAAACTCTATAAATATAATTTCTTGTTTTAGTATTGACAAGGGGTAAATATTTCAATGGTTGAAGTGTGGAAGCTTCGATTGCTTTGAAACGCTAAAGCTCGAGGCCCGCAACGACAGAAAGACATTGTCAGAGACTATCATTTTCAAACAAAACTTTGAATACCCACTTCCCAACACCCATTTGTTAACGGTTTTTACCACTAAATAAAGAGATAAGAAATAGCTCTTCTTCACATATACAGTGCGTGTGACTGTTGCATTTATTTTGACATAAGTCCCCTGAAATCGGTTATCGACATGTGAATGTCGATACTACTCTCATCACATGCCTGATGAAAGTCTCAACGCACACAACCTAAACATATGCTTCACTTTTCTCCCAAAATACCACTTCCTTGTCTCTTTGCTTTACGTTATAAAGCTCTTAACATATTTTATAAAGCTTTTGAAAAACGTTTATAAAGCTTTCCGTGTCGATGAATACATATAGGAAGACGCAACAACAATTCTGGACGAATTTACTCATACCCTGACATTTGTTTACAAATGTGAGTAAGTCAATTCACCCGTTCCATACAATTCCATACAGCTGATCGCGTAAGCTTAATTGCTGCATCTTCTTACACGTATTCACCGATGCGGAAGGCTTTATGAAAATAAGCTCTTAATTACTATGTCTTCACCGGCAATTAACAGGAGACGATTAAAAATAAATCCCAAAGTGGCTCCACCGGACAAATATAGATTAATTTGACACGAACACTTTGTTTTTGTCATTTAAGCTCTTAAAAGACAGTGGCGATGTCATTTTCCAGGAGCAAAAAACGATTTCCGCTGTAAAAATCACAATAGAAAACGTACTTGTGATAAATTTGTCGTACAGGGGCAGTTTCAGTTCCTTTTTTTTGATTCTCAAACTGTTCCAAACGTGCAGAAAATAGATTTGTGTATATTCTTAATCGCTTGTCAAGAGAATTTAAATTTTTATCGTATATCGCGTGATTTGTAAATGATTTAATAAAGATTTATGTTATTGATGACTTTGCGAGAAAATTAGAATGCAAATTTTCTTGCATTCTAATTTCTCTATTTTTCTCTAATCTAATTTCTAATCGAATTTCAAATCTAATTTGTTTCTATGAAAATCACAGAAAGTATTCTAAAAAATATTAAGTGTGGACACTATGTTACGAAGTGACTATCAGGATTCTTTGATTGCAACGCTGAACCAAAAGTAAAATCAAACCTCATTAATCCCAATTCGAACCCCGAAATTAACAGTCTAATACCCTTTTCACACCGAATAAAAATCTAGATTCAGAGTATAAAGTCCGCCATTTAATTAAAATCTATTAGATTTCCCATACATTTGTAGAAATCAGAATCTAGATTACAACCTGTACTAAATTGTATTCGTTTTGTGGGAATTATATGAAAATAAAACCAAACACACTTTTTGAATTCAATCAGCAGAAGACAAGACAGCTGAGGAAGTTTGTTTACAAAACAAAAAAGGAGAAACATTTTCGTTTTTTTTACACTATTTAATAGTGCGATGATTGCAATCAAACTGCTCAGAATCTAGATTCTGTCTTCGAAAACGATATAGTCGGCGATTACAAAAATCTCAAATTGAAATTGATCACAATCTAAAGGTCCAACCATAATAGACTTTGATGAGCTTAAGTCGGCTTTCTGAAAAGTCCCATTACACGCGATTCGTATGCCACGACCATAATAGCCTTATGCTGGGTTTCGTAAGGTTTTCGTTAACTTGTGTTGGCCTAAAGTTCTGTTTTTGCTTGTCATTAGTTCACTCATTGTCATATTTAAGCCCATATTTATTTTTAAACGTGGGAATATACCAAGAATTATACGCTGACCTCAAAAGTTTAAACACATTTTAGATCTGACAATTGGTTTCGGATATATTAACATCCAAAATTGAAGAAAAAGTGACATAATTTTCAAATTTGATTTTAAATTTTCAAGGCAATGTGATACTCGAAACGTTCACAGTGAAATCTCATAAGATTTTCAATCCTTATCCTTTGTTGAATCCTTTGCTGAAGTCTATTATGGGCAACACAATCTTTTGGCAGAACTTGAGTGGGATTTTCGTTATATTTCGACATAAGATTAATCCCGCTCAAGTCTATTATGTTTGGGCCTTAAATAGGAACATCGTCAAGATATTACAAACAAAATCAACACCAGCTCACACCGATGTAGCCACTCCATTAGATTTGGGAAATAAAATATCCCTCTATGACAAATGAAAAATATTTGCACCCATGAAACGTCAAAAATTACCATGGGAAAAACTTTTGCATGTTTGCATCATTTTCTAACCTCGTGTGACAGTGACGACGACTGCGTTCTTTTCCTCGTGAATTTCTTGAAGGACTAGTGTTTAATTTTTCAGTTTTGTGTGATTCTGTGAACTGATAACCACTAAAAAAAACTGTTTTTCATGAATTAAGTTTCGATTTTTAGAATACAAAATAACTGTGTGCTCTTGTATTCATTAAAGTAGAATGAGTGAAAATCGTGAACAAATCTTGGAGCAAATTAAGAACCAAGGAGAAGTGGTCAGGAAGTTAAAAGCAGCCAAGGAATCAAAGGAGAGGGTGAGGATCCAACAATACTTAGCAAAAACTAACGCTCCTTTCATCATTAATATGCTTCCATAGCCTCTTTGCCGAAACAAAGAAAAGAATTCCATTTTGATGTGCTGGCACAAACTTACCTATCTAATCTCAAATGCTTTCACTGTGCCAAGACACAAAAAAAAACTTTGCACAACGTTGTAAGGGGCCATTAATTCTTATATCTCGCAATAGTGGCCTAACATTTCAGCAACTTTGGATTACTCATTGTATTTTACCCCACCAAGTGCGGCCAAACGAGCGCGCGAGCCCCTCACTGAATGCCTGTAAGGCAAAACCTTGAATCACCGTTTGAGAGTGGGTTCGGGTGTTGCTTTTCTGCTTCGATGGGAATAGTCATTTTTGTTGGTGGAGCCTCAATTTGTCCTGCATGTACAGAGTCCGTGAAGCGCAGATTTCGGATGAGAGTAAACACGTTTCTGCGGGTGCTATGTGGAACATGTGAGATTAGAGCGACCTTGAATCGTTTTTTAATCATTTGTTGTGTTGACGCGATCAGTATGCTAAGTTCCCATCCATAGTTTAGTTTTTATTGCCTATTTCGCATTCAAACTTCCGCTTTGCCCCTGCGACGAATGGGATTTCGTTGCGATAAAGCTTTTCCAAAAACTAATTGGACATTTGAAAGTGGGACACGACACTTGCTTAGAGTCGTTCTCTTTTTTTTTTTTGCCTTAAAAGCGGGCTCGACTGTTTGGTTAGTGCACCGAAGGAGTCTAGTTAACTGCGCCGAGAGTGTGTGTCTGACAAACTGGTTTTTTGGGTACTTGCACGTGATCTTGTTCGACTTTAAGACATAAAGTGCAATCGTGGGTATGCAATGGTTACGTAAGCCAAACAATCGCTCTTGGGGCAGCAGCTAGCAAACAGGTACCATGGCGTCTAGGTCTACCACAAACTCTTCTTTGGTTATTGATTGGCTTTTATGCTAAGTTGCGATGTTTCTTCTGTTCGCAGATGGTTTTCATTTGTCTTGGAATGATTTTTTCTAAATAAAATTCATTGATTCTACACAGAGTTTAGGTAGACTCTGTTGTTGGCCTCGTTTCTCTAGTATCGACAAGTTTGTGTAACTTGACAGTATCTAACTAATGGCCTAGTTGCCTTTATTTATTTGGCCTACGGAAACTTGAAGTTACATTAACTATTGGACAGACTTGTTACTGCAATGCTTGTAACTTGCAGGTTCTCACTTGCCTATGATTTTGCAGGTTGATTTAGCAGTAAGCCCCAAGATCGGTGCCTTGATAAAAATTCCATTCTTATAAGATGTCGAAAAAGTAGACTTTAGGTACACTAAAGTTTTATAAAAATTTCTATCTGCTAATGTAATTTTCTGCTTAAAGAAGCTGCACTATGAAAAGTCGCTGTTTTACGTAGCAAACTAGCTCAAGCAGAACACAATGAACTCAATGTGGAAAAAAAAAAAATTATATTTGAATCACAAGTGGGTTAGAGAAGTACAAACAGGACAATCACGTTTTTCTCATTGAGATTATGTAAATCAATGCACTGTCAATGAACCATCGTTTGCACGCTTGTTAATGAAAGGCCAATTGTACAGCAGATAAAAGCTCACTACGCTATCAAGCTTGAAAGGAAGATTTGTTATTATTATTAGCTGCAGCTACTATCAGTACACACGCTGCTCTTTCCACTTGTGGTCTTGTTGCCACCTGATCTGGTCGCTTCAGTATTGAAATGACAAATTCATGTTTGCTGAACGAAAAGCTGTCAGTAATTGCAAATCTTTGATCTGAAAAAGACTTAACTGCAGCCACAGCCGAGTAAGTTTTAATTCTTTCGGGGAAAATGCTTAAGCTAAGGCCACAAATCATCTTCATGGCTTTCCGTCAAGTTTCAGAGTTGGAAGATGACTTGAAAATTACCGAAAATAGTCTGAACAAAGAGTGTCTTCACTACTGGGGTTTTCCAGTCACTTTTCAATTATGGAAATCGGCAAGGCATGATTTATCTGACCAATGCAGACGCCAAGTAATGAAAGGAAACTGATGAAGAACATTTGGCAACGTTCGAAGTGATCGTCATTTTAGCCACTGAATATATAAAATACTTTGCTGGCTATAAGCACATTTCATATATGCACTGCTCGTCATTAGAATAGAAGCAGTCATTTTTGAAAAGCTCTCTCGATATTTTTCCCTAGTTTTGTGGTTAGCGGTTGGTACATTTGATACAGTTATTGTTCTAGATCTAGATTGAGTGTTTTTAAAAACGGGCAAGAAAAAACGTTAAACAGAAGAGGAAAGGCCAATAACAGATGTTTATTGCTCTGAAGGCCTTTCATGACGTGTTATAGCCAGAAAAATAAGGCGAACTGATCATTGTTTCAGCAATTATTGAAAAACCCCCCCGACTTACACCAAAAATTATAAAAGAAAGATTAGATTAGGTTGAATTTATTTAGCTTAAAATGCAAATTTACAATTTGCTTACATATTGAATGAAAGGCTTTTTTTGCTTTAACATTTCGCGGAACGCGAATCACGTTGGAAAAGCGGACAGGTTTATCGGCAGCTAAAAATAGGGTAAAAGCTAATGTTAATGATAACTTATCGACTACTATCACATCAATTCTAAAGAAAAAACCACGCGTATTTCTGAATTTATTATTAATCGGCAGGAGCGATATGGGTCTATACGATTTTTTGTTTTTTGGACATCCCCGGTTTTGTAACCAAAATGACTTCAGCAACTTTCCATTGTCCTGCAACGTATAAGAGTCTAAAAGAAGCTTTTATATCATAAAGTAGCTTGACTAAAGCCTTTTTCGGTAGTTCTTTCAAGATTTCGCCAGTGGTGAGGGCGTATCCAGGGGCCTTATTATTTTTAAGGTTGCTTATTGCCTGCCGAAGTTTGGCTAATGATACTTTTTTCATTCTAAAGCTATCAGCTTCCGCTTTGTTGTTTTGAACGTCAGCCAACGGTGGATAGCTGAACGGCTTAAATGTTTCTTCCAAGTATTCCAAGTATTCTCTTTGCCTTCTTTTGCCCATTCGCCGTCATCATTCTTTATTGGTGCCGAGTGCACTAATAGGTTTTTTTATGGACTTAACTGCTTTCCACAGCGAGTAGTTCAAGTTCTTATCTGCCGACAAGCCTTCAAGGTATTCAGAGGTCTCACGATTTTTATAATCTTGCAGCATTTCTTTAAGATTGTTAGAGAGGTTGTTTAAGAGGATATTGTCCAGGGGTGCCCTCGAACACTGCCATCTTCTACGGGCTTTTCTCTTTTCATGAATCAATTCTTCGATTTCTAGCGGATATGTTGTGTTTACATGGCCATCAGTGCTTACTTCTGTCTTTTGGAAAGAAGTGTTGTTCCACGCAGCGTTCTGAATTGCTTCAATGAATTTCTCAACTGCATCTTCTAATTCAAATGGAGTTCTCAATGACACATTCAAGCCAACATCCTCCTTACAGTCTTTTCTAAAGGCGTCCCAGTTCGTCTTTAGTTGGCTTATCTAGTAGCTCTTTCTTTTTTCGCTAGGCTTCCCTCCATCTTCAAGATTATGCCTGAGTGGTCTGAGCAAAGATCATAACACTCTTCGACTCGCGTAAGGTATTTGGAGTACCCTTTAGCGATGAAGAAGTCGATAAAGTCAGGTTTTTAATATTTGTCGGTTGGCCAATACGTTGGCTTTCCGGTGGAGAAAAAGTTACCACCACGTTTCATACTGTTTTTGTAGAGTAATCTCCATCTTGTAGACTTGCATATTGAACCCCAAAAAGTATGCTTTGCGTTGAAGTCGCCCTGAATGATAAAATTTGACCCAATTAAGCCATACACACGATCAAGATCGTCTTTTCACCAGTCTATATTACGGCGGGGGAAATAACTAGATGCAATGTTGTAATCTAGACAATTAATTTCATAAATATTTTAAGCCATTTTTAAAATATTTCCTTACAACAACAGCTTTTCAAGGTCTTGATCGTTTAGTTCACACCTTTTTGCTGACTCACTTAAAACATTTGTCGCTTGCGTAAGAAAATGTTTCCTGTCTGCATAATATCAAGGCTAAATGCGAGAACGCGACGTTGCAACGATGACTTGAAACTCTCGATTAATCTTTCATTTCTATTGCATCATTTTTCCTTCTTAATCCGTTGCTGTGTTCTTTTTTTTACATTTTTTAGCAATGTCTTATTTTAGCCTTTTAACTCTTGTTTTGTGTCTAATATACTCTAACTGTTCTGGCCCATACTCTTTTATTAAGCATTCTAATATAGAACGACAATTTTTTTTGAATGGATGGTTGCAAGTCTGACTTAAGACTATCATCAGAGGCGGTTATGGCTCACTTAAAAGTTTGCATTATTTTCTACTACTCACACAAAGCTTTTTAATGAATTTTCTTTTGCGGCTTTTGTTTACTTTCAGAAGCACTCATTTCATACTAACTGTTTCTAAGTCAAACGTTTTCTTTTTCGGATGAGTGGATTTAAAAGATTTTAAAAGTATAAATTTTGTGCGGTGTTGGGAACATTAACTTGCCACGAGAACGCTTGTTTGTGATTGTTAAAAAAAAATAAAATAAATAGTTAACAAATTTTGTGAAAGTGTTTGTTGCATTTAAAGTCGAATCGGTTAAGTAGGACGCAACATTTTCTCGCTTTTAACATTGCTTTGCAAAAGGGGCGCCTTTTACTTTACCTACAATTTAGACCTAAGCCCATTCTTTTTTTTTAGCACTAGTTTTTGTTTCATTTGTTTGTTTATTTTCAATCCGTACTCTCGTGGTCTTAATCTATAAAGAGTTCTAATCAGTTTCATTATTGTTGTTTAGGTTTAATCCGGTTTAAGTAGAAATGTTGCGTCATTTTGGCCGCCATCTCGCCCATTCGCGACTAGTTCAAAATCATTTTCAAACTCAACAAATCACTTGTTTGTCTAAATCGGTAAAAAGCTTCACAACCCAAATTAAACAAATTAAAAATAACAATAATAATGATACTGATGATGAATCCATTGCTCAGCGAATATCAAAGGTTAGCACTGCTTTGTTATGTACTCTATTACACAAAAGTAGCATGAGCAGCAAAAGAAGTGTCGCGAGGCTAACCTATTCTTTTTGTAGATTGATGCTGAGGTAGCCAATCTTCTGGCCCTGAAGACCCAACTCTCGGAGGAAAATGGAGCGCCACAAAAGTTTACGCTAAAAACACCAAAAGGCACGCGGGACTACAGTCCTGAGCAGATGGCGCTGCGGCAAGGGGTCCTCGATAAAATCATTGCTGTTTTCAAGAAACATGGTGCTGAGTCCATTGACACTCCTGTCTTTGAACTTAAGGTAAGTTCGATGAGTTTATAGTTGAATTCACTTTTCACTGTATTCGGTTCATGTTTACAGGAAGTCCTGACCGGCAAGTACGGCGAAGACGCAAAACTGATATACGATCTCAAGGACCAGGGTGGGGAAATTCTGTCATTGCGTTATGATCTCACGGTGCCCTTGGCTAGGTATTTGGCTATGAGCAAAATATCAAGCATCAAGAGATATCACATTGCCAAGGTATACAGACGTGATAACCCTTCCTTTGCACGTGGTCGCTATCGAGAGTTCTATCAATGTGTAAGTCAGAAGCTCCTGCGTTGTTGTGTAATTTCATAAGACAATTTTATGTTCTCTTAGGACTTCGATATAGCCGGGACATACGATCTTATGTTGCCAGATGCTGAATGTGTCAAAATCGTGGTCGAGGTGCTAGAGGGCTTGGATATTGGAGACTTTGTTGTGAAGCTTAATCACCGTCAGCTGCTTGACGGAATGTTTGAGGCATGCGGTGTTCCTATTGATAAATTCAGAACTATTTGCTCATCGGTCGATAAACTTGATAAGGTAAGCACTATTAATTTTTAAGAACATTTAAGACTTGGCACAGACATTTTATACATCTCATCTTATAGATCTTTTACTATGTCTATACTATGTCTATACCTTATAATACAAGGAATAGCGGGAGACGATTAATAATAAATCTTGAAGTGGTTCCACCAGAAAAAATACAAGATTCATTTGACATTTGTACTCTTTTTCTGTCGTTTTAACTCTCAAAAGAGAGTGGCGATGTCATTTTCCAGGAGCAAAAAAAGATTTCCGTTGTAAACATACAAATAGAAATCGTATTCTGACAGATCTGTTATACGTAGACAGTTTCAGTGTCCTTTAAGGTGTTCGAAAAGGCTTAAAATTGATTAGCGATGGGGATTCAATAAGATTAATGGGGATTTTATGATCGCTTTCTGAGAGGATTCGACACTATGTCTCCACCGTCGAAAATACGATTATTAGCGGGAGACGATTAATAACAAATCCCAAATTGGTTCCACCAGACAAATATAGGATAAATTTAATATGAGCACTCATTTTCTGTCATTTTGGCTCTCAAAAGAGAGTGGCGATGTAATGTTGCAGGAGCAAAAAAAGATTTCCGTTGTATGCATCGTAATTCTGACAGTTTTGTCTTACGTTCGATGATTCTTTTTCGATTTGCAAACTGTTAAAAAGGTTTTCGTAAAGGGTTGAAAGTGGTTCGTGAAAGGAGTGAATGAGATTTATGAGTGGATTTATTTTTAATCGCTTACCGGGAGGATTTTAATTTGTATGGTTAATCGCGTAATTTGTAAAGGATTTAATGAAGATTTATATTAATCGCCAATTAGTGCCCTGTGGAAACATGGTATAAGCATTAGATTGCTAAAATTCATGCATAGGGTCGATATTTAGAACGAGTAATGTAGGAATCGATGAAGAACTGGTGAGTGTAAATATATATCACAAGCTTGGCCTTCATAAAAAAGTAAGAGAAATCTCGGGCATAAAAAGAAAATACAGCGCTTGAAGATAACGAAGGATGTGATCTCTTTTGCGTCGGAGAAAAATTACAAAAGTTGAAAAACCACATCGGAGAATTTTTCTTGGACGAACGACATCAACTAGAACCGTGCGAAGGATCATGAAGATCGAACATTCTTACCGAAGAAGTCAAGAAGCCGTTAAGAGAAGCGAAAAAAAAGGAAAGCAACAGTTCCAGACAGGGTACAAAATAAACTGCCAGTTCCTAATATATGCAGGCGACATAACCATTAGCAACGCTAGGGCCAGACTACAATAAGCGCTTGGTGGTCTCCTATTGCGCGCCTTCCCAACCGGCGGATACAGAGGAACGCTCACCAAATATAGAGGGTACCGGCATGACATATATCCGAGCGGACCAACCACAACAACAAAAGAAAAACCAAAACCGACTGTCTCACAAAATTATAAAACAATGAAATCATTTTGGATTGCATTCATTTAAGTCATAGTAAAAACTTCTTTGAATTGACTTTTATCAAATGAATTCCATACCGTACTTCAACTTAAAAATCTTAAATCTGCATTCATTTTGAAGTCATTGGTTTGTAATTCAATGCAGTGAATTGCATTCAAATAAATGCAATCTTCTGTGGTTGCCGTGAAGTCATTGAAGTTATAAAATTCTTGAAGTCATTACAGACATGTTGAAGTCTTTTGAATCCAATTATGTATGTTGATTCAAAATAAGAAAAACACATTATCCACCTTTTGAAATGATTATTTATTACATGGCATTTAACAGAAAATATATCGTACAAGCAAAATACTAAAAAAAAAATAATCAATTAAAATTTAGAAAAAAATCAACATAAACCTTGTACGATGTATTTTCTAAACTACATTCAATCCTATTTCCTAGTCTTCCTCTTTTCTAGACGCTATAGACGTTTACATACAGTTCAAACAGTTTTTGAAATACTAGTATGTTTTAGCTTGAAATACTAGACAAAAGCTTATGTCAGGCCCAGACGGCTTTAGATAACTTTGAGTTTCTGCCTTAGCTTTTTTATACAATTCTTTTTGATTGCTTATTTACATATGAAGTTGGGTCATTGAGCCGGTATAAACTAAGCTAAAAACTGAACTATAGTTTTGAGGCGGGATAAACTAGGTTGCATGGCTAAAAGGTTTGAGAATTTCCGTTTTTTGAGCCACTTTTAAATGCCTGTACTAAGAATACTTAATAATAGAAAATACTTTTTACAAACCGATTTAAACTTTGATTTCCTTATTTTTAGAGCCCTTGGGTGGAAATCCGCCGTGAAATGATTGAAGAGAAGGGCCTGGATGAAATAGCAGCTGATAAAATCGGCGAATACGTCCAGCTAAGTGGCGGTTTAGATTTAGTTGAAAAATTATTGCAAGACGCAAAACTTACATCAATTAAATCCGCTGTCAATGGCTTGGAAGGAATGAAATTACTTTTGAAATACTGCAACGCTATGGGTCTAAGTAAAAGAATTTCTTTCGATCTAAGCTTGGCCCGAGGCCTGGATTATTACACAGGAGTTATATATGAGTGCGTGCTTAAATCAGAGCCAAGTATTTTACAGAACGGCGATGAAGCGGTAACAGTAGGCTCGATCGCTGGTGGTGGTCGCTATGACAACTTAGTCGGCATGTTTGATCCAAAAGGCAAGCAAGTACCCTGTGTTGGAGTGTCGATAGGTGTCGAGAGAATATTTACAGTTATAGAAGCCAAAATAGCTGCAAGTGGTTCAAAAACTCGCACAACCGAAATCGAGGCATACGTAGCATCCGCTCACAAAGGTCTTCACGAGAAGAGATTGCAAATTCTGAATCAGCTTTGGAAAGAGGGAGTAAAGGTAAATAATCGATATCGGAATCAAATTGGAACGATTTGTGCTTAATCTTTGTTTTTTATTTACAGGCGGAACACTCGTACAAGCTCAATCCCAAACTTTTAGCGCAGCTACAACACTGCGAAGAACGTGGCATTCCGCTGGCTGTAGTCTTTGGCGACTCGGAACTGGAAAAAGGCATAGTGAAAATTCGAGAGATTGCTACACGCAAGGAGGAAGACGTTAATATTGAAAATTTGGCAGACGAAATCAAAAAACGTTTAAGAACCTAAACAGTGTCGATTCATAAGCATTTCATAATAAACTATATTTATTTATTTATAACGCTTAAGACAGCTTACTGAAGGGGCATTTAGTTTTTCATGTTGTAACAATTTCACTCTTTGTCTGTATGCATAAAACCAAACGAAATATATCACAACAACAATTTAAATCAGCGAAACAACCAAAAACTCGAATATTGTTTTATTAAATTAAAAACAAAAAAACAAAAATGCTTTGTACCATCACCAAATAAGGCGGGTATTTGACCGATTATTTTCTTTGACTCTTCTCAGATTTCACAAGGCGATACGAGACGATTTTGTCGCCATGCCGGATCCACTGCCAAAAGCCTTTTCTATAAATTTTATTAATCCTAGACCAGACAGGAGCGAATCTGACAATATGAACACGTTATTACAGACCGGCTTTCGGGTGAGTACTTATATATTTTCAACATTGAATTAGTTAAAAAAGACAGTTTCTTACATTGAGCAGCAACGATGTAGAAAACTGCCACCGAATACCATAACTACATTACACTAAATTAAAAGAACGTAAAATATTTAGAAAGTAAAGACAACACTACTATTTTTTATAAAGTTTTTATGTGTTGAAATTGGCTACTCAGCCTCGACGCTTCAGCTAGTTTTTGTTTCTGACTTACGAACAGTCCAGTATACGGCTCTGACAATCCAGCCGGTTTTAAACGCCTTTCCCACACAACACTATCAGTTGTAGGTTTTTTTTGCTTCAGAGAAACAGATTAGAATGGGTCGGATAAAAACACTCTAGTTTGCTTCGAGAGGAGTATTCTTCGGACGATTTACGGTCCGACTTACGGAGGAGATATAAAACCGATCTGTACGGGCTGTACAGCGACACCGACCTAACCAGTAGAGTCAAAATACAAAGGCTACGATAGCTGGGTCTTCTAGAGCGGATGGACACCAACGCCCCGGCCGCAGCGACGGCGCAGTAAAGGAACACCGATACTCAGGTGGCGCATGCAAGTGGAAGGGTATCTCAGCCAACTTCGCGTGCAAAACTGGAGACGGCTAGTTGGAGGCAAAGCATGTTGGCTGAGTCTCGGGTTCACCCTAGTCTGAAGCGCCACCTTAAGTTAGTAAATATAATTATTCGAATATAATTTTATTCACAATATAGTTATTCGCGAATAAATCATTCAGGAATAAAATATTCGCAGATAAATTGCCTGTGAATAAATTATTAGTGATTTTATTACTTATTTTAAATAACGAACAATTTATTATATGTAATTTTTTTGGTAATTTTTGAAGGTATGAAGTAAACAGCAGAATTGACGTGATTCTGAAAAATTACCCGACTAATTAGGATCAGAAATTCAGCACTCACTGGGGTTCTTAACCTGGTAGTATCGAAAAATAATATGCTATAAGGATTCCTCCAGCTCCTTCCAACTTCCCCTAGAAAACTTTAAGTTCATTTCCCGTTACAGTTTTAGCATTTTAAGGCGAGGAACTCCAATGAACCCAAGAAACTCTGGAGGAAGTGGGCAGAAGCTGGTCGGCATTCTGAGCTCATCGAAGGGCCTGAGTTTCACACAAAAATCTTGCCAGTCTTTCGTTGATGTCTAGATGGTATGACACCGCGAGAATTCTTCTCTACCCACCCTACCGTGGTGTCCGTCTCGCCAAGCAACCCTTTAAATTGGCATTTTTCCTCTCTTTCAGCTTCCCATCAATTTCGTGGACGGACCACTAAAAATTATTATTAAGTACCTATATCTCCTGCTAATTTAAGGCAAATAAATCTTTAATTTAAATAAAATTATTCCCTGTTTTATTTGTATTCCTTTATTAATCGAATAACGAAGTTATTAATTTATTCGTCATTCGAATAATTTTGCTTCAAATAAATGGAATTATTTATTATTCGTGAATAACGAAAAAAACAAATTATTCATTCGTCATTCGTTATTCGAATAAATTTTGCTGAAATCTGCTTTTGACATACATTTTAGTGTCTTGGGCGTCGTAGCCAGTAAACTTCAAGCTTAAATTTGCATTTACGGCTATACAGACATGGGCTGACATGGGCTATACTTCCAGAAAAGATGGAAGCGTTGCACAGTAACCGTAACGCAACTTTTGACTCTCAAAAGAGAGCTAAGAGTCTTTGGAACCTTTGCACTTAAGGCCCAACTAATAAGGCTTATGTAAAAAAAAATACTTTTCTTAGAGCCGCGCCTACAAAGGTGGGCGTACACATAATAAATTTAGTAAACGCTTGTGCCTAGAACAAATTTGTTACACACATTTTTACTAGTTATCTACATTCATTGGAAAAAGCGTCAATTTAGTTTGAATCGAAATAAAAAGACTTTGTTTGGTTTCGCAACAATTGCCAAGATGCGATTTACCTTCTTTGTCTTTAACAAAAAAAAAAGAAGCCTGGCTGGTTGCAATCAGCCGAGTCATCGATTTTCAATTCAATTTAAAACTTCTATGGTGAGCTTATTCCTCGATTAAGGCAGGAGTTAAAAAAAAATATGCCTACATAAGTGAATGTACATAATTGCCCTCTTCAAACCTACCGCAAAAGATATTTTATCACCATAGTGCAATTTTGTTGTCGGGCTTCGAATTAGACCATAGCTCGTCAATTCGCTTAAACGATGAGAATCCCTGCTTCCCACGATATGCTTCTAACTGGGTAGCTGCCTGAACCTATAATTTAATTTTGGTAATCCGAAAATTAAACGCATGCTAGCTACCAAACACGACCATCCCCTTGGTGCACATTACAAAAAACACAAACAAATGAGAGCAAGCGGGTTTTCGTCCCTTGTGCCAAAAGGAATATTGAAATTGTCATAATCTGGTGCATCCTCTTTTTGTTACATAAGTTATGACCATCAAATAGGATTTGTTTTGAACCACGGGTTCTACAAATGATTTTTCCAACCCTTGGAAATCCCTTCCATATTTCTCGCAATGCATAAAAATTATTCTCAGAACGCACACAATCAGGGGACACACATGAAGTTATCCTTGGGATAAGTTATAATCGAAAAAATTACTACGTTGATAGCCACAAGACCATTGTTTCAAATGGGGTGTGATAATACTACGATGCCATATTCCTTTTCTCTCTGATGAGGTTGTCCTTCTACGAAATGTGCTTTGATAAGCGTTCGATTGCCACCAGCTATTTCCTACCTACTTCTGGGTTATCTGCCAATTTTAGTAGCTGTATATGATTATAATAGTTTGTTTTCGGATAAAACTCCCTTGAGAGCTAATAAATCTTTGCGCCGCCACAAGGAATAGAGAGAAGGTGGTCCCTTTTTCCGGTAACTACCCATGTGACTGACCACAATTCAGATAAAATAAACAAACGAAGAAAAACAGCATACCTGCTTGCATTTGAATGCAAATCAGGATTTAATTAAATTTATTTCCTAGTGCGAGCTCACGGACGTTGGTATGCACAGAAAAGTTGTTAATGGTGCAACGAGGGTGTACACTTACGTGTTCAAATGTTTGCTAGCCTTGTGACATGCGATTTTATTAATATGCAAACCACCCTCAAATTTAAACAAAATCATAAATGACTCAAATAAATTGCAAGAGTTCTCTGGGTGTTACTAATATAAATAAAAAATACAAAGAAATAAAATTTACAAATGTATGTATATTAAAAAACATTTGTGGAACTCCGAAATATCAACGCAACAGTTTGCCAATCCTTGAAACGAAAAGGTTGTTTTTATTACAAAATCGGTTTGAAGTGTTCACACAGGATTTTATTCGATCACCCGCTTTTTTCACGCAGGGTATATAATGACTCACTTAAAATTAGCTCAGGGGCGTACAGCGAAAATGATTGCAGGGTGAAAACCTTAAGATTTAATAAAACAACGGTTAGGTTTCACCTAAATTTGTAGATTTTAGAATCTAGATTTCCACAAAATCTAATCCCCTTTTTATACCAGATCAAAATCTACATTTCGAGAAAAAAGACAAAATCTAATCAAAATCTATTCGATTTCCTATACATTTGTAGACTTCAGAATATACTAGATTCCCACAAAATCGAATACAATTCTCTTGTTAAACATTCGAACAGCAAACAAATACACCTTTTTAATTGATCACAAGATGTCGGCAAATACTGAACTCATTATTATCTTTACTGAATACAAAAAAGGTTGATGGGATCTGTTTCCAAAATTAAAACGAGAAGTATTTTACACTTTAATAATTTTATCATTTTTCAGGAATTTTTTAGTTATTTACAATTGTTTTTTTTACTCTTTTGATGTCATCTCAATTGTGACGGCTGTGACAATTTTTAAGATTTGAAAGCCTCAGAAGCCAGATTTTGTCTCGATGCGAAAAGCAAAAGGGTACAATACAAATACATACACTGTCAATTGTAACTACTATGAACATTTTGACGGCTGGTGACCGAAATGTCAATGAAGTCTAGATTATTTCGCGGTGTGAAAACCTCATAAACCAAATTTTGGCTGGTTGTCAAAAGGGTACAATACAAATCTACTGTTAACATGCAAACGTCAAAATAAACGCACAGTGATGAATTGGTAAGTAAAACATTCGAATCCATTTTACTTCTGAAAACTGTTGCAAACCGAAATGACAGCGAAATGTATATTGTCGTCGCGATATGCAAGTATCAGTCAGATTTTGAAATCTAATAGCTCAGAAGCTAGATTTTGGCGCGGTGTGAAGACAGTACCTGATAAGAAAGGTACCTAATGACTGCAAGAAGTGAATGGCTTCCAATTTTGATGAATTATTTTTATTATCTTACCCGTCTGTGTCGTCCATGATGAGCAATGAGCATGCATCACATCCTATGCTTTTTTGGTTAATTTTTTTTCATGCGACCATAAATTTGTCAATTTTATGGCTTGCTATTGGCTATTTAAGCTTTCGTTGCTGCATTATTTTTTTTTTTAATTTTTGTCATTTCCCATGTGCTCTGTGTTATGTCATTAATCTTGGTCGCGTGCAAGTCAATTTTCGTAAAAGGCTTACCCTGACCTATATCAATTGGGTCTGAGATCGTTTTTTAGGGGTGACTAACTTCACAATAAAAACTAAATAATCCTCTGGTGGTTGCGATTCGCCTCCGGATGCGCTTTACCCTGCTGCAAATGACAATAAGTTTGAATTTTTATTCACCGTACAGCAAAGTATCTAATCCTCTTTGTTCAATTACAGGGGATGGATGTTTTGTTCATGTTTCGAATAAGACCTCTGCAAAAGGAAAAAAACATAAAAAAAATTGACACTGTTAGGATGCAGGAACGAAGAAGCGGTTTTCTGTAAATAACGGTGGCAAAATAAATAAAACAATTAGATACAAAAGCCGTTGGGAAAATACCACCCTTCGTGCGTTATGAACCAGCGTCTTCTTACTAATTGACGGTGAGATTAGGGGTGGTTCACTTTGCGTCATTTGCTAAATAGCTTTAAACTTACAAAAAAAAAAATTTTTTTTTGCCAATTATAACTGCGAAGAAGGAGCTACATATGCTATAGTCATTGTTTCAGCATTCAGATGGCAGCATTCGATCATGTATTCGACCTTCGACGTTGTCGAGAATTCTGCGAAATGATTACAAGTTTTTAAAACGATGCAAGCTTACTTTCAGACCACATTTAAGCAACATAACCGTGTACGCTTAACCCAAATGTTAATGGATTCCCTCATTGGAGTAGTCACGACCATTTGGGTCCTTTTCTTAAACACCTAAAAAGTAATACTTCTTAAGGTGGCGCTACAGTCCGGGGTGGACTTGGGCCTCAGCCAACAAGCTTCGCCAGCCAGCTCTGTCTCTAGCTAGCCGTCTCCAGTTTCGCACGCGAAGTTGGCTGAGGTCCCCTTCCACTTGCGTGCGCCACCTGAGTCTCGGCGCTCCACTACCGCGTCGTCCCTGCGGTGTGGATTCGAAGATTTTCCGGGCCGGGGCGTTGGTGTCCATCCGCTCTAGATGACCCAGCCATCGTAGACGTTGTGTTTTGACTCTTTTGGCTAGGTCGGTATCGCTGTACAGCCCGTACAGTTCGATGTTATATCTCCTCCTCCACTCTCCGTCTATGCAGACGGGACCGTAAATCGTCCGAAGAATTTTCCTCTCGAAGCAGCCTAAAGTGTTTTCAACCGCCTTTGACAGGGTCCATGCTTCTGCACCGTAAAGCAGGACTGGGATGATGAGGGTCTTATACATGGACACTTTTGTTGCTCGAGAGAGGGCTTTGCTACTAAATTGCCTTCTTAGTTCAAAGAAACAGCGATTGGCAAGAGTTATCCTTCGTTCGATTTCAGCGCTGGTGTCATTGTCTGAAAGTAATACATAGAAAAAGTAATACATAGATGAATGTTTTCCAATCACCGATAGGGACTATGCAATGCAGAGTCAATAGTTCAGTTCATGTCGAATTTATGTAAAACTATAAAAATGCCGCCACACCAAGCCACTTCACACTCCTCACTTTGGGAATATGCACAAAACCAGTCTACGCGTGTCCGAGTTCTATGACCTAATTCCTCGGGATAAACTCTGGAGAGTTTTGCAGGACTATGCACTGAGTGGGCCTCTTCTGAGAGTCATTCAGTCTTTGTATGGGAACTGCAGAAGCTATGTTCGGATAAATGGTGTCAAATCCCATCCTTTTGATATGTGCGTTGGACTTCGCCAGGGCTGTGTTCTATCGCCTCTCCTTTTCATTTTCTCAACCAAAGTGGAGGAGTTTCCAGATGTCATAAGCTTCTCCAGGTGTCATTAAGTCCTCCTTCTGCTACCTCAGAAATGGCTGATGGATGGAAATTTTCAGGTTTGTCGTTCCACTTCCATTACTGATGGTCGAGCATGCTGGGTGTTCTCACAAGGTGTGGAAAACGAGTATAATTTTCCTTAGTGGGAAGGGCTACGTTCTTGAGCGATTGACTTAGATGGCCCTAGTGGAAGATTGTGCAACGAATCAAGGGTTAGTATTCCATTTACAGTAATTAAGGGTGCCTCTGAAAGAGAAAACGAAATGGATTCTCCCTATAAGCGGATTCCATTCTCATGTGGATATACGGAGATCACGAATTGGTATATACGCCCCGAATCATATCCAAACTGGAAAGAAGACAAGTGGTTAAATTTTCTTTTCTGCATATGGCTTGTCCATTAAGAACGCCTTCATCCACAAGTACAAGTGCTGCCATGTTTCAGTCAGAGATCTTTGGATCACGGTATGGGATAAACCTTCCGTCAAAGCGGCAAAGTGGGTGACTACAACAGTTTAAAGTTGAGACAAACGGAACATTAATACAAAGTTAATAAAAAGAATAAGAAAATAATAAGAAATAAATAAGTAACTATTTTAGCTGATCAGACCAATGTATAGCAGAAGAATGGCGGCTTTGTCAATGGCAATCAGCAATCACTGCTTCCGCAGAAGGTGTTTGTGGGGTGAAGCACCTTGGTGTAGTGTCGACTGATGTTTGTTAAAAAAATTAATCGGCAGTAAGAACAGCCAACAATTAGTTATGGAAAATGTTTATTGTAAGATCAGAGCACGGTTAGATCTAGAACCTAACTGAAAGGGGGATACAAGAGCTTAATCGATATAAAATACCATGCACTGAAAAATAAAAAAAGTCTGAAGCAATACCTGGAAGTTCCTGCTCCATAGTTGAGGTAAATAGTTCTCTTCGAATAACATTTTTGTTAAACACCAATCTTTGATGGCCAGTTTACGGCACGTTTATTGATTCGTATGATTCGTTTTGTAATCTTTTAGAAACCGGGAACCGCAACGCCAGTTGCCCAACCTAACAATAATTATTATTAATGATTTTTTTTTTTTTGCAATCTGCAAATGAACAGTATCAGATCGTCTGGTCTTTCTTCCTCTATGCTTTATGCAGAACAACATGGCTGAAGCGCAAAATTACCACCAATCCTACGCAGGGGTCACGTGACTTCTATTCCTTATCGTGGTGACCAACTTTCCATACGCCACGTGCCATCGAGTAACTCATCTCTCAGAGTGCAATGAGAGTCATGATTTTAAATTTGTTTTCATTCTGTGGAATATATAAATCATCATCGCATTTTCGAAATGGTTACTGCAACCGATTTGGGGGAGGGCCACATCCAGCAGCCCTATGGGTATACCTATACATAATCCCGTTTGCATTTCCCGAGCTCAGCTCATTTCAAGTTCATCGATGCATTGCTAATCGATCCGCATTTTATGGCACTTCCTAGATGGTAAGGACCTGATTCGAGCATACGCTGCACACTTCTTTACTCAGTTATTTAATTACAAACTCTGCTGCTACTGATATAATCGGGAGCACGTTTCACACATGTTTTTATATGTTTGCTCACTTCCAAGGCAAACGGTGTCTATGGTTTTCGAAAGCCATTAAAACGGGTCTGAAAGTGATTCTGATGTCGTTTTTAGGGAACAAAAATACTTGCATTTGACAAGTAATCTTTCTCTGTTTTAGAGAAAAAAGCGGAAGAAAAAACTCGTCAGCGGATGTGAATCTATTTGCTTAGTTATTGAGCAGAGAGAATCTTCAAGGAGGACAATTTCCTGTCGAAATATCGTTATAAACATGTTGTTTGAAATTGATTTCAGAACAAGGGTTTGTAAACAAGATGGACCACGGGGGTGGCTTCTATTCTTTTGAATCATGTCTCTTATGTCAAGGTAAACAAAACCAAGTTTAGATATAATCGAATGAATGCTTTCATAGGGATACTTTTGAGCATACCAGGATGTAGTCCTGATCTGATTTATGCGGCAAACTAACGTTGCACAAATTATCCCATGGAGAGATGGAAGCACATATGTAGATACGTTGTGTCTGTCGCCTGTTAAGGGATATCTATAGCACGAAAGTTTGTTGTCCCACATCTTTCACACTGGACGTAGGGGATTGCTTTTTAAATAATGGCTCCTTGGGGACGTAACCCTTTCGCATCCGAGTACGGGTTGATACTTTTTGTTTTTTAAGAAATCTGTGTTTTGTCTATAATTTATCACCTGACAGCCCTAATTAGAATCGTAGATGGAAACGGTCATTACTAATAAAATCCATTAGATGCTACAACTATATAGTAATTTTGATAAATAGCGACTCTAAAAAACTATCTGGTTTGACCCTTGTGCGGGGTTCTGTTTCGAACACGCTACTGTTGTACGATTCTGGCTTAGAACCAGGTGAACTCATTGCTTCAACCACTTTGTGACCACAACTTAGAACACCCATCGGAACGAGTGCGGCGGTAACGAATGTGATTGGACTCCCTTGTGGTGCTGTCAGGTAATGAAAAATTATTTTTTGATTCCATCAGATTGTACGGTTGGTTCCCTTGTATTGAGTCTCAAGACTAACAAAAGAAGGAAAAAATACATAACAAAAAAGGGTTCACTTGTGGCTTACCCGTTAACGTGTTTAAGATAAATAGCCTTCATCCGTTGTTGTTGTGCACTTCGTGTGATATCAAATTTAATTAAAATTTATTTCAATCCGAGAAAGTGAACTGAATACTTATGAGCAAACAACTAGAGCCACACGATACGTCGTCATAGGCAAGAAGAGGAAAAAAATTGAATCCTTTAGTCCTTAAATTAAATCATTGTTTGCGCAATTGCTCACCGCAAGGAGGAAAAAATCACAGGACTATTAATCATTCGTCGCATTCTTCGGTTATTCCCATTCTTTTGATGTTGAATGGGAATGACTGAAAAGGGGTTGGTTTTGAATAGTCCGATTAGCATTGGCAGTGGATTGGGTGTCAACATCTTGGAGCGTTTACACACACACATGTATTTAATTTAAATAATTTAATCATGACAAGTATAAACGACAGTGCCGATACCACAGAGGATTTATCTGTGATTTTTTTTGGTTCAAAAAATTAAGAAGAATTATTTTTTTTTTGTGGCTGAGTGAGATTAGGGTGATTTCTGTAGAGGTGCTTTTTGAAATTAACAACAAAACATGCTTATAGTTGATATATGTTTATTAATCTTTATACTGGCATTAAGATCGGTGTTATTAATTAAAGATAATTTCTTATAAATTTTGACCACGACTGCACTTTGGGATATATTTTCTGGAAGTCGAATTTTTGGACCACTCTTTACAACAATCGGTCAGGAAAATCCCTAGCACGCCAGGCTCTGCTTAAAATGTTCTGACAGGAGTTAGCAGTGACAATTAACCAAGTCAGACCTTAAGGCGCTGCTCAACCCTCCTACTTCGACCAAGACAGTGCTCGAACTCGAACCTATTCTTTCGCTCAACACAGTAAATCTTCTCTTGTGACCCAGTCCCATTAGCGTCGAGGAAAATGAGAACGACGATGATTGGCAGGGTTCAGAAGAGGTTTTCTCGCGAATCGGTACACCAAGCACTTAAGGGCCTTTTTCAGAGCAGAGGTAAAAATACCTCTCAATGCTAAGTTTCCACTTGTCGATGAATTGACAAACTTTGACAGTTATCCTCCTTGTCAATTATCAACACCGCCAGCGTGTGTCTATTCATTGACAAAGCATTATGACAAACACCTCGGTCAGTTCAAAAACGGCTTTTCCACTTGCACTGTCAATTTGTAAAAGGCATCTAGTTGTCAATGAAATTATTTTGACAGATGCTATTTTGCTTTGTGTCAAGTGCTTTGATTGAAAGTAATTTTTCTTCAAAAAGGGTTCTTTTTTCAATTAAAAATATTGTTCTTAAAGCATTTTGCTTTAAATAAATTTCTTTTGCTTCCTTCGTGGTTTTGCTGGATTCAGATTTTTTTAACAATATAACCTTAAGATACCTCGTTTGTCAATTACAAATTGACAAATGGAAACTTAGCATAAGGCTGGTTTTTCAGTGCAGATTTAAGCCCAAACTCAAACTACGATCTGTTATTGCCGGAACAAAATAAATCTGGAGTTAACCCAACTAGAATTTTTTCGAAGCAGAGTTAACTCCGTCAATAAAGTTGTCACGATGTTCGATTCTTGAAATTATTGACTCACCTAAGGCCAAGGACACAAGGCGACAGTCAAACGAGCGACTAACTGCCGTCCGACTAGAAGCACAAGCGTTTAAATAGTAGACAACACACGATTGCGGCGCGAGACTCATATTGCGACAAATTTCCGAATTTCGACTCGTTCATGCCGCACGACAAAAAATTTCATTTATTTTTATTTATCAACAAGAAGTGACAGTTTTTACTACAATTTAGAAACCACACGACTGCGACAATTTGCTACGACTGGATTTACGACAAATTTCTGACTTGCCAATTGAAAAAGTTTCAAGCCGCACAACAAAAAATTAAATTTGCTTATTATTTAACGGTACGATAAAAATTACGGTTTTTACCACAATTAAAGGGAATCACACTTCTAATGAGTATTTGTGTGCTGAGTTTACACAAAAAGTTTGCAATAAGCCCCTGGCATAACTCTCACTTCAAATAGAAAAAACAGAAAAGTATGTTTGACTTGTTCGAAAATGTCATTTTTGACTGAAATACAAAAAGCAACTGTCATACTACACAGAAAAAAAAAGAGGCAAAGAAGTTTCAACTTTTCTCCAGAGTCTGATCCGGGATTAACCGACCATATTTCGCATGTTTGACTGAGATTGATTCCGGATCGAAAATGACTTAAAAATTCATTTCCGGGGTAAATCTCATTTTAACTCCGAAACTCGGATGACCTCGGATGAAAGCTGGCCTTTAAAAAATCACCTTATTCTCTCTCAGCTTCAACTGGTTTTCCATGCTGCTCCAACCCTATTAATGCTAAGCAGCTGTGGAGCACGTCCGCATAGCTTCTGATATACGCAGGCACGCAAGACGCTGTAACTTCTTGAGTTTTAGCTCTTAAGATGGCGGTCTGTTGGGTGTTCTTAATTCACCATGCATTTGAAGTGCTATGCTTCATTGATAATATAATGAATGGGAACTATGACAGCCTTACTCGGGTATACCGGGAAGGTTTTCCCTAGGACTGTCTTAAGAGCATTTTGCATCCCTAAGTGATAATGGCTATTACGTCATCGGCATAGTCATGTTCACACCTTAGTTACTGAAGTTTTGAAGCATCATTGACGCGTGATCAGAGACCACAGCAGAGCTGAGAGCACTCCTCCCTGTGGGTAGCCTCTGTCAACAAAAACTGATACTGATGTCAGTCCCCATAAAGTAGTGATCATCCGACTTTCAAGAATAGCTTTGATCCAGCTTTTGGTAGGTAAGTTTGGCTGTGGATCAAAGCATTCGATGGAGAATCATATCCAGTATTGTCAAAAACATCCGCAGTGCATCACAATTGTGATATGTAAGATATCAGTTAACCTAGACTTTTTTTTGGGTCGGAGTGCACCGGAGTGCATTGACTTATTCCACCAAGCACTTAAGGGCCTTTTTCAGAGCAGAGGTAAGAATACCTCTCAATGCTAAGTTTCCACTCGTCGATGAATTGACAAACTTTGACAGTTATCCTCTTTGTCAATTATCAACACCGCCAGCGTGTCTATTCATTGACAAAGCATTATGACAAACACCTCGGTCAGTTCAAAGAAGGCTTTTCCACTTGCACTGTCAATTTGTAAAAGGCATCTAGTTGTCAATGAAATTATTTTGACAGATGCTATTTTAGACTATAGACTTTTTTTTGGGTCGGAGTGCACCGGAGTGCATTGAGGATGACGTTTGGTCTTTGTCCGTAGAAATTATGTTCTGGAATCGTTAATTCTATTTCGTTCTTCGGTTTTCTACAATAACTTTGTTTAGTTTAGTTTTTTCAGCTTTATTTCAAAGAAATCTTAGTCTTATGACACTTCGTCTTGCCCGAAAGACAAAACCACTCGGCAATTTGCCTCATTAGAAAAATAAAACGCTAAATTGAGTTAAGGTGCCGCAATGAGCTTCATCGACTATTCTGCCCGATTACCGTTAATCCTAATTCAATTAGGGTCAATTTAAAGGCAATTAAGAAAAATTTGTTCGCTTATAGAATACTAATTCAAAGTTACACAGGACCTTTAATTTGTTCTTTGTTGGGGAGACCATATCTATTCCACAAACGACTTATACATCGCCACTCAGTTTGTTTTCATCAGCATCCCAGTTCCACTTCCACCACCCCCATGAGGTGGAAAAAAAGAACCGAAAATCCGGAGAAAAGAAAAAAAAAACCGAAATTGCTTTTAATACCCGGATGTATAATGTCACAATGGCAAATACTCATTTTTGTCTGTTTAGCTTTCTTTCTCCGCATTGTTCGGGCAGGGTGGGTTAAATGGATACGTACACGTAGATACACGAACGCTCTGTTTCGGCTTCCTGTCTTTATGTGAGGGCATCATGGTGACACCCTTCAGCTTCAGTTTTATTTAACAGTTATTTATTTTGCGAATGGTTTTAGTTGAGTTATTCGTTTTTTTTCCACCGCGTGTCGGGCCGCACTACCATGCGGAAATAAATTCCCGCAGGATGCGAACAAAGAATACGACTTATTCCATTTTTTATGAATGTGTCACGAGGACGCATACAGAGCTCGATATCGTTTGTGACGTGCCGAAGTGATTTGATTAGAAGCCCCCCTGCCATTGTGTCCTTAAGGACACACCACCATCAATGAAGTCAACTTTTTGCGATGATTTATTGTTTGTGGATGTTTGGTTCACTTCTGCGACGATTGATTTGTCTTCCTTTGTTGATGGTCAGTTTTGCGATGTGAAGCACACAATTTACCCAGAACTATCAATGAATTAAGGGCCTCGTTGGTCGACGTCAGAGTGTCATACACACAAAGGGAAGCTAGCTTCGTTTGCAGAACGAGTTTCAAAATTTAATTGTTGAACGCTCGTAGGATTTCACCCCTCATTTGTTGAGGCTGCCAATGCCAATAGATTGCGATTTGTAATTAATCGTTTGTTCAAATAATGTAAATTTGAGTAAATCTGATAAACAAATACCTACAAACAGTAGTATCTACAAACCTATCGACTGCGACGAAGGGGATGGCAAATGCCATTGCAAAGTTTGTGTGAATTTTGGTGATACCTTTGCTGTGTCCTTTACAACAGATTTAGAAATCGACCCAGTAAAATAAATTCCATTTTGTAAGAAGGCGGAAAGTGATACGGGCCAATTACGGATACGGTCTATTTGGGCTCAATTAAGAGCTGCTGAAGGATATTGCCAGCTTTGAGCCGGGCAGCAGCTGCGGATGTATTGAATTAATGCTTGAACATTGTAAATGCCTTTTATCGAATTGGCTGTAAGAACATTTAGACGGAGAAGCATAACATTTTATAAGTAATTTAAGGTGTTTGCGATTGAGAACATTTTTGGGTAATTGGCGTTAACACCGTAGGTATGTATTCATTTTTTATTTATTTATTTACAAATAAGGCATCTGGGCAATAATGTCGCTGGTAAAGATTTTTGTTTTTTGAATATGTGTGTGAAAGGTGAAACCGTTTGGGTTTTTGTACCTGTCGCACAATGAAGGTAGTCTAACACTAGATAAGCTAGAATAACGTCTTATGCAGCAAACGTCCCGATTTTGTCGGAGTGTCCCGATTTCTAACCAAAAATTGAGCGTCCCGCGCGGGACAGACACAGTCTCACTTTCAAAAACTGCATTTGTTTATTCCTGTTGTTCAAATGTTTTTAAACTTCATTCTGCGTTAGGTAGCAATGCCTGAAATAGTTGTTCCGTAAATTCAATAAAAGCCGAATAAGTCCTCCAATTCAATCTGGAGCTATACTGCTTGCGGCCAATTATTGCCATTAAGTATAGTATTCAAATAGTTAAAAAAAATTTTCTGTCTATCATAATCTTAAAGCTGATTTACTTACTTACTTACTTAAGGTGGCGCTACAGTCCGGGGTGGACCTGAGCCTCAGCCAACAAGCTTCGCCAGCCAGCTCTGTCTCGAGCTAGCCGTCTCCAGTTTCGCACGCGAAGTTGGCTGAGGTCCCCTTCCACTTGCGTGCGCCACCTGAGTCTCGGTGCTCCTCTAACGGGACGGCGCCCTGCGGTGTGGATTCGAAGATTTTTCGGGCCGGGGCTTTGGTGTCCATCCGCTCTAGATGACCCAGCCATCGTAGAAGTTGTGTTTTGACTCTTCTGGCTAGGTCGGTATCGCTGTACCGCCCGTACAGTTCGATGTTATATCTCCTCCTCCACCCCCCACCTATGCAGACGGGACCGTAAATCGTCCGAAGAATTTTTCTCTCGAAGCAGCCTAAAGTGTTTTCATCCGCCTTTGACAGGGTCCATACTTCTGCACCGTAAAGCAGGACTGGGATGATGGGGGTCTTATACATGGACACTTTTGTTGCTCGAGAGAGGGCTTTGCTACTCAATTGCCTCCTTAGCCCAAAGAAACAGCGATTGGCAAGAGTTATCCTTCGTTTGATTTCAGCGCTGGTGTCATTGTCTGAATTTATAGCGGAACCCAGGTAGACAAAGTCCCTAACTACCTCAAAATTGTAGCTGTCGATGGTGATGTTTTGTCCAAGATGTCGATGTTGGGTGTCTTTTCTTGATGACAGCATATACTTGGTTTTGCCCTCACTGACTGCTAAACCCATATTCGCCTCTTCCGTCCCAATACTCACGAAGGCTTCACTGACATCACGCTTTGTCCTACCGATTATGTCAATGTCGTCTGCGTATGCGAGTAGTTGAACGGACTTTTGAAAGATTGTACCTCTGGTGTTGGCGCGAGAGTTCTGCACAATTCTCTCAAGTATGATGTAAAAGAAGTCGCATGACAGCGCGTCGCCTTGTCTAAATCCTTTTTTGACATCAAAGGGGTCGGTGAGGTCTTTGCCGACCTTGACGGAACAGCGTGAGTTTTCCATCGTCATCCTGCACAGACTGACGAGTTTTGCAGGGATGCCAAAACTAGACATTGCGCTATATAGCTCGTCTCTATAGATGCTGTCATACGCGGCCTTGAAATCGATGAAGAGGTGGTGTGTATCGATTTGGAATTCCTGGGTTTTCTCCAAGATCTGCCGCAGTGTGAATATTTGATCGATGGTGGACTTTCCTGGCCTAAAGCCACACTGATATGTGCCTATCAGATTGTTGACAAACGGCTTCAGACGTTCACACAGTACAGCAGAAAAGATCTTGTATGCGATGTTAAGAAGACTTATGCCTCAGTAGTTGGCACAACTCAGAGGGTCTCCTTTCTTCAGGATCGGGCAAACAATGCTGAGGTTCCATTCGTCGGGCATGCTTTCTTCCGTTCGTCCTCGACGTTATACAGTCTGCAGAAGTGGTCTTTCCAAATCCTCAGCACCGACTGCGATTCTACAACGATGTTCCCTTGATGATCCTTACAGGCTTCAGTTCGAAGTTTATACCCTTGGCAGGACCTTTTGATCCTTTGGTAAAACTTTCTAGCCTCATTCCTGTTGTAACATCTCTCTATCTCTTCAACCGCGCCCTTCTCGTGCTCTCCCTGGAGAAGCCGGTGCTCCTCTCTCCTCCTCTGCTCGTAGAGCTCGCGAGCAGCTCTAGTCCTTCTGTGCAGCGCCGCTTTGTATGCTTCCTGTTTAGCTGCATGTGCTTGCCGGCATTCATCGTCAAACCAGGGGTTTCGTTGTGGTGGCCGTATGAAACCCAGCACTTCAGAGGCGGCGTCTCTGATGGCATTTTGGCAATGTTGCCACTGGCTATCAATACTTGATGCTGGCTGCATAGGACTTCGTAGAAGGTTTTGAGAGACTCGGTTGGAGAAGGACCTGGCGATCTCTTGCGATTGTAGTCGGCCCACGTCAAACTTCCTCACAGTATTTCCATTACTTGGCGCTGGTCGGGATATCCGCAATCGTACCTTGGCTACAACAAGGTAGTGATCCGAGTCAATGTTGGCTCCTCGGAAATTTCGGACATCCATGATACTGGAGGAGTGCCTTGCGTCGATCGTCCTCCATGTCCCTTTGTGGATATTGAGATGCGGGAACTGTGTACTAGCTACAACAACGTGTCGCCCCGCAGCAAAGTCGATCAGCCTGAATCCGTTATCGGAGGTCGTGTCGTGCAGGCTATGCTTTCCGACAGTACGCCCAAAGATGCACTCCCTTCCTAGCTTGGCATTAAAATCGCCTAAGACAATCTTAATGTCGTAGCTAGGGCACTGCTCATAAGTTTTGTCCAGAAGCTCGTAGAACATATCTTTGGTCTCGTCATCTTTCTCCTCTGGGGGACTATAGCAGTCACCGTAGTAGAGGTCGTAGTTTTTCATCCTTCTTTTGCCCGGCCCGTCCCACCGCATTTCTTGGATGGCAGTAATGTCTGCCTTGCAGTCGTTAAGGGCCTCCGCTAGTTGCTCGGCTGCACGTGTCTGTTAAGGGACCTAACATTCCACGTGCAGATCTGGAGCTCATTGTCCTTTTCTCGTTTGCATTGGTCGTCAACAGTAAATCCGTCCGAATCCGAGGCTTGTTTCTGCTTCGTGACTGGTGTTTCTTTACGTGGCCGGGAAGTCACCCCGACGGCACGACCCCCAACCTGGAGGACCAGATCCTTTGTTTAGCTCTAAGGACGGAGAGCCGGATAGCCCGCTCCTTATAGGCCTGAGCTCCGAATACGTCGTAGTAGTCCATATTAGGTGTTCACTAAGTAGTTCGGCCTGACTGAAACTATAGACGCCACCGTTGATTCCATCTGGGGAATTCAGATGCAAGGAGAAGTGCCTTAGTGGGAACACTCCTCCCCCCCTCTCTCGTCTGCTACCCCCAACAACCTTCCAAAGGGGTTGGAACCCAATCTCCAGTTGAGGTACTAGGCACCCGGTGTTCACCACGGGGAGGTGAGAGTAGGAGTTGATAGACAGAGGTGGGTTTAGAAAACCTGTGGATGCTTGTATCCTCTTGAGTGCACATGTCTATCCTTTGACCACCAAACCTGATTTAAATATGAAAAATAAACTAACTTACTTAATATGGTACTTTGGACTTCAGGGTGGCTCTTGACTGCTCCTGCCATATCCCTGTCTTAAATAAAAGAATAAAAAAAATAAAAACTACTGCATAATTTATTTATATATCTTTTTTCGCCATGCTTTTGAAAAAAGAAACCCTCTTCATACCAGACCCAGGGTATATTAATTTTTTATAGCATAGTTTGTAACACAGTGAAATGATCTTCGTTGACCCCTAAACCTTTAAGAGATATGATCGAACCCGATAGCTGAAGGTTTTGGATCTTCAAAATCCATCTAGAGAGCTAAAACATGGTATAGGGCTTGGTTCTTCTGTTGCACAGGCAAAGTGTTAAAATTGGCTAATTCCGCCAACGGCCACGCCCACTACTGGCTTCAATGTGAGACAATCTCTTCTCGCATATTCTTGTCAAGTTAGACAAGGCGTAGGAACTCAAATTTTGATACTGAAGAATATTAGCCCAAAAACTTTAACAAGGCAGAAATTGGACCGCCTACAGTATCGACCATGCCGACTTTTAACATATAAGATCTTTAAAAATCTGATTTCTCGCAGAGTTCACTACAAATCGAAAAATGACAAATATTAAAGACATTACTATTTGCTAAGTTTGCTCCACACAAAGTTTTGGGCTCCGCCCACTTTTAAGGGCGTTTTAGGAAAAAAACGGTTTTTTTTTCGAAAAAATTTTCGCTTTTAACGCATTTTTTTATAATTCTCGCAAAATTACAATTGTTTGATTTTATATTTTAGCCCTACCCTATATTTGGGGGCGTGGCCAATACAAATAATATATGATTTCGGGCTGAAAAGCTTTTAGACTTAGTGTTACACCTACACGGTATATAGCGTCGGGTACATAGAAGTTTGTTACAGACGAACTCTTTCACTTACTCGCTTGTTATTATTAAATTCGATATACATACAATCATGAAGAGAATTTAACTTTCCTTCAAAGCAAATAAAAAATTAAAAAATATGAATGAAACATGTAAGAAAGAAATAAATAATAATAATAAACTTTCTAAGACCAGCAGCGAAAAAAGTAAAATTAAATTTTTTAAATGAATAACAATTAAATAAATTAGTACAAAAAACATACATATAAAGAAATGAATATCTTCATAAGAAATAAAATATAGAAAGACTATTGAACAAATACCTTAATAGATTATAATAGATGAAATAATAAAAAAGGAGCAGTTATTTTTTAAACAAATAACAAATATTAGTAAATACTTTAATAAGAAATAAATAAACAGAAAAAACAATAAATAAATTAATAACTTAATAGATTGATAAATTAATAAAAGGAACCAACTGAGTTTTTATAAATCATAAATAACAATCAAATTTAACAAAACATTTGTCAATTTGATGATCAATTTGTGATTTAATTTCGGGGTGCCGTGACGTAATGGTTATGTGTGTGTGCTTACTACCCTGCCACCAGAAAAAAAAAATCGTTCGTTTTTACAGTCCCCATCCTATGCGAGGGTGTGACAAGCCCTCCCAGAGTAACACTTGGCTAAAAAAAACTTTTCATAGTGCCGTTTAGATTCGGCAAAAAAAATTTAGGTCTCCTTGTATGTGAAGAATGCAATATACACTGCATACATGGCTGAGAAGTTGGTCCTGGTTCACCTCGAGCTGTTGCGCCTCCAGTGTTTCTATAAATGAGCTTCTAAAGTACAAGCAAAAAACTTCAAATTTATTCATCTTGAAGTTCAGTTTGTACTTTCTTTTTCAAAAACTAAAGAAAAATCGTCAATCGTCAAATTAAATTCAAATCGTCGAATTCCGCCAATAAATATATCGAAATCTGCAACTCTGGAATTTATTGATGCTCCCCACTGTGTCTTCACATAGAAAAAACAGGCAAATAAGTTCGAATTGTTCTCTAGATTCTGGTCAAATGTCACCTTAAGCAGAAACACACAAAGCAACTGTCATTTCACATAGAAAAAACAGGTAATAAGTTTGACCTCGAGATTGATCCGCAACTAATACACTAAATTTCTTGAGTTAAACCGAAGTTAACACCAATCAAAATTGAAAATCGGCGCAACTCCATCCTCATTTTAGAAAAACATCAGGCCTACCCGAAACACAGTAAATTTAAAAAATAAAGATAAACGTATGATGTGTCCACCAAATGGAAAGCGGGAGACTTAAGCCAATTTTTGTTAAATCGTGAATAAAATCTTTTCTGTTCATCTCACCTGCATTTGACTTGTGCATCGTTATAGAGCTACATTCATCTTCTTTAACATTGACCTTTCATATTTAAAAAAAAAATTAAGGGTTTTCTGCCCAGAACAAATTTTATGAAAATAGATTTTTGGCTCAAGTCTCCCGTTCTACTGGGAGACTTGAACACACTCTTGGGGAGACTGGAACATATACGAATTCAACTATCAAAACAATGAAATAAGTGACTGAAACAGTTTGGCTTTCCATAGAATAATATTTGTGTATATTACCTTTAATATTATACCGTTATGTTGGCACTTTTTCAAATTTGAGGTTGTTCTGTTCAGAACAAAGGTGGTTCTGTCAATAACAAATTTATCAGCTCATACCCTGATACATTAAGTCTCTCGGATTCTTTTAAGGGCATTTTCTGACAAAACTTTGTCTTTTCGAATATATTTTTATTTGTGCTACAACAAAGCTTTAATTTAAAGTAAATAAAAAAAAAATAATGTGGGTAGAGGTAGACTTGCACCTCTGTTCAATTCTCCCTTCAGACAGCGGCTCAAGTCTCCCGTTAACACTTTTCAGCACAAAAGAACCAAAGACTTTTTTATTGTTCATGCAACCAGAATGTTATACTGGTATTTATTCAATAGAATATTGGATGAAGAAAATAAACCTATTCACGTTTTTATTTATCGTGCGAAACAAAAGTTTTACCAAAAAAAAAACAAAATTTTTTTTTTTACTTTTGTACCACAAAATGACTTTTCTCTGTCCTGCACCAAAACTTATCTGTCACACTTCCAATTTATTTTGCTCCCAGGTTAGAGGTGTTTGTGCTCATAGTTTGCCCTTTTACTTGCAGGATTTGTGCAAAAAATGAGTAAAATATTGCGAGTGGTTCAAGTCCCCCGCTTTCCCCCTACTCATTCGCGATTTCCATATATCAACAAGTCTTGAGATTTACTATAAAAAATTAA
The DNA here is from genome assembly GCA_947623515.1 of Neoascia interrupta. Classification (NCBI taxonomy): domain Eukaryota; kingdom Metazoa; phylum Arthropoda; class Insecta; order Diptera; family Syrphidae; genus Neoascia; species Neoascia interrupta. The sequence goes on from OX392463.1 coordinate 848,715, forward strand.
ATCCTCTCGGCTGGTATAGATTAGTAAAAAATAGATCTCCTCGTAAATCTCATTCACCCTTTTCACAAACCTATATGCCGCTTTAAACCCTTTTCGGTAACGCTTATAACAGTTTGGGACTCGAAAAAGGAAAATGAGATTGTCGCCGTATGTGCAGATCTGTTACAGACTTCTTTTCTGTTGAGATTTTGTTGGAACTCTTTTGCTTTCTTGCTTTTGGGAAATGTCTTCGTCACTCTGTTTTGAGAACCAAAATGACAATAAACGGATCCTCGGTTCAATTTGTCCGGTGGAAACACTTCAGAACTAATTTTGTTCGTCTTCCACTAATCGCAATTTTATAGTCGGTGGTGGAGACAGAGTTAATCTTAGATTAGACTGCATGCCATTTTGGCATATTTGACGTAGGTACCTACCTAAGAAGGAAAATGGTGCAAATATCTTTCTTCTTAGATACGTCAAATATGCCAAAATGGCATGCAGTCTAATCTAAGCTTTAGTGTTGATAAAACATATAACCTATCTATACCTTAAAACGTTTGTAGATATCTATTTTTTTAGTTTCCCATAAATTGAGAAGATTTTAAAATTGCTTGGTATAATACCTATATTCTTACCTAGAAATCTAATCTATACATATACCTACCTAGGTAGAAAATTGTTTAATTTAAAACTCGGTTCGCGAAACATTGCTTAGAATCGCGCATTTCGACGAGTGGAAACATAGCAAAAGAGGTTTTTTGCTCAATTAAGTACTTAATACTTAGGTGTAGGTTTGGCAGAAATTCTTTTTCCAAACTTTTTTACAATTATGTAATAAAATCAACAAAAAAAATCGTCAAAATCTCTTTGTTTCGCTGAGAAGTAGCAAACGGATCCTTTTTCTTCGTCTTCCATATCATTTAATTAAAATTCAACACGTATCAAAGGCAATCAAAGGGAAAACCAAATGAAACTCGAAAACCTTTGATTTTCTTTTCTTTCCAGTGGCATTTTGAAGTTGATATCTCTATTCATACCTACCTACCCTACCTACAAAAAAAAGCCAAAAAAAAATACTTTATCAAGAATTCCAATCAGAAGACAGAGGAAATTATGAAAAAGGACCAAAATCGCAGTAAAAGGATTGAGGGCGGGAAAATAAGTAAAAAATAAAAACAAAAAACAAACAGTCTCCTGAAAAAGTTTCTGTTAGGTACCTCTATACTATCCATTTCTCGTAGACAGGTACCATTGCGAACTTTTTTGGTCCTACGTCTTGTTTGTTTTTTTCGCCGAAAGAACCATCTCCAAAGGACATTGCTCCTCCCACAAGAGGATAGGTCCTTAGATAAGGAGGGCGCACACTTTTCATTCGAGAATCACTTCATGTTCACCTAAAACTCTCACACCACGATGATCCCGCGCGCACATGTCTTTCTGTCATTTATCCGGCCCGGAGGAAGAGCGCTGGCAAGCGACCAACAACAGCACAGTGTGCGAACAATTGTTGATTGGAGGGACGCCAAAAAAATAAACATCAACAGCGCCAGAGATTGCTCGCTCCGAGTGGGGAAAAAGCTCTCAGGAAAAGCGAAATGTGAGAGGAAGCATTGATGGAAAACGTGGTTTTGTTTACAATTTGATCTGTCAAAAAACCACGTGCATGCAATTTCTCCACTCACTGGAAAGTGTTTCCGGTTGGGTGTTGCTGTTGACCGATTTTTTTCGATACATCAAATAGTACTGTTGGGAAAAATTTTCTTACACTTTCTTCTTCTATTTTTAAAGCAAGTCTTAGCTCTACAAGTCTTTTTAAATTGTTGTCAGGTTTTGTAATTAAATTTAGTTATAACAGACCCCTATGAGCTTCACGCAAAAGATATTTTCAACGCTGTTTCTTTAAACTAAAATGTAAATGAGAAAGATCCTATCTCAAGCCAACTCTGTACGGCATCTGTAACAAATCCCAATTTGCTGCTCAGCGCTAAAGCATGGGCTCCTATGCTGAAGGAATTTTTGTTGGGTTGTTCGTGGGACACCTGGTCCCATTGGCTTTGACAAAATGAAGAGTAGAATTTTGCATAGCTAATGGAAATAATTACATGACTAGTGAGTAAATAAACTCCAACGCATAAGCCCGTTGATCTAAGTTCGGTCGACCTTAACCATCTAGAAAAGTACTTAACCTAACAGATTTAACAATGGACCCAGACTAACTGCCTGACACATGCTGGTTGGTGCTCATGTTCACCCCAAAATTTACCGCCACATAAAAAAGGCTAAACTGTCTCGCCGCGACAATAAAAATAAATGACATCACAACATGAGGAAATCTCTCTAATTAGAAGTTGAATCGAACCTCGTATCACATGTCAAAGCAATATAATATCTACCTAACTAAAAGGAAATCTAAGCTCCACTATAAATAATGTTTAAAAAGGCTGATTGCCAAAAACTTATCTATACCTACGAATTTGTCACTCAAACTCAAAATTGATTGATATCAGGGAGTTAATTAAAAAAATAAACACGCAGTAATTATCGATTGAATGCAGTTGTAAACAAATATATTTGATTCAATTAAAACTTGTAGATACGAATGTTCTTATACTAGCCGGCGCACTTTATCAGCTCTACACCCCTTTTCGTACTTTCTTGTTCCAACTGGAAAGAACTGAGAGATAATAACAAAAACTCTCTCTGGCACGCATGTTACCTACCTATAATAGCGATTGTGACACTGACAATGTGGCAGCAAACTTACCGCTAACCGCCCTCAAAATCTACTCAAAACCCATTGGAAGTTGGATGGCGATTGGCGTGTTTCATCCCCTTTGCTCAGAATGTGATTCTCAATTATTTTAATATTATGTTTTGCTTTTATGCTTATTATATTCACTATATCTCTCTTTCTTGCATCCAAGTGCGCCCTCTCCCGGAGCCGTAGGAGGAATTCAGTGACAGTAGCTGTGCCATGCCAACTGCCAGTGCCAGTGCCTGTCCCTGTGCACAAACTGAATTCCGTTCGATTCATTCGTCGAATAAACGTCGACGCTGTTAGTCGGTTGTCGGAATACGTTCGTTTCTTTGCGATACTTCGTGAATTTGTGTACTAATCTTAAGTGTTGATTAAACATAAATACCCCTCTGCACACATTAATAGCCCCTTGAAAATAAATTTAACTAAGAGTGAAGTTGATTGTTCAGTAGAAAAATTTCGTGTCTATCTGCCGGCTTGAGTTGTTAACACAAAATTGAATAGTTTAATCGCAGCAGTCTTCCTTCTAGTCTGAAAGTGTGAAATATTTGTCGCGAGTGAGATATTATAAACATCTTCGAGTGATTTATACTTATTCTGACCCATAAAAATCAGCGCACACATTCAGTCACTACTTTGTGTTTCGATTTCGAAAAGTTATATCAAATTTCGCAAATACTTGTCAAAAGTAAACAAAGCAACTAATAATTCGGCCAAAAATAATACGTGATCTGACGTTCACTTGAGAGTACCTCTATCATATTTTGTCACAATTGTCGCTGAAAGCTCAATATACGTAAGTGCAACATTGTTCGTTAATTGTATGCAGGACCATAAAACTAATTAAACCAACTACAACCAGCCTTTGCTCGTGTAATTGGCAAATTAATTTCGAACCAATTAGAAAGTAAAAAAAAAAAAATAAATAAACAGAAGAAAATATAAATACCAACGTTCAAAACAAGTCTTATACTTTTTTTCGCAGACGTTAATAATGCGTGCACGAGTGTCTGAGTTCAGTTAATTTCCTTGGGGTCTCTTTAATTAACGAGTTCTCCTTCATTTTCACTTACTGCAACACATTACTCTGTTGTAGCCTGACAAATGGGATGCAGAGGAATAAAAAACTGCAACAAGAAAAAAGTAACAACTTGCTGCAGTTTGCACAAGTAGAGGAATCGCTGATGAACTCATCACGCATTCGGATCGAAAATGAATAATTCAATTAGTTTAATGTAAATGTCATGCAGAGATGGTAAATAACAGACCAACAGTCTTACAAGTTGTAGAATACGAGAAAACACAAGCTAATTGAGCTGGCAGAGATGTGAACTCGCCTTATGGTATAGAAGTTATTTGCAGTTCAAACAGTCGTTAGCAATTTACCCAAGTCAGTATAGTTAAACTCGTAATGAGGAATGCATATAACCGTCAAGTTGATTGTGCTCAGTATTAGGCTGAATGGTTTCATAATTATGCCCGTTCACACTAGGACAGGTTTTGTTCTTAAGCGTATCATTTGCTGTCACTTTTTTTTGCAAAAAAATTAAGAAAATATCTTTTCGCGCATGGAATTCTGTGAAGTTATGCCTGTTAAATAAAAAAGATTCTCAGGTGGCACAATGAGATCCGTATAGCATATCCCTGCATTCCAGCTGAACCCGTTTCTTTAGACGTATGTTGTATGTTCTGCGCTCGTTTAAAAATGCTGCTTAAAAAACTGTAATTTTTTTAGTTTTGTCGCTGCTTCTCGTGTGCAATTTTCATCCTTATTCTGCTTCCTAAAATATATTATTGGCAATTTTAAATGAAAATAGGATTTGCCTTTTATGACCTTTTCGGTTCGCAATCCGGAATAATGCCTTCAGCCCAATGAATCCGTTGCGTCCGTCACGTCCAAGTACATAACTGACAACTCAGTAAAATAAATATACACGTTCTTATGGGAAGCGTCATACATCGCGCACTTCTTCTATATCGGCCGTTTTTCATCAAAACCTGTGCATTCAACTTATGTAGTTGTCAGTTGTGTAGGTACTTCAACGTGACGGATGCAACGGTTGCATTAGGCTGAAGGCGCACAACACCCCATTCGAGGTTACAATCGAACAGTCAATGAATTTCCCTCTTTACTTAATCGGTCGTTGTTTTTGTGAACCGAAAGCTTACCTATGACCTTTTTGGTTGGTCGATCGGAAGCATCCGGGAGCATTCTGAACTCTCCCCGTTTCACGTCACAGTGCCACTTCTGAAAAGAGAAAAAATTTGCTTGTATCCAAAAATCAATTATAAAAACCAGAAGCACGCACACACATGCGTCAAGTCGGACAAATGTAAGTTGTCTATTGTAGAATAACTTCTGCTTTACAAATACATTGCCAGATAAACTTCAAAATCAAGGAAGGAAATCAAGAAAGTGTTTAGTTGTTCGGATGTTCGGTCCTTATCCAGGAAAGGAGCGCCTTTATTCGGGATCGCCAACGGAAAAGCTTGTCGATCCTTTATTATTATGTCATTTTTGCCATGAAACAAGGCAAAAATCTCATTTGTCCAACTTAACGCTTGTTTGAGTGCTTCTGATTTTGATTCTGGCCAGAAGCAAACTTCTATCCTTTTCGGAAGCGGAACTGTCAAACGAGTGCCACAATAAAAAATACATTTTGGAAGAGTTCAGTAGCCTTCCGGTTGGTTCTGGGCGATCCACCCAAAAGGCTATACCTCTCTACATTTTAGCAATTTGTTTAGAATCTTTTGTTACAGAATGGATAAAACAACAGTCTGATTTCATGCAAGTGTATAATAAATCGGAGATATTTACTGTTTCTGTCAAAAAGTTTGATCTAATTTGGACTGTTTTAAGATGCTTTCACAGCCGGCGTACTTGCGACCAGCGAACTGGTGACCAAATGACTTTATTCCAAAATACTGTTTCAAAATGAAAATCGCATCACGGAAATCTTTAAAGGGTCAAAAAAATCAATAACTTGACACTACTAAATAATAAATTTACACAAGTTCTGTAAAGATATTCGCAGTTCGCTGATTTCAAAACAAATTCGCAACGATTTGTGTGAATTACTTAGCGAATTATAAATATATTTACAAAGTTTTTTAATATGATGGATTTGAAGTTATCAAATCATAGAATTGAGGATTCTAGTTAGTTTTCCATTTCACAAATCTCAGTTCTAAGCAATTCTTTAGAGCAAAGTCCAATTAAGCTCCAGTTCGCAGGTCGCATGTTCGCCGGCTGTGAAAGTCAGTACCTTTACGGACGATTAGTAGAATCAAAGTGCTATGCATGGTGCACTTACACTTTTCAGTGCGATCAGCTGATTGTCAAAAATTCCGTAAAACATTGAAAAGCGCACAGTTCATCGAACGCAAAAGTGCACGCCGGATTCTGTCATTTGGTAAACTACCTTGGGCTCCATTTCCAGAATCCAACAGGGTAATTTTAAAATTACCCTCGTAGTGAGTTGTCAGTTGTGTACTTCGACGCAACGGATTCATTGGGCTGAGGACTTAACATTCGCCTCTACCACATTGGGAAAAATGTGCGTTGAAAAAGATTTTTAGAAGAATTGAAAAATTTTGAGATTTAGCATGCACGATTTGACGAAGCACTGCGTTAAGACTTTGTAATTAATTAAGAAGTTACTCTCTGCATATACAGCTTCTTTTTGCTTTTGCAATTTTGTTGATGTATTTTATTTTCACCTACTGGAATCTATTGCTAATTGTCTCGAAGTTCGATGTTTCTCAATTTTGACAGCTGTCACTATTGATGTCATGTTTCACAATGATTCTCTAATGGATTCTTTATTACATAAAATATTTAATTACAAGAGTATTTTAAATATTCTATGTAAAAAATTTCTCAGTGTATTGCACATGCATGCATATACAAACACATTCTGTTACACAACCTTCGTTCGCTATCAAACTATTGGTTTAACATGAGAATATTAAAAACTTACTAGGAAAAACATTTTTTTCTTGTTTAAATTTTAGGTACCAATACCTAATTGCAATTTGTGCTGGTTTTGCATACTTGTAGTCCATTCAATTGGCCGAAGCTTAGCTTGAGGTTTTTTCTTATTAAATGTCAGTATTGCGTAGCGTAATACTCTCTTAAGGGTTTCAATTATTGATTTATGCGCTTGAAAAGGTCATTTAAATATAAAACATATGTTAATACAGTAATTTCCGGTGCCTGGGGTAATTATTTATTGCTAATTAAATCGGTTCGACTAACCACTTAGCGATGTAATTATTATTAGTTCTTTAATTGCTTTTATCACTTAAGAAAAAATGTGATTCAATTCTCACATGTCGATGACTATGGTAATATTGGTTTTTATCATGTCGGTTTGGAAGCTGAGTTAATCGAAAGAAAAACTATACATCAAAATAAATTTTAGCTAGCAACGTAATACTATATCTAGAATTGTCTTCGGTCGCTGCTTAAAATTATGCTGGCTGTTTCTAGGTTCAAACTCACTGCATGACAAACCTCACTACTCACAAACACGACACAAGCACTTTTCCATAAGGCCGGCATTATCAAGCCAATGTCCAATTACACACTAACTTTAACAGATTGTGCCTCTGGTGTTGTAAAATCACCAAAAAAAAACTCAAACATGGAACCTTGCATACCAACTGTGCGTTGGCTATCTGGCCCTGTAATCCAGGAGCCAGCAAAACATTTTTGTGACCAATTTCGGGCCGAACAATTTTTTGACAGTCGCTTAACATGATGATACAGTAATGTCTCGCTAATCCGAATCAATTATTGCAAGGGCGTATTCGGATTATGGAAAAATTTGGACTAATGAGTACAAGGCGGAAACAGGAAAAAATTGCTTATTTAGCGAAAAAACTCCTCCTTTTATTCGGCATTTCTAAAGAAAATTATACGAAAGAATATAAAACTTAGAAACTTCTGTTAAATCTGTAAATCAACTCCTGAGCCCGTGTTAAACTAGGCTACTATATAGCATTGATAACATCTGGATCGCAAAACGACAAGATTACTGTTAAAACTAAAGTTACTGTAAAAACCAAAGCGTTTTTATGTCTTAGTAGGAATTCAAACTACAGCGTGCAAGAATTTGGGCTGATTCGGACTGTAGAGTACATAATGAGGAAAAATATTGATTCGGATTAGCGCGATATTCGGAGTAGCGAGACATTACTGTACTGTGATGTGAAGCCTGCCGCACTATGGGTGGGTTAGTCTCGGTAGCCTCCCAAACAACCCAAAAAAAAAATTATAAAATAAAGTGATTCGGATTTGACTGAAAATTTACTCAAGTTTCGAAGATATCGAGTATGATAAGAAAAAAATCGTCGACTTGCTCCAGCGCGGTAGTTTTATACGTCCGCTGGTTACATGAATATGCTAAAAAAGGAAAAATTTAATGATTTAAATTCGCCTCATCAGATTTTCTCATTCGAGCTGCTAAGCATAATTTACAAGCATGAAATCTCCTGAAACACTTCTCTCCAAAAAGGATTGTTCTGAACTTTAAATCGACAAAGAGTCAGTTTCGGCACATTTAGATTTTCAGTTGGCAAACTTTGCTTAACACTGTTTAGTACGACAGCCTTTTTACTCGAAGTTCTTTCAAGACCTATAATAATAAGACCTAAGGACAAGACAGTTTTAATTATCGAAGTGCCGCGTAAATTTGGGTTATTGTGCGAATAATAAAAAAATGTACAAGCCTCTATATGATTATTTTGAGAATAAAAAATACACCATCACGGCTCAAAACGATTATATTTCCCAAAGAATAAAATACCAAAACTTTTGTTTAATAATGTTCGTGCAGGTACCCAAAATAATTCGAAACAACATAATACAAAACATGTTTCACATAGCAAACACATATTATGAACCCCCTTTCCTATGCTCCAATAAATCACAGCTCTCCTCAAGAAAAAATAAAAACAACTTACGATTTACGAACCACGTTAAGAAGCTTTTATGGCTTGTTTCTTTTTTATTTTCCAAAATCAGGGGTAAGTGTAGCGAAACACATTCCTCGCTTTATGAGGGTGCAAATGGCCCTGTAAACACAGCTATAACGTGCCACTTGTTAAAAAAAGTAATGCTTCTCAGATTTAAGCAACCCTTTCAATAGAACCCATCTGCTGCAGTGATATTGTATTATTTCTAGGGATCATGGTAAAAAATATTAGCGATTACCAATGACACATTGAATGCCACCTGACAGTTCCGCCGCGCGTTTCATGAGAATATTTATGCAATTCATTTTAAATCAAAACATATAGTCAAAGTTGAAGTTTATTTGAAACACGAGTCAACTTTTATCGCATTTTAAAAATATCTTTCTAATTACTTAATACTGCAATGAGCAATTATTATTTTAATTAAATTATCTCGTTGCTCCCGCAACGATAACATGGCTGAGGGGCCAGATATGTTTAGTGAGTGTGTGTGCAAAGTGAAAAACTAATTATTTTTGTTTTGTTTATTATTGGACGCTTCATGTTTTCCATTCAGCTGAATAAGTAATTAAAATTTACAAGAATGTGTTCATTTTGATTATTGTTCGGATCTAATTTTCAAATCAATTACATTTTTACAGCGACATGCAAATTTGTTCGTGGCTTAGATTTTAATTTGTTTAATATGCATTTTGTGATTGGCTATTAAAATAAAACTAGAATATAAGTGGCACTAATGCACCGCACTTGCATTGGGCAATAAAACTAATTATATAGTTTTTTTTTATGAGCATTTTTAAAGCATTTTGTTTCTGGACTACAGAAACTTGTAGACCCAATTTATAAGCAGGACTTAGCTGAAGGAGCACACTCCAGAGCAGCAGATGGGGTTAGAGTCGGTGAAGAAACAGTTTCCGAATTTCGCTGATAAGGATCTCGGTGGAACTCATTTTGAAACCCATGTGATCGATGTTGGCGACGCAGACGCGGAGCTGATTAAATCGAGCCACTACCCTCTGTCTCCAGCTCGTCAGGAAGAAATGTATGAAGAACTCGAGCGAATGCTAGAACTTAGAGTATTCGAAGAAAGCAACTCCGCATGCTCTTCCCCGATAGTGTGCGTCAGGCAGCCAGGCAAAGTGTGTCTCTGTTTGGACAGTAGGAAGCTGAATCAGGTGACGAAACCCGACGCGTAACCGCAGCCGCTGATAGATGACCTCCTCGGTAACATAGACACCATTTTTTATCCCTGGACTTGATCTTCTAGCAAATATACCTTGAGAATGAGTCCAGGGAGAAGACGGCGTTTGCTGTACTAGGACGGCCATTTGTTTTTTGTAATGCCGTTCGCGTTATGCAATACCGCCCAAGGAATGTGTCGTCTGTTGGAACGGGTAATGGTTTTTCTACCAGCAAGGTTGCGGAAATACGTGATGAAATATATCGATGACCTGCTGATATGTACAGCAGATTTCGACACCCACATACACATCAAAGTTTTGACGGAAGTGGCTTTCTGTCTACGCAGGGCCAATTTGACTAATAACGTCAACAAAAGCAAGTTCTGCATGCGGGAGATTAATACTTTGGGCACATCGTCGGCCAAGCCGCTCTGAAAAATTTCTGCCGGAAAAAATTGCCGCCATGGTGGAGTTTACGATCTCGAAGACCATAAGACAGATGCGGACATTTAGAGGCATAAGTGGGCGGTTCATCAAGAGCTACTCCAATCATGCTGCGCCTTTAACTGACTGCCTTAAAAAACTCTTACGTCTGCTCCAGTCTTGTCACAACCCGGTAGGGAGTTTTTTCGTCAAGTGTGATGGTTCTTCTGAAGTGGTTGACGGAATGCACTTTCAGCTTGATGCAGATTAAAACGAAAAGCCCATAACTTTTTTGCCCAAAAAGCCAGTAAGGGCCTACAAAATTACACGGTTACTCAACAGAAGTGTCTCGCGGCGCTGTTGAGCACTAGAAAGTTTCGTTGACATTGAGAGTCTACCATTTCTAGTAATAACAGATCACTCCGACTCCAGTCGTTAGTGGTTTCGACGAGCGAAGAATGGCTACAAGCATGCCACCGTAATACTCCGAAGCCAAAAAAGTTCACCCCTTACAGGTGAAAACAGTTAACTTTGGGTTTTTTGGCTAGACTGTTTAATAATCTGCGAATCTTTGTTTCCCACCAATTTACAATACTTTATGAACTTTAAATTTATGAATTCGACTTGATAAATAATATTTTCTTAAGAAATGTCCTGAATATTTTCTGAAAAATTTACTGAATATTTTGTTCGAGCTAGCGTTATCTTTTGAAGTAACTCTTAAACAAACCTCGAGATTTACTCAGATTTTCCATATATACAAATTTAAATCAAAAATTAATCAATTACCCTTTTCAAATGTATTTTCGAAAGCATGTCACACCCCTTTTGCTCACATATGGCAGATCTGTCACAAAAATGTGTTTTAAGCCGCGTTGTCACAAGCAACGTAAAACAGGGACAGAAACAGAATCTCATACATTAGCAACTGAAAGCTAAATTTGCTGAATGCTTTTTGCGTTGCTAATGTATGAAATTCTGTTTCTGTTTCGTTTCTGTTCCTTGTGATAGCGCGGCTTTACTAAAATTTGGGAAACGAAAAATATTTTTTATTATCAATCTGTCTTAAGAGCCAAAATGACAGCAGGAGACGCTTGCAAAAAACGCTTGCAACAGACGCATGCGTCAAACTAATCTCATGGTTATCCGGTGAAAACACACTTCTCCGTTTATGGGCGGTGGAAACTTTAAGCATTATGTTCTGTTATTTGGATAATAATAAGTAAACTTTTCCTTCTTTGGGAGCGTGGCTTCATTTTCGGCGGAACCTATACAGTTTCCTGTTCTGTCATTTTAGTACGTTTTTCGTTTCAACTGGCAACAGAGTTGCCATGTCCGCCACAACTCCTGTCAGGTTTTTTCGAAAACTGTTGTGAGATTTTATCAAAACCAACTATGACGAGATTTTGACATGGATCACAACAATTTTTGAGAGATCTTCGAATTGTGTTAAAGGTTTTGAATTTTTTCCTTAAAACTCGGATAAACATAGCAAAAACATGTCTACCTATACTTGAGTCGGCAAATCAGTGTCATGGCAGATCCCAAAAACCAGAGAAAAAGTAGGTATATATATACCTAATCTTCGATCTATCGACCCGACATGTTACATAGATATTGTTTTCACGTTTTCTATAATAAAAGCTGATCCAAAACAGCAAAGCAGATCTTCAATAAATTTTGATGAGTAAAGCTAAAAACAAAATATCTAACAATTAACGAAAGGTGCCGTGCATCAACGAGGAACAATAAAGCAAACATTATAAATAGATCAGTTATCGCAGCTGTAAATAAAGCCATAAAGTTGCATATCTAAAATACCTAAACACAAAGTAGGTATCAAAGTACGTATTTTAGAACTCCGTAGCTGATTCACAAAGAACGAAAAAATAATAACAAAAAAAAAAAACATTAAATAAATTTGTTATTTTTTTACCACTCAATTATCGCTTTCCCTATCTGCTTTTCTCTAATTAAAACACAACACATTAATTGCTAAACTATCAGCAGATAGGGGCGCGAGGAGATGCTAACTAGCACAAAGTCGCGCCCCCCATTAAAATCGACAGAGTGTTGTTTTCACAGTTTAACACGTCTCGGTGTTTACACGAACGAGCAGCAGCAGAACAACATGTTCCAATTTTTTTCCTTTTGATTTCATTGATCCGCAGAATATATTTATATATACACGACGAGGATTATGTAAATCGAAAAGCAAGCGTTTGGGTTAGATTCCTTGCGCATCCGAAAGATTGCTCACTCGAAATGAATTTAGTACATATAGGTACGTTCGACTAGCCGCGATAATGAGAATGAGTTCAATCTGTCCCGACTTGCTGTGATTTCAGGGCAATCTCAAGAATTCGCAACCGCGATCCCACGCAAGTCTATCACCAAAGCAGCTTGGCTGTTTAGTATGGTGCCTCCACCCCGGTCGCTCCCATAAATTTGTCTCATCTGGCAGTCAGCATGTCACTTAAGCGACTGTCATTGCCGCCAAACGCATGTGACACATTGCTTCCCATTAGCGAACAGCATAATTACTGCGCTTACGAGTCTTGCTCGTTTTTGTCCAATCCAATGCGCGCTGCTTCATCCTTCAGATACGCGCTGTTTCCACTCGTCATTCGCACATAGACATGCGGCGGAAAATGCGCCAAACACAGCGAGATCTCTGTTTCGAACTTTTTGTTGGGGCTCGTTTTCCACTGTATAAATTATTCCACCAGCTTCACATGCATATATTACATAAATTCTGAGATGAAGTTCTTGCTTCTTGCCGGTTGCCACACTCGTCGAATTAAGTGAGCTCGCCGAGTTTTTACGAGTTTTTTTTACTCGTTTTTTGAATCTTTTTTTCGCTTTCGTTTTGGAATTGTAAATAGTAATTAACGAAGACACATTGTCTTTAAGATGGCATTTTAGTATGCCGTTTAGACTCGTGAACACAGCACAGACGAGCGAGTCAAGTGTACACAGACAGACCGCAAGCAAATGAAGATAAAACAAATTCACATGACATGTTTCATAAAGGATGAACGATTTATTAAACCAAAAAAACCTCTTTTGGAGTGTCGCCACGACCACTGACAAAATGTATTTACGGACACTTTTTTCAGTCTTTCACGTAGTTCTAGGATAGACTGATGGACTTTTATTAAATAGGCTAAATAGGGTAAAAGTTTTAGAGTTAAAATCAGATGAATCTCCAACTACCTTAATAGTACAATGACTCAAGCTGTTTGATTAAAAAAAGAAAAGAAAGGAGTAATTGTCAAACAGACTGGAAGTTTAATAGTTGTTTCCACGCTAATTCAATGCATACCTCTACATGTTTTCTTAATTGGTAAAAAATGCAGGCTTCCTTCCATGCTGTGTCTCGCTGTTTTTCTAGCTCTTAAGGTGAATCGAAATGCCCTTGGTTGGAATTTTCCTGCGATAAAGGAGTAACACAGGGTTGAATGCGCTGCTCTACTCTTTTCCCTGTTTAAAATAGGAAACAAGCCGAGGCGTCAAATCGCAGGCAAATTTAAATCTTTTTCACGGGAGAGCGAGCTTATATAGCTTCCGTTCCTACCTAGTGAAGTTCCACAAAGATCTATATTCGATCCTATATTTTTTCTTGCGTACGTAAATAATCTACATTTTGTGGAATACATATGACACGTAGGATGCAGCTATCAATTTATTTTTGTTTCACGGCTGACGTTGGAAAATGAATGAGGATCTCGAAATTTTCTCATGTGCTTCAGGGTCCACATCCAATCCAATCCACATCCACTTCCAAATCTTCTGGCAACTTCAATTCTTTGTCTCAAAAGTGTGTGACATTTCAAAACGCTGACAGTTTACCCTATTCTGCAGAGTCTGTTGTGCGTTACGTTTTTCCGCTGAAAAGTACCATAATTAGGACTGTAAGCTCTGAATTGCCCTTTTAATTTTTTTTTATGAAAAAACTATGTAGGAACTTAAGCATAGTTCCTAGGTCTGGTGACAGGAAGAGAGTCGTTCAGTTGGCTTTTAAATTATTTTGAAAATTTGTTGGCACAAATCAGTATATGTAATTCCTAAACTTACTTAAAACTTGAGCAGCTGTTCGTTTGTATGATTTGATTCGTAACACATCACCAAAATTCATCAAATATTTCGTAAAACGCTTTTTTGTTCACACTGAAATTTAAACATTTTTAATGACAGCTTACATCGAAACTCTAAAACGTTTCATATTTAAGATCATTTGGTCTTAGCCCCAGTTTTTCTAATCGATGTGTGTTTCGTTCAACATCTTTCAACATTAAAAACGGTTGTTACCAAGAAAAATTATTGAAAAAATTTCGAAATCCGGTCGTTCGTTTCGCTTTTTAATTATTTTGACAATTTTTTAGTACAAATCAGTATAGTTCCTAAACTTACTAGAAACTTAAGCAGCTGTTCGTTTGTATTATTCGATTCGTTAACACATCACCAAAATTAATCAAATATTTCGTAAAATGGCTTTGATGTTCACACTGTAATTTCAACATTTCAAATGACAGCTTCAAATGACGTCAAAACTTTAAAACGCGACTTGTTGTAGAAAAATTATTCAAGTAAAACAATTAAATTAAGCGGGAGTCACAAGCAAGCTTTGAACCCGCCTCGACCTGACGTTTAATTTTTCTTAACACAATGAAGAATACGTTTGGCCGTAGACATGTCAAAACGCAATGCTACGTAATGTGACTCCAATGCGAAGCTCAAGTTCAAATGTACTGAGCATTAGCTTGGTCTGACAGTTCAACAGCTAAGAAAAACTAAAGATATGTAATGTTTGCGCGCTGAGGAAAAGAATTTTTAGAAGTGGTACACATTAAAACAAAGTTATTACACACAAGACATAGAGGGAACAAGTTTTCCTAAATTTTTTTTAAGGAAATGCCATTTTAAAGCGGATTCAAGCTTGTTTGGGAAGCTGCCTTTAAACTTTTTGTTCTTGTTTCATAAGATTTGCCAGACAATTTGGTGTATCGGAGTAGGAGAATGTCGTCGTCTTGCTTAAACATATTTTGACAGCTGTTTTGAATTCTATTTTGCCACCACTCTAAATATTTTAAACGCACAACGCGCTGAATTAGATAGTGATAGAGTTGGAACTGCTGTTCATATTTCTTTGACAAATTTCTAGAGACAGTTAAACATTTCGTTCGAATTAAAATAATTCGGAAAAAGTTCACATTTCGCACATAGTTCGATAGAAATTAAGAGCATCGGAGCGGTGTTAAGGAACCATAAAGGTTTCTGGTAGCAAACAGGCAGATCCCTTCTGAAAGGGTAAGACCTAATATTCTTGAAAGGCAGCCAAATTCTATCCGATGCTTAGCTGCACACAGCTCCTGTAAGTTTTTCGCTCAAACCTACCGCTAATGGCGATGCACACAAACAAAACAAGTGCGAAATTAGACATAATAATCGAACAATATTATGTGGGTGTTGCGCTAATGCAAGGCAAATTTGTTTTTGTTTATTGTAATTTCCCCCATACGCCTCGTGTCTGTGCAGCACTGCATAAATTAATTAATTTCTAACACGTCTCCTTCCCGAGTATACACTAATTACGTTACTAATAGTGCACAGAAAGTTGCAGTAATTATGTGCGGAAAATGCAACCCACTTCGCAAGAGGCTATATCGGGAAAGCCGTTCATTTAAAATTAATTGTTTTCCCCCTTATTTTTCAGCTTTGCCATGTATTCCAGTTTCTTATTCAATAAGTTAAACAATTTTTTCTTTCAATTACTGCGCTGCTGTTTATTTGCCATTTTGTTTCTCGAGATTTAAGTGCACTTAAGCATCAGGCATTGAATTGCTTTGACTATACATGTTGGTGGAAAGAATGCTAATTTGGTGTTAAAGTCTTCAATGTTGACTTCTTAATGACTTGATGGATATTTGTGTCAAAATGAAAATTGTTTTCTATTTGTCTTTAAGGAAAATCAGTTACATCTATTCAAAGCAAATATTGGCTTGTGCGTATGATGGTAGAAATAGGTTGAGTGTACGAAAGTAGTAAGATGCTGGAAAATACGGAAGCAGAGAAACCACTGACACAGGTATGGCATCACCATGACTCAAATAGTTAGAGTCTGATCTAATGTCATTTACATTTTCTGGGATTATGTTGTTTCTGAAAAAATACTTGCTCTACGTTGCTTGTACAGGATGCAATTGCACCATTTGTGATTTTGTCGATTTCTAATTTGACGTTTTGTTGTAAGAAGCGAAGCGCACAAGTAGACAAAAGAAGGTTATTCGGACCTACGAAGATAAAGAACATGGCCGAAGTAATGAAATTAACTATATATTAAGTTTTATGCATAGTTTGTAACGCAGTTTGTAACCGTAGACCCCTAAGACCTTTTAGAGATATGTATGGGACCGACATACAGGAGAATCGATTAAGCCATGCCGTCCGTCCGTTAAATTTTAAGCTAGAAAGCTGAAATTTGGCGAGTGTGTCCAGTCCTTCAGGTCAAGTTTGAAAATTAGCTGAATCCGTCCACTACAGGCCTGTATGTGCGACCATCTCTAATTTCAAAAAACACTTTTTCCAAATTTTAGCTATGTCAAAATGATGCTAGCGCACTCATTTTTGGTATGTAAAATTTTCTTGTAATTGTCTTTAGCAGAAAAAGTTGGGCTTTTTCATTGACCACGCCCACTTTTTTAAGGGATTTAAGCTCAAAATGGCTGTTTTTCAATTATGAAATTTGACTAAAAATTATATGACAAAAGTTGTAGATATTTGCGTTTTCTCTTTTATATATGTGGCTCTGCCACTTTTGTGGGCGTAGCAGTTTCGTTTTTTTTGGTAGGGTAGGGTATTTTGTAATCCGTAACAGACGGACTGAAGTTAATACATACGCACTGATGCACTTTTTCACTTGTTACGTCTGGATTATTCGTGTGTCCCTAGAGTGGGCGAGTGATGAAAGCTTCGTTTAAATCATTGTTTTGTATCCGGTGGAAACACAGAATTAACTTCTAGTAAAGTTAAAATATGTACATGATTTTTAACCGCAGGTAGTGCCGCAGATGCTTAAAACGTCAAACAAAAATCTGTCGGTGGGTAGGGCGAAGGTTTTGAATTTGTTCATCCCGTTGTGAGGAAAATGTTGCGGATGTAGCGGCGACTGTGCCTAACGACCGTAAGCAATCGACTTGACGCAAATCTAAATATATAAAGGTTTTAATGCTATCGTCTTGGTCTAGAACAACGGAAGTTTCCAGACCTCAATTCCTATGCGTTAATTTAAGTAAACAACTCAATAATGATCTGCGATTTTCGCACCGAATTGAAAAATAATATTTTTTAGGCAGCTTATTTCGCGTTTTTGACCGCTAACCTAGAAGACCATGTGATATTTCAAATTTGCACTTTTTTCTTTGGCTTAAGTGCAGCTTAAAATCTTCGCTGATTACCCACCTACGAACCAGAATTTGAAAGGCAACATGACTTGCGTAATTGATGGGCATTTACTTGTCACAGTGCGGAAATTATCTCATAATCTGCGGTAATCCACAGAATAGTACCTTTAGCATTAATTGCGGGGCTTCTGTTAAGGCAACAAGATCTGCTTTTCTGGTCAGCCTTAGCGGTTAAAGGCGGTTCTTTACTAGCTCTTATTTGGTAAGCTTGATTGCCATAAGGGGTGCTTTGGTATCAGGTAGCACATGTATTCAAATTCAAAATACCTATGATGTAATAGTTTTTCAAAGGCGAGTATTTTAAAAGCCTTAAATGTATCTCCGCAAAATTCTGCTTACACTCCGCTCTTAGGGAGGAAATTTCATCCAAGGAGGTTGATCGAAAAGTCGTCGTTTTTATATACATATCCAAAACATGTCACTGAAAAATTGTTAAAATTTTGCTCTCGACAATTTTAAGACTAAACCCTGCCTGCAAGTGACGTCGCTATAATCACGTCCACTAAATTAAAAGCAATTATCAACCAAATTATTACCGAATTACCCTCCCTACAGTTGCACTCATCTTTAAAACCCAAATTATAATTAAGAGCACCATTCCGAGAGTTCTGACTCAGAGTAAAACCATCTGCCAGAAACACACGCAAACACTTTGATGCAAAAATGATAAAGATGACAGGCATACCCCCGTATGTAGGTATCTGTATACATATGTGGAAGCCAGAAACTCAATACGTTCCCATGTGACAGTCACATCCACTAAACATGCTGATGAGTACCCTCCCCTATTTTATTCAATCCGCCCTAAATTAAATGTGACTTTTCAATCTTTAAAATTTCTAATTGAATAAAATCCCCTTGCCGTCCGTGCATCATGTGGATGCCATGAACAATCAGTTGGACACGGATAACATGTCACAAAAGCTTCCCTCGCTCAAGTGTGCATCCTGGCGGGCCGGGCGGCTGGGACGCATTGATCGCAAGGAATCAAAATACAACACACATATAGTTGAGCATATTTAAGCGGATAGATGAAGTGTGTGCGAGTATTTTTAGAAAAATAATGCCCAACTTCTCGTAATGAATTCGTCTCACTTTTGTTGCAGGCTTGCGTCGCGTCGGTTCAGTAATGGCTGCGGCAATTAATTAATTGTGGCAAAGTGTGAAATCACATTCCTTCGCTGTTGTATTCGTTTGAAGTGTATATTCGAAGTACATATCTGCTGGCGGGTGGTCCTGCATAGTCAGTGGAGCTCTATGAAAAGCGCTGCCATTGCCGACGCATCCATACCAGGCAGGAGTGTCGATGAATATTTATTGTGAGCCGAAGGTGTTTCTTCCGCCCAGCTGAAAGTCTAGCACAGAGGCATGTATGCACTGTAACATAGAAGTCCGTCCGAACTCAAGCTCTTTAGCGTTTAGGAAACACGTCAGTTCGCACCCACCAGTGGTTAGGTTTAATACAGAGAGAATGCTGCATGGCATGGTTCATGTCGTACAAACACAGATTGCAGACTGATGTTTGTTGAGTAAATATTTGGGAAAGACAACACAGAGGAAATTTGTTTGCTTACCTGTTACACGTCAGGCACTCAAATCTTGACACTAGTGTTTTCAAGTTTTGACATTTTGTGAAAACAAATAGAATTCCATGGTGTACCAGAGCTACTTAATAATTCCAGCACGTGTGGTAACGATGCTACTCGATTTCGTGCAAAATTTCGCTTAAATACAGAAAAGGATATACCCACAGTTCAGCAGGGTGGTTGGAGATGTTGAGTTCAGTTCAACAAAATGAATTGTCATGGCAGAATCTTTTCTTGGCAAATGATCCGCCTGACGAAAATGAACTCTTAATAGAAAGCATATGGGGGCAATCGGGAGCCCATCACTATGAAATACGCCTGGAAGCTTTTAGTAACTGCATCTGAAGTAATTCAAATTTGCCTGTGACTTGTTTTCGATTTTTTTGTAATTGAATAAACTCGAGATTGGGTACACGGTGGCGCAGGCCATCCAACGCATTTCTCAATACTTCAGGTGACTAGTTAACTTACAACCATCACTTTAATTTTTTTTTCTTTAAACTATGGTTTTCATTTAAACCAACATCAACATTTTAAACCAAATAAAAACAGGAATATCATGTAACTTATTTATTTTAACATCAATAAGGAACACAAATTTTCACCTAGGGTTAAAAAAAAAAATGAAAAACCCATTGCTAAAACCATACCACCCAAAGTTGGGTAATATGGTCCACCCTTTTAGGTTATATGGCGCATTACAGCTCTTTTAATGTTATTGCTGCTTTTTTTGTCGGATGTTGCTACTATTTAATGAAGCACTCACACGCAACTACTGGTTCTTTATACTTCCATGCAGATACTTAACTTTAACTTGCTTAGAGCTTCGGTGATAAAAAGCTTTATGTTCGGCATTCACTCGTCGGCCCCAGAAACTCGCTTCTTCTTGCTTCTCGGTTGAGCAGGAGAGGGGATGGTGCCCGATGTAAGAGACTGGTTTCAGACGTCTTTTACCTTTGACCCTGTTTGAATGACTATGAAAACTTTTGATGAAAGCTATATAAATACTTCGAGCTTGAAATGGTACCCCCACCATACCACCCTCACAAATATGCGCTGTTTCACCTTTCGAGCGCTATTATGTACCTCGATTAAACGAAACCTTTCATGGTTTCTCGTAAGCGTTTATGTAAGAAAGTCTAGTCTCAGCGGGGACGTATTCTACCACTTAGGGCTGGTTTTTCAGTGCTTAGTTAAGCCCAGTTTAAAACAAGATCTGCCAATCCCGGAACAAAACGAGTTAAGAGTTAAGTCAGATTTGACTCCGTCAATTAAGTGGTCAAAGTCTTCGACTCTCGAAATTATTGACTCTCCCAGCTCTCACTTCACATAGAAAAATACAGGAACTTTGAGAACATTTTCCCCTCGTTGACTGCTCAATATTCGCCGCTTCCGTCGCAATACTCACGAAGGCTTCAATGACGTCACGCTTTGTTCTGTGTATGCGAGTAGTTGAACGGACTTTTGAAAGATTGTGCCGCTGTCGTTGGCGCGAGGGCTCTGCACAATTCTCTCAAGTATGATGTTAAAGAAGACACATGACAGCGTGTCGCCTTGTCTAAGTCTTGTTTTGACATCAAAGGGGTCGTTTATGTCTCCACCGACCTTGATGGAATAGTGTGAGTTTTCCATCGTCATCCTGCACAGACTGACGAGTTTTGCAGGGATGACAAAACTAGAAATTGCGCTTTATAGCTCGTCTCTTAAGATGCTGTCATACGCGGCCTTGAAACTTTCCTGGCCTAAAGCCATAAGCAACGCTAACATGTGCCTATAAGATCGTTCACACAGTACAGCAGAAAAGATCTTGTATACGATGTTAAGAAGACTGATGCCTGTGTAGTTGACAAAGTTCTGAGGGTCTCCTTTCTTCAGGATCGGGCAAACAATGCTGAGGTTCCATTCGTCGGGCATGCTTTCCTTTGACATGTGTTGCAGATGAGCCACCTCATTGCCAGCGGATTTAAAAAGTTCGGCAGCTAGGCCATCTAGGCTCCGGCTGCTTTGTTGTACTTAAGCTGGGGTAGGCGGCATCGTTCGTATGCTTTGTGGGTAACGTGTTCGCCCGGGCTGAACGGTTCGTTCTAACAGCGGTATTTGGTTAGTCTTCGCCGTTATACAGTCTGCAGAAATGTTTTTTCCAAATCCTCAACACCCCCGGACGCCAAAAAAAAATTTGAATGGAGAAATGTGCTTCTTTTTTTCTCCTTTTTGTAAAAATCAAAATTTGTCTCAGGATCACCTGGTCTGGGTTTGGACTTTCAAATGCGAGCAAGGACGTAAGAGTATATTATGTGTGTATCCAGACACATGTTTGTTGTAAAAACATTCGAAGAGCGTTACTTGCCCCGCTGCGCCATATTACCCGACTTTACTCTGTACTGCTTCGGTGGCAAAAAAAATGAAGAAACTTCAAACAAACCATTAATTGTGAATGCATTGAGGCGTTTTTGTAAAATTTCGCATAAGAGACGGAAAAGGTGCAGAGACAACCATCTTTTGAGTACGTTGTTTGTTGGCTTGAGCTATTGAGCTATAAGTGGACGACTAAATAAAAGAACAAAAATTCAATCTTATTTTCGAAATACATACACCTATGTACTTCAAAAAAAAAAAAAACAATAATTAAAAATTGAAAGCAGTTTAGTACCTACCTACCTTCGAATCCTCTTCAAAGCTCCAATTATCTCGTTCACAGCACTTCCACTTATGGTCACGACTTTTCCTTCTGAGTCATTATTGCGCCTCTACCTCATGGGATCTGTTTAACCATCAATCACTTGTCCCGTCCCATTACCCCATTACCATCTGTAAAACTATTAACTGAACTATTAACGATTTCCTAATTTCATTTTCGTTCGAGGAAAAAAGAACTAAGCACCACTCAACTGCAAGATGTTCCAATTAACCATGGAAACCACTTGAGCAATAATTAACGACATTAATTATTAAAACCGTTAAGATGAAATCATATAGAAACTCCGTTCACTTCAGTCTCTGTGTTGCCAGTCCATTCCAAATACCTATGCAAACATCAGACTTGTTATTGAGTATAGGAGAAATGCAAACACAATATTTTCTCAAACACTTTTAATCGCGATAACCTTTGGCAATTATTGCAATTGCATGTTCAACATCCACCGATCGATGGTGGAGTACGGTCTGGCACTCTCGGGTATCATGTGAAGAAAAAAAAATCAATTAATTATTGTAAAATTCAGTACAATTGTGTAAACGAAGCAAATACTCTAATTAACAAACCTCGATCACAGTTAATTAAGTGACAGACGATAGTGTTTTTTATCGGGACGAAAGAAATGCCTCCACCAGATACAGTAGTCCAATGGAACTGCCGCGAGCCGGTTGATTGCACAATGCCCGCACTCGAACGTTAAGAATTTGCCCACTTACTGAGCAATGTGCTCTCAATAGATTAGGAACTGGGACGCAGTTGATGGGAAGAGTAAATTGCAAAAAAAAGGAGTCCTTACAACTTCATAAAAACTTCATTGCCCAACAGCTGCGAGCAGCACATAAATTCCGAAACAGAAAAAGGTTTACCAAAACAACATCCCTAGCAAATAAATCTTTTTGCGGCACGGCAGCAGGAAAACACCCACCTGACATGCGGCACATATACAAGTACGAATGGCCTCTCCCCTTCATATCCCCATTTTCGGGGCACTTCTCTGCTGAAGCGTATTGGTAATAAATACCAATCAATAGCATATGTCACCCTCGACGAAAATTAAACGATCCCAAATATGATTTAAGTGTTTTCGCAATAAATTTTCAAGGACCAATCCAGGGACGTGTGTGCGAAGCATGCTTGGCTGCTGCACATATGCTGCAACTGAAAAGTACACTTGTTCGCATGTCCGATGTGATTTCGGTAAGACAATAAACCTTCTGACAGAGTGTGTCACAAGTCACAACAGACATGTGAGATATCATGCGGAATTGCGGCAAGTCAAGTTGGAACTCAAAGTTGATTCAAGCCTTTGGCACTATGTTTTGTATACTCTCTATTATGTGGTGCTCAGTATTTGAGTGAGTTTGATGCTGGTGGAATTTCGTCCCCAAAATACCTGCGGGGATGCATGGTTTTGATAGAATGTTAAGGATGCTGTGTCCTTCAAATTGAGCTTTGCGGAGCATGCCGAAGATTTGTATGAAGAATTCGGTATTGGCTTTTGAAGCAGCAGTAATAAGGGTTCTTGGAATTCTGGGATATTTGCAAATACGTAATGAAGTTACCTTTGGTATTTCGGTATAAGTCCGTGCCTATTGCTTCTCTATCTCTGGCAAGCTATAATCTATTCTCAAGGATGGGAAACTGCAGGGGTTATAGTTCGACTCGACGTAATTATCCTCTTTGCGTCGAGTCTAACTAGATCTTTAGATCTTCTATCTTTCTTTTGCTCCTCAAGTGAGGGTTAGCGTCAAGTGGAGTAGAGTGCAGGGGGTAAATGATTTTAGTAAAGACCCTTGCCGAAGATAGTTATCGTTTATTTGCTCTCATATTTCTTATACGGTGTCCAACATCATGAATCAAATGTGAGCTACGGACGCACAACTGCGTTGTAGAGCCTTCCTTTCAGCTAAGGGACCATTTTTGGTCACAGAAGACACGGAGTTGACGTCGTCATCACGGTTTGCTTCTCTATTGATCATAGATCCAAGGTACCTTAACTTTTCACACTTGTAAGGCACATTTGCATTCAACTTCAGGTGCGAAATTGGCTCGGGTGGATCACAAAATGCGGGCAGCACAGAAACTCTGTCTTTCTTTCGCTAATACACGATGCTCCTTCCCTTCCAAAACATCCACCCATTTATGAAATGCTCGCTGCAAAAGTGTATGATCTTCACTTAGGATGGCCCCAACGTCAGCGCAAGAACAACTCATGTACCTCATAGGGTTTATCAATTTTCCTTCAAGGAGACAATCGAGGACTACAACGAAACGACTTTTATTGTGAACCCTTTAGTGACTCCGGATGGACATATCATATTCTTGCTTCATATCATATCATAACATATCATATTCATACTCCCGCTTCATGGAAGCCGCCAAAGAGCCGACCGGAGTAGCCGCGCCTTCAGCCCATCCAGCTTCTTTGACTTATTGACCTGCTGCTTTCTTTTCCTGCTCCGCCGACCCTTATTCGGCCCTTAGGCGCACCTCAGAGCTCGCCTCTTCGGAGCCCGTTCAACTATAGCGCAGGGTAGCAGCATCACTCATACTCAGATTTCCGATCGAGCCGGATGCCGAGCTACGAGAGTCGCTCGATGGTTCAAAAATTTTTGTTGAGCCCTCCAGAATCCGTGCCCCGGCCGCAGTTTAAAAGATTGCGAGTGGATTTTGGCAGATTTTTCTTCGAGACATTAAAGTAAGGCGTCTGTATGGTAGTACAAAGCAACCAATAGTTATGTCTGAGTGCTCCGACAGCCCCCGTAAAAAAAATTAATAACCGCTCGACGATCAACATTGTGTGTGACATCAGCTTGATAGGTAGTTGTCACAGCTTCATGTGTCACCTTTTTCTTTGAACAAAAGAAGAAGATTACTTTCCATCCACCGATTTGTCATTGGATCACCTGTTATTAGTTTGGAGTTCAAGATCATGAGCCATCTTAATCCGCTGTATCCCATCTTTTTCCAGAACTCTTAGGGTTCTGATCTGGCCCAACCTTTTTGCGCTTTTTGAAGAGCTTAACCGCCTTCCCAACCTCTTCGATTGTGATGTCTGGAATGGTTCCTTCTGGAAAGTGTTGCCTGATAGGATTCTGCTACTGCCTGAAGGATACTGTTCATTTAAAAGCCCCTTATAATGATAGGAATTTTTAGTCTTTTAGTGTTCGAAATTTTTAGGGCTGTTTTAAATTTTCCAATCTTTTCGTTTGCTATATAGAACGATAAAAATCGAAAATCGGTTTCGAAAATCTCTAATGGAACAAAAACTGGGAACACAAAAATCTCGAAAGACAAAATTTTGAATAAAATGTAGAGCGCACAATTTTTTCGAGGTTCTTAAAAATAGGAAACTTACATCTTTCCTAAACCCTATCGTGGTGCCCAATGGTGGGGTTACAGGGGGCATGTTAGCCGTACATATTCAACAAGGATAAATAGAGCTTTTTTTACATAATCAAGCTGAAGAGTCATTATAATTTTTTTTTCTAGAGTTTTTGTTTGCGCCAGATGTTGGTTTCGAGGTTTTTGTCGTTGAACTTTTTTTTTGCCTTATTTTTTGGGCTTTTTTTTCTACACTTTGGTTGTCTAGATATCATGTTAGACCCATTTGACACTCATTCTTGACACGTTCAGTGATAAAGCTCACAAAAATCAAGTAGAAGCCTTTTAGTATAGGGTGAATTCTTATACAATCTTCCTTGCATATTGATCCTTCTTGAACACATCTGATCTGGTGGCGTATTATGACTTGACACTCGTTAGTTAGGCGTTTGTTTAACTGTGCATACACACACTCACCAAATCCCTTTCAGTATATAAATTACAGACAGAATTATGAACTCTCCATCCTTGTTTGAATATATGTAACCATGCGCCTGAAAATGTAACAATTTAAACTCAACATAAATCTCGTCTACGCGACAGTTTTGCGGCAATTTCTCGTAACTAGTTTCCGGCTACTTCCGTGTCAGTCGGCAATTTTCCTCCAGCCCAACCCGTCAATTTTCCACTTTCCACCGGCTGACTGGGTACAACTTGACAAACACGACAAATCTGAATATTGATTGCGGTTAATTAAGAAAAGGACACTATTGTATACGGTCGAAGGACCTTATAGTGTTATGGAACCACACGAATAACCCGTTCGTTATGCAATACCGATGACGTTGCGACTCGACAGCAGTCCTGCTCAGGAAAAAAAATGAAATAACTACTTGATATGTAACGAAAATCCTTTAATTGTCAGATTTAATTATTTTCGGTCACATGCCAAGGAGCTGCGGCCCTCCCAGAGCGTTTAATGCAAACATACAGCAACTCAAGGAAAGCCCGCACCATTTTCGTGCGACGAAGGGCGGCTACCCCCAATTACGCTACAGGGACGGCCGACCAGTCTTGGTCATTCATCATGCAGTTAAATTCAAATCAGAAACCATTTAAGCAATATACGGTGGTCCCGGCACTGTCGGCTGGAAATGGAAATGAAATAGAAAAACCAGAAAAAGCAACGAAGCCCTACAACAGCATTTTAATTTTAATAAAAAAAATATTCACAAAGTACACTGCGAAAAAAAAATATTAATACTCAAGTAATTTGAATTTTCCGCACGTTCCACTGCAAGTTGTGGCCAATTTTCTCGGGCCTTTGTCTAAAAAAGTTTTCTTTTGTTTATGTTGTTTTTCTTGGGGGTAGGTGTGTGTTACAGGGGTCGCATTTTGTTTGGGGGACATTTTTTTATGAAGTTCTCTGTTTTCCATTTAATTGTCTGAGATCCCTTACAAGATTAGAGGGTGGGTCGGGCGGTGGATAGACTAAATGTGTATTCATATAGCAACAAATCACATAATTTAGCGTTAAATCAGCGCGGACGAGTAACAGCGACATCCGACGGCCGAAACGCCTCGTCCCCCCGAATGCCAACCCTTTCAAAAACACACATTTCACATGTGCGCTTAGGCGGAAACAAGCCCCCCCGAACCAGTGAAACAACATTTGTGGCCACTGGGTAAAATGTTGCAGGATCCGCAGCGAAGCAACCGAATTAAGGATAACTGAATGACACCATCCAATCGGTATCTGAACGGCAAATGCTGACGGGGGAAATTTCCATGCATGGGCTCCAACATCAAACAATGCGGTGTGCAGTAGCTGTGGTGCCAAAGGAGCGAAAGGATATCCTATAGGTACACCGAGTGAAATGTATGCAAATCGGTATTTATTCGGTGGTTTTTCGCGCGCCGGACCGTTGCCGTGCCGAGCGTATTTAATGACACTAATTAGTGGTGAGTTTCAGATGACAAACACGAGGTGTCGTATTTTCAAAAATTTAATTATTTCAAAAACTCGCACATACTGGCAAACGGATGCATGTGCTCCGGTCGGTCGTTGAGTGTCCTTTCACGTGTCCTGTTTGCACATCGATAGGTTCGTGTGCGTAATAACATCAAATCGTGCGGCAGCGACCTCAACTTCAACCCCTCGTGGCACGATTCTGACAGACTGTTGAACACTTTTCGTGTTCGCATAAAATGCACAACACGCACCATGAGAGCTGCCCTCTGCCGGCACCGCCAGGCACATGCATAGTTGCTGCGCTGCTACGAATGGAACGAGACGCAACCAATGCAATATGCTGCACCATGAGCTGCATTGCAACACACGTACACTTACATTATTTAATGATGGGGGCGATAATTGGTAATTAATTTATTTTGCATATTATAGATAACGTGCAATGGATGAACTCCACTTTGGCGGATTTATGATTTTTTTTTTCTTTTTCGAAACCATCCGCTACTGCCTGCTGCAGGTGGGCATAAGCGGTGCGGTGATTGGGGGATTTTATTTACTAACGCATTATGGGAATTAATTACGTTAAATGCAGCTCACAGAACGTGACTGTTGTTCATTTCCGAGCGGGCTAATATTGGCAGATAAAAGTCATTATCGGTTGGAGTTTTTGAATAATTGTTGAGCTGGTTTCGTAAGGTGTGATGTTTGCTTGGGGTTTTCGATGACACAGCAGGATGGGAGCAGAAAGTCTCTTGTTAGTGGCATTTGTATAATTATGTTTGTTGCTCTTCGGTAGACTGGAGAATATTTTATTTGACTTTTGTGAAAAGTTGTGATGCTCAAGTAAACTTGTGAACTCTTCGAAACCGATATCAAAGGAGACGGCGAATTTAGAAACTTCATCTGTCAAATTGGCTGTCATTCAATTAATCTGTCTTGCCAAATCAACATGGAGTGTTATGGCCTATTCGGCGGCTGGTAGTCCGGAAGCGTGCGGAAGCATTCTGGACTCTCCTGAAAGTGTTTTCTTGGCACTCGTCTGACAGTTCTCTGAGAGAAGATAAATTTTTCTTCCGGCCATGAATCCATAATCAAAACCATGCAAAAGCACACATACAGAATCATACAGCACGATGAATGCCATTTTTGTCCCTTGTATAGCTTTTATTAGCGAAATACAACGCCAGATAAAGTTCAAAATCAAGAAGAACGTATTTGGCTGTTCGGTTGTAATCCCGAGCCATGGCGTTCTTGGTCGTTCTTCCGGATTGGCAAGCGAATAGGCCACAAGTATATCGTTCGATTTCTTTACGAAAGTGGGCCTGCTGTTCGAGCAACATTCCGAGCACTTTGTGCGTTTTACAGTCGACATAACGCAGTCCTGCTTAAAGCGCTATTCACAACGTCGTGAACAATTTTTGCAAGCTTTTCGGTTCTTTTGAAAATCCGCCAAAACTGTTCCCATAATGAAACCCAAGATACGCCGTGATTAAAGCGCCTGTCCGTGTCGAACCGAGGCAGCCGATTTCACGCCGATCACCATAACTCGGGCTTGGGCAGACCACAACTTGGCACCCCACGTAATGACTTACCTGTACACACCCGTAGACACTCCAAATGACCCAGGAGCTTAGAGTTTACAATCGAAGGCTATGACCAAAGACTTGGACCCTATTTCGGTCGAAAAATCGTAGTCAACAACCAATTTCGGAGTGAACTCTCTTTTACTTTTTAAGACTTGCACTCTTTAAACAAGATTTAAGCTCATACAAGACTCTTGTTATAACTCTTAAGAGTTTGTTAGTTGGGTTGGGTGGTGAAAAAAGTTTATTGAATATCACAGGAGAGCCGCAATGCGAAAAATTACGGAATTTGCATTCGTTTGATTTATTTTTTGTATCAAGTTTTGTTCATAATCTTTTTAATTAATCCTTAGTCTAAGATCCGATGACAAAAATTTATTTTCGTCATTCCTTTTATGTCAACACAGATAGCAAAAACATATATTATACACTTCACAGTGCATAAACTTTTATTATTCTTAACTTCTGTTGCAAGAAATTTTTCTTGTCAGAGCGGATGACTCAAGGTAAGCCCTCCCTGTCGTGAGCTATAAAACTATTACCTGTCGCAACATTTAGCTTGTTCGCAGCGATTGTCTTATCACATCAAGAGATTAACTCTGCTTTTGCTTTTGAGAGGCTTTACAGCATGTCATATATAAATTTATCAATAAAACATATTTTCTTTCCTGGTCATCCAATTAAAATGCAAACTGCGTAATAATACACGAGTTCTTTTACGACCTGTCAATGGTGGTCAGTTTCAACAAGTTCACGCTATGTTTACTTGGGCATGCCGATGCCTGTCTTAATTTAAACACCCTGTGAGTGCAGCGTGCATCAACCATCATTTTACAAGCCCAACTGACAGAATGTCATCGCACGACATTTTGTACGACTCTGTTTTGTTCCCATCCGAATCTTCTCGCACGAACAATGGCAAATTACTGCATAAAATGGAATAAATGAAAAGAGTCGATTGGTCGTATTCAATTTATGCGGCATGGGCCCAACGAAACCGAGTCGTGTACGCTCACTAATAATCGCAGTAAATCATAATATCTGTAATATTGTAATATTTCTTCGTTTCCTCTGCACCAGCAACATACCGAGGCACCACCATGGTGGGTAAACTGGTCCCAATTAAAAACGATTTACCAGTTCAACAATATGTATAAGGGACCACAATTGTGATTCTTTTTAATTTATTTTTCTCGGTTTCAGCGTAAGTGCTGTCAAGTCGACCGCTTTACGTGTCATTTTTACTTGAATGAATATTGAAAAACTTCACGATAACAGACGGCCCTTTATAAGAATGAGAATAGAACTGTGGAAAAAGGTAATAAAATCAGTGCAACTTTGTCAACCCACCCAGGCATGTGTAATTAGCTGACAAGTAAAGATTGTGCATTCAGTCGGTGGTTATTAATTTGAATCGGTCCATTTTGGTTGAGTTCAATTCTCTTAGCTGTCAATTAAATGTCATAAACATTAATTGAAAATATCTATTGTTAGAATGGGAGATGAATGTGTATGTTTAAGTACTCGTGTACCTAAGACAGTTCACGTAGATCGATAGATATTTTTGTCGTATAAGCATTTATTATTTTTACGCTGCTCCTTATTATGACATAATTTATTCATTATAAATTTAATTAAAATGAAGTTGGTTGATGACGTCTAGTTATTTTATTGAGTGGAGAGAGAAAATAAGGAGAGACACACGATCTGTTAGGTTTATAGGCGTTGGCCTTCATGGCACGTATTAACGTCATTTCAGCAGCAAAAGTTAATGCCATTCAATAGAGCATCGCATTGATTTGCGTAGATACGTGCTGGTTGCATTCCTTCAAAGTGAAAAAACATTCAGCACACAAATTGACGTTGTTATTAATTAAAAAAGTTTTTCCATCTTGGCAAAAATGCGAATTCGGTTTGATTTAACGCTTTTATTACATTTTTGTGACGCCAATTGCCATCGCACTTTGCAAAAATTAGCCACCATGTTGTGTAATCAGCAGTTTTTGTTTCTTTGTTGATGTAAAACAATAAGTAAATCATGCCTACTACGGTGATTTTTAAGATCTTTTCGCACTGGCGTAACGAAAACATATCGCTCAGGTGTTTCCCAATCCGCACGCTTCGGTTTTAAGGAACTAATTAAGAAAAGAACTTAAGCATGAACTTTTCGCAAGCACAAATCTTAATGAGGAGCTCTGAAAAGACTCACAAAAGAATTTTAAAAATGTAATGATGGAGGGCGATTGGTTTTCCACACCACAGTTGGTTTTGTGAACGGTGAAGCTGGATTATGCCAACTTCCGGGACTTTCTCTTGACGAAACCAAATCAAATAGTTTTGTTTACCGAATAGTTTTGTTCTAAATACACTTTTTTTCAGAATGATCCCATTACAATATGTAATTCATTGAACGTCAACAAAATAAGAGGTCTACCGTTCCGTCATTTCATTGCCTTAAAAAAAATAAATATTCAGAGCTAGTTGAATCGAATAAATTTGCATGCAGCCCTTCAGTCTGGTGGATATACATTCGTTTAGTCGTCTCCTGCACACACTGCCATCCGGGGGGTTGGGTTTGATATTTCAGTGTAGTATGTAAATAATTTCCATGCGGATGCACAATTGGTCATTTCAGGATGCACCTTACACCGAATGCACCATATAGATGCACTGCATACCTGGAGTAAGTGCAGTGTAAAGTGCAGATAAGTGCAAATCGAATGAAAATGCTTTGTAGACCAAAATTGTGGCAAGTGATATAATTCCTGTGTACATAAATATTTTTTCCCCATCCCTCTCCGCGCGGAGCCTGATTATACGAGATTTATATGTTGCACACGTATATTTTGAGTGACCACAGAAAATGCAAATTATGCGGCACGCAGAGGTTATTGTTAAGCGTTGCACTGAAATTAACTGCAAATGACAATGAACGAATCCAATTATATTAATTTAATTTCATTAAGGGTATTTTTTTTTTCAACCATGTCACGCTGCTTTTCGGCTTCGCTTCATGTCGTGAAAAGAGAAACGCTTGTCGCCTGGTAGTGCAATTTGTTTAATTTTAACATTTATGGCTAAGTTAAAATAATATCCTATTGTTGAAACAAGACCATGCTATTCATTTTCTAGCACAAAAAATATATATTCGGAGCTACGAAAGGGGTTTTACTCTTAATACAACTGCCGGGACTCAACGGTTGAACTTACTCGCTGCTGGTTTATTTTTCGGATGCTGCGTAGTCCAGGGGCTGCCTCCGGCCAACAATCAGACTTGATGAAGTTACCTCTTCGTTACGTAGATAAGCATTTTAGCAGAAGAATTATTTTCAAATCCTTTTACAAATTTCTCACATTTCACAAATATCTTAAAAAAAAAAATCGCTTAATCCGGAGTTAAGCATTAATTTTATTTGGTTTGTTTATGTTCAGAAATAAGCGATTATCTTAGTAAATTTTGGTCTTGGATTAGAAAGGAAATATATCGGTGTAGGGGTAATTTCTTTAAAAAACCAGTCAGTAAGTGCTACAGTGTGTACGCAGAAGTTACAGTCCGTAAAACGGACCGTTGAATACCCTATCCTATCCCACATTGTAAAATGCTGATGGCATAGTTATTTTTTGACATTTTATAAGTAATGCAAACTTCGAAAAGAGGCGTGGTCCAACCGCCCCTAATTACAAAGTATTAATTATAAGATATTTCCACCGATATTTCTAGGTTACAGTTAAATGTACGTAAAAATGCAATTTTTTGGTTCAAATTTAATATTTTTGAAAAATCGACCCCTAAAAGGGGGCGTGGCTAAAAACTTTATATGAACGAAAGCTGGACTGAAGTCTCGTTTACCTAACCTACTCCTTTTTTGTTTCATGCTTCAGGCCAGTCGAAATTAAGTTTTTTTTGGAAAATTTTAGGTTTTTCTTCAATTCTGCCTCCAAATGTGGGGGTGGCCCAAAGTCTTGTATAAACAAAGACTTAGCGTTTTCTACATAAAATATAAAGAATTTTTTTTTCAATTTCGAGCAAAAATATTGAGTAAAAAACATTTGAAAATTTACTCTTAGAATAGATGCCACGCCCACTAGAGGAGGTTTTAATAGATGCTAAATGTCAAATTTCAGCAACGTCTTACAGTTTTGAAAACTCTGGAGGTAGTTGCACGTTTAGATCGATTGTGGGCGTGTCTTTGAGCGGATTTCAAAAACTACTGCTTCGCATGACGTGGACCTTACGTACGAAGTTTCAGCACCCTATCTCAAAATTTAAGGCTTAAAAACATGCAGATGGACGGACGGATGGTCGGACGGACGGACGGACATGGCTCATTCGATTCAGTATTCGGTCTCGATCATATGCCCTTAAGGTCTTGGGGGTCTACCATTATTATTTCATCGTGTTACAAACTATGTGACAAACTTAATATACCTATGGGTATATGGGATATATATACCTATGGGATGGGATATAAAAATAAACTTTCGAAGCTAAACGTGAATTGTTTGCACAATTTAAATTTAATTTCTTTCTTAAACACGGGTGAGGTTGTTCCAATTGTCCAACAAAGTTTACATACATCGTTGATATATTGTAAAATTTGTTGGTTTAACCCGGGTTCAAATTTGATTATAAAACAAGTTTCTGACGTTCCCCTTTTCAAATGGAGGAAAATTCGGGGTAACCTGGAACTCTACCAAAATGTATGCCCCTAGTTTCTAGGACTGGATTTGGACTGAAACTGTTGATAGTGGGAACTTGTTGACGCATAAATTTCGTCAATAGTTATCGAAACATTTGACTCTCGAAATTAACGAATGCTATCCTCGCGATTTCATCCGAGATCAAAACCAGATCGAAATCGACTGGAAAATCTTTTTGGGACATACGTTAGGAAATCAGATGATTTTGCACTGTAAAACTAGCCCTAAATGTAAAAGACAGTATGAAATTATGGTGCCGTGAAATAACGCCGAGCGAAATAAGACCGAATTCCTGAGTTCGCCTTTATTTGGCAAAGTGAAATAACGCCAAACGTTTGTTGTGAAATAAAGCCGAGCTAAAGCAAACATGAATATGCTTCCTTAATACTTATTCCTTAAAGTTGTATTTTTTCCGCAAATCGAAATTCAACATCATTTTTAAATTTTACCTTTTAAACTATTTCTTAAAAAGAAAGGATAATATAATATAGGCCAGAAATTCTTGCGAAATTTATAAATACTATTTTCTTCTCTCCTCCAAAAAACCGCATGTTTCGCTCTTGAGACCAAAGGTGAGCTCGTCCAAAAGGCGACTATGAGTAATTTGAAAATTCGTGCAAATAGAAAGTAAAGGCAAAAGTAATAGTTTCAAAATTCGCGCAAAATTTTTGAACTATTATTTCCTTCTTTCCTTTCCCGCTAATTTTTGAACTATTCTTTTATTTTTTTACTTTTAAGCAACAGGAAAGGATAGGTAAAAATAGCAGTTTCGAAATTCGCGTGGATTTTGGGACTGTTATTTTCTCCTTTATTTTTCTTTCGCATAAGACTTATTAGTAATTTTTAACTACTATTTTCTTCTTTAGTATTAAGTAATAGTTTATAAATAATTTAAAAGTTAACGAGTTTTAAGATGGCTTAACTTTTACTTATAAATTATTTATAACCTTTTACTTAAAAATAAAGGAAAAATAAGGGTTTAGAAATTATTTCTAAGAAGTTTTTCTTTTTATTTTGTCTCCTTCACTTTTGAGTATGAATTTAAATGTAAAAGAGAAAATGTAAGTTAAAAAAATCTGCTCGTATTAATCCAGTCCTATTTATGAATGAATGAATTAAAGTTATAAAATTTATTTGGGTAAGTCGGGGATCTTCCCTTTTTCAAAGTGAAATAAGGCCGAAATCTCCTATTGGGTGTTACAACGCTTTGACAAAATGAAATTAGGCTGAATTTAGACCCGCTGCGCAATATGGGCCCAAAATAAATATCTACATGAAACGCTTTTACCAACAGCTCAAGACTTTTTTTTCCAGAACTTCATCGTGTTTAAACACACAAGTTATAAGCGATGGCAAAACGCAGCTGATGGTCTTTAAAATTGATCCAGTATTTGCATATCGGAACAACTAAACCCATCAGCTTGATTAAAGAAAACGCTTTGACTGTGTAGGGACCCCTATAGCCCCTTAACCTAATCATTAGTTCAATTTAATGAAATGCACCAGTTGGTCTGGTAAGAAGAGGCCTGCGGTGAATCGAACTAATAATGAAACTCAAACACTAAACAAAATGAGTAATCTTAGACTTCGGTGTGGCTGTCAAACCACACAAATTGATACTTATGGGAGAAAAAAAAACTTGATTCATTATAGCGCAGCGAGTGACTTGAAGCAAACAAACTTGTATCCGTTTTGAATGCCTGAAAAAGAAAATCTTATAGACTTTTGGAATTTGCATTTTTTGCACGATGTTAAACATTCACTTAAAACATGCCACTTTAAGGGACATTTTATGCAACAACGCACGGGGCACTTCAAGTGCTCTCTCTGCAAATGACTTTTACTCTGAAGAGATATTTCTACTGGCAACCACAAAACGCAGCCCTGACCACTGCGCCATCTGTTTAAACAACAAACCCACTCCAGAGCTGTTCAACGTCATTCCCGGTTTTTGTGTACTCGTCGATTCTCATTTGTCCACATATCGCCTTCGCTGTTGCCGCTCTATGCCTACCCCCGGCCCGATAGAACGACGTCACCCAGCAATTGGGGCTCGTTTTATGGACACTCGCTTCATAAAAATTCAATCAAATCAATTTATGCAAATTAATCGCTCGGAAATCGGCGCACACATGTCTAATTCAATAAGCGACGAGTACGGCTGCGGCAGAACCCTTGTTTGGAAGCCCGAGTGTCTATTTTCGTACATAGATTCCGGTTGCCCCTTACAAGCATGAGTGGGATTCCATGAATTCGACTTGGTTACGGGAAAGAGCTTCTACTCATCGTTTGCATTCCATACAGTAATTAGCACATTCTACATGGCTCTTCTCTGCTGGTCTATCCATCACAGCATTGTGTGGCGGCCGGGCAAACATCATATAATAGAGACGAACGCAAGAAATGGTCACAAGTTCTTGGCCTGGATGACCACTCAGAAGCCAAATTAGCAAACAGAGTCGCTCAAGTGCCGCAAAAGTGGCAAATGGTGACATCTTTCCGTCTTAATAATGCTCGCCCATAAATGTGTTTTAATACGTCCATTGCACCACATCCAGTTCATTGCACTTGGGGCTTAAAAAAGACTCTCTCTCGGCTGGAAGTGCAAATAAGTCCATGATAGTATTGTGTGGTAGATAACCATCTACTCAAATAGTGCACACTGCACAGACAGCAATTAAAACACTCGTCCGGAGCTAATATTTCGACTGACACGGACATGACGTATAGATAACTTCATACGAATATCAGCCATTTAACCATTTGGCCAATTTTCGAGTTGGCAGCCAGAAGACACACATACGAAAAAAAAGGAACGAAACCCCCTACGAATCGGGAAGCTATCCGCGGAATGCGAAGTAGTATCCTTACTCGTAATAAAGTATGCACACCAGTGCGAGCCCCAGAATGCATGCAATGCACGCCGACGACCGTGTGATGGTGTTCCATTGCAAGCGAGTTTCTGCCTGAAAAGGCCGAAGGTATTTTGCCTTGCCTTGGGCTTGTGTTTCATAGGAAAATAAGTTCATTTTTTGTGCACTAGTGACGGCGACGCAGTCCGACGCGACGTTGAAACGGAATGCAACAGCTTTAATTAAGTTGACTCCATTATTTTCGCCTGGTTGCGGATGGCCTTTTGCTGGAAAAACCATCAAAGTTACTTTGACAGCCATGCAAGGGAAATTTATTTACAAATCAAACTTGTGTTTTGGGAAATAAAAAAAAAAAAAAAAAAAAAAAAATGATTTCGTTCTGCCCCCTGTGAGGTTTGAACTCACGACCCCTGGTTTACGAGACCAGTGCTCTACCACTGAGCTAAAGGGGCTCGATAGATGGCACTGTCCAAGTGCGCATATAACAACTTGGTTCGTTTTCTCTGTGTTTGTGTTAGTGACTCAATCGTTTTTGTTCGCTTTTTCGTTGTTGGTGTTGGGGCTACATGAATTGTTCTTTTATAGGGGAAGCAAATCGTTTGAGTGACGCATGATGGATGAACAATGCACTTATTGAGCTTGCGTTGAAGTATTACATGTGACAATTTTTAGAACGCGGCTCGTTGGTCTAGGGGTATGATTCTCGCTTCGGGTGCGAGAGGTCCCGGGTTCAATTCCCGGACGAGCCCAAGGTTGAAAAGAAATTTTTTACCAAATAGTCCCGGTTCTTGGCGCAGAAAAGAAATAAGTTCCAATCGAACTAACACGAGATTAATCAAACAACTTTACTAACAGTCACTACTGGTACAACTTAAACCTTAGCCTATAACTATGCAATGGCTTGTTAGAACCAATCTTGTGTTGCATCATGGTAGGAGTTGAAGTTTAAAAAGTTATTTTTACTTTTTTTAGGAAGCTGTTATTTTATTGAATTTCTTTATAATTTTTTTAAAATTTATACTTACTGATCCGGCAGACAATGCCTTTTCCGGTAAATTGTTTAAGTGATAAGTCCGACTTATTTTTTTATGCATTGCGTCTTGGTTGTTTGAGATTGACAAGCTCCGAAGCTGAAGTATGTAATTGTGTTTAATAAAGTTTCCTTCAAAACAGGGCTGTCACTTATGTAATCGACATGAGTTCATTATGAGCACTAGTACCTATACTTGAAAAGAATGAACAAGTCCAAGAGACTTTGCTTTTTATACCCCATCCCATAGGAAAGGAGTTATATTAAGTTTGATTCATAGTTTGTAACATAGAAAAATATTCACCGTAGACCCCCAAGACCTTAAGGGTATATGATCGAGACCGAAGCGTAAGTCGAATGAGCCATGCTCGTCCGTCTGTGGGTAGTTTTTAGGGTAGTTTATAACTTCACATAGAAAAAATAGGCAAAGATATTAAAACTGCGCTCCAGAGTTTGATCCGCGTTTAGCCCACCAAATTTGGCGAGATAAACCGACATTAACTCCACACAATTTGACTTGTCATTTGGTAGCTATGCGTGACATACCTACGCACATAGCGCTTTATTATTAAAGCGGATAGGGGATATTTTCGGATATAATCGCGTGTTTTCTTCCAGACATAGAGAGAGCATACAAGTTTTTGCTGATTCCGAACAAAGAATTAAGAAGCCTCTCATGTCGAATGGAACCTATTTTCGGCCGTGGAAAAACTTTTATTGCATCGCGCCGGTCGGTGTTCGAACTTGAAATGACATACACAGCAACCTGACAGCTCTAACCACTACACCACGGCTTGAGCCCACAAAGTAAACTGGCACTGCACCCGTCAAAGGACTGACGACAGCTGACATTAGAATTTATTATATGACTTAAAGTGCACAAGCTGTTTTTCAGTCGTTTTCAAAAAACTTTTCCAACCGTAGAAATTGGCTATAGGCATTATTCTGTCGAATGGAGACGCCAAGTTAACGCTATGTCACAAATCTGCGTTGGTTCAACAACTTAAACTCAAACAAATCGAATTCAATGGGAGCTACTACAACGTTTCTTAGACCATTCTTCGTTACGTTTTTTTTAGAAAGCAAAAAAATTCAACACGATGAATTTGACGCTTTCTGTGAACCTAGAATTGTTGGCTTTTGCGGTGGTTTGTATTCTTGTTGATTTGTTCGCATTTTCTATGGTTAATCATTCTCCGAACCGCATATATTTTCATGGCGATTGTAAAGCAACGGGAATGTAACGAGAGAAAGCAAACGCAGCTTTGTAACATAGCTTTTATAGGGTCATCTACATTAAGGCGTTGTCACAAAGATGCGTTGCGCCAACGTTGATTTGACAACTCAAATTCTTCTTCTTTTTCATTTAGGCGCGAGGTACCCCCCCACTCTACTGCATGCCTAATGGTCTGCTTGTGGGGTACGCCGACAAGTCAAATTCAAACACATTAATTTCAATGGGAGCTTCAACGTTGCTTCGACCATCCGTCGCTTCGTTACGTTTTTTTTTTATGAAAGAACGTTTTGAGAAAGCCAAAAAATTCAAACGCGATAAATTTTTCCGTGCGTTTTGACGTTTCAGTGAAACTGAATTTGTTGGCTTCTGCAATAGTTTGTGTTTTCGTTAATTGTTGGCATTTTCTGAGGTCTTAGTAGGAAAGTTTTGAGAAAGCCAAAAAATTCAACGCGATAAATTTGTGCGAGCGTTTTGACGTTTTTGTGAAACTGGATTCGTTTGACTTCTGCGGTATATTGTGTTTTTGTTATTTTGTTGGCATTTTCTATGGTTTTCAATCGATTTTCGAGTGGTATGCTTTCAAAGCGGCTGTAAAGCAAAGCGAACGTAACGCGGCTAAGCAAATGACATCGCACCTTTGTGATATAGCCTTTAGTTTCATCGCTGGCGTCGCATCCTGCCACCTGCCCAGCCACGGGAGCTGTTTGTCCGTTTAGTTTGGACAAATTATTTTATCGCCATTTCCTCAGTGATGCTTTTTGGACTTTTATGATCTCAAGCATACTCCTTGCACTATAAGCAATAAGGGTAAAAAATATCGAAACAAATATGTAAATTAAAGGAGTAAAGCCACCTTCCAGAGAAATTCATATTCAGCCTGTTTCCTTGCCGAGAAAAAATTCCTTCAAAAATATTTTGGTTAAATTAAAATGTCTGGATGCTTCCGTTTACGAAATTAAACGAGCGGTGGCCAGTGCGCGGTGGTTTCACCATTCAATTGCATTCAAGTGGAACGACACTTGAGAAGGGTTGCGCTTACAAAAGCACAACATTTTTATCGGTTGTAAGGCTTTTGCTGTTTCACGTTCGAATGGAATTCATATAGCCCAGACGAAGACGTGCGGGGTCGTATAACTTTGTGCAAAAAAGTTCACACAACTTTCGTAAACAGGCATAAATCATTCGAAAAAGAGAAACAAACAAAAGTGTATTTATTTTCTTTTTTGTTCTCGGGCTCTCAGCTTTATTGCTGCAAAGGTGAAGAACGTGCTCCATTCCTTTACAAGCTTTCTTGTAATAAGTCTATTTTTTCCTCCCGATAAGACTCAAAGGCACCCTATAACTTAACACGATATGAAACACGTTTCGATTGTTCAACCCTCAGGACGGGGTGGTCAGCAGCCAACTGATGTTGGACTTGCGAAACGTCGTGGGTAAAGTTTAGGCAAAGCAGACTTAAAAGGGATGATGTTGTTGTTTGTATAAGAGCCGTAAACACCAACTTTCTTTCCCGATCAAACTTTTAAGAAATATCCTCCTCTTGGCTCTTATTATCTGCCCGAGATGTGATGACACTTGAATTCCCTTCTACCAAAAGGGTTGTAATTATTTCTAAAGTCTAGATCTTTATTAGCATCAACAGTGATTTATAAGGCGAAAAACCGCCATTTAAGCCTTTTAAAATAAATCTTTTCTGAAAGCTGAAGTAGAAAAAATAGCGCGATACTTGTTCCCCTTTTATTCTCGAAAAAAGGACTAAAGGACCTCTAGATTGCGTCCGCTGGTTAGATTTAATTAAAACGACTCTCGACTGTATAAATTGCACTTTCTTCTTATTTTTTAATTACTCCCTTGAGATATGGCTAATTGTGTGCGTTTTTTTTTCGTTTAAAGATGATGACGATGGACGTCACCAAAACGGAACCCTCGTCGGGTCCCAACAACCCCAACAACAATAATCAACTGTGCGCCGGGTGTGGCAAACACATTCAGGACAGATATCTGCTGCGAGCCCTCGACATGCTCTGGCACGAGGATTGCCTAAAATGTGGCTGCTGTGATTGCCGACTAGGAGAGGTCGGTTCTACCTTGTACACCAAAGGAAACCTGATGCTCTGCAAGCGGGACTACCTCAGGTGAGACAAGCATGGTAAAAACTTGCCACTGGCCGGTGTACAAATTCGTTTTTCTTCTCCCACAGGTTGTTTGGCAACACGGGATACTGTGCCGCCTGCAGTAAGGTTATTCCCGCCTTCGAGATGGTCATGCGGGCAAGGACCAACGTCTACCACTTGGAGTGTTTTGCATGTCAGCAGTGTAATCATAGGTATGTTCACCACACAATAAATGTAATTTTTTTACAGCCCGTTACTCGAATAAATCCCTTTTTAATCTGCCATAAAATAATCCCTCAATAGTCCTTTAAATTTTATTACCGCTCGCCTGCATTTATATTTATTATTCAACCCTTTTTACGACCTTTTCGATTTGTGAGTGTGTCGTGCTCAGCCGGATTGTATTGTTTTCGAAAATGCGGCGGAACCGCCTCATGGAGCCAATCGGTACCGGACCCCCGTGGGTGCACTAATGAAAAATCGCTGAATTTATTTCGGATCCAATTCTTGAAATGTCACTCATGAGAATATCGCAATTCGGCAATTGAATGGCTGGCAGGACGAGCCGAGTCGAATACCAGCCGGCAGCAAGATCCGCATTACGAATTCATACAAATTGCTGCAGTTTGCCGCTATAAAAACTAAATAAAATATTTAAATTGAAACGAATCGGTTGGGTCGGCCATTGTTTTTTGGGCGGTTCACTGTTTGCCCTCGCATTGACGAGGAAGAAGTATTTTTCCGTAGATATAGGCGAGGTCGATTGTAATATTTTCATGTTTTCATTTTACCTGTATGCATTGGTCACAGCTAATCAATTTTTAAAAATTAATTCAATTGCCTGGCGAACTCATTGAGGCGTTTCAATCAACATGCAGTCAACAGTATCACATGTAGTCTCGATGACGGCTCTTGTCGTGTTAATTCAACATGCGGGCCAACTCCGCACCCAAGTCCTCGCAGGCAAAGTTTGCATAATTTCGAAACGTTATATAGGGGCGCGCGTTGATCTGAGGCCGAGCCGAAGCCAAAAACCCACATGCTACAAAGTTCCTTTTAGCCGCGGGGGCCGAACAAACCGAAGAAGGAATCACTTTTGGGCAAAACCCCAGCATTGTCCTGCCACATGTTGATATAATTCAGATCTACAACGGTTTTGCTTCTTTATTTTCGTCAAACTGTCAATCGATTTTTAAATCAAACCATTGTTTTTCGTACTCGTGGCTGAACCCTTTTCGATGGACCAGAATCGGGGATGAGAGTTCCACTCTTTATTTTGAGTCGAAGCGGAAATTACAAAAAGGCTTACAATGCGAAAGTGAGGCGGGGTGGTGGTCTTCTAACGTTACGATTCAAATGACTGAAACAACTGATTCTAAAATGCAGATTTGTAAAAAGGACATTTCCGGTGAGTGTCCCTGGATAGATGTTGGGTTGGGTCAGAGTTTTGTGTAAGCATTGAAAGGAATATAGGAGCATAAAAAAAATTTAACTCCACGGACATATCCTGAATTATTTATCCATTTAACTTTGTCTGTCGCGGCATCAGGGAAAAGTTTGCGCGTGAGACATCTTATTTTGTGTGCAACATGTCAGAGACAGTAGTTGCCGTTCAATGTGGAAAGACGGCTTAAACATTTATACCACTTACCTACGGTTGAGTGGGTTTTGCTGATATATCTGGTTATTCAAACAATTTCAAAAACTGTTTGCTTTGACAGGCGAAAGAGTATTCATTATGGGGAATGCTTAAGGCAGTTGAAACAAAGGCAAAGTCGGTTTTACAAGACTCGGTCCAACTCAGCGCTTTCTTAAGAAAATATTGTGCATTTTCTGGTCGGTACGTCACAGAACAAAAATTCTCATTTTGCGCTTGAACGCAGACGTACAAATTGGACTCGAGTATGGTTATCACAATAATCATATAAATAAAATTCGACTAACTCTGTTTGACAAAAGCAGTAAAAATCTGCTTGGCTTCAAATGGCGAAATCTAAGAAACTAATGATCTACAATCTGCAACATAATAATAATTAATATGTGTTTTAAACTCTGGGAAAAAATAGTTAAAGAGTAACTAAAGTCCACGCTTCTTTGTCCGGGATAGGATCAGAAAATACGACTGGCAAAAGAAAAAAAATT
This sequence comes from Neoascia interrupta, assembly GCA_947623515.1. Classification (NCBI taxonomy): domain Eukaryota; kingdom Metazoa; phylum Arthropoda; class Insecta; order Diptera; family Syrphidae; genus Neoascia; species Neoascia interrupta. The sequence goes on from OX392463.1 coordinate 891,758, forward strand.
ACAATAATTAAAAAAAGACATAAATGGCTCTCGAATAGGCTAGTTTTTTCTCTTTAACTCAAAATGTTTTAAAATAAAAAGCCAGAACTTAATACATATTTTGAAGTGCTTCATAGAAAAGTCACTACACGTTCACTGGAAAAAAACTTCAACCGAGTTTCAGGCAACTCGACATGGAAACTCGAGTTCATTGAGTGACAGATGTTGCGTTGTGTCAGTATAGCTTCTGTCTGTTTGAAGCAAGTAAAAGTGTGTTGTTGTTGTTGATAGAATACTCCTGTGTCAGTTGAACATTTTTAACCTACTCGACTATTCGAATCAGTGTGCGCAGAGACTCTGGCGCTGACTGTGATTCGACTTTAACATGAGTTGTACTCCACAATCAGTTCTCAATAAGTTTCTTCGTAATACCATGCCTGTACCGACCATAAAACTGCGATTAGCGAGGAGGAATCCCGAAATGTCTCCACTGGACAAACATAGGATTCATTTTTGACACGCGCATTCTGTTTCTGTCATTTTGGCTCATAAAAGAGAGTGGCGATGACATTCCCCAGGATGGGGTAACCGATAAAAGAGGTTTGTGAAATGGGTGAATGAGATTTATACTATGTCTCCACCGGCAATTAAACGGGGATTAGCAGATGACGAATAATAATAAATCCTGAAGTGGCTCCACCGCACAAACTCTTTTTCTGATATTTTGGGTCTCAAAAGATATTGACGATTTCATTTCCAACAAAAACGTTTTTGTGACAAGTGTGTCATACAGGGAAAGTTTACATTTCCTTTTTCAAGTCTCAAGCTGCTATAAAAGTGTTTGAAAAAGGTTAAAACTGGCATAAAAGAGGTTTGTGAAAAGGGTAAATGAGATTTCTGAAGGGATTCATTTTAAATATTTAGGGTTAATCTCAGGATTTGTAGAAGTTCAGTTTAAGATTTATGGTAATCTCGGATTAGTGTTCGGTATGAACATGACAAAAGTCTTGCCTTGCAGGCTTAAAACAGTTTAAAAACATTTTTCGCCGGTTGATTTGTTTAATTTTCTGTAAACCTTCTTTTTGGATGTCTAGGTTTTTCTTTATTTAAATGATTTTTTAAGATAATTTGATTCCTCGTTGAAGTTTTGTTTCTGTCTTATTCCTTTCTAGATTTTGTGTTGGCGATCGCTTCTATTTGTGTGAAAACAAAATCCTCTGCGAGTACGACTACGAAGAGCGACTGGTGTTCGCTTCAATGGCGAACCACCCAATGCTGAAGCGACACGCCAGCACAATCGGACAGAACTCACCCTCTGCAGGTGGAGGTGGTGGTGGACTGTTGGGAGGCGCCAATGGCCAAGTAGGCGGTCAAAATGGTCCCCGAACTCCTGGTGATCACAATAACAACAATGGCCCTCAAACACCCACCAATGGCAGTCCATTTGGGAATCCATCGCACATGAAGAGCGCCTTGGGCGCGTCTAGCTAAAAGAAAGCCCACGATGGGCTGCCAAAGCGGTACCAAAGAAAATTTTATGCTCGGGACTGACAACTGACTAGCCAGTGGCCTGCATCAATTCAGTAACAAAGAAAAAAATTGTCAAAATACCCCAGAAAAAAAAGCTCATTTGATATAGTAAATAACTTTTTATTTTATAATTTTTTAAATAATTTATAAATAATTTTGTAAGTGTAAATAAAAATGTGCAATGCTCGTTGGGGTTAGTTAAGATTCTTCATAAAACTTCGAAAAGTCTGTGCCAAATATTATTATAAAAAAAAACTAAACATATTTAATGTTAGTCATCCCCACCGAAGTTGAACTGTGAAATTCTTGGAAATAAAACAAAAGAAAACTTTTCTAAACTCAAAACTTAAAATATTCCATATTGAAATCTGCCCACTAAAGCAGAGTTATTCAATATTTAATGTAAATAATTATGCTAAACGTTGAATTGTTATTTATTTTTTAAGTTATTCTACGAGGCTACAAATAGTCGTTTAAAATAATATTATATTATTGAAAATCTAACTCAACTTGTTATTATTATTACTTTTTTTTAACAAATAATTTTCTTTTTATCTCAGTGTAAATGTTTGGTGGTGACCAAAGTACACTTTAAAAAAATCCTTAGTGTATATACATAGATAATCAATTTAAAAAAAAATAAAATCATGTGTAAATCATTATTGTCATTCAAATCAAATATTAGTGTATCTGAAATACTCTTTAAATATTAATTAAAATAAATAATTCAGTAATTTTATAATTAAAAACAAACATTGTAAGTGCATGAAAGAACAAAAATACTGAATACAGCTGACAAAAATAACAAGCAGGTACGAAAATCATTCTTGAATGTACGAATTTCCAAACCAAAGAAAATCAAATGTTTAGCATTCACGCTTGCTATGGGTATTGAACAAAATTATTCAAATATTTAAATAAACAATAAATAATAAAGAAAAAAAATACAATGCGATTTCTTGTTTTTATTTTTTTACGGGGAGGCAGAGCATTTGGTTTAAGAATTAAGCCTGGTTTTCATTTTCATAAGAAGTAAAGCACAGGAGTTGGCTGTCAAGAGATTAAGCACAAACTCACTTCTTTTTCTTCAACATTTTCTCAGAATCTTGGTGGTAAGTAAGGCTTGCAATGTGGACCGAGATAACGTATAATATAAAAATTGAGAAATTTATTTTCAATTATTATATTATAAATAGAAACATAAAATAATTCATAGAAATTTTAAGAGTCAAAATACATATTTTTTAAATCCAAAATCGAAGCTAGAATACCAAATCGGATTCAGGGATGTAGTTAAAGTTGAATGGTTATGATAACTTTGTTGAGATCTGAACTGAACCACGTCTTCTAAGAGGCTTAAAAACCTTCACCATGTTCCTTGCCGAAGTACCTACTTTAAGACTTATTGGCAAAAGAAAAAACTGTCAGATATCAGTGTGCGTTTCACACACATGGAGGGGATCGACAATTTTTTGCCTTTTCCAAATTTAAGCCGTCTCTTATGAGATATAATACTCTCAGATGGTTTGTCAAAACGAAGAAAGGACCATGAAAAAGTTTTTATTTCCCCGGTCAGCATTTGAACCCGGAATGTCCTGCACAGTATTCCGACACACTAACCACAGCGCCCACCTTGACGAAGTACCACCTACCATTTTCTTACCAGTAACTAAATTAACTACTGCGTTTGTCTCTTATTTCACTGTTCTTCCACTTACTGTGTGGTTCCCCTCATTGAAACTATGAAGTTAGCTTGAAGTGAATGAAAAGTAGGCAAACCGCTATCGGATAAGTTTGTTTCACGTGGACCGCAAGGAAAAGATTCTGAAGTGGCCCTCGATTTTTAGAGATCTTCCAAAGCTCACTATAGTTTGTTGGCATCGTGGCATACTTAGAGAACGTAGTGACTGCACTAATAAGAGCTCTCTTTCCATGTGCGCAATGTCATTGCAAAGCCGGTTCAAAGCCCACATATCGTAACGGGGCAAAGCCAAGGCTGCTTTGTGATCCCCACATTACTTTTCTCAGCTTAGGTCAGGCCTGCTTTCTACCTTAGCAATTGAAATGTAATTGCTTTGTCAGAATGCGTAGTTGAAGTTGACTCTGTCGCTGTAGATGAAGTCTGTCGTGCCACTTATAGCAATCAGAAATGAAGCTGCGTTTGCCATGTTTGTTAAAAGGTTTTCATTATCCTACAGTGACCGAAATTCCCATAAAAAACTGATACGTAAAACAAAGGCGGAAAATGAAAGCACTTTGAGGTTACAAATTTTCAATTTTTAAAAAACGGTAGGCCCGAAGTTGAATATTTTCAGCTTCAACTGTCAGCTTCAGCTTCACATTGTGTTCGCTCTTATGAGGATACGAGTATTTAATTTTTTATTCGTAGCTGAGTAAAAAATTAAATACACGTATCCTCAGCGTCAGCGTTAGCTCAAGCTACGTATTCTGTTTAAGCCCTAAACCGAAGAAATTAAGTAAAAGACAGCGATGTGTATGAAAGTTTGGAAACGCAGAATTACAGTCTTCCCAGAAAACTACCTTGGGTCCGACGAGCGAAGTTCCAGGTAAAGACTTAAAAAAAGCCTTACAAGGCGAAAAGTAGTATACAAGTCTTCACCTTGCAATGACTTACAAACCCGCTGATTTTTTTTAATGAGCTTACGAAGTCTTTTTAGGGAGGCTAGAAAGCTGAAAATGGGTAAGTGGACTGTAAGTCCATTATTCCAGATCAAATTTGAAAATTAGTTGAATCCGCCCACAAACACGCCCACTACAAGCCTGTATGTGCGACCATCTCTAATTTTAAAAAAATACTTTATTCACACTTCAGCTATGTTAAAATGGTGCTAGCACACTAAGTTTTAGTATGTGGCACTGCTTTGTAATTGTCATTGAGGTAGCAGGAAAAGTTTGGCTTTTACATTGACCACTCCCACTTTTTAAGGAATTTTAACTTAAAATATAAATAGAAAAATTCAATAAATATACATATATGAAATTAGATAAAAAATTTTATTACAAAAGTTTAGATATTAGCATTTTCTTACTTTTTTGTAGATATTATATGTGTCTCCGCCCATTTTTGGAGGCATGGCAACTTTATTTTTTGTAGGCTTGGGTGTTTTGCAATCCATCGCAGACGGACCGCGGTTTTTGCATACGCACTGTTAAACTTTCCCACTTCTTTTAAATTCACCTGATCTCTAAAGACATGAAGGGCTTAGACAAAGTTCCTCCCTACTTTAAATTTGTTCAAAGTCAATTTTCGATAGCACACCCCTCATCTTGCGATTGGGGTTTAACAGTCTCAGCTTTTCATAATCGCAATCACATCTTTAACAGGTCATAAAGTTCCGACAATTAATGCGGCGCCATCGCGAGCATGCAAGTTTTTGAAGAGAACGCCGAAAATTCTGTCTCTGGTGTTGTAATTTTGTAAGTTGTCCACAACTCGGTGAAACACAATCACATGCTACTGAGGCCCAGTTTTTCAGTGGGAGATCGTCCGAGTTTCGAAGCTAAACTTAGATTAACCCCAGAAATTTGTTTTTTTAGTCAATTCAGATCCGGAGTTAAATTCGGCTTAACTCGCCAAATTTGGTGAGTTAATCCAGGATCTCTGGACAACAGTTCGAACTTCTTTGTCTATTTTTTCTATGTTAAATGGCAGTTGCTTTCCTTCGAGTGTTTCTGTGAAATGGCAGTTGCTTTCCTTCGAGTGTTTCTGTGAAAAGTGACATTTGAAAACAACTCAAAACGTGTAGTATATTAGTTGAGAAAGTTAATAATTTCCAGAGTCGATTTGACAACTTCATTGACGGAATTGACTCTGCATTGAAAAACACATTTGGCCCTAAAATCAACGATCATGTATACAGGGGATGATTTCGATTGATATCTCTTCGAGATTGTGCGTTAAATCAGTCGGAGTATGATTTTTGTGGAGACATTTCAAGCAACGCAAAGGCCCAATAAGATTGTTTCTGAACTGTTTAAAAAACTCTTCGTCTAGTTTTACGAACTGTCATGAAATGCATTGGAAATCTCATTAAGCTTAAGCTCTTAAAATGTTTTGTATTACTTTTTGCTGCTTACGGGACGTCACGGTTGGTTATATCCTTTCTGAAGGAATAAATGGCACGCACGTTCATGGTACTCCGGTCGCAATGCATATAAAAATAAACTTATTTTTTCTGATTATTTGGTGCATAGAAACAAAGCAATATAAGAGAAATTAAAAGTAAGTGTTCCAAATTAGTGCCACAACATGAAAGTCTAAGTTGCAAAAGATTTTATTCAAAATCAAGCCCCGTATCCACCGCGTATAGCACCAACCACGCGGAGCAACTTTTATTTCCAGTAATAAAAAATCTTTAAACAAAAGCAAACTGATAAGAAACTTTGCCATTTTCATAAACGATTTGGCAGTGTGGCAGGGGCATTCTCCAAACATGACGTTTCCATACACTATCGCACTATCTCATCGCCCCTTTGTGTTGAGGAAAACTCCATCACCGCATGTGAATAAAAACAAATGGATACAGTGGTTAGAGTTCGAGCAATGACTCCAATATATTCCCGTACAGGGTTCCCATATGAATAGTATCCTCACAGACATTGTGGGTTGCACAATCACTTCTGCCATATCCTGCCAAGTTAGTTGCCTGTGGCTGCTGTTAAAATGGCTTTTATTGTTATGGCATTCGGCGATGATATTCCTTCGTTCGATAACGCCTAATCGCCATCTTCAGAAATTGATGATGTATGGCCTTACAGTTCGGAAACATAACCCATGCTTCGGTTTCATTGTCTGTCTGAATGCAATGTGTTTTATCTTTGAAAAGTTTCGCCTAGAAATTGAAAGAGCCACCCGACCGCAAGTCGTATATGTCTTCTAGGCTTGTTGCGGCAACTTTCGAAATGACTTTATTGCTGATGAGCCTCCGCAGGGCTCATGGACCTTGACAAGTTCATAACTTCCGCCAACCATGTTTGGTTGTACCACACTAGGAAGGTTGAGACGCGTATATGCATAATGAAGACGTTCCACCTTTAGTTACAGTTCCGGGAAGTTTAAACATCCGACGCGCCGTAACGAGAAACTTTTTAATCTTGTGAAATTTAAAATTTTGAACAGCCTTTAGACATGATTGCGAGTGCGGGGTATGCGTTCTTCAAAAAACACACCCCTAAGTTTCACCCCGCACTTTTAAGTGGCAATTTATACCAGCAATTTAATTTTCTTTCTGTTTCGAGACTAATGGATGCTCTACTTTAAGTGTAGTTGGGTACTAATGACACTATGTGAAATCTTCTTAATTCGTGTTTGCCAATCCACTACCCCTGATGGAAATAGCTTTGTTTCAAATATGCAAATAGACTCACTTCATTTCATCCCTTGGCCGTGTGCTTTTATTCCAATTACACCAATCATGTGTATATGAGCGCACCGGGATGTCCTCGTTCTAATTTTGGGAAAAATTTCAAATCCTTTTAATCACACCAAAGTGCTCCTGCACGCACTTAATCTCGGCTATTAGGAACGTAGATGAAATCATTTTGAGGACTTTCCTACCTTTGTCAAGGTATGTGTTTGTGTATCTATACTCGAGGATTTAAGTGGGGACTCATTATTCCTTAAATCTCGGCGGGGTGCGGGTAGGAAGGAAGAAATTAAATCCAACAATAATTTAACAGCATTAATTAATGAAGATTATTTATACAGCAAGCGGGGATGAAACCTAGATTTGCTTTCTTTATGGAGAGTTGTTTGGAGGAACTTCAACTGAAGGTATCTTCGCACTGGGGATAAAACACAATGTTAAGTCCTCTTAGAAAAGTAATACAGAGCAGCTCTCCGGCCGATGGTGTTTGAAGAAGTATAAACGAAAACTTGAGGGAAATAATGTATCATATAGAATTACATCTTCTAATTAAATTTTTAATAAATGCTTATAACACCCTTGATGGCTGTCTCATTTGCATGTAATCGCTAAGTGCACGAATAAAATTAAGTTGAACAAGTTTAGAATTTTGTCTAGGACTTAAGTTTGGAATCGTAGCTGGCGGATAGGGATGCACTTCAAATCGGAAATAAAAAAAGGACTGGGTTTTTAAAACTTTCACTATGAATACAGCTTATTGGTTTTTAAAATACTTCTGTTTGAGCTCTTAATATATAATTCTTAACGTTTATGCAAGACTAATAAAATATAAAAATAAAAATAGTTCTTCTGGGCACTTTCCGAAAGGCTTATATCTACAAAAAGTCACGAACATATCAGACCTTCGCAGCAAGCGAAACGCAATCCTCATCCAAACCGCCGGAGGATACCGTAAGACAATAAGAGCTCTTATTATGGAATCGGATTTAGACGCTCTAGACAGAGGAGCTTTGAACATATAAAAACAAAAATTATAAGAGGACGTAAAAACACTGCCTAGTCGCAAAGGAGTGAGACTTTCACTCAGTCTTGAGGTAATTTACTTAAAAATCTTCACAAAACGAAGTTTGTATATACTTTAAAGAACCTGAATGCCAATTCAGCAATCCTTTTGACGATATTCTTCCATAATATGGCTTAAAAAAAAATCTTCATAGGTTATAATCCCTCCAAGAGATGAATGGGCCATGACCCTTGTCTGGTACACCTGTCGCAGGGCCCAGGTCTTGTATTAATAGAGAACTGCCTCAGGTGGACTATTCAGCTAACCTTGGCAAAAGCTTATCCATTTTCCAGGCTGAACTCCTTCCAACTACTGTGTTAGAATAAATCTAAGTTCAAACACAAGTGGAAGAATATTCATCTCCTCGGACAGCCCATCATTTCTCAAGGATCTTACTCACCTGTCAACTGTCATAAAATCAAAACAGACGCAAATAGTCATGTGTCATCCAAAAACCAGCTTAGCTAAGAACGATTTAATCATCCTTTACTAGATTTCAGCCCACAGTGCCAAAGAATAAGCAGACTCACTAGCTTAAGTCGGGGTAACTATGTACACCACTCATAGGGCCTGAATGAGAGTGAGTAAAAGACTCTTCAAGAACATGAACCTACATAGCTAAAATCGAATCCAATGAAGTCTGGCTTGACAAACCTGGACAGCATTATTGCTACAAAAATTCTTTCTCTGATCCTCGCTCAGAAGGCCAATCTAAAAATATTCACTGCAACTTTCAGTGGTGAGTGCAAACTGAAGAAAAATGTCCATTGCATCGGCCCTCCACCGGACTCCATTTGCAGACTTTGTCTAGAGACCGATGAGTCCTATCTACTCATAATCATGGATTTCCAGAACCTCCTTTATCTGGTAAAGATATGTGATCTGATATACTCTGATATTCAGTTGACATCACTTCAGATAAAATCCTTGTTTACCTCCGGACTCTGGATGGAAGGCACTACCCGATTCCGAATAAACTATTAAACCTTGTCGGTCTTGATTAATTTAGAAGTTATAAGCAAAGTAAGTTCAAAAAGAGATGCGACTTTTACATACCTGTAAATAGATACAGGCGCCTGCCAATCAACTGCCACCTCGCGTGTGCGGCTAAACCCTGCGAAAAAGAGAGTTGAAATCATTAATTAAAAAGCTAACCGAACGTATCGTTGCTTATATTGGGCAGCGGCCCCTAATGGCAAGGCCATACAAAATTAAATTTAATATTCAAAACAGTTAAAATCATTTAAACCCGCGAAGCAGACCGCTTAAACACTGTTGTCTCCAAAAGCAACATTTTTGCAGAAAAACTTGTCAAATTTACATTGCATATTCTGAGGCAGGTATTTTAAGTCTAAAATGAGCTACTTTTTTTTTATTCACCCGCGTTCAAAGGGTTATGGCTACCGCTACCCTCATACTGAGTTAACATAACGCGAATGAAAAGGATCAGAGTAGAAAGAAGAGAGGAACTGATGCACTTTGGTTTTGAACTGTTGTGGACTGTAGTGACGAGAAAAAACCTCATGCGGAAGCCTGTTCCACATCCGTGTTGTTCGGCTATAAAAAGAACTCCAAAACAACGCGGTTCGTCCAAAATTGGGCTCAAGGGAGTATTGATGAGCATTCCTTCTTGTGCGAGTATTGCAGTTGGGAATGCAGCTGGCTATTTCACTGGAGCACTCCTTATGGAAAAAACGATAAAACAGAGAAAGACTAGAGACATTGCGACGATGTTGCAAGGAGTCGATTGACTTCGTAATGTTTGAGTCACGTATCAATTTCAATGCTCTTTTTTGTGTCCTATCGAGTGGTACACTCAAGTGTGAACACACAGTGAAGGATAAATCTAATTCAAGACAGCTACTTTGCACGGAAAAATTGAAACTTTGAATAGCTAAAGAAATGAAGCCGACTAGTGTAAAAATAACAAAGGAATTCCACCTGGGGCTACGGCAAATTTTTCCAAAAAATCTAACAAATTCCATAAGAATTTGGGCCTGATAATCTTCTGCCTTGAAGTCCTTTAAGCCCGAGAAGCGGGCCACACAAACACTGTTGTCTCCAAAATCATTGTTTTTGCAGAGAGTTTTGTCAAATTTTCATTGCACGCTCTTAGGTTAAAACTGAAAGTCTAGTATGAGGTTCTGTATTGAAAATTTTTAGCATAGGTAGATGAATAGAATTTATGAATAGTACTTTTAAACTAAATGAGACCGACAATTTTTAATTTTAATTGATATGTCATCAGGACACTCAAATACAAATATAAGCATAAAAATAACAAAGAAAACTTTTTCCGAAAAATTCAATAAAACTTTTGATTTTTTGCTGAGCCATATTCAGAACAGAGCCATGGCAATTTTTGAACAGCACCGTACATACTTTTTTTTTACGTATTCAGTATTTAATTTAACATTATATTCCAAAAATGATATAATAATTCTTAAACTAATTAAATAGACGTTTGCTTGTGCTCTTTCTTTCAAATGATAATAATAAATTCCATTTTGCGGGTTTGATATTTCTGTTTTCCAATGGCCAGCGACCTCCAATAGTCCACTGTAAACAGAATTACCTCACCCCTCATGCACGACAGAGCACTCTGTACCCAATTGCATTTCTAAACTCTGTTTTTCATAACATACTCAATGACTTAAATCTTTTCAGGTACTCAGGTATCTCTCCTTATTAAATTGAAAAGAAAAAAAAAAACTCAACTTCATACCTTGGGCTCGTCCGGGAATTGAACCCGGGACCTCTCGCACCCGAAGCGAGAATCATACCCCTAGACCAACGAGCCAGTTAAAAAACTTTTGCCAAAATACACACATGAAACTAGAGACTCAAAAAAGGCGCGAAACGACGATGAAACAACAACTACACACACACACTCACGTCGAGCTCTTGGATACTGCGTGTGCGAGCATTTCGCTGTCAATTTGTTACCGTTTCTTCCAAATTAAACGGGAAAGATATAGATATTGAATCTAATTACTTGTTTAGGTAGTTACTCTACCTATTTAACCACTTCAAAGTAGATATAAAACTCCATAATTAGTGTCAGTGCAACCCACTCAATATTCGGTTTAGAATTTGAGCATCGCGTTCTTTGAAGTTGAGTATGCATGAATTCAAAGACATTCCAGTGACGAGAAAACTGTCATCTAACTCGAATTCCAGGAATTAAATTAAGGAAATTCCATAAAACGTATTTAATTAATTCATTCTAGGTATACGGGATATAATGACGCCGACACTGCGCGATGCTCCTCCTAGCATAGATGGGTTGAATGAAAATATTTGTCACAAGTCGACACACAAAGAAACGCGGCTGAGGCTGATAAATAGCACTTGGGCAAACTTTGTTGTCAGCACACCCCTCGAAAACAAACTCTCAACTTCAGTCAGTTCAGCTTCAGTGTGGTGCTTATCAAAACAGGCATTCCATTTCAAAATCCCAGTTTTCCATATATCGGATTGCCAATGGGGGAAGGGTGTGTTGTCGCTGCGCTGTTCGTGCCTAATTGGGCTGATTGGCGTAAAACACCAGATGAAATTGGTCGCCAATTTGAGAGCTGCCAAATGTGTGGCCATTGTGAAACAAAACTCCGTCCGCCAAAATGGTTTTGTGTCGTTGTCACGTGGTAACGATTTGTTTCGTTTTTGGCTTTGGCCGGAATACGATTGCGGATTTGGATTTCCGATGCAAGGATCCTCTTTGCACGGGAACGAGCAGCGCAAGTGCTTTGAGGGGGGTTGCCTCACCATGGGGTGGGGTTCATTAATCAATTTCTGGATATAAATGTTATCTCCAATCAGATTTTACCAGTGATTAATGACAGCGCACTGTGCTGTTGTGTTAGTTTTAAATTGAACGTTACCCATACAGTGTTGTCGTGTCGTGGGTGTTTTTTGTTTTGCGTTTCCTGTTGGTGGCGCATGAATCACGGAGTGATAATAGAAAGGATCATCGGATTACAAAGGAAGCTCGATTTGAATGTAACATTCGGGCTGTGTTTGCTAGGTATTAATTGCACGTCGAATATTTGCAAAATTTTATTTTCGATGGTGTAGTTGCGCAGAGTAGATATGTATTTAGATGTAGAGGTGTATACATCTCTCAGATTTTGACAGCATAAAGGTAGGAACCTAAAAATCGTGATGACAAAGGTATACTGTTAGGTATTAGGTATACATACCTATGAAGGTACAATCATTTAGATAATGTTTGCATAGACTTTTCCTATTATTAAACAATTTTGGTACAATTTTATACCTAAATGAGGTAATTTAAGCCACAAAACTGAAAAACATTGCTTAAGTGCATAATGTACCTAGGTATCTACTCGTACGTAAGTTCCTTGTGTCCTTTATGTGATTCTTATTGCAACTGAAACCTTTTGCCTATAGATTTTAAGCTAATCCGAATTTTTAATAACATGTTCGAATTCAGGTAATTCGCATACATACGTATTAAAAAATCTAAAAGATTCAACTCTAGCGTTCGGTAAACTTAATGCCCAAAACCGAACTTGGTTGGTCAGTCCGATCTTGGCCAAACAACAAGTTCAGTTGGAATAAGGCTGGTCATATACCCAACCCCCAAAAGGCAATTACGGCAACAAGGTCCGGATATGTTTAACTGCCCAAGAGTATGCAATGTGATATGGAAAATGTATTCAAATTGTTGTAATTTGGCGAATCCATCAGAGTTGCCACGAGGCGCACAGACGTGCACAAATTAGACAAGATGTAGGAACTCAAATTTTGGTGCAAAGCAATAATGGCCAGAAACCTTTTATTAGGCAAAAATTGGACCGCCCAGGCCATCGACCATGGCCACTTTTTAACATGTTAGAATTTAAAAAAAAAACCTGATTTCTCAGAAAATGCGTTCTAAATCGAAAAAAACTATGACAAATATTCAAGATATTACGAATTGCTTTGTAACATTCAAAGTATTGAGCCCCGACCACTTTTAGGGCTGTTTTTCAAGCAACAATTTTCGCTTTTTACGATTTTCTTATGGTTTCAACAAGATTAGTTTTAACTGATTTTTATTTTGAAGTCCAAACCCATTTATCGGGAAGTGGCCAATACAAATAATTGACATACTGCACATGAATTAAGGCCAAAAAACTTTTTAACTTGGTGTTACATGGTAAATAGGGTCGGGTATTTAAAAGTTCGTTACAGACGAACTCTTGCTCTTACCCATTTGTTTTTATTAAGTTAACATTTGTCATGTGTGTCCCATACAGGGTAAAAAATGAACCCTCCAAGGATTTTTTCTGCAACCTCTATCAACGACAATATAAAGAAGCAGGACATCTTTACTTTCAGACTTTCAATAAGCACGATCCACACAACTCAAAGTTTGGAAAAGGACTAAGGTTAATCAGTTTTTTTTTTGCGCGACGAGATATAACAATAGCAAACTTCAAGTTTTTATGCCTTGGTCAATAAATAAACGGAACAAGTTTACCGTAAGCCCAAACTGGGGCTTTATGGGTTTCTTATTTTTATGTTTATACATTTGAGTGTCTCATTTTTGAATATGGAATGTTTCTAAGAATTTAAATTTTCACCTTAGAGTATAAAATGGAAATTTAACAACTGTAAAAAAGAGAATTGAGAATCAAAAAGTGCACACTGACTTTAAAAATTGCAGTTCTAAGGTAGAGATACGTATTGTGGTACCGACACAAGATGTTTCGAAACATATAATCCAGAAAGTCGCTTTAAACATTGCCAGTTATCTTGCGTCCTTCCGTATGGCACCAATTATAAGGCATTAAATTTGAGTAGGTACTCCCACAGACACGCCCACAATCGTTTAATGTGTACAGTGGCAACTTCTGTGCTTTCCAAATTATAAGATATCGTAAAAGGCTAAAGCTAAATACTTAGCATCTCCTAGTGATTGCAAGACAAACAAAAGAAAAAAAAAGTCGATAGAACTCCGCTAGTGGGCGTGGCATCAGATTAAAGAGGAATTTTTGAAAAGCTTTTAATTCAAAAATTTTGTTACAAACCACAATTAACAAATTATTTTCATGTAGAAAACACTTTGTTTTGATTTCTGTTTATACAAAGTTTTGGACAGCACCCTCACTTGGAGGCAGAACTTCAAAAAATAAAAAATTTAAACTTAAAAACCGCAAATTTGCCAGTAAAACGTAAATTTGACTTGCTCTTAAGCCTAATTTTGGAAAGAAGGAGGATTAAAATTTAGCAGATGAGACACACAGGCCAAGAAACAGGTGGTGGGATAAGATGAGAGGTAAAGAACGTCTCCGAAACCCGCGTGGGTATATTGCCTTTGTCTCTTGAGTTTGTGGCGGGGAATCGAACGATGGAAGGACCATCTAGCCGCTCTCGCTCCGTGCCCCTTCTAAGGATAAGCGGCCACAGAAAATTATAAATCTAATGAAGATGAGGTACACAAGATAGACTTTTTTTTCGCACAAAGCTCTTGGCCTCGAACATTTTTAGGAAACATTTTTAGAAACATATAGAGCCGCTGTTTCTTAGGGCCAGTTTTTGAGTACGTGATCATTCGACTTTCCGAGTCAAATTGAGATTCACCCCAGAAATGAGTTATTCAGTGAATTTTGATCTGGGTTTAATCTCGGCTTAAATCACCAATTTGGTGAGTTTATCTCGGATCAACTCTGGCGAACAGCACGAACTTCTTTTTATTTATTTTTTGTGCTGAATGGCAGTTGATTTGAGTGTTTTTCAGAAAAATAACATCTGAGAATTACTCGAACCTCTTTTCCTGTGTTTTTCTATGTGAAGTGAGAGTTTGGAGAGTCAACAATTTCAAGGGGCGAAGATTTTGACGATTTGTTTACGGAGTTAACTCTGCACTGAAATACTGCTCGTTGAGCTAACTGCAGATTCGTTTTGTTACAAGATTAACAGATCTTGGTTTGAGCTAGGCTGAACTCAGCACTGAAAAACCGGCCCTTACAGATTTAACCGCTCCTGCCGTGCTTGATTCTAGTGCATGTTGCCGGTCTGAGCGAAAATTTCTTCGTAAAGTATTTGTAAAGATCACGCAAGCAGCAAAAAAAAACTTTAAAATAGTTAATTTTTAGGGTGATTTGGTATGGTTTGGGCATATTGACCCTACCCGGCAGAGTCTTTCAATCATGCAAAAGTGACAGCACATCAGAATACAAGCTCGGTAAAAGTGGCGACTGTTCTCAACAGCCTTAAAGTCCGCAACAGGAGGTTATGACCTGGCTAGCTTTATTTAGCGATTGTTAAATTGGAACTTTGAAGCATCTCGCTTTCATAAAAATTGGCAGCTTAAAAGAGTAAAAGAGTGTTTTGAAGAATTTAAAACTCATACTATACCTGCAATGAAAAATTATTTAAAATTATTTTTTTCGGCTTATTTTAAAGAGCTTGTGGTCGAAAATTAATTAAAGCGTTTGCTGGATAAGTCGCCTATTTGGACCAACAGTCTTAAGTTGAAGAGCAGTCATTTTATTTAGTTACCTGCTACCTGATAAGCATTAAACTCCTTTTCGTACGAGCTTCACCAGTTCAGTTAACCGAAGACAGGAAAAGAATGAATTTCAATTGAGGTTTTGTATTTGCATGTTGTATATACGTAATTCATCACTTTTTCTATGTTGCTATGTCATTTCTCAAAAGTTTTTTTTTCTTAAACAAAATTGGTAAATTTATATGAAAAAGAAAATCTTTATATTTACGGCTTCAATTGTTAGGGGTCCCTACCATTAGAAAGAGTAGCAATACTACCCTGCTCCTATCCACCGAAAAGCTTCATGTATACCTACGAAGCTAAAAATACGAAAAAAATGCCTGCGCACACAACGGCAATTATCGGAAACTTGTCGCACTCTGCAGGCGTGGTCTCCGAGAAAATTGTCACCGCCCATGTCTTGAAGTATAGAAAAAAAGGAAACGTGCGAAAACTTGGAAAACTTCCAATAATTTCTCCTCTCTTTACTCCTCATAAACTTTAGAGTTCAGACAAAATCCAGGGGTGGTTGACACGTAAATATTAACAAAAAATAGTCCCAACCTCGTTCATCGTCCTTGCATTCTAATTAGACACAGACGCAAACTATTCCTTTCCCAATAGGGAATCAATCAAAATGAAGTATTTTTCCTTACGATATGTGCGGCATTTGCATTTTTACCAAACTTTGTTCATACGTTTTGATGGAAAAGTTTTAATCCTTGAAGATAAGAGCCCGCACACAATACATGCATACACGATGTGAAACGCGCTACAATTTGTTCCTGTTGAGCAAACATCCGTTTAACAAATGACTTAATTTATCTGCTTCAGCCACCCTGTTGGAGGAGGCTTTGCAGTATGGCGTGGAATATCTCAATGTACAACACGTAATCAAACACTCCCGCAACGTCCTCGCCATATCCTCAGCGCACTGTTGTAATCCTCATCGAATTGGTAGCGTCTTAATCGTTCCCCATTAATCGAACTGTGTGGGGCCCAGCACAATCGGGTTAATCGGGGGTAATCTCTGTTTCTGCTCCTCAATTTGTTGTAAAACAATGCCGGGACGACGCACATTCGTAACCACCCACAGGACACAAGTAAATGACAGATATTAGCAAATCTATCATTGTCATTATCCTTCGATTTGTTCTATTTCTTTAGAGATCTGGGCTGGGCTATGGTGTGGGGTTGCTTTGTTAAATAATTCTATTCTGCTTTTCGGGGATGTGGGTGACCAAACCCTAGTGACGGTCGGTCGATTTCCAGATTAGTTGTTGCTTGGGCTGCCCATAGGGCGAATTATATACTCAATGCTGGGTGGTTAATTAATCGAATTAAACGATTTGTATTGAGTATGTGCGTGCATCTGACAGTGATTGCCGAGCTATTATGAGAAGTTGTATAGCTGCAGGCGTTTAAGAAAAGATTTATAATTGGAAAATATGCCTTTGGTGGTGTAAACGGGGGAGTGAGAAGTGACACATTATGACCTATTATCATATGCTGATCGATCGTCCTTTGTTTTACTGAGGTAACAACCATAAAGAGTGCAAGGCTTCCCCTAAAAGACAGAAAGAATAAGGCAGAGATTGATTAACCGTTTTTATTATCGGACCCATTGTCATTTTTCTTTACCCTTTTGGCTGAAACGGTCTTTCATGCCTCCAGTGCTAGGTTGTAGTGATAAATGAAGCCAAGAGCCGAGATTAATACAATTACTTCCTTCCGGAGAAGATTTTATCTTCTAGCAGCCTTTCTTAAAATAGAAATGAAATGCAAATACATTTGGTCCAATCAAATACGATCTTGCTTGGTGCATTGTACGAATATCGAGATCCTTTCACTGGTAGCCTATTATAAAGAAACTAAACCGCCGCAATTTAGAAAATTAATGTTTAGAATGACTTTCAGGTTTATGTGCTCCGAAAAATCATGTTTACTCACCGAAAAACGCGCATTTTTACTTAAAACCTATGGTTTCTTAATAAAACAGAAAAGTGTCTACTTTTTGATTCTCATAGTTCCTTATTTTCATTAAATCGAAAAGGAAGAAAGCAAGGCGTGTTGTGTACATTGCAAACTCAAAAAGCAACAAGGAAAATATGATTAGGCTATAAAAGATTTTTTTAATAATACAAAAATAAGTGTTAGTGCGTTCAAGACGTTTCTGGTGTGAATCGATAAAGAAATTAATCTTTTAAGTCTTATTTCCATCAATTTATTAGGAATATTTTTTCTTTTTTTCAGGGGTTTCAGTTTTGAATATTGCATTCACCAAAATATATTACAAAATGAAGGGCCAAGGAGAGATACAGCATCACAAACATTTGGACTCCGGAAAAGACTCCATCTTATGGGTAACAGCTCTACCACCAAAGCTTGTTTGTGTGAAATGGACCTGAAAACTAAATGAGCTATTACATTCAATCTTCATCAAAATCTCCAGAAGTGTAGTAACTTACAGCCAGTGTCAGTGATAGCCATGGAATTCAACAAGGAGAAATTAGTTAAGCTCGCGGTGCGTCAACTAACCTTTTTCTGGCATATTTCTCCCCCTTTATTTTAGCTAATTACATAACCATATATCAAACCCTTAACAATACATGTCCTCTTCCACCTACGAAACATACTCGGGCAAGTCGTGTGTACAATAATTTATGAGTCAATGTACATGCAATTAATTGCACCTGCGGAGATGCAAATCATGCCGCCAAATATCTCCACTCCACCCGGCAGCGACACAGCGCAACATTCGCGACTTTGGCCCATTCATCATTTAATTTTGTACATCAGCAAGTGATACTAATGCTAATAATAACCATCCCCTGCCAGCCGTCCTTATGGCGCATAGGCAAAAGGTTAAACACGCACTTCCAGCTACCCGTTCCCGGTCCCGGTCCGCTCCGCTCCACATCGCGACCCATTTGGAAATTGCAAAGTGTTAGATTCGCACCAATAAAGCAAGTTTAGATCAAACACACGTAAGGCCATTAACAATATTTATGAGGCGTTATTTAGCCAGATGCCTTTGCCTGTTTGGCATTGGCATGGTGGAAAAAGGGCACCAAATGCCGGGGCTCGACAAGCCATTTGATTTTGTGCAGTGCGCTTAAAAAAGGAAATTAAATTGATAAAGTGTATTCCTGCCGCTAACTTTCTGCGGGTCGATTGGGAAGCAACCTGGTTAGCAGTAGCTTTCTTGTGCCTCCGACAAAAATGAAATTATCTGCCTTGGAGCCTATAGCCTAGCAGTTAGTGCGGCCTCAACAACTGTATGAACGGTGGGTTTGTGTCTCAAAGCAGAATGTTATTCTTTATAACTCGTGAAATTAGTATTTATGGGGTGTTGGTGGCGGCGTATCACCTTGTCTGATTCGGTGATAATAAAAGTAAATTATTATTTGCTGCGGAGGAGGGCGTACGAAGATCATCTATATGTCTTGTACAATTGTCTGTTTTGAAATGGATTTTATTTCCTAGGGAAAATGATTTCCAAGGCTGTAAGGTTAAGTGGGGGCATGATTTACAAGAAAGTTCTTGGCTTTACTTCGTAAAAAGCAATTAATAAGGAGCGCTTACCTAATGCGTTAGCAGAGGTACCATCATCCCTTTTCAATGTTTGAGTTGCACTAGTATCTGTGGAAGCAACTACATATGTCGGATAGTCTGTATGTATCGTGGTCTTTATATGTACAGTAAGGAAGCAATTGCTAAAGTTACTGACATTTAAGGCAGCCGGTGTCAATGTTCGGTGATTGGTTTGGACTTACAATCTAAGATCTCAGTCCAAGCTAAGATTCTGTTGAAAGTCCTTCCCCTAAAGTAAGAGTTCCCTATTATGCACTTTGCACTTTAAGCTTAGACCTCCCCTTTTTGATGTCGCTTTTAAAACAATGATTAAACTATGGTTTTACTATTGTCTACTTACTAATTAGTCTACATTACCCTCTTAAGAGGGCATTATGCGATCTAAACAAAAGAATTTAGTCAAATCTTTGGACTACACTTAATATGTTCAAACATGATATTCAAAAGCATAAGGTTTGCAGGGCTGCCAACATTTTACATGGTAAGCCCCCCATGGGGCTTTATCAATGCTATAACTTGCTATCAATGCTATACAATGCTCGTCTTTATCAATGCTATAACTTCTGTATCTAAATTATGGTAAATGTGACATTGGTAAACCTATTGCCTCCCTATAAACACTGGTTTCTACCATTGAAAATAACTTTTCGAAAACAAGTTGGATCGTAAGCCCTGTGAAAGGTGAAAAAAGTACGGTTTTAAGGTGTCCATTTGAGAGTAAAAGTGCTGCAAGTCGCTCTCAAGTTGCTCTCGAGAGTGATCTCGCAAGTGGACACATCCTTGAGAGTAGCTCGCCGAGAGTTGACTAATTACTCTCGACATTCGATCTTTTTAAAAGTCAGTTGCAAGTGGACACATGTGTTTACCACTATCCGAGATATAAGCTCGCGGAATTCCAACACAGTTCGTATTTTGCGAGTAGCTGCCGAGAGTTAAACATGACAAAGCAGCGGACATTGGAGGAAACCAATCAACTAATTGGAAAGTTGAATTTTATGAGTAAGTTGAAATTTTGTGGAGAACGAAAAATAAATTATTTCGCGATAAAAATAAAAAAAGCGTAATATTAACCGAATTTGCGAAACAGTTCTCGTGCTCTGAAGACGAAATAAAACCAGTGATTAAGTGTAACAGTGCGTATGCAATAGCTTCGTAGCAGTATACCCTATTCCTATTCTTCTTTCCATTCTTTTTCACTTTCCATCCCCTTCCAGTTTTCAGTCATGAATAATTAATACCAACTTCTATATCCAAAATAAAATTAGTATAGAAATATCCAAGTTTGAGCCTAAAATGTACGCAAAAATTTAATTTTTTGCGTGTTTGTGGGCCGTTTAAAAAATTAGCATTTTTATTGCTTTGGATGATAGAGCTTACGTACCACATTTCAGCTTTCTAGCTTAAAATTTAAGGCCAAAAAATTGGTGACATGCGAACGGACGGACAAGGCGCATTCGACAGAGAATTCGTTTTCGATCATATGCCCTTTAGGTCTCGTTATTATACTCCATGTAACATTTTTGCCCGTATCAAACTACATTCCCGTATGTACTACATTCCTTTGGAAAGGGTTATAAAAAGGATAATCAAGAGGTTAAATCTAAACATGTAGTTAAAACTATACTGTATGCAGCTCAATATTCCAAAATAAACTAAAAATTCAAAGACACCAAAATCATTTCCCTACGTACTTTCTTCGGAAATATAAGTGAAATTCTTCTTCTAAATCAAGCAACCTTATGGCCAAATCTATCGAAAATGAAGCGATTTTGGAAATTCTTTATCGAAATGGTGTGCTTGATATCAGGTTTCATTTGATTCCAAATGCATTAGTGAACGCACTTGGCCCAAAAATGAGCCACCTCAGAGTTTTTCGTTTCAGCCTTCAAAAACTTGTCTTTTAAACTGTTGAAAACGTCTGATCTCTCACAATGCTCTCTACGGTATAAACCTACCGCATGAATGCAAAGATCATACAATTAACATTTAGTTTCCCCTTAGAAAATGAATTACGACTCATATGTTTCCCGGATGTGTTACCAATATACGCTCGCGTACTGGTATGGCTTCCCTTAATTGGGTATCTTTTTTAAAAAAATTTGGACCCAACGGTTTGTATGTCACTCACTGAAGAACCGCAAAAATTTTGAACCTCTTGGGGATTTTTATTTAGAGCTCTCTTGAAAGAGCACACAACGGTTTGACCCAACATTTTTTTATTCTTTTTTCTTTTTTAAGAACAGTGCCGATAATAAAAGCAGTTGCAGCCGCCTAGGAATACATGTGGCCAACTGATAAAGCTAACAGAAGAAATCTATCAAGTGGACACGATAATGAGAGTGCTCTCGGCAAGAAAATTCTCAATATTCTAGCAGTGAGCTCGCGGTAGCAAAATTTCTAAAATTTGACTCTCAAATGGACAGTCTCCCGAGAGTTAATCTCGAGAGTCAACTAGGAAAGGTACTCTCAAATGGACACGCACCTTTAAGGATAGATTCGCTGTAGTAGCCCATTTTGCTTCCTAATAAATGAGTTAGCTTGAGAGCTCTGAGTTACAAGTTGCTCTCAGGGTGTTGTGTGAGGAATATATAAGACCTAAGACCTAAGAGAAAATTACTCACCAAAACTCGGGCTGTAAGAAGTTACTTAATTTTATGCTTTACTTTTTCGAAGCAGACCTGCAGTTTTTTTTTTTTTTTTGATTCCGTATGTAACATTCCGATGACGTGAATATATAACCTTCGTATTGCCACGGTTTTGATAAAACACTGTTATTTAACACTTGTAAAAGCAGCTATGACTTAAAATGGTGTTCAGTGCAGGGCATAGGTCTAAATAAACTCTAGGGAAACCTTATTTTTTTAGGCTTTTTAAGCAAAGAAAGAATTCTATGCTGCATCGAAATGTGAGCTCAGTCAAAATATCTGTAATAAAAATTTTTTAGGAATAAACACGGATGTCAAAATGATGGGTTTGTACAGGCTCATTTGGAAGTACCCTTTCCAGAATATAAGAAGATGGAAAGCTGCAATAACTCAACAATCGAACCTATAACTCGAAACATGGGCGATTTGTTATAATTAAGGCACACCAGCTTCGACCGTTTTGCTCCAAATTTGGGTTATCTGGCTGCCTATACATAGAAAATGACTAAGAGGAATTCTTCTATCACACACAAGAAGATTCTTTCAGAATCAGCGTGTTACCCGAAATACGCATGGCTGAGAATAGAATAGGATAATCAAGGTGGGCATCGAAGAAGCCTCGAGACCAACAAAGGAATATAAGTAGGTCATAAAAAAGCAAGAAAATAAATGCGAGCGGAGAGTTTCTTAAAGCCTAATTTCGTTTAACGTACATAAGCGATTTCGATATAGCATCCACATAGAGTACCTTTTTCTCAATTAAAAACAAATGTAAATTATACCACACATTTGGATATTTTTCGAAATCCAAGGCTGAAGGGAGAATAGTCCCTTTTACAGGCACAAATATACAAAACAACTCATCCTGTTTGAAGACCTCACACATGAGACGCGACGCGATGCAAAGAGAAGGATCCGCATAATCAAGCAGTTCTAACCATTGCCAGGATAATGATACTGATGTTGATGATGATGAAGCGTTTATAGTCTACGACAGGGTAGTTAACAACCCTTAAGTCCTGTGTGTAGAAATTATTCCATTTCCATCGACACACATTGGCGTACAGCTCATTGCGTTCACCTCCCAACACCCACCACAGACGCTATTTGTTCCCCGCCATCCTATACTCCTCGTTCGGTTGTTTTTCTGGTTTATTGGGCTAATTCAATAACCAAAGCCGCAATACATGTAGCAAAACATAATAGCCTTGTGTATACGAGTTAGAGTGTCGTCTCTTGGATTTATTTACGCTCAATCAGATAAATGAGACGGATTTTTTTGCCGGTTTTCCACACACTCACAGGAAATTTGTGGATGTCCTTTCTGGTTGAAAATCTATTCATAAACTCTCAACACAGGGGTATCCATGCTGTGCGGGGGTGACTCCGTATCCGGGAGACTCTTTTAATGGAAAATTTATCGATCATAGGTTCGGAAGCAACAAAACATTGTAATACAGCGGTGAGTTGGATGATCTGGCAAAAAGTTACGATATACTTGTTTGGATAAAGGTGTAATCCGAATATCATCTTTTATCCAAATTTTTACAGGACATTAACTTTACTTTAAGTACTTTGAGAATATGATTTCATCACAACACAAAAGGGGCGCAAATCTTTTGTTAAAATATAGATTAGGTGGCTTTACTGCAAGGGTAAAAAATTGGATTGTGTTAAAGGGTGGTTAGTGTTCAATAATGTTCTTGTACTTACTTAAAACGACTCATCATAAGGTATGTGAGCTTTTGAAAAAGCCAACCGCAGACATTTAAAACTAGGTATGTATCTATATATGGAAATGCAAATTAATCTGTGTGTCCCTACGTTCACTTGGGTTGGTTGGCCTCACCCCTCCGTGGGAACACGTTGGTTGGCCTCACCCCCCCTTGTGGGAAAACTGGTACATATTCCCCCTGGTACGGGTTCATACCGCTTCCGTTACCCCTACCTCTCCTATAATGCCATCCCCCTCCCAAGGTTAATTCTTGAGTCGCCTAAGATACGGGTTTACACCGAAACGGTTACCCTACCTCAGCGTCCTCAATGAAGACACATCCTTTGGCAACCGTTACCCCCACCTGCGCTCCCCAAATCCTTAAGGCTAACTCTCACTTAGGGGCAATAGCAAACTAAAGATCTAAATCTAGTAAAACTCGACGCAAGGGAAAGATACCCTATTTGCCCATCACACCACACGCGACGTAATTAGTAGTACTCCTACAGTAATTGCCATTCTCCTCATCTCTCCTCTCCATCTCTCCTCTAAGGGAAAAATACTGGGTTACGGTGGGGAGGCGTAACCCAGTATTTTTCCCTTACAGCGCTGGATCGGTGGGGGCTTATACCGCTTCGGTTGCCCTCACCTCTCCACCCCCAAGGGACCACCAACACATATTTCTCACTGGTACGGGTTTATACTGCTTCGGTCACCCCTACCTTCCCCCAAATTCTAAGGCGAGTCGCCTGTAGTACGGGCTTACGCCGAAGACGGCTACCCTACATCAGCTTCTTGCGTGAGAATTCCCCCCTGCAGGGGTTCACACCGAATCGGTTACCCCTGCACCTTCCCATCCCCGAGGATAAGCCTTAGCAGAGAATCACAGGTTCGGACTTATACCGAAATCGGTTGTCCCTGCCGGGCTTTCTTTCATATAGGAACTATCCCTCACTGACCCTCCACCTCCTCCTCGACCTCAAGCAACCTCCCCCCCCCTTCCCCCAATCCTTATCAACAAGGCAAATTCCCATCTGGAGTCCAACAGTTACGAGACCACCCTTCCTTCAGGAAGTCTCTGACTGGCCCCCCTAAACTCTGCTGACAGCGGTTCACAACGAAACGGTTACCCCCCCAGCCTTCATTACCCACGGGTATGTCTCAACCAATCAAACCTTGATCGGTGGCCTTCGGTACAGGTCTATACCTTCACTGGTTGCCTAGACCCCTCCCACCCAAACGGGTAATCATCATTTAGGTCCTCGGGCTGGTAACTCCGGTCCTACAAGTGGTATCACAATGGACCTCCCTTGGTCTAAGTGTGTCCCTGCCCAGTGGGGACAGCCACCCAACCTAACCTAACCTAACCTTCGTTCAGTTAACAAAGTGCTTCGCGCGACATTTACGGCAAATTTGATGATCTGCGGAATTGAAAAAGTAGCCTTCAAAATAACTCTTGGAAAAAGAAGAATGGTTGAAATAAAATAAAACAAAAGTTCCGCTTAGATCCACCTAGCAGGCACTGGCACTGCATATACCTACGAGTATAAAACTAGAATTCGATGAGCAGCAAAACTGTTCTATTGCGCTGTATAGCTCGTCTCTACAGATGTAGATCGATTTCGAATTCCTGGGTTTTCTCCAAGATCTGCCGCAGTGTGAATATTTGATCAATGGTGGACTTTCGATGGCCTAAGGCCACACTGATATGGATCTGTTAGATTTCTGACAAACAGCCTTAACCGTCACGAGTTAAGCAGGAAAGAACTTATTTGCAATGTTAAAAGACTGATGCCTCTGTTGTTGGCACAATATACAGGAATACAGGGTCACCTTTCTTGGTGGATCGGGCAAACAATGCTGAGGTTCCATTTGTCGGGCATGCTTTCCTCTGATCATATCTTGCTGGTGAGTTGGTGCATGCTTCTAACCAGCTCATCACCTGTAGCTTAAAAAGTTCGGCAGCTAGGCCGTTAGCTCCGACTGCTCAGCTGCACTTCAGCGGCCGGGTTGGCGGTATAATTCGTATACTTCATGCGGTTATAGTTTAATGAAGCTGCTTGTGTAAGACTTTCTGCTGGCAGCTTTACGAATCGAAAGCCATCACCTGAATAAGGTTTCCTGTTGCCTGTCTTACAAAATTTGTTACTGTAAAAATTTTCCTTAGCAGGCTTTCTGTTTATTGTTGTTGCCTTTCAAAGCAGAACTTTACTCGCATAGCGCATTCGGTAGATACCGAAATAATTTTCTTCACATAAAAAGCACAAATCCTCGAGGTATTCTCATGCAGAACTAACCATTCCATTATACATACATATCGTTACAGACTCTTAATCTCCAAATTCCTCTATCCTGGCAAGACATGGCGTGATTTTGCATGTGTGTTGTCACATTGGTATTCCACTTTGCAACTGTTTGCAATTACAACTAAGAAAAATTATCCTATACCCACGGATAGTAGAACAAAATATGATTTATGACAAAAGGACATGCGAATCCGAATTTGAGTACGGTGCGGGGTCCATTCGACGGAGAAAATTCCGGAAGATTAGGGTGTCCTTCTCGCATGAAAAGTAAATAAAAATTGAATTCCCTGTGTGTTTGTAGTTCCCATTTATATTATATAGAAAATGAAATTTATTGCGGAAATGATAACAAACAAAACGTCTAGGAATTCTATTACATTCGGTTCTGCCCAGATATACGGATTATAAAGTTCCAAATGAGAAATGCCGGATGTGTAAAAAAAAAATCCTACAAAGGACAACAAATATCCGGAAGGCATGTTGTCAGTATGACTAGTGTTTCCGATTTTAAGTTTTTCTCTCTACTGTTTCACTGCGATTATGGGATATGCTTGTTGGGGAGCGGTGTCCTCTCTAGATGGATCGGACCACGCACATCTCTATGACAAAGATTTAATAAAACTTTTGACAAGTGTACTACACCTTTTTGGTTTTTCCTAGAACTAGTGTACGGAGCATTTCCTGTGCAGTTCGAGTGTGTGTGTTCCTAAAGAGGATTCATGTTTCGGCTTTCATGTACCCACATCTGTCCGAGACATTCATTATCCGGTCACACAGGCAAATGACAACGGACAGAGAATACTGGCCAAGGCGAAAAGATATTAATTGAATAATTATAACGGTCGTCGTCTTGTTATGGGTTATGACACGGGTTAGGGTAAGTGGGATCTTGCTAATTGTCTGCAAGGATACGCACGACAACATCCGGTATGAGTGGACTCGTCGACCCACAGTCATACACAAGAGGGGATGAAACGTTTGTCATAATTACTGGAGGTCCTCCTTGTATGCCATCGCAATGGTATACACATGTAGGTGTGATTGGTAAGTAGCCACCTGTGGCGCAAAACTGTCATGCATAGGGCTGTTTACTCAAAGGGGGTATGTTAATGGCAGTTGACAGGCATATCGATATGCAGATACTCGCATCATATCACAGAGGGAATGTTCCACCCCAACATTTAAAGTTTCTGCACTCTATTGTCAGGTACCTACCAGTTCCATATCTGATCGGCCAGGAGGTACCTAGGTCCTGGGTCACCGGGCGGTATAGGATAAAACATAATTTTCGCCATTTTGAAGATACAATGACAGTTCCTTAAAAAAAACATTAACATAACCATTTGAATGACCCAACCAGTGACATTATTGAACCCCTTTGTATTTTAACTCTGAACCACCGTCAAGGAGTTTAAGGTTCGTACAAATACCGTTAAGACGATTTAATGTAAAAATATTTCTGGCAGCTAATTTTCCGCCATGAAAATGAGATTAACTTCGGCCATTAATTTGTATATTAAAATGCAGACCTCGTGGTATAGCACACCATTGCAATCAGAGTTGTTGTTTTTTTTCTGAAAAAGGGTTAAGTTTAAGAGTCTAAAAAAAGGGTAAGAAATTAAGGCGGCCGGCGCACGGCAATGGCATTTTCATTTCTAGAGAGAAATTGTAATATCTTCTGTTTAAAAAGGGGTTAAATTCTTTATTAGAAATTAATGAAAATAAATTGTAACTCATCCCGCACCGGTGACTGTACGTGAAAAGCTGCTTCAGTTCGTTGTTTGCCTCTCAGCGACCACTCGACTTTTATCAAAGGACCAGAGGTGGGGTAACGAGAATCAAATAGAGGACAAAAAAAAAAAAGAAAAAAACAGGAATAAATCACAACGTGCCAGGCTAAGTAAACAGAATTTCCATAATAAAATTACTTTTTCATTATTCATCCATGCGGTTTCAAAACACCCCCTCAAAGCATTTTTTTTTTTTGTTCGTCAATCTGGAAACCGCTCTGGCGAGCCACCCGTAATTACTCGTAATTATGAGGAAGCAAAGATTTTTTCGTCTTAAATGAAAATAGAAAAAATAAAAAATATCTCCCCTTGAACTTTTATTTTTGTGTTCGATAAAAAATCATTTGCAAGTGCTTTTCAATTTTCGATTTTACCCGCAAACAAACCAAAAACCACCCTTAATCAAGAGCAATCAGAGGAGCCATAACATTTATCAAAATTATCACACAAATCCCTAAATGGCTCTTCTCAAAAATGTGTAATGTTATGTAATTTATAATAATTGAAGGTACAACCGTGGGGAACGCCAACCTGAACCCTTTTCTTCTCTGCGATATCCTCGATCTCTCGCATGGGGGTCACAGGGGTGTGCTGCTAAATTTCTCGCCTTTCGTTTAATTAAACAAAAGTGACACCCTTTCCGCCTCCGCCGCGCCACCGATGGGCCGTCGGTTACACAAGTGCTTGTGTGCGGCAACTCCTTTTCAAAATATAATAACATAATATAATTTCCCCAGACCAAAAGGACATTAACAGAAGTCATTACAACACCGTACCGCACCATCAAGTGGCGCGGCATTGTGATGAGGAGACAATCAGTATTCCGACATCGGGAATGGGTATACGAAAATGGAAGATTTTAACAACGTGTTTCGTTTCTTATCTCTTTTAATGGGAGTCATTTGAAACCGACATCATAAAAAAAAATAACCAAAATCTTTTAACTAGGTCTTCTTCATCTATTTGTAGGAGGACGCAGGCGGAGAAACGAGTCCTTGCGGTGATGTGAGAGCATCAATTTTATGCCAGAGATGGCATTGTTCGTTATTTGTTTGTTGGTTTCAACAAAAGAAAACCTTATTAATGTGACGAGAGTTTTTCACCTTTTTATTTTTGTTCTTTTCTTTTATTTAAATTGAAATGACTTTTTGTTGGTATTGTTTTGTTTTTTCAAGTTCTGAAGGTTTATTTGAAAGAATGATGAATCTTATAAAGAAATAAGACAAGATGTGGATGACTTGTTGTTGCTGAAAAAATATAGAGACACGTAATGAAACTAACAATAGAAGGTTTTAATTCAAGTTGTGCTACAAAAATATTGGAATTTGATAAATATAAGATTTAAAAAAAAAAAGACCTCTAGATATAAAACGATTAAATTTATATGAAGGTATATAAATTGTGACAAGCACACTGTGATGTGGCGACAAGACATAAAAAGACATGTAAAAGTCGGTAAATTTATTCCGACTGGATTTACTAAACAATCACACCTTACTGTCATTTCAGTCAACTGACAGTAAACTGACATTTGCATATCGAAAAATTGCCCTTCCCTTGCAACAGTGGGAAAGTACCAATGGAAAATTACCAAATGGTCAGTTTCCAGAACGTGGTGAACTTTTATAAATACACGAATGACAAGCTTGACAGCACAGTTATAATTGAAGCATTGAATTATGAAAACCGAGGGTTAGAGCCTTGTCACACTGGATAATACTAAGTTTTTGCGTAAACTCGCATAACCTACATCAAAAAACGAGTTTTCCAATATATTTTCATAGATTTTCTTGTTTTTATAACCCCCTGGTTTTTGGTAGCCTTAGCTCAAAACCACTACGTCACAAGTACCACGTTAACTTTTAGAAATAGAAATTGAAATTGAAAAAAATGTCACTTTTGCCTTAATTTTGGATACAAATATCTAAAAAACCAATCAAAAACAAAAAAAATTTCTTAAGGGTAACGCAGCGCACCTAAAGTGTTATAATAGTGCTATGATGGCTCTACATAAGACCTTCCGCCTTTTTTTTATGTTTTATATGATATATCAAGTCATTTCTGTTCCTATCTATATATTAATAACTATCACCCAAAATTGTGACTTCCAACCAAAACTCCTGAAGTACTGAATGAATTTGCATTCTACTTAAATCAAATGAGCGGTTGATGCTATTTTTTTTCTAATTAGTTCAAAAACAAGTGAGTAAGTGCAAGAGTTCGTCTGTGACAAACTTCTATATACCCGACCATATATACCGTGTAACGACAAATCTTAAAAGTTTTTGTCCTGAATTCATTAATTATTTCTAAAGACCACGCCCCCAAAAGTGGGCATGGGCTTAAAGTTAAAATCAATTTATTGTAATTTCGTTAGGCTTATGACAAAATTCGTTAAGACCGAGAATTATTTCGAGAAAAAACAGGTTTTTTCCTAAAAACGCCCCCTAAAAGTACGCGTAGCTCAAAACTTGGTATGGAATCTATACAAATAATATCTTTAATATTTGTTAGGTATATAGTTTTTTTTCGAATTGGAGTGCACTTTCCGAGAAATCGGGTTTTTAAATATCTAACATGTTAAAAGTGGGCATGGTCGATATTGTGGGCGGTCCAAGTTTTGTCTTCTTAGAGGTCTTGGGCCATTATTACTCTATACCAAAATTTGAGTTCCTACGCCTTGTTTTACTTGACCAAGAAAATTGGAAATAGAGATTGTCTTACATTGAAGCCAGTAGTGGGCGTGGCCGTTGGCGGATTTAACCAATTTTTACACTTTGTCAATTTAAACAACTCAATTTAAACTTCCAACATACGGACCGACAGACGGACATAGATTAAATGTCGGTCTCGATCATATCTCTTAAAGGTCTTAGGGGTCTACGGTGATTATTTCACTGTGTTACAAACTATACACTAAAATTAATATCACCTAGGTCGGGTATAACAAGCTTAGAATTTGGCTACGAACGTTGATTAGCCAGTAAAGAACATTTAAACCCTGCACAGAAACGCCAAAAAATATCCCCCGTAAGTGTTATGCCTTTACGGAGAAAAACAATGATAATGATAATGATAATGATAATGCGTTGTGCTTAATATGGTTTTACTTTTAGAGTCGGTTTTCCAGTGCTAAGTTAAACTCAGTTTAAACCAAGATCTGTTAATCAAGAAACGAAACGAAACCAGAGTTAACCCAGCGAGCTGTTTTTCGATGCAGAGTCATCTCCGTCAACAAAGTTGTCAACATCTTCGACTCTCGGAACTATTTACTCTTCCAACTCTCACTTCACAAAAAAAAAAGTGCAACTTATTCCCAGATGTCAGTTTTCATTGAAACACGCAAATCAACTGCCACTCCACATTGACAAAAAATTAAAAGAAGTTCTTACTGTTCTCCAGAGTTGATCCCAGATTAACTCACCAAATTTAACGAGTTAAGTCGAGACTAACCCCAGACCCAAGTTCACTGAAAACTCATTTCTGGGGTTAAACTCGGAAACTCAAATAATCTCGTATTGAAAAACCGGCCCTTAGAAAACAATTAAAAGTATTAACAGGGACCTGTGACTTATGGCTATACTCGAGCAGAAAAATGCCTGTGCACTTGTCTGTGACTGTATTTTATTTGCATGAATAGGAGATACACACCCCAGTGGCAATAAAAAAATTTCCGAACCCTGAGCGAACCGTGTGTATGCTGCATCCTTCATGTCTGAATTTAAGCCAAAACAAAAGCAAAATCGATAGCTTCTGCCGGCGGTGTTAGCATTGTAATGTTTTTGCCTGGGTCTTGTCGAATAAAACTCAATTTCACTTTTATAATTACACAAAGAAACATTTTTTTTCAAACAAAACTTATTTAAAATCAAATCACACTTAATTCAGCTTCGCTACTTATAATTCAACACTTTATTTCAATTCAATCACTTTCAATGTTTTCAATAATAACAAATTAAAAACCTTCTAGTACTTTCTGTATTTCCCCTTTGGTAATTTTCCGTTGGTACTTTTCGCTGAATTCCATGGAGGAAAAAATTTTCTATATCGAAATTCGAACTTGGAATACCAGTTTCCTGTCAGCTGACTAAAATGGAAGTTGGGTGTGTTTGTTTAGTGAATCGAGTGGATGTGTACTTAAAGTAAATCGATGGGTGCATTAAGCGATTCCTGCATGTCGTTTTATTTCTTCTCGCCACATGGCTCCGTTGGATGTATGATGTTACTTACAGTTGGGAATTAAATTGGTGTGACAATGTTTAGAAAGTTCGTACCATTATTGATTTATAGAATGATCCTCATTTTGACTTGGGCTGCCCCATCCTCCCCCGTAATGAATAGTGTCAACATTCCTGGTTTCTCGCAACTTCTTCATACTGAAGCTAGTCGGATGCCGAGCACCCCTCAGGCCTAGCTCCAAAAATAGTCCTTAATTGCGAGGATCAGCACATATCCGAGGCTGTTTTTTCTTTCTTTTATGGTGGGGCTGGAAGCATTTTGTACCTAGCTGACAGGCTTAAAATACCCTGAACAACAGACGCTGATGAAAAAGAATCTGCTCATTCCAAGTCAGAAGCTCCTGGATTTCTACCGGTTAAAGTTCAGTCGCCTCTCTGGGATCAGACTCCCAATGACCCGCACAATATGTATCAGACGTTACTGGGTTTTATTAAGACCTTCAGGTTCAAATTAAGAATTTATAGCTTTGTAAAGGTGGCCCTATCAGGAGTGTATACTCCTCCAGATTTTAGTCGGCTCTTACGATAGGCATACCTTACCTCAATGCTATTCCAATCCTAACCTTGCAGGTATCTTTTTAATCTTCAGGAAAGATGGAAGAAGAGATACTGAGTTCTCCTGCAGGATGGCAAAACTAGAGCAATAGTAAAAGAACTGCTATGCCCGGTCGTCAGAAAAGCTGAGCTTGGAGTGAAAGTAAAGATGTTAGTTTTTAATAGTGTTGGTTCCATTTCAACCCACGAGAAGAATCGGGGGTTGGAACCATCTAAAAGTTCGGGATACATGCTGCCAAAATGGGATGACCATACCTCAATCTCTTTCTAATGTCACATAATATATTTTTCGCACTTGAAATTTACATTTTTCTTAAGAGTCACAAAGTGAGTCGAATAAATTGTATGATTCGATTATCGTATTCCACTCACAAAATATCCAAACATTAACCTCGGCGGCGGGGATCTACCATATGCCCCAGCAGCATTTCAGGTGTAGATAAAGGTACAGCTTCCCTTAGATAAACACTCTACCACCTTCAGCCTGCTTCACTATTATCCTCACGATTAAATTATTTTCGTTAATTCCCCACTTTCAGTTTTAATTACTTAAGCGGATGGGATTATGCCATACATGGCGCTTCTCCCGTCAACTATTATACTGGCAGACACTTAAACTTTCCCGAAAGGTATATCGTATATTTAGTTCCGAAGTTCATATGTTATTCGAGAGTGTATACGTACCGGTCCCCCGGGCTCTAGGGAAGCACTTGAAATTAATACGTCCCGCATTTAAGAGCGAGTCTAGTGTGATTTAATTATGAGTGGCATATTCCACTCACAGCATCAGAAGTTTCGGGAACGTGCTGTACGCAGCCACCAGGTGTTACTGCGATGATAACATGCCTAAGTGATTCCATTTCACTTTGTCAACCAAACAGAGTACAAGTGTCAATCTTGAGACCGAAAAACTTTATCTTTTCCAAGAAGAAGGCAATAAATTGAACGACTTTCCAAGACGCAAAGTAAGCAAAACTTTTGTGACACTTAATTGAGTTCTTGGGAATCATAGTTTCGATTTGTACGATTGCACTGATGCCAAAACCGATGTATACAGAGTCGAAAAGTTTCCTTTTGATGCGGCATTAATAATTAAGTCGGCCCAGGACCAACATCTTACAGCTCCAGAGCTCGCATAAAGTTGAGTTTAAGAAGAATTCTGCTTCGAGTCATTAACATTTACGACAAGAGCTGTACGCCACCCCACTCCCGTTCGCTCAGTTGGAAAATCGTTACTGTCAGTCTCTGGTGACTAACGAACAGGATAAAGTTCCACTTGTCTGAGTTTTAATTTTAAATTTGTCCCGCCACATCCTGACAAACGATTATCATATCCTGATTAACATGACTAAAAAGACACTCGAATGGGCGCATATAACCCTTAATTTATGCGCATCGTCATATTTACGCAGCGTACGTAATTGGACTGTCTTAAGATGGTTTAATGAGGGCGGTTGAACCCTCCATTCGATCCGAGCTCAATAAAGAATTAATCAAAGCAGCACTTCACAGTTTCAGAGGTGCTTATGCCGCCGTCAAGTAGATGACCAATCGTCCATGTACGACCACTTGGCGACCAAAAGAATTCCGAGAATTCTGCAATTCAGGACTTTCGCCATTTCCCCCAGCACAGAGCGCCCCATTCCCAGGAAGGAATGAAGTAGATAATTGCCATTGCCATTCCCATTTGCACTGCTATCCTCTTTGTTTTTATTTTGCTGCTGACATTGTTTGCGTGTCCTCTCCAAGGTGATGTTTATCTTTGTCTTAGCTCTGCCATACAGCTCCAGCTTCAGATCCTGTATAATGATTCCCAGCTGGTTCATAAAAAGAAATTAACGGCCTTTTCTGCGAGTTTTTCTTGCTCCTGTTGCAAATCGTTTAATGAGGATATAACTACCCCATTTGCCAGCCCCAGAGAAAGGAACACACGGAAAAAATCCTCTTTGCCAGAAATATAATGGAGTCTACGGGATTATTGGGAAAGTTTTTACCCGCCCGGGTGTTCTGCCATTTCTTATTATTGCTTATTTAGTTGCGGGCACGGCATACAGTCAATGCAGCGATGATGATGATTATCAGGACGATGATTACAAGGGATTCGATCACGGAATTAACTGCAACAGCATGTCCTGTTTTTGTTCAATGTTATGATACGAGTGGCTCATTATGGGGGGTTCATGGGAATGACCACGAGGATTACTTTTCCGTTTGGTCATTATTGTTTGTCATTCTCGAGAGGTGGAGGCGATTCGAATTAATAGAGGAGATCATAGTTGAATTCATTTTGGGGGCAGACAGCCCCGCTTAACCCAAAGGAGCTATCTATTCGAACTTTTTTTTAAATCGGCCTGCCCCACGTCTTGGTTTCGCCACAATTTATGAGATGGACAAAGTTGTGTCATTAGTTATGCAAACCGAGTCTATCTACCTACGAAGGACGAAAAGGATACCAGCTTTACAGTCGGGTAATTAATTGTCCTGTCCAGTGGGCACACCAGACGCAGTCAGCTTGTTTGTCTTATAGATTGCCCAGGTTAAAGCTTACTGGGCAAACTCTGCTACCCTTGTCCACACAATCACGATGATCCATTACGGCCCGCACATGCAAACACACACATACTTACTTCCGAAAGAAACAAATTTCCGGTGCGACCATCGGAGGAGTGCGAGTGGGTCGCGAACAATGGGGGTTGAAATCGCCGATTTAAGGTTACAAGTACGGCACTCTCGTTGAAGCTACTTTGGGCTCGGAATGAAGGTATCGACAACGGA
This sequence comes from Neoascia interrupta, assembly GCA_947623515.1. Lineage (NCBI taxonomy): Eukaryota > Metazoa > Arthropoda > Insecta > Diptera > Syrphidae > Neoascia > Neoascia interrupta. The sequence continues at coordinate 926,832 of OX392463.1, forward strand.
AGCCGCCGATGTCCGCACTGGCTTGTTCGGCACATTGAACGGCTGGTTATTTATCGTTCACATTATCACCTGTTCCCCTTAAATGTCGAAGGACTCACTTTTGCGGGAGACGATTTTTGAATGGCCGGAAATTTTTCAGCATCTATAATGCTTCGTCAAACCTACACCAAGTGGGGCGGGCGGCCGGCAAGGCGTCGTTTAGGAAAACCCTCCCCAGACAATTTAAACTTTCTTTCTGTTTTTTTTGTGATGTCGGTAAACGAAAAAGTTTCTGCACGTAATGACATTTTGACGCAGTTACGGTTGTCCCTTATCTCCCCCGGATAGATGAGAATGTATCGTAGATGAATTTTAATAGCTCGGATGGTCCATTAAGCACAATCGAACACGAACATGATGTACCTTACTAATTGGATTATGCAAGGTGGTGCAGAAATTTTTCAGCATTGTCTGGGAAATATGTAGAGTTATTCTTATTATCAACTTAATCTTTTCACAAGAAAAGCTACATTTGAATTTTCATATACATTTTATTGCGAAATTATGATTTTTGAAAGACATGTTTGGGTCGATTCAATTTTGAAGCAGGGAAAATTACAGACGCGCCTAATTACCCCATAATATTTCCATCTACTTTGACTTTGGTTTCACAGAAAAAATATTCTTCATTTTTGGAAACAATCATGATGACTTGAATAATTGATCTACTCCTTCCTGTAACTCCTCTAATGTTTGAGTAAAATACTCGTCGATTAATTCTATTAGCAATGTCTTGAGCAACGGCGAAAAATTACAATTAAAGAACTTATAATTAAGCTCATTAATGTCATGAACGTATGTTCTTATATGGCGCAGTCAGATTTCTTTAGCAATTTTTCTATATGAACACTTTCTTTCTTTTTATCTATGTCCACTCCTTTCTAGCACTTTCTATATTTCCCCTTTGGTAATTTTCCACTGGTAGTCTTCCATTGGAGGGGAATTTCGCGCTAATTTTGGAACTATTATTTTTTCCTTTCCTTTCTTTTCCTTAAAACTGTTATTAAAAAAAAAGAAAATAGTAGTTCAAAAATGTTCTCCCTTCTTTTTAAATTTAAACGATTTTTTTTTTAAATAATAGTTTCTTCATTTTATTTTTGAGTAATAATAAAAAAGAAAATGAAAATCTAATATCTAGCTCCGAAATTCGCGAAAGTTTTTTTACTATTATTTTCTCCTAACCTTTCACTCAAATTTTTGACCTTCTTTTTTCTACTGTACTTTTGAGTAAAAGAAAAAATATTAGTTCCAAAATTCGTGCGAATTTCGAAACTATTATTTTCTTCCTTTCTTTGTATTCGCACACCGTGATAAAATTTTCTTTGGTGCAAATCTATAAAAAAAGCCCGAGATCTTGCTTGAAAATGTTTTTCAATTCAACTCGAAACAACGCCGAATTGGCTTTATTTTACTTTGCTAAAGTAAAATAAGGCCGAATGCCCGAATTCGGCGTTATTTCGCCAGGCGTTATTTCATGGCACCGTTCGAAATGTGAAACTGTTTTTGAGATACGCTTGAAAGTGTTTAAGTTTAATGACTTTAATATTACACCTAGTAAAGTCACTATAACTTCTAAGTCACTTCTAATTGGAATTCTACTCAAGAATTGGCAAGAAGCTGCAGATATTAATATAAGATTTCTGCTGCAGATATTGTCTGTATTAAACTAACTGCATTACAGTTCTCATAGTGTAATTAAAAAAAAAATTAAATAAAGAAGCCACCAAACTGAAATAGTAGGGGAAAAAGTTTACGATAAAACAACTTAAGGCTTTTTTTCTAAGAAGCCTTAAGTTTTTTTTACTTAGAAACGCACCCACATGTGGGCGTGGAGAATTTTTTTTTTTGTTTAAGCTGTTAATTACACTTATATACATATCTGTACTTTTTATTGTTCAAGCTTTTCTTGATTTCACTGTTTGTCGGATTTGTCGCTTATGAGAATGCAAAGGTAATACGACCACGCCCACAGAGGCGTTTTTCACTTTTTTTTTAAATGCCGATCACACTACATTTAAGCGCACACAGGAGCAGGCCAAATTTCAACGTCCTATAAAAACTTTGATTTTTAAAGCTAATAAATAAGTAAAGTAGGCGTGTCAGTGGGTGAATTTCAAAAATGTTTGCATTTGTACAGCTTCGGGACACAGAAAGAACAGATATGAAGTTTCAAGATCCTGGCTTAAAATTAAAGGCCTAAAAAATCCGGCAGATGGACAGACACGACTCATTGGCCTTACAATTCGATCTTGACCACATGCCCTTAAGGTCTTGGGCGTCAACAGGGATTATTTTTCCATATTAGAAACTACGAATCGAATTAATTCCTAAACTCTTGTGTAGAAAAATTCAAGGTACCTTGAATGCTTTAAGAATGTGCTTCGATGGCCTTAGTTTTTAATAAATCAGTGATAAATCATGTTAACAGAGCAACTCTCTGGGCTTAAATAAATATAGTTAAAAATATAAAAGCTAGCAAAAATCGTAGGGAAGAAAACGTAAAGCTTAATAAAAATTCAAGAATGATTTTCTTTAATTCCTAATTGCTCAATAAGTTTCCATTAGCTCTAGGTACTTTTGAATAAAAATTATTACCTCAAGATTAAGCCAAAACGAAATTAATTAATAAAACCTATTAACGTCACGCCGCATTCTGTCTCTCTCTCTTTCAAGAGTTTATCGAGAGGAAAAAAAATGTCCTTTTTAATCCTGCATAATTTATTGGCTATAAGCGTATACCCACTTTTGACTCAACAGGTCAAATACTTTCCCCCTATATTTTTTTTTCTGTAAATCAAATATCCCCCACAATGATTCCTGTCCACCCCTCAACCAGGCTTTTTTCTGTAGTTAGTTCTTGCAGAAGGAACAAAAAATATCGGAAGAAAATCCCTCACAGAAAACGAAAAAAAATCCTTGGGAAAGGCAAATTCCCGGAGAAAATCTTCTCGGAAGTAATTTTTATTTCGCAGACAATTTGCTTACTTTGTTATTTCCGTCCCCGTTGGTATTTTTAAGGATGCTCTCCCTGGATTGCCGGCCATCCCATGGGAGACTGGCGAAATAAACAAAAACAACCCAGGTATCCTCCAGGAGGAAATTACCTATGATAGAGTTGGTATGAAATTAAAAAAGTACTCAACGGGTACATATTTAAATATTAACCACGAATGCATGAGTGAATGCAGATTTCGATATGGGGTAAATTTTGCAGAAGTCATTTAACAATAAATCGACAATAAAAACTCGTTTTTAAGCGCCTAGCCGGTCGGACGGCTGTGTCAGTCTCTGCAGAGCAAGCCAAACGCCACTGACCATAAACATCCATTAATTCAATGACCAAACGTCCGTTTAATGGGGCGCTTTATATCCTGATAGGTTTTCGAATTCCGGTTCCATGGACATGCTCGAGTGGAATTGGCCGCACCACAACGGGGAACACAGTGAATGGTGCGGAGGCGTGGGTCCTGGGAGACCGGTGTTTTATGGCCAGTGCCAATTTTAATCGCCATTTGCATACAGGAATTGTCGGGTTTGTTCGTATAGTTGGTGTCGTTTATCTGACTGCGATCGAATGAATTCTTAGGCTTTAACTGGTATACGAGCACTGGGAATCAGGATTCGAAAGAGTAACATTTTCGGATGGTAATGCTAGGGATTAATCGTTGGTTAATGGCTTTTAGCTTTCCTTTGTTGCTTGTGAGGGTGGTGTTTGATTTTTTTTAGCAAATGGAACGAAAGTCGAGGGCAGCATATCAGCAGAGATCGCCATTTAGATTTGAGTTAAAATATAATGCGGCTCATGTACCCGTTCTAAAATTTTTCCTACGGGCATTGAATTCTCAATGGATGAAAGTATTATGGTTTTCTTGAAACTAGGAAGTTCCTAACGCTTCTCCTGGTACTTAAAACTTGTCATGGAGCTGCATTTTCCTAGCTTAAATCAGCTCTAAGCTACGTAAGCTATTTCGAGGATCTCCAAAAACTAGAGAAAGCATCGTTATATGTGTTGGGCGAATTTATAGTGCAAATTGGTATCCGTTAGTTGTTCAGTTACTGGCCTGAGAGATTTTTTGTTTCGAAGGTTGCTACTATCCGATGGAGCACTCAGACGCAAGTACTGTTCCATGGGCCTACCATGCAGACACCTTACTTTAATTAAGATAGGGCTTCCGCTTCAGTGATGAAGAGCTAAGATGTTTGGCACTCACCACGTCAAACCCAGAAACTCGCTTCTTCTTGCGTATTTGTTGAGCAGAAGAGGAGGCGGTGCCCGATAAAACGGACACCCGTTCGTTTCAGTTGGTGAAGCTTCCCACCTGTCCCATTTCATAGACACCGCCGAAAGGTCGACCGGACACCGGAGTGCTTGCTCCATTAGCCAGTAAAGCTTGAATGAAAGCTCAGCATGAAAGACAAGAGACTCAGAAAAAGACTGACGTAAGTGATATTGAAAAAATGCTCAATAGCGACAAAAAAGTATACGTGCCAAAGTATACGTCCCAAAGCACGATGACAACCAGTGAGTTCTATTGTGTGTTCAAGGGTCAAACATTTTGTGTTATCACTGCGAAGTATAAAGGATAGGAACTACTTACCACATTGGTCGCACTTAAGAGTTTCTATAATATTTGATATTCCTTGAGAGTTAAAAAAAATACAAGCAGTCCAGAAATATTGCAAGTGTCCATGTTTATGTGTCAATTTGTCTAATGCTAACATGGTTTGAGTTAAACCTCAAATTTGAAGCTCCAACCTATAGAAGCGAAACTATTGGAGTAAGTAAGTAAGTAAATAATTTATTCAATTCAAATATACATATATTTACAATTTTAAATATAAATAAATTTAATTTGGCCTTGGTTTGAAACCGTCTGCCAAGTGCCAACTTTCTAGAACTATTGGAGTATAATCTGAAATTCGTCGGAAAAAAACGTCCTCGATCAACGGTGATCCGCGAGGGTCTGATACAGTTAAAGACAGCAAAATCTTCTCTAAAAGGCTTCCTATAAGGTCTCGGCTCTCGGGTGCAATTAATTCGAAAAGCTTTTATGCTCTTGCGCAGGCATGATAAGTTAGAGATTGAGCAGACTATAACCTGCTTTCAAAAGGAAAACCTTACGCTACAGAAATATTTCGTCTGGAACGTTTCAATCCCTTTATTTTACTGATCTTGAGTACATCAGGTTGCAATTTATCAGCTCGAGGGACGCAGTAATCGAAAAAAAGTCTAAGTAGGTCTTTTCCAATTAAGAAGAGTATAATAATTCGTGTTGATCAAAAATGTTGATCAGAGACGGAAGTTTTTATACCCTACCCAGGGTTAAGTTTGATGTATAGTTGTTACGCAGTAAAATAATGACTTTTATTTTAAGCTAGAGAGCTGAAAGTTGGTGAGTTGGCTGGAAGTCCAGTCAAGTTTAAAAATTAGCTGAATCCACCTACAGACACGCCCAATAGCCTGTATGTGCGACCATCTATAATTTAAAAAAAAATACTATTTTCAAATTTTAGCTATGTTACAATAGCGCACTCATTTTTGGTATATAATATTGCCTTGTAATTGTCTTTGACCACGCCCACTTTTTTAAGGGATTTTAGCTTAAAATGACTGTTTTTCAATAAATATATATGAAATTAGACAAAAAACTATATGACAAAAATTGTAGTTATTAGAATTTTCTAACTTTTTTGTACATATAGTATATGCCTCCGCCCTCTTTTGTGGGCTTGGCTATAAAAAAATGATTTTTTGAGATAAAAAGGCGGAGTTTTAGGCCGAAATGTATGCAACCACCTAGTACAAAGCATTCAACAGTTATATTTTTATATCCCGCCCACTTTTTGGAGGCTTGGTAGTTTCCTTTTTGGTACTTGTTTTGGCACTTGTTCTCAGCTAATTTTGATAGTCGATAAAAAAGGCACTCTGGAACTTCTAAGTCGAGACAGAGATAGAGGTTTTGTTAGGATCTGCCACTGAGTAGTTCTGAAACTGGTAATCAAGGGATATCATCCGGAAGAGCGTCCATTTCAAAAGTTGGGATGAAAGTAAGGACATTCTGTACCGAATTGCAACTTCAACTTAAAACAGCAAGAAAACACTATTCATGCAATAAGGAAAGTTCATTTCGATTCGGTTTGTCTATCTTAAGCCATTTAAGCCTCTTAAAATTTAACGCCGAGCTAAACGGTTCTTAACGCAAAAAAAATTTCACTGAAACTCTTCCCAAGCTAGAAAAGCTAGTCTGTAAGGACAACACAAAAACAACAATTCAGTGATTAAAATATTATCTTCTGTATCGTAGCGGATTTACATCGCAATGCATTAACTTTATTGCCAAACTGACATCACTGTCATGTTCGTGCTGAGGGCAAAACAAGTATCCTCTCCACCCCCTGTATCCCTCTTTCCCTTTTCATTTACTCAAGATGTCTCCGTATACCGAATCTCGCCACCCAAAAAAATACCAAGACTAAGACTACACAAAGGACTTTACGCGAGCAATTCTTTTCTTCTTCGTTGGAAGAAAATATTTAAATTAAGTCGATAAGCTCCTTTAAATCTGTGAAAAAGTGGCGGATTTTCTTAACGCTCTTAATGGGGTGTGATTTGTTTCCCTATTCGGGATTTTTTTTTTTACTGCTCTTCCTTGTCGTATTCCTCCTGGGCCATAAAATGTGTGTTTTTTTTACTTAGTGCGAATCCTCCTTGATCACTTCAAGTAGCCTTGAGTCAAGTTGTAATGGAGAATGGGGTTGTTTCATCCCTGTTGTATTAACGAGAGTTTAAGAAACACGCACACAAGACCACTAAAAGAGTTCAGCATCTTAAGAACTTGTTCTTTTTCGAAAACAAAAGAAGGTCGCTAATTTTTTTGTAACAAAGAAAAGGAATCTTTTTGCTGTAGCTAAGAAACCACTCGATGGAAGGGGCTTCAGGACCAGAAAAGTGTGGGTGTAATTACAAACACAAATAAACGCTTCAAAGTCACTAAACAAATGTCTCCATACTTTGTGATTATTGACGAAGCCAAAAGTTGGGTACTGCGGGGGGCCAACCGAAAAACAAAAGACAAATAAAAAGCTTTTCTTCCTCCTTGTGTACCCAGCCACTCAGGAAAAACCGGAAAAACAATTGGGGAAATGATTTCAAGCATCCTTGACACAAACAGTCGTTCCAAGGTTTTCACGGTGTTTTAAGGGGGCCCACTCATTAAACAGCGCGCTTTACTTTTTCCTTCGTCTTCTGCCGCTGTGTTCGTACTGCTGAAACAAAGTGAATTAGGACGAAAGGATAACAGGAAGACTGCGGCAAATAAAAGAAATGATTTCGTTAATTCAATAGCATTGTCTAAACCACTAAAAAAGCCGGAAAGAGTCTGCAAGGGCACAGAACGGGAGCGGGAGTGGAATCTGGAAGAAAACCTGGATTTTATTCAGACGGTGGAGCGCGGTACTTTTAAATACTAATTCGACTCGTCTGGTGGGTGTGTAAAAATTGGAAAGGGGCCACAATCTCGATGAGCATCTCTGCTTACAGTGTTTCGTAAATTAGTCAATAAAAATGTTGTAATTTCTTTTGTTTTATCGAAGCCTTATTTGAATTCGTCTCGTTTTTTGTTACCCTCCGTTTGGCATTAATTGGATAAAGTTCTCATCGGAGTAAAGTTTGCCAGCCAAGTTGGTATACAACTGCCTAAGGTTGTGATGCTTCGTTGAAATTGGGCAATTAGCAGCCTTGTTCTTTATACTCCAGGAAAGCGAATGTTTTTGACGAGCTAACACGTAACTGAGTCAGAGTCCCTTGCATACGAGTTGCTTGTGGGACTTAAGTTTGACAACCTTAATGCAAAGTCAGATTTAGCAGGCATCCCAGTTAGCCAACATGTTAGAAGATAGCTTTTGCATAAGCACCAACCTAGTCGTCATCTTACCCTCGTTCGGGCATCTTTTAGAATAACTCCAACAAACAACATGGATCATCAGTTTCTCTCCAAACTCCATCAGTTAATTAAACTTAAATTAAGTAACAACATCGATGGAATGATAACAATAAGTTAGTTAAAGTCCAGTTTGCATGACAAGTGCAATAAAAAGCAATCTTTGTAGGTTTTGAATTGTTAATGGGGCAACTCCTTCTCGTAGACAATGCACAAGGCCTAACCCACAAGATTAAGACACGCTACGTAATCCAGCAAAGGAACAACACACTTGGTATTTATCTGTGTGTGAATAGACATGAATTAAGAATGTTATTCGGTGTAGTCACGGGTATTGTATGGATAAAGTGCTTCCAACCAGACATCTTCTTCCCACAATTTGGTATACGCACTCAAGTGGTATCCTTAAGGAGGGAGTCAACAACAATTTATTGCCATGTAATTGTGTTACGACGCTGACAAATGGGCGTTTGTCGGCTTTACTCTATTAAGTATCTATTAAATGTTGTATTGTGTATAGGAAACATCAACAGTGCTTGTTCTAGTTAACCGAAAACAACGATGTGGCTTCCATGAAGTTTGCAAACATTTATTTGTGCTTCGAATCCTTGCTTATCCTACTAAAGGTACAAAGTAAAGCTATACACAAAAAAATGCAATCTGTAGTGATGCGTACTCTTGTTTAGGTATACCTACCAGGAGGAGCTTGCCGAGTTAGTCTAGTCATATCCTACTTATTTCCACGGCAAGCTTTTACTTGGATACGTATATGTATATTGCCTCGTAGGGAGCAAAATTGAAAAAAGCTTTTTTCAAAGCTTGTCGGAGGGATACCTAAAAAAAAAACATTATGGGAGGGGCTTCAAAGCAAACATCCCTATATGAATCACTTTGAAAAGCAAAAACACTGTTTTCTGAGTTGGTATCATTATACCAACGTATACAAGACAGGTAGGTTGACCGTTTAACAGTAAAGCCGGTCAAGTATGAAGTCATACACGGTCCGTCGGCTTTTTTGAAGGCTTAGCAATAGCATACAATTATTGCTTAGCTTGGATATAAAGTGTTGTTTTGTATATTTGCGACTTTATGGGTTTTTTCTTTTGATGACAATTTCCGACCTTGTAGCATTTTTTCAATCGCATCTCGATAACTCATTTGCTTCGCTTATATAAAACCTATTTATGTAATATCTATTTGTATAATATTTTGAATGAAATTTTAAGAACATATCCCTATGCATACGATCTGTGTTTACGAGTTTTTAAATGCTGGTATTACAGTGCAGTAAATAAAGCGGTTATCTTTGACTATTTGCCTGAATTTCGGGTTTCAAATTCTTAAAAATATCCTTTCATTGATTTTAGGAAGTTACTATAAAGGAGTTAAATATATTCTTTTTCGAAAGTCTTCTATCCTTATTTAAGGCTAATTTGAAGTTAAAATACTGAAATTTGCATCGAAACGCAGTTTAACAAATAATTTTTTTAATTTTTATACCCGACCGAGGGTATATTAATTTTAATGCATAGTTTGTAACACAGTGAAATAATCACCGTAGACCCCTAAGACCTTTTAGAGATATGATCGAGACTGACAGGTGAGTCGATTAAGCCATGTCCGTCCGTCCGTTCGTCCGTACGTCCGTCTGTTCGTCTGTCCGTGTGTGGGAAGTTCTTAGGTCTTTAAAATTGAGCTAGGACGCTCAAACTTGGAGTATATCTTGGTTCTTATTTTATACAGACAAAGTGTAAAAATAAGTTAAATTCGCTGACGGCCTTCAATGTAAGACAACCTCTATTTAAATTTTTTTTTTTTCAAAATGCCTTTTGGTCAAGTTAGACAAGGTGCAGGAGCTCAAATTTTGGTATAGAGCAATAATGGCCCAAAACCTCTAAGAGGGCAAAAATTGGGCCACCCACACTATCGACCGCCCACTTTTACCATGCTAGATCTTAAAAAACCCGATTTCTCGGAAAGTTTATATAACAAATATTCAAGACATTACTATATTCTAGGTTTGCTCCATAAAAAGTTTTAAGCTCCGCCCACTTTTAAGGGGCGTGTTTAGGAAAAAACGGGTTTTTTCGCAAAAATTTTCGGGTTCAGCGCATTTTGTCATGATTCTAACGAAATAACAATTAATTGATTTTAATTTTTAGCCCAGACCCACTTTTGGGGGCGTGGCCTATACAAATAATATATGAATTGGGGACTAAAAAAAATTAAGATTTGGTGTTACACCGTATAAAGGGTCGGGTACATAGAAGTTTGTCACAGCCGAACTCTGGCACTTACTCACTTGTTTTTGTTTAAAGTGCTGAAAAAACGAGTTTTTTGTTTTAAAATTTTTACTAAGTTTGGCTTACTACTTAACTTGTTTATGCTTGCGTATAATTTAGTTGATAAGATGGAAATAACTCAGAACTTATATAGACATTTTTTAGCACTACCATTTCAGTAAATTGACTAAAATGATTTTACACGTATTTCGAAAATCGTGCAACATTTTAGACCAGCTATATTTTTCCTTCGAACCACAAAAAATTGTCTGTGTCTGAGATTTTTTTTTCGAAACGGCAGATATTACCGTTACTAAGATAGTGGGGGGGACACACGCAGTTTTTTAGCGTTTTTTTGCATTTTTCGATTTTAAGTCCATAAAACGACTATTCAAAATCTTTTTATACCCGGCCCAGGGTATATTAATTTTAGTTTGTAACACAGTGAAATAATCGTCGTAGACCCCTAAGACCTTTTAGAGATATGATCGAGACCGACAGGTGAATCGATCAAGCCATGTCCGTCCGTCCGTCTGTATGTGTGATGGTTTAGGTCTTCAAAATCAAGCTAGAGAGCTGAAACTCGGAACACGGCTTGGTTCTTCTGTTGCACAGGCAAAGTGTGAAGATTGGGTCAATCCGTCAAGGGCCACGCCTACTACTGGCTTCAAGGTGAGACAACCTCTATTTCACATTTTCTTTCAAAATGATTTTTGGTCAAGTTAAACAAGGCGTATTGGAACTCAAAATTTGGTATTGAGCAATATTGGCCCAAGACCTTTAACACGGCAAAAATTAGACCACCAACAATATCGACAATGGCCACTTTTAACGTGTTAGATCTTTAAAAACCCGATTTCTCAAAGTTTATTTATTTCTTACAAAGTTTTGAGCTCCGCCCAATTTAAGGGGCGTTTTTAGGATTTTTTTTTTAAATGACTTTAATTTTTAGTCCATGCCCACTTTTGAGGGTGTGGCCTATAGAAATAATATATGAATTCTGACCAAAAAACTTTAAGATTTTGTGTTACACGGTATATAGAGTCGGGTATAAAGATATTTGTCACACACGAACTCTTGCACTTACTGACTTGTTTAATCTGCTTTTCAAACTGTTTCAGAAAATTTTGGAACATCTAAAAATTTAGAAATGCCTTCATAGGTTTTATATACAAACCAAATTTTATTATAAATTTAAAAAATAAAATACCAGAATTTTTTGAAAAATAATTTAAACTAGTGGGAGGGTTACAATCCGCTTAGGCGAATCGTTGGATACCCCATCCCAATTGACCACTGTCAAGCTCCGAATTGTGTCATTAATCTTGGTTGTTAAATTTCGGTTTCATTTAACTTCAATTGTATTTAGAATTTCTCAGTTAAGAATCTTCTGCCTAAGAAAGGGGCGTGGCATCCACACCTTTTCAATAACATCGTATTTTTGTTTATATTTTTATCAGAAGGGGTATACACGTGTTGATTGCATTTTCATATTAAAAATTTGGTTTATACTTAAAAACGCCTCCAAAAGTGGGCGTGGCGAAAATTTATGCACGTGAGTTGATAGCTTACGCAAATATCTGAACATTTTGTGGTGTAAGTTTTTTGGATTTATAGGAAATATATCAAATAAAAATCGTTTATTAGAATGCATATTAAGTGTGACCACGCCTACAAGGGCGCTGTATTCGCTTTTTTTTAAATGCCAATCACAATACACTTAAGCGAGGATATTGCATACCAAATTTCAGCTTGCGACAACTTTGATTTTTAAGCTTATAAGTAAAGTGGGCGTGTCAGTGGGCGGATTTTAAAAATGTTTACACTTGTACTGATTCGGGACCTAGAAAGAAGAGATATTAAGTGTCAAGTTCCTAGCTCAAAATTTAAGGCCTAAAAACTATCGACACACGGACGGACGGACGGACATGGCTCATTCGACTAACAATTCGGTCTCGATCATATGCCCTTAAGGTCTTGGGGGTCTACGGTGATTATTTCTCTATGTTACAAACTATGGGCCAAACCTAATATACCTCCTATCCTATGGGATGGGGTATAAAAATGGTTTTGAAATTTTCGGGATACCTCTCAGAATCTTCATAATGTTCAAAAATTTCTAATGTTTTCCCAAAAACTAGAAATAATTCCTGATGTGCGTGGTTTTTTTCCAAATCTTTTGACCTTAAAGCGTCGGAGTTAGTGGTGGGAACAAAATATTTTTTTCACATTTTTTTTCGAAAATTTCGTAAAAACCGCAGTTTCAAACGGTTTAACCAAGACTTGATTTAAGCCTTTGCTAAGAATGCGGTTGCTGTACATGTTTGCCCAATATCGGCTTTTTAAATGAAGTGCTAATTAAAAAGTTATGATCTTAAACACATTGCAAGCTGGCACTTATTTTCCATTCCTTATTTCTCAAAAACTTTTTAATATTTTGTAAAAATTCGAAACGATTATAAAAACTCAAAAGTTGTTTATTGCACGCTTCAATTTTGTTCTTTTTGGCTCTTTAAAACTTTTAAAGACAGGACCAAAACACTTTTTGCATTTTTTCCATCAAAATTCAAACTGATATTAAACCGTTATTTTGTTTATATGAAATATTGCCACTGAATTTATAGGTACACTAAATTTCATCTTTCTACGACTCACCGTTCAGAAGTAACAGGTGCGGATGGACGGAGGGATGGCGGACATCGAAGATATACCATAAGTGGTCCTTTTTCCATTTTTGGACGGACCGCTAATAACGCGTGAGAAATTAACCGAAATTTTAAGGAAAACTATCGAGTTTTAAGGTTGTAAAAACTTCCGAGTTTTAACTCAAAAACATAAAAGCATTTTCAAAAACAACTTATTTAAGGTTTTTTGTTCTTTAACTGTTATGACTATCTTGTTTAAATTTGTCTGAAGTATATAACGTTTACAACGCACGCATAATGTAGTTATTAAAAACGTTTCCAACTTCAAGTTTTAAAACTTATTTTAACTCATTTAAACTGCATGTTTTACCGTTTTTTCAAACCCATGTCCTCAGAGGTTGTAAAATTAAAAATGCTTAACGTTAATAAATAAAAAATTCAAAATATTTTATGGGTTTTAATTTTTAAGAAAGGTGAAAAATGCCAAGGAAAAGTGGATCCTTTTCTTTATTTTCGGGACGGTAATAGGCATAAAATTGGGGAATAATAATGAACTGTTATTATGCGAGGTACAATCCGAGTAACTGATCCCCTTAATAGAAGATCTTTTTAAATTACTCTTTGCTTTTGCCTTATATTATTTGTAGGTTGAGCGACACGATAAGATTTACTTAGTGGACCTTCAACCTGCCCAGTTCGAGACAATTGTTTTCTGTGTATCTAAAGTAGGGTAAAAGTAGGGACAATGCACCCTCTATCCTGTGCGGTAGTCTTGCTGAACAAGTTGTTCACAGATTAATTTATCCACCATAATTTGATTGGCTCCAAATTTAAAATTGGAAAAAAACCAGAAAAATGTTGGGGCAAGTAATGCTTTTGACAAAGATGCCACAAATTAAAAAGGAAAATCTGGGTAGGGTCAATTGAGTGCACCTCTAATGGGAACCCGGCCTTGTGGGAATAGAGAGATTAGAATATCAGGTTAGAAGCTGCAGGACCTTGGCAAGTCAAGCAGCAGCAGAAGTTCCCTTAATGGGGGAGCACACCCTTAGTGAAGAATTAAGTAAATTAGTGAACTTAGACCTAACTAACCCCTGGGAAAGAGGCGATTCAAAGCATGGGCTTATTACTATTTAAATAAAATATAATTAAAAGGACATTTGTAGAAAGTTAAAAAGTTTTTCTTAATAAAGCTTTCCTTTATTTTGCTTTATAAAATAGGTGTAGGACAAAGCGGATCAGTAAACACTTTTTGAAGGGCTACGTACATTCACAATTTAGTATAAATCGAAACCAAAATTTAGGGCTACATCTAAAAAATATATTGAAAGAATTAAACCTTTTGTTTCTTATAAACTACCGTGATGCGTTGCAAAATTAAATCAATTAGAAAATCAGAAAGGAGCAATTTTCAACCCACACCAAACTTACATACACAAGTGTAAATTCTACAATTGCTAGACGAGCTGTGAAATTTTTGATACGGGCCAGGCCAAAGACAATTGCAAACCAACTCAAAGGTTCACCAGTCGTCCCGGTGTTTACACAAAAATGGATACAACCAACACCGGGCTTGGAACACTATACAGCAGTGGCTACCCACTCTCCAGGACACATAAGCATTTGTGGGCAGCCACAAAGTGCCTGCTTCCATCCGATTTATCTGATTAAGTGTAAACGGAACCATCTCGGCATCAGATGATTGAATTAGCCATTTGCAGGGCAAACAACAGCACGGACGTATGCATATACATCAGAAGGAGGGTATCGCTTCCAAAAGCGAAAGGCAATAACTGCTTATCACTTACTTTCGGAGTAATGTGGTTTTGTTCAGGAATTCATATCTTTCCGCACTCATCATCGATTGCAGGAGCACCACCATAGAGACCAGTGTACCACCACACAATACTGTTCGACGAGACGACAACGACGCCAGCAAGGAGTACCCGCACATAAACGAGTCGGCACACATCCTCGCCTTGGCCCTCCAGGCAATGAATGAACGATTTCCCGGCGATAAGAAAGGATATTAAACAACCCCAATTGGTGGGTTGGGGTTTGTATTGGCAGTGCATGGGGAGCCGCCACAGAAAGACTCAATTTAATGGGCTCTCCACAAAACGATGCCTCAGTCAGTATGTGCACCACACAGACACGGAGCCACAATCTTTCACGTCACCTACCTCACCTCACCATCTTCGAATTCACTTGTTATGAGGTGATTCAATCAGATGCTCTGCCTAATGTCGGTTATAATGGTTTCTTTGAACGGAAGCTGATGGTTTAATGAAGTCGTTAGTCTTTATGTGCGTCGGCAGCTCATACCGATCGGATGGGGAGAGAGCTGCCGAGAAAATTTAAATAAATTCGCCTGAAAGCTAATTCAAAATCTCCTTATGGGAAACCTCAGATGCAAATCTTGCGCCTTGTCCAACTAATCCGCTCTTAATTAAAGATTTCCTTTCCTGGAAGCCGAAGCCATGTGCGGTACATAGGTACAAATTGGCTGGCAAGTAAGAGCAACTTGTCCTGATGTCCTTTTCTTGGTCGTCGATAATCTTCGAAGCGAAGAAATAAATCTTGACAAAGGACTTTCGCAACTTGTTTGTCTTGGCAAAGTTTGTCCTCTGGACCGGCATGCTACACCGGCGGCAGTGCGGCAATAAACACAATGCTACTCCACTATGGGTGTACACCATAAGGTGTTATTATAATTTCCGTCGTCTGTTTACGTCCTGATAAGATCATAATCCCATTTATGTTCGTACGTCTTCTTTTGGGCCACCGAAAGGGGTTCGTTCGGCTTAGTGGACTGGGTAGTGCGGTGTAGTCTGCGCAGTCAATATGAATAGTGTTTATGTTTAAACTGAGGTCAGAGAGCACTAAATCAACTGTGCCCAAATACGCAAAGTTTCTGTATGGAAGCGCAAAGTTTTGCCAAAGTGTGCGCCCATACGTATACCTCTACCCAAGAGGGGCACGAAGGACCTGGGTAAGCTTCTTATTGCCGAGGAACTGTGGCATCGTGTCGAAAAACGAAAAACAGAAGAACATCCTGCAAACTTTTGGACCAAGATAATAGAGTTCCAACTCAAAAGAATATTTCTAATGTGCGTCGTTGTGTGGGATGTGATGTGATTATAATGATAGCGGAAAGTATATATATTTTGTTGGGTTAAGTTGCCCTGTAGTTAAATATTTTGCATACGGGACGGGCCACCACTAATCCTTGAAAGGGTGTATATTTGCAGTGGCTTTTAGGGGTTCGCAATCGAGCAGCGTGTCGCTTTTGAGGAGCTTAGAATACCCAGATTATAAGTTAATTTTGAGAACATTATTACTTTAAGTCTAAGATCTGTCATTCTCACTCCCAGCTGAAACTCACTTGAAAAATGTCAATGACAATGACATCCGTCCAACAATCACGGCTAAGAATATATCGTTGCACCGCACCCCACATAAATGGTGCTTGTCGATAAAATATGGCCATCAGCAATGGGGTAGGCAACAAAATTGACAGCAATATTTGTCTAACGTGTTAAAACTTCAAAAATAAAAATATGCAAAGGAGTTTGGTTTGATTTTTTTAAGCGTGCCATTTATATCTATAAAAATAAATAGAGTGGCGCAACAGCTCGAGGTGAACCAGGGCCAACTTCTCAACAATGTATGCTGGTGTGTTGATTTCTTTTCATACAAGGGGACCAACAATTTTTTGCCGAATCCGAACGGCAGCTTGAGAAGTTTTTTCAAGACAATTGATACTCTCGGAGGGCTTGTCAAACCCTCGCGGGGGTGGGGACCGTGAAAAAAAACAAGTCTTTTTTTCAGGTGACAATGGCAGGATTCGAACCCAGGCCTCCGGCGTAGTAAGCACACACACTAACCACTACGCCACGGCACCCCACCCAATTATATTTCAGTCTTCCACAATTTTTCACTCCCCAAGAATTGACTTTATCTGAAGAACTGGACCTTCAGCTCACTCATCAACTTTTAGCTCTCTAGCTTAAAATCTAAGGCCTAAAAGTTGTTAACTAACGTACGGACGGACGGACTTGGCTTAATCGGTTCTACAGTCTACGGTGATTATTTTACTGCGTTGCAAACTATACATCAAACTTAATATACCCTGGGTAGGGTATAAAAATAATATATACGTGCAGCCCTACACAGCCTTATATACGTGCAACCGTAATGTGGGAAAAATTTGGTCCTTCTCCTAGTAAAACAAACTGGCTAGGCAGCCTACTGGCTGGTGGCTAGGTATAATCAAACAGAAAAATCTCAAAGCCTTATCTTAGGTTCAAGGAATGGCTTGGCTCGTCACCACAGGTGCTCTGAAATCCACTACTACCATAGGGTTAGGGACAATCCTAAACCTAGCGCTTATAGATCTCTTCATTAAAGAAAGCGCAATGCCATGTTGTATTCCAACTGCTGTTGTTGTATTCCAACTTCTGTCACTTCTCGGGACAGGCAGTTGGAATACTACATCCACAGGATGTTCAATCTTACACTCACTGGGCTGCTGTGTAGGAGCACATACCATACCTATAACAGACCATAAGACCTTCAATAAGGACCTTCAAGACTTCAATCAAGACTACACCACTCACATTCCTAGCAGAGAAGACTGGAGGCTAGACACCTTGCTTGATATCCAAAGACCTGGCATATAGTCCTTTTACTGTTAAATTTCCAGGCTTCTTTTTCGCCATCGAAATGAAGTTGTGAGCCATTAGTTGAGCCATTAACTGAAGGTAATATGCCTTCTATCAATATTGGCACATAGTCTGCATATGTACTCACGAAGAAGGTTTTCTTTAACAACTGGTTTTCATGAGCAGGGAAAGACACCACCTATACAGATATTACACTCCCTGCTAACTTTTATTTCCTCGTGCTTAGCGTGAGATTGCACTTCTTGGAAGCATGGGTTAGATAGGTTTTAATGGCTTGGGTTTTTTGGCAAGGACGTGGTCAAAGGATAGACATGTGCGCTCAAGAGGATACAAGCATCCACAGGTTTCTAAACCCACCTCTGTCTATCAACTCCTACTCTCACCTCCCCGTGGTGAACACCGGGTGCCTAGTACCTCAACTGGAGATTGGGTTCCAACCCCTTTGGAAGGTTGTTGGGGGTAGCAGACGAGAGAGGGGGGGAGGAGTGTTCCCACTAAGGCACTTCTCCTTGCATCCGGACGGCAGCGGAGGAATTCCCCAGATGGAATCAACGGTGGCGTCCATAGTTCCAGTCAGGCCGAACTACTTAGTGAACACCTTATATGGGCTACTACGACGTATTCGGAGCTCAGGCCTATAAGGAGCGGGCTATCCGGCTCTCCGTCCTTAGAGCTAAGCAAAGGATCTGGTCCTCCAGGTTGGGGGTCGTGCCGTCGGGGTGACTTCCCGGCCACGTAAAGAAACACCAGTCACGAAGCAGAAACAAGCCTCGGATTCGGACGGATTTACTGTTGACGACCAATGCAAACGAGAAAAGGACAACGAGCTCCGGATCTGCACGTGGAATGTTAGGTCCCTTAACAGACCACGTGCAGCCGAGCAACTAGCGGAGGCCCTTAACGACTGCAAGGCAGACATTACTGCCATCCAAGAAAAGCGGTGGGACGGGCCGGGCAAAAGAAGGATGAAAAACTGCGACATCTACTACGGCGACTGCTATCGGCATCAAAGACAGCGCCTATTTGGATGTGGTTTCGTCGTTGGAGGCAGACTTAGGCAAAAAGTCTTGAGCTTCAACCCTGTAAGCGAGCGCCTCGCGACGATCCGCATCAAGGCTAAATTCGCCAACATTAGCCTGATATGCGCACATGCCCCCACAGAGGAGAAAGATGACGAGACCAAAGATATGTTCTACGAGCTCCTGGACAAAACTTATGAGCAGTGCCCTAGCTACGACATTAAGATTGTCCTAGGCGATTTTAATGCCAAGCTAGGAAGGGAGGGCATCTTTGGTCGTACTGTCGGAAAGCATAGCCTGCACGACACGACCTCCGATAACGGATTCAGGCTGATCGACTTTGCTGCGGGGCGACACGTTGTGGTAGCTAGTACACAGTTCCCGCATCTCAATATCCACAAAGGGACATGGAGATCTCCCGATCAATCAACCGTCAACCAGATTGACCATATTGCGATCGACGCAAGGCACTCCTTCAGTATCATGGATGTCCGAACTTTCCGAGGGGCCAACATTGACTCGGATCACTACCTTGTTGTAGCCAAGGTACGGCTGCGGATATCCCGACCAACGCCAAGTAATGGAAATACTGTGAGGAAGTTTGACGTCGGCCGACTAAAATCGCAAGAGATCGCCAGGTCCTTCTCCGACCGAGTCTCTCAAAACCTTCTACGAAGTCCTATGCAACCAGCATCAAGTATTGATAGCCAGTGGCAACATTGCCAAAATGCCATCAGAGACGCCGCCTCTGAAGTGCTGGGTTTCACACGGCGACCACAACGAAACCCCTTTTTTGACGATGAATGCCGGCAAGCACATGCAGCTAAACAGGAAGCATACAAAGCGGCGCTGCACAGAAGGACTAGAGCTGCTCGCGAGCTCTACGAGCAGAGGAGGAGAGAGGAGCACCGGCTTCTCCGAAGGAAAAAGAGAGAGCACGAGAAGCGCGCGGTTGAAGAGATAGAGAGATGTTACAACAGGAATGAGGTTAGAAAGTTTTACCAAAGGATCAAAAGGTCCTGCCAAGGGTATAAACTTCGAACTGAAGCCTGTAAGGACCATCAAGGGAACATCGTTGTAGAATCGCAGTCGGTGCTGAGGATTTGGAAAGACCACTTCTGCAGACTGTATAACGGCGAGGACGAACCAAATACCGCTGTCAGGCAGAACGAACCATTCAACCCAGGCGAAGACGTTACCGACGAAGCATACGAACGATACCGCCCACCCGACCTGGAGGAGGTGAAAGTAGCTGTGTCTAAGCTCAAGTGCAACAAAGCAGCCGGAGCAGACGGCCTAGCTGCCGAACTTTTTAAATCCGCTGGCGATGAGCTGGTTAGGAGCATGCACCAGCTCATCTGCAAGATATGGTCGGAAGAAAGCATGCCCGACGAATGGAACCTCAGCATTGTTTGCCCGATCCTGAAGAAAGGAGACCCTCTGAGTTGTGCCAACTACAGAGGCATAAGTCTTCTTAACATCGCAAACAAGATCTTTTCTGCTGTACTGTGTGAACGCCTGAAGCCGTTTGTCAACAATCTGATAGGCACATATCAGTGTGGCTTTAGGCCAGGAAAGTCCACCATCGATCAAATATTCACACTGCGGCAGATCTTGGAGAAAACCCAGGAATTCCAAATCGATACACACCACCTCTTCATCGATTTCAAGGCCGCGTATGACAGCATCTATAGAGACGAGCTATATAGCGCAATGTCTAGTTTTGGCATCCCTGCCAAACTCGTCAGTCTGTGCAGGATGACGATGGAAAACTCACGCTGTTCCGTCAAGGTCGGCAAAGACCTCACCGACCCCTTTGATGTCAAAAAAGGATTTAGACAAGGCGACGCGCTGTCATGCGACTTCTTTAACATCATACTTGAGAGAATTGTGAAGAACTCTCGCGCCAACACCAGAGGTACAATCTTTCAAAAGTCCGTTCAACTACTTGTATACGCAGACGACATTGACATAATCGGTAGAACAAAGCGTGATGTCAGTGAAGCCTTCGTGAGTATTGGGACGGAAGCGGCGAATATGGGTTTAGCAGTCAATGAGGGCAAAATCAAGTATATGCTGTCATCAAGAAAAGACACCCAACACCGACGTCTTGGACAAAACATCACCATCGACAGCTATAACTTTGAGGTAGTTAGGGACTTTGTCTACCTGGGTTCCGCTATCAATTCAGACAATGACACCAGCGCTGAAATCAAACGAAGGATAACTCTTGCCAATCGCTGTTTCTTTGGGCTAAGAAGGCAATTGAGTAGCAAAGCCCTCTCTCGAGCAACTAAAGTGTCTCGTATAAGACACTGTCATGTATAAGACCCTCATCATCCCAGTCCTGCTTTACGGTGCAGAAGCATGGACCCTGTCAAAGGCGGATGAAAACACTTTAGGCTGCTTCGAGAGGAAAATTCTTCGGACGATTTACGGTCCCGTCTGCATAGACGGAGAGTGGAGGAGGAGATATAACATCGAACTGTACGGGCTGTACAGCGATACCGACCTAGCCAAAAGAGTCAAAACACAACGTCTACGATGGCTGGGTCATCTAGAGCGGATGGACACCAACGCCCCGGCCCGGAAAATCTTCGAATCCACACCGCAGGGACGACGCGGTAGAGGAGCACCGAGGCTCAGGTGGCGCACGCAAGTGGAAGGGGACCTCAGCCAACTTCGCGTGCGAAACTGGAGACGGCTAGCTAGAGACTAGCTGGCGAAGCTTGTTGGCTGAGGCCCAGGTCCACCCCGGACTGTAGCGCCACCTTAAGTAAGTAAGTAAGTTTTTGGCAAGGACGAAATACCCATACGGTCCGGTAAACGCAATAAAAATTGCGTTATGTGGATGAGTTCTGATCTCATCTGAAACAGAAACACGAACGGTTGCTTAACATTTCGGATGCTTCGCCTGCATTCGATCAAGTCACAAATTTTGAACCGTTTAGAAATCTGTAGGCTACACCTACCGTAACAAGTATTCCCATTCGCACTCCATCAAAATCCGAGATTTAAGTCGGCTTAAGTCGGCTTTCCGAAATGTCCCTTTACACGCAATTCGTATGCCACAACCATAATAGCCGTTTGCTCGATTTCGTTAGGTCTTCGTTAACTTTTGCTGTCTTAAGTTTAGTCCCACTCGAGTGAAAGGTTCAGCACGAAAGTTTGACAGCTGGTTATATACCCACAAACTTCACACGATTTCCGAAACGTTTAAATAAATAAATAAATAGATTGGCGCAACAGCTCGAGGTGAACCAGGGCCAACTTCTCAACAATGTTTTTGCCGAATCCGAACGGCACTTTGAGAAGTTTTTCAAGACAATTGATACTCTCGGAGGGCTTGTCAGATCCTCGTGGAGGTGGGGGCCTTGAAAAAGAACAAGTCTTTTTTTTCAGGTAACGATGGCAGGATTCGAACACAAGCCTCCGGCGTAGTAAGCACACACACTAACCACTACGCCACGGCACCCCACCGAAACGTTTGCTGAAGTCTAATATGGGCACCGTAAGCATTTGACATTAGGTTAATCCCACTTCAGTCAATTATGGTTGGGGCTTAAGACCTCAAAACTGTTCTAAATCCTGTATTCTGTTTGACGTTTTAATAAGCAGTGACACTATTTGCGAAGATGTCATTAATGAATTTATGAATTTAATGTTGTTTCGGGTCAGTGAGCTTTTGTTGTGCAACATTATGGAATGCATTCAAGAGCCACAAAAATCTTTTTAGTTTTGTAAACCATTTCGTTGCATGTACGGATTTTGAGACGATTTTTTTTAAATTGCTTTGAGGAAGATATTTAAAAATCTTGAAACCTCAAATAGTAAATCTAGGGATTTCTTTTAAATGCTTTGAGTATTTTTGCAAAATTTAGGATTTTCATGCGTATTTGAATGAAATGAA
This sequence comes from Neoascia interrupta, assembly GCA_947623515.1. Lineage (NCBI taxonomy): Eukaryota > Metazoa > Arthropoda > Insecta > Diptera > Syrphidae > Neoascia > Neoascia interrupta. The sequence continues at coordinate 949,352 of OX392463.1, forward strand.
AAAAGGCAATGAAAAAAGTTGAAGGCTCATCCCCCATTTCAAAATGTTACTTGGATGAGAATCCGCCCTAACTCCAAAGCCTAGTAGACTGCATCGAGGCTCGTCGGTGCTCAATAAAAAACAATTCAAAAAGTTTCAAAACCAAATCCAGTTAAATTGCCGCCAAAGTTAATTAAGAAAATACACTTTGTTTTGCCAGTTAATTCAAGTGGAAAATGAAATCATTTCGCATTCGCCTTTTCGAGCCATTTACCCCCTTCGCGAGAGTACGAATACGAATACGAGCACTGGTTGGTGCGTACACATTGGTTGTAATCCGTTTCCGAATTATACTCGCGTTTCTTATTTACTCATAACTGCCATTCGAGATACAAATCTTTGGGCAAGTGACACCATCGTGATCACAGAATTTTTGCATCGTGGGGATGTTTAATTTCATTTTAAGTACACCAGCCCTAGATGAAGGGGTAGTATTGTAATAATGTGAATCTCTTACAAAAGTACACGCTGCTCAGGCAAGAAGTATACTTTTGACATCCCTTACAGATGCAGAGGATGCTTTTGTGGTGTGGCGTGTATCCGCTTGGTGGCTGGAGATCGCTTAATGGCTCCCCGGGGAACTATAAAGGACAAATTAATTGGGGTTAGAGTTAAGTAAGTGCTTGGTTAAATATTTTGATCATGAGTATTCATGGCGAACGGATAAATAAAACATTTTTCTTCAAATCGGGGCTATAGGAGAGATTTATTGGCTTAGAAAGGCCCGGGGGCCATGATTGTTTTAATTGGTTTAGTCTTGCTTTGTGCTACCATCATAGAGAGTCGTCATAAACGCACATTGTTACTCTCTAAAACAAGCGATCTCTTGATCCACACACTTGTGTGGACATAGTTGCAGGTTAGTCAAAATGTTAAAGAATGAAAACAACCACTTTTCTTCCAGCTGATTCATTGCAATGTCATTCATTAATTTTTGGAATTTAAGTTAACTGCTGGAGTTTCTGACATTTCAATTTCCCGAAGCTTCTCACTTCACTGGATTTAAACCCCAACTGCTTGCCCCCTAAAACAATTATGTAATCATTAACCATCGCACCAACGAGCGCGTCAAGCGGCAGACTCCTTCGTTTATCTAAAACAATTTTCATACTTTATATGAAATGGTCCCTCGAGGTGTCTAGTACCTATACCATGGCCAACTGTCCAGTGTCCACATGCAAATTTCATGTGCTTTACATGTTTCTTCTTCGAAGCACCACAATTTCAAAAACAAAAAAAGGATACGGAAAAACACTTCCGCCGGCAATCTCACATGAAGGACCAACGTCCAGCTAGAAGGAAGCATAACATCCAGGATGGATTACTCTGCTGCCCATTTGGTGTTGGCCTACCAAAAATGAATTTCCCTCGTTAGGTTAAAAAATAAAACAGAGAGCATAAACCATCGCAGCAGTGCGGGTGTGGCTCGTTTATCCTTTCATATCTATTTGGGGGATCAATTTAGCATCCACGTCCCACCAGGATATGAAAATCTCACAAAGTTTTCTGCCGAATTTAATCCAATAATAAATGGAATACTTCTGACCTCGGGCATTAAATTAAATGTTATCAGGCGAGTGCAGAAAATTATCAAAGCGTTCGTGGAATGGACCCAACCCGAGAGCTCGGTTCACATATACTCGAAAAACGAAGCGAACAAGGGTGACTGAGTGTGGAAAGTGGCCGCATTGTGAGTGACCTTCTGCAAAATGTTCGTATAACACTCATTTTCGAGGTGTATCGGGTGGTGGAGGTTGCAAGGCAATTAAACTGAATATGTTGGATTGAGTTTTGAATGCGGTGAGCCTCAGACGGATGGTGTTCCTTCATCATCTTACAACCGGAGGCAAGATTAACTTTTTAGTCTACTGATCAAATAATTTTGATTGATATGTTTTAATAAGAAAAAATTAACCACTATAAGCGTAACAAACTAATTGTGATGTCTTGGAGATGGGATTACCTTATAGATCATCCAATTAACATATATAAATTGAGAAAAGGACAGGTAACGGGTGAATTCTAACCTTCACCTTCAAGGACCTTTATGTCTCTCAAAAAACGGACTTTTATTTTTTACCCCGAGAAACTCGGCAGCGTTTAGATTCCGGTTATAGGCCTGAAGAAGACTAGTACTGCATGCTCGCAAGCCTTTCTAAGCCCAGCCCAAAGAACAAGAAGCTGCTCAGTAAGTTGTGCTCCTGCGCGATCGGAAGCCACACTGTAAGTCCACTAGGAATCGCTTGGCGTCAGTTTGAAACGCGTTTCCAACACTTGATACCCAAATCGGACTTGACATACCCAAATATACCCAAGATTTTTGCTAGTCGCGCTGCAAAACCACGTTATTGACACGCTACACATTTAGTCGCTTTGCTTTAAATTGCCCTCTGAATATACAGTTCCAATTCAAGAGTCTTTCTAATATTTACTGATTTAATTGCCTCACAATCAGGGATTAATCTAAACTGAGACTACTGTCGAAAGAAAAAACCATGTGTGATTAACCGGCAGGGTACGATCCTGCAACTCTACCATTTGAGGTACAGTGAACACTAAACTGAGACTGTCACCTTTCGATTCCCTGTTGTGGATTCAGCAAGCATAATTTATTGCTCTCTAGATCTGCTTCTTTTTAACTTAATGCATCGAAATCACCCATAATAAAAAAGAAATTTATGTCAGAAAATGTGTCAAAAGCAGCTTTAATTCGTCCCAGCAAAGCCACATACAACCTAATCTTAATTCGGTGCTGCACCAGCAAGTCATACGAAAGTCAATCGTTCAAGCTACTCCTTAAAGACAACAGCAGTCTTTCTATTTCTATTCTATCTTCTGTCTATGCAGAGTTCCAACCTGCTTAAAACTGGATTCAAAACCATCGATACGCGGCTTGGGCCGAAACGAGTGCTTTGCGAGTGGTCCGTATGTTTTGAAACGCGAGTTCAGGAGTTCAATAAGTGACAGAATTGATGTTGTGTGTGTATCTTATATGTGTAGTGAAGAAAAACTATTTACTAAGAATGCGAAAGAAGACTTTGATGTGGACAATATTTGAAAAATATTTTGACTCGGCCAATCTCTGCTCTATGCGAGCAGATAACCCAGGTGGATATTAGACTTACTTTCGACTATTTAACCCCTACGCGGAACAAAAAGACAGCTTCACAAACTAGTTTTGGCTTCGTCTACGTTGGCTTTGAATCAGCTTGGTTATAAAAATTAGACTTGGTGTTTTTCGTTTTCCGAGTGCTTATTTGAAGTGGGCGCCGTAGTGCAATAAAATTTTTCACGTAGTGCAATAAAATTTCCCCAGGACCAGGATCTGACGAAACCTCCGGGAGTATCACTTGTCAAGAGAGACTTTTCAATTTGCCATTCGGATTCGGAATCTGTAAAAAATTGTCAGTCCCCTTCATGTGTGAAATAAACACCTAAACACACAGCGTGCTCTGTTATTTAGAGGTCAGGTAAGTGCTCTGAGCTGTCAGATGAAGCAAATGTTCAGCACATTAGAGCAAGAGCTTCGCAAGGTACTAACATAATGTGACAGTTGACACTAATGTTTTCTCTTTAAGGCAGCTTCACATACCTTCGACGTCTTTGCAGAGGAATAACACCACAACAACAGCACCCCCGCCCGCTCAACCCATCGATGACGGTCTTTAGTGTTCCAATTCCAGAAACGCACAGCTCATTCCACCTTCCATAGGATTCATTTTTGGTGGCGATGCCTCACAACTAGGCTTTGGCTTTGTCTTCGCCCCCTTACGATATGTCAGCTTCGAGTCTGTTCTGAAATGACGTTTCTTAAAAAAATATTCTTTTTTTTCTGGAAAAATTGTTTTCTTTGTTTTCTCAATTGTTGCAGTTACATTACGTTACATAACTTTTTTTCTTGCGGCAAAGCCGCATTGTGTTACGAAGCGTTGAAGTCGTATGGCTGAGTTTGTCATACCGAAGCGCAGGCAAAGGCTTCTTCGCTTTAAGGTTGTCAAACGAAACGCTGAAGCAGAAGCTGCTATGTGTAAGGAGACTTTGAAATTGAAAAGCTGAACTCGTAAACGTCAGGTTGAGGTGGAGCCAAAACTTGTTTGTGAACACCGCTTTATGCATATAAATAAAATTAACTCTAATTATAATGAACCCAGGGCTTTTAATCTTCACTCTTCAAGTTACGCACCTTTGTGCGCCTCACTTTTTATTACTTTTTAGTCTTCATCTTAAATAAATAAATAGAGTGGCGCAACAGCTCGAGGTGAACTAGGGCCAACTTCTCAACAATGTATGCTGGTGTGTTAATTTCTTTTGCATACAAGGGACCTACAATTTTTTGTCGAATCCGAACGGCACTTTGAGAAGTTTTTCAAGACAAATGATACTCTCGTAGGGCTTGTCAGACCCTCGCGGAGGTGGGGGCCGTGAAAAAGAACAAGTCTGTTTTTTTTTCAGGTGACGATGGCAGGATTCGAACCCAGACCTCTGGCGTAGTAAGCACACACACTAACCACTACGCCACGGCACCCCACTTTTTAAGTCTTTATCTGGGCTGGGCTTAATTTATGTGCCCCATAAAATTTAGGGTGGCGACCTAGATTGATGAAGAGGTTAGATTTAGGGGAAAATGTGTCGTCGCGCTTCTTCGGGATCGCTTCGGATTGCTTCATACAAAAGCGTCAGAAAATTATGGCAACAACGATGATTTAAAAGAACTGTTTGGAGTCACACCTTCACTGACGCAGTCGGAAAGATGTGTATTGAACCAATTCATTGAGCCAAGTCTGTAAAATTAACTCAATTCTGCCTACGCAGCAGACAAAATTTTTATATATATAGAACAAGGCAATTTTCCTTAGATGGATCTATGAACTGAACCTGCATAATTATCAATGAAACCTCGGCTTTTTACAATTGCTTAAATCGTTGCCAAAAGGAAATAAAATGGATTGGAAATTAAAAAAAAAAGGTTCAATTGAACTTGACATGTAATATGAAGCAATCCGTTTGCGGACGGAAATTTACAAAGGACTGACTAGGGTCGTCTTGTTGATTTAAAGTATCTGAGGAGAAATCTTATGTTATGACATTAGCTTCAACTTGCTTTGGCCTAGTTTAGTTGGCCTACAAGTTGGCTAAGTAGGTTAACGTAGCTTTGTTTGCTCTTCTAACGAAAAAAAAAAAACATTTTTAACTTAATCTAAGTGAATGTAAAATAAAAAGAAGACCCATGTCATATATAAAATATTACACCAAAGAACACGCAAAACTCAGCGACCATAGTTAGTCATAAATCGTGTCCCGTACCTGCAAACTCATTACATTGAGTGGTTTCTGATACAAGAAATGCTCGCACGTTTCGCAACACTACCGCGTTTTCGAAAAGTTTTCCAATTTCTTGGATGCAGTTAATGGTGGGTAACTCTAATTTTTTCCATGACTAAACAAGAAACTTTTTTGATGTTTTTAAAACACAGTTTATGAGTTCAATTGTACTTTAGCCATTGCACAATATACACTTGGAAACGTGCTGAAAGTTTTATACTGTGAGATGTTCACAAGCTCAAAAAAAGTTGTGTCTTACAAATCATCTCTGGCGGAAGATGCAATGAAATCGTTACCAATGCCACCTGATGTCATAGCGATGACGCCCCCGACAACTATATGAGATTGTGCGAAACCTTGGTTATAAATTTTTCAGGGAAAAAAATACCAGAACCATCCCCAGCTAAATGGTTTCCAACAAAAGAGACTCGTAGTCCACCTTACGGCCAAGATTATATATTACGAAATTCCTTTTCATGTTGGAGGACATTTTTTCTACTTGAGATATTTAAATGTGTCCATTTGAATGTCCACTTAATATGGAATAGGACACATGTTGTGATGTATGACATTCGGATAACAACTTGAGAATGTGATAAAAATTCAAAAGATGAGAACTGAATGAATTCCTTATGCATAATGAAGGAGGCTTCAGCATTTAAATGTGCGACACAAAACCCGGGGGCAGTTACAAACGAGAAATTTGCGAGTCAGCACATTTTATTCTAATGCCAGGGGACCATGAATAATATTTGCCGTGCTTTGAGGAAGCACCAGACACAGATAAATTATTCAATGAAACAAAAGCGAAAATGTGAAATTATGCAACACTCGAGAAAAATACATCCTACACTCTGTAATACCAAAAGCACTCAGAGTTCAGAAAGCTGCAAGGATTCACCCTATATCGCGGGGAGTAATTGAGCCTTTGCGGAAGACACAAAACTTCTGGCTTTTGTTCTCAAGGCGCAAATCCCTTATGCATATTCTTTTATCACCATCATCCCTTTGTTTTCGTCGCCGTGAAAACGTAAATTAGCAGTATGGTGGAGGTGTCGGTATACGGGTAGAAATCCCCGCGCCAAGTTGTTACTGTCACTTCAACACCAGCCGACGCGTAGTGTGGTTACACAGCATTTCGTCAGAGGCATGCCTGCTAGTGACAAACAAATTAAAATGTCCTGTCCTGTTACCCAGCGGTCGACTGCCGGATATAGGGGTAATACAGCCGGCCATGGTCACTGTCATGCAACAACTCAGCAAGGCCTCTGCTGTGTCCAGTGGGATGCAACGAGTGTTGGGCCCAGTCGCAATGTTTACCCTTAATTAGATTTTGCAACGACCAACTGACGTCGTGATTAATGACAGGATCTTCTCCTCTTCCGCCAGAGATTAGGGATTGCGCGTACGACCCATATGCAACCATCAACCACTCGACTTGAATTTACCCGAACAATATTGCACATGGACAGCAAACTGTTACAGACAGTAACACTTGCAAATTGATTCACTATGTCCTGCAAGCATTCGTCTCACGATATGGCACCATGCATTTCGACTATCCATTTCGATTTCGCGCACAGATTGTTTGGAAGGATTAAAATTTCTTCTATAAAGAAGGATTATTGACTCGTTTTGCCAAGTGCGATTACAAAAATTAATGGAACGTTTTGCAGAGGTTCTCACAAAGCTTTCTAAACTTAAGAAAAACGAAAGTGCCATCCATTAAGCCCCTTCGAACATTTTTCAATTAAAAACTTCTTGCATAAGTTATAAGGCCAGAGGCAGCTATGTAAGACGCATTCAATATTAATATATGTTACCCTTTCGGCTGGCTCTTAATTGACTTTGGATGGAAATTGAAATATCATGTTCACTTTGCCACCACTAATGGTTTTCTTAACGCCTTCAAGAAAGGTGTGTACGAAAGATCTTTTAATAATAATAAGGATATTTGAGCAGGAGAAAGGGAGTTCTTTGATTGAGGTTGAGGACATCTTGGCCAAGTGGAATTAGTTTCTTGATATTAAATAAAAGGATTGCTTCATTTTTTCATTTTTGATGTGTCAGCTGAGGGCAAGTTCAACGAAAAAGAAGTTTGAATGACATTTCTACCTTTCGTAACTTTTAAAATTAGTCTGAAATTAGTGCTGGGAATTATGTAGAAGAAGGAAGCTAGTTGACGAATCACGGTTTAGATTGAGAAAACCTCAATTAAAAAAACTCTTTACAATCTGACAACAAACTGTCAAGTTTTACTATGTCAAATCAATAACGTTGGATGCATTTTTCAACGCATTTTGCAATGCAACCAAACTCACTTTTTACTAAAGACTACTGAGACATCAACACCGTTGTCAAATTTTATTATCTCTTGAAAAGGTCTACACTAAAAAAAAATTTTATTTCCATAAAGTGACATAAATTCGACAACTTTCATCAGTAACATAACATCAGCCGAAGGGTGGAAATTATGAGCACCTTGTGCCACCAAATGTTATCCTTAATATTTACTTTGTGCGAAGGTAACATCTACTTGAGTACATAAATTATTCCAGACGTTAATGTTACTTAGAAAAAAAAAACAACACACATATGTAGAGCAAGGAGGCGTGTTGCCCATACTTGGTTATGCGGTAAGGTATACTGCATATACTCAACGTTTCCCAGCACGCATCGTCGAATATCACACATCATTAATCATTTCTCAGTTCTGTTCGCCCCTTTTTTCTTAACTACGCTCCTTTGGAGTCCTTTTTCACCTTAAGTGAGTTTATAATAAATATCAGTGGATTTATTCGCTGACATAATACTCCCTGGAGAAAAGAACAGCATCAAGCGTTTTGACATAATCTACAGTGTATGAATACTTAAGGCTTGGGGATATTAGTATAACTTAGTGCGCTTAACGAAATTGCGTAATGATAAGTTTTCACTTGTCAATGGATTTTGACAGCTTCTCCAACTCGACAGATTTGACTAAGGGGGGTGAGTTTTTTTTGTTTTAAGGGGTATCAACAAACTTATACTATGTTTCCACCGCCTATAATACGAGAATTAGCGGGAGACGATTAATAACAAACCCCAAAGTGGTTCCAATTTCAGAAGTGGCGATGTCATTTTCCGGGAGCGAAAAAGTTTTTTCATTGTAAATATCCCAATAGAAATGGTATTTCTGGCAGATCTGTCATACGTGGATAGTTTGAGTGTCCTTTTTGATTCTCAAAGAAAAAGGTTTGTGAAAAGGGAGAATGAGATTTATTAGGGAATTTATTTTAAATCGATTGCTGAGAGGATTTACACATGTATGGTTAATCGCGAAGATTTAATGAGCGCGAACGATTTAATAAAGATTTATATAAACTGCGGATTAGTGCCCGGTTAAAATATGGTATAAGATAATTTTTTGCAGTAATTTTGATTAAGGCTGTTAATTTTATTTTTTATTCCTTTTCCAGAAGATGTTGGTTGAGTGAAGCGGCTTGTCGTGGAGTCAGGTACTGAGAAATAGACTTGCGTGGCCTAAATCATCTGGAAAGCGTAAAAAGTGCAAAAATTCCTGGTTTTTAATACCGGCCGGTGTTAGTTTAAGTATTCATTCAGATTCAGCAGCTTTCATCGCGTTTTGGGACAACAAAACCTATCACCGTCGTTTAATCCTACTTTCATTATATTGTCACTGGGAAAATATTCTAAATGAGGAAAGAGGTTTTTTTTTGTCGGAGGTTGCTATCCGATGGAGCCTTCAGACACAACTACTGGTCCATTGTACTACCATGCGGACACCTTACTTTAAAGTATTTAGTTTATGCGAGTAAAGGCAGGACAACTACACAGGAAGTGTTGCGCTGTGTCGTCGTCCTCTCCACAGGCAGGACAGGTGGTGGTTTCGCTCAAGCCTAACACATTCAAGTGTTTAGCAAAAGCTTGGCAACCCGAAAGAACGCCTACAAGAAGTCTGCAGTCAATTCTCCTGAGAGATAGAAGGCAAGACACAGACGCCTTACAGATGTCCGGTCGCAGTCGTTTAGTCTGTCTGCACCCATCGCAGTCACGCCAACGAGCCATGTGTTTACGAGAAACCTAAGAATCAATGGCAGATGTGGCAACATATGCAGGCAGATCTAGTGACTGTTCGGGTCCTGAGGAAACCTCTTCTGAACCTTGTCCAGCAAAAATCTCATTTCCCTGGATACCAGTATGACCTGGGTCCCACCCAAGATGCCGATTAAGTTCAACAAATTTGTGAGTTCGAGCACTATCTCGGACGAGGTAAGAGGCTTGAGCAACCCATTTAGAGTGGCTTGGCTTAGGAATGCGATTACAGACTCTCATAAAAAAAATTTAATTCTGCATAAAAAAAAATCATTCTTAACTTACTTTAAAGGGGACTTCGACACAATAGGAGGAAACTGCCTTTTCTACAAACTATCAAAAATTGGAATATCGTCGAAGTTTCTAAAAATCTTGATGGCGCTCTACGAGAACAATAAGTCGGCTGTAAAGTGTATTGGGTGGGGAGAACAGGTCTGAGTGTTTTGACGTCCTCATTGGTGTAAAGCAGAGATGATTTAAAAGTCCACTTCTGTTGTGTCTTTTCCTCGAGAATCTGGTTAGCTACCTCCAGCCGGAATATGTATGGGGACATAGGATAAGGACATTGCTTTACGCAGGCGATATTGTCATTTTAGCGAAATCTTCGAGCTCACTGCAGCTGATGATAAATAAATAAGAGGAGTATTGCACTTGAAATAGCCTGGGAATCAATACGGAAAAGTCTTAAGTTATGGTAGGCGGAAGGGAACGGGGCAACATTTAAGGCTTACGTACCACTTATCAACTTAGAATTTTGTTTAATTTTACGCAGCATTTGATTACTGAAAAACGCTAAGTATTTGAGGACCATGCACGTCTCTAAGGGAAATCTGTAGCTAGTTTATACAAAAATATTGTTTAAATTTGCACATTTTTTGTTGAATTTCACTACAAAATTAAGCACTTCAAGCGTAATTTAACACATTTAAGGTGTAATTTTAATCATATTCACACACAATTTAGGTTTAGTTTACGCATTAAATGTTTAAATTTACACACATTTCTGTACACACGTATAGTGTAGATTAACATTAAATTTTGAGCACACTAGGAGTAAAAATACACATTTTTATCTTAAATTTTTACATAGAATTGTGTAAATTCATACATCAAAATGCTCAAAATTACTTCCGTCTGTAAAATAACTGCAATTATAGTAGGTAACAAGTTTCCTCGCTTAATGAAAGTAAAATTACACAATTACTTTTTAGTGTGCAGATATAGAAAAAACATCTAAAAAGAGAATTTTTAATAGAATATAAGAAGAAAAAGATTAAATTTACTTTACTTTTCACATTTTAAAATCATTAAATTTGGTCTTGTAGTTATTTGGTCACGGCAGACCACAAAGTCATTGCTTAAATTGTACAAACTGTAATAATGCAAGGAATATTTATAGAAAATTAGGTACCAAATCACTAACTAACTATTCTTAACTTATTATTTCCAGCTCGAATTGATGGGTCGTTATATCAACAATCCCCATTTAGCAGGGCACTATGCATAAACTGTTTGTTTTGTAAATAACAACATTCGTTGTATTTTTTGGGAAAAAATACACACACCTTCTATTTGATGAGGCTTGAATATGGTTCTGAATCAAAAATAATTACAAATTCGCTGTGTTATGTCCACTGGCTAGGATGCAAGCTGCACACTATATGGCCGTTTCACACCCCCTACGAGCAAAACTGTTGGAAGGCAGTTAACTCATTTTGATTACAATTTAAATTGGCTAACTTGATGATGGCCTCGTGTTGATATTCGCCTACCACCACACCGGACTGTGAGTATAACGCAAAAATTGATTTTAAATTAACATGCGGGGGATGGCTATTTAAATATTGGACCAACTGCAGCTAATCAGATTAATTCGGAATATTTTAACAGCTGTTTCAATGCCCGCAAATTATAAAATAAACATTGAGTGATTTTCCATAATTTATTATGACTTTTTTATTTAATGCTGGATGTGGTGGAAAAATTGTTTAAAAAAAGATTTGCTCTGTAACTAATTCCGAAAAGCAATAAATTCAATGTAATGGCGCTCTTTTAGATTAAAATCAAAAAGCAAACCGAATACCCTCAAACCACAAGACCAAATTGTTCCTCTTTGTTAGGTGGGTGGAAACAGCGAATTCGCTTGGAATTTGAATTTAAACGCACCTCGTCCTGGAGTCATTATATCCCTCAAGTTGTGCGCGTATAATGTTGCAGCAGATCGTTGTTCTTTGTTCAATTAACTTTTGGGGATTGAACCAGATTGGTATCTGTTTTGCTGGGCCGCATTCTAATGCGTGCAATTTATCATTTCACCCCACTTATCCTCCGGCGGCGGCGTGAAAAGAAAGTCGGTAAGCAAGTCTTTTTGTTCTCCTGTCAATACTACTATAATAGGGGGTTACATCAGGGGGGTTACATATGTATACCAAGCGCACACGTAGATGAGATGAGACAGTTGAGTTTTTGCATAATAGCTGTTATACCATATTAATCGCCGTACATTAATCATATTTCATTAAGTTTGACGTGTCGTGTAACATTGTACTTCAAAATCAAATCTTTTAAAGAACCGGCGTCTGGGATTAAGATGCTAGAAATGAGAAGAGTCATCTGACATAGAGGGTTTGAAAACGGTTTGCTTCACTTGAAAACAACGACATTAAGACGATTGGCTTAGAGCCCTGAGATATTGTCGAGAGGGCGAATCTTTTTTCGATGACATGAAGTTAGAAGTATTGTGAATTTCTTAGCAGATAACAAATTTATTAACTAACTTTAAATATCAGATAAAATTTGCATGAGCTGAACTGTCGACTTCCATAGTTCTGTCTAGTTGCAAAGAATAGTTCTGACTCAGTTGCTGTTTCTTTGAATGAAAAACTGAATAGTTTTTCTTTCAGAATAACAGAACTTAGAGTGCAAGGAAGGATAATGAAGACAAGATATGTTGCCTTTAAGAAGAGACATACCAACACTGACGTCTTGGACAAAACATCACGATATAAAGCTTTAAATTTGAGGTAGTTAGGGACTTTGTCTTCCTAGGTTCCGGTATCAGTTCAGATAACTACAGTAGCACACCACTGAGGTCAAATGAAGGTTAACACTTACCAATTGTGCTTCTTTGGGCTTAGTTAGAAGTTAAATTGAGTAGCAAAGCCCTCTCTTGAGCATTTAAGTGAGGCTGCATTTCTAATACCCACATTATCCCACTGCTGGCTTACGGTGCAGAAGCATGAGCCCTTAAAACGCGGATGAAAATGCTTTAGGCTGCTTCTAGAGCCTAGCCAGAAGAGTATACAACGACCGCGATAGCTTGGTCACCTAAAACAGATGGACACCAACCCGCCGCGCTGGGAAATTTTCGTACCCTCACCAGAAGGTAGCGTTTTAAAGGAGCACCGAGATGGGGCACACTATTGGAAAGAACCTATGCTTACTTCACGTATAGAACTGGAGACGGCTTTAGCTAGAAACAAAGATAACTAACGAAGCTTGTCTACCCCGGACTGTAGCGCAATATTTAAAGTAAGTAAGTAAAAAAGGACTTCATCTATTCGCAAACTTGCTGCAAAAGTATGGAATCAAGCATGCCAATCCAAAACTTATACACATACAGCTAAAGGCGTTGAGTTTCTGCTCCGTTCAGATATGTTAATCCCCAAAACTTTAGCTTAACTAAGTACAAGCTTTGTCCCAGACGCGACTTATGTGAATGAAGATATCCTATACAGGAGAAAAAAAGCTTTAGTAAATTATTTGACCCCATGTATAACTTAGGACGAGTTTTCCCTCGAAAAATCGTTGTTCTCCCTCCGTTCCTAGTGAAAATTCCATATTTATCGCATTTAACTATGAGAATCAAAAAGAAGACATGTTTTTGTCTATTTTTATACACCGTCGCATTGGAGCATGCTTAGGCTTAAAAAAAAAGTGTATGAGATCGATATTAAGGACTTTAGGAGCATATAATAGAGTGATTGATAAATTCAAATACGTTATTTCCGTTTGTCCGTCCGTCATCTGTTTGCCACAAGTTTTAAGGGCTTGCATTCAAATCTCGAACAAATAGAGCTTGAAACTTCATATATGAGCTTTTTAGGTTCGAAACTGGTACAAAAGGGATATTTTTTGGAAATTCGCTCACCGACACGCCCACTTTACATTAAAAGGTTAAATTTTGAGGCAGTCGCAGAAGTCTTAAACTAAAAAAAGTAGTTTTTGGAGGGGGGTTTGTGGGTCATGGCTGCATAATACATTTTTTCTTTTGTAATTCTTGTTAAGGTAAAAAGCAGGCCTTAATTTATTAGGGGAGAAACTCATGGACGCCATCGTTTGAAATTTTAAAATTTTTTCGCAACTAGTTTTGCATATAGAAGAGGTACAAGAGAGAGAAGAAACTGTGCCAGAGCTATTTAATGACGGAGGTGATGTAAAAGTTTTGGTGGAGTGCATGCACTGACTAAATTATAAACAAAGTTTGAATCCGCATCTTCAAGGAAGGCTATTCTTTGTCTTGCAAGAACTATTGAGGCATATCCCTGTTAAATGTCGCGTCGCACATCAGATCCCGTCAAACTTTCTGTGTGAGCGTCTAAAGTCGTTTTACATACTAATCGGCACGTTACAGTGTAGTGGCCTCCTGCCTGGTGGAGCGACCATAGACCAGATCTTCACACTAAGTCAAATCCTAAGGCAGGTCGAGACACACCATATTTTCATCGAATTCAAATCAGTATATGACAGCATTCATTCCGGCAAAACTGATCAAATTGTGTCGTGTAACATAAGAAAAGCAGATTGCGAACCGCTTCTCGGAGCTGTTCCCAACATGCACCAGACTCCGGCAAGGAGATGCATTATCATGTGCATTCTTCAATCTTGTTCTGGAGATGACAGTGCGCAGGGTAAAGGCGCAAACGTTAACACGGAAGGTATACTATCTTCAACAATTCCTTGCAAATATATTCGAGTATCGAAATATTCGAAATCATCGCCCGCATCAGTCGTGCGGTTATAGACGCTTTTACGGCTATTGAATAACAAGTAAAGTTGGTTGGCTTAGAAGAAGGTAAGTAAGGATATGACCAATTATATGTTATCAGCAAATAATGAAACATCCGCCCGCCGCTTTAGACACTCTTCGGCTGACTCTTCGTAGCAGCAACTTGGGTATCATTAAGAATACTCGAAGTCGAAGAATAACCCTAGAAAAACACTGATATTTCGGTTTGGCAAAACAAATGGGTTAAAAACTTTTCTCCAGAAAGAAAAAGTATAAGCTCAACGAAACCCTTGTTCTTTCAGATTTGCTTTATGGCGCCGAGTGCTGGAAGACAAGCAGAGAAGGAGAAATTATACTTGGCTCTTTCGAGAGAAAAAATCAATGGCGAATTTTTGCGTGTGAGGAGGGCGAACATTTAAGTAAGGATATGAACTTTCAGAAGAGTCCCGCAAATCAGTCCAGTTGTTTCTAAAATTCTCGGTGATTTTCTACTTGAATAATAAAGAACACTTAGGCTTTGGCGATTTGTTGGGCCTAATAAAGACATTTTATTAAGTTCACGCTGACATAAAGCATATACCACAAATCAAATAATAATGTCTTACTCACCGCTTCTTTCCCTTTTGTCCCTTTTGTTGAATTTCTCAATCCGTGATCGCAAGCAGATTTCAAAACCCATGACGTATCTGTCGGCAAAATGCGCCCCCTAACTGCCAATCCAAACCTAAGGACTAAAGGTACTCCTATATACGACCCGAGTGCTCATAATGATAACAACTGATTTAAATGCAAATCCTCGTACAGTGTACACTCACCAAGCGCGCTCACATTCCCCATCTGACATCCAGCCAACCGCGCGTAACGCATCACCACTTCACCAGCAACCGATCCCAATGCAACTGCAAGTAATCCTCCAAATCGTTTAAATCCTAACGCGATTAGTTTAATTGCCTTTTGTGGCAATTCTGGTGTCGATTTATTTCCATTGGGTAATTACCCGCCCATCCATGCACCCCCACCTGGATGCGAGTGTCACATCGAGTCCTGGTGGCCAGCAGCGTCGATAGTGCAGCCCCAGCCGGGTCTGGCTGTTCGGAGGAATTTTGAATTTGGCGGCGTTTAGCCGCAAGGCAATATTTCGATTTCCATTAAGCCCGGGCAGCCGATACCGATGCTGTACCAACCAACCGCACTGCCTGGGAATTAACTGAAATTTATAATCGTGCAATATTGCCATCCAGAGGGCAACAGGAGAAGGAATCCATTCGGGATTAAATCAAATCGAAATAAACGATTTTTAATGGGGCCGGCATCCCTCTCGACAGTATAGACACCAATGGACAGAGGTCATTAATTATTTCTTCAACGATAAGCTTCTGCTGCTGGCTGATACAAGGGAAATGCCCGCTGAAGTTCTTCTGGCCATTGTCCTTTTTGAGGGGCTCACAGTAATGAGATTTACCATTAAGGGGGTTGCGCAAAAACAAACTAACCAAGCTGTGTGAAGCACATGTGTTGCTCTGCCTAATTAATCTTCACGACAAACAAAGGTTGGGGCTATGATGTGTTTGAAAGAATTATGATGCAGGGATATCATTATTGTAGTTATTTCATAAAGGTGCACCGAATCACCGATGAAGACATCAAGGCTAATCCTCCCACATAACAGGGCCCGCCCGGCAGCTAATAAAAATAAATGCCAGGGCTTTGTAGTCTCCTTCTTTCACAACTCGACATTGTACCGATTTATTTTTCCATAGTCCTGAAATGTCTGCGAAGATATCGAACTTGATAAGTCTATGGAATTTATTTTGATTACCCGGTGACATTCATTTCTATTTCCCGCTTTTTTATCGTTCACTCTAGTCCATTCCACTGAGCCGGAAGGTAATCCTTACAAATGACCACAGGGGGGTGCCTGTGATGGCAGGATATTCGTGGAGCTTTTCCTGCTCTGCGAACAAAAGCTAACCTCTACTTGAGGGCAAATAACTTGTTTAACTATTCCCAGAGTATGTGTGGCTTACCTTTTCGCTTAAACATTTTTGAAATATAAACAAATGCAACGCATCTGAACACACACACACATTCCACATCTTCCTTTATTTATGTTTCTCTGTGATGTGGATGTACAACTTTGGGACTCCCCATCGGCATCACCATAAATCCTTTTGCTAATTCGTATCCATTTTGAGAGGATTGAGAATTTTGTGGCACGCAACCTTTTAATTGGGCTTTTGTGAAGCGATGTCGTGTGCCACTTTGTTCATCGGTTTGTGCCTGGGCCCTGTGCGGCCGTCCCCTCATGGATCAGGGAATAAAGAGATATACAACGACTTTGCGACATGGCGGAGCAAATAAATTTTAATCTGGAAAAGTTTGCGGGGAGAAAGAGTGCTGTTTTGCCACAGTCGCCGTAGAAGTTCGTCAACTCGTGAATAGAGCTGTTGGAGGTAATTTGGTGCAGCGTTCTGGAAATGCAAAGATAAAGGGTTGGCAACTTATAGCTTTCCTTTTCATGTGCTACTGCTAAAAGGGTGAAATATGTGGCACAGCCGAGGAGCAAAAAGACGTGCATTCAAGCAGGTGTTTCAATAGGAGTATATTGTAGCGCAGGAAGAGAAGAGTTGAACTTTGAAGATATACTTATAGGTATATGCTCAAAAGGCTGGAAATTTATTTTATTAATTGGCCCAATGAATCAATCCTAGAAATTCGAAGAGCAGTTTCTTCTAGGAAAAACGAAACTATAAGCGTTTTTTAAATAAGTCAATAAAAAAAACCACATTACCCGCTCCAAACTTAAAACATCCACAACGAATCTAGTGAGGTGCAAAACTAGGAGCTGGTGGTGAAAAGGCGAATAAAAGTCCAAGGAATAAATTACAAAAACTCCGAAAAACTCCGACTAAACATGAAAAGAGGCAGCTGTATAGTATCTTAAATTAATCAAGGTCAAGTAACCGGCTTATACGGCTCTTAGCAACCAAAGGATCACAAAAAAATCCCTTAGAACGATTAGGTAAAAAATTCAGCAATCCTCAAATAGGGTGTACCATTGGGGCGATTTTTGTTGCCTTATTTCTGTTCCGTGAACTCGTTGCGTGAAATACAACAGTCGACATTAACTTACTGAAAAAATCGAATGGCAATGCCAAAGTCATGAGAAAAACGCGTATGTATACATTTTCCTTAGTAGATAATTTAAAGTGCACCATATTACCCGACATTACCCTCGTCCGTCAAAAACTATACTGATCGGCTTACGGCGGGCACAAGAAATATTTAATGTTCTGTTGAATTTTGTTATTTAAGCAAAAAGTCACCTTTAGCCGATTCACGCTTGGTTAGCATTTTATGTAACCATAAAGACTAATCAAGGTCTGAAAAAATTATGCTGATGAAAAACGGTACGTAATTTTGATCGGGGATTGAACGGAGATTCCAAATGAAATACAAAAACTGTCTAATCGGGTAAAAGCAGAAATTTTGCACACCCATCACGCAGCCCTTAAATGTTAAAAAGAGATTTTAGGCCGGCTGTAAGGAATCAGAAAAGTTTAAATGTGTTTTAAAATCAAGTTCATATAAAATATAATTTTCCCAACTGCCTTCGAGTTCACAGTTTTAATAAAACTCTTAATTCTCGTCCTTATATACACGCTCGAATTCCCTATTCGCCTCCTTAACTTATTAAAGGGTTTGTCACCTTTCGGCAGCGAGATTCCACAAGCCTTCGTCAAAAAGAAACTAGGTATAATTACCATCATCATGCATGCATCTTAATCCACTAATTACCACGCGCTGGATTAACGATTTAAGAAAGCGTAAATTTTTTTAAAGGACTTTCTTTCGCTCCCATAAGTTTTTGTTCCCCCAGGTATTAAAAAATGCTCCCCAAAATGCACATCATGCATAAGGGCCCACTTAAAAATGCATTCCGCATGCTGAACGCTTGTGAATGTCATACTTAAGCGACTTTGGAGCGGATACAGCACATGGAACAGGCGCCTTCGCCTTGTAGATGCGGCAACACAATGCTCGTTGAAAGTTCAAAGAGGTGAACCATAAATCAAGTTTTCCCTGCTGTGCTTGCTCTGCAAAGGGATGAGCGGCAGACACATCATAATTCGACAATTTCCACATTTGGCATAGGGACTCGCCTGGGGGAGTCCTGCGAATGTGGGGCTATCATAAAAAATGTAAGCAAACTGCCGCAAATTGCCTAGCTAGTCATAACTCTATTTATTTTTCGGTTGATTTGATAGCAAATGGTCTGCGCTGCTTCGTGCATTCAATCGTCGGTAATCTAAATTTTGAATGCGAGAAAAATCAAGGTGCCGATGGTGTATCAAATAAGCCTTGTTTCATCGAGAACAACACCCTTCACGTTCGTGCGAAGAGTTAGCAACGTGATATGTAAAACCACCACCACCCAGCAGAACGTGGTTGGCATCTCGAGTGGCTCTTGTGTTATTTTAACTTTGCTGCTGCATATGGTTATCCCTTTTGGAAAAGTTTAAAGAAATCCTTGTTTTGAAAAATTCCGACTGGGAAAATATCGCCGCTCGGGAGGAAAGTTTTTTATTTGCACCAGTCCCATTCGGAATTGCCTCACGCCTTGTTCATCGCTCACATAATCCTTTCAGCAGATCTACAGAGTACAAAATTTACAATTGCCATCCAGGGAGTGCACGGAATGTCTGGGCCTCTCAAGTAGTCCTTTGTGCTACCGCAAATCCACGGATAACCATTACCGGGAATGCTATTCTCTTGTGGGTGGTCGAAGATGTGCAGACCCATTCGCCGGCGATTTAAAATTTTATGAGAATCATCACTTGTTCTACACCACATCCGACGCTTTACACCGCAAATCGATTGATGATTCTTGAGGGTGATAGCTTAGGCAAAAATGGAATACATTACTCGATGGAATTGGAAAATTGGGCCCATGAAGTCGTTCGAGTACCCTTGCCGATAGGATTCATCTTCAGCATAAGTTGATTTGAATGAAAAAAGGATACTCTCCGGAAGATTGCCTGTTAAACAATGGCATGGATCACGGAGACGAGATGAACATCGGAGTGTTAATTATACCATCTCACTTGTCAGGAACTTCAGCTTTTTTGGAATTGACACTTACAGAGATCAACAGCACAAAAAGGATCAGCAGCTCTTAGCATAAAAATGATATGGGAACTTATGTCGAGGTTGACCAATACCAAGAATTCCACCCAGACTTGAAGCCGGATAACTAAGGATTTCCTCAAAAGGAATTATTTATTTGAGGCACTGTAATAGCTACAATCCTTCTAACGGAACTATTAAGAACTGTTAAGAAGATATTTAAATTGGTGAAAAAGATAGCAGGTGGCATAGTTTGTAGCGCAGTGAAATAATCATCGTAGACCTTTTAGAGATATGATCGAGACCGAGAGGTGAATCGATAAAGCCATGTCCGTCCGCCCGTCCGTCTGTATGTGTGAAGTTCTTAGGTCTTCAAAATCCAGCTAGGAAGCTGAAGCTTGGTACACGGCTTGGTATATTTTTGCACAGACAAATTGTGAAAATAAGTTAATTCCGCTAACGGCCACGCCCACTACTGGCTTCAATGTGAGACAACCTCTATTTTACATTTTCTTTCAAAATACCTTTTGGCCAAGTTAGACAAGGCGTAGGAACCCAAATTTTAATGCACTGAGAAATATTGACCCAAAACCTTTAACAAGGCCAAAATTGGACAGCCCACATTATCGACCATGCCCACTTTTTACATATTAGATCTTTAAAAACCCGATTTCTCAGAAAGTTCACTCTAAATCGAAGAAAATTATATGACAAATATTAAAGATGTTACTTTTTGCTAAGTTTGCTTCATACAAAGTTTTGGGCTTAGTCCACTTTTAGGTGGCGTTTTTAGGAAAAAACTGTTTTTCCGAAATAATTTTCGCCTTTAACGCATTTTTTTATGATTCTGAAATGACAATAAATTGATTTTAATTTTAAGCCCACGCCCATATTTGGGGCTTTATAATATTCATAACATATGAATTGAGGCTAAAAAGCTTTTAGATTCGGTGTAACACGGTATATAGGGTCGGGTATGTAGAAGTTTGTTACAGGCGAACTCTTGCACTTACTCTTTTGGTTTTTTTTTTTAATTATTGTAAACTCCAAAAAAAGATGAAACTACGATATGAAAATACCTCCGTCCAATTTTTTAATCAAGGAAAAAAGGATCTCTAGTCTCATAAAAGCGGTCTACCTCAAAAAAAAATGTTTTTTACTTTGGCAGATCTCTACTGTCATTGACAACAATTTTTTTATGAAATTACCGCCTTTTAAGGGCTCCTTCTACAATGGCGTTCAGCCTTAATCTCAATCTACTAAAGCTAGTCTGCCTGCCAAAAGGCGTTAAGCCTTCAGCCCAATGAATCCGTTGCTTATAATGCTGACAATAACTAATAAGTTCTAATCAAAAAAAAGGCTCAGCAACCTTGCCTTAAATTTCTTCTAATTAGAGCTCTAACCGGTATCTAGACAGGGTATCTACCTTTTTTATTTATATAATATAAAAAACACAATGCTTGAAATTGGAGAAAAAAAAGGTTTTAAAATGAATTCCACTTTCACACTGGCCGAACTACTTACTTCATAATTTTCTCAGTTATTAGGAATGATAATAGTAGCTTATTTAATAGTAGTTTATTTTTTTTTTTTTCAAATTCCATTTTATGATTTTTCCCTTCATGTAATCGGTGCTTACATTATTTTTAATTAAGAAAACAACAGCAAGTCACCCTATGCGGAGGTTCCACGTGCAAATCGCAATCCACAAATCGCAAAATGGTTCCTGTCTTAGGAATAAATAGGATTTGGTTTGTGCACACGTTATTAGTGTACTAGATAGGTTCAATTCAGAAGATACTTATAGGGCAGCTCACAATAGCTCTTTACTCTTTTTTAAAAATAACCAAAATTAACTTCAGATTGGGTTTTATTTTCTTCATTGTTTCGTTATTTAAATGAAGTAAAACTAATGTAAAAAACTTGATTCCTATAATATACGGATTCACAGCCTATGTTGTCTGTCAAGTTCCAGTGTAAACCTTTGGTCTGAACGGTTAAGTCGTAGATAGTTACAAATGAAAAAAATAAGATAAGTAATGTTACAAATAACATTAAAATAATGGATGTAAAACAAAAGAGTGGAAAATACCTACAAGTGGCTTGAAAGAAAAGATTTTTAAGTATTCTTATTTGTGCTTAAACATTTGGAGACTACCTATTACTAAGTCTCCACCGGCCATGAAACTGGGATTAGCGGGAGACAATAAAAAATAAAGCCCAAAGTGGCTCCACCTTAAGTTGCCCTGAAATATTTATTCAGATCGGGAGATTAGCACAATCACAAATCGGTGTTGATCGAAAAATCAGTTGAAACAATTTATTTTAATGCAACGAATTAAATAAATATTCTTCGAACATCGCGCATTATTTAAACTTAAAACCAAATGAATAATTTTAAATGTTCTCTTCTATGTATTGCATGAAACCTAAATATTTAATTTCATATCATGTACATCCTACTATTTATTTTTTTGCACAAGCCACTAAAAATATGGCAGTTATACCATACCTCCATAAGCTCCTTGTAAATTCTGTCAAAATATTTTTTTTAGCAATTGCCATGTAAAGACCTGAGACACATGGCGACAGAAAAACGTGCGGCAAAAAACCGCGCGCTTTTTTGTAACAGCATATTCATAACACGAAGAGAATTTTCTGTGTGGTTCCTGTCAGTTTATATAAAAAACTAATTTCGATCGATGAAAAAAGAGTTTGCAAGATCTTTGTTGTAAACTCAGCACTGTGCTGTGCGATTCCAGTGAATTGTGGTGAAAATCGTCATTTTTATCGATAAATAAATAAAAATCAATTTTTTTGCGCGCGGCTTGAAAGAGGCGCAATTCGGAAATTTGACACAAATCGAGTCTCGCGGCTAACTGTGTCGTAGCTTTCATCCAGTTCATATTGTTGTCCACTACTTAAACGCATGTGATTCTGGTCGGACTGCAATTAGTCGTTTTTCTGTCACCGTGTTTCCGAGTTTGTTGTGAAAAATTAGTCGGCTATTTTCGCCAGACAATAATAATAAAGATTTACTGCACGAACATTCATTTCTTCGCGAATCTGATAGATTGTTAGAGTTGGCCGGTGGTCAAAAAACTCAGGTTTACAAGGCGATGTGCAGGATGTCATTGAAAGGAAGTCATTGAGAAATGTCAACAATTAAGGCATACGTCAAGTTTTTCACCGTCTTTCCGGTGGAAACACTCTAAGATTAAGTTTAAATCTCCCTGAATTAATTAATAACAAGAATAATAAGTGTCTGATAGGAAAAAAATTGAATCTAAGAATAGAATTTAATCATCAGTGAATGAAGTGTCAGAAAAAGTTTTGACTGTAAATTGGTTGATAAAATCCTCTAGGATCGCCGTGGATGAAAATCCTAGCTTGAACTAATTGGAGATACTTCCTAGTGTACCGCATAGTATACAAGTCTGTGAAAAAGATTGAGAACTCTTTTATTCTTTTGCCAAAAGCTAAGTAGAATTTAATACAGTATAAGAATAAGAAATTCTGTCTTTTATTCCTCCGAATGAGATCCACAATCCCTACATACCCCACCCAGGCTAAGTATAGTCTGTATTGTAGTACCTGCATGTATATGTTCTATGCCCCCACATTTGACATTAAGCATTTTCGCGAACCGCTTTTATGCCACTTTAAACCCTTTCGGAACACCTTTCGTTTGAGAAAAAGAAAACTAAAACTGTTTCCATATGACAGATCTGTCACAATTCATTTTCTTCAACAATAAAATTATTTTCTCGATCCTGGGAAATGTTTTCGTCACTTTCTTTTGAGAGCCAAACGAACAACAAAACAGTGCTTGTGTCAAATAAATCTGATGTTTGTCCCGTGGAGACACTTAGAGATTTATTGTTAATCATCTCCTTCTACTCACAGTTTTATGGCTGGTGAAAGAAAGAGTATAACGCCGTGAAATAATCACTTTACAGTGAGTGTCCGTCCGTTTGTTAGCAACTTCTAGGCCTTAGTTTCAAAAATTTGGTTTTATAGCTTGAAATCTTTGCCTTCAAGCAAGTTTGAAAACTTTCTTAATCCGCGTTCTTTAATCTTGATTTCTCCCCTGTTGTCAAGCCGAAAATAGTATGCAACGAAATTGAATTTTTTTTTTGCATCTAGAGTCTAGATTTTGTTGTTTACTTATAAAAATACGGTAATACGTCGCGTCGTTTCTCTTTCTTTCTTAATTTCAGCTCAAAGTATTGTAATATTTTCGGCCTGGGGTTCGTCGAATAAAACTCAATTTCACTTTTATAATCACACAATGAAACACTTTATTTATCAAACAAACTTATTTAAACTCAGATCACACTGTTATTCAACTTTACTATTTAGAATTCAACACTTTATTTCAACTCAATCACTTTTTACTTTATTACCGATTTTCACAAGTCCACGTTTAAAATATAACTGTCCGTACGAGCCTGTCACCCGTGTATTTATACAAAATTAAGCACCTTCTAGTACGTTCCATACCCCCTTTGGTAATTCTCCATTGGTACTCCTCCGCTGAATTCCAAGGAGGGGAAATCGAAATTCGAACTTCGGATATGACAGCTGCTGTCAGATGACTGGAATGACAGTTGGGTATGTTCATTTAGTGAATGGAGCGGGTGCGTTTGTAGAGTGAATCGATGGGTGCATTCAGGGACTCCTGCGAGTTGTTTTATTTCTTGTCGCCACATAACATTGCCCCCCTCTTAGTTTTGTTCGTCCCGAACAAGTACGTCATCATTGCTTCCGTGGTAGCGATGTAGGCGATCAACATGGACAACTTTCATCTTCGCTCTTGGTCCTCTTTGGATTCGGAATACGACATCATTAATTCGCGTTACAACTTGGTAGGGACCTTCCCAGTCCTTCTGAAGCTTTGGCGATCTTCCCTTTTTACGATGTGGGTTGTAGAGCCATACCAGATCTCCCTCGTTGAACTCGGGTGCCGTTGCTCGCGCATCGTATCTCGTCTTCATGCGGTCGCTTGCAACTTTTATATTGCTTCTGGTTCTCTGGTGGATGTCATTAATCCTTTCTCTAAGGTCAACCACGTAGTCCTCCTCGCATGTGGGTTCTTCAGTGGGAAATCCGAATTTAAGCTCACTGGGTAGCCTGGCAGTTCGGCCAAATAAAACTTCAGATGGAGTATATCCAGTTGTACTGTGAATAGCATTCCGGTAGGCCATAAGGAATAAAGGTATTCGCCGATCCCAATCCCGTTGATTCTCGTCCACGACTTTAGAGAGATGTTCCTTCAGCGTCTTGTTGAAGCGTTCCACCATTCCATCTGATTGTGGGTGAAGAGGTGTGGTCCGTGTCTTCTGTAGTCCGATTGCTGCGCATACCTCCTGGAATATCTTCGACTCGAAGTTTCTTCCCTGGTCGGAATGTAATTCCATTGGCACTCCGAACCTGCACACCCAGTGGTCCACTATCTGATCGACAACGGTTTTCGCTTCTTGATTTGGGATCGCAAATGCCTCGGACCACTTGCTGAAGTAATCGGCAATAACCAGGATGTAACGATTACCGCTTTCAGTTTCCGGAAACGGTCCTGCGATGTCGACGGCGATCCTTTCAAAGGGAGCACCCACATTGTACTGGTTCATTTTACCCCTGGTTTTGACTTTGGGTCCCTTACTAGCAGCACAAGTAGAACACTTCCGACACCAACTCTCAACGTCCCTTCTTGCACTCAGCCAATAAAAACGTTCCCGTACTTTTTCCAGGGTTTTGTTGATGCCCAAGTGCCCACCAGACACTCCATCGTGCATTTCCCGTAGAATCTCCTGGACTTTCGACCGTGGAACCACAAGCTGCATCTTAAAGGATTTTCCATCCGGCATTTCCCATTTTCTTCGCAGAACGCCATCTTGTACATGGAGAGAGTCCCACTGCGCCCAATATGCCTTTAATGTGGGACTTCTGTCGGATATATCCCTTGCACTCGGTTTCTCCATAGATTCCTTCCATGCAAGGATTGGCTCAATGTCAGGGTCTTCTTGTTGTGCGTTGCGAAGTTCCTCAGTACTCCAGCCTTCTGCAGGTTCGGCTCTTACTCGCTGGACAGTACATTCGTCCTTTTCCTCCTGTCGCATGCAATGCTTACAATTGGGCTCACATGGTCTCCGGGATAATGCGTCCGCGTTGCAGTGCAGTCTTCCTTTGCGATGTTGTATCTCGAAGTCATAAGCCTGCAATCGCTCGATCCATCTTGCGACTTGGCCCTCAGGATTTTTAAACTGCAGTAACCATTTGAGCGCGGCGTGGTCGGTACGCAAGATGAACTTCTGGCCGCTCAGGTACTTCTGGAAATGTTTCGTCGCCAGTATTAAAGCAAGGAGTTCTCGCCTGGTAACACAATAATTTCTCTCTGGTCGGGTAAGCACTTTGCTGAAGTATGCTACGACTTTCTCCTGCCCATCGTGTAACTGCGACAATACTGCGCCAACACCCACATTGCTAGCGTCTGCGTCCACAATAAATGTCTTGCCGGGGATGGGGTAAGCTAGTACCGGTGCTTCGCAAAGTCGCTGCTTCAGATGCTGAAAGCTTCTTTCGCACTCACCTGACCATTTAAATTGTCTTCCTTTCTCAGTGAGCTGGTGCAGACACTTTGCAATCCCGGCGAAATCTTTGACGAACCTCCTGTAGTACGTAGCTAGACCGAGAAAGCTCCTTAGCTGGTGTTTGTCCTTGGGAACTGGCCAACTTCTCACAGCTTCGATTTTCTCTGGATCCGTCTTCACGCCATCCGTCGATATCACATGCCCCAGATACTTTACTTCTGCTCTGAAGAGCGCACACTTCTTTGGATTGAGCTTTAAGTGTGCTGCTCGAAGTCGTGAGAAGACCTCCCTCAAGTTGTCGCGATGTTCTGCAAACGTCTTTCCCAAAACGATGACGTCATCCAAATATACCAGGCAGGTTTTCCACGTCAGACCATGTAAGACACGTTCCATAAGACGCTCAAAGGTGGCCGGAGCGTTACACAGACCAAATGGCATTACTGTAAACTGCCAAAGCCCATTGCCAGTTGTGAAAGCGGTCTTCTCTCTGTCTTCTGGATGGATCTGTACCTGCCAGTAGCCACTTTTCAGGTCGAGAGTGGAAAACCATTTTGCTCCAGAGAGTGTGTCCAATGTGTCATCTATTCGAGGTAAAGGGTAGCTGTCCTTCTTTGTGACATCATTAAGCCTCCGGTAATCCACGCAGAATCGAGTACTGCCGTCCTTCTTTTTCACCAGTACAACAGGCGACGCCCACGGACTTTTCGAGCTTTCGATCAAACCTTCTCTTTCCATGGTCGATATCATCTCGGCGGCCTCGTCCTGTTTAGCCAACGGAAGTCGTCTGGCAGGTTGGCGGATTGGTCTAGCATCTCCGGTGTCTATGCGGTGTTGTACTAAGTGTGTTCTACCATAGTCTCCATCCTGTGAGGCAAATATATCAGCAAACTCGCCAATTAGATTTTCCGCTATGGTTTGCTGCTCCTGATTTAGCTCACAGTCTCCGAGTATAGTCTTACATACCTCGGCCAATTTTGATGGAGAGACAGGACTTGCAGGCTCACTCTCAGCTATTGTCGAAATGGCTGCAACGGGCACACATCTTCCGATCACCTCTCCTTTTCTGAGCTTAACGGTGCGCTTATTTGGGTTCATCAGTCTTACCGGCACCATGTTATCCCTGGGCTCTGCAAGAATTTTTCCCACGACGTAACTTTTAAATTCACTTTTGTTATCTGGCTCGATGAGATAGAATCGGTGGTTCCCAGGATCACCCTCCAAACGTGTCCAAAGAACTGTCTCTGAAGAGGGCCGCAGAACTTCATCGCCTCCCAGTATTGCTCGAAGATTCACAGCGTCGTCGTTTCCGTATACCATAGGGATCTCGATGGTTCGATACCTTAGCACCTGCATTCGAAGGTCAAGAATTATCTCGTGTGCCTTCATGAAGTCCACTCCAATGATGCATTCGTCGCATATGTCGGCTACCAAGAATGCATGTGAGAAGGTCAATCCCTCTAGTTGTATCTGTAGCTGCACCTCCCCGTATACTTTCGCCGATTCTCCTGTAGCTGTCTTCAGACTGTAGCAGCTGGTGTTATGTAGCCATGACGTCTGAATAAGGTCTCTTCGGATGATGGAGGCCGTGGCACCTGTGTCAATAGTGGCCACGCATCTTCTGTTGGCGATGATTGCCTCTACTGTCAGACTCTTGTTGCAGCGTTTTGTTTGCGAGACTTGGATGATGGTCCTGGGGGCGTCGATTCCATCAACCAACTTCTGCCCCGACATCCTGCCAGATGCTTCTTCATTCTGTCTCCTTCTAGCGCAATGTGGGCAACCCGCTTGTCTAACTGAGGCTCGGCACTGTCGCTGCAGGTGTCCCAGTTTGTTACAGTTCCAGCATCTCATTTGTCCCCGAGTGGTGTTCGTGTTTTGCCTTTCGATGTCGATGCGTTGACATGAGCACTCTAGACCAGCTATTTCCCTTATGCGATGGCAACCTTGCGAAGCTTGGTCTGCAGCTTCCATTGTCAGGGCGAATGCTAGTGCTTCAGCGAGAGTCTTCTTACCTGCCATTCTTACAGCCATTTGTAGCTTTCCATCCGCAATGGCATTGGTAAACGCATCGGTTGCCAACTCGTTTATTATCTCCCTGCTGGTGTTGGGATAAGACAAATTCGCTAATCGCTCGATGTCGGCTTGCAACTGTTGAAGCGTCTCACCCCTTGTCTGAACTCTTCGGCGCAGCTGGACCCGGTAAACTTGTTGCATGTGGTCGTCGCCAAACCTCATCTCGATGGCCTTCACCATGGCATCATAATCTTTTTGTTTTTCTTCAGGGATGGTCTGCAGCAGTTCGGCAGCTGTTCCTCTGAGCGCAAGCGTGAGAGCAATTGATTTATCTTCGTTGTCCCAGTTGTTTGTCAACGCTGCAGCTTCGAATTGTCTCCTATAAATCGGCCACGATGTTTGGCCATCGAAGACAGGCGGCTGCATTTCTTTGCGTCGTGGACCGTCGGGCAAATATTCTCGCACTTTCTGTTTCTTAACTAGCTCCAGCTCCTTAGCCAGTTGTTCAACTTCCGATTTGACTTCAGTGAATTTTTCCTCCACGCTTTCAATTCTTTGATCTACTGCCTGGAACTTTTCCTCAAAAAACGCATTCTGGGAATCAAGTTTGCTTTCTAAAGCTTTCTTCTGCTCATCGAACTTAGTATCTAGCTTTTCATCGAGAGCGTTCTTTTGTTCTTTTTGGCCGCTCTCCAGCTTCTCGAATTTGTCTTCGAGAGCGTTCTTTTGTTCTTCGAGAGCGTTCTTTTGTTCTTCGAAAGCATTCTTTTGTTCTTTTTGGCCGCTCTCTAGCTTCTCGAATTTGTCTTCGAGAGCGTTCTTTTGTTCTTCGAGAGCATTCTTTTGGCTACTCTCCATCTTTTCGAATTTCTCCAGAAGCAACTTCATGAAAGCGGGCATTTCATCGGCAGTACTTACTGTGCTTTGTTGCTGTTCTTCTTGAACTTCGAACAGCATCGTGTCTGGATGTCCACCTTCCTCGGTAATAGCGTCCTGGAGTCGGAGCAACAATTCCCTTTTGAGCCCCGAAGTCTGGAGGTTTCTTTTACCCAATTCCGCTTTTAACTCAGCTGTTGTCAATTGTTCAATCCTTCGACCCATTTTGAATTGTCTTCACACAATTTTCACAACACAATCAGTTTATGTCTTATATCTGTTCCAGAAAATTCACTCGCGAATAAACAAATCACTGAAACCGTTCTTATAACTTAGTTAATTATAGCTTTATCGCACAATCAGCTTCAATGTATCCGGAATATTCCACAATCAAATTCGTATGAGTCACCGACACTGTTTACACACACGATATCTCTGGAAAATTCCACTGCACAAATAAATCGTTTTAGTCACCGACGCTATTTACGCGCACTTTTTCTAGAAATCTCCACTTAAAACTGTTTGACACACTAACACTGTTCCGGAAAATTCCACTGTAGAATTTACCCGCACAATTATGAGTTTTATCCCCAATTTCTGACACCAATGTAATATTTTCGGCCTGGGGTTCGTCGAATAAAACTCAATTTCACTTTTATAATCACACAATGAAACACTTTATTTATCAAACAAACTTATTTAAACTCAGATCACACTGTTATTCAACTTTACTATTTAGAATTCAACACTTTATTTCAACTCAATCACTTTTTACTTTATTACCGATTTTCACAAGTCCACGTTTAAAATATAACTGTCCGTACGAGCCTGTCACCCGTGTATTTATACAAAATTAAGCACCTTCTAGTACGTTCCATACCCCCTTTGGTAATTCTCCATTGGTACTCCTCCGCTGAATTCCAAGGAGGGGAAATCGAAATTCGAACTTCGGATATGACAGCTGCTGTCAGATGACTGGAATGACAGTTGGGTATGTTCATTTAGTGAATGGAGCGGGTGCGTTTGTAGAGTGAATCGATGGGTGCATTCAGGGACTCCTGCGAGTTGTTTTATTTCTTGTCGCCACATAACAGTATCATAACTCAATTTAATTACGTCACAAATCGTTTAACCTAATTTAATATCAACTGATTTCCATTTTAGGACATAGTTCTAGACTTTTTTATACGAAGCGCTACTTTTTCAGTATGTAATATCAAAGACAGGTACAACCCATAATGCATAAAGATACCAATAGATTCCAAAACAGGTATTCGATTTTGGCCACAACAATTGGAAAAAAATTCCAACCATTTCCGTTGGGTTCGATTCATTCAAAGTTTGACTTCACCAAAAAGGTATGCAAGGCAAATTATTTCGGCCTCATATAGACTGGCAGTCGCTTACAACATTGTTTGCGTTTAAGAGTTTTACAAAATTGAATAACGAATTCCAGACCGAAATTGGCTAATGGCTGCTCGTTGTCATTCAATGGTGAGCATGTAATTGCCGGTTGGGTTGTAAAACGAATTAGACCGGAGTGTGGTGAGACGGCAGGCGCCTCTCAAAAGTAAAACCAAGAATCCAATTCCACTCGACTTTTCTATAGATTCCATCTATATTCTGGTCGACTAGAGTCCATAACTTAGCTCGAGAACGTGTGATTTTCATTATTCCCTTCCTTCCGTCTTATTTTTAAAATGTTCAAGTAAATTTTGTTGTCGAGCACTAAGCGCATCCCCGTTTGGAACACGAACGACCGCCAAAGAGCGCTTCTGTACTGGAAGCGACGATGCATAGATAGTTGCACCGCACGACCGGCGGCGCGTGCCGGGGACCAAGTGTTTTAAATGTTTTCCATCTGGCATTGCAATGTGGTGCTTGCTGTAAGGTCATTTGCCATTTACCATTCCCACCGATCTTGCTCGCCGAGATTTGCTTTGGAGTCTCCCTTTCGCGGGTAATTATTTGCAACAGCTAAACGCACCGATGATGAAATATTTTTCTAGAGTTTTACGGCCCCTTGCTAGACAACACCTTTAAGATACCACCTTTTCTCTATAGGGAAATATTTAAGTGAAAAAAAAAGATGGGCTAAAGAATATTCCAAGAAAACGAAACTCATGTCCTTCCGATGCCACCCAAGAAGTTTACGCCTGTCATTCCAAAACTTTTTTAAACGTTGCATTTCAACTGTAGACAATTTTTTGGAATCCCGATTGAAAACAACGAATTCGATCGAAAGTATAGCGTGTTGCTTGGTTACCTCGCTTCCCACATTGCCTATTCATGTCATGTGCGGCAGCATTGTACATAACGTGGCGGCTACTCAAAGGTCTGTTAGCCTATAAGGTCTACGTTCAGCAGCTATAACTTCTCAAAAAGGTCCCACAAAGCCATAACAGATACTTGATTATTCCCATTAATTATTCAAATCAAGCAGAAAATCGCGCGATACAACGTGAAAACAATAAGATTGTGCGTGTAATTGTCGAAAAGAACAAACGCGATCCACCACTGATCTGATCTGTCAAAGGAAGCCAATAAAAGGTTTTGTCAAACCGTTTATCGCAGAAATAAAACTAACAGTCTATAAATCGCGTTCAATTGGAATCAAGTATGCTGGCCATCTCTCTTCCTCTGAACAAACACAAATAGTTAGGATGGCTTTTTGGTATGCCGTCGTGGTCAAATGCTGTAATGGGTCTTTGATGGAGTGCTTGATTAGGCTCTTCAGTGCATTTGAATAGGCCTCCACTTGATTTACTGTACACCTTATTCGGGAGTAACGCTTGAAGAAAACACCAGACGAAAGGAAATTCCAAAGAATTTCATTTAAAATTTTTATGGAATGGGGCCAAGATTTTTTTTTTTTTTTGATTCCAAAAGGCGTGCACCGGATAATTAAATTCGACAAAGGCACGTGATTTGGTTTGCACTGAAAAGTTGTGACGCGGTACAAATGCATCAGTGCAGTGTCAGTTTAACAATATTCCTTCAAGTTTTTTTCCGAACAGCCTTACTATGACAGGGCAAGGTAATAAAATGAATGCATATTTGAAGGGCAAGAGTTTGGAAATAGGGATGGAAAATGGAAAAAATTCCAAGAGAGCTATACTTTAATTTTAAGGTCACCGCCCATAAAACACGTTATGTAGGTTGAAGTGCCCTCCGTACGTTACAGAACTGACAACTACGCGCTTTCAACACATCCCCATTCCCATGCCCTGTTTCTCATCAAGATCAAAGACTTTTTTGAAAGCGTCTTAAATGACCTGATCACTGAAAGGTATTATTTTTCTTTATACGCGAACAATGCGTTCGATTGTGAATCTTGCAGTAAGATGATGGGGCTGTAAAACTTAATTGCAGTAATTAAAAGATGCCGATAATTCAGACAAGAAATAGTGATGTGATCGAATTCGGACAGAGAATTGACCGGTCACCGATAGCTTAATTGGTTCAATCAACCCGCGACGGTGAAGCTACCAGGATCATACCCTGCCTGTGTGCCAAAACCTATTCTGTCATATTTATATTAAGTATTTGGACTCGACTGCTGAAAATATAGAAAGGATTTGACAATTTACGTTCAAAATATATGTCTGCCTGTGTGCACCTAACATAAAGTATATCTGTAATACCTAGGCAATGGCAACTGCAAGCAAAAATCATTGGCCCGCGAACATTGCATTTAGAAGCTTGGCCACAAAGTATCCCATCCTATGCAATGTATCACGTGTTACCAGTGGTATGGGTGTAGTCCGTGGAAATTAAGTTTAATTTTAATTTTTTAATTTATTTTATGGATTTATTTTATTTATTTTATTTTATTTTGTATTTTAATAATTTTTTTTATAATTAACTCCCGCTCAAGGGTTTATAGCTACCCTTGTGATGAGTTAGGTAGAGTGGAAAGGATAAAAGGAGAGAGAGTAGAGGTACAGAAAGCTTGTTGGTTTCGGCGATGCAAGTGCAGTCCATGATATTGGCTGATTAATCCTATTTTGTTTAGAAGATATGGAAAAAAAAAACAAACCACCGTGAAGGCCAACAATTCCAGACTCAAAGAAACGTCAAAACGCACGCAAAAATTCATCATGTTGAATTTTTCTGCTTTCTCCAAACTTTTTTACGTAAAAAAACGTAACGACTTACGACGCATGGTCGAAGCAACGTTGTGGCAGCTCCCATTGAATTTAATGTGTTTAAATTAAAGTTATCAAGTCAACGTGCAACGCAGCTTTTTGACATAGCCATTATTCTGCCAAGGGTAATTTCGACTTCCAATTAGACTTAAAACGTCACAGCGCACCGGTTTTAAGGTAGGTACCTAAGCAAAACGTCAAACAATATGCTAGTTACCTGACAGCGTTTCTTATGAGTCAGATGTTTTAATATTTTTTCCGAGTCAATATACATAGGTACTCTGCATCTATAAAAAAAAATCACACATCATTTTCATTAAATTTTATTTAACATTAATTTCGTTTTTCCATTTTGTGTAAGGAAATAAGTTTTTGAAGCTCCTTCTTCTCATTAGAATCTGTCAATTGTTCTAGTACAATTTAATACAGTTCCAACAAAAAAAAACTAATCCTCACATTAAATTTCATGATGTTTAAGGTAAAATATTTACATTAAGTATATTGAAGCGAATTTGCTCTTAACAATACATTATTTTTCATTTTAATCTTCTTTATACAATACAATATTTAGTTCTTCTTTATTAAATAATACATCTTAAACTAGTATATACAATAAGATAATTTATTTCGTATTTTAAATAAGCAGCAGCCATAAAAAGAATATAAGGATACGCTCATTAGCATTTCAGAGTGAGCGACAATGTCGAAATTATCGCATTTCGTTTTATAAAATATATTATTAAAATTATTATTATGTAATTAAAATAGATTTACAACAAGTCAACAAAATATTAT
The DNA here is from genome assembly GCA_947623515.1 of Neoascia interrupta. NCBI lineage: Eukaryota > Metazoa > Arthropoda > Insecta > Diptera > Syrphidae > Neoascia > Neoascia interrupta. The sequence continues at coordinate 983,365 of OX392463.1, forward strand.
AATAATTTTGTACATATCGTTTACTTATAGCAACGTTTCATTGCAATCAGAAGGGTCAAAGGATCTAGCGTCCGGAATAAAATCAGTTCGACTTTTTTATTATCCAATCTTTGATTCAAGGATCAGCGCAATTATTAAGTTTCCTTTGAGTAAACATTTATTGAAATAATGCTTCATCCTTTCGAGCTGGTTTCTTCAATGTACACATTGCCGGGTTTCTTGGATTTGACTGTTTGTTTATCAGCTGAAAATAAGAAAAAAATATATATAACTTGACTGCAAATGTCAAGAAAAAGAGGAGAAAAGGATAAATTTATAGACTTCGTTATTCTACACGTTCTCGGTTTTCTAGGAAATCGTAACATAGTTTTTCAGTCAATCTCCGCTGTCAATGCCGCACGTCAGGCTTCTTTTCGCCGTCGTTTGCATATTCAATGTTTTTTTTTTGGTTTAGATTGTGTGTTTTTCAAACAATGATTTCGCACGAAAATTCGCATGTAGTCGTGCGACGTGACGTGCGAGAGTAATTCACGGTTAAGTGCGACACCAGTGCCATATTTTCTTTTCGGTGAAGGCGCGTCTTGCAATTTATCAGACAGTCAGAAACTGTTTCAGTATGGCATGATTTGTGACCAAAGTGTGGAGTAAAAATCAACAAAATTTCAATAGAACAGAGGAGTGCTATTGCGGAATTTATTTTAAACTATTTTATTGGAACACTCGGGCTTAAAAGTAATAAGCTAGTTATAGGTCATAAATTCAGGGTTAACCCCAGAAATTAGTTCTTCAGTCAATTTCGATCAGGGTTTGACCTCGCTTTAACTCACCAAAGGTGGTGCGTAAACCCCGGAATAAACTCTGGGAAACAATTCAAACTTCTTTTCCTGTTTTTCTAAATGACAGTTGAAAGAGTTGATATTTTCAAGTCGAATATTTCAGCATCTTTATAAACCTAGTAAACCATGCACTGAAAAACTGCTACTTTAGTTAACCCCCAGATTCATTTTAATCCGAGATCAACAAATCTTGGTTTTAACCTGGCATTGGTTTTAAAATCCGGCGGTGGATTGGAATGAGTTTTTGCGCGGCGAAAGGTTTGGGATTTGAAATTCCAGGCTCCAAATAGATTTTATAGTTGATGAAAAACACAGCAGTTGTTGAACTAGCAAGTTTAACTCAAACTTATTTCTCATAACTCATACTGTATCCGACGTTTTCAAATGCTCCAGAGAATGTTTTCAACCATTCATTTGTCTGTGATTTGTTTAAACGTCAGTCAATGACGTATTTACTTACCAATCAAAAACATTTGTTGTGGTCGCACGTTCTGAATCTTTATCGAACTCGCGTCTTCGATGTAAAATGTTCCACCCTCTAGACTCTGTACCTCGGCTAGTCTCGCCATTAACTTGGCAGACAACTCCTCGACATCTGCAATAAGATCAAAATGACACAAAACAAAAATTAGCAACTTGACTTTCTTATTATTCTTTTCGGGATTTACGTTGACATAATATGACAAACAGCTCATTTTGTAAAGCAAGAGTATCACATTGTCATATGCCAAGCATCAGCATGGTAATTTTGAATGTGTGTACCCATCCTTAGAAAGTAAGTAATTGACACCATCTGGGAGTTAAAAGTGGCTGCGGGTAAATGGCTCGTGTTATCTGGCTGGGAGTATTGTGCTATTTTTAGGCAGCATGGCAATTTTCTTTTCTCAATTCGTTTCGGAGAATATGAGAGGAACTAGAATCGATCGCGAAACAATCAATGCACGATCCATTAAATAAACATAAGGAAGCAGCGCACAGCATGCTATGAAACCGCCCACAACACCACCTACGGCCACGCGTCCAATTGATTACACTGGTTGCTCTTGGAAATTGTTCGAGAGCCTCGAGAATTATATAGCCGAAGCGCAAAATTTTCGAAATCCGTTTTTTTGAGAAATAAAATCTGAGATCTTTTCTGGTTCTTTCGGCGTAAACAGATCAACGAAGGAGAACTGCAAATAGATTCAAAATATACATCCACGAGACAGTAAATATTCGGATCTTGGAACTTGAGTTAATGAAAAGAAAACTCTTGTTTATTTAATGGCAGTGGCGAAAAGGTTAAAAATAAAGGAAGTGCGATTTTTTGTTTGTTTCGGAAGAATCACAGCATTTAAACAGATTCGACGGACGTCGATGCAGTATCATATTTCGACAGTTTGAAACTACTGCTTCATCAAAACGGCATCAGAGCAATTAAATTTAATTACATTCTCTTTGTAAATTGGCTATTAAAGTGCTTCTATTGAGAAACTTATTATCCCACAGACCATCGACTGACGTGGTTATAAAAATCAATTAATGTTTTCCTATAGACCAATAAGGCCTGTTTGCTAATACTCATCATAAACTGCTAAGTTCTGCTTAGAGCCTAAGTTCCACATAAAAAACTGTCAGAATAATAAAAAAAATGGCCGCTAAGTACAACTTAGCTAAGCCCCAGAAATAGTAGGTCGTAAATATTTAAGTAGAACATAGGAAAATTTATTACAACTTTTGTTTATTTATCAGAAAACTTTTTGATTATACATTTCACGACTGCTTTAGTATACAAATACCTTAGCGTGCTGGTTTGCCCATACTTTTTATTCAAAAACAATTAAAAAACATATTTTTTCACCCAACACAAATGACTGCTGCTACGCTATGTTGAACTTGAATTCATTTTGAGCAACCGAAAATCATTATGTTCCACAAAGTCGATAACTTAAATCTTAAGAGGAACTTATATTTATGTGTAGTATCAGCAAACGGGCCTTAATTGACGATTCAGATGGTTCTGCTTAATCTGTTATTCTGTTCTGAGCAATTAAAAGAATTAACATCATTTTCCTTTCTTAAAGCAACTTACCTGTGGCGGACCTTCCCCTCTGATCCTTTCAATGATCAAAGATTAGGTCCGCACAAAAGCGTTTTGGATCGATTGTAAAAATACATGCAGGTGTTGTTGAATACACCCATGGATTCACTAAACGAACACACCCAACTGTCATACCAGTCAGCTGACAGCAATCTGGCGTTAGAGGTCCGAATTTCGATATCGAATTCCCCTCCAAGGGAAAAGTAGGTACCAGTGGAAAGTAACCAAAGGAGAAATACAGAAAGTACTAGAAGGTGTTTAATTTGTATGAATACATGATATGAATACATGGTAGGCTCGTACGGGACAGTGATATTTGAAACGGTTTCTTGTAAATATCGAAAGTAAAATAAGAAGTGATTGAATTGAAATAAAGTGTTGAATTCTGAGTAGTTAGGCTTAAATAATCAAGCTAAAATTAATAAATAAATAATAGCTTATAGTTAAATAAGCTTTGTTTCATAAATAAAGATTTTCATTGTGTAATTATAAAAGTTAAATTGAGTTTTATTTGAGAACCCCAGGCAAAAACATAACAATATTTTTCTTGGGCAGGTGGGTAGGTAAGTGGCTTTAAGGTGCACTGAGGCCAAAGTAGACCCATCGTACTGCCAGGTGGGTATATAACCAAGGGAGGGGGTTGGCGTGAATTTTATGACAGCCAACCAATGTCTTGTCAGTGAATTCTAGCATACTTACGACCGAAATTATGGATTTCCTGGACGATGCGAGTGCCGGGCAACTACAGAAAAGGTGTTGTATACTTTCCTCCTTGTCTAGGCAGCTTCTACAGAAGTCGTTTGAGAAAACACTTATGGCGTATTCTTTTCAACACCGAATCGTTCAACTGGTGTGGAATACAGTAAATACAGTAAATTGTTCTTTTCTCGTACACCTGAACGGAATCGTGCTCATGTAAAACTCGTGTACTCATGTAGAACTCGAAATTTCGCCACCGACGTATTTTACGGTGGAGGCTGGGTGTAACTTTGATTGTGTATGTGAAGTGACGTTTCAGTCGTGATGTTGAATTGTGAAAATGTTAAAGGATAAAAACTTACCAAATATCTCAAACTGAAAGATATCAAAAGTAATTTTAAGTAAAAAGTGCAAACAACCGGCGCAAATAAAATCGCGCTCCGAAGAGAAAAAAAATTAAACAAAATGAAGCCGAATCAATTTGACACTTAACGTGATGATGGCATCGGTGCAGTATATGTCGTTCTTTACACAATGAAACCGGGTGCGCACCACGCCGGAATTGTCGCGAGTTCCGAGTATTATTTGACAGCTCGATGTGGCAATTCGGTATTCAAAAGAATACGCCATTAGTCTTTTTGCGTGAAGACCTTATAAGCAGTGACCGTGGTAATAATTCCCACTGCAGTGCTTGGAGGTTTAACATGTGGTGCTTGTGGTGCTTGCTTGACACGTCCACTTTATGTTCCTCTATATCTAAATTAATAAATGATTCGGCCGTTTTTGTGCAATCTTATCTGAACAATAAAAACCTATTACAAAAGTGTTCTTCTTTCTTATAGAAACCCACCTACAGCGCACCTTCTCCTCAGTTTTCTTCTGCATGATTCCAGGGGAGCTCCATATAACTAAAAGCACTTTGGATCGACGTTGATTTTATCCTTAACTCGTTGATGTTATTTCTATACCTTCAGACGTTGATATTATCCTTAGGCTACACAAAGTAGTCAGCTACAAAAAGTAGGAGCACGTATGCGCCAAAAACAATTTAATCTTCGAATTTAGACGAAGATTAAAAAGGGTAAACCGTAGCTAAATCGGTTGCCAGTAACATACCCTGACGCGCGCGCGCCGGTAAGAGGGCCACAAACGGATTTTTCTGTATGTAATTACCGTATTGTGTCAAGCATTTTCAATAGCATCCACAATTCCACATCCTGGCATAGATTCTTAGAAGGATCTATTTCGTCATTTGCCCTCATCCAAGGACCAAAATTGTATTCTAAAATATTAATTTTTCCGGAAAACCATGCTCAATTCCATTTATTTTCCCATTTGTTACAATCCATCACTCGGCGTACTACGGGACTGAAAAAATTGAGGTTTTAATAAACCTACACATTTGCTTTCACAGGTCTTGGACCTATTTGTCAAACCAAAACAACAGAGCTTTTCTAGGGAAATTCATCGTTATATGGAATTGCTTTTATTTAATTTGGCTATTTTTCCATCTCCGCGGCGAACAAATTATGCGCTCTTCACACTGAATCTAAAACTGAGTTTTGGGCAAAAAGTCTTTGAAAACTCGTTGAGCCATTCACACTTTCTAAACGTCGACTAGGATTTCTCGTTTTCGTTTTTCATTTGTTCATCATGTAAAAATATTGCATTAATGCAAGTCAAACTGATGTCGGTACACAAGAGAATTTGACAACTTAGGTATAACGTATTTCTGAATTCAAAATTTTCAATGACAGACAATGACAGCAAAATGATTACTTCAGTACAATGACAGAAAAATTGATTACTTCGAACACTCTCAAGAACTGTCAGTTTTGTTCACATATTGACAGATGTAACATTGTAGACGCACATTCATTATCTTCACACTATGAACTAATGCATCAGCAATAAATCGGAACGATGCGTATGACTGCTAAGCCGCAAACGTCTTCGGCACTCACACTAACAAACATCGTTATTTATTTATAAATTTGTACTTCCTATAGACAACTGTCAATTCAGGTACCCAAGGACAACTTCGGAAAACAACAACAACAAAAACCCACTTCCGGCAATCAAATAAAAATCTAATTTTCCTTACCACAGGAAAACTCAGTTTCGTTAAAAATAGTCATGAGCACACCTTGCATCCGCTTTCCGGTTCCGAATAAGTGGAACCGGATGTGGCAAAGATTCTGTGTTTCTTTTCAAATCTTACCACTTGCGTGGCACGTGCTAAAAATGTGTAGAAATAGACGGATGGAAATCGGACTACTGAACCAAATTAACCCTGAAATTGAAGTCCTTCTGACTTCTGCCACGCGCTGTCACAAGAAACAAACTCTAAAAAATGCATTTTCAAAATCCAAAAATAAGAGAATATTTTCGTAGACTATATCACTGTGCTCCTCTAGACACGGGCAACAGCTGGAGTCACCTATTGCAGGATTGAGGTGGTTCGGTAACAACAATGAAAACTGATTAAAAAAAACGCAACGGATTATGAGCTAACGTTCGGGTTTGTTGTTCCAAAAATAGCCGTCGAGTATAAACAGGGTGCACAGCACAGCACACACTACATCTCGTCTGGTGTATCTATTTTAATGGAAGCCTATTATGATTATTTTCATTCCGAGTGAGAAAAGATTGCACGCGTGTTTCTAGAGCTGTACAAGCTGTCAAAAAATAAAACCAACTTGTAATAAAAATGGATAAGAAGCGAGCCACCATAAAGGTGAATTTTTATTTTCTTTGCGAAAGTCATAAAGTCATTACCCCGATTTTGATTGCGCGTATGCAAGTATGTGTGTGCGTGTGTCTTAATTGATAGCTCATTTGTATTTTTTGCACATCCTTCACCATCAGCTATGCGTGCTCATAGTGAATAATGTAATGGCACAATAGTTTGTAGAGAAACAACATTTTTATGCTTAGATGACAGGGAGTTTTTGTGTCCGTCTTCAACGATAATGATATGGCGAATATTTATGGATGTAAGGCGTACTAGGTATACTAGGAAAAAATAAAAGTTTTAATCACGTTCTCAAGCAAGGGTTGTAAAGGTTGGTCAATTGTCTCAAAACACAGTCTTTCAAATTTTTGCATCTGTAATAAAATGTTGTACTATCTGCATAATGCAGACTAAACTAATAAGGATAATAATTAGGACTAAAAAAAGTAGTCTTGGCCACATTTTCAAGACGAAAACCTGACATAAAAGTGGCACTGAAAGCTGCACATGGGCTGGCGACCAACAAACACGTCCGCACATATGTAAAAAGGAAACAAATAAAAATGCTTCGATATGAATTGGGATTTGACAGAAGAGATATTTACTTGGGTAAGTGATGGTAGTTTCACATTCAGTGCGAGAGCGTCAAACCAGAGCGGCAGCGATAACGCGAGACGAGAGAAATCATTTGTTACTATACACAATGAAAGCGAGAAACCGCGACGACTGCTTTGACTGCGCAGTGACAAAACATAACAAATTTGTCGACTATATTGCTTATGACTAGTTTATATTTCACAAGTATTAACTTCGAGAAAAAAACGTCTACTCAACAGCGTGTCATAGCTCACAACAGCGATTGACAGGATAATCGTTGACGTTCGGGGAGGGTTTTTCAATTTTCGGAAAAGGTTCGAAAGAACTCGATTTGGGAGGGCCTTCATTCATAAGAATCGGCAGGGAAACTCAAGACTCTTATGATGGTTGCGAAGAATCAGCCCACCCTATCCTCGCAAGCCTTTTAATGATTAAGAGGTGAAGTAGATTTTATATGGTGATGACGAGGAACAGGAGGAGAAAGAGCCGCTTCAGTTTTTAGTAACGAGAAATGAGGTCCGGAACAGTATTCAAAGTCATTAACCAGTGTGACGAGAAAGAACGAGTTCATGCGGAGAATAAGAGGCTTCTGAATGCACAATTGTCTTCAGGCACTCTATCGCACTGCCTGGATGGGCAAATCATCAAATTGCGTCAAGTCGAAAGAGTCTCAAAAGCTGGTCTAATATAGCCTATGTCAATAATGAAGGCATATAGCGAGGATCTGAGCACATTTGGTACCCAACAACTTAAGGGATATATTTGAACTCATGGTGGTAAAGAACACGGACCTTCCGTTCAAAATGCTCAAAATTTAAAAAACCAAAAAAGCTATGGAACCCGATGAATAAGGTCTCTTAGGTTCATTATTATTATAAGCCCGGAATCTGGTAATGGTAAAAAAATAGTTACGGCCAACAACGTAAAGTTGCGGCCTGAAGTCTCATCAAATCAAGATTTGTGAAAAGAATAAAATTCTGCCCTTTGTTCAAGCTCAGTTCACTACATAAGCATATAAACGTCTAACAAGTCAAAAACATATGCCACGGTTGTAAAGATAAATGTTAATCATTCCAGGACAGACTCTGAAAGTGTTTTGCTCCTCTCACAAGAACAGGTGGAGAAGGTATACGCTCATCTAGGTGCCACAGCTTTTAGATGAACAAAGGCAAGGGGCTACGAAGTTTTCATTGATGAGATAGGCACCGGTACGGTATCCTTGCTTAAGAAAAAAAGAAAAACAATTTGGAAATTGCAACAGGCGTATCTGCAAAAACTTCAGTGCGCCTGCGGCAAATAGCAATATATTCTACTCTCTACTCTCTACGCCCGCGCCACCAGAAAGTGGGATGCTTTTGTTTTAGATGCTTTATATTATGTCTCCACCGGACACTTATTTGTGGTTAGCTCAATGTCTTCACCGGACATTAATCCACGTTCAAAATAAATATTCAGCTACATCTTCCCTCAAATATCAAGATTTACCATACGAATTTAAGTCCTATCGACAAGCGATTAAAAATTAATCCCCTCATAAATGCCCCCGCCTCTTTTATGTCACTTTTAACCCTATTCACACATCTTTCTAATAGCTTTATACTTGGAAAAAAAGGAAACTTATAGCTTGTCTACACCGAGCACTAATCGTCGATTAATATAACTCTTTATTAAATCGTCTACAAATCACGCGATTTACCATACAAATTTAAATCCTCTCGGCAAGCGATTAAAAATAAATCCTCTCATAAATCCCATTCACCTTATTCACAAATCTATTTTCTGCACCTTTGTAACAGTTTGAGAACCAAAAAAGGAAACTGAAACTGTCCCTGTACGACAGATCTGTCACAAGTACGTTTTCTATTGTGATTTTTACAGCGAAAATCGGAATGGAAATGATATCGCCACTCTCTTTTGAGAGCCAAAATGACAGAAACAGAGTGATGGAGCCACTTTGGGATTTATTTTAATCGTCTCCCGGTATGCGGTATGCCTAGCCGCTCAGCGTGTAGACCCACAGCGCAGTGCCCCGTGAGGATTCCCGTGAGTACTCGGATATTCCTGCGGGCTAGTCCGATCAAAAATAATGATCTCTTTTTGCTTACCGCTGGGCATAGCTCCCTTGTGTGTCTGTACGTATCAAGTTCTGTCCAACGTAGGTTGGTTCTACTCAAGAATTCAGTTTCTATCCTACGTGCTATCGAACTCAGCGGGACTCTTATAGATTTGAGTCCAACTATCAACAAATGACAGATCTGTCACAAAAAAGTACGTTTTCTATTGGGAAATTTAGAGCAAAATTGTACTCTCGGGAAATGTCGGGAAATTCCTGGGAAATGTCATCGCCTCGCCACTGTCTCTATTGAGAGCCAAAATGACAAGAAAAAGAGCGCTCGTGTTAAAGAAAACGCCTGGTAGCGTTTGAAATGATCATAGTTCCAGCCGTTAATATAAAGTTTGTATAAATTACAAACTGTTGTAATTTGCAAAGCAAACATTGAATTTATAACCACCCTGTACTTGCGAAATCGATTGAGAGTTATTTACGAAATGTAACCCGCATTCCATAGAATTTGGTAACCGTGTCGCAATTTTAATGTGAAAATAATATTCACAGTCACACAAACACTGCTTCTGGTCTTTGGTTGCTTAAAAAATGTTGTTCAGTTCTCTGCGTTGCCTGGGTGAAGATTTGTCTTTTCGGCACGCTACATGAATACCAAATCATTTCTCTCAATGGTGAGTTCGAAGGTATTTCCAAAGGCAATAAAAACAAACTAAGACAGGTAGAAAAGGAATAGGAATACCGAACACAAAATACTCAATCTCTAAACCAAGATCCGATCAATAAATGGGAATCCTGGGAACAGGTCAACCGAGTCTGTCGCGTCGGTTTCATATTTGTATGTACACCGGCAGCTTGTTTTCCGTTCCCGTTCTAGGGTACCAAGCCACCGGAAGTCGATTAGAATATCCGAAAAAGACCCGAAATCGTTTAAGTATTTTCAAGCAATCGCTTCTCACCTTTATCGAGTCGGCGTTCCATTTGCCGCCATTGCCTCAGGTGTTGTATCAGAATACAAGCGGCTGCGGTGAAAAACACCAGACAAGCAACTACCGCCAGTATGAGCGTCGTCAACTGCCAGTCGATTTGGAGCTCTTCACTCTGCCTTCGGCTAGTATCGACGAGTTTCTCCTTCCGGCGCTGGAATGGTTTACAAAAGAGTTTAAAAAAGCTGAAAGTATGAAAATTGTTTGCGAGTGGAAGTACCTCCTTCCAATTGGGCTCGGTTTTCGCCAGCAACATCCAGTCGATCTCGAGGTCATAGATTGAGCCACATATCGTGTCTCGGTATAGTTGGCAGGGCCGCAGCACAATTTTTTGACCCGAACATTCTGTGCATGGAATGCATTTATCTTGAAATGGATCCCACCAGTGGAACGATTGGCAAGGCGATCCTTCGCATGAGGAACATGTAGTCGTTAAGAATATCACCACTACAGCCGCCAGGTAGGCTGTAGCCGGGGCTGATGTCACTCTACGTCCGCCACTTGACGTGTGTTGCTTTAACATAATCTGCGGAAAAGAAAGGTTCAATAACTTTAGAAAGCTTATAGAAGCCAAAACTCTATTAACTATACAACCTACGACTACTTAGGCTACGAGGGTCTCGCAAGTTTCCATTTTAGTGAGGTGAAATCGCACAAACACTCGCCCTAGGCGAATGGCCGTCTGCGTATACGGTGCTACGTTATCTATCTATACAGTTTAACGCAGAGAGACACACTTATAAAACTATTTCCGACTGAATTAATTAAACAGTTCATTCGACATCGAACGCACGGAATACAGGAGAATACGGAATTCGAATCCGAACTACGGTGATGGTGGCCATTGGCCATTGCCCATTAGTGGCCGAGCGCAAGTACACTTTAATGATCGCTGCCGATCGCACTTGGACTGTAGTGCCATCCTCTTTTCGGTCACTCTCTACGGAACACGCGCGGTAATTTTAATTAAATATTTCTTCCTGTTGACTTCCCGCTTCTATTTGAGCAAGTTCCCCCTTTTTGAGCGTCGTCGTCGACGTGCTTGTTGTTTATATGGCTGCGGATAGCGACGAGGTGAATGCAGCAAGCGCTGTGCTGAGCTGACCAATTGGAGTCACCTAAAGGCAAATTGGCTAGAATGGCGATCATGTACCCATATCGAATCGTAAACTGACCACGCTGCCCAGCCTATGTACAACCGCACCAAAACGGAAGTACGTTGCGTTCAAGTATGTACGCTACGGTAATTATTATCGTTAGAGTATTAACAGAACCACACTCAATGGGTTCTGTGACGAAACGGCGACCGAATCGATGCATGGGGGCAAGACACTGAGTGGTTTGCTGCCAGCTACCACACCACGCCTGCGAGTAACTTGCGTGTAGTTTCGTAAATTTTTAACCTCTGCGTCTAAAAATGACGACGGGAAAAATAAAATTAGGGTTGTCGTGTATCCAAGCTTATTATGACGTAGCGCAGCACCCAAATGAGACTCAATTGACTAGCACACCAAAGAGCACAGCACTCGGCGTGTTTGGTCAACGGGGAATCAGTTTTGAACACTCCCAAGTGGATTTTGGGGCTGCTTTAGATTTATGACCCTCATGAGTGCAATGTCATTCAATCCTATTAATCAAGCCGCATCAGCTAATACCCGTAGGTACTATGCACAGTCACAACGCTGATGGACTTGTGTGTAAAGTTGGAAACCCCAACCGAATTTCGCAGGCATTTTCCAATGTCTTATGATGCGTCGAGTTTTGAGTGTAATTTAATTAAAAAAAAAAAACAAGAGAAATGTGGCCACGTAAACTTGCACAAGTTAATAGTTTAATTGTGCCTATCCGCCCGTAGCAAACGTAAAACTGAGCGCAGAGAGACGCACTGCTGAGATTACGTTTCGCAAGTATATAGCTTTGAAAAACATCGTTTATAGTAGGTATACGAGTTCCATTCAATTAAGAAGATTTCTTGTTGGATATTTATTTACTCAACATACATTTGTTGTCGTATGACATTTCTCACAACTTTCACCGAGAGAGCCTCTGACAGAGTTCCCATTCCAGAGCCCCCCACACCATTATTATTTTTATTTTGCGGATTATGGCGGGAACACTTGAAATGCACTTTTGGAAAACTCTCGATTTGACGTATTGGCCGTGCGTGCAGGTGCATCAGTATTCAAGCGACGCGTTCTCATGAATCTCAATAACGACATGTTGTCGTTGACAGACATAATGGGTTGTAGAAAAAAAATCCTTGAAATGTGATCGATGTGAAATATGTGACAGTTTTGTTTTATTGCGATTGATAAATATTTTCTTTTTACTTTATCGCGGCCTGAACGCAGTTCAAGCAGTCATTGGCGTTTTCCGGAAATGTGTTTTGCATTAAAACATTATAAATAATGAAGCATTGTTTGCGTTGTATTTTTAGTTTCTGGATTGGACAAGCGATTTTTCAAAATCTCGTATTTCAAAGACTAAACCTTTGAAGTTAAGGACTCAAGGCATTTCACATTAATCTTTCGCCCTACCCAATGAAATCTGAGAAAATCTTTAGCAACAAATTGCTCCTATGGGCCTGTTTTTCGAGTTGACAGAAAGACTAATTCTAGGGAGTTAGATATCGAAGAGCAGAAAAGAAGAAGCAATTCAAAATGTTTTCCAGAGTTTTTTCGGGGTCTACCAGATTTTGTAAATTAACCAACAAAAAAAAAATTAAATTGACTGCAGAACACATTTCTGAAGTTAACCTTAGTTTAAACCCGAAATTTGCACTGAAAAACTGGTCTTGAGGAGAGTTCGAAACATGAGGAAGACGAACAGGGTGCTGGCGGTCAAAAGATAGACATGTGCACTCAACTAGATTGACCACATTGCGATCATCGAAAGGTCTAACGGACCAACATTGACCCGGATCATAACTTTGTTTTAGCCAAGGTACAACTGCGGATACCCCGACCAACGAAAAGAAATGGAAATACTGTGAGGAAGTTTAACGTCGGCCGGCTACAATCGCAAGAGATCTCCATCGAGTCTCCCAAAACCTTCGAAAAAATCCTATGCAGCCAGCATCAAGTAGTATTAATATCCAGTGGCAACATTGCCAAAATGCCATCAGAGATACCGCCTCAGAAGTGCTGGGCTTCACATGACTACCACAACGAAACCCCTAATTTGACAATGCGTGCCGGCAAGCACATACAGCTAAACAATTGAAAGCATACAAAGCGGCTCTGCACAGAAGGACTAGAGCTACTCGCGAGCTCTACAAGCAGAGCAAGAGAAAGAAACACCGGCTTCTCCGAAGGAAAAAGGGAGAGCACGAGAAGCGCGCGGTTGAAGAGATGGACAGATGTTACAACAGAAATGAGGTTCTAAAGTTTTACCAGAGGATCAAAAGGTCCTCCTAAGGGTATAAAGTTCGAACTGAAGCCTGCAAGGACCATCAAGAGAACATCGTAGTGGAATCGCAGTCGGTGCTGACGATTTGGAAACATTACTGCAGACTGTACAACGGTGAAGACGAGTTCAATACCGCTGACATCAGGCAGAACGAACCATTCAACCCGGGCAATCTGATATGCACTTATCTGTGTGGCCTTAGGTCCAGGAAAGTCCACCATCGATCAAATATTCACATTGCGGCAGATCTTGGAGAATATAGCGCAATGTCTAGCTTTGTCATCCCTGTCAAACTCGTCAGTCTGTGCAGGATGACGATGGAAAACTCACGCTGTTCCGTCAAGGTCGGCGAAGACCTCACCGACCCCTTTGATGTCAAAAAAGGATTTAAACAAGGCGACGCGCTGTCATGCGACTTCTTTAACATCATACTTGAGAGAATTGTGCAGAACTCTCGCGCCAACACCAGAGGTACAATCTTTCAAAAGTCCGTTCAACTACTTGCATACGCAGACGACATTGACATAATCGGTAGAACAAAGCGTGATGTCAGTGAAGCCTTCGTGAGTATTGGGACGGAAGCGGCGAATATGGGTTTAGCAGTCAATGAGGGCAAAACCAAGTATATGCTGTCATCAAGAAAAGACACCCAACACGACGTCTTGGACAAAACATCACCATCGGCAGCTATAACTTTGAGGTAGTTAGGGACTTTGTCTACCTGGGTTCCGCTATAAATTCAGACAATGACACCAGCGCTGAAATCAAACGAACGATAACTCTTGCCAATCGCTGTTTCTTTGGGCTAAGAAGGCAATTGAGTAGTGTCCATGTATAAGACTAAAGTGTCCATGTATAAGACCCTCATCATCCCAGTCCTGCTTTACGGTGCAGAAGCATGGACCCTGTCAAAGGCGGATGAAAACACTTTAGGCTGCTTCGAGAGGAAAATTCTTCGGACGATTTACGGTCCCGTCTGCATAGACGGAGAGTGGAGGAGGACATAACATCGAACTGTACGGGCTGTACAGCGATACCGACCTAGCCAAAAGAGTCAAAACACAACGCCTACGATGGCTGGGTCATCTAGAGCGGATGGACACCAACGCCCCGGCCCGGAAAATCTTCGAAACCACACCGCAGGGACGACGCGGTAGAGGAGCACCGAGACTCAGGTGGCGCACGCAAGTGGAAGGGGACCTCAGCCAACTTCGCGTGCGAAACTGGAGACGGCTAGCTAGAGACAGAGCTGGCTGGCGAAGCTTGTTGGCTGAGGCCCAGGTCCACCCCGGACTGTAGCGCCACCTTAAGTAAGTAAAACGGATATATTCTTTGACTTATTTCTTACGTTGTTAAACCCTTGGCTTTTATCAGACAGAAGTCTAATCACAGTAAAGTCTCAAAGAAATAGCCACTTTATGGGTTTGGCAAGGTTCAGTAAGATATGGGTTCTTATACGGACGGCAATGTTAGTGTGACAGGGGTTAGTGTGACAGCCTAAGAGTGAGCTAGGAATCGGTTTGGAGTTTCTACCGGAGCTATAAACGTTTTTCACCAGGCTTTTCCAGGTTGGAGGCGGAGTTTTATTAGTTCTGTTTTTTATGATTCGTCCTTTTTCCTTCAATGATTTTTAGGATCTGTAAGACTTAATGTTGAGTGTGCCACCAAGAGGACTTAGTACTTAGTAGCTTCTATTCCCATGTATTTTAACCGGCTATAAGCAGTAATTTAGCATACGTAAGGCGAACCCAAGTGAGGTGTTGGAATTTGGACGGGGAATAAGCTGAACACCGATAGCTGAATTGGTTAAACCAGCACCTACCCGCAATATGTGAAGTTAGCAGGACCGTGCCCTGCTGGCGAGGCAATACAGGCTTTTTCTTGGGACATTTCGCCTGCAAGTTTCTACCTCCATCAAATGAGCAATTATTCTAGTTTAATGTTTTTGGTTTTTTTTTCTACTAAGGTAGTTGACCAAAGTTGATAAAAGCTCGAATAACATTGGGGCTTGTAGAAGTGCAAGAGACAATGATTTTGGAGGACGGCCGAGTTAAGTGCCTCATCTAATAAGGCCCTTTAAGTACCGGCAAGAACGTCAGAATTTTTTTAAGGCGTTTTTTTACTGTAACGTATAGCCTATATCCGATTGCAGTTTGTGGCACAATTTAAACATTTATTTAATCCCGAAATTGGAAAAGTTTATGCCCCGTTTGGGTTTTTTATAGCTGCGTTCAAGAGTATTCAAAAACATTTTTTACTTCTGTCACCGCGATTATAGTCAATTAACATTACGATGCGAGATCGCACATAATCCAAAAGAATCACTTCTTGCACACTTGCACGCGATAAATAGCTAAACTCCCACCACAAGCGAGCACTTTCTATCAATCAACGCCACCTACTTGAAGAAGACAATTACTATTTTTTTTGCTGCAGTCTTATTTTGAAAACCTGTTTTATTTATTGTTGGAATTTTAGCCCAACCAAAACGTATTGCATGTATCTTTCCATCTAAGAATATTTCGCACAAACAAAGAATTTTTACCGGAGATAGCACAGGTAAGTGCCGCGCAGTAAGAGCCAGTTTTGCTCAGGTAAAATATGACCTGCCCAGCCCACGTATCCGATCAGTTTACATAACTAAAGGTACATAATAATGTCAATACGTACCTTTTTGTGTCTTTTGGTCGTGGGTTGGTACAGCATCATCGATCTTATTCGAATGCATGGATCTTCAATCTGAAGAGCTTCCTCGTTTCCTTTTTTGAGCCGATGTTAAGCCGAGAAATTAGTTCTGTTTTTTGTTTGCTTTGTTTATGTTTTATGCATATTTATTTCTTGTTCGGTTTTTTTTCAATTTTCTTCGTTTTATTGCAGTAGATTGAGAGACGCACAGAAAGGAAGGAAAACAGCGGGAAGTTGTTTATGCATTCATGCTAAATGCATAAAAACACAAGATCACCAAGTTGTGCATTTTTACGAACTTTATTTAAGCCAAAAAAAACGTATAGAACAATCCAACCGATGCTCTTTAATTAAACACAGTCCATCAAAATAATTGATGAATGGGGTGGAATGAGACGAACTGCAGGCAGCAGAGTTGGTCGATTATAAATAGAATATAATGCGAAGGAAAGGGTATTTAGAGATTTAGCGATCACCTTTGATGCACTACGATCGTAGGTGCCCATAAAAGTTGATCTTGTCTTCTTGTTTCATTACATAACTAAATTTATCACAAATTCAATCAATAGACTCTTCTGTTTACACACGGGCCATCTATTAGGCACATTTATTCAATGAATCTTTATTTTTCTTAATACACTTCACAGTTCACCATCCATATGACCGACAAACAATGGCAGTCATTCATTTAATGGGTTTCAAAAAGGGCGACTTTTAATGTTTCACTCGTCGTCGCTCTCTTGTCAAAACGCACATCATTTGTTGAATAGTCTCGCCCCAGCCCACTCTCGAGTGTACAATGCGAACATAAATAAAATCTGTTTAACGGAGGAACTTACAATTTAAAAATAAATAAAAAATTTTGAAAAATAAATTCTTTTCTTTTTTTTCGTTGCGATGCGTCGCGGAGCTTCATTCGTTGACGTGTAGTGTGAGACTAGTCGTTAGAAATTGAAGATTGAACGCATAGAGTTGAAAAAACGGCTACAACTGACAGTATAGCAATGCAGCACTTGAAGCTGACTAGGGTGTCCGAATTGTGAGGTGTTTACTGTATGTTAGTCTCTTTTGGTTTCTCTTTAACTGCGGAGCGACGAAGGACAGTGCTGCCAAGAGCCTTGAAATATAACGATCTAGATCCGCGGTTCCCAAAGTGTGCTCCGCGAGCGTTGACCAAGAGCTCCGCGAACAGATAAAAAAAAAATATTTTAAAAGCAAATGCCCAAAAAATATGAAAGTAAAAATTTTGAATCACCGGCCGTCGTACTATAAGGATTGAGGTAACATTGTTTCTGATAGCTAAATACTGTATTCTAATATCTTCGTCTGGGGTTTCACTTTTATAATTTCACAAGGAAACACTTTTTTTAGCAAACAGTACTTATTTAAATTCAAACTACACTTAATTCGAATTCGCTTCTTAAATTCAACACTTTATTTCAAATCACTTTTTACTTTACTATCGGTTTTCACAAGTCAACGTTGAAAATATAACGGTCCTGCACGAGCCTGTCACCCGTTACAAATTAAGCACCTTCTAGGACTTTCTGTAAAAATAATCAAGAATAATAATCCCCTTTTGTAATTTTCCATTGGTCCTTTTCCGCGGAATTCCATCGAGGGAAAATTTTCCATGTCGAAATTCGAACTTCGAACATAAATTTGCTGTCAGCTGACTGCAATGACAGTTGCGTGTGTTCGTAAAGTAAATGGATGGGTGCATTCAGCGATTCCTGCATGACGTTTTATTTCTTGTCGCCACATAATAGTATTTTGTGTGTGAGCTTATGTTATCTTATGAGCTATGGACTTAAGAGTTCGGGTCTCTCGTGGATATTTTGAGAAATATGAATGATTTAAGCTTTTCGCCTTAGTAAAAGACCAAACTCTTATTTAATTCAAAAATTAAAGTTTTAAATATTCTTTTTTTTGTCAAATAAAAATCAAAATCCACACAGCAGCCCAACTGTCAAAAAATTTTAAAAGAAAAAGGTTCAGACAGTACCCAAAATCACCTTTTGCATTGTTGTATGAATAGCTTAATAAAAATTTAAAGGTGGCATGCATGGGCTGAAGGCTGCCGGCTGCAGACATGTACAGTGTTGTGTTGAAAAAGTCGTATTCCCTAACATCGTAGCAGCATAAACTTTTCAAAGAATTTATATAAGACATTAATGGCGTATTCTTTTCAACACTGAATCGTGAAACTGGTGTCGAATACAGGCAAAAATTGTTCTTTCCTCGTACACCTGAACGGAATCATCCTAATGTAAATGTTCTTTTGAACTCCGAATTAGTTGGGTGTCGACACCGTCGTATTTGACGGTGGAGGCTGGGTGTAGCTTTGATTGTGTATGTGAAGTGACGTTTCCACTAAATGTTCATTTGTTATTTCTAACAACGCGACTTTAATTGTATGAAATCGATAAAAAGTAACTAGATATCACACACTCAAGCGAACAAAATTAATTATATGTTAAAAGTACAAAAAACCGACGCCAACAAAATCAAAAAAAGAAGTATAAACCAAATGAAATCAAAGCAATTTGGAACTTAATGTGATGACTACACCTGTTCAGTAATTGTCGTTCTGTTCACAATAAAACCGAGTGTACACCTCGCTGGAATTGCCGCAAACACCGACTATTATTTGACAGCTCAGTATGGCAGTTCGGTGTTCAAAAGAATACGCCATAAGACAAAAAAAAATTCAAAAAACAAAAACTTTGTTGATCTGCTAATACTATTTGCCTTCACCAGAAATTAAAAGAAGATTAGCGGGAGACCCCAATTACTCCACCGGACAAATAAAGAATTAATTTGACACAAACACTCTGTTTCTGTCATTTTGGCTCTCAAAAGAGAGTGGCGATTTCCCAGGGGCGCAAAACGATTCAGTGTAAAAATCACAATAGAAAACGTACTTGTGGTGACGGATCTGTGGCATAGGGACCGTTTCAGTTTCCTTTTTAGATTCTCAAACTGTTACAAAGGTGCAGAAAATAGGTTTTTGAATAAGGTGATTGGGATCTTTGGGAGGATTTATTTTTAATCGCTTATCAAAGGATTTAAATTTGTGTGGTAAATCGCACGATTTGTAGAGTATTTAATAAAAATTTATATTAACCGGATTTGTGCCCGGTGAAGACATGGTGTAAGACTAGAAAAAGAGAACTAGAACTGTCCACGTATGATAGATCTGGTCCACATACGTTTTTTCTGGAAGGTATACAATGTAATTACTTTTTTGCTCCTGGGAAATGTCAACGTCACTTTCTTTTGACAGCCAAGATAACAACAAAAGACTGTTCGTGTTATGTAAATCCTTTGTTTGTGCAGTGGAGTTGGAGACACAACGGGATTTATCTTAAAGCGTCTCCCGCAGTTTAATATGGCCTATGTAGACATTGTATTAACAGTTTAAGCTCCATGAATAGGATTTAAAAAAAAAGTTAATTGACATTTGAAACAAATATCAAAATTTGATTTTAGTAAATGTCAGTTATTGACCACAAAAAGTCACATCATCGTTTAATTGTTTTTGAAATTTGTGCATCAGGCTCTGTGAGCTGTGATTTGTATCTTTGCATCTTATAAAAAAAAACCTCTTGGTGCTCCGTCGTTGGAATCTTCTTTTAAAAGTGATCCGCGATCGAAAAAGTTTGGGAACTGCTGAACTAGATTAACAATATTAAAAATAATCCTAGTTTGTTGGCCGGAACTCATTTGCTATTTGCATGGGCGCGACGCAACCAAAAATGGGAATTTGTCTTATTTTAATATTGGAGGAAATGCATTAATTAAATGCAGAAATTAAGGCTAGAAAACAATCAGTCGTTTCCTAAAATTACACCCTAAAAGTGGGCGGAGCTCAAAGCTTTTTATTTATCTCTCCATCTTCAGTCCACGCCCCAAGAAATTAAGTTAAAATGAAAGTGAATGAGTTCAGCTTAACTTTTTTCATAATTTAGTGTTACCGGACTTAAAGGGCGGGGTATTTAGAAACTCCTTACAGGCTTCTTATTTGTACAGCAATTTTTCGGGGACATCAAGATTTAAAAGATCTTACACTGTAGTGGGTGTGGTCGATCCTGTTTGAGGTCAAATTTTCATCTAGTTCAAGGTTTCTGCCCACAGTTGCTTCACATCAAAATTCGAGTTATGCGTTGTCTAACTTGGTAAAAAGTAGTTTCTACATAGGGCGATGAAAAAGCTTTCTACAACGTCTTTAAGTAAACAGCTTTCGATTTAGTTTTTCTTCGTTTTACAATCCTTCGACCGTTGTTTTTTTAATTTTTTTTTAGCACACATGCTTCTGAATTTCACTATTAGTATTAGCAATCTTTTCTATGAAACGAAATCAGTTGGCTACAATTTTCTTACTCGACTCGTCGAATTATGTAACACTCCTATCTTCTATTTTCATTTCTAATTAAAAGCAAAAGCATGAAATTTGTCTAAGACTGAACAAATGGAGATGTGCGGATTAATAGACTTTTTGCAAATGAGTTTCCAATACTTTCCAATAAATCTCCAAGAAAGCTTTAGTATAGTCAAGTCGAGGGAAACGTGATATTGACAATTAGCAGTCCATTATATAGAGTGAGTCAATGCTACAAGAAATTCGTTTTATATAAAAAGGCAGCATAGTTTCGCGCTGTCGATTACTCACTATGATGAAGCACGTAAGTCAACACTATTTTTTAGATCTTTTGCTTTTTAGAATAAAAATATTTTATCAATATTACAGCTGGTCATTGCCACTTTGGTGTCGTGTTGTCTGGCAGCGACGATTCCTGTCAGCCAAAACGATGGCCACTTGTATCAGTTTTTGACAAATGAAATCGAAATTGAACGGAAAAATGGCGAAAAAGGAGAAATTCCTGAGGCAGAGCTAAGACCACTCTTCGGAAACAACAGACGAGTTGTGTCACAAACTGTCCTTCCTTCTGGAAATATTTTAATTGTCTATCAGACAGGACCATTTGGTCTTTTTACTGGGAAATATGTAGTCACGGTACCGACAACACCAATGACAAATCAGCAGCAAACTACACCTTCAACAACGGCAACAAGTACGGAAGGAACTTCGTCAACTGCGGAAACCACAGATGCAACTTCGTCATCAGTAACCCCAGAGGCAACGACTGCATCAACCTCTGAGAGCACAACTTTATCGACTCCATCTACCTCTGAGAGCACAACACCATCGACTGTGTCAACCTCTGAGAGCACAACATTATCAACTGCATCAACTAGTGAGGAAACAACACAATCAACTGCATCAACCTCTGAGAGCACAACGCAATCGACTGTGTCAACCACTGAGAGTACAACACTATCGACTGCATCAACTTCAGAGAGTACAACACAATCGACTGCATCAACCTCTGACAGCACAACACTCTCGACTGCATCATCTTCTGAAGGGACAACACTATCGACTGCATCAACCAGTGAGGAAACAACACAGTCGACTCCGTCAATCACTGAGAGCACAACACTCTCGACTGCATCATCTTCTGAGAGCACAACAGTATCGACTGCATCAACCTCGGAAAGCACAACTCAATCGACTGGATCAACCAGTGAGGAAACGACACCATCGACTGCATCAACCAGTGAGAGCACAACACTATCGACTGCATCAACCTCGGAGAGCACAACTCAATCGACTGCATCAACCAGTGAGGAAACGACACCATCGACTGCATCAACCAGTGAGGAAACAACACCATCGACTGTTGCAAGCACTGAAAGCACAACACTTTCAACCACTGAAACAACAACCTTAATGACTGAATCAAGCTCTGAAGGAACAACGTTATCAACGACTAGTGAAACAGCAAAATAGATTTGGAAAAAACACCATACGGATACACTGCTGCAGCTCGATTATCGTTTGATTTCAGAAATCCAGGCTTTTTGATGTATACGCTTTATAGTTAACCGAAAGGAAAACTAAAATAAGGTTCGCCAAAATACAATTTTTCTAAGAGTCTAAAAGCATTTTGATTACATTTATCCTACTTTGTTAAAATTCCCAATTTACTTACTTATTGGTGTTAAATTGTATTCCGTTAAAGTTCATTTGCCCCATTCAATTGGCAACTTGTTTTTTAATGCGGCACAATTTAATTAACACATTTTTGCTAATCGAAACGGCAGTCGCAGTTAGTCTTCACCAAAATGTTGTTTCGCCAAACTTTTGTTTCTCACTGTGCTATTTAGAATAATGGCCTGTGTGTCTAGGAATCACTGCTTAGTTATTACCAATTGTATGCTCAAGCAATCACAGCATAGCTTCCGGGAGTAATTTATGCTTACGGCTAAAATACGATGTCAGATGAACGCCTGAACGAATTTTATGTCCTTACAACGTTCAGGTGTTCAGTTTAATAAATTTGTAGTTAACTGCTTTTCCTAATAAGAGCGGCAGAACAGATTTTGGGTACTTTGAGTCTTATCAGATCCATTACACGAGTAACAACTATCGTCGTTTGTCGCTATAATAAGAACTAATGTTATTCGTCCTTTTCTCTACTGTCGACGGGCGACTGTACTGGCGTAAATGCGATACCTATTAAATAGAGGGGCGCAACAGCTCGAGGTAAACCAGGGCCAACTTCTCAAGCGAATGCGATTTCTCGGAGAAATGCGAATCTTCTTCTTTTTCATTGATCTGATGTGATGCATCATAACCCTCCCTCTCTACTGCATTCCTAATGGTCCGCTTGTGGTGTACGCCGAAGAAATGTGAATATAAAACTTATTCATCACAGATTAAAAACTTATATTCGTCTTTATTATTTTAAGTTGGTGCTACAAGTCCGGAATTGACCTGGGCCTCAGTCAACAAGCCTTGCCAGCCAGCTCTGTCGCCAGTTAGCCGTCTCAGGGTTTCGCACGTGAAGTTGGCCTTTCACTTGCGTGCACCACCTGAGTCTCGGTGCTCACCAGAATGAAGCAGCTTCATGTATTCATCTGCTTCATTCGTTTATGTCTCGTGTAAGTCTAATCATAAGAAATTGAAAATTAAAAGCACATGTATGTATATAATTATTGAAAATGTGACAGCAGACCGTAGCAATAGGCAAACCAAATTATGAGGTGCGTACTGTATGTTAGTCTCTCTTAATTTCTCTTTAACAGCAGCGCGATGCAGAACAGTGATGCCACCTTTGAAAATTATGACGATCACTGAATAAAAAAAGAGTTTTCGAGATTCGAATTTTTCGTCAAAGGATAGGAATAAGACTTCCCATTAAATGCCTACAAAGAATGTATTGGTTTAAAAAAATTCACGAAAATTCATTTTTTTCCCCAACTAGCTATACCCTTATACGAGAAATTTAATTGTCCCGGCGTACGAGTATGTTCGTAGCGACTCTCAGTTTCATAAAAACGAAATACGAGCCTGCTTGTATTTGACTCTCGAATAAGACTTGCGTAATTGGGATGAATAGCTCATCAAATTGTTTTACTTTCGGCACCAGACAAATGAGCCTAGTCCTTCTTTTCTATTAACATGTACTTTTTCTACATCGCTTATGTATCATTTCGCTGCGATCAGCAATTAAATAATTGCTGCACATACTGCGAGCACATTAAAGAGTGCGCTCTCTCTCTCTCTCTGATCATCACCTGAGCAGAAAACAACAAGTAAGTAAGTGCAAGAGTTCGTCTGTGACAAACTTCTATACACCCGACGCTATATACCGAGTAACACCAAATCTTAAAGCTTTTTGGCCCGAATTCTTATATTATTTGTATAGGCCACGCCCACAAAAAGTGGGAAAGGACTAAAAATCAAAATCAATTAATTGTAATTTCGTAAGAATCATGAAAAAATACGGTAAAAGCGAAAATTTCAGAAAAAAAAAACAGTTTTTTCCCAAAAACCTCCCCCAAAAAGTGGGTTTGCTACGTCTTTGCTACGAGTTTTGCTACGTATTTAGTTCTAAAGACTGATAAGGCAGGCATCAGGACTGGTCCTAGGAACGAAGACATAAATTGATTGAGATAAGTTTTAATGCGAAATCATACAATCGAATCTTACTATGCATCTTTTCTGGACGAATTGGAAACTCATGATATAGCAGACACACTACTTGATCGTTGCCCCTTATGGGCGACTTCAAGTAAATGTTAATGCTGCCGCCAGGCATTGAAAGTTTGAAGTTGGGCGACACAGTGATCTAAATCAGAACAAAAACGGAGATTATTAGATTTAGTCGACTTATGACTAGCAATGTTGGCGACCGAGGCGAAAGCCAAGATCAGTGCTTCAATGTTTTTTGGATATCAAAAAGAATTTGAAGTAGTTTTGATTCCAGTTCGAATTTGACATTCAAAGCTTGGAAAGGACTGTCGGACTTGATCTGTCGGGTCAGCTCGATTCAAATCTTTTTCGATATGTGGGTTTTTTTTCAAATTATTTGCCTCTTCAGGATAAGACAGGGTTGCTCAAACTTAAGACAACGACGACCGATTCTGAATTTTTTGAAAGTAAGCAATCGGCTACGTATAAGACCAAGAAAAAAAACTTCGAAGAATGATTTTTATTATAAACACAAGTCAGCAGACTGGAAGATAACATTGGAAAAATTTGTTTTTTTTTGCCGTCGTTAGAGCACTGGCTGGAAAGCAACTGCAGTTTCTCACTCAAAAACAGAAAAAAAACGTTCGAATTGTTCTCCCAGAGGTATTATGTGACTAACCCACAAAATTTTTAGGCTAAGTCGAAATTAACCTCGCTGATCGTAATTAAATAGAAAACTTATTTCTGTGACTAACCTCATTTTAACTTCAAAACTCGTATGACTTAGTATGGGAAACAAGCCATATTTGTTAACTTTTGAATCTTCTAGTAGAGGTGGCCTCTTCTGTGACTACGGCCATAACATCGCTATTGTTGGAGGGAAGGCGATTTTTCTGCTGCAATCGATAAAAAATGCTCTTAAGATCAACCTGTCGATCGCCTTTACCTTTATCCATTTTTTATCCATTTTTGGAAGGACCGCTAAAAATATAACTAGTTACAAGAAATAATTCAAGTCAAAGATTAATTATTTAAAATTTGTTTTATTATCAATAAACATAAATACAGAAATAATTTCCTTACAAATCTTATTATAAATTAAAAATTAGTTTAAAAGCTTTTAAAATCTAGGTACATTGTTGTTATTGTTCTTGCCCATAAACCACTTAATTTTTTTTCCTCCAAATAATTATAAAGATTGTGGAAAACAGTTTATAAATACAAGAGTGATGGATCGAAATGTAACATTGTAATAAATAATAAACAACTTGACGATTTATAAAAAAAAAAAACATTTTAAGGTGACTAAACATTAACATGAATAAAACAATTACCAATTGAATGGTTTTTATTTAAAATGCGATTGTGTAGTTTATGGTGTTTTTTTTTATAATAAATTCTTAAAAGATAGTGTGTGTGTATGTATAAATATTAAAAAAGCACTTTGAGAAGGCAATTCTGGTAAATACTATATAATAATGTAGAGGGCACCTCCCAGTTTATCCACTGAAAAGAAAGTAAGAAAAACAAATTCTATATATCGTTCCTTGTTTTTGTTTGTTAAATTTTTCCGAAAGCTTGTGTTTACTGCTGGAGTTAAAATTTTTGAGAAACCGACACCGCGAGTTAGTAGCAAAATAATTTTAGTTCTTACTTGATGAGGGTCTATATGGGTACATCCTCCTTTACTGTTGACAGCAATTGACTATTTACTAATAACCGCTCATGCTGATGAAGCTTTTATAACTATTAAAGACATTAACCAATTTTTTTTAATTACATTGGGAAATCACACCGACAGTCATAGAGATTCAAAATCAATTCAAGGATTACACAATGTTAGCTTGAGGTGTTAATGCTGAACAATTCAATTAACCACAGACTGAAGCTTGTCAAAACCACACGTGATTGTAATTTTTTAACGATCCTTTTGCCCAAATAAAGTGCTTAAAGAAATATAAAAAATCTTACCTCTTGGTCGAAGTGGTGCGTGAGTATGGATTTTGCAAAATTTTAGGATGAGTTTCCATTACTCGTAGCAAAAGGTTGTCTAGGTAGTCCTCTAGTTCCTTGACTCTTTGGCGTTGAATAAGAGCTTCGTGTTCCAAGCCATTGGCCAGTAGCATTAATTCCTGAAACAAACACATACTCATAAATAAATGAGAAAATAAAGTATAAATTATGTTGGCTTTTTTTTAATTGGACTTAAGCATAATCTTACTTTCGTGTAGAGCATTTGAGAAATTTTCAAACGTCAGCCACCACACAGAAGGCAGGGTTATGTCTACATGAGAAAGCATAGAGATTTAAAAAACTTGGTTGATTCGCCTTAACAGCGTTACCAAGGTGGGAAACCACAACGATGGGCTCAGATATGTTATGGGGCAGCACAGACAAGGAACTTAAAAAGGCTTTCTCAATAAGTTGTAGGAGTTCCTTTAATGTGCGAAACGGCCTACGAGCTGGATATCTCATTGCGATGGGGTCACCATTTTATGATTCCAAGACTCTAACTACCAAGCGAATAGAAAAATAATTAAGGGATCATTTTGCAGACGATATTGACACTTCATATCCGAGAAAGAGGCTTATTTTGAAGGCCAGTGGGTTGCAGTTGAAATTGCTTTGAAAAACATGAGCTGATGGAACTGTAGGAAGGATGATCGTAAGGAAGGTTGTAGCTGTTTCAGGACAACAGGGAAAAAGGTTTAAAACTCCGATGAGGAACATTACGTGCTTAATGTTTGTCACTTCAGGAGTATAGTGGAGCGAACAAGAATGCCAATACTCACTAAAAATGAGAGAGTTGCAGCATAGTGTGAAACAAGACACACGAAACTATTCCACTATGCAATGGTAAGCGTAAGTTGGCGCGCTCCTTTCGGGGATGACTTCAAACGATATGGAGCCAGTCCGAATTATTGACAACAGTTTGTTTCAGAAATGAGAAGGTTGACCTCTATAAAAAGTAAAAACAAACCCTTAACTCACCTCTCTAGATTTGCCTTCATACTTCTTGGTCAAAGCAGCTGAAACTTCGAAGCGAGGTATATGTGACTTCTCATGGCCAATTATTATGCGTTCGTTCACCTTTGGACTGCTCGCCAGTTCATCTTGAGCTTCGTGTCTGTCTGCAATGTGAAAAAAAAATTTTATTCGAAGTTCTGTCGGCACAAATTTTCAATCATGCTTACCCCTCTTGAAATACTTGAACTTGCTAAATCTCTTCTTCTCAGTCTTTTCCTTGTTAGTTTCGACTTCTCTCGAAGGCGGCACCGGCGAAGAACTCTTTTCGCTCAAGCACTCCATGGTCGCACTACGTGGCAGTGCGATTGGCTTTTCATCTTCCATCCCATAGGGGCTACTGTCTCTGGTTAGATTCTCTTTCGATTTGGATTTGAAGACAGGTGTTGTGGGTGCAGTCGAGGGATGCACATTCTCGTTCACCTGGAACTCTGGAGTAGATGTTCTAAATACAGGAGACACCTCCGACGGTTTTGGGGTTTGGTGTGATGCTTTTGTTACTTCGACGACCTTCTCGACTTCTTCGCCCTCCAGTTGCGATTCTTCATTGTTTGTTGGCAGTGGCACTCGGGAGTTTTCCCAAGAGCGACGCTTCAACGAGTCACTGCTGCCCACGTCGAGGTGTTTTCCATACAATTTTGTCTCCCACTCATCGAGTTTTGGCTCGGATTGATTGCGAGGAGGTTTTGATGGCGGCGAAGTGCGAGCCTGGAAGTTAAGCTCTTCTTTTGGAAGCAACGGTGATGGAGGAATGGACTGGTGCGATTGTAAACCACGCATATTTAATGAACTTCCTGAGCTCTTGTGAGATAGATTATCAAAAACGAATTCGTCCTCGTCTTCACTTATGACACCAGGATCTGCTTCTCCTACGCGTTGTCCGTAACGCCGGGTTCCCGGATTGCTGTTGGGTGTTCCAATGCTGGCGAAGCTGCCGTTTATAGACTCGCCGTCGCCCTCACCGCCGTCTTTGGGCTTCTTCTTGCCATTCAAATGCATTTTGGACCCCAAGGACTTTGCGAATTTCTTGATTCCCTTGCGCTTTTCGATTGTTCCAATGCTAAGTAGGCTTCCGCCGACGGAGCTCGCCATCTGGCCAATGGAAGACTTGTGTTTTTCCTTCTTACTCAGGTCAGTCAATGACCCTGACTTAACTGTGAAGGATATTCTTGCTTCCAGCTCGCCTCTTTCCTTCTTCTTCTCCTTGCCAGGTTTGCTTTCTAGTTTGAACCATTTCGAACGAGGCCGATCGTAGACATCCATATCGTTGAGCGGAAGGGTCACCTGCCCCAGAAACTCATCAATACTAAGGTTGTTACGGTGCAAACAGGTCAGAACCAACTCGGCCTTGTTACCCTGATCTGGAATTTTCCTGCAAATCAAAAACATGACAAGTTTTATTCTAAGTAGTTTTTTGAACGTTGGGTGTACTTACAATTCACATTCTTCGTGCCAGTCTACATTTGGGCCGGCTTTCTCCTTGACCGAGGTCTGGTACTTCTCTTTGCCCAGGCCGATTGTGACGAAACAATTGTTTGTTTCATGCTTTCCCTTGGTCAAAAGACCCTTGGCTCTTTGTACTGCGGAAGAAGAAAAAAAAACGTTTTTAAATTTTTGTTTTTTAAGTACACGACTTATAGTGACTCATTTTTGGTTTGCTCAAAAATGCCTAAATGTTTGCAATCGCAGTGTGGTTGTTTTAAGAACAAAAGCCTGCAGCAGAGGCTGATAGCTTTATTCACATTCACACCCTCATCCGTCTCCAAAATAAAAGCACTGATGCAATGCATACATAAAAGATGAATTTGTCAGCAATTCAAATATTTCAACTGAAGGTCAAGTTTTGTAGAAAAAACTTGCTTTCATTGGGTGTGACTTGCGCTTTTTTAGGTAAGTGATGAGCTTAAGATCATAATAGGAGGTAAGAGGAAGTCAAAATCGATGATTAAGTGGCTCGAACTAACTGCTCAGAGTGCAGACATGATTATTCGTAATCATGCAATGTGCATGCATTGGTAAGCGTTATTCATAATAAGTTTCCGCTTTCGTTTGAAAACAAGCAGACCAAAGCATTCTTGCTGGTGTTATGCTGAGTTTTAATCAAAACAAACTGTTTTTGCCGACTGTAATCGGAAGAATATTAGAAGAGTGGTTCGAGGCAATTGGTCTAGAAGAAGACTAGGCAGACAATGTGGCGACTAATGTTGCTGTTGAAGGGTGTTTTAAGAGAGATCCACTGGAACACTATTTATTAAAATAACTATAAAAAAGATTGTCTTGCTGGTCCTCGCGCAGGTGGGGACCGTGAAAAAGAACTTGTCTTTTTTTCAGGTAATAATGGTAGGATGTTAGCTGGCATTGGATGCTTTTCTTAAACTCTATCGCCACCGATTTTTGCGTAAACCGTAAAACAAGCTTTTTTTATTTTGGTTTTTAAATAGGTCTCCAAAAACTTAGGTTAGAATCGGCAATTTAAAGTTTTTTAATGCAGTTTGTTTTGTTATGTACGCTTTGCTTATTAACCAAATTTGGACAAGATTGCTCTTACCGTTCAGAACTAGAAGATTTTAAAAAATTGTTTCGGAAAATGCTTTTATGTTTTTGAGTTTAAACGCAGAAGGTTTTGAAACTTTAAAATTCGCTATAATTTTCGTTAAAATTTCGGACAATTTCTGATAGGTACGCGTGATTTTTTTCGTATGATATTTCTTAATAACACCGGCGATAAGGGGTGGGGGGGACAGATGTTGTTTCGTCCATTTTTCGAAAATGCGTCAAAATGACCAAGTTAAAACCTTTTCTGAAATATATGACTTGCACACTTCGCTTTGTGCACTAAGCGCTTCAAAAGTTATGGCCTCGAACACTTTGAAAAACGCCATCCACTTTCAACTATTCATTCCTCAAAAACCTTGTAATATTTTCAAAAATTGGATTTTTGCTTAAGTTTTTATGGTACTTCGCTTAACTTCTTAAAAAAAGGATTGAAAAACATTAAATCCAACATTTCCAATGAAACTTCAAACTGCCATTAATTCCCTCATTAGGGTCTCTGAATATTTCCGCAGTTTAAAAGCACACCGAATTTGGCCTTGCTTTTGTTTATGGGAGCGATTGGACGGACGGACGGATGGACGGACAACGTAGTGATACCAAAAGAGGTCCTTTTCCCATTTTTGTACGGACCGCTTAAAAAAGAAAAATGTAGTAGAAACATTCTTTTTGTGTCACTGTTTTATCGAATCAAGTCAGAATCAGAGATGACAATTTACTTCATGTGTAGTAGATCTACTTCACTTTTTCTTAAATTCCATCTGCTACGTAGTAAACCGGATCTACTTCGTATTTCAGCCGTGTAAAATTGAAGTTATTATTAGCCAAATTCTATTCAATTATTTGGCTTTCACTCAAGTCAAGTCACTGAATGCCAAACTCAGCAACAGCTCGTGAGCTCAACAATTTTTTCGCATATTTTCTTTGTTTAAATAAACTAAAAAAGGAAGTGTTTTGTAATCATAACACATTTGCTACATTTTTCGCCAATCTACTTCGTATTTTTGTGCAGTTTGCTACTTTTTACGAGTGCAGCATTTTCATCCCTGGTCAGAATAGAAGAATAGAATAGAATATTTTTCCATTTTATTCCGTCAGTGAAAACAAAACAAATTCTTTACGGCATCACTCTATATTAGAGTTCTTTATTTAAGCTCAGATTAAAAAAAGTCTTTATGAGGCCTTTGTTTTAACGACACACATTTTAAATGAAAAAACTTAATAGCCTGAAGGATGATATTTATGACAATGTTGAAAGTAAGAGGTTTTGTCTCATCGATCGACCACAGGTCAGTGTGTCACGAAAATCTTTTTGAGACCCAAACCCAACATTATGTCTTCGTTTGCCTTTTAACCGGCAAAAACAACCTGACAATTCTTATCACTGGTTATGCCTTCCAGTGATTCCTCAGTTATATTGCATCACGAGCGATGACTTAGTTTCCCTATTGGGTTTTTTTTTCTAATTGCAAAGATTCATCTAAAGATTAAACCAATTTAAGGGTACTGGGTAAGCAGCGTTAAAAAGCCCTCATCAGCAAAAGATGAGCGTGGACTAAGCGAACGTGTAAGAGTAAACGACCATTGTTTAGTCAATCTGTGACAGTTTTGCTGTTTTCGTGCCGCGGGCTAATAAAAATAAATACAGAAAGAGGACGACTAAAGCGAATTGCAAATAATTATAGTTAGAAGGTTATAAATATTTCTACTTGACTTGCAAGGTGTTTGGTGAATAGTGAACAAAACATAATCCACCCCGAGATATCGACTAGAGAACATGAAAAAAAGCTGATAAAAATATAGCGATAAGAGCATTTAATGTTTTTGTTGTTACATTTTGTCATACTATTATTGACAAAATGCCAACTTATGAATCACTTCAAAACGTGCTGAATGAAGGAGATATTTAAAGGAAATGAATCATTAAGTAAATATTGCCTGAATGGTACATACTGTAAGCACAAATAAGTCACACGATTAATAAGTTTCTAGCTGAAAAGGCGTTGAAAACCCCTAACACAGATATCAACTGCAAACGACATAGCCGGGTTGGACGTTGGTGTTACATAATGTTTAGTTATTTACTAAAGGGTATTTTTCAGCCCTTGAAAGATGTAACCTATAACACAAATCTTCTTAAGCATTCTGGCCGTTGCTTGGGTTTCGAGTTCAGAAAACATACTCAAAGACGGAACATCCTGCAGGAGTATATCACGACTATTCCATACGTGGTTTCGTCATTGTTTCCTTGTTTTTAAGTTTTGTAGATTGGATTTAATTTTTAGTTGCACTTTAACATACCTACACTTAAACATTTGCTACAATTAATAGAGGAAACAAATCTTCAAACTTATCAGCAATTAGAAAAAAGATACTTAAATATTTTCTAAGCTTGTATGTATTTATTCAGTATATCTCAGCCTCAGTGTTTGTCTTTACTTTCATACAGTCATAAGATTAATCCCTCTTGTCGCGATTGTGATGATAAAAAAGGTCCATAAAACATGAGACCATCTTAGTTCTCGGGTGCAATAATCTCACTCATTTTCCAACAAATATGACGAACAACAGAGCAGATAGTTTTTTTTTAATCATACCTTTAAAAACCTTTATACGTTTTTAAAGATAGGCTCCATAGCTGCGATTATATTAAATCATTCGAAGTAGGGCCTAATGCATCTGCTAAGTCGCAATCAATCTTCACTTTTTATTGTAGTACAATTTATGAAATTAATTTTTCATTCCGACTGCTTTCGTTGCTGCAGCAGTGTGAGTAACTGAAAAGGTTAAAGTTTATAGTAAGCATGGACCTCAAGCCTCAACCAGCATTTAAAATAATCTCGAGTTAAATGTAAATTCTTTACCTATCGATTCCAAGCTTAAGGAATTGCTTTTCGTTGAAAGAGTTCAATTTTAAGACGATAGACTACTTCAAATGAGAATTGCTTACGTGGATGTATCTCACTTCTTGGTCTTAATACCACCATCGGAAAAAAATCCTATATTAGATAGTCACTGTAACGATAAAATCCCTAAAAGTTGGCTGGAGCTATTGAAATTCGAGGTAAGAAGGAAAAATAGCCTTCCGGAAACCCATTAACTAACAGTGATCGGTCCTTTTTAGACAACGAAGGGTGCAGCTTTCAGACTGGCAGAAGATCAGAAGCACAACTGAACAGCTTTGTTACTCTTACGTATTACAGTAACATATGTTTCCACCGCACATGAAACAGAAATTAAATTAGGAGGATTGAAAGTTAAATAGAATTTTACTGCACAATTCAAAAATTAATTCGCCACCACAACAAAAATTCGTAAACAAAACTTTTTTTTAGGTTTGTTTGATTGTTTTCGCAAGAGCACAAACAGAACACGTAGAATTCTGTACGGTTTGATTTGAAAATTATTGCGCGGAAGAGATTTTTTACGAGATTAACCTTTTCGTAAAAAGATTCAAATTTGTATGGTAAATCTTGAGATTTAAAGGAGGCTCAAGGAAGATTTGTGTTGAGGGGAGTGCTACTGATGATGGCTGCAGTGTGGTCACGGGTCGCTGGTGACTTGTGACGATATGACGAATGTTGGACGGAAAATTGGCTGCGATGGGTTGCGCGCTGACCGGCTTTGTGTTGCTGTTGTCGTTTCGGGATTGGATTGCGATTGTGCTCTTATGAGCGACGCGCGTTGTAAGGCTGTGTGGCTATCTTCTGGACGATGTGCGTGTCGGGTTCTATGCTCTTGTGGGCGATGTGCGTTGTAGGGCGTTATGCGTAGCGATTGGGTGCTCCTGTAGCAATGAGTATCTGGGTGACAAACGTAACGCAACGTGCTCTTATGGGGGATAAGTGCCTGGGTGACGAGCGTCTGTGGCTATACTTGAAAGTAGCTACGTGCTTCTTCGAACGATATGCGTAGCGATTGTGTGCTGCGTGATCTTGGGGCGGTAAGCGTCTGGGGTGACGGCTGTCTGTGGCGACGAGCGTCTGCGGCCCTTAGGGTGGCGATAAAAATTGCCGCTGTGGGTGCGTAAATGGCGAAACGAAATGTACAGTTTCTACCGTAATATGTTCTTCGGTTTTTTACCCGAAGTGAAGCCTTTTGCTTTAAGTACAAAAAATACTTTTTTTTTAACTTTAAATACTTATCTGTAACTTTTACGTTAAACTACTTGACTGTGGACACCACGAAAAGAATGGACGCTAAATTTCTTTTTAGCAAGGAAGCGCTTGCAAGGAAAGATTTTTTATACAGTAGTGTGCAAAATAATAGGTATAGTTTTTGGAAAAATGGTTTCACACAAAACAAAATATCTATGAATTTTATTATCAAAATCCCTTTCCGAAATAAAATTTTGGTAGGATTACATGTCAGACCTTCAACAATCAGGAGAGTGTTACTGAGAAGTCAAGCTGCCGTCAGCAGTTGACTTCTTACCTATTATTCGCAAACCAAAAATACATTTATTATTTTGCACACCACTGTACCACTGTACCACTGTTCCCAGGGCATATTAAGTTTGTTTTATAGTTTGTAACGCAGTTAAATAATCACCGTATGATTTTTTGAATTAAAAAGGGGGAGTTTTAGACCGAAATGTATGCAACCACCTAGTATAAGGCACTCAACAGTTATATTTTTATATCCCGCCCACTTTTTGGAAGCGTGGCAGTTTCCTTTTTTGGTAGGGTAAGGTAATTTGCAATCCGTCACAGACGGACTAAAGTTTTTACACACGCACTTTTGCACTTTCACACTTATTTTTGTTTTAGTTGTTGGTTGGCAATGCTGAATTGCGTCACCCAGCAGCCAGTAGCACAAGATTTTGCTTAAGGTGCGTTCTCATTGCGGCGCGGATTTGTGTCCGATGGAAACACTTTACACTAAACCAGTATTCATTTGTGTTCAAGACTTTGAAAAGCCATGACCCGTCGTACCTCATACATCCCTTTGGGGGGTTACGCAAGGTTATAGACTAAGATCTTAAATCTAGATCACCCCGTTGACCCACGACAAAAATCTTGAAGGCGCAAAGTCTCAAAATCGGTTTGAAAAATCTCGAATTAAATCTTGAACACACAATTCTTTCGGGTTTCTCAAAGTAAATTATTGATTTTGAAATAACCCCACCCCCCCACCCATACTTGCACATACCCTAAATCCTAAGCAGGAAGGTTTCAAGGGGCAGCATACATATTCAAGAAGTTAAGCAATAAATAGTTTGATAATAAACCTAATCAGGCTTTAGCTTTCGGCAGTGTAAATTATACTGGCAAAAAGAATACAAAAGCGGTTAACAACACACGAAGCTAACTGCTGACAGATACCTTAAAAAAGTTTAGCCGATAATGAAAAGCAAGCTTTATAGTCTTTAATAAATTTTGGTCGGTCTGGAGTCCGATTCGAAGAAGTTTTTTTTGGCAGAAAAATACTTTTATCATAATGGAAAACGAGTGCCTATAACAGTGTTGAAAATATGTTTATAATTTTAGCTTTTCTGGATAATTTCTAGTTCATTAATAATTCTGCTCTCTGGAAATTTTAGCTCAGGAAAGGTTAGGTTTTTAGTTTTTTTTTTAGTTTTTATTACTACGATCACGGTCATATAATATGTGCTCCTCTGCAGTTTTTCGGTGTAGAGTTAACTCCGTCAAAAAATTGTAATCGACTCTCGAAATTAGTGACTCTCTCAACTCTCACTTTACATAAAAAAAAAAAAAACAGAAAATGAAGTTCGAGTTGTGCACAAAATTAATTTTTCATAGAACCACGCAAATCAACTGCTATTCCACACAGAAAAAACATTCTAAGAAGTTCATACTGTTTTCCAGAGTTGATCCGATATTAACTCACCAAATTTGGCGACTTAGGGCGAGATTAACCCCAGATCTAAGTTCACTGAAAAACTCATTTCTGGGGTTAATTTCAGTTGAACTCTGAAACTCGGATGTTCTCGCAATGTAAAACCTGCCCCTATAGGTAGTTTACACAGTACGTTTTGTTCCGTACTTATCACAACTTTGGTTTTAGCATTTTTCCAATAAACTGTCACGTATTTATAAAGGTGGATCCAAATATCGGTGAGTCGCTTTGGTACCGACAGTTTTTTCATTCTCCTACTCGCATGCGAAATCAACAAGTTGAACGCAACAACTGTTTTTTTGTTTTTGAGCAAAGTTTTTTTCTCTTTGCACGTTTCTTATTGGCATTCCAATAATCATTATATCATTCGCACAACTCGTTTTCGTTTACTGGTTTGCGTTGTTATTATACCCACCACCCCAGCGTGATGTACGGTTTCACATGAAGTCCAAAGCAAAACAGTTACCTTTCATTTGGTTCTGCACCTAGTAGGCATCCACCGATTCATCAGTAGTACAGGAATGTTCTTCCCAACCCGAACCGCCTTCAATCCGAATGCACAAGCTAATAACCCTATAAAATTATGCTTGCAAAACGACGAAACCTTAGAAGACGAATAGAGGCAAAAAGAAATCATCGCACGGAATTCGTCACTCAATGGATTGCCTTCGAGTTGGTCGAACATATGCTTCAAAAATAAACTTTCCCATGTCGTCAGTTGAGTGTGACTTCCTCGTATGCAATTACGGCGAAAACGAACATTGTATCAGTTTCTAAGTAGACCACCATCTAAGTAGCCAGATGATGTAATTATTTATAGCAGCTGCTTCACCACCGCCGATTTATGTGAGACCAAAAGGCGATCACATAAAACTTAAAGAAAATATTAAAAGGTAATTGATGGCTATGCATCCACCACAACCTGTTTTTAATAAAAGCTGCTTCCATCATCAACAAAAGAGCCCCACAACCGACTCCGCTACCGAAAAGCTAGCTCATAGTGGCCTTTTAATTAAGACATTTGACCCCGACTTGTTGTTGTCGTCCACTTAAAATTATGGACCTTAGGTATCTTGTCACAAGTTGCTTTTGGGCTTGTTTTACATTTAGTCGGGCGAGAAAGTGTTTTGCAGTCGCTCGCCATTGGTATGCGATTAAAGTAAAAGCAATTTCCTGACAACAAGTTGAACGGTCGTAAACTTGTTGCCGGCACGATGACGACTCTTTATACAGTCAAAGCTTTTTCCATTTCCAAAAAAAGCGAATTTTATTTGCGTTTTATTTAATTTGTATCTCGCTGCGACTGGAGCTGCCGAATCATCACCATCATTCGATCGTTATCATTTAGTTTGTGTTTTGATTGAATAAAATTTTAAAACTTATAGAAGCTCTCGTACAGATGACGTCAGGGCAATTTGTTATTCGATGGAAATTGAAATGGCAAACAAATGCGAAACCAAACTGGTTACGATCAGTGATAGAATCAGTAAAAGTTTCTGCGAATGCAAAACAAATGAATAAATCTACAGGTTGGTCGAAGTTTAAAGTAAAAGTTTGGGGATTAGAAAAATTTTCACGTTTTAGTTAAAATAGCAGCAGAACCGGACCTTAAAAACGAGGAGAATTCAAACCAACAACATTTGATTTTCATAATGATTACGAATTGCCCCTTTTTCTACAGTTCCTATTAGATCTTCATTATGAAGATCCACGCCGTACACTGGTATCGCATTTCAATCGATTTAATTGTGTTTAATCAAGCGCCCACCCATTTCCTGTTAAGAACAATTATTTTACTTTCAATAAAGAGGCCCTCACACTGAGTGGGCACTCGCTTGTACATGGCGTTGTGGTGCATAACTCAACGCAGATCATTTTGGACTAATTCTTGGTGAGACTTTGCATTACGAGTAGTCCGAAGCCCATGTCAATCAAAAGAAGCCTTGGGTTCCATCTAGTTTATTCCTAGTAGTCCGACTCAACCGGGACACAATAAACTATGACCAGGGTCGATTTGAGCTTAACTGAAAAACTGGTTGTAACCTACCAACCAAGTTAGCTAACAAAAGTCCTTTTTCCGCCGTGAAAACCATTGGTCCTTCGAGCCGGATTCTAGCGACATATTGGCTCAATTGGAAACGGAGACCTTTGTAGCCTCTGGTTTTGTATCGAAAGTAGGTACAATCAAATTTATCGGCTAATTTTCGGTTGGAAAGATTAGAAGAAGGAGTACCTACTCCTACGGAACGTTTCGGAGACACGGGATGTTTTCAATGGTGATTATAAAACGGTTGAAATAATTGATTCCGTTGAAGAGAAGAGAAGTATTTTCCTTTTCATGCTCAAATTGTAAACCATTGAAAAAAAATGTAATCCTTACTGAACAGAACCTTTCTGCTCTAAAACCTAGACTTCGTGTTGGAGTACGACCAATTTATGTATTTCTGCTTATGACACTTTTTTCCGAGACAAGCTATTCAGAGCCATTTAATTTGTTGCACCCACTTACGGCCAGATTTTCAGTGCTGCTTTAAGCCGGGCTGAAGCCCAGATCTGTTAATCCCGGAACAATCAGGAGTTAACCCATCGAGCAGTGTTTCAGTGCAGAGACTCTCGAAATTATGAACTCTAAAGTACTTAAATTTTTTAAACGTTATCATGGAGGTTGCTCTAAAGACGCTCAAAAGCTGCTCAAAAAGCCATGACCTTCGAAAACGGAACTGGTTCTTTTTACCAGTTGCTTTTTATCACTGTCCGGTGAGATAAGCCATCAGATCAGCAGTGGAACTTTTGCTGCGGAAGCCATACTGGCGCACATTTAAAAACTCCTGCGATTCAAGAAACTTCATGAGTTGTTGGCGTTTCCTCCATCTTTCCATGACCTTAGAAAGCAAGGATGGAAAAGCAATGGGACTGTAACTAGAAGGAGAGGAAAAATCCCCCTTTTTGGAACGGACTGCTTGGGCAGGAACCAGAGGCGAGAGATGAATAAAAGTGCTTACGCAGAGGTTGGGTTAGTGTGGTAGAATCTTCAGAAGATCGCGGATATGCAATCTGGACCAGTGGTTTTGTGAACATCAAGGTTCTCAAGAACTCCTGCCATTACTGTACAAGTGGGAAAGTGTACTTGACCCATAGCGCACACGACAGGCTCAAATACAGGTGGAGACATATCGCAACAGTGAAACTTTCTGATCTTTACAAAAGATCAGAAATTTTTGCTGACTCCCGGACATTGCAGCATTTTTCGCGCCAATTTCTGTTTTACCACATTTCTGGCTCGCTTATGTTTGTTTTGGTTTTCTTCAGAACCGAAAACCTCCATCCCCTGACTTCCTGGCCTCTTAACAGCTCAAATCGCACCAACAATTATCCTTTGACCTGTCACTTTTAATTCTGCAAGGAATAAAAAATTTCATGCCGTGGCAGCATCAACAACTCGATCAAAAAAGCAGAGTGACATTCGAAATTCTTGAAGTACCGACATTTCTTTTCGGAGCCGGGTTCTTACCCGAATGTTCGAGAAGCAAGCAGATGTTACACCATAAACGAGCCGATTAAACGTCGACCGCGTACAGAAAAACTTTTTACGGAAAATGATCAGCCGTCCAAGTAATGGCTTGCATAGCAAACACAGGTGCGCTCCGTATCACCCCTCCGTACCAGCACTATCGCGGAAGAAATCAAAGACTGCCAACCTAATACCGTTAAGCCTGGATAGATACAGGACAACTAAGAATTTAGTTGTTTTATTTAATTAATAAAATTATTTAAGAATTATTTTATTAATAAAATTAAGCAGGGACAAACTTAGAACTTTAGTCATATCATAACCCTGACATAACACTGTCACCAGCGGAAACATGCAAAGCTCAGACAGTCAGACAAAAGTTCATGATTGAAGAAGAGGAACTTTTAAGTTAATCCCAAACATATTTATCATTTAGTCTTAACACCTTGGTCACACTATGACAATATTAACGCGTGCCCTTGCAGTAACGGACGGACGTTGCACCAAAGAGCTGCGAAATTATGCCACAGCGTAGTACTTGAAATCTTTGCAGTGCGTACTTGAACCGAACGAACGAGATACATAAAAGAAATCACCACTCGAGCATGCCACCTAGTCCCACGAAATGTTTGTGGAAGTTTCGCCTATCTTGGGCATAAACATGAGCACGAAGCACCTAATTAAATTAACGTCTGCGGCCAATGTTAGTGGCGTACTTACAGACGTATATTTCTTTATGATTTTGGCCTTTTGCCAGCCCGAGTTCATCAACTCACCGCCACATTTCTCAATTATCTTTCGAACGAATCAAAGGGAAAAGTGAATTCCTAAAGATCTACGAAATAGTCGAGTATATTTCGAGCTCTTAGCACCGTGTTGGGAGGCGATCGCACCCTAAATCTGTACAATTTAATTAACGTGCTGTTCGAATCATGTGGGAGAAAATAAAACAACTCGGCGTCTGGGCGGAGTACCCAGTGATCGTCAGGTGAATAATGAAGACTGTTCCCAGTTCATTGAAACAAAACAAGGGGGAGTAGGCGGAATGTTTACTCTTGAGGTAGCACTACAACGAGCGAGCACTTGTTCTGGTGGCGAATCTCTGCTAAAAATAGAGACGACCACAAATGCCGCGTTATAATGCTACAAGATGTACATTTATATTTGTTCAAAAACAAACACACTTTGCGGGTGTGTGCGAGCCGCAACAAACATACATCATTTAAAATTCAAATATTTTGCAAGGTGGTGGAGCGACGGCATCGGCGAAGTGGAATTTTCGTATGACTAATGACTGCGAGCGACATGATTTGATTTCTCTGCTGCGGCGGCGACGGGCCGTAGAAAGCAAAAAGAAGGTAAAAATATACAAAAAAACGTGAAAACAATGCCGAGCAGACGATCGCCTCTTACCTTAACTCTGGCAGTAGTTGCCATGATCATCAACTCTGCAATGCCATTGATGTGGGGGCCTTTATAACTCTTTTTGCCGTTTTTTTTTTTTTTTCAGAACAAAAAAGCTTCCGTGTTATGGCATTTATATTTGTAGGTCAACCAACATAAAGATGTTTGTAGAAACTCTTTTCGAGCGGGACCGAGGTTCAATGCAATTAGACGGAAGAGAACAACTTTTGCAAGCGAAGGTGTCTCAACCAGCAACACAATTAATAGCAAAACCCTTTTTCTGCTCATCTGATCGAATGACTATTTTCCTTTGTCAAAGACGGGAGCGACGGAACACAAAGTGCTCACGGTTATGCCGTAATCATGCTCAGAATACAGATAGTATAGTTCCAATTCCAATTGCAAACTTTCATCGAACGAAAATATTGAGTTGAGAAGCACTTTGCTTACCTGTTACTTGAATATGCGTTGGACTCCACATAGCTGCGGTGGACCTTGTGATGTTTTTATTGAAGATGTTGTTGTTCTTTTTTTTATAACTTTATTAACAAACACATTTATTGCACTTTGCACTACTCGCGATGAGATTGGAATTTACAACCTGAATCTTTTGATGGGCACTGGACAGGAAAAAAAAAAGCAACACCACCTTCCACTGCCAACTAAACAAAACTGATAAAATGTCAAAATGGACGACATTCCGATGAATTCAAGTGTCAAATTTTGATTAGAACAGGGATGGTATTTGTTCACTGTGCCGTAAGGTGCGGGCTGTATTTGTATCTCTTACATCATGGTGGAAAGTTGCTCAAACTAATTACTGGTGAAGTTATTTATTTTAAAGAAAGATCTTTATTTTAAATAAAGAGTACGAGAGTCATCGATTTCAAGGCCGCGTATGACAGCATCTATAGAGACGAGCTATATAGCGCAATGTCTAGTTTTGGCATCCCTGCCAAACTCGTCAGTCTGTGCAGGATGACGATGGAAAACTCACGCTGTTCCGTCAAGGACGGCAAAGACCTCACCGACCCCTTTGATGTCAAAAAAGGATTTAGACAAGGCGA
Source organism: Neoascia interrupta (assembly GCA_947623515.1). Classification (NCBI taxonomy): domain Eukaryota; kingdom Metazoa; phylum Arthropoda; class Insecta; order Diptera; family Syrphidae; genus Neoascia; species Neoascia interrupta. Next base: position 1,024,914 of record OX392463.1, read on the forward strand.
CGCGCTGTCATGCGACTTCTTTAACATCATACTTGAGAGAATTCTGCAGAACTCTCGCGCCAACACCAGAGGTACAATCTTTCAAAAGTCCGTTCAACTACTCGCATACGCAGACGACATTGACATAATCGGTAGAACAAAGCGTGATGTCAGTGAAGCCTTCGTGAGTATTGGGACGGAAGCGGCACCCAACATCGACGTCTTGGACAAAACATTACCAACGACAGCTATAATTTTGAGGTAGTTAGGGACTTTGTCTACCTGGGTTCCGCTATAAATTCAGACAATGACACCAGCGCTGAAATCAAACGAAGGATAACTCTTGCCAATCGCTGTTTCTTTGGGCTAAGGAGGCAATTGAGTAGCAAAGCCCTCTCTCGAGCAACTTACCGTGGGACCACAATGCCCGTAGCGGTGGTATGTAGCAGTAGTACAGCCGCGGAGCCATGTGGCGTAGTACGGAAAAAAATTGAACACAATGGTGTAGCGCGGCTATGTCGAACAAAAACCCCGTTTATAAACAATGGCCGTTACTCTGAGTTAATTTGAACTAGATTTAATATTTTTGTACAACGGATGAAACAAATTCCACAAAATTTCTTTAGATTTAACCATCTCAATAAACTTTTCGACGTCCTTTTCCTCCATTGTTAACTTAACTTGTATTGAACTGTCCACCGTGTAGCGCTGTCAGTCGTGTAGCGCTACGAAAGTTAAAAGTTGGCCAACTCCTTCTACCGCCACAGCTACGCGCTACCGCCACAGACACACATTGTGTGCGCAATACACTGAATACATGTGTTTTAACTTTTGACAGCTCTTACTACCGCTACTACTACCGCCACAGCTACATCACTGTGGTTCTACGGTAAAACGTCCATGTATAAGATCCTCATCATCCCAGTCCTGCTTTACGGTGCAGAAGCATGGACCCTATCAAAGGCGGATGAAAACACTTTAGGCTGCTTCGAGAGAAAAATTCTTTGGACGATTTACGGTCCCGTCTGCATAGACGGAGAGTGGAGGAGGAGATATAACATCGAGCTGTACGGGCTGTACAGCGATACCGACCTAGCCAAAAGAGTCAAAACACAACGTCTACGATGGCTGGGTCATCTAGAGCGGATGGACACCAACGCACCGGTCCGGAAAATCTTCGAATCCACACCGCAGGGATGGCGCGATAGAGGAGCACCGAGACTCAGGTGGCGCACGCAAGTGGAAGGGGACCACAGCCAACTTCGGGTTCGAAACTGGAGACGGCTAGCTCGAGACAGAGCTGGCTGGCGAAGCTTGTTGGCTGAGGCCCAGGTCCACCCCGGACTGTAGCGCCACCTTAAGTAAGTAAAGTAAGTAAGTAAGTAAAGAGTACGAAAAATTTCCCAGAAGTAAAATGGTGTCGAACACCGAACTCGAAATTTCGCCACCGTCGCATTTGACGGTGAAGGCTGGGTGTACTTTTGATTATGTTGGTGATTTGTGAAGTTATTATTCGACTCAATTTTCATTCGTGATTATTTACGACGCGACTGAAATCAATAAAAACTCAAACTCAAAGCTATCAAAATTCATTTTAGGCTAAAACGCGCGACAAAAAACAGCGCGATTTTCTGCAGCAAGCATACTCAACACACGAATAATAATTTTCCGTGCGGCTCCTGTCAGTTTTGATTTTAATTTTCATAGTTGAAAAAAAACAAAGTTTGAATGCTTTTTGTGGTCAACAAAGTACACAAACAATAATTTTCTGTGCGGTTCTTGTGAATTGTGGTGAAAATTGCAATTTTCATCGCGAAAAAAACCAAAAATTTAATTTTTTGTCGTGCGGTTTGAAAGTGTCGCAAAGCGGAAAATTGTCGCAAATCGAGTCTCGCGACTAATTGCCACAGTCGTGCGTTTTCTACTATATAAACGCTTAAGCTTCTAGCCGGACTGCAATTAGTCGCGTAGTTAGTTTTTATGTCGCTGTGTGTCTCTGGCCTTAAGCAAAAAGTACAAAAAACCGACGCCAGCAAAATCACGCTACGAAATGAAAAAATAAGTAGCAAGCTGAAGTCAAAGTAATTTAACGTGATGACTGCATCGACGTTCTGCAACTGCACGGGTGTCGTTCTTTACACAATGACACCAAGAGTACTCCATGCTGGAATTGTCGCAAACACGGAGTATTATTTGACAACTCGGTGTAGCGGTTCGGTGTTCAAAAGAATACGCCATTACACTTTTGTTGGATCTCGAAAGAGAGTGACGATGACATTTCCCAAGAGTATATCTCTTATAAACAATTTCGATGTAAGAATTCCAAAGAAAACATATTTATGACAAATCTGTCATACGTGGTAAGTTTTAGTTTCATTTTTTCACGTGTCAAACTATTAAAAATGTGTCCGAAAAGTTTTAAAAGTAGCACAATTGAGTGAGCGGGGTTAAGGCTTGGGACACATGGCGACAGAAAAGCGCGCGACTAAAAAACTTCGCGATTTTTTGTAGCAAACACCTACACACGAACAATAATTTTCCGTGTGTTTCCTTTCAGTTTTGATGAAAAATAAATTTTCATCAATAAAAACAAAATTTTGTACATGAAATGGAAATGAAATGAAGGATTTGAGTACTCTATTCTTTGTTTCGACTTCTGGACATTAAATTTTACAACAGACTGAACTTTTATCAGAAATGCAAACAAGCTGTAGGGCAAAAAATTTTACGCGCTTGTGCAAAATTTCGTTTCATCAATTTTCTTTCATGATATTTTTGGTCAAAATACGTCAATTCAATTCAATTCAAAAAAATAAAGAGTTCAGTTCAGTTGAATTGACTTTTAATTTCACAACAAAAAAAAATAGACATTAATCTTAACAATACTATTTCTAAGTCTAAATGAATTTGGCTTAAGGACGTTTACCAGACTGTTATAATATAAAATTTTCATTATTTTAAAAGTTTTCCTCTAAAATACATTTTCTATAACGAAGTGCGTTTATAACATATTTGTATAGTATATTCCAGCCTCGGGTGGAATATACTATACAATTCCAATCTTCTTCCAGGTGCCCAAAGAAATTGTAATATAGATTCTATCTGGGTTTCGATTGTAAAGCCGATACATAGCCGAAATAAAACTGATACATTGTTCTTATAATACGGTTTCAAAACCGTCATTTTGTGATATATTTTACGGAAATCTAAATTTTGACCAAATTGACCTTTCTTTGACAAAAACTATTAACTAAACCATAGCATTTTCGCAACTTCGTAACAGGTAAATTATTGTCACAAAATAATACAAAAGCAACGGCGTATTGAACCTAGATGGTTTAATTTCACGTTTATAGTCACAGAATTCTACTTGGGATTGGGATGATTCGCACACACGTAATGGAAAAGGCACATTTCCACACAATTTTTGTGGCTTTTTTCATTATGTGTTTGCACCTAGTTTGTAGTTGTCCTTATCACTCAATCATCAACATCTATTTGTCTTCTTTACCTACCAATGAAATTTTATCACTTTTAATGAGTGAAAAAAATTTAGTGCCATATTGATAGATTACTTCTGCGCACTAGTGCTTGCATGGAATTCGTAACAACTTGCAAATATTGCAAACACGAACACCAGTTGCCTGCCATATGATTCACTTTTGACAACTCATGAACAAGTAGTTTTTTTTTATAGTTCCGTGGAAATCTGTGGAAAAAATTTAATTGCGACAAATTAAACAAACCTCGGCTATAAGTTTTCGCAAACCAGCACAAAAAAGAACCAAAGATGGTCTGTGTTCCTTGCTTTATAATTCCCGTGCTTTTGTACATCTGGCACAGATTTATTCAACCCATTATGTTGAAGTACTGGAATCCGTGGGAGAAAAAAGATGCAGAGGGAAATGTTATCAAAGCCGCTCCCGAATTTCCATTCCAGTGCAAAGGAGGTGTTTGTCCATTCCCAGGAGTCCAGAAAAAAGAAGAATCGATTGCAGCTGCCAGTACAGATCCAACAGAAGCGAATGCAACTGCAACAATGACAGCGGGTTCGAAGAAGGAGAACTAAGCTTGAAGAATTCCTCACAAGTGTATTTTAAGGATTTGGCTAGAATAAATTAGATTTAGCAGAAACTATTGACGGAAATAATTGCTGCAAAAAGCAAAATTATTGTGAAATGTTTGCGACGAGGTCATCTCGAACCGATATCTGATAAATAAAGCATTTATAACGACCTTGAGACCTACTTGCATTGTCAATGATAAAAGCACGTAACAGCAATTAGGGGCACCAGCATGTGTGAAGGTCTTTAAAGTCGTAGGCGTGCCCAGTGCTCACGTTCTCTCATAGGCGGGAATTCGTGGTTGTGTTAGGTCTTTTAGCACTCTACAGGCGCCTTTGTAGGCAACAGAGCGGCAAAAGGTTTCGAACGAACTCGAGATGTTAAGGAAGCATCAACACGGTTGAGTTGTTTTCTTTAAATGTAATTATTCAGAAACACGCCTACTTTCGGCCAATACACGTCAAAACACCATCAGAACTGTACTCCACCTTGCATACTCGACTCAAGTTGTTACTGGAAAACACCACGGGAGCAACACTGTTCAAGCCATTTGATAAAGGAGCGCTGCCACCCTCGCCATTTCTCACACTAAGCGCCTCAAGTTTGTTGATGTTCCAAATTCTCAAGCTGCCATCTGTGCAACCCGAAGCAATCTTCTCGCCACCATTGCTCCACGCAATACTTGTGACACTTGCGCTCTGCTCCTTCAGCTCTGACAGCTGCTGCCCAGCAGCCAGGTCCAAGATTCGAATCTTTCGTTCCTCGCCGGCAGTTGCCAGAAATTTTCCATCGGGGCTAAAAGCTATACATGTGACGGGCTGCTTCGATTCGGAGAACACCCTGAACACCTTGCCACTGGCCACACACCACAGACGAATGGAGAAGTCGTCGGAGCCCGTGGCAATGTAGCTTCCGTTGGGATGGAAAGCGATACAGTTGATGTCCTGCGTGTGGCCAATGTAGGTCATGAGTGGGAATTCCCTTTCCAAGCTCCACAGGCGGGCTGTTAAATCTTTTGACCCGGTTGCAGCATACGAGCTGATTGGGCTTTCGTTAACACACCAAATGGCGCTGTTGTGACCGCTGTAGATTCTGGCACATTGGTAATTTCTAGCTGACCAGCAACGCATTGATTCGTCCTTGGATACGGTCAAAAGAACGGGGTGGTGGGCAGAAAACCGAAGATCGGTGATTCCGCGGCTGTGGCCTCGAAGAAGGATCTCCCCGCCAATAGCCTGATTGTTCAAACCACAAGGAAATTCCTCCTCGTCAGCTTCCTCCTCCTCCTCCTCTGTAAACTGGTTATTAACGTTCCAGGGGCAAGTGGCCTCATTGAAAGTCGAATAGATGTTCTTTCCACGCAATGACTGGCTGCTGAACTGCCACAGCTTCACTACAGCGTCATCGAATCCCACAGCCACATGACACTGATTCTTGTCACAATGGCTAGAGGTCAGGAACTTGTTTGGATCGAACACCTTAACGTAGTGCGGATAGTCCTGCTGGGCTTTTTTCATCTCTTGCATTACAGTGTGGATGTTTTCCAGAGCTACTTTGAAGATATTCGTTTCGGCTTTTTCCCCGTCGGGCAGTTCCTTCTTGATTGGCTTCACCGGAAGCGGAGGCTTCATTTCGGTCAGTTGTCGCCGCTCTTTTTCCTTGATGAGGATTAAGCTGTCGGACTTGCTGTCCCTTACGTCGATCACGTTGATGTGAATCCATGTGTGAATTGTGCTGAGCAGAACGTTCGCATGGTTCTTGAGAAACTCGTTTAAAATCTGGATGGCGTCAATGTTTACGTCGATTTCAAACTTGGAGCTTCGAAAGGCAATCACGTCGCGAATGTTTTCAGCCGCGTCAAGATTGCTACAAGTCGACAGGAGCTGTACAAGGTTTATGAAGTACTTTCCCTTGAAATTGGTCCCGACATCGGCGTCGGTGTTTTTCACCCTTGCGGTGGGATCAGCTTCGGACGGCACGTGGTGGGCATTCTTGCGGAGAAAGTCCACAGCATGGGAGGACTCTCTGCCCTTTAGTATCTCCAAGTATAGGTGGCAAATGAGAGGTCCGTAGAATCTACGCAATTGAGTTTTAATTTCCGGTTTCTGGGCTTCAACAAAGTCTGTGAATTTAGTAAACTGTCCGTCGATGGACTTGAAGTTATTCGAGATGCATGTGACATTCGAGAAGAGGAAGAAATTGCTGATGAACATGTCGTTTTTGATCATTTTGTTGAAAAAGAACTGCTTGTTGACTGGCGAAAGGCTTAGTTCGGGTTTTCGCATCTTTTTTGCCCCAGTGTACTTTTTGTCCCGCATGTAGGCGCACACAGCGAGTCGTATGAACTCGGTCCTGGCGCGTTTACTTTTCTGGTCATCACTTGAAGTTTTATGTTTTTTCGTGTTGTTCATGGTGATACACTTTGTTTTGTTGAAATATTTTTGTTGTTTGTTTATAAACTATTTTTTTCCACTTCTCACTCCGGGCAACAACACGATTTGCAGAAATAGGCTGCCTAGCCGACTCACCCAGTTGTCAAAAAATTGACATATGTGTAGACCTTTGCAGATTGTACAATTTTCTTTCATCCAGCAGGGATGTTATAAAAAAAAATAAAGTAAAATCTGATTTCTACCGATAAAATTTTTTTACGTTCCTAATATCATGTCTTCACCATGCACTACCTTCACTGAATCCTCTATAAATCAATACCATATAAATTTAGATCCTCTCAGCAAGCGATTAAAAATAAATCTCATTCACAATTTTCACAACCCACTTTCCACCGTTTTCGAACAACTTTATAAAGCTTAGATTAGACTGCACGCCATTTTGGCATATTTGATTGCGAAAATATTTGCAGCAGTTTTCTTCTTATTCAATCAAAGCTCAACACTTCGAGATTCAAGAAGGAAAGTGAAACTGTCCGTATGACAGATCTGTCACAAATGCGATTTTTATTGGGATTTTTAGAACAGAAGTCTTTATCGTTCCTGGAAAATGACATCGCCACTCTCTTTTAAAAGCCAAAATTATTGAAAAAGGGTGCAATTGTCAAATTAATTCTATATTTGTCCGGTGCCGAGCTTGAGATTTATTTTTAATCTTCTACCGCAATTCCTCGTTTTATTTGCTGTAGCAACAAAGTACTAAGGTTCGATTGTACTTGTTGGTTTACAAAAACCAATCTCCGTTTATAAACGATTAACTACTTTGCAGTTTATACCTTGTTCAATAAATTGAATATTCATTGAGTTTGTTTGTAGTTAATATTATGTTTATTGATGTTTTTGTTTTATCATTAGTTCTCTGTTTTTCAATAAAAATAGTTGTGCCTCTTGTGAATTATTTTAAGCGGCATATACACACATCAAACTCTCATCAAGCATACGAGAGTGTGTTTGTAAATTTGTTTTTACGCAGCATATACACACATCAAGCTTGAGTCTTCAAGCATTCATATAATTTTAAATTTTTTCTCAATTTTTTCACAAATAAATCCCGCTCCGTTAATAAAATATCCTCCAAAATGAATGAATGCTTGGTCCAGAAGTCAATCACGAATATACATTTATCAAGCATAGACACTTGATTGAAAAAAATCAAAACATTTTGATTTCGCTTCAAGCATGCACACAACGTATAGGTGTTTCGTTTTCACTCATACATTCTCGCATACTTGCGTCCTGCAGGGTTTTTTCATCTCGTGCATTGTAGTGTGGATTTTTTCCAGAGCGACTTTGAAGTTATTCGTTTCGGCTTTTTCCCCATCAGGCAGTTCAAAAAATCCCCCTCCCCCCCCCCCCAGGAAACGCTTTATTTGATATTGCCGCCATCTTCCACATACAAACAATTTTTCCGAATGGCAAACACAAAGGAAGTTTGACCAACATCTGTTCACATGGGTTGTATGGCTTGACAAGTCAGCAGAAAAATCAAATTTTTTGAAAATCATCAAGCGGTTTGTCAAGCGGTTGTTTCTTTCGTTCACACGATACAACATCGGATGTTGTCCAACATGTTGTACATACCGCGTGAGCCCCCCTATTGGCTTCACCGGAAGCGGAATCTTCATTTCGGTCGGTTGTCGCCGCTGTTTTTCCTTGATGAGGATCAAGTTATGAGATTTTGATGTAGAAGAATTGAATTAAAGTTTGTGCTTTCCGTTTTCATAACCAATAGGACTATGTGCTCAAAAGTATTTTTTCTGTCTTTTTTGCTGGCACCCGCATTAACCCAGCGGGACCATATCATGCTCTGTGATTGTCATTTTTCTGAATGCCCGAAAATGCCAAACTGTCAAAGTGAGCCTACCTATGTATTGTGACATGCTACTTTATATACGGAAAGTACGTTAATTTGGCAAGCAATTGACATTGGAATCATTTTATGCTTGCTCCAAACATGCTAAGATGCCATGAATTCGAAACTAAAACTATGCTGCGAAACTATGAAAAACTACGAAAATGTACTATATTTTATCATTTTTTTTTGTTTTCTTTTATTTTGCATTTTGACAGATGGCCATAAAATGGCGCAAGTACGTTTCCGAATTAGAGTACTCTGAGTACACTCGGTTCCAAGAACGCTAAAAATTGTGCTCAAGTTATATTCATCAGTGCTCTACTCTGCACTATAGGATGGTCCTGCGCAAGCTGATTTTTTCTTGACATACCTCTGCTTGTAGGTTAAGCTTGCTTTAAGCGCTCTATACAACACACAATCTAATAGTGTATCAAGTTAAAGATTGATTGAAAGATTGATTGAATTAAAGAAGTTGCTCACATGAGCGCTGATTTCGTGGATTGTGAGTAAACTATTGATGCTTAAAAAATTGCTAGTGTGCGAAAAGCCTAAACGTCTCAGCATCCTATTTACTAAAAACCTTTTAACTGGAGATATTTGGAGACCTTCAAGCATGTTCTCAAATACAAAAACAATTAAGCAATAAAGGGCACAAAAAACAATAAAGGGCACTGCCGTCTTTACTAAAAGCCATCAAAGCCATTGACTCAATCATCACAATCATGGAATTTTTAAAATAAATTGTGCAGGTAGGTAGCCTAAACTATACCGGCCGGTAAAAGGTTTCCCTGATTTTGGGTACCGGCGGCAAGTGGGATAATAACGTAATGAACGCGTTAACGAACTAGATAAAGAAGTCTAATCTGCATGTTGCCCATTGCAATTTGAGGCTGTCGAGTCTATAACTTAGTTAAATACACGTTCTTGTGAGAAGCGGCCTGTGTCACGCAGTTCTTCTATACCCATAAGACCGTTTAATTAACTGAGTTGTCAGTTGTGGTACTTACTTCAACTTGACGGACGCAATAGATTCATAAGGCTAGAGGCTTTATGAAGAAAAATGCACAGTGAGAGCTTTTGGCCTGAATAGGCAAAAACTGTCATGTTTTAATGGTCACGCCACCAGGATGGATTTTCAAACTTTCAAAAAGTTTAAAAAAATTCAATCTGCCTTAATCTTGCCTTAATTGTTAAGCCTAAAATGTTAGGCCTCAAATTCAAAAATTTTATTACACTTCGAATCTTTGGGACGACAAGAGATTTTCAGAGACTATACCAATAACTCATGGGTCAAATGTCTTCGAATGTTGACAATTCATTTAATGAATATTTTGTTGATCGATGATCAATAATATATATCAACAGCCTATATTTTCATACACTCAAAATTATTAACTGAATGGCCAGAAAAGTTCACATTGCGATGCATGGATGTCATAAGCAGCTATAACGCAGCTGTCCAAGACTTAAATCTGTTAAAAGATCGAATATCCGCATGAGCGTTGTTAAGAAACAGATGTTTTAAAAATAATGATGTTTTTTAAAATCCTTCGAATTTTATCGTCCTTTCAGGAAAACAACTTTTCTGTGACGGAATATGGGAAAGAAAAAAATCACAGAAAACAAAATAAACATCTGAGCTTACATAAAAACAAAGGAATTAAAAATATGCACAGATTAAAAAAGAGAAGGATCACGTCTTCACTTATAAGACCATAAGCACGAAATACCTTCCGAAAAGTTTTATGTTTCGAATCGAATGTGAAAAATACGATTCATGATTGGTCGTTGTATACATTATCCGAATAATTTATTGTTGTGTAAACAAAATTTATATACGAGTATACAAAATGTTCCTCTCCAGTTGATCGCTCCACGAAAATCGCTTTTCATCTGTATTTCGGGAACTCGATGTTTTCAGTAGCTAGTTGGTGTTTGCAGTAGCGAAAGGTGTTGATCACGGTAATTTTCAACCAAAATTATTAAAAATTTTCGCGGAAATCGAATAGTGAATCGAAAACAAAGTGATTTCGGACGAAGATCAGATTATTGATATCATACTGTTAAGGAGGTGCATCATCTGTCAGGAAGTGATAATTTAATTGATTTATACTGACACAATGGAAATGGATCTAAGGAAAATGTCCGAAAAAGATATCGAAGAAAATCTCAAGGAAATACTTGACAAGGAATCGAGAGTAAGTCTACAAAAATGTGGTGTTTACACGAAGCGAAGAAAAAAATAAATTATTATTGTTATTATTTTCTTTAAGTGCACATTGCTTTCAGTAGGAATTTTTATCCTCCAAGGATGCATGTGTGGTAGGAAAATAAACATGTTCCAATGGGAAGTCGATTACGCATAGTGAAGTGTTGATTGCGCTGCGTGCGCAACTGTTTTGCAACATGACACAATTTGTACTAAAAATAAGTTTAGTTCCTTTCTCACCGAGGACAGAACGATAAACACGTTGGTCTTATTTTCCTTTTTTTTACAATAGAGGTAATTACACCGAGTGAATATAAATAAATTCTTGTGGAGGTATGAAAGTGAAAGAATGCAGACGTTTTTTTTTTATTTTGTTGAAGTTTCTTAAAGACAGGTGTTATTAGTGTTTACAGAATATAGCGGATGTTGCAAACATTAAAAGAATCCAATTTTATCTAGTTTCTATAGAAGATGATATTTTGAATTTTTGTTTAGGTACCTACTTAGAACATTTGGACGACGCTTATCTACGCACGCACTTGGATTTGTTTTGAAGATAATTAACCCGGCTTCAAAGAGTAGTTATCCAAATATTTGCAGACCTGCAAATTTATTTGGTTATTTTTTTTTTGCAACGGTTTCTTTTTTAAAAGAATGAATTTGAAAATTTCATTCAACTTTTGGTCGATTTTTATGCCTTCAGCCTTTAATTGAGATACTGCCTCCGGCGTAGTCCGAGCAAACGACAATCGTTTACTATGCCACGCCAACGAGCCCTCTATGCTGAGGAGAAACACAAGTGTCAATATCACAATATCAGACGTGGTAAAAGATACAAGCTAACCTCAGCAGGATCGAGTCCTGCAAAAAACATCAAACAAACTCATTGAGATCTCATATCCCTAACAATCTCAAAACTCAAATCCCTAACAAGATGCGCTATATTCCCCTTTTGACTAAGTTCAGCGAAATCTCGAGTTCGAATGTGAGTGCGCCTCTACACTGACAAAATGTGAACAGTGCTTTTTCGATTTTTAACTCAAGATATGCTTAGACCATAGAAGTTTTCTATCAAGGATTACTCCCAAATGTTGAACTCTATCGCATTTTGGGATAGTTATGTCTTCAACACGAGTTGTATCGCACCAGTGACCTTCGTCCTTCTCATAAAGAAAATAACCGTTGCTTTAAAAGGATTGAAGAGGAATGAAAGGCCATTCCTAGTCTTCCAATAACAAAAATTCCATCAAGTCTAGGTATCCCTGCGCTTGAGAGCAAAAAGTGTAGATTTCAGGAAGGTATTGCTAGAGGTCGACGCCAAGGTTGACGTCCCCATGCTCAATGCAATACACCATAAAACGTGATATAGAATACTAGACACTAGATCTAGCTCAATCGTCTAAAAACATGAAAATTAAATTTTAAATGACAGCAAACCAATGACAGCTATGAATGCCAGCAAACCAATGACAGCTACGAGCACTCTTTTTCTGTAATTTTGACTCTCAAAAGTGATTGACGATGCATTTCGCAAGAGCGAAAAAATATTTCTGTTGCAAAAATCTCAATAGAAAACGTATTTGCGACCTGTCGTACGTGAACAGTTTCAGTTTCCTTTTTCCATTCTAAGTGACAAGTGATATGGGGCATTATTATAATATGCTCGTGATCAAGGGGATCATCGCGAGCGGAAAGAATTTGGGGATAGAATAGAAAGAAGAAGAAAGTAATTCTCGATCCAACACAAACGCTGATGAGCCAAAAATGAAACCTCTGAATAGAAACACCCCGCAAGTGTTATGCCTTTACGAGAAAAGCAATAATATAACCAGCAGAATATTTCATTAAAACATCTGTCATGCATCTAATTGTTGTCCATTCTATTTGCATGTGGGGTGCCGTGGCGTAGTGGTTAGTGTGTGTGCTTACTACGCCGGAGGCCTGGGTTCGAATCCTGCCATCGTCACCTGAAAAAAAAGACTTGTTCTTTTTCACGGTCCCCACCTCCGCGAGGGTTTGACAAGCCCTCCGAGAGTATCATTTGTCTTGAAAAACTTCTCAAAGTGCCGTTCGGATTCGGCAAAAAATTGTAGGTCCCCTTGTATGTTAAGAAATCGACACACCAGCATACATTGTTGAGAAGTTGGCCCTGGTTCACCTCGAGCTGTTGCGCCACTCTATTTATTTATTTTTATTTGCATGTTGGATGAGAAAAAGGTGTTTTTTATTCGGCCGATCCTAACCTGGGTAACGGACGCCGACCAGGAAGCCGCTCATTTTAAGACAAACACTTCTGGATTTTTCGTTTGTTTGCATTCTTCTTCTTCTTTTCCATTAAGGCGCGAGGTTATGATCTGAAGTGATGAATAGTAACCCTCCCACCCTACTGCATTCCTATAATGGTCCGCTTGTGGGGTACGCCGATTGTTTGCATATGTGGCATAAAAAAGGTTTACGAATAGGGAGATTTATGAGAGTATTTATTTTAGATCGCTTGCCGGGGGGATCTAAATTTGTATGGAAAATATCGAGATTTAAGGATAATCGCGGATTAGATTTCGGTGGAGACATGGTATTAAGTACCACCGGGACCTACATCTTTCCTGGTGACTTTCCTAGTCATATAACATGTTAAAATCAAAACATCCATAGTTCCACTTGGGAAAAAGCTGGTTAACTTTACGATTCTCTGAATTGGTGTTTAATAACTTTTCCGAGTAAGAGCGTAACTCGTGTCAAATCGCATTTTTTTCGACCGCCATAATGATCCGGTGCACAACTGACATAACTCAGACTGCTTCGTAGCGTAAATACACGCTCTCTTATGAAAAGTAACCCACAGGAAACTGCGTGAAGAATGGAAAGGAAACTGCTCTGATTAGAAAAGCCTATATTTAAGTTTGGCCTCCAGTGAACTTGTATATTTTGGATATTTTTTTAGACTCGCAGTTCCCTTCAAACCTTTCAGTGTTGAGGTGGATAGAATAGATTTCATGGTCATGCTAACAGGCTCCATTGATTAAAGATTCCCGTGGATTTGAGTTTATATTTCCCTTATAAAGGTACTCTAGAAAGTAAAGGAAGGTAAAAAAAAGAAGAAAACATGGGGTGGGTTTTTTCCCCGGGGGTTAATTCACTGCACCTGCTGACGAATGATTCCGGTTTGATGCCATCATTACCTGTTTAAGATTTCCTGGACTTATGTTGAAATGCAAGCGCCATGCCATCTGTGCCGTTAAATTTCTGGAAAGGCATTTGTTTGCGAATTTGAGGAGAGTAGCGGCGAGCACTGACACATGGGGAAGGCCGTTAGGTTAGGTTGGGTGGCTGCCTCCGCCAGGCAGGGACACAATGAGACCAAAGGAGGTCCATTGTGATACCGGAGACCGGAGTTACCAGCCCGAGGACCTAAATGATAACTACCCGTTTGGGTGAGAAGGGTCGAGGCAACCAACGACGGTATAACCCTGCGCCAAAGATCACCAAACAGTGGTTGATTGGTTAGAGACTTACCTGAGAAGGGTAATGAATGCTGGGGGTAACCGTTGCGGTGTTGTGAACAAATGTCAACAAGGTTGAGGGGACCAGTGAGAGACTTCCTGAAGAAAACTTCCTGGAGGATGTAACTTGAGGTCGAGGGTAGCCGATTTCGGTGTAAGCCTCCGTCAACCAGGAGGTAGGAGGTCAGTGAGGAGTGGTTCCCTTATGAGAAGACATGACAAGGGCAACCGATTTCGGTGTAAGTCCGTGCACCGAATTATCCTCAGGGATGGGAAGGTGCATGGATAACCGGATTTGGTGTGATTCCTTGCAGGGGGGGGGGGGGGTATTCTAGGCAAGAAACTGATGTGGGGAAACTGTCTTAGGTCGTTAAAAAGTTTTAATTTATGCCCGACATAGTTTGTAAAATTATGAAATAATCACTGAAGACCTGCCTTAGACCTGTAAGAGATATGATCGAAACCGATAGGTGAATCGATTAAGCCATCTGCCCGTATGTTTAAAGTCTTAAGGTCTATGGAATTGAGCTAGGATGCTGAAACTTGGAGTGTATTTTGGTTCTTATTTTGTAGATACAAAGTGTGAAAATTGATTCGATCCACCCAAATTTACATTTTATTTAAAAGTTTAAAATAGACCTTTTGTCAAGTTAGACAAGGCATAGGATTTTGGTGCAAAGCAATAGTGGCCCGAAGCCATAAGACGAAAATTGGAGGGCCCACTCCATCGACCATTCCCACTTTTAAAGTGTGAAATCTCCAAATGTCAAACCTGATATCTCGGAAAATTCGTTCTAAATCGGAAAAAAAAGTCTAACAAAAAGGATAAGTCTAACAAATATTAACGATATAACCATTTTCCTTTTAGGGAAAACCCTGTTTTTAAGCATTAATATTCGCTTTTCATTAATAAACGCATTTTCTGATTTCTAATTTGATTTAAGTTTTCAGCCCATGACCATATTTGGAATGTTTTAAATGGCGCCCAACGGCAATCAAAATAAGCAAATTTTCTCTTCTTTTTTGTAGGAAGAACGTAAGGCGAATGGACGTCTTGTGGCTGTGATAGTTGCATCTCTGGTGATCTTCTTAGCAATTTACCATGCATGGATAAGAAAAACTGCCGTATTAGCCGGTATCTTAGTGCCAGCTCTCATAATGATATTGTACGGTGGATGGGTTGTTATTTTAACTAAACGAGACAAACGCAAACGAGAAATCTTTGTAAGCTTAAATGCTAAATTTATGTGTAAAAAATTTCAAAATAAACTTTTGCCCATTTCAGGAAAAGAAAATCGAAGAAGTTGCAAGAACCCAAAAGCTCAACAAAGCCGAGCTGGGTGAAACTCTGAAAAAATCCTCATCGAAAGCCAACACCACCGAATTGACAAACATAGACGAAAAGCAACGAACCGTCAAGGAAGAACCGTCCTCGTCCGGAAAGAAAGTTCCCTCAACCAAATCGAGTTCATCCACCAAATCGTCATCCTCGTCGTCCAAAACGTCAAAGTCCTCCTCACCGCATCAAAAGAAAATAAAACCAAAACGGCCAAGCATCAGACAAAAGCTCTTCCGCCAGAGCGCCGTCATCGAAACTCCAAATGCTAAAATTGTGATATCCTGTAAGCCCGAAAAGAAAAAACCTCCTTTTGTAAGGACAGCATCTGTGCCATAAAACTCCAACTTTTTATACGAATATTTTATACTTATATATTTTGTTACTTAACGGTAAAATCTTCGAGTTTTAATATCACATATTGTTATTGGTTTCTTGATTTTTTCTTTTAAAAAACTGAAAACTAAAAATCCTCGTGTAAAAAACATAATATGCACCATTGAATTTAAGTGATGAATACAGTGGGTTGGGCTTTAAAAAAAAACATAATATGCACCATTGAATTTAAGTGATGAATACAGTGGGTTGGGCTTTAAATTTTCAAGTCTCTAGTAGCTGACGAGATTTAAGTCTTTGGCACTTGGGGCAGTCAAACTGTGCCTTACAACAACTGCTGTGGAAGCATGACCCACACTTGTCGCAGCGAATTACTTTGTTTTGCCATGGGTAAATGACGGTCTCTCGGCGACAGAACTCGCATATGAATCCACGTGCTGTGCAGAGCTGGTAAGGAGGGAGGAGTTAACGTGATACATTGCGGAGCGATGCAAAACTTACCACACATTTGAGAATATGCTCCTCGCACTTGTCTATCAAATCTTGCAGCGATTTGTGTATAGTTCGGGTTTTGGCATCGATCAAATCAGACATAGACCATGTGTCCGGATCTGTTGCTATATAGTCTGGTACTGCCGCAAAGTACATCCGCTCACTGAAAACGAAAATATGAAGCACGTTCGAGCGCTACCAAGTCGAATCTTACTTCTCCGCAAAGCGACAGGCTGTGATAAACTCCTTGACAAATAGGGTTTGCACCCTCTTCAGTCTTGCATTTCTAAGGGCTTTACTTTTGACGTACAGTGTCGGATTCAAGTCAGGCACATAGAACAGCGGATAGGTCCACATCTGCTCGAGTAGCCGGTAAGCGAAAACACTCACGGGGTAAAACTGAAAGTCCCACCTGCATAAAAACAAGCAAATCTGAATCTATGTGGGTTGTCTGCCCAGAGGAAGACAAACTTACAAGTGAAGCACTTTCGAGGGTATCGCTGAAATTTGATTCCGATGACACCCGGTGCAGTGGTACTTTCCCAAGTACGTGCAATACCGAAAGCTTTTCACATGACTTGCGGACACTCGCATTCCACAACCCGCGCATCGGTAGTTCTGCTGCTGGATGAGGTGTTTTCGTCTGAGAAAATAAGTGCCAGGTGATTCAAGTTTTTGTAAAGTCAAGAAGCCGCCTGTTTACCTTGGCGATGGATGATTTGTAAAGATAATTTGCTGCCGTGGTGGCGCCCAATACCGGGTTCCCCTCGTTACCATTGGCATAATATTGTCATCTGGGTTGTTTGATTCCTGTGGCATTGGCAGTAGTTTCTGAGGAGTATCCTGGATCGAGGAAATAAAAAACGTAAGTAAGTTTCGGAGGGACTATCTCAAAGGATTACCTCTTCTGACACCAACCACTTAAGATCCGAGACTCTGGGCAGCTGTTTGTCATTGAATTTGGAGATCAAGGAAAGCCCAATATTTTCGGCAGATCTTAGATCGTCCAAGGAACTTTCACCCAGTTCGGCATAAGGCGTATGCTCACTAATGTCTACGATCTCCTGCAAATCTTTCGAAAATTAAGTTTACTTTTGGGAGTTTAATGGACAATTTTTACCTCAACTGTGTTCCTGGTCGCTGACTTTGGTTCGATGTGGCTTCCTGAGGTTGGCTCTTTATTAGGATCAAGACAATCGTAGGCTTGGGATGAGGTTCCAGGGTGGGTTGCTTAAAATAAAAGTAGCACATTACTTAAGACTTGAATTTGGAGGCTCTTAAGATTTGTAAATCAACTTTACCTTCAGCGGCTTGGGTGAGTTTTGAACTCTGCACTGTTTCATCGGATTCCAACTTTTGGCACTTGATCCTCTCAATAGCCGAAATGATCGCTTCGCATATGCGAAAGTGCGCATTCTCCCTTTCGAGTTCGTTATTGTGCCTTGAAAATTGGGCACTTTGAAGGAATGCAGCCAAACTCTGATCACCAACAGACTGTCCCTCTGGCATCTGCGACGCATGGAACGAGCTATTTGTATCTTCGAAAAGATTACTAGTCTTACGCGGCGGTAGCTTTTCCCCACATCGCGGCAGGAAGGAATTCAAAACGCTCTCGTTCTGAGCTGACGACGAGTAGCACATCGAAGTAGAGCTATCATTCCAGCTGCTTGCAGACTGCCCGCGAAACGACGGAACGGAAAATATATTCGAAAGGAAGCTGTTAATGGGACTGGGGCTACTGCACGACTGCGACTGAACGTCACAATTCATGTCGAGGGATGAGGTGCCTACTGTCGGCGATACTTTATCCAAGTGTATTTCCCCCGTGCCCTGGCTAAAGCTGTGATCTTCCCAAATCTTTATATCATCGCATTTGATAAGCTCTATCCCGATCGAGGAACTGCTGTGCGATTCCGTGGTGGTCTTGCTGTATCCTGAAGACGAGGTAGACCGCAGAGATTCGGCGTGTTGCTCATGGATCTTTTTGTTGTTGTCGTGTATGTCCAGTGCCTTATGGAGCCTGCCGATGTTCGCAGACACCTCGCGAACATTGCCCATTGTTTGACTTCTTGGCCGTTTTTTTGTTTCCTGCTGCTTTAACGCTGGCAGACTGTTCCACTTGCGAATTGTGCTTCGGGTACGGGTATGTTTAGAGGACGTCGTCGAATCTGGTGTGTCATGGCTCGTTTTGAGCGGCAATTTCTTTGGTGGTGACATCGAGAGGTTCGGATGGGATGTTGCACGTTTAGCCTGAAGTAGATTTTTGGTAATGAGTGACGAGTCGATTTGAGTAAGCAACGAGCTACGATTTAGCTCAACCGCCGAGATGCAAATGAACAAAGCTGTGGCGTATGTTTCGTTTCGCAATAAAGCGTGCTCGCTATAGTAACTGTTTAGTATTTCCTTGTCGGTTACTAGCATTTGGAGGCACGAGCACAGGCAGTTCTGTTTCAGGTTTCCTTGTACCCATGTCATAAGAAAGCTTCGAAGATTTAGTGGCTCTAAGTTGGGTGACGAGCTGGCGTTTTTACCTTGAACGGACGTCCTGAGCCACAGCAGATCCTCGGACAATTTTTTTAAGCGTGTCTTGTTTGGTGATTGCTGTGGAATACAATAAAAGAATAATCACTTGTTCGAGGGGAATTTTAAGATGGAAAACAAAATAAAAAAATATGTTACTTAAGAATTTAAACAACTCTAACAGAGTTGTCGGCTCCGATTATAGATTGTCTTATCTGAGTGCTTTCACAGGGAAACACGGTCTGCGTCTGTCTCAACCATTATGACTCAATTTAATATTTGGACCGAAAACAGGCATCGACCAAGTGTTCATTGGGCTTTCAAAAACAAATCAATCAAACCCAGGTCTTATCAAATAAGTCTTACCCAATGAGCATTAGGCGTCGAAACTTAAGATTTCTCATCCCATTATGGGATTGCATTACGGACGCTTAAGCCGAGCAGCACCATGAAGCACAAGTGATTATCCACTTAAAGCGAAAGCGCGCGCTGATGGCTCTAACTCGTAATTAATGAATCAGGTTTCGCCCAAACTACAAGAGTTCTACTCATTGCCTTGAACATTTTTTTGGCAACAACGCCGTATTTATGGGTGACCTAGTGCAGGAAGAAATTTCACTTACCATACTTAATTGAAGACCATCGGAGATGATCGCAACAATAGCATTCTGGATGTCCGAGTGCAAATCATCACATTCTCCGTCCACATGATCACGTCTATCGAGGAACCATAATTCAATCGATTTTCTTAGATTTATTAAAAGTATCCGATGGTTTAGTTGTGGCTGCAAGTGCACAGACGATTGCATTTTGCAATTTTATTTTTTTGTTTGCTTGTGGGTGGGTGTATCTAGAATGTTGCGAAGCACTCAGTTGCCTTCTTTATAATATTTTTCCTCGCATTTTTTTGTTCTGTTTGTACTCAATTTATTGATTGGTTTCATATCCAATGTAGGTTGTAAAATTTTAGCGTATTTTTAAAGAAAAATCAGCAGAGAGAATTAATTTCAAGTAGAAAACTTCAGCAAAGAAAAGCAGATTCACAACATGACATCACAACATTTATTATTTTGACATTTAAATGTGGAGCAACATCAGAAAAATGACGACAGATGTAAAAAGATCTGTTTGTATTGTGTTTCGTTTGTGCAAATAATCATAGACGACTGGGGTTATACCCTGGCGGCAAAACTTCGCAAAAAAATTATATATTAAGGGATGTAAAAGTTGAAATGCGGTGCCTGGTGGCAAAAAGGAGAAGAGAGAGAATAAATCATGAAAAAAAAAAATAAAACATGAGAAACTGTCATTCACTCGCGGTTCCCTCACAAAGTCGATATTTTGTAAGAAAACATTTATCTTCAAGGTAAGTTATTAACCATAATAAGAAGTATTGTTGCCTAATATTTCGTTTTAAATAATTGCAGACAAAAGGATTATATCAATGGATGGGTTTGGGACTTGCACGTCATTTAACTACACTTATTAGTAAATTAATTAGCTCATTACGTACCCTAAACCATATTATGTGCCATAATTATCAATGAGCTTCCATTTTTTAATCTTGTAATTAATATTTAGAGTGTATATAGGTATTTGGGGAGAATAGTTTAGTTGCGCTTCCACAAGCGACTAGTTTGTGGTTTTGTTTCAATGACTTTCCAGCAATTGCTTCGTTTCGCAGCGCAACTCGTGTACTCGAACTGATTGACCGTTTCATAGATGTTTGACACGGAGGCCAATGGCTGGTGTTATTCTTCGCCAAAAACAAGCAAACTGAGCCTGTTTTCGGGCTGGTAGTGGCGCCACATATAAAAAAGTCACTCAAAGAGATGAGGCAACCTAGGAACTCATTAATGTGCTTTTCGAAATTTCCATGGGCTTCCTGGATTTAATTTTGTACTCGATCTTCTGCGGCGACCGCCTTGAGGAAGCCGAGGAGGGCTACGAAAAGAGGAGTAAAGCACCAACTTGACTGACTCCAAACCTAAATTTTAATTAAGAATATGACAGTGTTTGTCATGATCTCAATAGTCATTCTCCTTTCCACTAGTTTTTTGCGTGTATTTATTTTAGATTTCGTTTAGTTGGGGCACTTTCTGCTCTCGATGTGTCTCTACAGTTAAGTTAAAATTTATTTTTTATCAAAAAGTTTGTTACTTTTCTTTAAATAGATAAATTTCACCGGCCTTTCGTCTTCATTACTTAAAAGCAAAATGAGCTATTGCTGCATGGCACACTTACTTTGCTTAGAAACTTCTAACGCCCGTTTTAAACGCCTTTTCTTCATAAAATTAGACAAAATTATCATTTTTATTTCGAGAACCTTATTTTGTAATGGCTTTGCTTATACAAAATACACGCAACTGTCAAGCTTATGTGACTTATAGGGTGCGAAATTTCTCCGCCACCCTATATTCCTCAATTCAAATTTTGTGTGCTCGTAAATTTACAACATAGGGTAAATTGACACGAGCACTCAATTTCTGTCATTTGGTCTCTCAGATAGCACCGATTTTGGCGTCGGTGCTAAAAAGAGGAAAAGATGAAAGAAATAAGATTGGCGCCCAATGCAACGCCAAGACTTTGCGAGTTTGTTCCGCAAGAAAGAAGAGAAAAATAACAACTACATTAATAGTTCAATGCAAGGTGTAAATCTAAACTACTTTAACACTTTCTGGTTAAAATTCAATTATAAAATGGAGTAAAAAGCGATATGCGAAATATAGAAAACTTGGAAGGCCCACTTAAATTTCTTTTATACTATGTCTCCACCGACAATTAAAAGAAGATTAGAGGGAGATGATTAAAAATAAATCCTAAAGTGGCTAAATCGGATGAATATAGGATTAATTTGACACGAAAACTCTGTTTCTGTCATTTTGGCTCTCAAAAGAGAGTGGCGATGTCATTTCCCAGGAGCGAAAAACAGTAAAAATCACAATAGAAAACGTACTTGTGACAGATTTGTCGCACAGGGACAGTCTCAGTTTCCTTTTTTGATTCTCAAACTACAAAGGTGCAGAAAATAGGTTTGTGAATAGGGTGAATGGGATTTATGAGAGGATTTATTTTTAATCGCTTGCCGAAAGGATTTAAATTTGTATGGTAAATCGCGTGATTTGTAGAGGATTTAATAAAGATTTATATTAATCAATGATTAGTGCTGGGTGGGGACGTGGTATTAGACGAAATTATTACAATTTTCTGATTACGGTAAAATATGTGAGAATTTGAATTTTTATGACTTGTCTCCACCGACAATTAAAAAAAGATTAGCGGTAAACGATTAAAAATAAATCCCAAAGTGGCTCCATCGGACAAATATAGGATTAATTTGACACGAAAACTCTGTTTCTGTCATTTTGGCTCTCAAAAGAGAGTGGCGATGTCATTTCCCAGGAGCGAAAAACGGTTTCCTCAGTAAAAGACACAATAGAAAACGTACTTGTGACAGATCTGTCGCACAGGGACAGTCTCAGTTTCCTTTTTTGATTCTCAAACTGTTACAAAGGTGCAGAAAATAGGTTTGTGAATAGGGTGAATGGGATGTATGAGAGGATTTATTTTTAATAGCTTGCCGAGAGGATTTAAATTTGTATGGTAAATCACGTGATTTGTAGAGGATTTAATAAAGATTTATATAAATCGCGGATAAGGGGCCCGATGGGCGACATGGTATTAGCTTGTTATCGTTACTTTTTGCAGCTTCTATTCTGATTAGAGAGAGGTTTTAAGCAACGAATTTTCAACTCAACCGAAATAACATTAACTTTAAACAAAATTTAAGATCTGCAGTTCACTAAAAAAAACTTATAAACATATTTCCGATGCAATGCACAATGTGTCCAAACTGTTTGATAATATTCCAGGGTAACAATAATTGTTTCAAGCTAAATTTTTGTTTAAACTTTCAACTTAGAGGCGTTACCTGTATGTGACACTTCCTAAACATTTACGGCACTTATTCCTTGCTGGCCGTACTGCTTTTTCGCAGTCTTCAAATGATTTCTTCGAGAATGTTGACAATCGTGTTTTCAATTATAAAAACTTTATTAAAATAAAAATAAATTAAAAATAAATCATAGAATTCATTTGTTTTATTGCTTGCATCTGAGTCACTGCGGTGAGTTTTTTCAATTTCCTGAATTGATAGTTCACAAACTATCTTTGTCGTCCTTCGGCACTTCGTTTGGACAGAGTTTATCGTTTGGACCAGGGTACTGTCTTGGCTTTCGTGTTTTCGTCGTGCCCTCTCCTATGTGACATTTGCGTACATGATCCGCTCTGGTGTAGTTAAAGGCAAAGGTTTTTTCGCAGTGGAAGCACTTGAAGGGCTTCAAGCCCGTGTGCACCCTGAGGTGTTTTTTTAAGCTCTTTTTGTGGCGGTAGGTCGCCCCGCAGATGTCGCATTTAAACGGTCGGTCGTTTTCATGCAAACGCATGTGATGCGCCAGCGCATTCGCTGTGGAGATCCGTTCTCCACATTTTTCACACTTGTATGGCTTCTCTTTGGTGTGTACCCTCAAGTGCTCCTCGTGCCTGTATTTGTTCTTCGATGTCTTGGCGCAGACCTTGCAAACGTACAAAACTGGTTTTCCCTCGGTCCGGTCAATAATAGTCATCTCTTCTATTTTCTTCATAACGTCTGCGTGAGTCTTTCTGTGTTGAATCATGAGAAACTGGGTCGCAAATCTGCAAAGGATCAATTGAAAAGGAATGAACCAAACAGAAAAAAACTAAAACTCACTTCTGATTGCAAATTATGCACTCAAACTGAATCTGTCTTCGCCCGGCCCTTCTCTTGTGGGCTCGAATCTTATGGTTCCGCAAGGTGGACTCGCTTATTAGAACTGCCGCACACATATCACATGGGAATATACCACCTTCGTGATCCATGCGAGTATGAACGGATAGATCACGGTCGCTCATGAACACTCTATCGCACTCGTCGCACTTGACAAAGCCACTTGGAGTTTTCTTGAGTTTTTCTAGAGACGTCGTTTCGGTGAGACTGCTTACCTGCACTGGTGCCTCATGGATGGCAACGTGCTTAATATGCTCTGAGTAGTCAGTGGTTATCTTTTCGCAAGCGGTACACTTGTACACCATGTGGCGTTTTAAACGCGGCTTGTTTTGCATCAAACCCAATAGAGTCTTCGAAGGACTCGACTTCATTTTGCACTTGCTTGAAATTTTCTTGCACGAGTTGTTGTTTTCCGAGTCGGAGTCCTCGATTTTGAGTTTTCGTTTCCGTTTGAAGGGTGTTGTAGGTTGTTTCTTGGGAATAACCTCTTCTTCTTGTGGGGGCTCATATTCTGAACCGCAAGAATCCGAGAAGTTCGGAGACGGAGAGCGTTTGGCCTTGAATTTCTTCACCGCACCAAGGTCGTAGGCAAAGTCGTCATTCGGGTCGTGAATTCTGTTTATATGGGCCTTAAGGGTTGCTTGCCGCTTGAAGCTTCAGAAGAAAAGTAAACAACAAAATCCTTAACTGACTCCCATTGAACTCTAGTCAAAGCAACAAGTGGTCTTACCTTTTCGGACATTTGTCGCACTGGTATGGCAAGGCTTTCAGGGTCGGGGTCTCAACTGTTTCTGTGTCAACATAACTACAAAATACAGTTTCTTGTGCATCTACTTCTTTTGATTCATGACCCTCAGATAAAGACTCAAGGCTATTTTCCTCAATGCTATCTTGCTCCTCTTTTATTTCAAGGGGAACTTGTAACCCGTGAAATGCATCCAGGGAAGTGTTTTCATGGAAAACCTCCAACTTGTAAACTTCACCTTTCAATTCGGCTTCTTCAATAAAACGGTAGTCACTTTCACACTCATCGAGATCTGAGGGATCGGGATCAGAAAGGCTCGCTTTGCAGTGTTCACATTTGTACGCATTGCAATCGTTCAGCTCCTGCAGGTGAAAATATAGCAATTTGGTGATATTTTTTGGCAAAACAGCTGCGACTTACGTTGCATTCTTTACAGATAATATCTGCCATTTTCAAGTATTTCAAAATTTATTCATTCCATACATTTTAGGCATAATATTAAAACGAATTTGAAAAAAAAAATGTTATCCAAACAAGAAAAACAATGGTTCCACGAAAACTTCAAGTCTGTTTTCAGCGAAACATGCACTCATGCACTTTGCAAGACTTCAAAAATGGATGACAGCACTGAGACCGGTTCACTTTGTTGACCGCAATAAGTTCGGAGAAAGTGTACGTTCCAAACTTTGGAAGCAGCTAGCTAGCACAATTGACGAATCAAAAAGTCAAATGCGATAATTAGTGAATAGAGTTTTTCGCGTAACTTCTCGCTCGCACCTCTCGTTCTAACCTTTGGCGAAAGCCGTTCACTTGGTATAAAAACAATGAAATGGTTGCAAAGGGTAGGCATGTGCGCGAATGAAATAAACAAGTTTGTTTTCATACCAAGTGAAGAAAAGTGACATTTTGGCGAAAAGCTCTATAGTTGAAGAAGACAATAGAGTTTTTCGCGTAACTATTTCGCTCGCACCTCTCGTTCTAACCTTTGGCGAAATCCATTCACTTGGTATGAAAACAATGAGATGGTTGCAAAGGGTAGGCCCTTGTGGGAACGAGATAAAGAAGTTTGTTTTCATACCAAGTGACGAAAAGTGACATTTTGGCGAAAAGCCCTATAGGGGCCAGCGACAGCGTTAAAATCGAAAAGTTCGGATATTTTTTTCAAACATTGAAAATTTTTCAATTGTGACAAAATTTTCACGCCTTTTGCCCTTTTCACACCGCATCGAAAACTGAGTTTTCGGAAAAAAGTCTAAGAAAACTCATTGAGTCATTCACACTGAACCATAAATTACTGAACAGCTAGATATTCAACTTGCGTCCCTCTTACCCTCCAACACCCATTTTACGTTTTTTATAAAACCTTTAAAGTTTTTTTAAACAAATGTCGGAGAATGGGTAAATTCATCAATTTCAGCTTGTGGGCAAAGCTTTTACATGTCCGAAGTTGAATATCTAGTTACTCAGTAATTTATGACTAAGGTTTGGTTGACATTTCAGTCACTTTAACACTAATCGCGAAATTGTTAACTGGCGTTTGTAAACAAAAAAAAACAAGAACTTGAATGCTTTAAAATTTTCTCGACAGATGAAAGATTCATCGCATTATAGTTAGCGGTGTATAGAATAGAAGGCCATTCCAGGGGTGGAAACTAAAGTCTAATACCATGTCTCCACCGACCACTAATCCTCAATTAATATAAATCTTTATTAAATCCTCTACAAATCACGCGATTTAACATACAAATTTAAATCCTCTCGGCAAGCGATTAAAAATAAATCCTTCCATAAATCCACCCTATTTACAAACCTATTTTCTGCACCTTTGTAACAGTTTGAGAATCAAAAAAGGAAACTGAAACTGCCGTGTGCAACAGATCTGACACAAGCATGTTTTCGATTGTGACTTTTACTGAGGAAATCGATTTTCACCCCTGGGAAATGACATCGCCACTCTCTTTTGAGAGCCAAAATGACAGAAACAGAGTTTCCATGTCAAATCAATCCTATATTTGTCCGATGGAGCCACTTAAGGATTTATTTTTTTTACTTATTTTTATTTACTTATTTTTTTAGGATTTAGGATTTTAGGATTTACTTATTTTTAATCGTCTCACGCTAATCTTCTTATAATTGTTGGTGGAGACATATTATTAAAAACTACAAAAAAACACCAGAACATGGAACTTCAGATATGACTCGAATGTGAAGCCAAGAAATCTTCTGGTGAAATCTGAAACATGGTCATATCTTTTGGGGCCGTATATATAGCGAACTATACTTTTGAACGCAACGTTAAGCTTTCTTTTACCTACTCTGTGAGTCGACATTTGCAAATACTTTACAGCTATAAGTGCGGACAGGTAAGAGCAGAGTCTTGGCTAGCATTTTGCGAGTGTTCTAGGGTGTGTAGTACTGGGAAGCCAGCAAGCTTGTTAGACCAGCATGTACTTTTCCGATAGCCGCATTTACGTGATCATCCCATTGAAGAGTTTTGTTAAAAATAAGCCCTAGGTTCTTCGCTGATTCAACGAACTCTATATCTATAGTTGCGTCATTTAAATATAGGGGCGGAAAGCATGAAACGTTTGTTACTCTTCGCGAGATAACAAGGCATTTAGTTTTGTTTGGATTCAGATGTCATGTAAGATGTTATCCAAAGACCACAGGGCGATTTTTTGTAGGTCTTCATTCAAAAGTGCTACGCAGTTTTCATTCAGTCAAATAGGAGAGAATATTCCTTTCATTCCACCTCTGAACTAGGTACAAAAAGAATACATTCCAAATATTCCACAATGAATAAAATCAACACGAAAATGGTTTGTCCGGAATATTTGGATGAATAAATAAACCCGAATAGCGTGCTCCGAATATTCCGATCATTCGGAATGAATTTAAACCATAACCAGTAAAGGTTTAAAACCCGAAAATAAAGGCTTCAGTACTACTTTCAACAACTCAGTACTCCCGTACTCCTCCTTTCGCGTTTGTACTCCTCATTATAAAAAACCTAAAATGTTATACACTTGCAGCAAAGTGGAATTTTAGCCTTAATAGATTGAATTCACCTTAAATTTAGAGCGAATTTGGTAAAATTTTAATCTTCCAAACTGTCGTTTTCGTTGGCTTCATGAAATATTTGATCTTGAGGAAGGACAGCTAGAGGAAATGTTTTTCAATTTTTAGTAGAGCAGTTCCAAATTTTTGTGAAGTACCTGAAGTTGCAAGTTGCTCTAGGAAACTAATTAGAAATTTGGAGGTTGCTGCTGGAGGTTTTAAACCAAATGTCTCTTAAACAAAGTATGCAGCTTTACTGTCATTGCCAATTTGTCTGCTGTTGCTGGTACAAAGCCAAATGAGTGTGCTGCTGCTGGCGTTCCAGCAAATTTGGTGGAAAACCCACATGAATCCGAAAGCGCCGACGATTTTTATATTGTATGACTTTTTTATGGTTTTTCTAAGTAGGGTTAAAAAAAGACCTCGTGTCAGACTTTTCGATAGACTTTTGGCAGACCACATTTATTTTTGAAGACTAATAAATTTCTGTACTCCTATTCTTTTCAAAATACTCCCCTCTCTTGGCTTCAGTACTACCTTATAATATTTCTCACCGGCAACACTCGCTGAATCCTTCAAAACTGAAAATCCGAAAAATCTTATACGGTTTTCACACCGAGCCAGAATCTAGATTCAGAGTAAAAAAATTCCAAAACTTATTAAAATCTATTAGATTTCCCATACATTTGTAGAATTTAGAATCTAGATCAGAATCTAGATTCCCACAAAAATTGTATTCGATTTTGTGGGAATCATAGGAAAATATAAGTAAACACACTTTTTTAATTCAATCAAAAGAAGGCATGACAGCCGATGAAATTTGTTTATAAAATAAAAAGGAGAAATATTTTCGTTTTTTTTTTATACTATTTAATTGTGCGGTGATTTTCATGTATTTCCAGTGCTTCTTCCACAATTGTTTTTTACTTATTTGAAGCTGTTTAACTTATGACAAGAGTGAAAAATTGGATAGTTGGTGTTCAACGTATCGAAAAGTCAACAAAATCTAGATTATTTTCGCAGTGTGAAAGGGTCAATTCGATTTTGAAATCGAATTGCTCAGAATCTAGATTCTGGCTTCGGTGTGAAAACGGTATTAGTACCACAACATGATCTGGCAACCTACGCAACCGACAGCCTATGGAGTGACTTGTGCTACCACCCTTAAACAGCATGCCTCTCTTTCAAACAGACAACACTCGTCGCAGTGAAGTTTTTGTTTTGACTCGAAAAAAGCGTGAGCTGAGCACGCCTAAAAGTTTTGATAAATGTGAATTGTTTTTTAATATCTTACAAAATATTAACAAGATATCTTTAACAATCAGGGCTGGATAAACCATTCAAAAATGGCAGAGGTCGTGTTCTCCCACCAGGAACGTTCAATTCCTGAGTACGAGCTGATGCGAAGATATCAAGTATTTACCGATGACAAAATAAGGTTAGACATTCACGAAAGTATTCATTTTGCAAACTAGTAAAACTCCTCCAATTTCTTTGCAAACAACAGAAATATAATAAAGGCCAGGGAAAACTATCAATACAAACTCAGCAAGAATGCCAAGGTCCTCAAGGACTACGGTGAGTTCATTATTTATGAGAAGAAACTGTATAGCGCGGTTACTGCGACTGAAGTGTCACGAAAGGAGAACTTTCCAGCTCTTAAGGCGGCTATGTCCAATCGCATAGTGCGTCTGTACAAAGAAGCTTTGCGCGGATTTCCTGATGATAATCGCCTCTGGGATGCATACTTGAGGTTCTGCAAAAATCATTTTCCGTCTGAGGTGCCCAATGCATATGAAAAACAAATCGAGGTAGGTCGGAGAGGTCAATCGAAGTCAGTTCATTTGAGTTTCTTCTGGTTTTAGAAACAAGGCGATTGTGCTGCTGTATGGTGCAATGCCGCATTATGGTTCCACGAACAAGGCAACAACATGGAAAAAGTTAGAAATCTCTTCTTCCGGGGGTTGCAGCGCCATCCGGATAGCGAGTTGCTGTACACCGCTTTTTTCAACGTCCTTTTGCTGGAAACGGCCAACCAACCGAAGGAGCTTCGCAGGGCTAGCTTGGAACGTGTTACGGCCGTCTACAACACTGCCAAGAAGAAGATTTGTCATGTTGGCTTCTTGACCAATTTGCTCGCCCAATGCGACAGCGAGAAGTTCGTTGGCTTTAGCAAGCCTTTGCAAAAACTCATTCTTAACGACATGATGGAGCTGTATCCCCGTGAGGAGGCTGTGTGGGATCTTTTAGCGCAGCGAGAGCTGAAAGGCATTAGCATGACCGAGTTTCTGGAGGATCACGATTCCGAAGATGAGGACAAAAAGGAAAACAAAGACGAGAAGCAGGAAAAAGTTGCCGTTCAAAAGCGCACTCTTAAGAAGCGCATTGAAATGTGCTTCAGCATTTACCAGACAGCTGTTCAAACTGTAGGTCTTACGAACATATTTGTCTCCTGAAATAAAAAAAAAACTTCCTCTTTTAAGCTAAAAACCCCCGTAATGTGGTCGTTGTTCATCAACGCAATGATGGACCTAAATACCGATTTGTCCACTCAACAGGTGTTGAAACGCAAGAAGCTGGCCATCGCCTTTCGGGGTGCTCATGAGAACAACTGTATGTCGGAGGACCACTACTACGCCTACATCAATCTCTTGTCCGAATCCAAATCGAATAGAGAATTCATTGTCAACGTAATGACCGAAGCAACCGATCGCTATGGGTCTCTAAAGCTGTGGGAACAACGGATGACATTCCACGTAATGGAAGACAATGAACCCAAAGTCTACGAAGTGTTTCGTCGAGCTTCGGTTCAGCTGGGCGCAGAGTCTTATCCTTTGTGGAAGCTGGCTCTTCAGTACTATCAGACGCGTTACGACGATCAGTTTGAGCGACTGCAGAAAATATTCAAGGAAGCGTGTGCCCGCACTGAACCGGCGTTTATGGCATTCCGGCCGCAGTACCTGGAGTGGTCCGTGGTAAACCAAACGTTTAGGGCTACCCGACAATTGTACGAAGACTTGATGACGAAGTTACCCCCTTGCCTGGAGCTGCACCAAAAGATGGCACAACTCGAATCACAGGCGGTGAGTTAGGAAGTGTATCCTTGCCGTTGCTTTAAGTATATTTACCCAGATTTCAAAATTTTTGATTGCTGTTGTGAGCAAGAACGAAAAGGTTTTCGTGCCACTTTGTACCTTTATCAGGTTATTCCTCCTTTACTGGGCTTTCAAACAAACCGTTCTTAAAATTTAACTTTTTTTATCATTTGTTAAAAATGTTGAGTTAAAACTAAAAGGCTCCAACCCACTGAAGTAGACTAAGCAGATTGCTGCAACAGCGTTTTATTTTCTAACGCCGTTCTCTCTTACTTGAGTGATCTTTCTTGTCTGTTGCTTGTCATGAGTATGACGAGAGAAAAAAATCGATAACTAAGTCAGATGCCGCAACATCTGCCAACTTGTCCGGAAACATATCTGCATCCTTTAACTTGTTGCCCCTATATCCACGGCAAGCTGCCAATATTTGTCTCCCCTTTTATCGAAAAATTAACATTTTTTTAAGTATGTAGTTAAAAACTTTCCCTCAATCTTTTGCACAGCTCAAACCGGACATTGAAAAAGTAAGACAATGCTACGAGAACACTCTTCGATTCTTTGGAGAGACCCGCACCGATGTTTGGATTAACTTCATCAAATTCGAACGCCACGCAGGTGAGCCCAAGCGTGTTTCTAACCTGTATGAGAGGGCTAAGCAGACTCTTCAACCACAACACGTGGATAACTTCATCACTGAGCATTGCCTTCTCACTGTCAACAATTAAGTACAGCTTGTTGTATGTTTTGACATTTTAAATAAATTTGATTTATGCCAATTTTTACATAGACTCTTGTAAAGAATTTAGGAAACTGTAAGGAAAGTTGTATTGGTACGATGTGCTGGTTTTAAAGAAAACAGTTTCGAACTCGAAAACTTAATATTTCTTAGGTCAACTTCATTTTTGCCGACATAAATATTCAGAATTGTTTTCCTTGTTGATCATAGATGTTAGCCATATGTAATAAATAAAATACATGAATAAAGTAAAAGAATAGTTTGTTGTTCGTAATAAGTAGTCGTTGCTAGCTTGCCATCAAATATGAGAATTGCACTCACCAAATCACCTCGTCGTCGACTTTGTTGTTCCAGTGCAATTCGATCGTCAAAAAGGATTAGTAGTTTTTTTTTATTGCTTTAATAAAAGGAATCAGAGGGCCGTTGCAGGATGGACAAGAAGGACATAGCTAATCCTTTACGGTGCAAAGTGTAGGAAAATGAATTTTATCAGTATTTTGTGAAGGATTCTTTCGGCCAGAAGTGAGTGCCTAAGGTCTAAATTGAATGTCAGCACACCGACTCGTGTACGATCAAATCCCAGTCATTCCAATGATTGTTCCAGGCAACGCGCTGAACTTGAGTGACATCGCAAATGACATGCAGTAAAATAAACTGAAAAGCTAAAATATATGCGTTGAAAATTCGAGGGTTAACAGGACGATTTTCACCCGGATTGGCAACATTAACCAACAGGTTGGTAACAAGACGTTGACAAAGCCAACTAAAGTGTTCTGTGTGGGCCATGCAGAAAAGCGTTCATAAAAGTTTTGTCTCGTCAGCTTAGTGCTGACCCAAGGTACCTAACTTCACGATTGAGGCATCCTAATTAAAGAAAGTCTTAATTTTATTGTTCTTCAGTTTTCAAAGCACTTTCTGGAACAATTTTCGCAACTTTACGCGGCTCCTTTACCAGTGTGTCTGGGCATTGCATTTCAGTCCAACTGACAGGTACCATGGGGACTCCATAGGGTCCGCTTTCATTTGCCAAAGCAACAACGACACCCAGTTCGTTTTCGGCTGTGCTGAGTTGATAACATGAAAGTTCAGTTTGCGGGAGCTGTAACATAACAATCGGAATTTTATCAAGATTTACTGTCTAAGCTTCGTTGGGCTTACCACTCTGGCTAGGATAATGTCTCCTGGACGAAAAGATTTATACATTTCGACGCGATCCTTTTCCGTAGCACGAACGTCCTCCTTTCGCAAAAGTCCTCTAATGAGAATGATTCCGTATCGGTTGGGATTAAAGAAAAGCTATGCACCAGCCTTACCTGTAGGTTCGTTCCAAAATGTGGTCCCCTATGCAGATGATTGAACATTTCGCAAATCTCTGGTTAACCTGTTGTACTCGTGCAGTCACAACGTCTCCAGTTACAGGTACTATTGTTTGATTTCCAACACATTTTACCTCAACAAATTTAAACTGAAAGGATTTCGATTTGGTAATATGCATTTTTTTGGACAAAATCATATTTTTACCTTTTCCTGCTCCCTTATGTTTACTGTCCCAGCAAGTGTCGAATAAATGTACCCTTGTCGTTCGTAGGTGCCTTGGCCTGCAACTGTGTTTTCGTCGGACAAACATAGGCGCTGGCCGGGTAGGCAAATTAAGTTCATTTTTAAGTTTGAATTCAAAAATATACAGCAATATGGCGAATAATTTTATATTTATCCGCGTTCTTTCGCTTGAAAGTGTGCTGTTTATGTCAAAAAAGTAAATATGCCAAACTACGTACTGTCAAAAATGTCAACCTTGGTGCCTGTTTTCATTTGGTTGATCCTAACCTGATGTGTCAGAATTACTTTGGTGAGGGGAAGTGCCAGTGTGGTGGCCACCGTTCAACCTCTGTTTTATTTTGAGAAATAAAATTTGGGTTAGGTTAGGTTCAACCAAATGAGAACAGGATGTTCAAGTTTGTTTTTTTTTTCCTCAAAGTTCTGTTTGCTTAAGTAATCGGAATTTATTTAATTGCACTTTTTATTCACATTTTCAACGGATTAAAAAATAAATTAATGAATAAGCTCAGCTTTTATTAAGCTTTAAATTTCCTTGTCGGTGAATACGAGTGAGAAGATGCAAAAACAATTAACCTTAGTGCCTGTTTTCATTTGGTTGATCCTAACCTAACCCAAATTTTATTTCTCAAAATAAAACGGAGGTTGAACGGTGGCCACCACACTGGCGCTTCCCCTCACCATAGTAATTCTGACACATCAGGTTAGGATCATCCAAACGAAAACAGGCACTTACGCGATCAGCTGATGTCAAAAAGCCAAAACGGAATTGCATGGAATTTGTAGATTAGCAGAAGAAACTACTCGAGAGGACTTGTTTCTGGAACAGAAAATCAAAAGGTTGCTGTTGCATAGCAACCTCTTTTTTATATTTAAGCAAACGCCGTGATTTGAGAGAGCATGCTCTAATTGATTTTGGCAACAAAATGAAATTAGTTATCGACTAGTTGCCAAATGTCAAAATTTTTTTTTGCTTTAAAGTATGGAGTAAATGCAGCAATTACCAGCTCTTACCATTTAAGTGAGTAAATAGATACAATTATTTGAAGTTATTCATTTAATATCAAACCAAATGGTAATTATACAAAGCGCTTTTCATCATCTCTTGTTGCAGACAAAACATATACTTAAATGGTTGAATGCGACAAATGCAACAGAACCATCAGAGAAAAATTCTACAAAAATTCTTGGAAGCTAGTGTCTTAAATTGTGTTGTGAATCAAGTAGTGTAAATCAAGTAGTAATAATTTCTGTAATAAATTGAGTTTTTTACCATATCTCCACCGGGTACTAATCCGCGATTAATATAAATCTTTAATCAATCTCTCGGCAAGCGATTAAAAATAAATCCTCTCATAAATCCCATTCACCCTATTCATAAACCTAGGGAACACCCTATTCAACAGTTTGGGAATCAAAAAAAGAAACTGAAACTGTCCCTGTATGACAGATCTGTCACAAATACGCCTTCAATTGTGATTTTTAAAGCGAAATCGTTTTTCGCTCCAGGGAAATGGCTCTCTTTTGAGAACCAAAATGACGGAAACAGAGTGTGCGTGTCAAATTAATCCTATATTTGTCCGGTGAAGCCACTTTGGGATTAGTTTTTGATTGTCTCCCACTAATCCTCTTTCAAATGCCGGTGGAGACACAGTATTACATAAAAGTGCTTTGCTTGAGTGGATATGTGGATATGTCAAACGTTTCCAGTGACATTTACTTGAAAGTTGTCTAAGAATATTTTGTTTTGCTGTTTCTGTTCTTTGTTGCAGTAACTGAAACTAACCAGAAGCGGCGCCGTTTACTGTGTTTCCTCCTTGTGGCAATGCGGCTTTACACTTTACTGGATGAGGCTCCAGGTTATATCGGCGCTTAAGCCGCGTTGTCACAAGCAACGCAAAACAGGAACAGAAAAGCAACTGAAACCTAAATTCGCTGAATGCTTTTTGCGTTGCTAATGTATGAAATTCTGTTTCTGTTCCTGTTTCTGTTCCTTGGGAAAACGCGGCTTTAAGGAGTTCGGATACGAAAAGTGAACAAGCCCTTGCATTTTACCGAGCGCCTGAACTTCGCCGTCGCCATCTTTGAGACTTTGACACAAAACACCTTGAAGCCACCGGCTGTCAAAATCCACATCACCAAAAACGCGGAAATCCGCACCATTTCAAACATTTTCATTGTTTTTAAGATAATTTGTTGTTTTTAATTCAATTCGTTATGTCTCTTTGGGTAGACAAACACCGGCCTCGAGAGCTGTCCAAACTAGACTACCACAAAGTAATTATCCCACCACAAATCAAAGTCAAAATACTAAAATTTGTTGTTTCCAGGATCAAGCCGAACACTTGCGAAATCTCAGCCAACAGGGAGATTTCCCGCATCTTATGTTCTACGGTCCCTCGGGTGCGGGTAAGAAGACTCGTATAATGTGCCTCTTGCGTGAATTGTACGGCGCTGGCGTGGAGCGCCTACGGAACGAAACCATGACCTTCACAACTCCTTCCAATCGGAAAGTCGAAGTGATGACGGTTAGCAGTAACTATCACATGGAAGTGAACCCTTCGGATGCAGGGATATACGATCGTGTCGTGGTCATCGACCTTATAAAACAAGTCGCACAGACTCACCAAATTGATCCGCACGGTCAGCGGGAGTTTAAGGTAATCGTCCTCTCCGAAGTCGACGAACTCACAAAGGATGCTCAGCATGCTCTGCGTCGCACAATGGAAAAATACGTGGCCACTTGTCGCATAATACTTTCCGTAAACTCAACATCCCGTGTCATTCCAGCCATTCGTAGTCGTTGCTTGGGCATTCGGGTGTCAGCGCCCCCACACGACACAATCGTCAGCATTCTTCAGTCTACCTGCAAAAAGGAAGGACTCAATCTTCCCGCCGAACTGGGCAGTCGCATTGCAGAAAAATCGGAGCGCAACCTACGTCGTGCGATTTTAATGCTCGAAGCAGCTAAAGTCCAGCAGTATCCCTTCACATCCAACCAGGAAATTGTCGACCTCGATTGGCAAGTTTTTCTCAAAGAGACTGCCAACCAAATAATTCTCGAACAGACTCCCGCAAAGCTGGAAAAGATTCGTGACCGCCTCTACGAGCTTCTTGCACAGGGTGTGCCACCAGACATGATTTTCAAGGGTCTAGTCGAGAATCTCGTAAAGAACTGTGACATGTCACTCAAAGCCAAGACCCTAGAGTTTGCAACGCTCTACGAACATCGCATGCAGAACGGCTCGAAGCACATATTCCACTTGGAGGCATTCGTCGCACATTTCATGAACATCTACAAGCGCTTCATATCCGACTCGCTGATGATGGACGAGTTTTAAGGGTTGAGATATTGGATTTTAAAATAAAAAAGAAATGTGAAAATTTTAAACAAAATATTTAATTTATCTCAGCGACTGGCGCTAAATTTTCTGCGCCTGACGATCCCTTTCCATTTGGTAGGCCATCTGAATTTTATTTTCCGATGTCCGCACCGCTGCGGTTATGTAGGTCTGTATGAGTTCCTCGAGTTCGACATGTGCTTGCTTGTATTCCACATCAGCGCCAGCATTCAGTTTGAGTCCGTGCAATAGCAGATCTAAGGAATGCAAGGGGAGGCACATCTCCTTATTGGTAACAGCAAGCGGTCGCTTAAAATCAAAGTATTCGCTGCCCGCACCCAACATGGCCCAAAGGATTTCTTTGGCCAATTCAACTGCTTCCAAAAGTCGACTGTGGCTTACGAACAGGCGTAGAAGTTCCGACGAGTTGGAGGCCTGAAAGAAAATAAATTTAGCAAGGCGAGGAAGGACGAAGCTCTAAGATTGATTACTTTATAGGCAGAGTAAAGCCATTGTGGCACAAATGCGTTCAAGCTGAGCAGCTTGTTGACAACACTTTTTCGAATGGATGTTGAGTTTTCCTCCTCATTTTCCTCGACCAATTTCTGCAGCAGGGACCACGCCATGTCTGGAGCACTGCTCCTGTGCGGCAAGTCTATAAAAGAAGCTCATTTCACTACAATGTCTTGACTCCAACTGGTTGCGTCTTACCTGCTAAATCGTTCTCCTGCAGCCAAGACCACGCCTCATTCGGATTTTCGTCCGAAGTACGCACGCACGCTGCCGTAAGGCTATCGAAGATTGGCAGCACGCTGTTGTCGAAGCCTTTAGCCAGCTTCAGAGCCGGCGTAAATAGGCCACTGTTTGCGAGAATGACAATCAGCTCCTGGGGGCCAGCATTAATAAAAGAGCCAAGATCTTTTTGATGCTCAGCCAGTACGATGAGTGCTTCGGTCTGGAGAAACTCCTTGCGAATGTCTTTGATTTCCAGAACGACCACTTGCTCCTTGCTGACAGCCTATAGATTTTTAATTCTTTAATTTGCCAACGTTTACAAATGAACACTAACTCACCTCGTCAACATCCATGCTCTCTTGATTCACCGAGTTGTTGGCATACTCATCGCCAATCACCGGTTTGGCAATCCACCGGTAACGCAAGTCAATCAGATACAACGAGTTGATGCAAACCAAGAGACAAGAGCATCGTTTTTTCATTGCTTCCACCGAATCACTTTCCAGTTGCAGTCGCATTGCCTGCTCGTACATAACCGAGGATGCCTTACGCATATTCCCATTATTAACGTGGAAGGCATACAAAAAGTCATAGATCTCGTTCTCGTCAATGGCCAACGATCTAGCTCTAGACTCGACGATATTTTCAAACTCATCGTGCAGCCCAACGTAGGGGAAGTGCATGAGCAAATCCAAGCGCTTCTTGTTGAAGAGTGTCACCACCAACTGCCTCAGGCAGTCTTTTCGTCGTGACAGCTCTGCGTTGTAAATGAGCGAGTGGTACGCCTCCTCGTAGTGTTCCAACATGAGGTGGTTGTTGAACACGATGGACTGAAACATTGGCAACTGGGGGTCGCTCTTCTCTAGGATGCCAATAGCCACTTGTGCCATTGAAATGATGTGATCCAAAGCGTTGTGCTGCTCAAAGAGCTGAATCACTTTCAAATAATACTGAGCTATGGCCTGGTTTTGGGTAAGTTCCTCCTCGCTGTTTTTTAGGATTTTTTCACTCATA
The DNA here is from genome assembly GCA_947623515.1 of Neoascia interrupta. Lineage (NCBI taxonomy): Eukaryota > Metazoa > Arthropoda > Insecta > Diptera > Syrphidae > Neoascia > Neoascia interrupta. Next base: position 1,062,742 of record OX392463.1, read on the forward strand.
AATTGCTCACTGAGCACACCCTTTGCCGATTGCAGAAACAAGTCGTAGGCTTTGTGAGTTTCCCCATTGTCCAGGAGCGAAACTGCCAGAATGAATTGTCCTAGAAGTTAAGGATTTCCCATAAGTTTTTGATCTCATTGGAAGCGACAAAAGAAACCTACTTGAGCAGACATTCCATTCGCACCAGCTGTTCAAAAGACGCACATAATCTTCGACTATGATGTGTTGGCAGGTGCTAAAGAGCCATTCGCCGAAAGTAAAGTTGAACGAAACTGCCCAGCTGAAGGGGAAGAGTATAAAAAAAACCCGCAATAATCGTTCGTTTTTCTTGCTTACATGAGTTGACTAATGATTCTAGCTAGTGGAATCAAGGTTTGCTGCCACTGCGGACTGTCCAGTGTCTTACATCCTTCGCCGTACAATGACAGCGCGGTATAAAGACCCTTTGAGCTGAGGAAAATCCTCAACAGAGGTGCCGATTGGTTCTTCTTGCCACCATTTAAGTAGATTTTAGTACCGGCGTTTGTAAACTGCAACATATTTAGACGCTGCATGCTATTCTCGCTGCAAAAAAGAACAAGTTAAGTTCAAGTGTTGTTCGCACTCAAGGGGAACTTTCTTACAGTGTGGAACAAGCAATCAAATCCACGGGTGTTTCGCATATCCACACCATCACATAGTACGATTGTAGAAAAATTACGGTATCGGGCATGAATTGAGATCGAATTGTTTCCAGAATATCAGTCGACAGAGAGTAAGTGTCAATGAGAATCTGCTGCAGGATGAGGAGGTTCCGACAAAGTGCAAAGCTGTAAAAAAAAAACGTATTTAGACAGTTTAAAAAAGTAGACAAAATCGCTTCGAACCTTATCAAAGAAGTTTGACGGACAGTTTCCGAAAGCAGAGAGATGCCAATATTGCTGCCAAAGAGGCTGCCAATGGACATCAGGAATCTGGAGGACTGCGTCAGACCTGAAAACCAAAAAACGGGTGAGTTAAGGTATTATAGTTGGAATTCGAAATCAAATAAGGTGCGAACCACACTAAAACTAAGAAATTATTTCCCCTCGATCGCTGCTCTGTCAGCATTAGTAAAACGTTGGGTAACAAAATAATCTCTATCCACGTCTTCAATTGACTATGTCGGCGGTTAACTCAGCTATCTTAAATTGTCGAACTAGTCTCCCTGATCAGACGTAACGCCACTAAGTATCGATTTTCATGGGCAATTTGATGCCTTCTCCCGTATGACTGAGGCAATCTAAATAAAGAAACATCAGGAGACAATGTTTCGACATTTTGCGCTTCTTCATAAGTTCTGATCTTGTTTTCGCTTCCATTACTTGTGATCGTGAGACATTTTTACAAATTTTTAAAGTTCAAATTAAATTTTATCCGCGTCGTGCCCAAAGAGTTTAGATAACAAAATAATACAATTTTAAAAACATTAAATACTGACTGACTTGAACAGTCAGTCAGTATCATACCTTCGTGTGTGTGCATACTCTCCGGGCTTCCGTTGTCCATACGTAGGTTGTCTAGGAGCATCGCCATCGGAGTCCTCAAATCGCTAATGGCTTGAATTTTTTGCCGAATAGTGACTATAAAGTTGTTCGGTAATATCTGTAATGAAACGTCTAAAATGAGCTTTCTATCGTTCGTCAGTGTATAATTCTTTTTCGACCTCTTTGTCCTGATCACCAGCTAGAATTTCATCCACAAGCTTTCCAATTAGTACATTAGGCATTTCCAACTGATACAGCTTCTTATCCAAATCCATTTTGACATCTTCCGGCAGCCATTGCTCCAGTTGAGACAGTATGGCCACCAAATTGACCAAGTCCTCACCAACCTGTTCGTTTCCCCCAAAGTGAACAGAGATTACATTCTCCAATTCCACATTCTCGCCCGACACCATCAAGTGCTCAAGTGTCTCGCACGGTCTTAGCATGGAAAATGTATTTTTCTTCACAATACACAGAGCATCGATGGGATCGAGAATCAGTAGACCAATGGGCTGGCAGGCCTTAATGTGATACTGTTCACAGCAGGAATAAAATCGCTCCCACAGACGAGTCGATATTTCCAGATACTCATCGTCACTGATGTCAAAGTCCCCGACCTCGTTACGTAGTTCCTCTTCGACAACTTGACAGACTTGCTCCTTCAGAGTATTTACCGAGCGATGGAATGACTTAACGAAACGTTGACTGAAGCGGCGGAACATCTAAAACGGAAGACAGTGTTACAAGGCGAAAGCAAATAAGGATAGTATGGCTATCTTACAAATATGGCGTTGGAAATTACTGATCGTTCGAATTTTCGAAAAATATACGAACAATAGGCCTCCCGGGGATCCATGCCATGTTCGACTCCTAAACAGTAACGATCTGGAGGTGGTTCCATGGCGGCTGACACCCAATTGATGCCGGTTCCTCTTTGTAGACAAAAGTTTGATATGCTGAATTCACCTGGGGCCGAGAAAAAGTTTAATCTTTGTTAGTTCTCCATTAACCTATGCACTTACCCTCTGCATTGCACCACAACGCCCAGATTCTAGACTCGGAAGCGTCAAAGTCGGCCAAATCTGACTGTGGAGCCGAAATTATCTTCTTTCTAGTGAGATAGTAGTTAGACGCCCCATCGGAATTGATTTCAATGCAGACAAATTCGGATCCAACTGAGTGCGAGAGGAAAGCGCACAGTGTTGTCTCGTTGATCTTTCGCAGAGCGTTCGTTTGGGCTGTTTTAAATGAAAAGATTGTTCACAAGCCCTTGAAGCAAAAGGCTCATACTTACGTCCTTGGGTGCGCGACTCAGCACCTTCGCGGACACAGTTGATGGAGCACACAATTTGCAGCGACGATGTAGACCACATGCGCAGGTGATCGTCTCGGTAGAGAGCCACCAGGAAGATGTGTCCATTGATGTGATTAAATATCAGGGAAGTAGCATGCTCGGCATCAGAAGAGTTCGATTTGCCACTAAAACACACATTATCAGAACACTGCAATGGATTGTGGGCTAAACTTACATAAGCGCTCCTTTTATGTTGGAAAACAATCGTGGCATTATGTGGTGCTCTTTGAGGACGTGCATCATCGTCTGGCCGGAGTGACAGTTCATTATGTACAGTATCAACTGATTCTGATAGGCCAAAGCAAAGTAGGCTTCTTCGCCATTTGGCGATAAAAAGCTGGCAGCTGAGTGTGGCACTGGATTACTCGACGACGGGTTTTGCCCAATTACATAGAATGTTGATGGGTCCGGGACTGCATTGGTGCTCGCCTCGCGGAAAATTGAAAATGACTGTGTGTCGGCGATGTCGTGCTTTCCAGCTTGTGCATCGGGATGGGTGAACTTAATCCTGTGAAGGCTCGACACTGTTGTGACGAGAATAACGACAGAGTCCTCCTGTTCCGTAATTGTTACCGACAGAACCGGTGAGTCGGTGAATTTGTAGTGCAGATTGATCTGATAGAGATTGAAGTCAAGGCTTACTTCTGAGAGTTCCAGTACGTCTTGGACGGTTCTCCTAAGAGTGGACGATTCCTTGAACTTATCGAAAAAGATGACCAGATGACTTGTTCCACTTACCAGTAAATAAATCGATTGCGAGTGTTATTGCTGGCAGCATTTTTGTAGCAATATCCGCCGGCTTTTTCGGCAACTTTGATGTCTTGAAGAGTGCTTTGCGTCCCCCCTGTGTTGAGCGTTATTTCGTTCCAGTTGACTTCCGTCGACAAATCGGGTATTACCTCGCGATAACTTAATGTGAAATTTTCCATTTTAATGGCCTTTTTGACAAAAAATTTTTCAACAATAAACAAATGATCTAAAAAACTGCGAAAACAATTCTTTGTAGCAGCGTTTCACTCGTTCCGCCAAAACAAAAATTAACCTCAATTTTTTTTTGGGAACGAAATGTCAACTGCACAGGGATGTTATTAGATGTTATACAGTTCTACAATTTTATTTCGTTCTTGTCGACGAAAGAAAATGCCATTTTGGCATATTTGACGTAAGAAGAATAATATTTGCAGCATTTTTCTTCTTAGGTACGTTAAATGTGCCAAAATGACATGCAGTCTAATCTAAGCTTATCTTTGGGTGTTTTGTTATGAGGTGATACAACTATACTTAAGCATTCGAAACTTAACATGAATAGGGTTCCAACAATAAAAACATGAAATAGAAAATTTAAAAGTATGAATCTTATGAGCCGCAATAGCTAGCACCTTAAGTGTCAGAAGAAGGGAACTCATTCGCCACCCCTATGATACCTTTCTTTGCCGTGTGTGGTCCCTTACCAAAAAATGTTTTTGTTAAGGGCCTAAGGGTAATATTATGTATGGCAAGCTATCAAATATTTTATGCAGTGTACGTATATTTCTTTTGTCTTCTTATGCCCTTTTGCCACACAAGAGTTGACTAGTCGAGCAGTCGAATTTGGATCCGCGTCTCTGTGCACACCGAGTCCAGCAGTGGAGCTGAAAAAGGTTTAAAATGTTGTTCGACTGACAGATTGCTATACCACCACACGCCCCGAAGCCTTCATTGTATATTCAAAAACCACTGTTTCCTTTTTCAGACAGTGCAGAGCTCCTCATAGAACAAAACATCTGTCATTCGCAGAGACGCGAATATCATTTTTATCAACTACTCGACGCCAAATCGCGTTTTTATGCATATTCTTGACTCGACTCCACTCAAAAAGCGTAGTTGAGGCGACTCAAACCACCCTATCACACGCCTTAATCAAGTTTGTGATCACTATCATTTTCTAACGCAGACGGATTATTTTGTTTGATCTACCAAAGTCAGAACAATTTCGCAGCTCGTGCTGAAAAGACTTTAGACGAGGGTCAGAACTGTCACTGATAAAATTTGAATAACACGATGATGCTTTTGGACCATAAATTACTGAATAACTAGATATTCAACTTCGGACATGTAAAAGCTTTGCTCACAAGCTGAAATTTATGAATTTACCCATTCTCCGACATTTGTTTACAAATGTGAGTAAATTCATGAATTCGTCATTTCCATGCAATTTAATTTTGCAGCTTTTACATCAGCTGTTCGCGTAAGGTAAATTGTTGTTGTATCTTCGTACACGTATTCACCGATACGGAAATTTAAAGCTTTAAAAAAGCTTTAAAGGCTTTATAAAAAACGTAAACAAATGGGTGCTGGAGGGTAAGGGGGACGCAAGTTGAATATCTAGTTATTCAGTAATTTATGTTTTGGACGAACAGCTGAAAGGATCATTAATTTTCCATGATTCATTATTACTCACTCAACGTATGCCTTGTATAACACTTTTACGATTCCCTCATTTAACGGCCCTGATGGAGCGAAACCGACCGAAACTGTCGCAGCTCAAAACTCCAACTGTCAGTGTCAAAGTGCGAATGCAAATTTTTTTGTGTAAAGTTTATTGCTGGCCGTTTTCCGCTGAAATTTTTAACATTTATCTACAAAATCTCCGTCGTGGATGATAACTTTTAATGCGAAAAGCTCTGTATAAGACTGACGCAATAAGCCACTAAAGTAAGGTCCGATAAAAACCCCGTCAAGTGTGTATTTCTCTCCCAACAAGCCATGTCTGAACGATCAAAAGGTGACACGTCGTCCTCTGTGGCAACACCGCCAGCGTCCGCGCGAGTTGTAAAGAATCCACTGTTAAGTGCCTCGGTGACTGGATTGACTTTTGACGATTTTCAAAATAAGCCACTTCTTCTGCCAGCTGCTCCGCCAGTAATCCATCCTGTGCCGGTTGCCAGTAGTCGAGGTAAGTGAACTTTACTTTTCGGCGTTTCAAACTTACTTGTTGCTGGGTGTGGAACAGTTTGGTACTTTGTTATCATTTTTAATATTGTTATCAGCCAGTTTGAATCTTAAAATTACTTTATTTGGCAAGACTTTGATTCCCTTCACCAGTCTTCTTAAAACTTATTTCTTAATCTACTTATAGTCTAGGTCTAGGGCATCCCTTTGAATTTATCGAATTTCTGAATGGGATCTGTATGTGGGCAGGTCGTGTGATGCCCTCTTCCGCCGGCAACACCATACGACGAGAATAACGATCAGAACGATGAGCAGAATCAACAGCAAAACACCCAAGACTATTGCTGCAATTGACGCCTCTGTGAGAACAATATCCCGGACGTCGACGTTGTATGTTCTTTGGTTCCCCGCGATATCGTAGGCTATCAGGGTCACCTTCGGTTGGCAGCAACTTGCCGAGTATGTAGCTCGAAGAGGTTTATTCGTGCCTACAGTGTAGCTATTGCGGCTTATCAAGCCGGCAGGAGTGGCTTGCAAACGCAGAAGACCTGTTTCCCAGTCCTGTGCTACTATGTCCATGGACCAGTATTTTTCTAAACACTCGGCCGCTTCTGTGCGGACGTTCTCACACCTGCTTCCGAATTGCCAAGAGACACTGGGTGGCGTTGTGTCCTAGAAGAAGAAACTTTGAAATTTTGTCCAATTCATTGACCGGAAAGCCTACCTCTGCGTCGATGTTCGTGATGACTCTCAGCTCTACGGACTGAGTCGCTTGCCCGGTACCCTGGCAAGTGAATTTGATCGTATCCGTGGTGCCCTGCGGTGTTGTGTTGGGGACGAACACTGTCACAGTGACCGTAGCTGTCTGTCCAGCTGGTAGAAAAATACTAGTGGAGTAGATAAGATTAGTTAGTTGAACGTCTTAAAAGTCGAACCCTATTACTTTTGTGGTGTGAGGCTGGTCAGGAATCGCTGCTCATCGGAAACAGTTATAGAATGGAAAATCGGTTCCATCCGCAGATTGGTAACTTCAAAATGCAGATTTGCCATCATACCCGGTGCGACTAGAATCTGCGACTGGATGCCCATTTCGATTTTCGTTATTCCCAGCTGAAGGACGCTATTGGTGAGCGTTGTTTGCTTTTGCTGCAGAATTTCCGTGTTGTTCTTTCGGCCGGTGGGTGTGAGGGGAAATATTTCGGAGTCGGGATCAGTAGTTTCCTCTGGAAAGCTCAGACTTTCGTGCGTCGATATTATGCGCTGCCGGCCTCCTCGGGGGTAATGCATTCCGTTGACATAAACAAAATCCAAACGCCTAATCAGATCACCTGGAAATATATTTTTTGTAGAACTTAGTGATCCTTCAATAATAGGAATTGAACATTTAAGAAACACCCGTTATGGGATAGGCGCACGCGGGCATAATCGAAGTTATGTCGTGATTTACAGTATTGTTCCTGCATTAAAGGCAACTGACATTAATTCGCGTGGGCCTCAATTTTTTTTTTTTTAATTTATTATAAATTGCCAAGAAGGTTTACATTTGTATTACAATGTCTCCACCGGACACTAAGCCGCGATTATTAAAAATATTCCACTAATTTCTTTTAAATCCTGGGCAAATCCTCTCGGGAAGCGATTTAAAATAAATCCCCTCATTAATCTTATTCATGCTATTCAAAAACCTTTTTATGCTACTTGAACCCTTTTCGCAAACTTTTTTGCAAATCGAAAAACAAACTGAAACTGTTCAAGTATGACAGATCTGCCACAAATACGTTTTCTATTGGGATTTTTGTGACGGAAATTTTCGCTCTTGGGAAATGTCATCGTCACTCTCTTTTGAGAGCCAAAATGACAGAAAAAGAGTGCTCGTGTCAAATTAATCTTTTGTTTTCCGGTGGAGACACTTTGGCATTTAATTTTAATCGTCTTTGAGTCGCTAATCGCAGTTTTATGGCCGATAAAGAAATAATATCAAATTTAGTTGAAGATTAGTTGAAATTAGTTGAAGATTTATATTAATCGCGGATTAATGCCCGGTGGAGACATATTATTAAATGTTATCCTAAAACTGTTTAGAATGACTTTCAGCTGTGCAAAATTAATAAAATTTGTCTAGTTCGATTCATCTATCCATTCCCTCTTGTTGGTAACGTAAAAGAAAATGCGATCATTTTTAACGGCTGAAAAAAATGCCAGTTTCCTCCGCTGACGTCGGATCTAAAGTAACGTCTATCGAGCAAATGTCATTAAAAATGCGTGGCGTAATCTTTGTTTTCTTTCCTTCATGATAGTAGCCCTCTAAGCACGAGGTGTTATAATTAATACAAGATGAAGTCTCCACCTCATCATGTCAATTTGGTGTCAAATTTTAGTGCCAATGTTGAGTGAATTTTAAGTTAAGTGCTGTTTAGTCCATTTTCAGACTCGAAAAGCTCTGAACACTACAATGATTCAGAAACTCCAACCCAAAGGAAATGTAATGAAGTTTCTACTCTGGCTTTCTATTGTAAAGCCGATACATAGCCGAAATAAGGCGGATGCATTGTAGTAATAATACAGTTTCAAGACCGTCATTATAGTGACATATTTTAAGGAAATCTAAATTTTGCCCAAATTGAACGAAAAATGGTTATTTCATGTGTTCTTACCATTTTTCCAATGGTTACAAACCGTGGCTTTTTCGGGACTTCGCAGCTAGTTAATTATAGTCCCAAAGCAACACAAAAATGACGGCATAATGACACTAGACTCATTAATTTTATGTTTATAGTCACGAATTTCTATTTGAGTGACAGAAAATACTCAAACAAAACGTTTGTAATTCGACTTATATCGATACAAATGCTCTAGGACGTATTTTAAAACAAAAAATAAGCAATTAGTAACGATAATTTTAGCTCTATAGACTACTTGATGTTACAGATTTTGACCTCGATTGTCATTTGAAACGCTGAAACTCCAGTAAGATTGGATTTAAACAGCAAATTTGGATTTAGAATTTTTTTTTTTACTAAATTTTGAATGAACTTGCTGGGGCAAATGTTTAGTATAAAATTCAATTGCTTAAAATTCGATTGTTCGATTAGGCATTTAAAATTTGCTCATATGAACAAAAAATTTACCATAGACATCGCGAAAAAATCCATTTTGCAGAATGAGAAATTTTAATGTTTTATTTAAAGTTTTCTCTGTGGTGTTTCAGATTCTCAAACGTTTTTGTTCCTTTCTCTCTTCAATTTTGCAGAAAACGAAAAGCTGTGTATTTCATATGTTTAGAAACTAGTCGTGATTTTGTTAAGCATCGCTACGCTGCGATGTTCGTCTCGAACGAGACGTTAATCTCCAACTTCTTTTTACATTTTGATAAAATTCATAAAATGCCAAAACTTTTATTATATCAATAGAGCCTTATCGCTCAAACTTGCCAAATACTGAAATTCCACAAGTCAAGCATTATGCAAAGCATCGCCCAGATGAAAAACCGCCTGCACACTGTGACGTGCGTCCGACTTACGCCAATGAGCCGGGTGAAAAGTTATCGCCAGCGAATTAACTCGTTATCAGTAAACCTAATAATAAAGCACCTCACAGCTCGTCGTCGTCGTCGTCGTCAAAGTATTGTGTCTAGAACTAATTTTTATTGCAAGCCAGTACTCCTCCAGCATTCACTTTGAGTGTTTTGAATTATTTATGTTTATTTTTTCAACTTACCAAGAAAAACATCCGCTTTCCGATCGGCTCGCACGACGACATTGTACTCCTCGTCCAAATGCTCTGGCACCAGCTTTAATGTGTATTTCGTCGCCTTGACAACTTTATTGAGCGGAACAAACGCGTCTAATTGCCCTTCGTTGGATGACATTAGCCTGGATTTGAATTTGACCATTTTTTTCAAATTGATTTCTGTAAGAAAAACAAAAGTGTAACCGAGACATTAGTCAGTGTGTATAACAGTTTGGCCCAGTGTGCATGTATAACACCACCAGCTCACAGCTGATTTGTGTTTGGCATGCGCTCATGGGCGACGTCAAGCCCCACTAAATACAACAACAAAACATGAAAACAAACACTCGATCAAACGTCAATTATTGTATGAGTTGGCTCTAGCTTTCATCTCTCGTTCTCGTACATCGTACCACCTTTCTTGTTATTATTACACCACCAATTAGAAAACTCTTAAAAGGCCAACTAAAATCGCGAAAAATTCCACAAAAAATATACACAAATCGCTAAAAGGCGCAATTAAAGTGAAATTCGAAAGTGTTTTAAGCGAATTAACGGTGCAATTGTTAAAAAAAATAAATCAGTGAAAGAAGAGACGCAGAACTTTGGTGTATCTACACACGGAAAAACTCCAAATTTCACTTTCTTCCTGGAGGTGAGTGGAATAGAAATTGACGACGCCGCTTTGAAAACCAAACAAAGGTTTAAATTGATTTTATTTGACAAGTAAAACCTTATGCTTTGTGTTTGTAGGTTTTCTGCAAAATGTTACAACTATTGGCATTGCTAAAGGTCAGGCAATCTATTCTTTGCTCTCGGTGTTTTGACTATTTTCTGTTGCGCATGGTGATGATGAAAGCAAGCCGCACCGGGATGGGGAGCAGTCTCGTTCTCTTTGCCATGACAACTTGTCTGTTGTGAAGCGGTGTTGCTGTCAGTCGTCTCGCCTGCTGTTTTGGGCTATCGTAAATTTGTCTTCTTTATCGCGTTCAAACAAAACACCCCATCGGTAGATATGGGGCTTCTCTATCAGCACTGACGCCTTCGAATAAAAATCTTAAGAACTTTGGTTTCGATGGAGCAGACCAAATTGAATATGACGTGGTTCATTGTGTGTACATTAGTCACTGAGATCGCGGGCAATTCAAGGTCCGGTGCAAGGTTCAAATCGTATTACGAGGCGGATGCTTATCTTAAAAATGTTGACCGAATATTGGATGTTTTTTGCCAGTTTTATTTAGGTCTGAACTGCTTAGTGTGAAGAATACTCATCAGGTTTCCATTCAGTCATCGATACAATTAAGATTCCGGTAACTTTTAACTTTAGGCTTAGAACTTACCACATAATGAAATTCGTGTTTAAGTCTATTAAAAGAAATTTGGCTCTAAGGCTGAGTACTAAGTTGATATTTGTCAAAACTGTTGGATTCGAATCCCGAAAAAATGACTGTTCTTTTACAAACTACACATCCTTCTTCTTTAGGTCGGGCTATAGTTCGAAACAAACCTGATCCGGGGCCTAGAGATGAAACAGATTTTGTTTGCAAACCTGGTATAGTCGTAAGTTAGTACAGTGGTTAACTATCTTCGGCCTTCGGTCTATCTAAGGAATTGCGTAGTCCTTTCCGATGGCCTCAAATACAAGAATTTGTTGTTGCTTACCAATGGACTTATCTTAGGCGCCTGCGTCTGTAAATGCAAAAATTTGTTTGCTCATGTCTGGTGTTGGTTTCGCACTAAAAAACGTTGTCGAAATCTCTTTCAGTAGTTTTCCTCCCAATAAGGGAGGATTCTTCCTTGTTTGTCTATACGGCTCGTCACTTTGCTGTTCTATGCGACTTTGAAAACAATGATCAGATCGCGAGTAGTGATTCGGATTTCTTGGATTCGGACCAAATCTGCTAAAGTGTGAAAAAGAAAGGTGCACAAAATATAAGAAATATTCTTCTACTGACTTCTTTCCCGATTCTCCTATTGTTAGACAAATTATGAACGGACTCCATTCATGTTATCAAATTTTAGAAATGTACATTTGTTCGTGTTCACTACCAAATTATATATCTCTTTTCGATATTCTTAACTTCATTTGTCTCTATCATTTATTAGTCCCTCTCCCTATTATTAAAACATAGAGCGTGAGCAGTGGCTTGCGAGTTCCATCCATCTGTGTTCAAATACCTTCAAGCGGGATTCAAAAAGATGCCTTGGCTCCGTTTCGGCGTCACTTTTTTCTTAATTTTTACAAACGTCACTGATTTTAAAAGACTGAATGCCTTCAGTTAGGGTTAGTAACCACAAGGTGAATTCACTGGATTCGCAGATATGCCTCCATGAGCAATAAATGTGGTTTTAGCGGGAGATGATTCAAAATAAATCCGAAGTAGCTTCACCGGTTAAACATTAGATTAATTTGACACGAGCACTCTTTTTTTTGGCTCTAAAAACGTGTCGCGATGGCATTTTCCAGGAGCAAAAAAAGATTGAAGTTGTAGAAATCGCAAAAGAAAATGAATTTCTGCCAGAAGATACGCATTTCAGGGACAGTTTCAGCCTACTAAAAATATGGTGAAAAGGCGTAAAAGTGGCATAAAAGAGGTTTGTTAAAAAGGTTGAATGAAATTTACCGGGAGACTTATTTTTAATTGCATACCGAGAGGATCGAAATTTGTATGGTAAATCTTCTGATTTGTAGAAGATTAGTTGAAGATTTCTGTTAATCTCGGATAAATTGATTATTGATCATCTTGAAGTATTATAAAACGTTGACCAGTTGAAATCTGCAAGCGTTCTACATTCACCAAAGGGGTATGCGAAAAAGGTATGTATTCCTTGAAGCCGAATATGACATTTAGTTGTTGAAAATTTGGTGGGGTGCCGTGGTGTAGTGGTTAGCATGTGCGCTTACTACGCCGGAGGATTAATTCGGAAAAATTTTTGGGTCCCCTTATATCTGAAAAAATCAACACACACAGCATACATTGTTGAGAAGTTGCCTTGGGGTGGAATCTTTTAAGGTGTTACAAATCACAAAAATTCTTCCGCATAAACCGTGATAATCACATTTTTTTTGTGCCAGCTCTCGATCAATCACAGTCAAAATCAGCTGGTCCCCAGTTTTCAAACTTTTTGGTTAGTTGATTTTTTATACCCTACCTAGGGTACATTAAGTTTGATGTGTTGCTTGTAACGCAGTGAAATAATCACCGTAGACCCCTAAGACCTTTCAGACCGACAAGAGAATCGAAAGCCATGCCCGTACGTTCGTCCCTCCGCCCGTATGTGAACAACTTTTAGGCCTTAAATTTTAAGCTAGAGAACGAAAGTACTAGAAAGCTTGAATGAAAGTTGGTGAGTAGGCTGGAAGTCCAGTCCTTCAGATCAAGTTTGAAAATTAGCTGAATTTACCCACAGACACGCCCACTACAAGCCTGTATGTGCGACCATCTCTAATTTAAAAAAAAAATACTTTTTTCAAAATTTAGTTAGGTTACATTGGTGCTAGCGCACTCATTTTGGTATGTATTATAGCCTTGTTATTGTCTTTGAGAAAGAAGATAGTATATGATTCCGCAGATATAGTATACGACTCCGCCCACTTTTGTGGGCGTGGTGTTAAAAAAAGTGATTTTTTGAGTTAAAAAGGCGGAGTTTTAGGCCGAAATGTATGCAACCACCTAGTATAAAGCACTCCACAGTTATATTTTTATATCCCCCCCCCCAACTTGTTGGAGGCGTGGCAGTTTCCGTTCTTGGTAGGGTAGGGTACGGTATTTTGCAATCCGTCGCATACGGACTGAAGCTTTTGCATACGCACTGTTGCACTTTTTCACTTGTTTTTCTACACTTAGGCAGACTTTCTGCATGCATGAATAAAGAAAGGTAGTTCTTAAATTACCAGTTTAAATAAAGCAACGATTCGGCAGAATATTTTTGTGATCACCTTACACAGACGGATTATCACAAAATGTTAAAATCACAGATCACCTTAGCTGATTCCACCCTGTCCTGGTTCTCCTCGAACTGTTGCGCCATTCTATTTATTTATTGAAAATTTAATTTCAAAATTAAAGTCATTTCTAAGAATTATCTGTCGTATGACTTATTACACCCTTTTTTTGGTATTCCAAGAAAAAAACCTCAATCGACACAATTATCACTTATTTTCGTAACTTTTAATTAGTTCTCGTTAGTTTTAGTTTTGTATTGACAAATTCCAAATAGTCGTTTATTTGCGACAAAGATTTTTTTTGGGTGGCATTTATGGAGTAAAATATTGGTTACTCCCTTTATTTTCAATTTATTCCTTCTGTGTACGAAAAACCCACAAAAAGAATTTTTGTGGACCTTCCGAGCCTCATTTCGACATTTTTCAGACACTTTTTTTTACAGCTTCCCTTTTTGTGACTATTGCGTACACACTCTCACCAAGGGCGAATTTCAAGCGAAATCATTCGCACTGCGCTGGTTTTAATATTTAAATCGTCTCCCGCTTATCCCCGTGTTATTGCCTGTGGTGGTGGAAACATAGTATGAGGTCCATAAAAATTCCGAGGAAATGTGTTTGACAAAATTTTGCCTTTTAAACTTTTTAACGCGCCGCAAACTGTTAAAGTTTATTCCCCAATTTTCCACAAATTGTCCGAAATTAAATATGCAAATTTATAGGTTATTTGGATACCTTAATATTTCTCTACAAAAATGAACAATGTTCTGTGCGTAAAAGCCCTAAAATTGGTTTGTTTTCAACAAACAAATATAAATAAATAAGTTAAAAAACGCGGTGTATATCAATTCTGAGTTAAGTATTGATTTGAATACGGTCAAAGCCCCAAAACGGAAATCCCAAACGCCCGAGAATCAAATTCCCGAGAATCCATTCTGCACTTTTCAAGGATTTTGGGCTTTCGAAATTGTGTCCGAGTACCTGTTGTATGTATGTATGTAGGACTTCCTACAAACATATATCACTGAACCTACTTGTTGAATAAAATTATCGGGAATTTAGTAGGCATTTTTTTTTGGGATTCTGTCCCCAACCAACCCCAGGGACACGCCACGATATGAAATCGCACGGTAAATTGTTATACAGCCGGAAGCTCAAACGCTTCTATAGCAGACAAAAAAAGTAATTGAAGCCACATTTTATTTTTCTGCCGTAGCGTCGTGTGTCCAAGCCCTAAACTTCCTTAGAAGTGCTTAATAGAAATATTTGCGCCCAAGAAATTGTAGTAAAACGTAAATATGTAATAAAGTCGCGATGAATTTTTGTTTTTACCAGGAGTAAAAGGAGGACTTTTTTACAGAAAAAAGGACGGGAGGAGAAAGCGCTGAAAAACAGAACTGTCCTCCAAAAAGAAGGACGGTTGGGAACCCTAATATTTCGATGTGATACATAAAAGTTATTTGAGGACCTTTCAAAAGGTTGTAGCCATTTATTTCAAATAAAACCTGTCATACCCTACCTCCCACAATTACGGGCGCATTTAACTAGCGCAAACTCGTAACTTCGTGAGCTCAACGGTTTCAATTGACAGTTTGCTCAGATGTTTTGTTTGTTTCAAATTTGAAAATAGCAAACTGTGTTGACACCACATTTCACATGGGTGTTCTATTTACGTTTCGGTATCAACCACTCGTTTGGCTTTATATTATAAAACTTGTTTACAGTATCTGTTAGTAGGTAGGTTGGTCTGGCCCCAGCGCGTTATTTAACGTGGATTTGTTGGCACGCAACAAAGAAAACAAACAGGCTATATACAACACAAATATTAGAAAATAAAATCACAAATATGTACTTACATCATCAGCGGGACAAATCACAAAAGTAGTAGCTATACAAAAAAAGGATTAATCCAACTATACACACATAAGTAAATTGCTTAAATTCTTGCTCAAAACAATACTCATTTTGCAGCATATTTTATTAATAGTTATTATATTAATAAATGTTGGTTTGTACTACGGTTAATTATGTTTTAAATATAGGCATCCTTAAATTCTTCTCTTTTCTTGACAAACAAAAAGAACATTTACAAACAAAAAAATAAGGACGAAACTGGACAATGTTAATTTAGTTGATTTTTATATAGACTTTTGTCTTATATACTGTTTTAACATTTATACATAAGTGCATATTAGAAATAATAAATAATATTAATTAGAGTTGTGCCTTAAAACTAAACATTCATTAAAGATAGGTTGTTTTTGTTATTTAGAAGACTATAATTAATTTACAGACTGTGGGTGTGTGTTTGGGGGGTTATTTTTCAGGGGGGTGGTTTGTGCGTGGTGGTTTAAAGCAGAAAACCGTGGGGTAGAAGCCCAAAGTAGTTTTGTTTGAGGAGATCAAAGTTGGATTCTTATACGTTTGTTTGCGGGTCTATTGCAGAAGGGAGGTGTTCTCTGATTAATTTTTTTTTCTGTGTGTCAACTAACCACCATTTGGAGTCTCCAGCGTTGCCATCCGCATCATCGAATCGATTTTTACGTGTAAACTCGATAGTGTGGTGTCGACTGGAATTTCCATTTCCTGTGACCCATGGAAGGTGTCTGTGATCAATGTGAGCTGCAACGAAAATGTTATTATTTTTCATTAGTTGCAACAAAAATAGGTATCCACATATGGGCAGTCTTGTCAAAGCATAGGAG
Organism: Neoascia interrupta; assembly: GCA_947623515.1. Taxonomy (NCBI): domain Eukaryota; kingdom Metazoa; phylum Arthropoda; class Insecta; order Diptera; family Syrphidae; genus Neoascia; species Neoascia interrupta. The sequence continues at coordinate 1,078,909 of OX392463.1, forward strand.
TAAATCTCATATTACGTTGCCGCGTGATCCAATTACGAGAAGACAAAAAATGCGTTACTCTGTCCATCGGTGCGGTTATACGCCTGGCAGACCACGCAGATTACAGCATCAAGTGAAGGGCGCTTAAGCTTTAAAAGTAAAAGTGCCGCGCTTTGATTCTAAGTGCGCGCGCTCTGCCAGACAATCGTAATCATCGCATGTTACATGGATGTCGTACAGTTGTTAAGTTATGATGTAAGGCCATTCGACAATTGACTTATCGTGCATTTAGCATGCAAATTTGGTTGTTGTTAAGAAATGCTATAAATTGCTGTTAATTGCTTTTGCAAGCAAATCTGAAGGCGTTTCATGTTGCAGGTGCGATGATGCTCAATGAAGTTTGGCATGAAATCAAATAGACTTACGGTATTTCCTTCAATTTCCTGAGAGGTCTCGTTGCCGACAATATGAAGGATCTCCCCACCAGATCGTATGGCAACTTCGCCAAGGATACCACCGACCACCTCCTGAGTCTCGTTCTCGGTCTCTGATCGCTCTCCATACCACACCAAGTAGAGCTGAAAGGAAAAAGTCCATAATTATGGAAATTGTCTCGCAGCGCATTTGATGCATTTGGGACAAACCCTTATCCTTTTCTTGAGTAGTTGTATCGCTGCATCCTGAACCAATTCCGTGTGAGCTGGAACAGTTGCTGTTGTTATGAATACAGCACTATCGTATGGCACCAAATCGGAAGCGTTTACAATTCCCACGAATGCATTGCCACCCGACCTCTCTTTGATGAAATTGAGACCGGCCAAAAAATGGCGCGTATTGTTGAACATGTATGCGCTGGGGATTCCTGCAAATGAAGGAAAATTATGACACTGATGAACTTTCGTGAAAATGCAAGTTGTAGATTATATTGTGCGAAAGAGAGATTCCAAGACCGACAATTGATAAATAGCATCCCACCCAACTAACACACTCTTGAGAATCATACTCTAAAGGCGTCAAAATAACTCTTTTAAGACTCATAGGGGATTATACGTCTTGGGGTCGGATTTGCAGCGCCTAGCTTAAACAAAGATCATTCAATTCCGGAACAATACGAATCTGGAGTTAACCCAGCCAACAGTTTTTCAGTGCAGTGAGCTAACTCCATCTGTAAAATTGTCAAAATCTTCGACTCTCGACATTATTGACGCTCCCAGCTCTCACTTCACATAGAAAAACACAGGAAAAGCAGTTCAAGTCATTTTCAGATGTCATTTTTCACAGAAACACGCAAATCCACTGCCATTTCATACAGAAAAAAATATCCAAAGAAGTTCAGCTTAAACTTAGATCAGTTAATCCCTGAGAAAAACGAATCTGGAGTTAACCCAGCGAGCAGTTTTTCAGTGCTGTGTTAACTCTGTCAGCAAAGTCGTCAAAATCTTCGACTCTCAAAATTAGTGACTCTCCCAAATCCCACTTCACATAGAAAAACATAAGAAAATAAGTTTGAGGTGTTCTTATTTGTAATTTTTCACGGAAAAACTCATAGCAACTGCTGTTCGACACAGAAAATACATTCAAAGAAGCTCATACTGTTTGCCAGAGTTGATCCGGGATTAACCCCGGATCTAAATTCACTGAACAAACCGAGTGTTAAACTTCGAAAATCGGATGATCTCGTACTGAAAAACTGACCCTTTAAAAATCAAATCGCCGAATACAAGTTCAGGCCTTTATCTCTAATTAATATTTTAGGGATTATCCAAGCAGTTTTTTTTTCTGGATGGCTATTGAAATATGATCGAAAAGTGATTAGCAAGCTCTGGACAAAAATAAGATCTCTCTGCGTGAAAATGAAAACTCAAAACGGATATTTTGAACATAAATAACTCTGAGTAAATGTTCAGAGTTATGGGAAAAAAGCAAAGACAACGTCCGAAAAGTTATTCCAAAATTGGGGTCCAACCGTTCCAATGCTATAATTGTCACATTTAAAATAGCGTGACGAATTAAAAGACCTCCACATTTTTTGTAGAATCTATTCAAAACGATGGCTCATTACAAATACAACTTATCGCTTGTGCTATTGTTTTTTCTTTTCTTATATAGTATTTTTTTTAAATGAAAGCGATAAGGATTGAACTTTAAATACAAAAAATTCATTTCAAAATTTGGTTTTAGTTGTAAACATATTGTTCTCGAATTGGGTGTGCTCCAGAGAGCACCCTGAACCATTATTTCTTCTTTCTCTAACAGTACCCAAATGGCCTGACAAGTTTTTACCTAATAAAGGATTTAAAACTGTTATTTATTCAGATTTGTGACGTGGTTTAGTGTCATTTAACTTAATTCTATTATCTTGGAATAAGAATAAAATTTTATGAAAAAAATAAGATCACCATAAATTTATAAACTGATGCAGAATTTGCAATTCAAATTTTTAAAGTATTTTTTATGTTCAAAACGAATTCAAGAAGTGTTGATCCGATAAAGTTGCAACCTGTTGGGTGAGTTTATAAAAATAATAATAATAAAAAAAAAATGATTTCGTATTCTATTCAAACGGTCAATGAAATAAGAATGAAATACCGGGACCATCTTGGCTTAGACTTTGAAAGTACTAATAAAAAAGTTTAAGCTTCTTATCGGAAATCCGCGAGAGTGTGATTGAAATTAATTTTTTTTGTCTGTTTGCGAAATCCGCCTTTGGGTTGTTCCAAATATCAATCGTTGTTTGGGTTAAAAAAAATGTATAAGAAAGTGATCGTTGAATGAATTACTTTTGTCAGACAGAAGAAAATATGGAGGAATGTTGCTTGGAAGCGAATCTAAGGCAAAACATGTTTTAAAAATCCACATCCCTTGGGATGTGAGCAAAAGATTATGATCCACGCTGTTAAATGCCTTAGAAAAATCAAGAAGACGCAGGATAGATATAAGATCTTTATCAAAAGCATGTCTTAAGTCATCAAGAATCTTGACAACTGCAGTTGTGCAACTGTGCTTAGTCCTAAAGCCAGATTGACAAGGGTTTAATAGGTCACACGTGGATTAACGCCACCTTATGTAAGGATTGAAAAGAACAATTTGCTCAGGATTTTCCAAGCTGGCTTTCGTTCTGGGCCCTGAACGAAATCTTTACTAAAACAGTAGTAGATGAGAAAAAGAAATTCTACGCGTTTTTTGTTGATTTTAAAGCGGCATTCGGTAATGCCATCAACTGAAGCTTCCTGCTTTACAAACTTTCTATGCTTAGCCTGTCTTCAAAGTCACTAAGAATTGATGAAAGGCTTTTTTCAAATACATCTCAAGCTGTGTCGAATGGTAGTTGCATGCCTGACTCTTTTGACACAAAAGGTTGGAGGCTGCGATCTCAGCCCAATCTTGTTCGCTCTTTTTATTGATGACTTCCGGAAAGATATGCCGTGAGGAGTAAAGTTTAGTGACTTGCTAATAGGTTCGGTTAAATTGGAAGGATTGTTTGCATTCGGTTCAAGTTCACTCGGTGACCAGATTGACCTATTGTGATTACCTTTGTATGATAGACAAACATGGTTGAGCATGTTTCTAACTAACTGAACCAGCCAGACCTTTGAACAATTCTTTTTAGGTCTACTAGTGATACTCCTGCCAGGTCGCCCAAGCTATCAGAACATGATTCCTAACAGGTTAGTCGTCGTTCTTGGAGATCTAGTTTTCTATAGACTTCATCTTCATCTCTACAGCCCTTACAAAAGTCGTTCGCAAAGATTCCCATTTGTGCCATGACACCAATCATGCAGTATCCTGTGACTGGTCATAAGTAATGACTTGTGATAGAATCCTTAGACTGTTGTTAGCGTTCACCGGCTAGTCGGCTAGTGTGACCGTGTCTTGATCTATATGAAACTTTTGGCTGTGTTGAAAGGAGGAAATACTTGTCGCTCAGCCAACGTTATGTCCATATCAGAACCTTTCCTGGCCAGTTCTTCCGCCATTTCATTTACGACCACCCCAACGTGCCCAGGAACCCAGCAGAGAAGAACTGTAAGAAGGCTTATTTCTCTTAGTGCCATCAGGCAGTCCTTGCCGCACTTGGAGTGCACGAGGTTGGAGTCCAGGGCTTTAAGTGTTGCTTGACTGTCAACACATATGGTGATTTCCGTTGCCGAAAGATCAATAGATTGAACTGTGTTGCAGCTCTCTTCTCCGCATAAAACACAGTCACAAATGAACTGTCTGGCAAGCTAGACTCAATGCCAGCACAACAAAAAACTGTGCCTTCAGACAGAGGTAATATCCGAACTACGAACTATTATGACGTAAAAAGACATGCAGGTGTCGCTGAATACACCCATCGATTCACTTTACGAACACACAATATACCTCTTCAGCGTAGTTTCAAACCGAGGTTCAAAGCATGTCACACCCCCAACAACTTTCATTGGTCTCTCCGGTAAATAACACTTGTTAGCATTCCGGGGCCTCAGCTCACGCTAAGACACAGGAGCTGATTCAATAAAAACCCACTGCATGCATTTGAGGCCTTTAAAGTTCCTAAACTACATTTGGATGCCGCGAACTTTATTGCCGCCATTCGGCCGCTCATAACTTGGTTTATTTGGTTCACAGTGCGAGAAGCCAAAAGGGACCAACTCTCGAACATGGTCAAAGTCGTTAAATTTTTGCTGAAAAAACTTAATTTACAATTTGTATGTAACGCACACCAACACAAGCACTTTCGGCACGCTCTAAAAGTCATTGGGAATTTGTGCAAAAAGCTCATATTTCACTCAAACAGAGAGAACGAGAGACGTTCTAATATAGAGAGCGCAAGTTGCACTTGATCCACAAAATGCCTGAAGCACATGCCATCGTACCTGGTATCTGGTACCTGGTACAGTGGTACATCTCTGTCTTTTGAGATATGCAAACATTTTTATTCGCCTGTCCTTCGATAAAGAGAAGGAGATACTTCCACAAACTAGTTTCTAATTGACCCCAATGGCTAGATGGAAAATTAAGAACCAGCGCGTTCATCATAACCCGCGTTAGAGGGTGGGGGAATGGAAAAAAAATGCATTCAAATTCTTACCTGAACCATTCAGCACGACGAGCACAATGTCGATGGCACAATTCGATTTAAGCGTATCTCGCCAAAGCCTCTTCGTCTTCTCGAGGCATTCTGGCGACGGATCGACAATCACCGCCAATGGCATTCTGATGTAAGCGTCTTCTAGGTAGATGCGTAATTGTTCGTGCGGCAGAAGCCTTTTGGCCGGTATGTGTATTTGTTTGCCCTGCTTGGCCCGGTTCGTGGTTGGTGCGGCAGCGCCGGCTGTGACTGGAGATTGTGTTGTCAGTGGCGTTGCCGTTGACGGCGAGATTCTTGATGCAGGTGCTGATGTCGTTGTTTTGATTGGAGCGTTCAGTGTTGTGGTGCCGAGTAGGCTGGACGGCGACAGCTCTTCAATGCTTTCCGGTGCGTCTTCGTAGTACTCTTCCTCGAGACTGCTGTTCGAGTTGTTGTCCAGCTGTTGGTGTTGCATGTCTCGCAAGTAATTGCCGTCGGTGTAGAGGACATTGGATTTCATTGCGAGTGGCTGTGATTCGTTTCGTTTGTGATGGGCAGCTTCCATGGGGCCCATTTCCACGTAACCCAAGTCGACTTCGGACTCTTCTGCACTGGCAGACGTGTTGTCGTCGTCGTCGTCTGTGGAATGTGGGTGGTGGTGATATGATTTCTGCCTTCGCACATACTCGGGCACCATTGTGGTGCGTGATATTTTGATCGTGCGCTCTTCTTCTGGATCGGCCATCATAATGTCGGTGGTGTCTTCCTGAGAGTCATAGTAGGCCGTGTGCGAGCTCTCAATGCCTTTGTTGTGCATTTCCTCTTCGGCTTCGACTTCTTGTTGCAGTTGTGCTGGATCGTAGATTACGTCATCGTTGGGTGTGTTATTTGCGTAGAGTTGTTCGTCTTCGGATGATCCGTAATCGGCACTGCTTTCCGCTTGGCTGGTCAGCAGCACAAGTAGCACTAGTAGGCAGGTGCAACTTTTAACTATCATCGTGTTGTCAAAATTGATATAGCAGTGTTTCTATTAATTGTTGCTTGTAATTGTGTCTAAAATGTTTTATTAGGAATCAATTGCACATGAATTTACGTTGACATTTTTTGAAGGGTTAACTGTAATCGAAAAAAAAATAAAGTTAATTAGAATTGTGTTGCGATTGAACTAAACAAAAGAGTTGGTTAGCGAACCAGATAATATTTTGCTTTGCGACTTTTTTACAAGGCCACCTAATAAGTGTCCCGTTTTCTCTTCAAGAGGTTGGCTTAGAGATCCAAACAAGGTTCAAAATTTAAAGCTACCTGCCAGATTCAGTCATCACTCGATAGATCGTCAGTCATTTCAAATCATTATCTGATTTATCTGCTACCACTTTCCAACCCGAAAGTCGAACGTAAAATATGTAAATTCACAATATTTGCTGCGTTAGGCAAGAAGCCTCCCAATCGAGTAACCGACTTTTCTTAGTCTTAATGTCGAATCAAGGGTTTTTTCACATACCTGCGCCGAGACCCCTGGCACGCAATGTCTAAACCTCAATGCATCCATCATATCACTACAATCGCTTTACAAAAATTTCCCTCCTGAGGCTAATTTGAATGTGGAAAATTAATCTGAAATGCCCTAGGAAAAGGTGCGACGACGACTGGATTTGAATTGATTTTGTTCTTATGTAACCAGACCATAATGTGAAATTAATGACCGCACACAATCAACATAATTTCCCACAGTCATGGAGCGAACTTTGTTACATCACTGCCAGTGGCGGCGCATAATGTGTGCAGAATATTTTAAAAGAATTTATTTAATTCGCTGCCAGGGTTAACATCTTTGACCTCCACTGCTGGTGATGCTCTCATTTGATTTCGGTTTCTAACCTATTGGCTTTGAATTTTAACTGTCACAAAAACTGAAAACAAAAATCATTCATCTCTGTCGGTGTATATTACTGGCCGGGGCCGGTCTCTCGATGCTGACGTTGAGCCGCAGCCTTATAGCTTTTTCTTGGGCTGTCTATTTTTATCCAAATGTGGAACTGATTGGTCAAGGTCAATATGAGCGCGAGCGCGCGCGCGCCCGCCTGCGATTATGTTAGGTGTTTCATGCTTTGATGTTTAATTAACCACCTAAGCCGCCGCATCTCGATTGTAAATGGAATGGGATACTCGTTGCTACTCTCTTTCGCTTGCTGTGCGAACCTCCACTATACACAGCTGCCTTTCATTTAATGCAAACAACACTAATGAATAATTAATATTAATTTGATTGGTAGTCAGGTAGGCATCAGGCAAACAAGTAGTGAGCAGCGCGCACTCAAACAGGCTAACAACCCGGCGGCGGCGACGCTGGCGCTGCTATTTCACTATTTCTTCATTTTTCATTAGACGGTTGCGTCTTGCTGCGACCACCTGTCACAGGAACACACATCAGTATCTGCTCTGGCCTACAACTTGCTGGGGCTTTATAATGAATTTTGACCTCAATGAGAAATCACTAGTTTGGCCGGAGGGGTTCATGTCTTAATTAATTGCAAAAGCGACAACGAGAGACTTTGTCATTTGTGGAAATATTTTTTGTCGTATTCAGCTGTGTTGCTTTTGACTGTGTCACATTACAAAATCTTGATATTGCTCTTCATATTCACTTGGACATTGTTTAAACAACCGTTTGTTGGGTAAATTGGTTAAGCTTGTTCAGTGCTTGCGTTTTTTTTTTAATTACACTTGTTAGGCCTTTTGGTTAAAACGGTTTTTACCTGTGGCTTAAAACCCATTACCGGGCATATAAAAGTGACAAATTTGCGCTAACGCTGATCATTTAATAGATAGAATGGCTCTATTCAGCCAATTTTTTGGTAGAATACGTTGCTTGATATAACAAAGGCTCGATATTCGAAAGTTATTTATGACAAATGTGGGGTGCCGTGGCGTAGTGGCCGGCGTGTGTGCTTACTACGCCGGAAGTCTGGATTCGAATCCTTTTTCCATGGTCACCTGAAAAAAAAAGACTCGTTCTTTTTCACGGTCCCCAACTCCGCGAGGGTTTGACAAGCCCTCGAGAACAGCCCTTGAGAAGTTGGCCCTGGCTCACCTCGAGCTGTTGCGCCAGTCTATTTATTTATTTATTTATTTTTATGACAAATGCAGCAAGATTTTCTTAAATCTTTTTTGGTAAAAGCGCCCCGGGCTATTTGAGCACTCGTGATTTCAAGAAGTTGACGACAAATGCAGCACAATTTTTTGTAAAAATATTTTTTGGATAAGCAAAAGTTTTCTTTGGTTATGCTTTTGCTCAAGGTGGAATTTTCTACTACCAACATTTGGCAGGAGAACACTTCGAAATATGAACTTGAATCAACATTCGCTGGTCAACACTTCCCTAAAGGCATAACACTTGCGGGAAGCAGCATTGAGGTTTCTACACTGGATTTTGCATAATTTTTAAACACTATGACTTATGCTGCATCTGGTCTTCCTTTTTTTCTTCAAGACTTCAATTTGTTCGGATAATTTATTCTGGTTACATTGTTGAAAAAAAGTTAATTTTCACGAAGACTTTTCCTTAGAGGACAATCTAGATAAAAAAAATTCATTACATTGCCTTACCGACCATCTTTTCTCAAATCACGCTGCTGTCTGCGAAAGACTTGGCCATCAGCGCCAATAAGCTTCTTAAGCCAGCTCTATCTGCTAACCTCTCTGCGTATAAAACAAGAGCGATGAACTTTGTCGAGCCAATTGAACGGCAGGTTCTTAAACTACTGTGATTTCTGCATCTTCTGAACTATTTAAGGGCTCTATGACAGATTTGTTCCATATTTTTTGAGTCATCTGGGATTCTCGGTTTTTGATCGTCGAAATAAAAGAAAAAAATCCTTCTTTGCAACAACTCGAAGTAGCCCGAGTCTAGCGTTCTAGCCCAACCGTGAATTTAAAACTGGCCTGAATAGAGGCATGAAAAATACCCTTAAGATTTACCCAGTCGCGAATTAACCACTGCATAATGGCGCCCAACAACAGACAATAAAGTACATTAAAAAATATTGTATATTGCAAACTATAAGACTTGACTAGTCATTTAGACTTATTTTTGCTAAAAGTTTTTTTTTTTAAATATCTCGCGTCCCTATTCTCATGGTTTCATGTTACTTACATTCAGGAAATAAGCCTCTCACCTAAAAAGCGTCTCCAAATTGTTCCAAAAAACATTTTTTTCGAATGCGTTAGACTTTTTCGTTTGGGGTTATGTGAACTAAAAAGTCTTCGCCGATAAGTCGGCTACGATCGAGATTTTAGAAGTCAACAAGGCTCGCGTATTAGGGCAAATAGCGGTCGCGAAATTGGAAAAATTAATCCCAAATTGGACCTTTAGAATGAGCCATGTAAATCAAGGTCAGGGCAACATTTACACAAAATAGTGTTCAAAGAGAAAATGTTACACAGAGTTCTTTAAGGCCATAATGTAGTTAATAGCATCCGAACTTGTTTTTTATAGTTTATTTAAATTGTAAAAAAAGCAGATCTTAATGAAACACCCAGCCTCTATTTCCCTTACTTATTAAAGCAAGTATTTGCCCAGGCGTAGTGGCGCCAAGGTCATCTTCATCACAAGTTTATGTTGTCAACTTGAGGTATTCGATGGAAATGGAGCATATTTTTTAGTGTAGATGAAACACATACATGACAGCTTTAGAAGCTTCTCATATGTATTGCAACACTTGTTTCCTTGCGCAAAGTGACGTCTACCAGACGTGCCCAATACATGGGCTGCAGTCTTCAGTTACAGAGATGGAAATGCCCCACAGAGTATACTAAGCACCAAAGCGGACCAATTGGATCCCTGGTTAGTTTTCAACGTATGAAGAGCCTGAAACGTTATGGGAAAACCACCTGTTGAAGCATTTTTCGCGTTCATGATGTTGCTGAGGAAAGGCTTAAGAAGTAAACCTTTCTACGCAGAACGCCGACAAGTTGAGTTTGAGGGTGAGATTTTTTCCACCAGCGAGTGCAGAACCGTGTAAGGGTGAGATTTTTTCCACCAGCGAGTGCAGAACCGTTCTTACCGATTCTCCCTATTGGGTGTTTTTCTTCAGTTCCGAGAGAGCCCATTTAAGTTCAAATCGTTTATCAGTTTATAAAGTTCACTTCACGAAACGTGAAAGATCTGAATACCTATGAAATTTTCTTTAATGACGTTATTTTCGCCATCCTCCACCACCAGCTAAAGGTTAGGCAATCCAAATAATAATGATGAGCCCGGAACGTAGTGCGTTAAATATGATATACTGGTAAGAACAATCGAGACCAGTGAACATGATGGATACGACCTCTGTTACATTAAATTTGGTTCTCTAATAATGTTGTTTTTTCAGGATGTATTATGTCCCTGCCTCACTTGAACGCAAAGAAATGTCGATAGTTAAATGACAACCGCCTAAAATTCCATATTAAAACATAAACCAGTCGATAAAATGGGAATCATCTTAATCCATACTTCAAAGCCTTTAGCCACAAAATTCAAATTGATAACCTGACCTCGTGCTTTACTATAGCTTACCCTTACACTATCAAAACTTGCAAATTAATATGTAACCGCAAAGAATTATAATATCTCGACTTATTTATTTTTGAATATTCAAAGAGAAAAAAAAAACTCGTACAACAACTATCTATTTCTAGCCTCTTTTAAGCCTCCAATCAATTAGGTAAAAAAATTTTCAAAGATTCTCTTTCTTTGTCGATGCTTATTTCCGGTAAGAAACGACTTCGTAAAATATTTTATTTAAGCACTTCCACGATATTAAAACACTTCCATGACAACTTAATTGGTAAAACAATAGTCCGCACACTGACAAGATAATAAACTCAATTAATCATAATCAAAACAGTCAAAAGCACACTAAAATCAAATGTCAAAACTCCTTAAAAAATAAAAATAAGACTTTTACAATCATCAGCGTTAATACGTGTCTTGCTAACAACCCAAAATAATAAAAACATTCATAATTACAATACTATAGTATTATTTACTTTTAACCTAGAACCTACAATCGTAGGTCATTCAGCTCTGCTTCTCTCTAAACAAACAAAAACAAAACACGAAAAAAATAAAAATAAAAACTCATTGCTCAAACGCTGGCAGAATATTAACAAAAAAAAAAAATGATGAGTCTACAAATCGTAGATAATGATTAGCATTATAGTAATGATATCAATAAACACATTTTGTTGTCTGGATTCACTCAAAGTTGTTAACTTTAATGATACATCGATTTACCAGATTCTTTAAGGCTAAAAGATTCGATCAAGGAGTTACGAAAGTAAAGTTTTTGGATGACGTTTAAGTGTTGCTGCCCATGCTGCGTAGGTATCCTTTCAGAAGCCTCATTTGAGGGTCTACTATTCCAATAGAGGTCGTGCTTGGTTTGTCTCACCGACCAATAAAAATACATGCTACATCTATCGACATGCAGCCAGCGTTGCCACAGAGAGAAAAATATTCAATTTATTCAGGCATTTTGCCACCTTTTTTAGCACACACTTTCGTTGCTTTCAAAGTCTGGAAAACAAATCAAAACGCCATCCAGACACAGAAAGCCACACTACTATAGACGAGTGGGTAGAACTTCGTTTATCAGCCTGCCGATTCTCTGGGCCGCGTTACCCAAACCAATGCTACGTGATTTGACGAGCACGTGATCAGCAGCAGCCGCCCAGAGATTGTGAAGGTTGTGAACGCCCTTGATTTTCTCTCCTGTGGGGTTGCCAGGGGGTTTTCCATCAGATCGATAGCAGAAATTAAATTGGTATCTTGAAGTCTACTAAGGCGCCCTTAAACGTGAGGGTACCGCTTCTTGTATTCACCTATATTAAGTCTTAACAAAACTTGATCTTTCCAGGCTTTTTCACCAGAACAATACCGTTGTTCTCTTCGATGTCTCCGATACCCAATAGCCAGTCTAGTTTTTTTATTCATTTAGTTTTGGCTTGCAGGCGGGATCGGGTATAGGCGTTGTTCAATTGAGACGTTTTTGCCGGGGTTAGGTCTTATCGCCCAAAACCATAACGCCCAAATTTAAAAATGTCATAACGCCCAAAGCTCAAAGTGTAAAGCGCCACAAAGCCCAAATGCAAAGTCGTATCGCCCATATTGAAAATCTTTTAACAACGACAAATTGTTAAGAAATTTTTTTGGGGCGTTATGACATTTTAAAATTTGGGCGTTCCAGTTTCAGGCGATAAGACCGTACTTTTTTTTGCCTTCCGCCTCGATAGGTTTTTTGGAGGTTAGTCTTACCCAGACCCCGCACTGAAAATGAACAAAAACGCTGTTTGACTACAGTTTCCATGGTCTTCCGATTGACTCATGATACTAGGAGCGATCTTGATCGTTTTCCAGAAGTTCACCCCGTCGTAGACTTACTGATGTAAGCTGTAATATTTCCCCATGTCACTTGTGTCTTTACTAGCTCTAGAATCTTGGTAGCGTCAGGTATAATATTGTTGGTCGACATCTCAGTCTTCTTTGTGTTTGGTCGTTATATCAACTCTGTTGCACCTTTTCCTTTGCAGCTTGTGGAAGCGCCACCAGCCAAAAATCCTTTGTATTCTTCCACTTCTATCGTTACCCCAGCACTGATCAGGCTATAGAAAGATAACCAACTCGCGGCAAAAAGTATATTTTTGCTACCAAGCTGCCAATGACTGTAGACTGACTGCATAATGTGGGTTCGATGTTTGACCTAAAATTACCTTATTCATTGTAAGCTCACAAAGAAAAACCAGAGGCAGAACACGTGTAATTTTATTGCGGGTTGTTGGGAGCACGGGTTTTCAGAGCTGCTATAGTCTGATCAGACCCCAACATGAGGTCTCTTGTCTAGTGTTATTGATTATGGTTGGCTCTGTAAAGCAGGACTTAACTAAACCTACGAGTCAGTGCCGCTTATTCTTCCGTAATCTGTACTGAGTAAACATAACAAGAGTAGAAAAGATTAGAGAAGAGGTACTGATTTACTGCTCTTTGGTTTAAGAGAGTCTGTTCCAAATATGTGATGTTCTGCTGCAGAAAGAGTTCCAGTACAAGAAACTTCAATACCTCCGAAGTTAGACTTAAGGGTGAAGAGATAAGCACTTCTATACTGCATACCAAAGGGAAGTCTCTACGTTAGGCTACGTCTGACGTTAGACTCGAGGCTTAAATCATGAGTTTTTCCCTATCAAATCTGTATACTAAAATGAAACGGAAAAACGTCCTTAGAAAGTCTGTTCCACATACGCGGTGATCTGCTACAGAAAGAGTTTTAGTAGAAGACATTAGTTAGACTTAAGGGTTAAGTGATAAGCATTCCGATTCTGCGTACCGAAGAGAAGTCACCCACAAACTTGATGCTCTGCTCCAGAAAGAGTTCTAGTACAACACGTTACGTCTGAAAGAAAGTACACTCAGTTGCGCACTAAAATTTCGAGGAAAGACGTCCTGGGAAAGTCTGTTCCACAAACGTGATGCTCTGCTACAGAAAGAGTTCAAGTACAAGACGCTACGACTGACGTTAGAATCGAGGGTAACCTGATGAGTTTCTCCCTGTCAAAACTGAATACTAATATGTCTAGGAAAGCTAAATGTTACATCTGGAAGAACACTCAATTGCGCACAAACAATAGACGTCCTGGGAAAGTCTGTTCCACAAACGTGATGTTCTGCTACAGAAAGAGTTCAAGTAGAAGACGCTATGCCTGACGTTAGATTCGAACTGATGAGTTTCTCCCTGTCAAAAGTAAATACTAAAATTCAACGAAGGCCATCCTAAGGTAGTCTGTTCCACATACGTGATGATCTGCTACAGAAAGAGTAGCAGAGAAAATTCATATTTAAATCACTTGCTGATGCTTCAAAAAAGGCAAATTTTTTGGTTTCTCCTAAAAACACTGCTTCTAAGAATTGGACCAATTCTTTCTTAGCTGCAAAGTTCTAGGAGATAAAGCTGTAAATTTTCTAAAACGTAGATAGGAAAGGACGCATTGATATAGAGTACTTTTCAAATGCTCCAATTGAGCACCTTGTGGCAACGCTGATATACTCCAAAGTGCAACATCTATTGATGATCTACACCTCCACGCAAGGTAATGAACTTTTCCCAAACCAGTAATTTCCATAAATACTTGCGCAAATCGTGGGAGAAACTCGGAACACAATATCACCTTTATAACCGATTTAAATCGGTTCAAAAAACGCATGACAGGACAGAGGGAGGTTCATACATTAATATAATAGCCGTGTCGATTAACTAAACAAATTATTTGCCTTCGACAAAAGGTTGGTGTCAGTTTTGAAACGTTTTCAATTCTTGGTTGGTTTTTCTTTTTTTTTTGTAGAACAGCTAAGCTAGTTAAGCCGGTTTTGTGCGCCTGTCACTCTGTACAAAGTCGATAAGTGTAAACAGGGGCATTCAACAAAACGCAAGGAATATAAAATTTATTCAAGTGCGCACAAAAGTGAGATAAATACTATTAACTGGTTGATTGTATTTATATTATGACGAAAGCGACAACCCGTAATTTGTTTATTTATAATATTCAAATCAGCGCTACGTGAATTTGAATTTGTAAAAAAAATATATTTTTGCTGTGATTAAATGGGGGCTTTTTGCAATCTTACCTTAATCGAATGCAAGTTCATCACTGTTTAGTGTCCGTCTTTGTCTAACATCAAAAGTGATTGTAAAAATCAAGAAAAAAAAATAATAATGCTCAAAAAGCTATTAAAAAAACGAATGAAATCTGGGAACAATTACTTTACACGTCCGGCTTAAGTGCAACTTGGTTGGAATTTTTATTAATTTTTTTTCTATTTGATGGGCTATTAAAATTAGAAGGCGATCAAAGTCCAGGAAATATCTGAATCTGAAGTGAACTCCACTTTGTCTGGGGCGCACATGACTGCAGTTGAATAGAATGAGAAAATTGTTGCGATTTAAATTTGTTGTTGAATCTCATCCTGGTTTCTCGGGTTTGGATAATTTAGGACAATTCAATTATGTTTTTGTACATTTTTATTTACACAGAACCTTTTTTTCTTACCGGTCTTTATCGATCGGCCATCCTACAGTCATGTCAACCCTTTGGAATAGATACTTAGAGTCTCTATACTGTATTGTAAAACTAGTGTGAGTAGCTTTCCCTTTAATGGTGCATCGTTATAAACTCTCTGCTATCGGCTGTTAACCTTCCTGCAACCTAAACACCAGCCTATACGCGGATAATCTCGCCCTTCTTTAAGTCATCTCAAACCTTAAGGGACCTCAAACCTCTAGAGATTCCTAGACTTGATCGATGATTGGTGCACTAGTAATGGGTCAGTTCAGTGACCCTCCTCCTTATCGTAATAAGAACAACCGTAGTTTTTTGAAAATTCACTGAAAGCCTACTGAAAGCCACTATTCCGATATCCGATGAAGTCAAATATTTTTCCTTAATAGTAGTAGTCCTTAATAGAAAACTCCTTTGATCCAAGCATGTTGAATCCAAAACCGAAAAAGCATTGTCCACTTTCTGGCAGTGCAGAGGCGCTTTTGGCAAGAAATGGGGCAAAAAGGGGCGTCTGGTTCAATATGGCCATGGTTGTACAACTCCTCTCATTCGCATCGGTTGGTTGGTGAAACAGGCTTTCGCGGAAACGTTTTACTGATTCTTTTGCCAAACTCCAAAGAACAGCTTGTCTTGGCTGCACAGGGGCTTTCCCTAGCACGCTCTATATGCTCTGATAAACCTCTCCCCTTAATATATTTATTATTGGGTGTAAACTGAAAACCATTTCGCTTAAAGAGAGGTGGTTTTTGTACCACGCGTATTGGGCTTTTGAAGAACTTGTGCGAGAATTGTCATTCGACCCTTGTATTATGGACATGCCCTCTGACGCAATAACCCCGGAAATCCTTTTGCGACAGGCAATGGTAGGACTTTGACCAGACTCTGAACCAGGGAAAAAATGTCATCGTATTTTCGCAGAAGTCTCCAAAACCGGATAGGGGTCTGGTGCTGAGGCAAATAGGCGTCTGTTTTCCAAGCGGAGTTCATGATTGTTTTTTTTTTTTAATATAGGTATAACACGTGCCCAAAAACATAAACAAAAGTGAACTCGGTCACAGAGGTCATTACCAAAATAAACAAGCGTGAATCCAATTACGGAATTCGGTAATTCAACACTTGGTTGTTTAAATAATGACAAATTATGAATGAACTGCTCACTGCTTGTCACCCGAGTAATCTCTCAAATACGTCATAAACTTCACGAGGCTTTAGTACTTTATTATCGGGTGCAATCTGATCATACATTCTCATTACACTAGTGTTGACGAAGTCAAGTCTGAACTTTTCAAAGCAAATTCAATTTTAAGTCAATTTAGTTAATACCGACAGACTTCCTAGGTCATGCTAGCCTGTATCTCTTGATCGAAGGACAATTTTGCCACCCTCGCTCCGCTCCGCGACCATTTTAGACGACAAGCGGCACAAGAAAATGATGAGGATAATAGTTCTAAATGTTTCTTATATTTTCTTTGCATTTATTATGCAGAAAGAACAATGCAGGCTTTTAAGTTCCCGAGACCGAAGTTAGTCTCTATTTCAATGAAACCCTCGCTAGAGGTATAGTCCCTGGTTTGTCTAAAAAATTATGAAAAAATACTATTTTTGAAAAAATGACTGTCGAATGCTGTCAAACACTATCAAAATGTCGAAAATGTGCCCAACTGCTCATCACTTCAAAATCAACTGAGCCTTTTTCAGAGAGCACGTAGGAGAACATCACGAATGTTGAACTGTCTTTGATAGAAATTTTTTTTCCTCATCACTTTCAGGGCTATCTCCCCTGCGATCCCTTTCGATCGAGTTATGTAACCATATAGTAAGATTAGCCATATATTTTTGAATAGGAGTCTTAGACTCCTAAGTCAGTCCTTAGTGTAAAGAGTCTTAGAAACCTGTTCTACGAAAACAAAGGGCTGAAAATCCCACAAAAATGGTTAAAATGACTTAAAAAAGTTATTTATAAACATGTTTTTTTAGTTCGAAGCTTTATCCAAAAATCATATTATCAACTTTGGTGTAGAGCTCAATATTGCCGCACATAATGCACTTGAATAATTTTTTTAATACTTGCGGGGTAATGAAAAGTCATCAACTCCAAGGTGAGACCTGTGAATGAAAAACACGCTTAGAACGTTTACGCATCGAACTTTGCTGCTTACTCTTTGTCACGAGAACCCACAGTCATGCGTCAATAAAAATTATGCAATTATTCAATGTTACTGTCAAGGGCAAGATCATAAAATTTGTTTTTTCTTGCGCTCAATACTTCACCCAGCTCAGCACATTTTTTAACGTTCAGCAAACTCTTTTACACGCTCGCCAGTAGGTATAGGTTAGTGGGAATTTCTGTGTTAAGAAAACCTTTCTATTCGCTTTTTTAACAAGTCTCGATCTTGCTGATCTACCAGTATAGGTAAGAAATTTTGACTAACAGCTGCAAAGAGTTGATACATTTTTTTACTGTCTTAGTTGGGTTTGCGACAACCTTACCTATCTGAAGACCGATTCATAGGAGCGTATTAAACTCCGGAGTACTTTTTTCTACTGTAAGATTAACTGTCTGAATTTGTACTTTTCATTTTGATGCAGCTTAGTCTTGTCGACTACATTATTCAATAGACTAGTTAGAAAGCCTTGTATGCCGCTCACTGGATGCAAATAAAAATCCAAACTAATTCCAAGTAATCTATTTTCCTGATAAGATTAAAAGTTTCTTTGAATATTTTTTTTCCTTTCTCGCGAGGCTTAAGACTTCTTCTGATCATGCAGAAAATTAGGTATTGGGGGTTGCATCTTTACTATACCTTGTAATAATTGTTATCGGTGCTGAAGGCGGCTTACTTAAAATTATAAAATTGCTCTTGACAGAGTAGGTAGAATCATTTTATTCCGACGCTGTAGATTCACCTTTATTGGTCCACAATATGGTATCTAAGGAGAAATCTATAAAAATAAAACTTTTTGTTCTATGCATAAATGCAAATTCGGTGACATTGTGAAAGTGGTTTTCCATTTGCATATTTTATGAAATGCAGATTGACGTTTGCTTGCTGTCAGAGTCCTCTAGATTTAGTTGCTTTGCTATAGATTTCTCCTACTCGTAATGGAGCAAAGTCAAGTAACGAACAACAGCATGCAAGAATATGTCTGGTATTTATTTTAAATAAAAAAGACATCTCCGCAACGTTTATTTACCTGGCTTAATGAAAACATACAGTCCATTGTAGCCTTTGCGATGTATTCAAATCGAATGTCTTAAACAGCATTTAAGTCCTTTTTATATCCGACCCAGGGTATGTTAATTTTAATGCATAGTTTGTTACACAGTGAAATAATCACTTTCGACCCCTTTTATAGATATGACCGAGAGAGAGCCGACATATAGAGAGCCGAGTATGACATATAGAGAGGCCGTCAAATGAATTGGTTTAGCCATGTCCGTCCGCCCGTTCGTCTGTACGGACATGTGGTTTTAGGTCTTCAAAATCTAGCTAGAGAGATGAACCTTGAGATGAAAAGGGGCAAGGCTTGCTTCTTATATTTCACAGATAAAGTGTAACTTATCAACTACAAAACCCCTTCTCTTACTTCGGCCGGTAGGTTTGCTTATCGGGGGAGTGGATTGACATAGAGCATGTTGCTCTATACATGATACAAATTTGTAAACAAGCAACTAATGATACTTTTAAGATGCTACCAATACAATGGATATTTGTCGCTTGACTGATATGTTGAACAAAAGAAGAAGTTTCAGACAATTCAAGAAAATAACCAGGCTAAGCTAGACTAAGTATAATTGTGAACACGTGTCTAAACAATATCTGAAAATGCCTCCAATATAATTCGAGATAAGAAGGCTTACTAATTTGACTGCTTGGTTATTTCGCATTTTAATTCTGCATGCGGGTAATAAACTGCATTTTAAAATAAGTGAAACTGAGTAAAAATAGGTTTGGCACTTCAAATAGACACGTTTAATTTTTGCTTTAAATTGATGTTACATAGGCACAGGTTTCGTTAATGGCGCAACGCTTAAAAGAATTTTTACAAAGGAAAAAGGTTTTTTGACATATCTCAGCATGTTTCGGTTTTTCAGCATCTTTTTTCTACAAGGTCGATGCCTGGACGTCATTTTTTAACAACTTTTCGTGTGCTATGTTCAAACTAAAATTAAAAAAAATAAACGATTTTTTTTGGCTCTTCTTCTATTGGTTAAGGCGTTGGCTCATGACCATAGCTGATATCACATTTAGACAACACTAAAAGTCATAGCTCCGTGAAAAAATTTTGAAATCCAATTTTTCTATAATAATTTTTACTAATATGTAAAATAATATGTAAATAATAATTTTTACTGTATCTAAAAAATAATTGGTTCTACAGTTTTTTCATACAAAGTTTGGCGCAAAGCCCATATTTAGAGACAGAATTAAAAAAAAAACTATAATTTTCCAGAAAAACATGGATTTCAACTGCTTTTTAGCTTTACTAAGAAAAGAATAAGAAGGACCTTATAAGGGAAAAAGGACCTTATAAGGAATTGTAAATCGAATGAGCCATGCCGGCCCGTCCGTCTGTACAATTGTAAACATTTTTGAAATCCGTCCACTGACACGCCCACTTTACTTAATGGCATGAAAAATCAAAGTTGCCGTAGGAAGCTGAAGTACGGTGTGTGATATCCTCGCTTAAGTGTATTATGATTTCACAAAAAAGAAAAAAAATTCAGAAAATCGCCCCGATGTGGGCGTGGTCATATTTAAGTTGTGTTCTACAAAACGGTTTTTATTCGCTATATTTGTTTTTAATCCAAAAAAAACTTTCACCATAAAATGTTCGTATTTGCGTATGCTATAAATTGAAATAAATAAATATTTGCCACGCCCACTTTTGGAGTCGTTTTTAAGTATGAACCAATTTTTTTTTATAAAAATCCAATCAACACGTGTATACGACATCTCATAAAAAATATGAACACAAAAAACGATGTAATGGAAAAGGGGTTGATGCCGCGCCCTTTTTTTAAGGAAGGAGACTTATAACTGATAAATTCTAAATACAATTAAATTTATAGAAACTAAAATTTAACAACCAAGATTTATATGACGGTGTTTCGGAACTTGACGGTGGTCAATTGGGATGATTCGCCAAAGTGGATTGTAACCCTCCCACTAGTTTTGTTTTAAAATACCTTTCGGAGCACTTTAATCTTTTTATGATAAATTACAAATGTTTTGTTTGAATATTTTATGACAGCTGCCTTGAATTATCAGAAGCTTGAGAGGTTTGTTCACTTCAACAAACTTCTAAGTGCTCAGTCAAAACGGAAATTCAACATTTATTAATTAATAATGGGAATTTAACTTAAATATTGAGTTTCGGTGCGGTGTAAATGCACTATGAGAGGCCTAAGAAAACGCAACATTAAACTGTTAATGCTATCCTTTCTACGAAAAGTTTTTTAAATTTAAGCTTATTAAATTATTATTTAAAATTATTTCTGTTGAAAAAATTACACGACGTTTTATTTCAAGAGCAGGTTTTATGCAAATGGATTAAACGTTCGAAATAATATGAAGACACAGGAATCCATCATATGGGCGGTCTCAGCTTCCATTTCTTTTTCCGAAATTCCTTCTTTCTTACGAAATTCCTTTCCATACACTAAACCACTTCAAATACGCGATATTCAGAAATTTAAGTCGAAAACGGACCATCGCAAACGAAAACATTTTTGCCAAAAAAACACATAATTTCACACATAGTTTCCTTGAGGGCTGGAATGGAGACGCCTTTTTTTATTAAAAAGACCATTTTAAAAATAACCGTAACAGAATCAATAACAAAAACATATTGTAGCAACGTTCTAGAGATTCGAAAAAACTCACTTTTTTCGTAGGACGCATTCATTTTATCGAAGGGGCTGGGTGCAATTTGACTTTTCTTCGCGCCTTCACAGTTATACTCTAAGTCGGATGATTAAAATTATTTGCTTTATTAAGTATTTAAATAAAGCTTTAAGATCTAACTATTTCGCAGAGTTCTTGGCGAAGTCGAAAAAATATTGGTATTTTCAGCAAAGGTTGCCAACTGTCATATACCCAAATCCCAACGATAGTATAGGAATTTCAGCTTCAATAATGCAAGTATCATTTGGTGTTAGTGGCGGCAGGCTTCTATTTCACTAGTTTTCCTGCAGAAAGTGGAAAGTTTAAATTTCTAATACAGAAATGAAAATCGACTAGGTTATCAAATTTTACAATAATACAAGCTTCTTCTCTTATTCTAAACAAGAGAGGAAACTTGAGTACAGTAAGAGATTTTCTTTTGTTTCTGATTGGCATATTGCCGAATGCCGGCAAAAATATTCTTGTGTGTGATGGCCCAAAGGAGCTATATTCCAAGAAGTACCTGCCAGTAGGCTTTTGATTTCTTTTCAAATATAGCGAACATTTGGCAAATTTTGAAAGTTGTATTGACTTCAATATTCTTTGCTTGACCCCACCGACTTCGTTTCATTTACGCAATTTTTACACGATAAAAGGAAGAAGTTTGGACCCTACATTCAGAATTTAAACATAATATGGTCATGAAAAGATCTGGGCAGCTAAAGCTCGCTTTATAAACCCCTCTTAGCTCTTAGCCAGAATATTTTTCAAACGTTATCTATACGACAATAAATTTTAATAGTTCACACGCTTTATAGTAGAAAAAGTACGAACTCTTCTTCGCACGTTATATAGTCTGTAAAATTCAAAGCACTAGTCAGTCTCACTATTAACAGTTCTATCCTAGCCACATAGTTCGCGATATGTAAGAAAGCCCTTAATGACTTACAAAAAAAAAACACACACTTAACACAACCTGCTGACTTGAGTATCCATTTATTTGCCATCAGTTACCCAACATTCAAGTTCAGTGTACCTAAGAGTATTCCCTCCGAACGTAAACAGTAAACAGATTTTTCTAAGTCAACACCATAAGCTTGACTCCACACTCACGGAAAAGGTCTAAAAATCCATTACGCGCATGCGTAACTCCGATCGGGAAGAAAACACCACTTAAGCCTCAAAGACTTATGCAATTTTTTTTTCGCCTCAATGAATGATTTGACAAAAAAACCTCCAACAACACTTATCTCATTGCCGTAGTAAATCGGATCAGCACCGTGTGTCTAATTTAACACAAAAAATAAATTTTTTAAATCCCTTGAAAATTGGATCGAATTTAGCAAACAAGCCACAATTTGAACCTATTAACCGAAAAAAAACAACATGCAACAAAACAATGGTATTCTAGTTTTGGATTGTAGACTTGCCTTCACTGCGAATGGTTGTATGCTTATGTGCTGTAAATCCAAGCAGAAATTCATCAGTCCCAGTCCTCGAGTGAATGTAGGTACTTGGTTGTGCACTTGGATTACATCAACACTAATTTTTCATCGCGCACTTCACACAGGTATCTCAAGACAAAATTTATGTTTCAATGGTACACAGAGTTGCCCTCTTTGACGCACTCGAAAAGCACCACCAATGCTGAAGGTTTACAATTCAATTCATAAAAATTAAAAAAAAAAAAACTAAAGAAATAATTCAGCAGATTTATATGGATATCCAAAGAAAATGATCGTAGGGATCGGTTGTGCGCGCGCCGATTAAAAACGGTTCCCGCATGTGGCTAACGACGACGGTTGAAATGAAACTGAAAGCGGCGTTTTCAACAAAAACCCATATATCGTCTGCTGTACCACACTTTAGTTTAATAATTTTTTAACGCAGAAAGAGCTTTGGCTTTTTGCTCTCCTCGCAAAACCTCGCGAGTTGTCTACACCGACTGCGTTATGGTGTGACGGCAGCCCAGCTGAGTGAGGCTAAGTGTGGTGGGGCTGCTGAGACAGACACCAGTAGTATCGGGCCAAAGAAACTACTAACGAGACCAACGAAAAAAAGCACCAAAAACATGAACATAAACGATACAGTAAATGTGGGCATATTCGTCTTGAAGATACGAGTACTTGTACTTTACTTACCACTCAAGAGTACTGAGGAATGATCAGAGGAAAAAAAACGGAATCAACACAATAGTTGCACTCGAGGGGCGCTCAAGATGTTGCTGGTGCTGCTAGAAGCAAGCTTCAAGAAGCAATTTATTAATATTTTTCGTTTTGTTTTTGCTGGTTTCTTTAAAAGCTCTTCAGACGGCCGATCGAGATGCCAAGAGAGCCGAGGGAGATTTGGCCATTTCGAGGCGACGCAACAGTGATTCAAATGATCAATTGTGACATTTGGCGAGTCGGTTTCGGACGACGTACACCGTACACTCTAGAGTTTGTGCGAGTTTCAAAAGTTTAACACGCGGACCTGTTTTGAATTCGATCGATCACATGGTAGCAGGTTTTAAGTTTAAAAAAAAAGACCACGAAAAACTCCTGCTCTCTGGATAGGCCGAGAGATGCTTGCTGGTGGGTTGGCAATTGGTTTGGTTGCCTTAAATCAAGTCATTTATGTAACTTGTGTTTATCTTTTGCTTTTCAATGTGCTCCTCTTGAAATGATTAAGAACCCGTTGACAAAGGTCAACGTTATAACAGGTTTATGAGCTAATTCTGTTTAGGGGATGTAAGACTCGTAACTTTAAAGAAGAATGCAGTAAATGTTTGCTAAATATTTATTTGATAAAAGGTTTTTTTGTTTGAGTGTTTCTATAAGTTTCTTATAGAATACTTTTCCACTTTATGTCATAGATAGACTAGGGCCTTAAGGACTTAAGTTATACTTACCGCCTCTGTGGAATATAAAGATTTTCAGTTGCTCAGAATCAATTTAAGTTCAACAAAGCGTATAATGTTGGGTGAAAAAATATGTTTTGAATTGTTTTAAAAATTAGCACCCCAGCGTATTTTTATGCTAAGCAGGTGTGAAATGTAAAATCGAAGTCTTCTGAAAATATAAAAAAAATTAAAAATATATTTTCCTATGTTCTACTTAAATATTTATGACCTACTGTTTCTGGGGCTTAGCTAAGTTATTATTCCGACAATTTTTTATGTGGAACTTAGGCTCTAAGTAGAATTTAGTGGGTAGAGTTTTTATGTTCCGTAGTGGCTCATTGTGTTGGATTGATAATTACTTTTCTCTTCTATCTTTTCTATCCTCAAATTCGAAGTGGTACTCACCTTAAGGATAGTCATAACCCCTTGATCATAACCCTTTTAAAAAACCAGTGAGTTATTGCTACATTGTGTACCCCGAAGTTACAGTCCGTTAAACGGACCGTTGAATACCCCATCCCATCCCACGTTGTAGATAACTGCTTTATTGTTATTTTTGGGCGATTTGTGGTTTTAAAATCTTTGAAAAGGGACGTGGTCATCCAAATATATCCAAGTTTTGCTTCAATGTAAGCAAAAATGTAATTTTTTGGTTTAAATTCAATACTTTCGTGAAATCCACCACTTAAAAGGAGGCGTGGCTAAAAATTTTGCAAAAGTGAAATCTAGACCGGAGTCTCGTTTACCTAAAATGCTTGTTACAGGTAGTTTGTTTATGTGCGTTATCTATGCAGAGGGATCATGTTGATGGAAGTGGGCTGTGGTGCAGATGGTAGCACCTATGACCGACAATCGGGAGGTCCTGGGCTAGAATCCAGGTCCAACCAATCATCTTTTTTTATTTATTATTAATTGCCAACATGTCTTGTTAAAAAAATTATAACAATTATGATGACAACTAAGCCGTACAGGCCCCTTTATTTTTACGTTTAGTCGTAGAGTGGAGTTGAAATATTAGCGGACGGAAATTTCGAAAGAAAAAACCGTGTGTGGCTCACCGGCAGGGTGACTAAAATGCTTATTTTTATTTAGAATTCTCTCACAAATTACGCTTGAGGCCTGTCGAAATCGCGTTTTTATGGTTTCTAGGTTTTACATCAATTCTGCCTCCAAATGTGGCCCAAACTCTTCTATAAACAAAATAAAGAACTTAGTGTGTTCTACATATGCAAAAAAAATTTTCAATTTGGAGCAAAAATGTTAAATAAAATGCATTTAAAAATTTACCCTTTAAATCTATGCGACGCCCACTAGGGGAGGTTAAGCCGGTTAATTTTACTTTTTTTATACCAGGAGATAATAAGTATCGAGTTTCAGCCTTTTAAGACGTCTTAAAGTTTTGAGAGCTCTGGAGGTAGTTTCACATTTACATCGATTGTGGGCGTGTCTGTAGGCTGATTTCAAAACCTTTTGTGCTGCTTTTGATAACAAAGAGCCTATGCACCAATTTCTGTTTCTTAGCTTAAGGCCTAAAAACATGTGACATACAGACAGACGGACGGATGGCTTATTCGATTCAGAATTCGGTCTCGATCATATGCCGTTAAGATCTTGGGGGTCTACCATTATTATTTCACCGTGTTACAAACTATGTGACAATGGATGGGATGTAAAAAAAGACAGAGTCACATGTAGCCAGAAAATAAAGCGATGAGATTACATTTTCTTTGGGCTTTTTAGCTCGAGTAAAATCTGCTGGCTCTGCAGAAATTGTGGTGTGGAAACCAATTATCAGTGCTTCGTTTCGGGATTTTAGCTAGTAAGTGGAAAAGTGTTGTGCCCCATTTTCTTTTCGCACTCATTGAATTCGTGACGTTCATACAGGTGAATGATTTATAAATTCTCAAATTCCGAGTATAAGGCGCTCTTATTTTTGTCCAATTAAAGATTGTGGAACCCACTGTTCCCTAGTGAGAGTGGCACCAATTTAAAGAATAATTTTGCACTGAAAATTTATTTTAAATTTTTATTTTATTAATTTTATAGAATTAATATTTAACTCTATATTTTGTTTATATAACGTTTTACGTGACGTACGCCCACACTTGGAAGCGGAATTTAAGAAAAACCTGAAACTTTCCAGAAAAACGTGGATTTCGACTTGCCTTAAGCCGAACAAAGGAAAGAATTAGAAATAAAACTTAGAACCTAAGGTAAAGCTAATTCTACTAATTAGTTGCAAAAAAACGCTTTCGCTAGGCTCCAACTTCGTTAAATATTTCACTACATTTTAATGCTTCAAAGACATTGTGAAGATACTCTCCACGCTATTTGGTGTTCTACAACAGACGTGAACAGTTTGATCGGGTGTCAGTTGGGTGTCACACATTTTATATGTCAGACACTAGCAATTTTTTAGTTCACTAATAAAAATGTTAAATTTTCGAACTTACATTTTAAATGTTCAAATTAATACTTATTCCTTATGATTTAACAATTTTTTTATGTATTTTTTTTAATTTCAGGTATGTATGCACGCAAAAACTATTTTAAATAACTTTAAAATATTGACCTCCAGACTTTACAATAAACTATTATCTAAAATTTAAGGTAAGACTTTCTAGTTTAATCTTATCTACAATATTCTTATTCAATTTATTAGAACTTACCAGACCAATTAGAGTTGAGGACTGATTCAAAATGGATTTTTTCATGTTAAATTTAAACTTACACTAAAAACTAGAAAATTGAGCTCGGTCAAAGTTAAGTGCAATTATATTTTCTACATAAATAACGTCTGTAATAAAAATGATTACCAATCAGTGTTGAACTGATTTTACTGCTATCTTATAATATTTTTTCACCAGAGCTAATGAGATCATTTCGCAAAATATTTTGAAGTACGACCTCATTTCCCATACCTACTGATTCTCATAACGAAATTACCTCATTATCATCACATTAGCATTAAATTCGGTTGCTAATGAGGAAAATTCAAAACTAACAAAGCTTTGCCCTATCTCTAACGCAAAATACCAGTTGTTAATGTCGTTTAGACAGAACTCGACGTTTTGGTAATGTCACTGATCCTTAAATATTAATTTAAATCAATAAAGGAATCGCCCGTTTTCATAAGTTTTTGGCAATTACATAAGCGAACAATCAACTGATGATAAATCGGCTGTAAAAGTACAATTTTTCCGATTTGGGGTAATTTTGTTTACCCGGCATGCATCGAACGTTTGAAAGCTGACTCCATAAGAGATAACAAAAAACTTATAGGAATTTAATTTTTACGGTTAATTCATTCATCAATTGAAAATTGATCAAAACGCTTTTTACGCAATTAAAATACTGCACTGGACTTTCATTAGCATTTGGTAAAAAGAAAATACATAAATCACGCTGATGAATTCAAAATGGGCGCCCTATTGAGTTTTTTTTTTGCAGTGAGTCTCCATCTCCGTCCCTGAGCAGCTGCCAAAGCTAATTATAAATGAAAAAACTACCAATAATAAAAACCTTGAAAAAATTTCATTAATGTTTTGGTTTTCAAAAAATTGCGGTCTTTAGAAATAATCGACTGCCATTTCTAATAATAAGAACAACTTTATCAAAAAAGCTTCTAACTCGCAGGCGTTGTGATGAGAAACTCGAATAGAACGCAAAATCGAATAACAATCGAATTAATTTCGATTGTAAAAAAAAAACAAACAAATTCGCAATTGGATTTTATTCGCTGTTGGATTTATTAATTTTTCTTAATCGCATAAAATTGACACATTCCAATTTTCGATTCGATTGTTCTCAATTCGGCTATGATGACTTTTATTCACAATCGAACCATCCAACTCGGGCATAATGTCCAATATTTTGTGCTTAAAGTACGACTTTTTGCAACCATCGACTCTTAAGTCTCCAGCCTAATGAATCCGTTGCGTCCGTCACGTTAAAGTTCACAACTGACAACTAAGTTGAATGCACACGTTCTCATAGTAAGCAGCCCATAGAAGAAGTGCGTGACGTACATCGTCGCTTCCTATAGAAACGTGTGTATTTCACCGAGTTGTCAGTTGTGTACTTCGACATCGGATGCAACGGATTCATTGGGCTGAAGGCTTTAGAAGCTTTTCTTTACTTTTGAAGGTAAAACGTTTAACATGCATGTTACCTTCCTGAATTTAAAAAACCTCATCAATCTTAAAGAGAACGTTTTTCAGTTTGCTAAGATCTAGCACGATTTTGGAGTGCCAATTTCGATGTAAAAACATTTTGTCCCTGAGCTTCTAAAATTTGAATTTGTTCAATTCTATTTTGCATTTTAATTGTAATTCAATATTTTAAAAGATTTTAAATCCGATACAATCTCCACATCCACATGCTATAAATTCGGGTACGATTTTGAAATGTCAAATAAGACGTGCCTACGTGAAAACGTCTTGTTATTTTCCTTAAACTTCTAAAATTGGTAAACTCAAAAATTCGTAATTTTTAACAAAAATCACAAATCGGCACCATCTCCACATGCCATAAAATCTGGCACGATTTCAAATTTGATGTGTCAAATTTGACGTTTCCACCTGGAAACGGTTTTTTTTCCCCAACTTTCAAAATTGAAATTTGGTTTATACTATTTTTCGTCTGAATCAAAAATCTTGAACAAAAATCGAAAAGGAATTTTACATCCGAAACAAACTCCAGATGCCATAAAATCCGTCAATAATGCTGTCAGAATAAAGCACATACTAAAAATGTGCAAATTTATGCTCCACAAAAAACCAGGACGAACTCTAACCCCAAAGCACAGGCCAACTCTCAAACCAGCTGCATTTATCCACCACAAAACACACACATTGTCAAGCTTTATCTAACAAGTTCAGAATCGGTTCGATCTCGTTCAAACCAGATTTTAATACCCGCAAGTCTTGAATTATTCCACAAAGTAAAAACAAAACGACCGACTGACGCGACGACGTAATAAGGATTCAACGATATTTCAAGCGTGCGCGCCCAAGTTACGGTGAACTTGTTTCCAATACTAATCAGCGCTTTTTTTGTGTGTTCCACTGATTGGCATTAAGTGCATCTTGACATTTGGTGTTCCTCTCCAACAATTATTGGCAATTAGCTGTCAAAATGTCTAGATATAAAATTTTTGAAAGTCCATTCACTCCCGGCTGTCGCTGTTCTATTTGCAGAAATATGCGAATGTCGATGATGGAGATCAAGTTAGGAAACTACTAAACTACTTCCCTCGTTTCGTACTAGATGTCGATGGTTGCGGTCGGGGGGTCGATTTCCGGTTAGACGGAAGTAAAAAAGCCGATCGGCTGGTCTTGCTCAAGGTTTTTTTTTCTTATTTGTCGATTTACACCGCAGTCGACAGTAGTTGTTGTGTTGGGTCACACAAGAGGTTAATTAAAAATGAATTTGTTAAAAAAAAATCTACATACTGACATCAATTACCTGTTGTATACGGTTTGATTAACACATTCTATATAGTTACACATTGGCACCCACAATAAACAAATCAGTTAAAGCACACGGATTTGGGGGCAGAGGGCCTATGCACACTTTCTTTTT
Source organism: Neoascia interrupta (assembly GCA_947623515.1). Classification (NCBI taxonomy): domain Eukaryota; kingdom Metazoa; phylum Arthropoda; class Insecta; order Diptera; family Syrphidae; genus Neoascia; species Neoascia interrupta. The sequence continues at coordinate 1,108,382 of OX392463.1, forward strand.
CGTTAGTCGTGACTTTGGGCTGTTTTTTCTATTAACTCAGTAAACCGATTGCATAATTTTCTGTGATGTAGAACTTGTTTAATAATAGTAAAAAAAAATGTTGACCGCGAAATAACTTTGCTATGCGCCGAAAGACCCCGACGAAGGGCTCAAGCACTTTGCTAACGATGCAATTATTTCAAAACCAACTGAGTGCGTCTTTGGAACTTTTTTGTGTTTTTTCTTGCCGCAAACTTTTCACTTTTCCCCTCGCACTTTTTGGCTTGAAGTAGACACTGAATGATCTTGCGCGAGAGTCTCTGGCGGCCGTTGTGGTCGATAACGCGCTTTAAACTCAACTGACTAAAATTGGGTCTTAAAGTATTCCTTTTAGTTTACGAGCAACCTATAGGCACGCTATCAGTATACCTACTTTTGGGCTTAGATTTTTATGTTTACCTGCGGCGGCTTCTCAAGACTCGGCTGTCCCTTGAGTGGTGTGGTGTATATTTCGTGTGGCGATGGATGGTCGTGGTTACCTTTATCTCTATCACCTGCGTGGGGGAACTCATCTAAAATACATGTTCTGTACGAAACCCCCTTTTCGCAGTAAATCGAATCAGTCGTTCCCGCGGGCTTGGGGTTTCCTTTCAGCTGATTGGGCACGCGTTTTTGTGATCCTTCATTACCTTAAGAATGGGGGAGTCATGCACTATTGTGTGCAGTGTTAAAAAGGCTCTTGCACCTGTGAACTTGTTGCTTTCTTTTAAGGGTTATTCATGCAAAGAATTACTCACCAGCTAACGCGTTGTAAACCACGTAACTTAGCTAATAATTTGCGTCAATGACAGCTAAATCTATCACGAGAATCTATTAGCATATTAAATTATGACACTGCCCTCCTAAGATATAAATACGTTTATCAAAATCGTTAAATTTACGATCACGTAGTTAAAAACTTGAAAATAAATCTCTCACAAGGTTAGCAAAATTTTTAGTTATTGTTGATTTTAATACGGGGGTTCACGTAGGCTTTTGATAAAGTAGTGCAGTAAAGTTTTGTTTTCGCCATGTAGCAGAGCTTCAAAAGGAATTTAACAAAGTCTAGTTTATTCTTTATCCTGGAGTAATAGAGACTTCTTGGTCTATTCTTATTGGTAAGCAAACTTTAAGTCTTTAGTCCTTGTAATAGATTTTTAAAACTACACTTCGTTTGCGCAGTTCAGAACACGTTTTCAGGCTTTTAACGGATGCATCACCTGTGAGGGTACTTTGCGGAATTCGAGGAATCTTTCTGAATGTTTCCATAAGTCCTCTGACGCAAACTAGCCTGAGGAAATGTTTTGTTTGAGGGCTTATCAGTCTTTCCAATTATCCGTCTTTTAAACCCTCAGTCGCAAACTTAGTGACTGAGCATTGTGACACCATCACAAAACTTAGCTTGCCCCCTTTACTCTCTTTTAAACTGTCTTATGCCTAAAAAATATTTGAAAATATTAAGCAACACCCAAGGACTTTTCACCATCCACCGCAATTGGGGATTTTTGCCCCTCATTCATCAACTGTCCATCACTCCCCTGATGACTTTCTTAAGAAGTACCCCTTGACCGGCGTCGAGGTGACCTAAATTGTCATTCAGCATCTGATCACGGATGCCTTATCGTTGACGGTAAGGTAGGCACCGACACAACATTCCCAGCTGGCGAATATTTACGGCTAGGGTATGTCTCTTTGATGTCAAGGGAAGTTTCACCATCCACCGTACCTCTGCCTAGGAAGCTAAGTGCAAGCTGTGCAAGGTGCGCATGGGAGTTTCATTCCTTGTTACACACGACGGCAGGACCATCTGCTATGTCGATTCTTTGATCAAGGCCAACGACACTGTCCAAGTCGACATCTCTGCTGGCAAGATCACTGATTCCATCAAATTTTATTCGGGCAACTTGTGGATGATTACAGGGGGTAGAAAATTGGAACCGTCGTCAACCAATAGAGACATCCTGGACTTTTCGACATCCCTTTGTCCACATCTAGGATACACCAGGGCCATGTGTTTGCCACAAGATAGACCAACGTTTTCATCATTGGCAAGGGTAACAAGTCCTACATCTCGCTGCCGAAGGTTAGGGGTGTTAAATTGAACTTTTTCGAACAGAACGCTACAAGGGATTTCGGAAACTAAGAAATCCCGCAATTTAGGGTATACCTTATAAATTTTCTGAAGCTTAATATCTAGCTTAAGTGGAAATCGAAAATGTATTTCGAGCAGTGACGGTTGCACCCTTTTTGCCAAAAACGATAGTGACCTTAGGAACAAAGATCAGCATGCTTCTGTATGAGCTGAGGACCCTCTTGACATCTTCCAGCAGACATATAGTTGCAACCACGGAACTACGGAACTTTAAGCCTCCAAGCAACCTTTGTTGGTTATAACACGTTGTTCGTATGTCCCTTAACCTTGACAACGGGTAGACCCCCTGGTAGGTCTAGAAACAAGTGGTGGAACCAGGTAAATAACTTCTGCAAGATCCGCCGAGGGGACCGTTTCTCCGCTACCAACTCAAGAAGCAGGAATTGGTGACGGAGGAAAGATCCGCCCTCGTTCCGCGACCTTTTTTAAGGAAAAGCGGTCACAGAAAACGGTGGTGATGGTGATAAAGAAAGTGTTGTCTTAGCTTAAGAACGACGTGAGTTCTGTCAAGGTTATACTTACCTTTTCGGAGATTGAGGCGGCCATCTAGTTCCTGTAATCAGTGTGTAAAAACTCTAAGGTACCCCTTGGATGTAGATGAACTCAAAAGATTTCGAGGAAAAGCGGTCACAGAAAACGGTGGTGATGGTGATAAAGAAAGTGTTGTCCTGTGATGGGCTGGGATCACAGCTTCGCTGAGATTCAGGCCATAGCTTTTTGCTGTGGCGTTTATTGAAATGTTGGATGGAGTAGCTTCTTTAGTAAGGAGAAAAAAGCGACCATTATCCGGCTTTTCTGGCCACCTTCTCTTTTAGAAATGAAATCCTTGCCTTGAAGCAATCTTCTACAAGGATTTAAGGATATGTGACTGAAACATCAGTGTAAAATGTTTTTTTTGCCTGAAATAGTTCAACGAGTAGACAAAACTTTTTTTTTATAGATCCACATGAAACCATATTAGAGCAAAATAGCTCCGATGGTGTGCCGAATACCACACAACCTCTGCAAGGGCCGTGTTAAGGGTTGTCTCTGTATAATAAAGCCTTGTCCGGGTCATTCACCTTTTTTAAATTATAATGGAAAAAAGTATCTGCGCAGGCTGAAAAGATGTGGAGCCTAAACTAATTCTGAAGGCGGCTCTGAGCTTTTTTCTTACACCTACAGGGTACCGCTTCAAAATTATTTTCATATTTTCTTTAACGTTAGCCTAGTCACCTGCACTGTTAGGGCTTCTTGTCCCAATATTCTCTGTCTTCCATATAAGTATCAGTATCAAAGTATTGATGGCAGTTTCTAATATTAAAAAGCGCCACAGGTGAGCCCAGGAACTGAGCCGCCATGTTGAGGTGATATTAGGCTGTTTTTATAACCATACTGTTTTAACTAGGTGTGAAGTTTTAAGATCTTTCAAATTTAGCTGGTGAGCTGAAACTTAGCTTGAAGCTTCGTTCAGACAAAGTATGAAAATTAGTATGATTCGCCCACAGCCACGTCCACAGTTGACTTAGTCGTAAGACAACCCAAAACTTACAATCTACATTTTATTTCAAAATTACTTCTGAGTTATACATGGCACAGGATCTCGAATTTCGGTACATAGCAATTGTGGTCAGAAACCTTCAAACGGAAGGAAATGAAACAAATATGGTCGACCATCCACGATATAAGAGATTACCATTCGTAAAGTTTGTTGCAAGCTCTTTGTTGAGCTCTTTGTTGTTAATAAGTTTACTATTCTTGTAATTATCATTAATTTTTGAAAAAGTTTTTTTTTCTACAAAACAAAAGAACTCCTCAGGACTTATTTGTTGCTTTGTTCGAGTGTACGAAAATGATTGCCTCTGGCTGGATTTAAAAAATATTTCTACAAAATAACGCGAATAGAATTTTTTTCTTTCGTTGAACTCTACTTTCATTGTCAGGATTGAATGTCCGAAATTCCTCGTTTTTATGCTCAACAACTCAGGAAAAAATAGCGTTCTCTTTTGCGCCGTGTGCTGCCTGTCTTTATTACCGTCTTAACATAATGGTGATCTGTTTGTCCACCCATGTCAAACTCGCTGGCTTGTGGCTTTGAGGATAATAATCAAACCCACTTGCTGTTCCAAAAACCACCAGAGAGTGTGGTGTGCGCACGCTAATGCCTCCGCTGTTTGGTGGATCTATCGCCAAAGGAACTTATCGCAAAAAAATACAACAAAACAAAACCTCTACTCAAGAGCCTCAATTCAAATACGGGTTCCTTTCAATGATGATCCCCAAGATGATGCTCGAACGTCTGGTGTATCTACGTCAATTATCTGGTTTCGTTTTTATTGCTTATTTTTTCTGTTTTGTTTTAGGGTTCGCTGATTGTTAAAAATAAAAACAGAAAAAAAAACAAAATAAATAAACCAAAACCTGCAATAAATCTGCGTCCGAAGTGTGTACAACTCGATTGGATTTTTATCACATGACATCATTAGAGCTGATGTCTTGGCATCAGCGACTTTTGTAGGGAGGAAGGTGGGCTAAAGCGGACGCTTGAAGAGAATGTCCGAGGAGGATTTTGCGTGGAACACCTTTTCTATGGTTCAGAGCTTGTCAAATTTGTCAAAGTTGATTGACCTATTTATTCTGCTCTATAAATTTAGCTGTCCACCTGGGCGTTTTTAGGGTTAAACCCATTTTTTCCCTGCCTTATTTGACAGGTAACGTATCATTATGTAAACTCAAATGGAACCGATTAAGCCAAGCTTATGTGGACACTGAGGGTGAGTTTGTTTGACCTGATAAACGGTGCGAAGCTTATCTGTTCGAAGAAAAAAATAGTCATCAGGTGTGCACTATGAGATCATTTGCTTTGTTATGCGCATAAACTGGGTTATCCCTATGTTGACTTTGGCCTCATTCTGATGACATATTTGTTGAATCAGCGGATAAATCTTTTTAAACTGTCACTTAGAAGCTTCATACATTCTTTTCAGGCTTCGAAGGTTATGGTTGGCTGTGGAAATCATAGCCCCCCCCACATCTACTCTATTCCCATAATAGATGCTGTTTTGTCACCTTTTCCGAGTACACTTTGACCTTCAAGCTATCTGGGGAACAATTTATTTTTCGTCCAAATGCGACCACTGAAGCTCAAAGCTATTGCTATTCTTATATTATCACACACATCATGTACCTTCTATCATCTCATTCTAGGTATGTAGCATTAAAGTCTTTAGCCAACAGCTTCCATGACAGGTATAAATAACTTGAGCATTCCTCATCAAACAGATCCATATGGCTACCGATTGCCATGGTGTCACCAGCTCTGCATAAGTGCGGCACTCGCTAAAGACACCTTCACAAGGTCTCTTAACACGTTTCCACTGGCGGCAAGTGTACACGCGTACTTGTACTTCTTGGCATACCCTACAAATCTATCTATTAAAAGTCCTCAAATGCAGGAGACTCATCACTCAAAGAAGGTTTGAGTGTTTGCAAAATTCCACCACGGTAGCCATGTGAAATTGCTAATACGCAGCACTTGTGAACCTCAATTTGCATAGAGTTCATCGCAACGTGTGCAACAACTCTTTGAATGCTGCAGACGGACGGAAAGTTGATAGATGATACAGGGTACAGACAAGACTTAAACGAACAAATGAAGTAAACTTAATGCCAAACACGTATCAAGATCGAGGTGAAGTAATAATGGCCCTATGTGCCCGCGTTATACTTCCTTCTTGCTGTTCGTTCACACGTTACAACCTCAGTGAAGTGACTTCTGTAAGGGTTAAAATTGTCTCGAAGGCACTTCACTATTGCGATGATCCTTACGATCTAGGAAACGTTCGGTTTCGAGCAATTAATCTTACTTTGGTAACTGAGATATGCTGGTGCGAGTCTATGTTTTCGGTGAGCCCCATACCTGACACTAATTCTTAATTCTTGTTAAGGTTCCATGTCGTTCAACATGCAAGACGAGTGCCGATAATGCTGTTATGGATATTATTAACCACTTCTACTGGTGGCGAATCTAAAAAAAGAAGAAAACATTTTCGGTCGCTGGTGTTTGAGGCCAGCTTTTAAGCCGCGCAGTGCAAAACTATAAGTTGCCCCGGTATAAAAATAGACAACATACGGAACTGGCATTCGAGGCCCCTGTGGAACTGCACACTCCCACTTGATAAATTGTATTTTTCGTCACGTAGATTTAAGTAGGAATTTATGGCGCTTTGTGCTTAAAGACTTTTATTCCTGCTGCGTGACGGTGACAGAGTGCGGCCTTTGAAGGTCAAGACAAAAGATGTAAAGTGTAAGCCTTTCGAGGCCAGCCAAGGGCATATGTGTGCAAAAAAGGTGATGCTTACTTTAGGTGTCCTAAGGTTTTTTTATTTGTAAAAAAAAACTCCTCATCTATATTTCTCTACCATGTTTTCTGACGACTTCTGTGTGGAACGTGAGTTTTTCTTTAAGCCAAACAAATAACGTCTGCAGTTGTCAAAGTTAACTTTGAAACAGCATAGCTATTTGACAAGGCCGGGCCTTGCCTCACTTTGAACTGCCAGACCTTTCTTTTACTTGTAATAGGTTCAGTGACATTTTGCGAAAAAAATTGGCCTAAAGTCACTTTTTTGAAAGCGTCACAAGACCAAATTTTATCATTTGGCACTATGACACTTTTTTTTATCGATGCATGTTTTACTAACCAAAGTGTAATATAGGGCCAAATGTTATGCATACAAAAGTGGATAATTTGCCCCAACATTTACATACGTACATGTTGGGGCATGCTGGCCCCCTTCAAGCTCGGTGCTAGATTTTTCTTTCACCTTTCCTTGGGTCCTAAAGTCGAAAGTGACATACTACCAAATTGGTTTCATAACACTTTACCTAAGTGACATTATGACAACGGAAAAATGTTATAGCCTTCGCGGTTGGCGATCCCGGATCAGGGCGTTCGTCTCCCGGATTGGGGCTATTCTCCGAACAGCCAAACACGTTTTTATTGATTTTGAAGTTTGTTTAGCGTTGTATATGTGAAGCAAAAGCTATTATACAGGAGAAAAATGACATTTATCCAACTTGACATTGACACATGTATGATTGTGTGCGTGCTTCTGATTTTGATTCTGGATTCAAAACCAGAATCAACTTTCTCTTCTATCGAGAAGAGGAACTGCAAACGAGTCCAAGAAAACAGTTTCAGGATAGTCCAGAAGTCTCCCGGACGCTCCCGGACGACCAACCGAAAAGGCCATTAGTATTCGGCCTAGTATCACTTTCAAACAGTCGTAATGCCAAATTTTAAAATTTGGCACAATGTCACGGCACCCTTATAATGATCTCGCTAAAATCTCGATTTTTCATTTAGTATTTATAGCCAAGGCTCAAATATGTCTTTCTTACGAAATTGATGGTCAGACTTTGAATGATTTCGGCATGCCTTCTGCCAATTTACGTCTTTACTCTTAAGAAAAACAGATTTGTAATAATTTTTTATTTATCTCAAGCAGGACCAATATTTCTCATATTTGAAGGCGAAATAAGAAAAATGTTAAATTTCATTTGACAGAAATTGACTCACCCAAATGGCAAAGTGTTCTAATGTCTAGGCAGGTGCACCAAAGGTCACATTGTACTTCCGGGGAAAAAACCAAAAATTAATATTAAGGTTGCTGATTGTGCATCCTTCCGTTCCTGACTGGGCAAGTGCGCGACATCACACTTAGTCGAGAGTATATTTAAAAAGACTAAGGTTTGATGCTGAATATATTAGACCTTGCTATAGAAGGTCCTCGATTCCCTTAACTCCTACCGGATTGTTCAATGGATTTACACGGCAATCGCTAGGCCCATATCCTCATGAACGATTGACTAGGCTGGTGGAAGGCACTAGCACTATATGCAAGAGTGGCAACACTTCTAAATCAGAGAAAGTTCACACACTATCTTGTATCTGCATCATCTGCGCTTTCAGAACAACTCCTATAGATGCGGTATAGGAGCACCGAGACTCAGGTGGCGCACGCAAGTGGAAGGGGACCTCAGCCAACTTCGCGTGCGAAACTGGAGACGGCTTCGCCAGCCAGCTCTGTAGCTAGAGACAGAGCTGGCTGGCGAAGCTTGTTGGCTAAGGTCCAGGTCCACCCCGGACTGTAGCGCCACCTTAAACCCAAAACCCTATAGATGTTCTTTACACAACGCTTTACCTTCTACCTTCTCTCACGGACCGATGTCTGGTAGGAAGACACGCCAGAAGATTTGGTGCTACCCTCAACGATTTCTGCAGAAGCTGCAGAGATAAGTAGGAGGAAGAAACGATGGTTTATCTTCTATATAAATGTCCCACCTTATCGACCTTGAGAAGGAAAACCCGAGGTGAATACTTCCTCTAAGATCTTAACGATCTAGCCAGACTCGATTAGAGTTTTATCTCGGGGTTAATTTAGTGGAACGCCTAAGTGGTGGAATGCCTAACCTTGTGACTCTTTCCGAGTACCTTCAATAGGCGCCAAATATCCCATCCATCCCCTCTCTTACGCCCAATCTGCTCATCCGTAACAGAGCAGACCCTTACCAAATTGGGTTACCACAATGGCCCTCCTACCACAATTGTCTAAGTGTGTCCCTGCTGAGCGGGGAGAGCTCCTTAAACACTAACATTTGTTGAACTGAAAAATTAAACTGGGTAAACAGGCTAATATTAAGCAGCTTGCGTAGTGTGTGTGCAGGTGCACGCTCCATACACTTTAATATAATTGAAATATATGGCGTGCGCCAAATCCCATATTGCGTTTACTTACAACCAACAAAAAATTTGTTTTGCCAAACATATATAAGTTTAAATAATTTATGTCTGGGCAGGTGCGCTAGAAACCACGTTACGTAAGTTGTGGTGAAACCAAAACGATGGGACAACCTAGGCTCAAACTTTTAATAATCTTTAAACTGGAAAAGAACTCTCATGGCTGGGCGGGTGCACCGTGAGTTGAAGCGCATTTACTTATATATAAGTAACTTAACCATAATGAAATTTTTTGGTCTAACATCGTCTGGCTATTGGCATAAACAGGATATTTCCTCCATCATTTGAAAGCTATTCTTCGCTTAAACAAAGCCAGCTATGCGTTTTTTCTATGCAAGCTTCTTCTTTTCCTTAAAAACCTTTCCTAAAATTATTGGGATCGGACGTCGGAGAATTACTGGATGAGAAATCTAAAGGCCTAACATAACAGTGAGCCACGCATACTCGAGCTTTATATCGTTGACATTTCGACTAAACTGTCATGTACACCAGACGTTAAATATCTTGAAATAAATAAAGTGTCTTATCTAGAACTATTGACATCTCATCTCTGATTGGTAGTCTAACATGCAGAGTATTCTTTTCTTAAACTCTCAGCAGGGTTCAATTTAAAGCTTTACCGGCAAACCTCAGCATCGATGAGAACTTACCTTGCACGACAGCATTGTGCAAAGACAGTTTCGCAAAAGACATTGGTATACTATGCAATTAGGTTGAACCGGATAAAAGTCGATGCAGACACCTGTTACTGCCCCACGACTTGGAAATCCGGTTGCAGAGGAGAGGCACATATGAACCTAGGAGCTATTTATGGACACTTAACATTATGACGCTGAGCGAATCAAAATCGCAATAAGATATTAGAAGTTAAATGGCTGACACAGTTAACCTTCTTTGACTCCAAGACGCACGAGTATATCGTATTCTAAGCACACTTTTCTCTTGCCCAAACAGCCGCTTGTGTACCTCCATAACCAATGAGTTCATTTGTAAAGCGATTTTGCACGTTGATATAGCTCGAGAACGTATGAGAAGAAGTCTTTTGCCAACCTTAGACATTATATTTTGATATCTTCTACATGTTTTACATCTTAATCCAAAAGCGAGGGAATCTTTCGGAAGAAATCAAGAGTCTATTCCAATTTTATTATTCAAATCTATCAAGATCCAAAAAAGATATAAAACTTTTTGATGAGCTCATTTGGGAAGCGGTTTGGGCCTTCAAGAAAGGTAATTGAGTTGATCGTTTTTTTTTTTGCTCGGCTTAGCAATGATGGTCATAAAAACATCATACTTGATGTGCAGGAAACAATTTGAGATCATTAGGCGATGAAAATGAGACGAATGCTAGCTCAATGGATTGTAAAGGTGCTTTTAACCACTTTAGGGTCCTTTTTATTGTACGAATTATGTCTTACTTAAATATGCTGGTAGTTTTGGCTGATATTTATTGTAGATTAGTTGAAGGCTAACAATAAAACGACAAATGGCTCATCGTAAACGAAACGTCATAAAGCTGTGTTTTTTGTGTGATGTTGAAGGTATAGTCCGTGCAGTCAAATTTTTAGAGTGTACAAAAGGCAGAGTTGACAATTGCCCACTTTCCTTTTCATGGAACAAGTTTGAAGAATATGCACGACGTATTTCCTTGTGAAAATCGGTGAGTTTGTGGGCACTGTTCCCGAACTGTAAGAAGTAGAAGTTTATAAGATGAAATAAACTTATAACGTGACACAGCTGCATTAATTATGCTAGGATTCCGAATTTAGTGATCGCCGAGGTAGAGCTCCTGGTGATCGTTGAAGTGATCCTGATAAATTTGTGGCGTTGTCTCTAACTAGAAATTTCTTCGTCTTTCAAAATTGTCCACTAACGTAAAAATCTGGGGAGGCTGAAACTCAGTGAATATATTCTACCATTATGTAAGGGTAGGTATGCCCCTGAGTAAGTGCTGTAAACCCTTTTTTTAAAGTCGTGAAACGTTTTAACTGGACGAGTACCGACCTGGTCGAATTAAACGTAATCTGTCAGAATCTCGAAAAATATTGCATTAAAAACTTGAACGGTCAGCGTAACCTTTTCCAGCTTAGAAAAAAAACCTCATAAAAAAGTCGTATATCTTTTGGACCAGCGTTAGCTTCATGCAAGTCTCTTCAACAATAGAATGCAATTATGGGATCTATTAGCCTCGCATTTTGCAATTTTATTAAAATAAGTCTGAAACTCATCTAGATATAGAAAACCGGAACTACAACTCAAGAATGTAAATTAAGTAAAAATTTCTAAACATTACCCAACCCTCTCTATTTATGAGCTATCCAGATAATGGGTACAACTATGTAAATCATATTCCTTCAATAATTTATACAAGCTATAGAAAATCATTACAAATCACTCCACTAGTCAATAAAATCCCGAGACTTTGATCGACAGTAAAATGGAAGCTTTTAATTACCCTACGCGAGGTATGGGTGCCACAACGTCTATCGCAGTCGCATTTGCTATGGTGACTTTTCCACTCTGTCTACCGTTCTAGGGACTAGAACTGTAGATGGAATATAAATAAGAAAAAGCTGTTTTAGTTGTTATTAAGAATAAAGACTCTAACAGGTTGTACTACAACCTTTGACCTGTTTTATGCGAGAAAGCGACGTAATCGTGATGAGGAGCGGTGAGTGGCAAACAAACTTTCCTTAAGTCTGTTTCACTCGCATGCTTTGTTTAAAATGAGCTAAAAAACGGGCTTCTGTTTCTTCCGGTGACGTATCCTAGCTCTCCTCAAATCTTCCTCCAGCAGCGCCTAAACTCCTCTTCTACAACCCTCCGAACTCCCATAATAGGCCTTCTCGCCAAGCATTGGATTTGTTACCTTTTCGGAGGTGTGACCGATTCACTGCTACTTTTGTCTCGTCCATAAGGCCCTGACCCGTTCTAAATAAAGTCTGTCGTTAGAAATAATAAATATTATGTGATTTTGAACTGATTTTAAATAAAGTCTCTCTTTCTCTATCCCTCTCTCTACGTTTGCTCTCTCCACGCTGTTAACTTACAGAGATAAATTTTTCTGTTCAAAAATATAAACACATGTCGTCTGTGTTGTGTACTCCAACTTTTTTAGGACAATATTAAGAGTCTCAGTGCATTCCTACGCTACCGAAGCGCATTGCTAGTGGGACTAATACCAAGTCGCGAGAAGGGAGGGAAAGTATCAGTGTAACGATGCAGCCGGGAGAGGGTCATAGTTCTGGTTTCAAAATTCTGCTTTCCAAAATTCTGACTTAAGCAATGAAATTTAGCTTATTCTGCTTTTTCAAGCAAACGTTTGACATTTTTGAAGTAAAGAAAAGGCAAAAAAGTTTTAACAATAGCCAGGGGGTGTTAAGAAAATTTTGAAAAGCAGAATTTAAAAAAAATATTTTGACCCGGCAGAATTTGGAAACAGCAGAAGCTGTAAAACGCAAAGCTGCACCCCAACCCGATGCAGCCTTGGGTTTCGCCGCTTCGAATTGGGTTTCGCCGCTTTGAAGCGCATTGCTAGTGGGACTAATACCAAGTCGCCAGAAGGGAAAGTATAAGTGTAACGATGCAGCCGGGAGAGGGTCACAGTTCTGGTTTCAAAATTCTGCTTTCCAAAATTCTGACTTAAGCAATGAAATTTAGCTTATTCTGCTTTTTCAAGCAAACGTTTGACTTTTCTGAAGTAAAGAAAAGGCAAAAAAGTTTTAACAATAGCCAGGGGGGTGTTGTTAAAACCCCCACATACGTATTTTGCTGTGACGCTTTGTCAGAGTAAGAAAATTTTGAAAAGCAGAATTTAAAAAAAAAATATTTTGACCCGGCAGAATTTGGAAACAGCAGAAGCTGTAAAACGCAAGGCTGCACCCCAACCCGATGCAGCCTTGGGTTTCGCCGCTTTGAATTTTAATAGGTCAATTACACGCAATGAATGTATGATTTATTGCGATGTGCTTAATGCTGTTATTTTTATATTTGTATTGAGTCCTTTCAGAGATATGAACAATAATTTACGAAAATTACGACAAAACTGATACTTATAATTATGTGAGTGTCCTCGATTTGATAGGTGCTACTGCGGTTTCTTCTTGGACGCTACAAGCTAGTACTAGAACATTTAGATAAATGCTATGTTACTTGGAATTGTCCTGGAAGTCCCAGTCTCCGAGAAGCTACAATTGTGAATAAGCCAACATGCGTCGAAAATAAAGTAAGAAAAATGAAAGGATGGATAAAGAGTTCAATGATTTGTAAGTTAACTAAGTATTGGGACGCATTTCCCAATCCTTATATCGTATACGAAGGTACCTATGATGTGACATATGTAAAGGAAAGGAAAATTAAGTTTTGCTTTTTAACAACAGCGTCATGGCTGTAGGCTATGGTCTCTTACTTTCCTATACTTTCTTTAGGTGGCGCACAAGTCGTCTGGGTTGGACCAGGGTCTTTCTTAACCAACAGGCTTCTTCAGTTGGTTCTATTTACATCCAGCCGTCTCTAGTTAAGCACGCGAAGTTGGCTGAGGTCCTCTTTCGCTTGTGTTGGCTGTGGTCTTCTTTCGCTTGTGTTGGTGTCCATCCGCTCTAGATGGCCCAGTTTGCGTAGGCATTGTAATTTGCCTATTCTGGCTACGTCATGGTGTCGCCGTACAGCCCGTACAGTTCGATGTTATACCTCGTATTCCACTTTCCTTCGGACCATAAATAACTCGAAAAATTATCTCTTCGAAGCAGCCTAAATCGTTTTTAGCCGACTTCGATAGGGTCCATGCTACTGCACCGTCAAGCAGGTTTGGGCTTAAGAGTGAAGTAAAAATTGACACTTCAGTTGCTTCAGAGAGAGCTCTGGCTACTCTGAGTAGGAGTCTTAGCTCAAAGAAGCCTTGATTGGTAAGAGCTGCTTTCATTGTTTGACCCCAGCGATGGTGTGATTGTCTGAATTTATAACAGAACTTAGGCAGACAAAGTCCCTAACTACCTGTATGTTATAGCGTTCTTTAGCGATGCTTTGTCCAAAGAGTCGGTGTTAAGGCTCTCATTTTTGATGACAGCATAAACTTGGTTTTACTCTCATTAACTGCTATTTCCTCTCAATGCTCGCGAAAGCTTCACTGACTTATTTCAATATCGCCTGCGTTATTTAAGTAATTTTAAGCACTCTTGACAGATCGAGCTTCTGGTGTTAACGCGAAAGTTTTGCACAATTCTGTCAAGTATGATGCTAAGGAAGTCATATGACAGCGCGTCGCCTTGTCTGAAACTCTTTTAGGTGAGGTTTATGTTTTCAGCGTGAGTTTTTCACCGTCATTCTGCACAAACAAAAGAGTTTATCAGGAATGACAAAACTGGACATTGCCCCAGATAGACTCTTAAGATGTTTACGAAGATGGCCTCGAAGGGTCTAGGTTTTGGAATTTCAGAGTTGTTTTTGCTACAAAATCGGGCGTATGTGATTAGTTGATGGGTGGTAAATTTTCCTCGCCTATCAGGCTGTTAATTACAAGGCTGAAGGCGTTCACAAAGCATACAGCAGTAAAAATCTTGTGGTCTCCACTAAAAAAAAAAATCGTCGCCGACTTAGTAGCCGCAAGGCAGTTGTTTCAATGCAATCGTTTTAAGGATATTTTCCTTATCTCCGTAGACGTAAATAATTTGGCTTATCTGGGCTCAAAGAAGTAAAATAATTCAGTCCTTTCTCGTTTTTGTATTTATTTAAAGTGAATGTTTGAATTACACAGCGATCAAGTTGGTTTTATTTCGGTAAACTTTATTTATATGCAGTAAAAAATGTGAGGTTTATGATCTTTTTTGCTGAGATCCTTAAGTCCCCTTACCTACTGAAAAGAGGAACATAATTCTGTCTATTTGCAAGCCCATACCAACCTTTGAGGTTATTTTAATCTACTTCGTTAAAAAAAGTCATTCCACTAACACAAATCAGCTAACATCGTTCTATTAGTGCTTGCATTGGGTCTTCCATAACAAACACTTAAGTTGTCATAAATTTTGAAGAGCTTGACAGTGACGTCTATTTAACTTTCGATAGGCATGGCTTGAGGTACCAAGTTTCGTTTTGAAAAGTTGAAAGGTGCATCGTAGCCTTTTTAGTTTTTACAAAACGCCATCCTGTAGAAGACAAAGTTTCAAGCTTCGTAAAAACCAAAACAAAACGTTTTTTGTGCACCTTTCTCTATAGACAGGGCCAGCCAATACAGCATGACAAATGGGTGGGTGAAGCCTTTACGACAGGATGCAAATTTATTATACTAAATTTACGGGCTGACGTTTGCGTTCATCGCATGTTAATTTGGCTCAAAAAGGAGGAGAGTTCCTCCACTGACTGCACAGCCATTAACCATTAAATATGATAGCGTCGGCAATTTCTCCTCGGGCTGTTGTGATTGCAAAATCACCACAATCCAATCATAAAATCAACAAAACTAAAGAAAAAACAACTCAAATCGTCGAGTTTGAAACACTGTAAATAAAGGCTTGCACCGATTATGTAAAACGATGTTGAACCGGTGCGTGGCGCTGTTGTTAAAACTTAAACGATATAAACAAAAGCCAAACACCAACCGATGAGATTTTCCACCATAGAGCGAGGTAGATAATATCAAAATAGTGTATACTACACAAGACACTCACCTCACCACCTCCCGAAGCCAATGTCAATATCATATCGCGTTCGAAAATGATTGCACGCAGTTGGATTTTTGACAAAACGTACAAGTATCTCTCTGTGTATCTAGATAATCAAAATAAATAAGGAAGTGGTTTTGGTCTCGTTTTATTTTTTGTGTTTTTTTGCACTCAATTTATGGAACTACACTTCGAACTCATTGATATTCAGTTGTGAAAAAAGCTGTCATGGTGTACAACAGTCTGTCTGTCGGATCGGTTAAGGTGTCTTCTTAGTCATCATGGGTAATTTCGGAAAAAAAGTTTGCACTACTCGTAATTGTTGTTTACTTTTATGTTTGTGAACAGTTTGCTGTGGAGGAAAAGGGGGACAAGCTAGAAAGTAGTTTTTGGGGTGGCTAATAAGGTGCTGATGTTTGAAAAGTACCCGCTCTACAAAAGGTAGGAGTCAGAGATAGGCTTTGTTTGAGTGGTTTTCCCTTGAACTGAATTCACCGAAATATGCGTCAATAGAATTGTTTCAATATGAGGCAATATTAGTGTACTCCACTCTGTTTACAAGGGTTGGGCTAGGCAGACTAATCAATGATCTGTATTCGAAGTTGGGTCTTTTTTTGTCATAATCAGTCTTCTATGGGCACTAAAAGAATTCACAAGCTTGGCTCAAAATCCCAGGTACATATTAGCTTCTTCTCCCCTGTATAAAATACTCCACGCAACAAGCCGCTTCACTCCACAAGTATGTTCTGCAGTGGTTATGATTATCTCTTTTTCTACAGTTGTCTGTTTCACCGTTGGAATTGGCAAGGTAAGCCTTTCCCACCCTTTACGTGTAACCAATCTTCGCCTACTCCTCGTTGGTGAACAAATCGTACTGCTGGAGACGTACAACAATACATTAATGGTAATCAATCAGTTATGTTTCAGTCGACAAGACAAACGCGTTCCCGTTGATTTTGAAGGCTGCCTGACGTTGTTTTTGTTTACAATCAAAGTACGTTTAATAGAAACCTGACCAAAAGCACCGTGTACGAGCACATTCAGCTTCACTCCAATTTATAAACATACCTTATAAGAAACACGTTTATAAGAAAAACACGCATAATAATAAATTTATTTTTCGTTTAAATTTCGATCGGTTTCCTCTGAAACATGATGGTTGTAAAAAACTTTTTATTGCACAAAGCAAATCCCATCTAAATGTTCACTAACTATCAACGGACACGCCCGCCGCCGCCCATGGGACCATGTATGAACACTCAAAGAAACGTCAAAAATGTCAGTTCAGTTAAGCTCTTTTCCGGATGTGTAATTTTTCTGGCCAATCTCGGGAGTAACTCGCAGAGAGAGACTTTTAAAGAGTCGGAAAGTTGAAAGTAGAAAATCAACTCTCGGCGAGTACTTTACTTAACTCTTATTACAAGAGTACATTTAGCTTTTACAAGACTCTTGCTATAAGACTCCAACTCTTGTAGAGTTTAAGTTTTGTAATGAGTGTCCTATAAGAGCTTAAATATTGTAATAAGAGTGCAACTCTTTTGAGAAGAGATTTACTCTGATAACAAAATCACTAGTCTCATAAGACAACATCATTTCTTCGGCCATTGCGTGTAAAAAGGTCCAACTTTTTCTTCCTTAAAAGGTTACCAAATACCATTGGTAATTTATAAAACAGTCGCGAACTTTGAGAACTTAGTTTTCCCTATGTCAAAATGATATCCAGAATATATTTGCTGATACATTTTTAGCCACACCAAGTTTTAGTGCACATAATTTAAGAAAAGCCTTTTTGAAAAGTTAATGACATAGTTATGCAGTAATGACACATAAAACGCCGTACGATACAAATCGACTTTCATTTTTTTTTTCATTTATTTTGTTCTCTTTTCGTCTTTATGTTCTTATGAAAATATATAAAAATTGCTTTTGCAACATTATATCTTCATCTCTTTTCGACAGAGGTAGCAGTGAGAAGACAGCTCTTACAACAAGAGTTTTAGTTTTCTTATCAGAGTTCAATTACTCTTTTGACAAGGCCATTTAACGCTTAACACTCTTTAAGAGTGAAATTCTAAGTCTTCTACTCTTGAACACATAACACTTAGGCTCTTGTAGAGTCTTATATGAGCTTATTAGCTGGGGTCTCCAACGCTACTACAGTTAAGCTACAAAGAGTGCAAATGGCTCCAAAGTATGACTCCAAAATTGACTTATCCGTGATTACTTTTATCTTAATTCCAACCATATTGCAATTTCTAAATGTATTAATGAAAATTATTTGCCCAATCATGGAAGTCGGGGAATTATTACCCTTACCATCTAAGTGCTCACCATATCTGGTGAGTTTTCCCCTATTCACCACTTGGGGAGGCGCTGAATTTCTCAATTATTCAAAAAATTAAGTAAAACCTTTAACTTAGGAGCAAAGTGCCACCATGCCGTAGGAAACTAAGGCATTGACTAACATTGTAAGTCAGATATATTTTTGTGCATGAAAACAACGTTGTTCTCGCTCTGATATAAGCCCCTTACTCTGATATAAGCCCCTTTTAGAGTTCAAAATTTAAGCAATTAATTACCCACCTTGACCGGAGTAAAGTCGCATAAGTCGAGATTCTGCTGAATCAATTATACATTTAATAGGCTAACCGTTAGTTTTAGTATTAAATCAAGGGAGACAAGACCGTTAAAATATCTCCAGTGCGTAAGTTTTCTTTTGTATCCCGCTGTTGATCGTCCGCTCAGCCTCTATCATACAGCAGGTCCTAGTTGTTTTGATTCCATCTGAAAGTTTTAATCCACAAGTGCCTGTGGCAAA
This sequence comes from Neoascia interrupta, assembly GCA_947623515.1. Taxonomy (NCBI): domain Eukaryota; kingdom Metazoa; phylum Arthropoda; class Insecta; order Diptera; family Syrphidae; genus Neoascia; species Neoascia interrupta. Next base: position 1,126,804 of record OX392463.1, read on the forward strand.
TATCAGACTCGGGTGAGCTTCAGTTCACATTTGTAACCACTTGACCGTGTGGCTTGAACGCCAGCCAGGCCTTAAATAATCTGTTTCTTTATTCGATTCCACAATTGTTGAAGTTCAAGCTTTTCCACTTCATAGGTAGTTGACCTCGAAAAAAGTGTTTAGCTGCCGATGACGATGACAACGTCGCTGGACGAAAGAGGCACCTTCCATGCGAACAATTGCGCGTTTGGGTGACCACATACTTAGCATAACTCCTCTAAGGAATGATAATATTTTAAGATGGATTGACGGATGATGTCAAACCATCACCAATGATATTTTGGATTTGCCCTCCCATCAAAAAAAAAAAAAAGTTGACTTCACGATGTTTCTACGTGACATATTTTTTAATTCGCCCAGCTTATGGACGCGCGATTGAGGTTGCTGTTGATTCGAAATCAGCAAAGACCTGGCATCATATAAGATTATAATAAGTCACAACGAATCTTCGCCTCTGTGCGAACGAGCAGAATGGTCGTGCAATGGCACTCATCACATTACAACCATAGATTAGCAGTGCTAAGTTAATGAACGTTGTTTTGACATTTATGCCAACATTAGGCTGTTTGGCACGATGTATTTGTTTAGTCTGTCGAAAACTAAGAAGAAGAGGCCACCATCATGCGGTTTGTGGCTTGCAACACAAAGTGGCGCTTTGCTCTTCTGTATGTCCATTTCTATTCAACTGCATTTTTATACCCTACCCAGGGTATATTAAGTTGGTTGTACAGTCTGCAACGCAGTGAAATAATCACCGTAGGTAGACCCCTAAGACCTTTTAGAGATATGAATGGGACCGACAGGAGAGTCTATTAAGCCATGTCCGTCCGTTTGTATGTGAACAACTTTTAGGCCTTAAATTTTAAGCTAGAAAGCTTAAAGTTGGTGAGTTGGCTGGAAGTCCAGTCCTTCAGATCAAGTTTAAATATTAGCTGAAGCCGCCCACAGACACGCCCACTACAGGCCTGTATGTGTTACCATCTCTAATTTTAAAAAATACCTTTTTCATATTTTAGCTATGCTTTTTTACCAAAAATGGGGCTGGCGCACTAATTTTTGGTATGTAACATTGCCTTGTAACTATCTTTGAGGTGGCAGAAAAAGTTTGGCCTTTTCATTGACCACGCCTACGTATTTAAGGGATTTTAGCTTAAAAAGACTGCTTTTCAATAAATATATGTATATGAAATTTGACAAAGTTTAAGATTTTATAACTTTTTTGTATATATAGTATATGCCTCCGCCCATTTTTGTGGGCGTGGCGTAAAAAAAATGGTTCTTTGAGTTAAAAAGGCGGAGTCTTAGGCCGAAATGTATGCAACTATCTAGTATAAAGCATTCAACAGTTCAATTTTTATATCCCACCGAATTTAAGGAGGCGTGGCAGTTACCTCTTTTGGTAGGGTAGAGTATTTTGCAATCCATTACAAACGGACTGAAGTTTTTACATACGCACTTTCCCACTTGTTTTTTTTATTTATTTATTTAATGCACCTGCAACTCGCACTCAGACGCTGTTTTAAATGAAGATGATTTGATTTAACACTGTTTGCTGCTTAAACCTCATTCCAATCCGACTCGTCAAGATCCTTCTCCATTGTGTCCATTATCCAGTTGATGTAGCTTGAAACCTCGGTAAAAACACCAGGATACGGTGCAATAGTACATGGCTTCCGACTCCAAGAAACTATACCAACTTGTGTTCCATTTACAATAAGAGGGCCGCCTGAATCTCCACTGCATTGGCCTTTGCCTCCTTCTTCGACTCCAGCACAAATATTGGTCAAGTGTGTTATCTGGTAATGAATCTGGTGGCACTCCTCCTTAGAGAAGACTTTCAATTCGACTTTTTGCAGATGTTTTTGGACATCCCCGTCCGACTGAATAATAATGAGACCTTAGCTTTAGTTGACAAGTTCCAAAAACTGTTTCAAATTCTTACCGCATTTAATCCCCAACCAATCAGAATGGCTGGTGTATTGCCCGGTGTGCTGTAGAACATCTTTGGCAGCCGAACAGTTTGAACGGGTTCTCCCAATCTGATTGGCTCCTGCATTCTCAACAGAGCAATATCATGTATGAATCGATTTGGTGGATCATAGCGGGGGTGCACTACTATTTTCGACACATTCACCACATTCGGTCCAGTGCGGTTTATTATTGTCACTCCGTACTGGATGTTGATCTCTTCGGGTTTTGTTTGCGACACACAATGTCCTGCGGTAAGGACCCACATGGGGTTCAAAATCGAAGCTCCACAAGAATGAGATCCACGCTTGGCGCGCCTCAATGAGGCTACGAATGGAAAGTCTTGTACGTCAGCATCTGTCCCATTTACAATGCGAGTGTTTGAGCCAAGTGTATAGCCAACGTGCAATAAGATCGAAAGAGTTAGTATCCCAAACGGTGACATGGTGCTATTGTACCACCTACTGCGTTGACTGTTCTTTATATCAAAACCGTGCACTGACAGTTCGATTGCGGCAGAGAGCGACCTTAAATATAAGTACCTGTGCCCAGTGGTATTGGTATTGTAAAGCTTCCGCCAACCACCCGATTAAAGGGTGCAACATCAAATCATGCTGGTTTATGAGCCAGTGTGTATCGTTTCCCTCACAGCACGCCGCAGTGTCAAATGTAACTGGGGGGTAATTACACCAAAGCTAGTTCAAGGCTTTATTCAAATCAGATGCGTAATTGCACATTTAATCACTCACGTGAATGCGCTTGATGGGTTACCTACTTAGGATAAAGAAAATAGTTGCAAAATGTGCAAGCGTGTCACCAGTGCGCTCAAACTTGGTGAATTTGAAGGTGAAGGGTAATCAAAAAAGAATGGTTCCAGCGGAGCTTCTAAGGGCTAGCTTTTCAGTGCGAGATCACGGAGTTTTGGCGCTGAACAGAGACGCTGGACTCCACTGAAAAAACTGGCTGTCCCTAAAATTCCGCGTTTGGGACAGGGCTGCAATATTCCGAAAAAATAAATATCACGGAGCTTAACCCTTTCACAAGCTTTTTGTGGCTTTGTCTGTTTATGAGCCGGTTCGTCTGCAGCATGCTTGAATTGCGAAGGTGATAGGGACAAGTAATTTTTATGTCTGGGCAGCTGCACAAACTTTTAAATCGCATACTGAGTCGACAGGTCAAAGTTAAAATGACATTACCTTAATGTAGACATGTAGATATGGTTTTGATATCATTCTGACGTCAATGATATGTCACAAGATTTGCATGTGCTTTTATTGTCATCAGATTTTACAAGTTTTTTAAGTCTCTTTTTTTTCCTTATAGAATCCACCCCACTTGTGACCGTGGGCAAGTCATCGGAAATTGATTCGGAAAACTTAAGCGAGGTAAATCTAAACGACTTTTCTACAGCCACCACTAGCACTGTCGATGCATCCGATGAAAACAGCAACAGCCTTCTAGAGCCTACGATTTCAACCGATAACTCAATTCTAAGCCAAGCTGCATCATCATTTTCGCAGCTGCCATCTGTGGCTTCATCTGTTTTCTCGACCTTTTCAAAGAAATTCAACGCGGCCTCAGGCAGAGACGACATAAATTCAAATCCAGCGCCGCAGCTGGACATACAACCGTTTGCCACTTCGTATGTTAGTCAGAAACAGCAGCCAATACAACCACCACCCACTGCGTTTGCGAGTAGCGAGCCACAACACTGTTCGACTCCTGTGAGTGAACCACAAACACCTGTAGAGCCACCAACATTCTACAGTCCGACAGAAGTTCAATCTGCTCCGATTGGAGCAGCTTTGCCACCACCAGCCGCTGGTCAGAACACCTATCGTATATCAGCTCGCAAAAAGATCTACGCTCCCATTCCTGGGCTTTCAGCGGCTCATCAGGAGCAAAACTTTCCACCAACCACTAGCACTTTCCTCCCTCCGGTAGGATTCGAAGCTTCACCTGTTCCCGTGTATGCAGAACAAGAGTCTAGCCAACCTGAGCAACGCAAGGCAGGAGGGCTATTTTCTTTAACAAATCTGGTTCCGGGTGTTCCGAGCGTTTTTCAGAACTTATCCGGACTTGTCCAATCAGCTACTGGCAGCCTTACGCAGAAGCCATCATCGCAGCAGCAATCAATCGATAGCTTTGAGGCTTTTCACGTAGAAACAAGTGGTCAGACACCATCGGCAAGTTATCCTCCTGCAGGTCCAGTCGATTTCTTTGGGCATCCTACGCAGCAATCACAAGTGCATTCCCATAAACCAGCTGATTTCTTTGCGCCACCAGTTGCAGCTGCGGCAATACAGCCCGGATCAACGGCTTCTAGTGTGCCAGTGTCAGCACCCACAACCTTAGCTCAGCCACTGTCACGACCACCATCTGCTGGCATTTTACCCGCTGGACTAACTCCAAAACAGGCTACTTCGGATGTCAAGCCAACTATAGAGACTGCACCTCTACATCAGCCACCTGATTCTTTTGGTCATCCACCAGCGCCAGAAGTGCCTGTCAAACAGGAGTCACCGCCTGAAAGCGGCTCACCATCTGAAGTTCCAGACTCGACTTCAATTCAACCGACCCTGCGGCCTCCATCCACTGGATCTTCTCTTGCCGGACAAGCCTCTTTGAACAGTACTGCTGCACCTCTTACTGTTGGCCAATCACCATTACCAGCGCCTCAGGTGCCTGACAAACAGTACCCTCCCGTCGGGAACTTCTTTTCGTCTGTAGTTCCAGGCTCAACGTTGCCGTCGTCAATCGAATCGACACCGCGACCTCCATCTACTGGCGCATATTTTGGCGGACAACTCCCTTTGACCACCGCAGCTTCACCCCTTACTGTTGGTCAATCACTAGCTCCACAAGGGCCTGTCAAACAGGATCCTCCCATCGGGAATTTCTTTTCGTCAATACCGCCACAAAGCAGTTTACCATCTGTAATTTCAGTCTCAACGTTTCCGCCGTCAATTCAAACGACACCGCGACCTCCTTCTACTGGCGCTTATTTTGGCGGACAACTTCCTTTGAACAGTGCAACTTCTCCTCTTATTGTTGCTCAACGACCACCACCAGCTCCACAAGGGCCTGCCATTCAGGACCCTCCCATTGGGAACTTCTTTTCGTCAATACCGCCAAAAACCGCTTTACCATTCGTAGGCCCAGAATCAACGTTTGCGTCGTCAATTCAAACAACAGCACGGCCTCCACCTTTTGGCGGACAACCTCCTTTAACTAATACTCCACCACTTCAACAGTCAAGCTTACCGCCTCAATTCAAACCACCATCTGGGGCACCTCCCACTTCTTCTTTCCGTCTGCAAAAAGGAACACGCCTGTATAAGAGTCCCTTTGCAGTTGCTCCATCGGACTTCACACAACAGCCAGTAAGTGGATATTCTCTAGCCGGCCCTCCAGGCCCATCATTACCACAAGGATTCGCAACTCCTCAAGGAACTTTTCCCCCATTGCCTCCTCCAACCGCACAGTTTTCAGCCACGGTATTAACCCCCACGCAGAACAGCACAGCTCCTGGGTCAGCCTCACTTCAAAACTTGTCTTCCAACCAACAACTCGATACTTTTGCTGAGCGATCACCAACACAAACAACGCCTCCCTTTGAGTTTCATCGTCCAACTGCGCCACCGCTAGAGTCGACTGCAATTGCCCCTGCGCATGCATTTAAAGCAGTCACTTCAGAGAAGCAGCAGACCTTCAATCTTTTCCAAACAAATAACGCTCAATCGACTCAGTTGCCGCCACCACCAGTTGCTGCATCTGAGACTGGAACGCAGTCTAGAGAAACAGCGAATTTTCCTCCACCACCACCGCAGAATTCTATACAGAACAACCCCAACTCTAACCCATATAGAAAAGGCCTTCAACCACATCATTCGCCGCTGCCCATTGCAGCGTCTGCCTCAGCCTTTTTCACTCCAAGTGATCAGGATTCCGGTCTCTTCAAACCTAGAACAACTGGAATTGTAAATCCAACGCCATCACAGTTGCCTGACTCGACGATCTTCACCCCAAGTGGGCAAAGTTCTAATCTGTTTGAGCCTATTGCCAGCAAATCGGCTGCAACAACTTTCAATTTAACCAATCAGCAGCCAAATTTTTTCAGGCCCATAGAAGCGCAGCAGACAGATTCACCAGCTGCTTTCGAGCCTCTTTTGACCACTTTGCACTCAAGTGATCAGGAGTTGCAAAGCAAAACAGCGGATAATACCACGACCGCTTCTTCATCCGAAGAAACTCCGTCTAATCCCAACGAACCGATTTCGACTCTTTTAAAAACAGTCGACGGAGAACCTGGCGAAGCTGCGTTAGTAGACGACACACAAGTTAGCGCGACCAGCAGTTTTAACCCCAGCGAAGAAGCTTCCATTTTCCAGCCAATTGCCACCGAGCCTAATAATCCGCAGCCAACCTTGGACTCTGTGTCATTGAGTTTTGCTACAAGTGGCCAGCCCACTGCCCTTTTCAAGCCGATTCCAACTGAGCCTGTAAACCCATCGCCGATTTCTGCATTTTTCTCCTCTGCTCCAGTCCTACAAGCCCAAACAGCAGCAAGTGTTTCCCAATCTTACTCGCAGCCTTCACCGATAACGTCGAGTACCTTCAGTCCAATTCCAGCTCCTCCGAGCTTCTCTTCCACTCCACCATCACTTACTGAAGCAAAACAGCAGCCCGCTACAGTTTCCAATTATTTTGCTACAGAAGCTTCTGTCTTGAAGCCATCAGTGACTCGTACACCCCCGACAGCGGCGAACTTCTTCAACAGCACCACTCCCCCTCTGCCAGATCCATTCTCGGCGGCCTACACCAAGGAGCTGCTCATCGGAAGTGAACAAGAGGTAAACACCGAACCATCTAAGCCGGTGGCCACTGAGCCACAAGCTACAGTCAAAATTGCTTCGCCATCCAAGTCACAGGAAAATACCGAATCACAGCAATCGGTGCCGAATTTGTTTCCGAGTTTTTTCGAACCGACGACAGCAGTGACGCCTGTCGATCCGTTTGTCAATCAAGCACCATCGCTTCCTGACCCGACATCATTTTTCGATTCAATCGCCCCGGTACCAAGTGTGGGAGTCGAGGCCCCCCCACCGGAGGACCCTAACAGCCAGCGTATACAAAACTTCTTCAACAATCCCCCACCGAAAGATCTCGATCCAGTCGGTGATCTTAACTACAATCTAGTTGGCAGTGGGCTTTCGGTGAAAAATTTGCAGATACGTTCGCTGACGCCGGCTTCGAACTTGGCCGAGCCGCCATCGTCATCGTGCTCAGAGTTCTCTGAGCTCAATAGTTCTCTGTCGGCTGCCAATAGGCAGCCTCGCGTACCAGCTGAGGACTCGACGAAGGTATCCCCCGAAGAGGAGGCTGTCTTCGAAGCTCCCGACAATCAAGACTTGTCCGAGGAGATAATAAATGAATTAAAGATGGCCAACATTGTCCTGGACAACAACACTCCTGTTTCCCCAACGAGCATGGTATAGACAGACTCGTTTTTCGCTCGGCGGGATGCTTTTCAAACCCTTTTTCCTCTTTCAGGTCTATAGACCGGCGGTTAAACATTGGTTTTACAAGCGAAAAATCGACGCCAAGAACGTGTGGACTCCGTTCTCGTATCTGGACTCGGCCCTGATCGAGGAAGGTTTACTTAATGGTAAGTACTGAATTGCCCGACCGATTCTTACTTTGGCCTGATGGCATTTGGTTTGTAGCTACAAATGAGGTGGCTGTCGAAGGCGGTCGCTATGATGTAAACATTTCGGAACGGATTAAGATCCCCGTCTATTGGGAAGGGGAACCAATCGAAGTGAAACGCTGCTCGTGGTTCTTTAAAGCAAGCGACTCAAAGTATGTTCCCTATGAGGAGGAAATCGCTGATCTTCTAGAGGAAGAATACAGAAAGGCTTCAGAAAGCTGCGAATGGCACAAGAAAATTCCCATCTCGGCTGGCGATATGGTGGTATTCCATGGACCTACGGTAATTGTGCATTTCCAACAGCAGCAACAGGTGGACTCGTGGGGTGGATCAACGGTAAGAAGTATTTGCATGTAAAACTATTTACCGTGGTGATTGTCATTTAGATAATAAGCACCTTCGTTGAAGGCAATCAAGACCTTTGTTACTTAGGATACGTTAGGATAAGTTCAGCACTTGCGTTTTCTTCAAGACAAAGTCGACATTCTGGAGAGTTGACTATTTTGATTTTAGAAAGGGGATCTTAACCGGTGGTGTCCTGTAAGGTATCCTACAAGGTTCCTCAAATCATGCCTGTTTGGATTTAGACAACTTTTGGTATTTTGGCCTCTCTTAGGCCTAGTGCATCCACCCAATTTGAAATGCATCTAGCATTCTCCCATTTTTTTTATAACTTCGTTAATCGCCGATTTGGGGATGGGGAAAAAGGTTCAGATCCCTGGAAAAGGGTTTCCGAGCCTTTTCTGGCTAGTAAGTCGGCTTAAATAAATGCTAAGACCTTCTCGTGTGAGTTGTCTGAAGTTGAGGACCCTGAAAAATTAACTTGATGTGTTTGAACGATCGTTTGAGGGGGCTCTTTGAAGTCGTGCTATTGCAGGGAGTTTTTTGCAGGGAGTCAAGCTTCTCGCAGTTTGTACGCCAAGAGGCTCTTTTTGATCTTCGTAACTCTAGGTTATATGTGGTTAACAGGGATCTGTATTATTCCCATTCCCCAGTGCTTTATTTCCCAGTGCTTGCCCAGTTGCTTTATTGAAGAGCTTCCTCACTCCTTTCCGCATAGTTTCTAAGGATTCATTCCAGCATAGTACGCATTTTTTACCACGGTGCGCTTAACCTTGCAACTGTTAAGGATGAGAGAATGATGTCGTTAAGCTAATTCTGTACCCACTCTGCATCGACTATTGTTAGTGCCACCGCCGGCATAAGGTCAGCCTTAATCGCTAGGGTTTCGCGATATGTTCTGCAGTCTCTAAGCTTTTTTTCATATCTGACCGGCACGCGTGCTCTGTGCTGCGTCTTAGTCTTCTTTGAACTTTATATGCATTTGGTCGGACAAAGATTCCTCATCGGATACGTGCCAAAGGTCTAAAACTTCATCTCTTATACGGTTTCTAAAAGCTTGTTACCTTTATTTAGACTTTGAAGATTATTATACCATAAATAAAATCTAGAAGTGACTCGGCTGCCCCAAACTGTGTGGTGTGCATTGGCGTCGCAACCGATGATAATGTGATACTCGCTCTTGCCGCAGTACTGGACGAGTTCCTGCACTGCTTGGAAGGTTATTTTAACGCCTACAGTTCTTGATCAGTCCTAAATTTGAAGCTAATAAAATTTAGGTCACGCCGCAAAACCATAATGATAATCTCTACGACAAGTCTTGTTAAAGTCCCATTTTTTGCAATATCGGTGTATTCTACTTATGGCAACATAAATCCAAGTTATCGCCTCATGGCTCTATGCTTAAGGACCGTAGCAAGCAATTTTCAAAAACTTAGTGCCGCTTATTCTACGACCAACTATTCAGTGTCGGTCGTCGGCATCAAATATCCAACTTAGTGTTGGCTTGTTGGTTAAAGTTGAGGTGGCGCCACCAGCTGTACGACACGAAGCGCGGCTTTGTTGAGTGCCATATTTTGAGCATCTGCAAGTCATTCGTATTTCTTTTGTCTATCGTTTTTCGGTATTCGATTGGGAAGTAGCTAATAGCAGATTATTTTCATTAGCTGTATGACACGTAGCGTCGCCTTGTTAAAGTCAAACTTTTTCCCAAACGGTAGTAATATCGTCATAAATCCAAGTAATTACTAAATGAAAGTTGTGGCTATCGCCTTAAAAACTTTTTTAAAAACTAAACATAAAGTTTTTCTAAAATTCATAACAAATCGTTTTTTTTTTTTGCACATTACTAACTCATAACATGCCATTCAAGCATTCTAACACAATTCCCATCCCTGATGGTCAAACATCAGCTTGATTCGGAAAGTTTTCTCTCCTTTATACAACAGCAAACCACAACACGACCACGAGTTGTTAAGCGTGATTTGGAGGACTTCACCATCGAGGAGGGTGAATCACACAAGGTCGATCATCTGCTTTACATGGTTCATGGCATCGGATCAGCTTGTGATCTTAAGATGCGTTCAGTTGAAGAAGTCGGTACGTATCGGATGCATGCTTGCATTTGTAGATCTTATTGTAATTTCGTTGCCCAGTTGACGAATTCCGTGGCATCGCCTTTCAACTGGTCCAATCACACTATAAAAACTCTGTCGAGAATGGCTATGTCGGTCGTGTAGAAGTCCTGCCGGTGTCGTGGCACAGTGAACTCCATTCCGATGAGTTGGGCATCGACGAAAAGCTAAAATCGATAACACTTGAATCCATTCCGAAGCTCCGCAACTTCACCAACGACACTCTGCTCGATATTCTCTTCTATACCAGTCCAATGTTTTGCCAGAGGATCATGAACCATGTGACAGCGTCCATGAATAGCATTTACATAAAGTACAAACAACGACATCCAGATTTCGATGGCGGCATATCGTTGGCGGGTCACAGTTTGGGTTCGCTGATTTTGTTCGATCTGCTTTGCCATCAGAGGCCACACAAGGAGAACGAGGATCAGAATATGGTTGGTTTTCGCGACTGGCTTTTGCCGACAGAGTGACTGAGGTCTTTTGTTTGCAGGAGAATCCTGATGAAATCACTCCAGGCTTTCCTGTTGACTCCAATCAACTGAACGAAGATGCAGCGAAACATATCAGCTATAAGATGGGACCAGCTGGTACAGGTCAGCCATTTATAAGCTATCCGCAGTTGATATTCCAGCCGAGGACGTTTTTCGCCCTTGGCTCACCGATTGGTAAGTGGGGGAGTGGTAGTTAAAAACAAAGAATGCAACATGTTTTGGAATCTTAGGTATGTTCGTAACAATCCGTGGAATCGACAAACTCGGCCTAGACTTTCGTCTACCAACGTGTCAGGGCTTCTTTAACATTTTCCATCCCTACGATCCGGTGGCGTATCGCCTCGAAGCTCTCGTAAATCCCGACATGAATGGCATCCCCCCGGTGCTCATTCCTCATCATAAGGGCAGGAAACGAATGCACTTGGAGCTGAAGGAGACGATGACTAGAGTAGGCGCCGACCTTAAGCAACGCTTCTTCGACACCTTTAAGACAACCTTCGACACTGTAAGTTTCTTGAATCCGAAACCGAAACAACCCGACGCAAAGGAAATGGAACGAGAGATAAACAAGGTAAGTCCTACTTAACTAACACCTGCTGTCGATGCAAACTCAATCCCATACAGGTTCTTGAACTGCAGGCAAGCCAAGAGCAGCAGTCTGCCCCATCCACGTCGAGGTCCCGCCTTGACTCAAACTCCTCCACTACACATTCGGAAGCCGATATCGTGGAGATCGACTTACCGCTGGGCAAACTGAATGACTCTAGGCGTGTCGATTATGTCCTGCAGGAAGCTCCACTCGAATTCTTCAACGAGTACTTGTTCGCGCTTAGTAGTCACGTCTGCTATTGGTAATAAAAGCTTTTCTTTCACTAAAACTTCCTCGTACGACAACGAATGTTGTTTCTATTTGCAGGGAGTCCTCGGATACGATTCTGTTTGTTATGAAAGAGATCTACAGCGGAATCGGCTTCAGTCCAGACAGCCAAGTACCCCAGCAAACAATGACAATCGAACGACCTAGCTCGAGTGGCAGCGCAACGCAATCGCCTACGAGGTAAAGAAGGGCGATCTATCTCAAAATTTCAAATTTTAAAGAAATCAATTAAAATATCTATTGCTATATGTTTGTCCAATTATTTTTTTTTATCACAAGGAGATGTATGTAGTTTTGGAAGGCGATATTTATTACTACTTTGAATGAAAAAAATATATCCTCGTTGTTGTGTTTATCCGTTTTTTTATCTATTAAATAAATATATGTATATTAATTTGCAAATTGAAGTTTCTTTGCGTAAAAAGTCTTATTGGCGCCTTGCAGGTCTAGCTTCTGTGGCTTGCCATCGTCCAAACCCCATATCTTTGCTATTTTTTACACAGTCAGACTTTTTATACCTTATCCCATACGAGTATTTAAGTTTATCACATAGTTTGTAGCACTGTGAAATAGTAATGGTAGACCCCTAGGACCTTAAGGTTATATAATCGAGACCGAATTCTGAACCGTATAAGCCATGTCCGTCCGTCCGTCTGTATGTCACACGTTTTTAGGCCTTAAACTTTAGCTAGGAAGCTGAAAATTGGCGCACAAGTTTATTGTTATCCGAAGCAGTAAGTTTATCCCACTGTAGTAAAATCCCACAGACACGCCCACAATCGGTGTAAACATGAAACTATCTCCAGAGCTTTTATAATCTCCTGTTTATTGTAAGATACTTAAAATAAAAATGAAATCGCTTTACCTCCCGTAGTGGGCGTGGCATCGATTTAAAGGGTAATTTTTCAAATGCATTTTATTGTTTCAAAACGACAAAAAAAAATATTTAATTTATTAAGTAGAAAACACTTAGGCCACAGTAGAAATAAATAGGCCACGCCCACATTTGAGCGCAGAATTGAAAAAAAACTCAAATCTTGCAGAAACCCGTAATTTCGACTGGCCTGAGCATTGTTGATAAACGGCGAACGAATCTCCTGGTTCTTTCTCCTCCTCTGAGCATCAATTTCAAAGAGTGTGGCCCGTATTCAAGGTGCTTTGTCGAAGGTCCTGTAAGGACTGGTGCATATCAGCAGCCGGAGAAGAAACTTCCTCCAACTCCCGATACAGGCCCTACATTCTCCGTTCTTGAACCTGGGCGTACTTCCTCTCAGAGAGATATTCCAATTCCAGGAGAGGAGCTTTTCATGTCTATTGTTCGAGGAGCACTTCTCACATGCCTTGTATACCGCTTTCTTTTCACTAATCACTAGTTTCACCTCATCTGACCAACACCATGTTTCTTTGACCTGTTTGAAGTGGCCCTTTGAAGTTCCTAAGAGTGATTTGTCCTTCTCAATGCACGTTCGTTGCCCTCCTCCCTGCTGCAAGTGATCAGGTCCCTGCTTTCCTTGATGAACATTGTATTAAGCACGATAAGACCATATGACTTGCAAACGTTTAGGATATCTTCACCAGAGCAGTTCATAGCTCCATACCCCAGTCCACCATGGCAGTCTTTATAGTCCTCATTGGATTTCCTGACATATCCGTTCAAGTCTCCGCCTACAAATAAATTGGGATCGCCTTGTTGAGATTATGAAAGTCTATCCAGAATGCAGTTTCTTCTAGAGGGAAAGTCTAACCCTCTGCTCGCACCCAACTTGGGGTGCGATATTCTAACGCTAACTGACGATATTCCACACCTCACCTTGCATCACCAGCTTAAGAGATATCAACTGGTCACTTGGCTTTGAAACATTTAAGATACCCAACACCCGTAAGTGTTATTAATTACTAGTAAAGAAGCCTGTCGTAGGACAGGAACATTGCGGTACACATCGATTAAAATAAAAAATTACCCTGAGCTCGACGCATTTTGTGGCCAACCCAACCATACGCGAGCCAAACACTCTCGTGGTGATCTACCTATACTTTGTCCATTTGAAATTATGCAGTACAGGCCTTATCGAAGAGCTTAAATCTGAGTTACCCTGCCAGCTATGTTGTTGCCAGCTCCGATGCTTTATCGGAGCTTTTTGCAATTTCATAAGAATGTAGTACAGGAATCCTCGACAATTATTTCTGTCACAGGACTAAAAGGGTTACCTTTGCAGTTAAAGTGAGATACATACAGCCTATCTTCCCTGTCTGCGCATTTCAAAGGGACAAAGTATAGTCACATAATTTGGACTTATTTAACTTTTCACATTTCACTTTTTACTTTTTGCTTTTACCTTTTTACTTTTAACTTAAAATCATATGCTTCACCTTTATAAAAGAAGCTCCTTTTTCGGTATTAAAGAATAGAAGAATATAATTTTCCGGTACTACATACCAGGTAAGGAACTCCAATGAGCCCAAAAAATTCTGAACGGAGTGGAATCCTTTATAAAGGTGAAGCATATAATTTTTCGGTACTTCCCAGGCCAGGAACATCGATGAACCCAAGGAATTCCGAGGAAGTGGGCAGAAGCTGGAGGGGTTCTTAATAAAGGTAAAGCAATGAGTTTTTCGGTACTAACAGGCTAAGAAAACAAATTAACCCAACGAATACTAAAATGAACCCAAGGAATTCTGGAAGAAGTGGCCAGGAGCTGAAGAATTTGCGGTACTACCGGGCTAGGAACTGCAATGAGCCCAAGGAATTCTGGAGGAAGTGGGCAGGAGCTTGTGGAATCCTATATAAAGGATGGCATTTTTCGGTACTACCAGGTTAGGAACTTCAATTAACCCAAAGAATTCTGAAGGAAGTGGGCAGGACCTGTTGAAATCCCTTGTAAATGTGAAGTATACCATTTTTCGGTGCGAACAGATTAGGAACACCAACGAACCCCAGGAATATTCCAATAAACCCAAGAATTCTGGAAAAGGTGGGCAGGAGCTGAAGGATCCGGTGAAGCATATGCCTTGGTCGAAACTTCACTCCCCCTCTCTCCCCAACAACCTTCAAAAGGGATTAGAACCCAATCTCCAGTTGAGGTACTAGGCCCCCGGTGTTCACCACGGGGAGGTGAGAGTAGGAGTTAATAGACAGAGCTGGGTTTAAAAAGCTGTGGATGCTTGCATCCTCTTAGGTTCACATGTTTATCCTTTGACTACCTTTCCAATCCAGTAATGCCAAACTCCTAACCGGGTAATTAATACGTCAGAAGCGATATTAGCCGATGCCACGTTTCGGTTCCTTTTAGTCAATTTACAGTTCATAACATTATACATTTTTAAGATTTAAAAATAATAATAAAGTGTCACTTTTATTCACCTTCCTGACTTCCTTTTTTATTCGACAACTCTGTAGTGTTGATCGCGTTTAAACTAATTTTAAAATGTTTATTAAGCCTCAATTTCTCATGACCAATTGCTTCGATGTCCGAGGCACTTAGACCTTTTATTATGTTGCCCATTATGCTAACCTAAAATGAAATATTTTTGGCTTACATCCTTTTGGTGGTAAGCAAAATTTCCACTTGTCGATGCATTGACAGATTGACAAAACGTAAGCCAATTCAAATGCGCACTATTTCCCTTTGCCAGTTTTTCAAAATATCTTAAAAATTCGTCGTTTGGCAATCGACAGGTGGAAATCTGGCATAAAATTTTCATCGCTAACATCAAGTTTTGACCAATTTGAGGGATGGCCAAAGGCATCGCTCTGAACGGCTAACTGCGCAAAAGCTCGAATCCTATCCGCAGGGCAATTTTCTAGGTCTCCAATCCATTCAGCTGCGAATCTATAGATACTCATCTCTAATATATTAACATCATAACAAAAAAAAGTTTTAAGTTACCTGAATGCATCGCCCTGAATAGCAGCTATCTCGGATTGGTTAAGATAGCAGACTATCTGTCCCATCGCCATTAAATCGTACTCAGAATAGGTATAGGGCTTCTTGTTTGACCATTCACTGCAGACTTTTTGTGCAATGAGATTCAGTTGTTCTTCGGAGAAGCCTCTTCTAATGGATCCAAATGCTTTGACCACCTCCACAACATCAAAGGTAATGTTGTGTAAGTCCTCCAATGGGATACCCGTCAAGAGGTTGCCCATTTCCTGGTAAACACTTGGCGATATATTCTCTAGTCCATCGTTGGACTTGAAATAAGACAAATATTAAAAGATTCTCATCTTTAAAAGTGCCCTTACAATTTTAATTAGCCTCCATATGTTTTCACTTGAATTCCTGTCGACCTGGTTCCTACCGATTTCTATAATGCATTGTTCCAGCTTTTCCCAGTTCAGGAACTTTATTTCTCTATCCCCACGAATCGAATTGCAGTCGAACGCTGATGTGTACACACAAAATGTGGTTAGCAACGAAAGTAAGACACAACTCATGTTGGATAAAAGGACGAGAATGGCTATTGCACAATGAAATCGTGCAACTTGAGGTGAAAGGTTGTCCCAGTTAGCAGTCGTAATTGCATTTTGAATATGCAATAACCACAACTTTAAATATGCATTACCAACTTCACGTATCGGGGTCTAGTGGTTATGTGTCAGATAAAATTGGATTTAATTCTCGACTTTGACATTTTGAAAAATAAATCTGACTGCGGAAATCCACAAACCATCAGAGAGTAAAACCTGTTAAGAAATGAACCCTTAAGCAAAAATGTGTAGGCCCTGAAATATTTATTCCTTTTTCGGCTATTTTCCTTATTAAATCCGCTCAGGCCAAACAAAAATCTACCACCAGCGCGGAAACTATTCCCTTGGTCAACATTGTACGATGATCCATGATCCTCCCGACGTCTTCCTAATCGAGATTGACAGCAAATAATACAGAAATTTAGATGCAGGAATAATCACCATCAGGTAGCTTCTAAGCACTTAATAACCATTTATTCAGATGCAAACCTTTGTGGGATCGCTTTCACAGGCTGAATGGTCTGGGCAGGGTAAATAAAGGTGATTCTGTTGGGTAGTTTAACATGTCGGAAAAGAAGGGAACAAGGCTGCGGAATACTTGGCAAGACAAGTAATACCAGAACTTTTCACAGGACCTGAGCCGTTCTGGCTATGAAAAAAGAGAACACAAACTTAGGGGAGAATTCAGAAAAAGGTGGCAAATAAAACAAGTTAAGAACTGAACAGGCCTAAGAAACATTTAGGGAGTTATAAATTGAAGAGAATCAGGGCATGTATCGGCCTGAGTAAAAATAAAGGGGGATTCCAAACTCAGAGTACCACTTCGCAGGTTTTTGATTTATTCAATGAGAGCCAAGCGACCCTCTGTATTGTATCCTCGGTTCTCAACCTTAAAAGGGTAAAATGTCTGGGAGCAGTTAGATACCCATAGTGAGATACCCACATGAGACCCACTTCTCGTTCTAAGAATCACACAGGGACTTAAACATGAGCCTTACCCTTAAATTTAATTTAGCAATGTGTTTTTGTGCGAAGGGAGCTATAACGAGGAAACAAACCTCTTCAAGACTAAGTTCGGGGCAGAATATACCACTTCCTCACAGTGTAGTACGCCTAACTTAGGTGTGGTTAGGTTGTCCCCGCGTGGCTGTCCCCGCTAGGCAGCGACACACACACACCAGACCAAGGAAGGTCCATTGCGGGATACCACTGGTAGGACCGGAGTTACCAGCCTGAGGACTTGGATGATAGCTGCCCGTTTTGGGTGAAAAAGCTCTAGTCAACCAATAGCGGTGTAAGCCTTTTCCAAAGATCATCAATCAGTGCTAAATTGGTAAGGGACTTTAAGGGTTAAGGGTAAATGAAGCTATGGTCTATCGTTTCGCTATATACCACTGTCACCAGAGTTGAGGGTTTCAGTAAGAGATTTCCTGAAGAAAAGTGTCTGGAGATTAATGGACTCCAGATAGGAATTCGCCCCGAGGATGAGAGGGGAGGGGTGGGACGTCAGTGAGAAGTAGTTCTGAATGAGAAACAGGGCAAGGGCAACCGATTTCAGTACAGATCCGTGCCTATTGCTCCTTAAGTAAGGGGTAACCGATTTCAGTATGAACCCCTGCTGGGGGAGAATTCTTATGCAAGACGCTAATGCAGGGTAACCGTCTTCGGTGTAAAACCATACTAAAAGCGACTTAGGTTACAATTTACTCTCGGTGGAATGGAAAAGATGTGTTTAACCGAAGCGGTATGAACCCGTATACAAGGGGAGGATATATACCGGTGTTCCCGTGATGGCGGGAAGGTGAGGGCAACCGAAGCGGCATAAGCTATTCCAGTCCTGTAAGGGAAGACCTTGTAAGGGAAGAAATTAAAGAGCAATCTAATCTCGTACCAGGGGGGAATTTGTACCCGTGTTCCCGTACGGGCGGAGAAGTGAAGGCAACCGAAACTGTAAGAGCCCGTACCAGGCCAGTCCTGTAGGGAAAAACCTTGGGGTGGAGTGGGGCGGCAGGAAAGAGTATTAGCAGGATTTGGCGTTTGCTCTAGGTGTTCCACGATTGAGTTCCCATATAGTGGAGGGGTGGGTACTGTGGTTCATCAATTAGGCGTTTAGCCAATTTTGCCCCGGAGATAAAGCTCATTATCCTCTTTAAGTCGAGTCTGGCTAGATCGTTTAGATCTTTAAAGAAGTATTCACCCATAGTTTTCCTTCTCAAACTCATAAGGGCGGGACAGTTGCACAGGAGGTCAACCATGGTTTCTTTCTCCTCCTTGCCTCTGCAACTTCTACAGAAATCGTTCAAGGGAGCACCAATGTCTTCTGGTATGTCGCCCTACCAGACAATAGTCTGTGCGAGGGCACAAGTATCTTTTTTAAACTCATTCTATTAAAGGAGATGAGTCTCTTTGCTAAAAAACGCCTAACTTAACTTAACAAGACGAAAATTGTAGCGCCCACACCATCGACCATACCCACTTTTATCGTGGTTTTTAAGTTTTTAAAATTCTTATTTATGTTCACTCTGAATAGAAAAATATTGTATAGCAATGGATATAAATTTCCCTAAGTTTGTTCCATAAAAAGTCTTGAGCTCCGTCCAAAGTGGGAAACGCCAAAGGACATTTTTAGAAAAAAGGCTTAATGTCCCACTTTTAACACATTTCCACTTGGTTCAAAAGAAATAAAATTGTAGGATTTTGATCTTAGTCCACTCCCATTTTTGGGGGCGTGGGCCATACAACTAATTGAGACTTACAACGTATGAATTCAGGTCAAAAAACTTTCAGATTACTGAGTTAATAGGGTAGGTTATTCAGAAGTCCTTTATAGACGAAATCTTGCACATACTGAATGACTTGTTTTATTTTGTTTTACATATTCTGTCACCTTTTATGAAATAAAAGAAATTACACGTAATATTATTATTATTTTTTATTTATAAATATAACTGCAATTTCCTAGAATATTTATTACAAATTTTATCTATAGAATATTCATGCTTATAATGATGATTTCGCTATTATTAATGTTTACTCGTGCTTAAGGATACCTTTTTTTAATTTAATATACAGCCAACAAGAATGACTTGTTTTTGGAGCTACCAGCACTCAGGTGTTTTTGATTCTTTGGCATGAGTCTGATACTTGTATCGCTACTTGTATGTTTATTGTTAAATATTAATTTTACTACCTTTGCTAGGACTTTGCTATTCAACTTACAACAAACCCTAATACTAGTGTGTTAAAATTACGAATTTACAATATTTGTGTTATGGATTGCATATGTGTCCGCTAAAAATAAAAAATAAAACAAAAGCTCTTCAGAACTTGTCATCAACAAGATCTCCCATTGCGTCTACTCCTATGTTAAGCATTGGCTTGTCCATGATCATCATCGGCGATGACTTGTTATTGGAGGACATTCCAAAAGACTGCATGTCCAGGCTTAACGCATCGTGGGATTGATGCTGCGACTGTTGATTGTGAGAGTGATGCGCCGACGCATGATGATGATGCAGATGCATGTGCACCTGCTTGTCGTCCATGATGGCTTGGTCCAGATTGAGAATGCACTCGGCCTTGAAATTATCTATTGTGAATTGATCCACGTTAAGGAACTTCATTTCATCGTATGTGGACGTTGGTGTGTCGAGATCTAGAGGGTGGCTGATTGTCGTGATGCTGTTGCCAGACATATTGTGTTGGGTGGGTGTTGACCGAGATACCGGAGGCATTGCATTAAGCGCTGGCGCTGGAGGATATGTCGACCATTCCATTGATAGACCCCCACCTCTCTCGAGACCCATGTGGTCGATGTTCAGATTGAGGAATATGTTTGGTGACATTCGGGACGGAGACATTGAACCAAAACCTACTTTGGGCTCATTGTCTAAGGAATTCGATGACTGTGGTGGTGTGTCTGGCAGAAGGGTGTTACCTTTAGGACAATAGAAATGTTTAAAATGAAATTATTCGGTTTTGCTTGGACTTGCCTAGTGTACCATCCAACTGGGTCATCACGTTGTCATCATAAGGAGTGTTGTTAAGGTCACATTCTCCGCTGTCCTTGGACGTGCCCTTTTCTTGTTTTCTCCATTTGGCCCGACGGTTTTGAAACCAGACTTGTACACGTGCTTCGGTCAAATCGATTCGAACGGCGAGTTCCTCTCGAAAAAACACATCAGGATAGTGGGTTCTTTGGAAAGCACGCTCTAGTTCCTGCAGTTGTAGTGAGTTAAATGTTGTCCTGTCGAAAAGAGGGATATTTAAATTATTTGTTTAAAATAACAGAAAATTTAATATTTAACTTTGTCGAGTTGGTCGAGTTCACTGTGCTTAACATCTATTTTAACCTTAAGAATTTTTTATAAATTGACGAGAGGTACGAACCGATTTTTCCAACTGAAATGAAAGGATAATAATTTCAGTGGAACGTGGCAACTCATTCATCCGAAATGATTGAGTCACAGAGTGTGACTCAGAGTGTGTCGGACTACTCTGCACCAGGTCCCGGGTTCGAATCAAAGCCAGGGAATACAAACTTTATTTTTCACGGTCCCACCTCCGCGAAGGTCTGACAAACCGTCAGAGAGTTTGTCGCCTTCATGTGTATAAGAACATACGTGGAACAGCAGGCATGGATGTAAGAGGTCAGTCGATAGCTCCTCTAAAATGCCAGTAATTTTTAGGTCATGAGATAAAAGGGTTTATTTAAAGTTTTACGATTTGGCACTGACTCGAAAGTAAAACTCAATAAGCTTAGAATTATAGACGCATTTCTCAATCCTTTTATCGTATATGCTGTGGGATATTTTGAACAAAAAAATTGGTTTGTGCGAATGGAACTCTAACGAGGAAACAAACCTCTTCAAGACTTTGTTCCGGGCACAATAGACCACTTTGTCACAGTGCAGTACGCCTGACTAAGGTGTGGTAAGATTGCGTCGCAGTCCCCGCTAGTCAGGGACTGCGTTAATAAAGACAGTGTTAATAAAAACCGTAGTTGGAATGACCACATATTCGACGTCGCCAAGAACGCTGCGAAATGCCTAGGTTTTCTCAAAAGATGTAAGAAATATTTCACCCCTTCTGATTTGGCTATTTTATATAAGGCCTACATCCGCCCCAAGCTGGAATATAATTCCCACGTCTGGGTTAGTGCTCCAAAAACAGCATTGCACCTGCTAGACAGGATACAAAAACGGGCGATAAAACTGTTTGGAGACAGAAATATTGCGTAGTCAATTGACTCATTAGAACATCGATGTGGGCAATGTCTCTTGCCTTTTACTGTTCTATCGCTTTTTCCACAAACAGTGTTCCATCGAAATAGCCAATTGCATTCCGCCCCTTAAGACTTTCAACCATGATACTCGCCAAAGATCGAATGCACATCAGTTTACCCTAGAGCCCACTTTCGGACGTACAGTCATGTTTAGAAGTTCCTTCATAAGCCGCTCAACGCGAATGTGGAATGTTCTCCCACGTTCAGTCTTTCCGTCACGTTACAACCCGCAACTGTTCAAAACATGAGTGCATCGGTACCTCTCCTTCTTTTCCTCTTTTTCTAATCCTTTCCGCTCGTGAGATTTGTAACATTAAAAGGGTAGCCAATCCCTTAATTCACGAGTAAATTATAAAAAAAAAGAAGGAAACCAACATAACCTTACCACACCAGCAGCACTAAGGTTTTATGAGAAAAGGGGGAAGAACAGTCGAAGCTCGCGTTTCTAGCAGTTCTCACACCGGATGACCCTTGTACTTTAATTTAAGTAAAACCAAACCGAAACATCCAGCTGAATGGTGTTTGGATCCCTGAAACTGGAAGGCTTTCCATTCTCCATAAGTGGGTAAGTGAAAACCTGCTTCAGATTTAATGTATAGCCAAAAAGGCTGCGAAGTGCCTTGGTTTGCTCAGAAGGTGCAAGAAATATTTTACCCCGTCTGATCTGGCTATTTTATGTAAGGCACATATTATTCAAGATTCAACTGTATCCTCGTGGTAAGGGTTTAATTGTAGGTTTTACTTATAACTTATAAGCTCGAGTTTCTGATTGGCACCCGTTTCTGGGTTCTCCATTGCTACCTTAGAGGGTGTTCTTATTGCTCGGCACATGTTGACAAGCGTCTATACCTACCCATTACATACTTAAGTTTAAATATAAAATAATTACTACGAGGTAAATTTTCAAACTAAAATTTTTATTACATCACGCCCACGTATACGTAGTTTTTTCTTATGTATTTTCGTATATACCTTAAGGGATGAACCTACTGCTTCTAAGCAGTTCATTGCGTAGCGTTGGCTTATTCCCTACCCAAATGAGCACAACCCACCACATGTACAGAAAGGACACCCTTGATCCTTGACAATATCGGTCTTATTCATTCTGTTGTGAAACCATTCTTGTAAATTTCAAAGTAGGTAATTTTACGCATTAAGCTTCGTCAAAACAATAAATAGACTAGACATGAAGTACACATACAATGTTGTACATCTACTTAAGTCTATATAAGTAAGGAGTAAATATTTATGTACATAGCTATGTAAGCATATTTATAGGTCTACCTTAAGCTCTGCACCCTCTTACCTTTGATTTTATTATTCGTGTTCTTTTTTTCATTATGGTAACACCTATTTTTCCAATAATCTTTCCCAATCGATATTGAAGTTGTTTTCAGTATCTTTCTCGCTAACATGAGCGCGAGCGAAGTGCAATGAACTGAATTCTAATATGTTGATACAATGACGGTGGAAGCCAGACTATGACAGAGAAGGTGCTTCGTAGTTCTGACTGACAGGTAATGATTTGGTTTTAGTTTTCTTCGCAAGTGGATCTCAAGTCTTAAAAGCGAAAGACATCTTTAAAAATATGCAATACATAAAAAACCTTGATATTCAAAGCAGGTACATAAAAATAGAAATTTAAAACCTTCAATGCAATTCATTTTTATACACTAGCCCGGCGGCTTATTAATTTGTACTAGGGTCGCTCGGTGGTCAAAATTCCACGATTTAAAAAAAATCGATTGAGATGATGATGCACCACCTATAGAATTAAAGAAATAACCACAATAACCTTATTAGTCTTAGACATGCACTGGATTTCAAGAGCAATCTTCTTGCTTGCAGTAAGCAAGATGAAGCATTGTCATGTGCATTCTTTAATCTAGTTCTGGGGATGATGGTGCGTATAGAAAAGGTTGGCAGGGAAGCGCACTATCTTCAACAGGTCCCTGCAAATATTGGGGTACTCGGACGATATGGTCATCATCTCAACCGTGCATTGACGGCAATTGAAGAACAGGCGAATTTGTTTGGTTACGAAGTAAACCAGGATTAAACTAAGTTTGTAGACATGTTTTTAACAAAAAAAAAAAAACATTTATCTTCGGATACTTAGGACAAATCTTAAAGTAATTTAAAAAAAAAACTTTGAGGTAGTTAAGGACTTCATCTGCATCAACTCTATGAATGACACCCTAGTGGTAGAGATTCGTCCGAGAATACCCCAAAAAACCCGTTGCTATATCGGTTTGGCAAAAAAAAAAATGGGTTCAAAACTTCTCTTACGAAAGACAAAGTGCACTACAAAACCCTAATTCTGCCGTTCTGCTTAATTGTGCCGCCTGCTAGACGATAAGCAGAAAAGGAAAAATTATTCTTGGCTTTTTCGAGAGAAAAAATTGTCTCGATAGTCGAGATAAAAATAGTATATAGTCCTCTGATGGGCGAATAAAGAAAAAGATACAACCGCGAACTCTATACGCTGGCTGTCGCTGCACCAAGATGTGGATGCAGTTCAAAAGGCCAAAACACGAAGGGAGCCCGTGACAGACAGTGATAGATTAGTCACACTTAGTTACATCTGGATGATGGATGGCGTGGCTATTTGGCCTCTGGACAATATTACAAAAACCATAGAATGAAAAAAAAATCTTCTAGTTATAGTTAAAATTAATATCATTGCAAATAAAAAAGTCGAAAAGTTTCTTGGGTCACAGCACAATGTAAGATTTGTGCTGGGTTCACATAAACGTCTGGTCCATTACCGTTGCAACGGCAAAACCGACAAACTTGCACGACAAGGATCAGAATTAGAACCCCAACATTCAGCAAAGCTTCAATGGATCAAACTCCCACTCTGTGAGGTCAGAAGGCGGGTGGAAAACAGAATCCGTATGAAGGCAAATGAAATTTCAAGACAAATGTACCCTAAAAATAAAAACTCCCGAGCTAACACGCTCGTCAAAAGCGACTCTGTCATTATTGGTAGGTATACTTAATGGTTACGATTTTCTGAGACATCATGTTATGAAATAAATTTCTCGGCAACGAGGACATCTGCAGCGGATGTGGTGATGAGTGGCCCAGTCTAAGTCAGTTAAGGCAAATAATTTTAGGAAGATACTTCTTCCACGTAGCTCAGAACTTTCAAATAACCGTTCCTTCTCTTCTAAGTATGTCAAAGCATCAAGGTGTTTAATGGCACTTTACACGGCGTAAGAAGAAAATTTGTCATCCAAACAACAACGATGTTCTTCCCTCACTGGGCATTATAATGGGTCTCCATAGACAAAGTGTGATGAGGCGCAGGCCATCTAACCTTCATCAACCCAACAATCTTAGGTACAGCTTTCTAATCCTTTTCTTGATATGTTAAAAAAAAAATTCAATTGCCTTGTTTCTTCTATTGTGACACGTCTGGCAACCCACCCTCAAGAAATATACAAAAAAAAAAACTTCGGCTGTGCAAAGCCGATAGTGTTTATAAAATATGAAAGTTTAAAGAACCTGCGGTACCTATATAGCATCTTACTATTCAATACCCAAACATACTGTAGTTCTAGGAACGTTTATGGTACGAAGTTGAAAGGACCATAAATGCCAGCACCTGAAGTTTTTTACTGTAATACTGTAAACGTTTCTATGACAGTTTTATAAGTAAAAAAGGAGCGACAAAGAGATGATAACAAAAAAAAGAACGTTGAGTATAAAGTCATACATAGAGCGATCCGTCGGATTTGTTGAAGGCTTAGCGTACAATTATTGCTTATTTGCATATAAAATGTTGTTTAATATATTTGGGACCTTATGTTTTTCTTTTCTCGTTGACAATTTCAATTTCAAACGCATCCCGATCGCTTATGTGACATTTAGAACCTATAATATTTCGAGTGCAATTTTACGAATGTTTTATGCATAAGATCTGTGTACATACTGTATACGAGTTTTTAAATGCATTGCTATGTAGTAAATAAAGGGGATATCTTTGACTATTTGCCCGATTCTCAGGTATAATATTCCTTCATTAATTTTAAGAGAGGTACTGTTATAATATTTTTATTTAAGTCACAGCACTACCATTTTAATAAATAAACTTAAATGATTTTGAGCGTATCTTCAAAACAATAAAATATACAGGTTATTAGTTAGCGCTAATAAGAGCGGGTTTTTAAATAAGTTTTTTAGACGTTATTCGAAAATTTTATCGCGATTATTATTATTATAAGATCTGTAGTAAAGACAAAAATTTGCAACACGTCTTCGGTGTGACAGTGATTGGAGATTTGTTGTTCACTCAGGATTATTGATTAAACGAATGCCTGTTTTCTGAATTGAAACAAGAAGGGGGAGAGCAGAACTCCAAATTTGGGAGCAGTATTCCAATGCCGGTCTTATCGGAGCTTTGTAAAGTAGAAGTAACTGATGGACGGGAACCGTTTTACTCTAAACCATTAGCTTAATTGTAACGAAGCAGATTTAGCAGTATGGTGTTGGTGCCAAGTTATATTAGAATTAACATTGACTCCAAGAAGGTGGATATTATCTTTTGCAAAAATGATTTTTCCCTCCATACTGAAGGGAGGTAGATACAGTAAATGTATTCTTTCTTGAAAAGACAGAATATTGTGTTTTGCTAGCATTAAAATTAACAAAATTTGCCTTGCCCCAATCCACAATATTTTTGAGATCAAAATTAAGTGACTGCACCTTTGGCTATGAGAAGTTATAACATTAACATTTGGGTTTACATCCGGGGACTTCCGAGGATGATTCCAAGTAGCATAGCATTTTTCCTAAATGTTGTAATACCAACTTCATGTATTGTCCAACGGTTTGAAAAATCCAAAATAAAACCGCTGCAGCACACACTATTAAGGACGATACTACCACAGCCGACATAAAGTTACGAATTTTTGCTTCCGGGTTCTATTCTGACGCAGCATATAGTCATATACTTAACTCTAGGAGAGTTTAGAAAAATTTGTTACTTGCTGTAAGTGTGTTGTGTATCTACTACACATGCAGGCACACAATACAGTCACATGCACAGGCACTTTTAATGTTTGGGTATATTTAGAGCTCGTTGTTATCATTTTTTATGTATTTCGTTCTAAAAAGTACGCTTTTTTAATTGCATATAATCTCTAAAAGTACTCAGCAAACATATAAAAGTTAAAAACGTTTAGCACATTGCAATAGATCTACCAATAATTTTATGTAAATGTGATGCAGCTCCATTCAACACTTCCTGGAGTTCTGTAACTTACCGGTAAATAATAATTTCTGTAAGAAACTGAACAATAAAAAGTGATGGACATATGGATCAATCCTACTTGATCAAAGGGTAGGTTTAACTGGTTTGTGTACTGGCATTAAAGATTTAAGAAAAAACTCGTATTTATAATACTTGTTTATGCAACCTTTAGAGGATCTATATTCGATATATGTATTTCCTTTAATCAGGTTTAAAGGACCGCAAAGCACTTAGAAATTCTAAAAGATTATGGGACAACTCAAAGTACTCCATTCATTATGCGGTCGTCTATCAATATTTAGTTTCGCAAATAATAATTTTAAATAAGGTTTGAGCGCAATTTGGACTCGCACATTAGGTACGTGTCTGTTATAATTTTGTCCTTTTTTGACCTCATATCTCGGAGTTTTTGTGCAAGTAAACGGACACAAAACTTTTTTTTCATATGAATGCGCCAGAAAATTAATTAAGCATGTTGACTAAATATTTTTTGCATTTGAACTTAAAGTGATATAATGTTTACATCAGTAACATCGCTCGCAATAAAAATTGTAAATCGATAACTCGGACTAGGATTACATTTTATGTATTTAAAAATATAAGTTTAAAAGTATATGATTTAATCACACACCTGTACCGACGCTGCTTTCGTTTCATCGAAACCTTTTCCATGAATGTTCACACGGGTGGGCGCACCTAAGACCCACGACTCCTGTTCTTTTCTCCCTCTATTTCTAGTTTAATATCGGCAAGTCGTAAGCCTGTACTATGTATGAAAAACACTCTGACAAACACTTATACGGCTTCTGATGCGTGGCACATTTTTAATCTTCCTTAACGCAACTATAAACGTTTTTTTTCTTCACTTTTTAAATAGTTAGCACTTTACACTAGCACCAATTTATTTAACCATGGTATTGTTGCTTGTTGTGACTAAAACTTCCAAATTTAAATTAAAGTCTTTATCAATCGTTTTTTTTTTTTTTAAAGGATCTGAATATTTGATACGTTCTTCATGTATCTAACATTGCACTCGCGAAGGCGCTAGATAGACTGAATTAGGGGGTTGCTTTCCTACGATTTGAACTTTGGAAGTTCGAAGGGAAACCATAGAAGTTAAGTGCTTTCTCCTATAAGTATTTTCTATGCGAGCACCGCATAGTGAATATAGTCCAACAGTTGGACATTATTCTCTGGAAAAAGAATAACCATATGCTTACAAACATAGACCTATAGAAAAGATACACAAGAAAAACACATAATCGAAGAAAGCGAGATACACACAAGAGACTTAGTCATTCAAAGAAGCGATTATTGTGTATAGTTGTAAGATTTTTGGTAAAATGCAATAAATGCTTGTAGGGCAATTCGACGAAAAACTTAGGTGTCCAAAAGCAATGAGACCTTTCATAAGGCCTAAATCTTTTGCGATCATCCCAAGGCTTTAAGGGCACCTTTCAAACTTTAGAGGGGCTTACTTTAGCGTCCATTAAAAAATTAGGATCATGCTTACAATGACCGGGATATACGTTCATAGTATCCAGTATATTCTACTGGTGTTCATGACTTACAGCCGACCAGGCAGGCTTCTTGATTAAATTTTCTTACATCTCTGAGAAAAAAGAATGAAGTATCGGTTGACCCCTAAGCGAAAAACCAGTAAAGTAGAACTAGTCTTCAACCTTGAACCAATGATAACCAAACTTTAGATATGCTTCTGCGGTTTTGGGTTAAGGTGAAGCTGAGTAAAAGGTGAATACTCTTAATTTTTCACGAGCTTCTTCAACGTTTTAAATCTTATGAGAGACGCGAAGATAACTACTACCGATTTCGGACTCAATAGACACGAATTATGCTCCAGGGATAAACATTTTCATAGCTCTGGATGGCAAGGCCCATTTGATAGATTTGATTTGAAGGCCCAAGATTGCATATGACATATGCAAAATGACGATAGCCCTCTGTCGCCAGAGAACTTGTGTGCCTCGATAGAGGCGCGAGATGTAAATAAATAAATAGAGTGGCGCAACAGCTCGAGGTGAACCAGGGCCAACTTCTCAACAATGTATGCTGGTGTGTTAATTTCTTTACATACAAGGGGACCTACAATTTTTTGCCGAATCTGAACGCCACTTTGAGAAGTTTTTCAAGACAATTAATACTCTCGGAGGGCTTGTCAAACCCTCGCGGAGGTGGGGACCGTGAAAAAGAACAAGTCTTTTTTTTCAGGTGACGATGGCAGGATTCGAACCCAGACCTCCGGCGTAGTAAGCACACACACTAACCACTACGCTATGGAACCCCACGAGGCGTAGTGGTTAGAGGCGCGAGATGGGTCTTTTGAATTGTGTCAAACTCTAAACCCGACACCATTAATTCTGTAATGGTTTCTAGGTCTTTCAGTTTGTTTATAATTAAGATAAGGGACGGCTAGTGTAGGACGGGTCTACAAAATGCTAGACACCAGAGCACCAATAATGATTTTTTAAAAAAATGGTCTGTGTCTTGACAGACCATTTACCTCTATTCACGCACTTTTAACGAACTCAACAAAGGTTACGCGGGATCCCCAATCGCGTCTATCCCAGTTGTCGGATATAGAGAAAAGCTCTTCAGATATGCCGTGATGAAAAAGGAGGAATAAAAGGAAAAATCCAGAAATGTCTGTGTCAAAATATGTGGTGTCCTTGACGGCGCGGCGTTGTTCAAGCTGGTAGAGGCATTAAAAGCAGCTTCCCTCTTTCTCTACTGGCCATATCTATTTATTTCTACTCACGACATTCTAACGCATTTTGAGGATGATTTATTTTTCGAAGGTTGCTACTATCCGACGATGAAGAGCTTAGATACTCGGCACTCACCATGTCAGTTCCCAGAAACTCGATACTTCTCTGTACTTGTTGAGCAGAAGTGGAGGCGGTGCCCGATTTAATGGACTGGTTTGTTTCAGTTGGTACACGGTTAAAAATGTTGGATTTTTTTTAATACACTTTTTGTATTTCAGCTCTATGCAACACAGAGAAAATTAATATTTAATATTTCAAATATATTAAATTTTTTTTTTCTCAATAATATTGGGTTACTTTTAAGTATATTTTTACTAAAATCGCAATATGTAATGCAAAACCGGTTAATTTGTAATCTACTAGATTGAAAAGTAATCCTTTATTTGCTAACTTAAATTATTTTTGGTGCCTGCGATTGAAAAGTAATGCTAGAATTATTAGAATTTAGCTATTTCCTTATTATATCTTAATATTCAGTTGCTTTTTCTAAAGCTTATGGAATTGAAATTTAGTTTTTGGTAAGACTTAAATCAGCTTATATGTATATTATCACAAAATGGGATTGAAAGTCAACACATAATTCTATTTAAAATTAAATGCGCAGTTGCAACGCTTTGTTTTTTTAATACGCAAAGGTGTTAAATTTGAATTGGACAACATTGAAATCGAATAAAATTATAATTAAAACTAATTAAATTAACTTAAGTGGGGGTATTATGTACAATATTGCGGCGTCTAGGACGCCATGAGGCATTATACGTCAGTCTTGTGTGGATTCTCACCGAGTTAAGGCGGATTTAGTGCATAAAAATCTAAATTTTACAAGAATTTTTAAGTGGGAAGATAAAGGAAGGAAAAAGGAAGATTACATATTACTTCCAAGGTAAGTACAAGTTGTTAATCAAACCTTGAAAAGAATTTTTAGAATTATCTTGCGTGTCTTTTATTTATTTTTAGAAGATTCGAATTGAGATTTCTGCGCCTATATATATTATTCAAGTCAAGATTTTGTACTACGATCGAGACTTAAAAGGTTTGTTGAAAGTTTAATCTAACTAAAACCATTGCTTTTATATTTTTCTTTGTCTGACAGATTTCATTCACCCATATGGGATTTGTAATGCTATTTACAGCTACATAAGTGCTCTACAACTTGGA
The DNA here is from genome assembly GCA_947623515.1 of Neoascia interrupta. NCBI lineage: Eukaryota > Metazoa > Arthropoda > Insecta > Diptera > Syrphidae > Neoascia > Neoascia interrupta. The sequence goes on from OX392463.1 coordinate 1,157,322, forward strand.
ATGGCGAATACAGGCGAATTCATTTTATTTCGGGTTTTATGCGTACTGTACTTTTTATTTTAAATAATACGCATGTTACAATGTAATACATATATTTATTATATTTTAATATATAAATAAATAGAGTGGCGCAACAGCTCGAGGTGAACCAGGGCCAACTTCTCAACAATGTATGCTGGTGTTTTAATATCTTAACATACAAGGGGACCTACAATTTTTTGGCGAATCCGAACGGCACTTTGAGAAGTTTTTCAAGACAAATTATACTCTCGGAGGGCTTGTGAGACCCTCGCGGAGGTGGGGACCGTGAAAAAGAACAAGTCTTTTTTTTTCAGGTGACGATGGCAGGATTCGAACCCAGACCTCCGGCGTAGTAAGAACACACACTAACCACTACGCCACGCCACCCCACGGTATTATTTTAATATATATTTATTTAAAATAAATAAAATTTCTATTAAAATATAATTGAGCTTGCATTACTTTACAGTGTTTCTGGTATTGCCTTTTAATTCTAGACTAATTACTCTTAAGTAATTTTGTATTCGTTAACACTACTATTGTATTAAAATTTAATATTTGGGATTCATTTTAAATACACATCTAATTATTTATTAATTCTGTTGTATTAAAATTTAACAATTGAAACAATTTCTCTTTTGTTAAAATTTAATATTTTTTGTATTAAAGGTCAATACTTGTTGTATTAAGAGTAGAATTCTAATATTCTCGATGTATTAGATTCTAATAAATTTCTGGTGTTGTCCTATATACAACCCCAAAAATATTAAAAATCGCCCCAAAATTTTAAACCGTGTAGGACTTCTACCGAACTGTCCCAATTCAAAGTCACCACCGTATTGTCGACTGGAGTGCTTGCGCCTTCATCGTCAATCGGTCAGTTAGTCCCTTTTCCTCTTCATTTTAGGATACTCAGACAGAACTCTTTTATATTTTGTAGGTCTTGCAGACTCTCCACTCAACGTATGTTTAGTCAGTCAACGAGGTTTTAATTTCTTAAACTTTTTAATCTTTTTCACGTCTAACGCTCCCGCCAAAAAAGTCTGTGGATATTGCATTCCTAAGTGACTCTCAGAAATCTTAACCGAATAAGATGGCTAAGTGAAACCAACCTTTTCGAATGCATTCGTGGCTCTTGAGCCTCAAGACAACATTTCAACTGCAAAATTATAATCTCATTTCCTATTTTCGTTGACCTTCAAAAGCTTGTAAAAATAGCTGAAATCAAGCATGATTGAACAGCCCGGTAAAGAAAAAAAAAACGTTATTTTTTCATTGAATACCATACACAATCGATTCCAGATTACAAACAAGTGCTAAAATATCCTATCCCACCTTTAGGTCTCATGCCTACACCCTAGCAAAATTATAAAAATAAATATTTACTCAAGAAGAGCAAAGTTTTAAACAAAAGGCCCCAATGCGATGTTGACAAAATCTTTTGTGTAATGCCTCATCCTTTGCTCCATTACATCTAGTTCACGTCATTTTCCCCTTTTGTCTTGAAGGTGGAAAAAAAAAAACACGCACACACCACCAAAACAGGATATTGTAAGGTTGCCCAAAGATTGATGCTTAAGGTAACTCGATCCTTGTCGCCGAGCGCCCATTGTTCTCCAGCTGCATGCGTCGATGTGGGAGTGATAATGTTAGACAATCTTAGAGTGTAACCAATGAGCGAAACCCATTTACACGTCGTCAACTAAAGCCGAATCCTATCGGAGAGGTATAAAAGCGTCCGCAATCAGGACCTCATTTTTATTCAAGTACATAGTACAAGATGGTGCTATGGGTAAGTTCCGAAATCCATGATAAGATTTACTACTTTCCGCTAAATGTTGGTTTTTTGTTTTTTTTTTTTTGTACCGTGAATCAGAGGCTTTTTGCTGTGATATTATTATTGTGCGGTACGACATGTTCTAAAAAGGACAATGACTTGCGAATGATGTCTTCATCGCTCATGGATCCAGGGCAGGCTGGATTTCCTGATTTCGATGGAAATGCGCTGCCGTCGCGGTATAGTAAGCTTCTGTCTGTTCTTAAGGAGAACTTGCACGTCGACGCCGAAGCTAATCCAGGCTTTGACAATGTAAAAACTAAAAAGTGATTTAAATTCAATATTCTTAACGCGAGTGTAATGACGAATTTCTGTGTTTTTTATATAGAAACCGTGGAGCAGTGAAAACGGATTTCCTAGCCAACGATAGTCTGGATGAGGATATACAGGACGACGTGACGCAATCCGAAGATGACGAACGGATTGGAAGCTTGTTGAGCACATATGACTACTACGAATTTTTCAAGAATGACGTTACAAAGAGAGGTACCAACTCTTGTGATTGCAAAGTTAAGGTATGTTCTTGTGTTTTAACAACTAATAGTGTTCAGTGCTCGGTTATTTTGTAAAATATTCCTCGTTAATGGTTATATATGGTTAATGGTTATATAATAATGGTAATAATAATCTTTTGATGTGACCCATATTAAAATTTTACAATAGTTCGCAATCTTACCTCGTACCATTGTAAGCTTTTTGCATATTTCACTTAGTACCAAATAATAAAATTTTCCTTAATAAAAGACTACAAACGTGAAAAGCCCTTGCGAAATGCCAAAATAATTAAGCCGTTTTCATAAACTTGTTTTGGATGATCAAAGTAAGCAGAAGAGGCCATTTTTTAAGTGCTTAATTTGAATCAAGCCCAGTGACATATTTTTTGGTTTTCGATCCAATATAAATGCCAACTGAACCGAACGAATTAATAAAGTTGACATTGTATTAACCCTGAAGAATATTCAAACTTCCTGTCTTAAGTTTCTAAAAAAAATTACATTTAAAATCTAAATTCAATTCTGGGTTTTACTTTTTAGCTCTAAAGTGCTCTAAATACCGCTCACTTGCATTAGCAACCAGTATATTTACATATAACAAATAACAAAAATAATAATCTAAAGAAATTTAAATAAAGTTTAAATGAAAGTCCTTTAATATTAATTTTTTTTTTCTTTGATGCGCCTCGGCCCTAATTTTCTTTCAAACGCTTATAGGCCTTAAAATGTAGGAAAAGATAAATTCTAGTTCAAGTGCAAGCAATTTAAATAACCGTTAAAGCAGGAAACAGAGTAGTTTACAATAACAAATAACCAAAACAAACCTAACGATAAAATATTTAAATTAATACTTTTAGAAACGACTTTCCTAAAAACAATGATTTTAGGAAAGTCGTTTCTTGATTTTTCTTAATGTTTTTTTATTATTGGTTTGAAATGAAGAAGTCAGTGACTTTTTACTAAAAAACGTAAACGTAGTCACAAATTTAAACTCGATTGTCTAACGAAATATGTTTTCCTTTTCAAACACACTAGTTCCTATTGACGCATCTTGTGATCTGTTATCATAATGCGTATAGGTATTTGAAGCTTTTTTTTACCGTTTTTTGTTAAAAAAAAACTAATAAAGATGGAAACGAAAAGTTTAAATTGGTTCTAATACGAATGGAACACATTGGCTTTTGCTTGAATTGGGAAATATTGCGGAAGACTCTCGCTAAAAAGGACTTTAAATAGTTTCTTAAGGAGCCTTAACTTCCCACAAAACGTGTGACGCATGGTCCACGTGCCATTCATTATGCTTTTCGAATCTTTGCAACCCAAATTGTCTGACTCTATGGTTACAGATAACCCTTCAGCTCCATAAAGCAAAACTTTAATTTGGTACTTTTGAACATTTTGTCAAATTAAAAAAATCCCGGTTTACAATTTTTAACTAAGGCTTAACTAGCAATTTTTCGAAGCATCAGATGAAATATTTATTCATTAAAATGCCGACGAAGTGAAAAATACTAAAGAGTTTCATGGCTGCGTTCAAACATTGAGCTGCCTGTGCTAAAAAACAAATTTATGGCAACGCAACTAAAAAATCTGTGGCAAAATAACAGATTTAAAACAGATTTAACTAGTTTCGTGTTGGTTGCGCATGTGAGCGCATTCCTATACAAGCTGAGAGGATTTTAAAGGGCAATCAAACCGTTGCGTGACTAAAAGTGTCATGTGTGCGATAAGCTTAAGGTGACCACTTGGGGCAGCACGATGCGCATTGACGCCAATCATTGCCTTACCTGTTCTTACAAAATTCAGCCATTAATTTTTCAAACTTAAAAAAAGTCGTAAGGAAATGTTTCACATACGCCACCGATTTCTTCGAAGAAAAATTAAAAGAAAAATGTCTTATGTTCTCAAGTTAGATTTTTGTTCTTTATTTTAGCTGCAATCGCATTTTTATAAATTATTTTTTTATTTGAGCCATTATAAAAGTCTGGTTAAGACAATCAATTTCGTGCCATAGCAAGGATATCGCCACCCATGCTTTCCCAAGTTTCTATTAAAATTCGTCATATTAAGCTGTGCGCCAAACACTCATAACTATTAATCCAAAGCCAAGTCGTTCTGATGTGCCATTTTTCTTTCGACAATACAACTGCTAACATTTCAATACCACCTGTGCTGATACTTTGTTTGTTACCAAGGAATATTGGCCAGATTTTACCATCGTAATTACCGTAAATAAATTCTTCAAGCAAACTCGTTCCGAGGTTGCCCTCTGTTTTACCCTGACCAAGAACAAAATATACTCTGAAGAATACTTTGAACTTCTTTTTTCTGCTTTTCCTTTGAGGTATGAAAGGTGAGAGGGTCGATGACTTCAAGAGTCCAATATTTCTATAATTTAAACAACATACCCTGACAAAACTCTCCCTGATTTTAGCTTAAATTAGTTCCAGATTCATTGTTATCCGGGATTAGCAAATCTAAATTTAGCCCGGGAAAAACTCTGCACAAAAAAACTGTCCCCATATGGAAGAGTTCACGCTTAGCACATGCGAGCTTTTTTCAAATACTTGTTCTCTTATGGGAAACCGTAGGAAGAGTTGTCACTTAATGTTAGCGTCATTATAATATAAAGGTCCTGAACAAATATAAACATCCTGAAGATGTTCGTCTGGCAGCGTTTGAAATGATCATCGGACTAGCAATTATTATGTTTGTAAAATTGTGAATTGTTGTAATTTTTCAACTCTCAACAGAAGATATAGTCATCTATATTTAAGGCTGTTCAAGGCTATCGTGCAGTCGACAGCCGTGTAAAAATTACGTGATGAGGGTCCTGAGTTTCAAAGCAAAACCTGCTTCAGTCTGAATTCCTGCTAAACTAAAATGTTAAGTACGCTTACAAGCTCGTTCAGCTTCTTAACGAAGAATCGTCCAAAAATTTTGGAATCATTGCCAGCTGGCACTTGGACACTGACAGGAGAGGTGTTTTACATATTCTTCCACTTTGTTGACATGGCAGCTGCTGAAAGTGTAGTATTTTAATTGTTTCTTGACCTTGCCACGTTTGGAGTTGATCACATAACGCCTTAGCTATGCGGCAAGCAACTTTTTGCATCTTAGTTTAGTAAGGATCTTGAAATTTTTGCTGCCCAGTTATTGTGGTTATTTCCCTTTGTTGCTGTTTACAGCCAACCAATATGTTATTTTAAGAAAAGGCCTCAATTTTTGGCGCGAATTCGGTGGCACGTGTATACGGCTGTGTGTAAACGCTTTTCTTTAGTTTAGGTTAAGATTACTGTCGAGAATTATGCCTACAGGCTCAGCTATATTGACAGTTTGAAATAATTGTAGATCTAAACAACCAAGTTTCGGCAGGTCTCAAAAGAGGACAAGCTCTGTTTTTGACGGGGTGGTGGTTCTTACACATATTGTTTCGTAAGGTTAATTTAAAGTTATTGTAGCCATTGTACCTAACTAAAATTGTTTTTTCAATGATTTTTAAAGAGTGGTCTCTCCTCCAAAAATTTGCATATTTCGCTCTTGAGATGATAGCTGAGCTCGTCAGAACTCAGAAGGCGACTATGATCTCATAACTTGACATGCAATTTGATGAAATTGTTTTGACTTTTGTGTCTGAATGTCTCTTTATAGTGTGTGTTGATACCCGTTTTTCTGTTCATCAAAGAATTTCTGCATGATTACCTCAGGGATTAGTTTAAGGCCCCCTTCTGTATAATGTGTGTAAACATTAGATATTCCTCGCCTACCTTAATGCGAAATTGCTGTTTTTTTCTGATGATACGGCATTGCTTTGCGCTCATGAGTTTAGTCTCAATGTTGAGACAAAATTACAGTATACTGTTGAAATACTATTTGCGTATTACAGTTTGTGGAAAACCAAATAAGAGCTGGAAAAGTCCAAGCCATCTAAAGGGTGGTTAAATTTTAGGGGCCGATGTTGATTTTAAAAAAAAACACAAATTATTTAGGAAAATATCGGCCAAATGGCCATGAATTTCTCGCGCAAAAGAGCCATAGTTTCGTTAGCTGTGTGGAGAGTGGCACGTCCTGTTGAAACCACATATCGTCCTTATTCATATCTTCCTATTCGGGCCATAAAAAACGACAGCGAATACCATTCACAGTAACTGCCTGACCGGCTTCGGAAAAACTACGGCCCGATGAGCAGCAGCAATATTTTCTGCAGTACGAGCTGTACGAGCATACACTGGTGTTTTCGCATCTCCTACAGACCCGGTTTGCTCAAATTTTTCCACGATTTTTCCGATTGTACGCACATTTGGACGATTAAATTGACCGAAAAAATCACGAAGTGCACGATATGCATTTTGTTTCGAACACCCATTTTTATAATAAGCCTGAATAACTTAAACGCATTGCTCGATTGTGTATCTTTCCATGGTTTAAATTAAGTTAGTCTGAAATTGAGAAATGTCAAATGAAGAAATGTCATTCAACATCGGCCCTTAAAATTTAACCACCCTTTATTTCACCAGGAAAAGAAAGTCTTGCTTTCTACCAAGCATCAATCTTACCATCAAAAATGTAAGCATTAACCGGAGAGCATCAACTCAGAGTTCTTGGGTTCATATAGACCAGAAATTTTCGCTCAAAGAGCATGCAATGAAATCCCTGTACAAAATAAATACAGCCAAACATATGCTTTATTCCTTTATAAATAGGAAATCCTTATTAAGCTGTGAAAATATAATCATTATTATGAAAGTAATTTTTTAGTCTATTTTGTGGCAGTCCAGCTTGGGGAAACTCTGCTCCAACTGTCGCAAAACAAATTACTCAAAATAATGATTACCCTTTCCCGTACCATTCAACTTTTGTTTGTTGTTATCACTTTTTTTATACATATCTTTTCTGTTTAATTTATTTATGTAATTATTTATTCATTTAATTTGTTAACTTTTAATTAAGTTAATATATTTGTGTTTGTTGTTATACCTGTTTATTTATATACCATTTTGTTTAGTTATTTTCTTATGTAAGAAGTAAAAAGAAGTATTATTTATTTTAATGTATTTATTTATTTATAAGTATGTAACTTCTACTATACGCATATATGTTTTATAATTTATTATTATTGTATTTATTTGTTTTTGTCTCGAATTGAAGGTTTTTGTCGTATTTTCCTTCAAAGCTTTTATTAGTAACAATAAATTCTAACTATTAATAACATGGAAATAATTATTCAGTAGGAATATATTTTAATATCAAATCGGACTAACTAATATAAACTGCGCGATGGCAATTAAATGTAGTATTGAATACGAAATCAATCTAAATCTAAAATTTAAAGTTAAATGAGGAATGAATTTCATCACTAAGTGAATGAATTTCAATCGAAGGTACATAACAGGCAATTTTTTTAAAACTTTTTTATGGAATTTGTCACTATAATATAATTATAAAATGTGGACAAATTTTTTCTTTTGATTTCATTCTATTGAGTGTGAAACGTAACAGTTTAACCGATAAGATTCTTTTTTTACAGAACGATTTGCTCGACCTCGGCCACTTGCATTATCCACGCTACTTACTGAATGCCGTTTGCCAAAAGGAGGACGACACTTTCGACTATCCACCCAAATGCTGGCGCGGCACCCAGTGCAAACCGCTCGAGTATAAGGTACGTGTACTCACCTATCGTTCGCACAATGATCACCTGCAAAAGGACCCCACCATGTCGCTGCTGCCGGACGTCCTGCGATCGTTTTGGAAATTCAAAACAGTGACCGTGGCGGCAGGATGTTTCTGCTCTTGACTGACGACTTTAATGAATTAATCAATACATTTATATGCATTATGCAACTTAAATATCAATCGCTGTCCAATATACTTACGTAAATACAATTCTTGGATTATTCTCTCCTTCTCCAATAAAAAATGAACTGAATGAATAAAGTCTAGGAAACGTTTTGTCATTTAAAAATTGTGCTCAATATTTACAGTATTCATTTATTAGCTATTTTCTTTGCATGTTTTTTTTTTTTGTTGAAAAAATAAAGTCTAGTCATACATTTCTTGTTACGTCGATCGCACGTGCTTGCCCGCATCGTCAACTACGAACTGGTGGTTGCGTTTGGGACATCGTCGGGAGGGAGGTCCTCGATTGTACTCGCTACATCAATGATATTTGGCGTTGAAAGAACATCCTTGTCGGAAGATGGTGTTGTCATCGGATCAGAGATGGGCGTCTGAGTTAAGCTACGCGATGTGTCATGTTTCAACGCCCGCCTACCTATTTCCACTTCGAGGTCAGAATCCATTTCGTTTTCTGACAGAGAGAGGGAGCCTCCGGTACGCTTTATTCGCATTGCAGATCCAGCATTCTAAGAAAAGTTTAAATATTGGTTTTTTGTGTTTATTCCTTATAGAAATTTTTAGAATTATTAATTATGCTTCAACATCTTCAACATCCTTTAGCAAGAGAAGGATCAAGAAATTTGTAAGCCTCATATAATATGTAGTGGCACATTGTGAGGTTTAGTTTACAATTTTTAGCTTTTGAGTGAAGTTCGCAGAGAATGAAGTTTGAAATAAAGACTTGCTCATGCTCATTAGGTTTCAAATATTTTTTTTTTACAATTTCTTGGCAAGTATCAAAGACTGAGACTGCATTTTAAAAAAGATTGCAAAAGTGTAAAAAAAGTGTAAAAAAAAGTGTGACATTAGTGCCTTACTTAGATTGTAATAATGCACCTTCTCGTGTTTGATAAGAAGCTGACCTTTCAGTTCTAATTGGGAGATAAACTGTGTCTATGTGTGATGGTTGATGGCCCATTAGATTTTTGTACAAACATTTTTTTCAAGTAAATTCGAGACTTTTTGTTTGGGTCCGCGTCGTCCTGAACCTGATCAGTGCTCTAAATTATTTACCAGATAAGAGTAGGCTGGCATTATGGTAATGCAGTGCATATTAGTATAGTCGGGTAATGTGGTACAGTGACGTCGCTCATGTCGCTCCCTCGCATAACGGTATACAAGAGGGCTGTCGACTTGAAGTATAGACCACTCTTCCGCATCGTCCTGAAATTGATCAGTGCTCTAAACAATTTACCGAATCTTACCTCAATAATCTGAAGAAGGTACAAAGATTAGCTTGGTTAGGTATCACAGGTGCATTAAGATCCACGCCTCAAACAGGTCTGGAAACAATGCTGCACCTCCAACCTCTGGAGCTTTTCACAAGAAATGTGGCGGCGAAGGCAGCTCTCAGACTAAGAGAGAACAACCTCTGGAAATCACAATGTCTAGGACACTCGAGCATTCTGAACATCTTAAATCAAAATGGGTCTGTAACCCGTACGGATTATAAGAAACCTCAATTTGACTTCGACAAAAGATTCAAAGTCATTATACCAGGTAGGCATGACTGGGTAGAGACTAAAGTTGACATCAAAGGTATAGCTATCTATACCGATGGTTCGAAAACAGAGACCACGAAAACAGAGACCACGACGGAAACACTGCAAATCAACCAGTCATATCAACTAAATGACTGCTGCAGTGTTTTTCAAGCTGAGATTTATGCGGTGAAGAGAGCTGCACAGACAATTCAATCTATGGATCTTTCAGCAACGGAGATCACCATATGTGTTGATAGTCAAGCAGCACTTAAAGCCCTGGACTCCAACCTCGTATACTCTAAGTGTGTCAAGGACTGGCTCATGGCATTAAAGGATATAAGCTTCCACACAGTTCTACTCTGCTGGGTTCCTGGGCACGTTGGCGTGGCCGGAAATGAATTGGCGGACGAACTGGCAAGGAAAGATTCTGATATGGACATAACGATGGCTGACCGACGGGTTTATCTCCCTTTCAACACAGCCAAAAGTCTTATAGATCAACACACGATCAAACTAGCCGGTGAACGTTGGCAACAGTCTAAAGATTGTATCATAACTCACAGCTTATGGCCAGTACTCGACCTAAAAAGAACAACGACCCTTCTATCTCTCAGTAGGAATTTCATAAGAATACTCGTTGGTGTAGTCACGGGACACTGCACCATTGGTGTCATGGCTACACGAATGGAAATCTTTGCCAACGACACCTGCAGAAGCTGTAGGGATGAAGAAGAAATAGAGTCTATAGAACACTTTCTCTGCCACTGCCCAGCTCTCCAAGAACGACGACTAACCTTTTTAGGAGTCAGGTTCTTTGATAGCCTGGACGACCTGGCAGGAATATCACTACTTGACCTAAAAAGATTTATCAGGCTGGTTCAGTTAGTAAGACATATTTCCAACCATGTTTGTACCTCACAAGGGTAATCACAATGGGCTAATCTGGCCACCGAGTGAACTTGCACTAGTTGCAAACAACCCTTTCCAACCTAACCTAACCTAAATAATATACCGGATTACAGTAAAGTCTGGTATTGTAGTAATGACGGATTCAATGGTAACGGATCGGATGGTAAAACTACCAAGTCTAAGCGTTGATTTTTCGGGGCAAGAAACTTTAAATTTTTATTCAAAAATTGACCTTTTCCTAAGACAACGGTTGTTGGTAGAGTGGTGTCTTAGGCAACAAAAGATTGTTTTTCTTCATATTGACGAAGCTTGGATTCGGCTATTCTCGAGCTGAGTCGCCAGCGAGGAACAATATTAGGACAATTCAAAGTTTACAAAAGTTATTTAAAAATAGAGTCGGCTGGTAAGTACACCACATTACCCACTCTATCCTGAAATCGCATCTTTTCATGTTGGGCTCATTGAAGGTGTTAATGCTGAAGAAATCGGCAGAATTTCTTCAGCAAGAATTTGCCATGAAAACTTTATGTTGAAGCTTATTAAAAGTTTGTAAGCCAAAAATGTAACAAGTGTAACAAGTGTACCACATTACCCGATCTTAATCTATTGCCAAAAACTTTCCTTGAGTGGAAAAAATAGGCAGCAGTCAACACTCAGTTGCTTGCTACCATTGCCACAGTCTTTAAATGTGTGTCGAATACAAGGCCAGTGCCCCACATAAATTATTTTGAGTTGAATTGTTTTGCAGGAATGAAAAGGCAAATTCTGTGGTGAAACATTGGTGAATTATTGTTTGTACGATGGTGAAGGTTTTTGAGAAAAAGAACGCAAATCTCTTCTATGGAATATAGAAATTCAAAAATCGTGTTTGTTTTTTATCAGTTCGGTTGTCGTTGATCCAGCTGTGATCAAACTTTGATTAACTTTTTTATGCGATGGTGAAGGTTTTTGAAAAGAAAGGTCCAAGTTTTTTCAACAAACAGAAGTATTTTAAAGACTTGCGTGTGCTCAGAAAATCAAATAGGAAATTTTTATGGTACTGATAAATAATTTAAAGAAGCTTTTAATATTTCAAACTTACCGTGTGGAATGTGGACGGCTCTGAGATATATCCATCGAACTCTTCGTCCTCGCTGTACAGGAAATTACCCTCCGAGGTATAGGTTTCGGGTGGCTTGCAAACGATTTGTGCGAGATCGATAAACGTGTACTCACAAAGCGAGTGGCTGTGTTTCTTTGGTGGTTCTTTGCTGCATTGATTAAAACGACCCAGTCGTCCGGCCTTTGCCATATTCTCAAAGTAGTTTTTGCCGTGAACATAGCCTACGTCACGAATTTCGTCGAAACTACCAAATGCTAAGGTTTTGTACTTGTCTATCGGTGGCCGGATGTACTCGCAGTAGTCCGAGTTTTTCACTTCCTGAAATAAAATTTTCCAATATAAAATAATGCTGTCTAAAAGGCGGGTTAGAAGAACGCATACCTCCAGTTGTCTCACGCACGAGACGTATGCCAGTCGGGATTGGATATCGGGCAGGTCCGGTACACGAACGGGTGAGGTGAACGGATTCCACTTTTTGTACAACAGCCACCAGCCGGATAGATCGTCTCCATAGTTGGTTAAATCAGCGTCGTCTTGCGATCCCACATCAATGGCAATGATGTGGGCTGCTCCCAGGTTTCGCATCACGTCAGCTGAGGATTTACACAGACACATTAAGGACCTTATCTGATTGGTATGTTGTATTATGGGATAACAACGCACGAGAATATTTCTGTCAACTCGATAATAACTCGTGCGTTGCCACCCAAAAGTATCAAAGAAAAAGGAACTATTGGTCGTGTATACACCTGGCATACCAAATTCCCGCTAGGAAACCAGTCAGAAAGGTTACAGGCGAAATTTGGTTCCACCAAGTGTGAACACGGTATTTATCTTGTTTCGAAGCAAATTTGAAGAGCTGTGTCTTTTAGATTGGGAATGCAAGGAGAAGACACGTCTGTCCATCAAAACGTTAACTAAATCAGCATGTACGCTGGCTCTCTGACTATCGTTATTCTACTTATACCAATCATGAGTGCAAGATTCATGCTTTTTTTAAAGAAAAAACTGGCAAAAATAGGGGTGAAAGTGTGTTGGTTTTGAAAAAAAGGAATTGTGTGTAAAAAAAAAAAGATAGAAAATGTTTTAAATTTACCTGGAACATTGTTCGTGTAGCAACCGTCTAGGAGTAAATGGCCATCTTTGTAGTCGCAAAATGGAGGAAATACTCCAGCTATGCTCATGCTGGCACGACAATAGCGCCACAAACACCCTAATGGTTATTTGAAATTTTTATTATAATTTTTTGTCTGTTGCTTGAGTTTTTGTTTGTGTTTTTTTTTTTGATTGAGTGTATGTGTGTGTCGTTTTGTGTAGAGTTGCAGCGCGCGCGACAAGAAAATTTTGAGTTTTCAATACAACTTTGTACCCCAGCAGCTAGTACTAAGGCGGTGCTACATTCTGAGCTTTTTACATTTTCGGAAAGTTGCTAGTTTCTAGGGAAAGATAAAGGTCATGCACGGACAGGACATGCACGCTGTAGAGTTCTTACTATAGTCTCTACTTAAAGTAAACAAAAAAAGAAGCAATGTTTGTAGATTTGAAAAATATACTTACTTTGGACTCGACCTAGTCAAATCGCGTCTTCTCGTCAATAATTGTGGGCCGTATGAAAGTAAATTTAACAATATCTCCTATTTTTTAAAGACCATGTAAATTCATGTAACCAAAAAAAGAGAAACAAAAAACCTGATCAGAGGTTGAGCCATCTAAAAACGAGGTTTTGTTTTCTAAAACATATTTCTCCCGATATATTTGCTCAACATTACCGGTGCTTGAATATGCGAATCATTGAAGATATGTCTTAAAATGGGTCATCGCAAACGAGGGAATTTTTGCCGGCTAAAAACTGGTCATGTAATACTTTTCGTGTAAGTAAGATACCTTCTGTGGGGAAAAATTATGCATACGTTAACAACTGTTTACGTTGGTAGCTTTTGAACCAAGCCGCAAGGAGACCTAAAAGAGCTTCTTGACCTAAAATCTCAAATGCCTCTTATAGCACATCTGCATATTTCCTCCATCGCTTAAGCAGGGTAAAATATATCTGCTACTTTTGAGCGCAGACCTCAGCTTTTTCATCTGAAAACCCGATTCACTTGCCGGCAGAAATGCTGTCGTATGCGATGACCCGATGAATTTTTTTTCTATTTTAAGGTAGAACCGTCTCTATTTTTAAACGTAAGCAGATGCTAACTAACTACAAGCAGAAAAAATGCGAAGCAATGATATTGCTTGCACAGGCGTTTTTTTGGCTCGTGAAAGAGTAGAGGTCAGAAAAGCCCCAATCTAATTCTATTTGCGCCCTAGCTACACTCTCTGGAGTGGTGTCCAGCATGGGAATGGCTTCTGGCTATGGTTAAATAGTTGGAAGGTTTGTAAGTTCACTCGAGGGTGGCAATGGTCCAACCAGGTCTACCTTCAAATGGTCAAAGCTTTCAGTAGACTCGTCGGAAAATAGTGCCGTCGTTCTGCCATTTAAACTTCGATTTTCGGCTGGGTATACAGCTTCACGAAACCTGCGATCCTTCCTCATGTTTGAACTCACAAATCGATTCGACAATAACTTTAATTATGCTCTTGTTACTAAGTTATGAATATTCGTTATTGTCGCGTTATGTAAACAGAGAAAATCTTGTTATGGTCTAGTCTAGATGATTTAATTTTTAAAGTCTGAATTGATTTGCATAGATTCAAATTTATATAAAGGATTGTGTGATGCAGTCTCGGTGCAAATGCCCAGGCACCCAGGACAAGGTTGAACCGATCCGACATTTCCTTTAGACACGAATGGCTGTCTCAGGATACCTTAGAGTTTAAGGAGACCGATTCCAGGCACTTGATGACCACCCCAATGTCAGAAAAGCTTCGTATATCCTTGGAAGATATAACGTTATTCTTAAGCCAGCACTACAATGATCCGGAAGTCGGAAAGAGAGACTTAGATTAAGTCTGTCTGAGAACACACCCCGCCAACTCCATCATTTGTCTTTGATCCATCGAAGTTGCATTGGATCGATTCACATTCCAGAAGAGCACCCTCATCCCAAGAGGACCTTGTCTGGAAGTTCTTTTCAAACTGTAGTTGAAATATGGCGAAGTCTATGTTTCTAGAAGGGAGCCTGAATGCGTTCAGAATAGAGTGTCGTATCTCGCTATCCACAGAGAGGTTGCTTTGAAGCGAGTAGCCGTGAGTGAAGATGTTTGTCTGCTGAACATGTCAAGAGGAATAAGGTGGAACAGGATGTCCAGTACTGCTGAGGCAGCAGTGCCAAGTGCTCCGCATATACATAAACAGGCTGATCTTTGGACTTTATTCAGCTTGCCACGATTTACCGCGTTATCAAAGGCGGACCACCAGACAACCGTTCCATACGTCAGTATCGGTCTAACGACCGAGGTATATAGCCAGTGGGTGATTCTGGGTTGAAGTCCCCACTTGTTCCCAATGGCTTTTTTGCAGGAAAAGAGTGCTACCGTAGCTTTCCGAACCCTTTCCTGTATATAAGACTTCCCGCTAAGCTTTCTGTCCAAGATGTGACCCAGATATTTAGCTTCACCAGAGAAGATTAAGCTAGTGCCCTTGATTGAGGGGGATCTTGTATTTCCTGATGACGAGTTCAGTTTTGTGCGGGTTGACACCTAGACCACAGCTATCAGCCCATCACGTTAGCCCAACGTGTTTAATGGCAACGTCATTTGCATTAGAGATCACTCTGCAGTCCTCTCCTTCCAGGATAACTAGCAGTTCGCTCACTGCTAGGTTCTAAAGGAGTGGGGATAGGACCTTGCGGGGTTCCTCTACTGACAGATCTTCTGGCAGTGGTCACACCTAGCTTTGAGTTTACTCGTTAAAAGTTGATTAATTAACTCACTAAGTGAGTCATCCACCTTCAGAGTCGAGAGTGCAGCCAAAATCGCAGATGTGTTGACATTATTTAAGGTGCCTTCTCCATAACATAAATAGGAACTTTTTTATAAGCTTCATTTACTGACCAATAAATTTGCTCGGTATTTTGTTTTTGTGACGGTGCGATGGTAGGCGTCAAGGTCACGACGTTTGACTTTTCGTAAGATGTTAGGTTCTACTTCGACTTGTCTCTAAGGCATATTTTAGGTATTCCGAATCTTTCCGTAGTCCATCCGACGGCTTTTATTGGAGGTGGACAGCGCGGTTTGACACGGTTGGAAAACTCTTCTGCATCATACTGGATTTTCTCTTAAGGACCGGATTAATTTCCCGAGCAATCTCTTCCTCGTGCGTCATGATTCCGCTTTGAAATTTTGGTGTGTCCTGGCTTTGCGGGGTATTTTTTTCTTAAGGAAGCTAATTCAATTTTAAGAGCTATGTTAGAGATGCTTGGCTTCATTTAGCTTAGCGCGGAGTTCCTGGTTTCATTTTCGAAGCATTTGTTCGAACTTGAGTGGGATTTTCAATGCGTTTTGAGATTAGGTTCATCCCACTTAAGTCTATTATGATTGGGGCTTGAGTGTTGGAGGTTGAGGTACTCTTGATACTCTCCAAAAGGGATTTGAAAGTAAAAAACTGATCTTCCCAGGATCGGTGGGGACGACCTTCGAAGAGGGTATTTGCCGGTGAACCTGAATTGGAATAAAGAATAATACTTTCGGTTTTTTATCTTATTTGTATGCGCTACGGACTTAAATTGACCTTCACGCATGCCATACCTCTGGTATTTTCTGACCCCTACTACGGACTTTACAATAATGCGCCAGTTTTCTGAGCTAACACAATCTAATCTGCAAATGTAGGTACTTACCCAAAGAGTTTGCATCGCCAAATGAATGTTCTTATTGTTACATCATATTCACCAACGATAGAAACATACCACAGATACACTTTCAGACATGGGACGATAAAACAAAGTTATACCGGAAGCACCATAATTCCATTCTGACAAGGATTTGTTATTAATACAAGGAACTAAAGCTAGACAAAAAAAAAAAATATATATGTTCAAAATTAATCCTATGTTTGCATCGATTTTCAGATAGTGCCTCTCTTTAACTCTTCACCTTCCCAACAAATTTGCCTCAAAGTATGCAGATTAAGAACAAAATAAATTTATTAACTAATTACCTGGCAAATTATTGAAATATCCTCCGTCCAGCAATAGATGCCCGTCTTTCGGGTCGCAAAGGGGCGGCATGTAACCGCTTAGAGACATTGATGCCCGCACAAAGCGCCACAGAGATCCTTTAATATTTGTGCGTTTCGTTTGTGTGTTGGAAATAATTGTTGTTTTTTTTTATTTGGCATTTGTTAAATGAGAAAGAAGTTTGCAAAATTGCTTGTTTGGATTTCAACTATACAATCAAAGCTAAATAAAATACATTTTTTACAGTTTCAATACTAGTATTGTCCATTGACGACTGTGAAATATGAATAGAGAATGATGGATAGCATCACAGACTAAGTACAAGTTATGTAAAGGAAACGAAAACAACAACGCACATCATATTCCACAGGACAAACTACTGCGCAGTACCCTTGTATTGGGTGACGGAAAAAAATTTGGAACCCAGAACCAGATGAAAACAAAAGGAAAAAGCATTTTTGTTTTGTTTCAATTTCAAATAAAAAAAGCTCAAACAATTTTGCTGTAAATGTAAAAACCTCAGAATGCTTTGACGACAATGGACAGTGTACGACTTAGCAGGCAATATTCCTTGTTGCGTGAAGCTAAATTGATGTGGCTTTGTGACGTGTGAGGTAATATCAAGCGGCTAACTTACCATTTGTGTGTATCCGATGGCAGCTCGCAGTGATGTCGGTGGTTAGGGTGAAGAAGGGGATCCACAGATCTTCGATGCACACCTCTCCGAAGGTGCCGCGAATGGTTTTGTTGAATTCTCGACCCGAGAACATGGATGTTATGGGATAGGTGAGATCCAACAGTTGGAGGAACCATTTGGTCATTTGCTAAAGGGAAGACAGGCAGTTAACTCTGGTCGGGTTACTTGTAATGCTGAATACTAACCTTAGACCACTCACGGGCCTTCTGAGTAACGCTAGTGATATTTCTGTCGTTACACCAGAGACCGCCCATGAGTGCTCCGATACTGACGCCACCCACCATGTCAATAGGAATACCCGCTTCCTGAATCGCCTTTAACATGCCGATATGGGCGGCACCACGCGCCCCTCCACCACCCAAAACCAGCCCCACCGAGTTGCCTGTCAGCCAACGAGCGAGGCGTGAAAAATCGGAATGCATATTCGGCTCTGACATCAGTACTCGATTGTAGAGATCGTTCTAGAAAGAGAATTTACCTTATTGGCTGGTCATGAAAGCCTACTGCGAAATTCTTACGATTCTGTATTGGCTAGTTCGGGTAAACATACGCTTGGGGCATTGGATGTGATGGTGGTGCGTTACCCAGGGACGGGCGTTCAGCCACTGCAACGTATTGAACGGCTTCGCATTAGTTGCTTCGGGATGAAGCAGTACGAGTTCTTTTTGCGTACGTAGTGCCAATCGATCTATTTCTCGCTCGAATTTACACACGATTG
The DNA here is from genome assembly GCA_947623515.1 of Neoascia interrupta. Taxonomy (NCBI): domain Eukaryota; kingdom Metazoa; phylum Arthropoda; class Insecta; order Diptera; family Syrphidae; genus Neoascia; species Neoascia interrupta. The sequence goes on from OX392463.1 coordinate 1,175,602, forward strand.
GCGATCGGTCGCCCAGTCCTACGATTAATATCACATCGGCCTGACGCATGCACCTCTGCGTCCACTGACTTAGTGACGAGTCGCATTGGTACAAGGTAATAATGTTCCTGTCTTCCTGTTGCGCCAACCAAGACGTCACACGATATTCATTGCTCGCCTCGAGAATGTGCAAGCCCAGTTGTTTGGCGACAACTTCCGATGTCAGCCGCAACGTGGGACCTTTTTGAAACAAAGAAAAATCAAGACCCACCGTTTACAACAGTTTGAAGTTCCACTTACCAATTGCACACAACGAATGATAAATTTCATAGGTGAACGCTGTAAGTGGTACATCATCGCTGACCGGTACCAGGGCGACCGTAGAATACTTGTGGGTTACGGGATTAGCGTCTAAGGGAGCAGAACCTGACGAGCGAGACTGCATACTTCCTAGTATTCTGTGGCTAAGTAGGCTGATAAGTTTGGACACTACAATCGGGTAGCGTAGCTTGATGGCGTTAAAGAGACCCTCGGGCAGCTTTGCCAGCTCAGAGTCACGCACAGCCATTACGGTTGTGGTACGCGGTGTTTCTGTTATCATCTCGATGATGCCAACCAAATCACCTTTGCCGTACTCACCAACAATTTCTTTTTTTCCACTTGATTGTGTGATAACAGAACGCATGCGTCCGCTAAGAACTATGTAAGTACTATCGCTCATTTCATCTTGGCGGTACACGGCACGGCCGGACTCCAGGAAAATCCAATCTAGGGCGTAGTCACACTGACGCACCAATGGGGAGAGACGCCGAACGACGCCGTTGGCTAAATCGAGGACGATGTTTGGGCGTTCACGCATTATTCTGCAAAAAAAAATAGTATATAAGTTCCAAAGTACCTAGGCCTTAAGGTGGAGGTGGATATATTTTAAGACTATTTTTGCTTAATCACAAAGTTTAACATCGAAAGTTTAACATCCAACTCACTTTGACTGCGCTAAAACTTTAAGGTAGATCTCGTATGTTAAAAAACACAAAAAAATAGAGCAAACGAAATAATTTGTCGACAATTTGTGCTGAATCACGCACTTTAAGGGCCAAAATTATTCTCCAATTCACTGCCGACTGCGCCAAAACATTAAAGTTAAATGCCCGCGGGTAAATTTTGTGAAGAAAACTATCTGTATCCTATCATCGTTAACTGTGCTGGATTAAAAAGTATTAACTATGCGCCAAAACTTTAAGATCGAAGTAGCACAAAAGTTTAAATACGCGCGAGTACATTTTGTAAAAGGAATGATTTGAAGATAATTTTGGTAGGAAAATGCTTCTGAGTAGTGTGAAATTTCACAAGCCAACTTGCAACTACATATTTGCCAACTGCGCCAAAAGTTGAAGGTACACATGGCTTGTAAGTTTTAATACGCACAACTAAATTTTGCAAAGGAAACGATTGTAAAATCCTATGCTTAATCTTCAAATTAAGTTAATTTACGACTACCTGCCGACTGCGCCAAAAGAAAGGTAGATTAGGCTCGTAAATTGAAATGCGCACTGGTACATTTTGTGGAGAAAACACGGATTTAGGCACGTTAGTCATAATATTAACTGTGCTGAATCATAGTGTTTACACTGCGCCAAAAATGTAAAGCATTTTTCACTAAAAAAATCTAATTTAACTAAATAAATCTAAAAAAAAATACTGCCTTAAGCTAATATACTTACTGGTAAACAGCAGGTCGTGGTATTATTGCCACCTTGCTGGCGTGTTTAGCGCGAATCGTGTAATCACTTCCTTCACCAGTTAGAAGCGCTAGTCCACCGACAATCTCCCCAGGATGAACCAAATGAATAAATACCTAAAAACAATAAATCGTAGTAAAGTTCTCAATATGGTGGCGCATCAGACTCACCTCACTTTGATTGAACTTTTTCACTGCCCTTGGAATATCGGCAGCATTCTGATAGACACAAAGGCATCCTGTCATCACAAAGCAAAGACTCACGTCCTGTAATAAAAAAAATTATATTGCCAAGCACTTAAAGAATGACGCTAAATGACTTACCTCACTATTCCCTTCAGTTACGATCGTTTCGCCAGCTTCGACGTCACGAACTTCGACAACCCTTTCCAGCATGGCGCGGTCGTCCTCGCCCAAGCCTAACTCTTTGAGGAAGCTGGATACAGCCGATGCATGCACCAGCTTAACATCAATAGCATCCATGACTGCTACTGAACTTCGACGATTAGCAGTGTTGGTTGCACCAAGACCCACCGCGTTTGAGTGCTGGGGATCCCCAAGATCAGCCATAATATCTGGCGGGATGAAACAGTCGGAAAGAGTGTGCTGAAAATTATCTGATTTCCTGTGCACTGGCGAAGTTTTGACATTGACATGAGACTTCTTCGCGCGCATATTGTTCTGCACAAGTTCCGATGTTAGGCCCAGATAATTGCGGAGAGCAGTGAAGATCACCCGCTGCAGTCGAATCATTATCACTTGAATGACCCGAATCATGATGTCCGGATTCTCGTTGAACACCTCCTTAAACGCCCGCATTGGCAACCGAATGACCTGACTCTTTTCAACAGCCTTAGCTGAGACGGTTTTGTAGTAGCTCGCATTGTCCGACAACACGTCCACAAAACTAAGCAGCGACGTCACCGATTCCCCTTTCTTCACTGTCTTTAATGAAAGTGTGCTGCCGTCAGCATTGCTAATGAACACGTGAATGCAGCCAGATTGGACAATAAACACGCTGTCATCAGCATCGGTGATGGAAAAAAGAAAATCATTCGGCTGCAAGGTCAGGATCTCGGTGTGCTTGCAGAGCTTAAGAAAAATTGGCTTCTCGAAATGGCCAAAAATTCGTATGCTCTGCAGCATGTACAAAGCATCGGGTGGCACACGATCACTACCTTCCATTGTCTCCTCCAGGTATTCGGCCGGAGGCTCTACAGTCTTAAGTTGCATTGGCATGTTTTCTCCTCGCAATTGGAGGATTCTTTTGGCGAATCGCATCACAGCTTTTCGTTTACGGCCCTGTCCACCGTATACCTGTCCCGAGACGTTTTTAACTTTACGCAGCATCCGTCGACCGTAGAAAAGCATTTTATCGCGTTTTCTAAAGCGCAGACGACCGAGGTCCGAGTTTTGGGCGAGCAACATTGCGTCACGTTCCTTCCCGCGGGCCCATCGGCGGTAGAAGACATACCACACGATAAGGATGCATGTCAGAACGCCAAACAAGATTAAAAGAAATGCCTGAAATTGAAGCATAATGAGAGAAGCTTGGGATTGCTTTGTTGCGTGCTTAAAATTTTTGAGGAACCAATTATAATCCTTAACTGTGTTTCACTCATTAATATAATTTTATTGGAAAATAGCTGCTCAATAAGTACTCGCCAGAGCTATAGTCAAGATATAGTCGCAATAGAGCCATTCGCAATTCGTATCAGTCATTTCTTAAATAATTTTACTTTATTATTATTGACTTTAATTATTGTTCTAAGTGAAATCTGGATTTATAAAAATGAAATAGTCTCTTATGGGATACTTAGAATTAACTATAATTTGCTGAATGGGAACAATCTGGGAACCGATCTTTTTAGAAAGTAATCCGTTTTCTGCTTTTGATATTTTTCTTAAAATATTAGAAAAATATTTTCAAGATTGTGCATCTGACCTACCTGCTAGGTGCGAAAATAGATTTTTGAAGCCTTGGATGACTCATAATCTTTTGAATTTGGTTAAAAGGAAAACTGAATTTGCAGCTAAGTGCAGAAAACACCCACTAAACACCAAACTTAAAAACTATGAGTAAGTTCTGCATACTCGTTCAAAAAAACACTGAGGGAGCCCGCAATAAGATTAGCCTTGATTCTTTCCAGAAAAGCTAAGGGTAATGTTGGAAAGGAATTGAACATAGTGAATGAGATTCTTGGCAAAAACAAACATAATAATAACATTGATAGCCTGGAAACTGGTGATGATTTATCATCAGATCCTACCTAAACGTTTCTCAACTAAATTTAATTCTTACTTCACTGAAATTTCGGAAAAATTAAAGCCATACCTAGCTCGTCGTTCAAGCTGCAGTTGCTGAATCTAAGAGCTTAGTTTTTCAACCTTTTTCTTCTTCCGAAATTTATATGGAAATATCGTCTCCAGAAAATAAAAAATCTTGCACCAGTAATGGTATATCGAGCTCATTATTAAAACTAATTGGCTTGAATATTGTGGATGTTTTATGCTATTTGTTTAACTCATAGCGGTTGCTTTTCCACGCATCTCAAATCGGCTGAAATTATTCCACTTTTTAAGAAGGGCAATAAAAAAAAGATATTGCTAACTACAGGCCTATTTCCTTGCAACCAACATTTTCGAAAATCTTCGAGAAACTGATTAAAACACGAATCGTGTCTTTTTTTTATAGATAAAATCAACTTTTTGAACGGAAGTCAGTTCGGATTCAGAAGGGGTATGTTAACGGAGGATGCCATTCTACGTGTTTATTCTCAGTTATATGAGAGCGTGAACTGTAACAATTCCACAATGGCGTTTTTTCTGGACATGACCAAAGCATTTAATATGGTTGATCATGACTTACTTCTTAAGAAGTTATATCGCGCTGGCTTTCGGGGAATATTTTACAAGCGCTCACTTCATATTTAAGTGAGCAGAGTCTCCTTAAATGGAATTTTTAGTGAATTCAGTTTCCTAAAAAATGTAGTACCACAAGGTTTGGTTCTAGGCCCTCTAATGTTCTTAATTTATATTAACTCTATATAAGAACTGAACCTGAATGGATCCTACACAAATTTTGCGGACGAAATAGCCCTCACTTATCAATGCAAGTCAGTTTTCGAATGCGTTCTGAAGATTTTGGAATATCTGGAAACACTAAGGTTTTAGTTTACTGAGCATAAGCTAATTGTTAGCGAAAAAACAGAGATCATGTCTTACAAAAATGTGGGCAAACATGTTCATGATTTCAACATCTATTTTCGTTCTCATGATCGCGAAAAGTTTTGCTTGCCTATTCATAGTTGTGGGAAATGTAATTTTGTATGTAACAACCAGTGCGTAGGTTATTGCTTTAAAATTGGGTCGGTACAAAATTAAAAAATACCTTGGTGTGGTTATTGAAAATAATCTTAATTGAGCAGCTCATATTCGCACAATTAAATCCCATTTGCTCTTGGTAACACGAAAACATTGTGCTCCCAACAAGCCTTAAAGTCAGTTTACTATGGTCTTGGGGCGGTTCGTATTTTACCATAGTTGCTCAAAAGTACTTACTTAGGATTATTTGTAATCGTAGTCGTCTTACTCGTAGCTGGCCACTTTTTAGAGAACTGCACTTTTAAATCTTCAGAGTGCTATGGCAATTCTTCAAGCGTAGTGGCAATATGCCTTGCAGAAATAATAAGTATCGTTGCACTTTGACTATTGTGCAATGATATTTTTTTTGTTTGATGAGGTGGTTGAGACACGCTTACAGAGACTTCAAAATACAGAGATGAGAACAAATCTCAAAGCAAATTTTTATACCCATGTTATGCTTACAAGACTTCATTTCATGACAGTGAGACAAAGAATAACTCTTAGAATTTTTGCATTTATATTTAAGATGAAAAATAATTGACTGGCTGAGTATTTGAAAATGAATCTTGCATATGTAGCTGACCGACAACTGCATACCGATGACAATAAGAAACTTTTACCCCGTGAGGTGCAACTTGACAAGCTCACAGAACCAAGTACTCTACAAAGGCCTTTAAATGTTCAACGCTCATCCAAGCAACATCAAAGACGATATAAGCCTTTTTTTGTTTAAAAAATATGTAGCTACATATATTGTATCACGATAATGATAATATTTAATCAAGATATTATAACCTTTGAGCAGTTGTTAAGTTTAAAACTAATAAAAATAATAAAACTTAGCTAGAAATTCTCAGCTCTATAATCTACATGTAAACAACATGCATTTTGTCACCGTTTCATTTGCCAAAACAACCCACTTTTCAAACTTCTACACTATTACAGACCCTAAAATGTTGAACAAGCTTCCATCTTTCATTAGGAAGAACGAATGAACACAAAGTTTTCATCTTTTCTTAATCAAGTTTAGGACTGCTTCTGTTCCGTAATATATTTTTTTTTTAACATTTTTTATAATGTTTGGCTCGATCCTCAGCACAAGCTTAGTCAGGCATTTTAATGAATTTTATTTCAAACCAATTGTTAAGATAATCTTAATCCTTTGAGTTACTTCTTCTGTTCTTTCTCCTATAGAATATATATTCTATCTCCTATAGAAAATATTTTAGGAGCTACAAATTTATTTTTACCTTAGCAAACATTAGCATCGATTGTCACCCGATATCAGATGTTTAAATATTTGTTTGTATTTAAATCTAAAATTCAGATGTCTTTCCACACTAACTCCCAGAGTTACGTAGTTAACATTATTATTCGCTTTGCTATTAATTGTTTGGAATTAAATAAAATAATTTGAAATTGAATTGAATTGAATTAATCCTGCCTTTCTTTCTAGTAGTTACGAATGGGTTTGCTGTCAGATGCATGACATATTGAAACTCCTTTATGTAAAAGACTTTAATTCAAAGAAGTAACTATAAAAACTGTTTGCGCAGTTGTGCGTCCGGCGCTTACATATGATTCACAATGTTGGACAGCGTATAAGAAATATGAGAGCAAATTAACGGCAGCTGAGGTGAAGATGCTTCGCATGACAGCAGGAGTAACAAAGCGAGATAGTATAAGAAGTACGAAGATCCGAGGAAGACTTCATTTAAAAGAACCTCTCTCCAGAAAAATGGAGCACGACCTGCTCAGTTGGCATTGCCAAGTTCAAAGGAGAGATCCTACGAACCCAGTCAAAAAGGCGACATTGCCTTTTTTTCAACATTCCATCACTTCAGATTATAACCTCGCGCCTAAATGAAAAAGAAGAAGAAAGAAGAAGAACTGTAAAAGCTGTTTATTTGCGAACGAAATAGATCTGTTCAGCAAGGCTTGATATAAAATTACAAACAATAGAGGTAATAAACAATTGTATTGACACTCGATATAGAATGTTGTTCAACTAAAACATTTCCAAGATATCAACGACAAAACATTTAGATTCGTTCCGATTTGAAGCATTTACTAGTAGCAGCAATAGTTTCGATTAGTCGATTAGGATCTACCAAAATTCAACTAAGAACTTATTTGAAAAGGTTAGAAGAAGGATACAAATCTCCTAACCATCCTAAATTCGAATGCAAGCAATTGGCTCAGCAGTGCTTTGGTCAAGGGGAAAAAAGGTATCGTCAGAGCATGTACAAGAAACAATAACACAACTTTTAAGTGCTGGGTCTGGGTTAAACGCTTTACGACTGAGTCACATGAACGATATTAAAAGATCGTTGTTCTGTATGTTCGCATCTGGAAATGTACTCTTCCGACCCCAATTATTGTTAAACCACCGCAATTTGTTCAGGGTTCATGAACAAATCAGTAAAGTTAAGGTTAGTCAGCAGATGTCAAGATAAAAACACCAGCGTGAGTTATATTTGTAAGATGAAAGATCAGCTAGTGGGGCTACTTATTCTTTCCAGCCGAGTGCTAGGCTTCCAATCAAGATCCCGCTTCAAACTACGTCGTCGCCACCTCAGCTCAGAGCAATTGACAATCGATTTCAATTGGAAGCAGATAATCATTTTTTGCATTCGAACTACGAGACGAGTTAAATTAAATCAAAGCGGACTTTGCTGACCCAGCAGCGAGTGAACCAGTTCAGATCATTCCCAGGCTTTAATTAGATTCCCAACTCATGCTTTATTCCCACCCAATATCGGCCTGTGGTTGTGGTATGTGTGTGCATCATCAGCATAAATAAACAGACTCTCGCGAATCAAATAATAATCAACAACCGAAAAAATGCGGAAAAAACGCAACACTTCCCCTGATTGCGCCAAGATAATCGGTGCAATAAGACGATACCCAACAACAACTCGGAGGCATGTTTTCACAATGCCATTGGCATTGGCAGGTTCTTATATCTCGTCCTCAAAACAGCTTACATAACGAATGTAAATCAATTTTTTTTCTTTTGTTTACTGGCAAGCAAGTGTATTTGCGTGGGGGTGGCCATAAGGCCACCTTGCAGCACTGGCTGCGCCATACAACACAGCAGGAGGGGTGGGAAGAAGGAGTAGGTACTCACCGTGGTTCGGATCTCTAGCGAAATGTAATGTATCCACGTATCGGAGAAGATGGTTCCGTAGTCCCTGTAAGAGGACCTGATCAGGCCAACAATATCCATGGGGAGAAATTCTTTGTTTTAACGTGGAATGGCTGTTGCAGAAACGACAAGTTGTGTGTGTGCTGGAGACGACTAGGGGCTTTATCACATTTTATATCCGAGTGGAAAGCCCAGCTATTGCCATCAGAGCTTCGCTTCTTGTTGAGACTTTGAACTGAATTGACTATTGATCACAATTTTTTGGTTTTAACTGGTGGAAATACCGAGAAAAACGAGATTGAAAATTCACTCAAAAATAAATTATAAGCCAACCCTCCGATTGCACTGGCAGCTGACAGTATTTTGACGGAGGGAATCGAGAAACATCGCACAGGTCGAGCGAAGTGTTGTGTCGTTCGATACTCGATGTTTGAAGGAAACATGGAATTCCGCTTGGCTGCAGTTGGCCGTTGACGTTTAAATACTTTTTAAATTTTATGTGAGACGTTTAATCTGTTCAAGGAAAAAAGAAAACTAAAAACTTTAAAAAAATAAGTTTTTGATATACATAGAACAATTATAGTCATTTCTTTGGACTGAATCTTGGTTGCTCAGGACCATATATTTGTTTGCCCTGGATAAAACCTTGATCAACAGTTATTATCGCCTAATTAGCTATCATAAGTTTGCCTAGTTAAAAACCTGATTTTCATGCTTTTCGACGATTGAACAAGCAATGCTTGCTGTTGTTGTTATGAAAAAAATCTTATCTTACATAGTTTTTACAGCGAGCCAGAGTCTAGATTCTGATAAATTCGCTTTCAAAATCGAATTGACGCTTTCACACTTGGAAAAGAATCTAGACTTCGTTGACGTTTCGGTCAATTGAACACCAGCCGTCCAATTTGTCACAGTTGCCACAAGTTAAATGGCTTCAAATAAGTAAAAAAAAAACAACTGCAAAGCAAGCATTGAAAAATACTTAAAAATCTTCTCCCAATTGAAGTGTATAATAAAAAAAAAACTTAAATATTTTTCCTTTTTATTTTGTAAAAAAACTTCATCAGCTCTCTTGTCTTTTTTTGATAGATTAAAAAGTAATGTTTGCTTTTATATTCGAATGATTCAAACAAAATCGAATACTAATCTAGTACATTTGTATTCGATTTTGCGGGAATCCTATGGCGTATTCTTTTCTACACCGAATTGTGAAATTGGATACAGAAAAATATTGTTCTTTTCATGTACACCTGAACGGAATCATGCTCATGTAAATGTTCTTTTGAACTCCGAATTAGTTCGGTGTCGACACCGAACTCGAAATTTCGCCACCGTAGTATCTGACGGTGGAGGCCGGGTGTAGTGACGTTTCGACTGATTTTTCATTCGTGATTTTTTACAACGCGACTGGTATTGTATGAAATCAATAAAAAATAACTTAATATCTCAAACTCGAAGCTATCAAAATTAATTTTTAGTAAAAAGTACAAAAAACCGACGGGAACAAAATCACTTTGCGAATTGGAAAAAAGTAAACAAAATGAAGGGTGCGTTTTTTATTCATTCCGTAGAAGGAATGGAAAATGTGGAATACTAAGTTGGAATATTCCGAACGTTCTTATTCGTTCTTATAAAAAACCGCAGATACTTCGGCCGGAATAGTTGAACGAATAAAGAAACGCATTCGAAGTCAAAACAATTTGGCACTTAATGTGATGACTGAACTAGTGCAGTATTTGCCGTTCTGTACACAATGAAACCGAGTGTACACCCCGCTGGAATTATCGCGAACACCGAGTATTATTTGACAGCTCGGTGTGGCAGTTCGGTGTTCAAAAGAATACGTCACTAGATTCTGATCTATATTCTGAATTCCCACAAATGTATGGGAAATCTAATAGATTTTTATTAGTTTTGGGACTTTTTCCTCTGAATGTAGATTTTGATTCAGTGTGAAAGGTGTATTAACAACTACTATTTAAGATTCCTCAAATACTGAGAGTGAGACTTGATTCGGTTTCTTAAACTTTCGAAAACCTACTTTTGAAAGTTTTTAATGTCTTTAGGAACGTTTAGGAACGAAATTAACTTTCTAATTTGGTTTTTGTGAAAGGACAAATTATTTTATTCACAGATCAGGTTGATAGCTTACACGGAAAACGCGAATTTGTTTATCGAAGACAGGTAAACTGGGCAACTTTGAGATCTGTGTTGACAGCTATAGGTCTTCACATATTCCAAATTTTACCACAGGCATCGCATTCTTACTTTTCCAGTCGTCAGTAACGTTCTCTTCCGATTTGGTCTGAGTATAAAGCGTGCATAAGCGGTCATATTTCAAAAATTAAGTAATACAAACCGTATTTTTCACCATTTTCTTCAAATTGTGTGCCTGATATTTTTTTGGCTGAGAAACAGCAAGAAATACAATAGAATTCGAGAAATCATTCCAAATAGTAGTCTAATACCGTTAACACACCGAAGCCTGAATCTAGATTCTGATTCGGTGTGAAAAAGGTTCTATGGATTAAGAAAAATCGTATTTTTAAAGTTTTAACTTTGCTCGTTTTAAAACCTGAAGTTAAATTGAAGCGGGTTATTCTTTTTTTAACCTTTGCTTCGAGATACGCCTAAAAAATATTTTAGTTGATTAACTGAAATAGTAATAATTAAATGACGATGGTATGGATCTTCTTCTATTCCATTCCTTCATCCACTCTACTTCAATACTTCAAAAAAATCAATTGCCAAGCCGTACTTTAAAATAGTAGGGGTCTGTTTTTCAGTGCAAGCTGCGAGATCATCCTAGTTTCGAATTGAAACTCAGGTTTTCGATTCGGAGTTAATCTCGCACTTACTCGCCAAATTCGGTGGGGTAATCCAGCTTCAAAGGCTGCCGACAGTTCGACCTTCTTTGCCTGGTTTTACGAAAACGAAAGTTGCTTTACGTATTTTACATGTCAAAAATGACATATGATGTTACAACTCGAACATGTTTTTTTTTTTACTATACTGCGATTGTTGGTAGAGTCATGTACTTTAAGAATCGAAGGTTTTGACAGCTTCGATTCTTTTTTAGCGCAGAGTTAACAGACGGAGTTAGCTCTGCGCTAAGAAACTGCATAGCTCCAGATTCGTTTTGTTCTAGGATTTACACAATGTATGTTTAAGCTGGGCTTAACTCTGCACTGAAAAACTGGGCACTAAAATTGGTCAAATCTTGCTGAAGCTTTGATGAAGAAATACAAGAAATTGTATTCCTACCATTTTATTTTGCTTTTTGTGCGGCTTTTGATTCTATTTCCCGTGAAGTCGTGTACTACAGATTGCTTATAAATGGACCCAAAAAAAAGCATCTAAGTCCTGAGTATCTATCTAAGTATATCTAAGTATACTTAGATATATAGTATAAGTATATCTACCATCTAAGTATGGCACGGCGAATCTACTTCCAACAAACTTTCAATGGGTGTGAAGGAAGGGTGCATCCTGTGTGCTATTCTCTTCACATTGTTCATCAACGATATAACTAATACTGTAAGCGGCGGGATCGAACTTGACCAAGCTGGATTTAGCGCTTTAATAAATGAGGATGACACGTTTTCTTTTTGACTCGACTAGCTGGAAAGCAGCTAATAATTAACAGGTCTAAAAGGATCTCGAAGTTGTTTCTAACTAACGCTATAAAAGCCAAGGGAAAAGTCGTCCAAGCATAGGAAGAAGAGCGTCTTACAATACAGTGTGGCTTAAATATGCTCATAACACATATTGCGCAACTTATTTTTTTAAAGCGAAATTTGATTTTATTTATTAAAAGCACTGTACAAATTTACCATGCAAAAATTAAATCCTCTCGGCAAGTAATTAAAAATAAATGTCCTTATATTTATATATATATATATATATTTATATATATATATTATTATATATATATATATTATTATCCTTTTCACAAACCTCTTTACTGCCACTTTTAATCCTTTTCGCGTACCTTAATAACAGTTTGAGACTTGAAAGAGGGAGCTGAACCCATGTATGAAAGAATACAAAGATTACTGCATGCGCATTTTGTGACATTTGTTGGACAGACTTAACTGCAAATCTGACGTCATGGAAGTTCACTGTCAATTTGTACGCGTGTAAAAAATATCGGCTAGTTTACACAACAATCTGTGCTGACCGACTCATGAATGACGAGGCTGCGTTGTAAATGAACTTTTTTTCTCAAAATGGTGTAATCTTTTTTTCTGTGATTTGTGATCGGAACCTGTCCACGTATGAAAATCTCTAAAAAATTTGTTTGGTATTAGGACTTTAAGAACAAACATTTTTCCGCTCCTTAAAAATGTTATCGTCACTCTCTTTTGAAAGACAGGTGACAGCCAACAAGTGTTTGTGTCAAAATTATCTCATGTTTACCCGGTGGAGACACTCCGAGATTTATTTTTAATCATCTACCCCAAATCGCATGTGGAGACATAGTATTCTATTGAAACGATTTTCAAAATTCGTCAATTATATAGGTACCAAAGCAGCCAACACCTAATGACACCGCTGTTGGCTCATTTTTGAAGGGACAATAACTGCCTCGACTGATCACACTGTAATGATGAATGACCTTCCTACCTATCGTCATTGTATCATGTCTTATACCAAACTGCTCTTCGTCAAAAAGCTTATTTTTTTAAAGCAAATGTTTGGTTTATCAAAAAGCCCACTGAACTTAGTATAAAGTAGCTTTGCAGTCTTTCCCACCGTTGTTTAAGCGTTAATTTATCCAATTCAATACCACTGAAAAATTGTTGCCTGTCAGCATGAAAATAGCTGATTCATCAAAAAGACCTCTTAGATGGCCCACCCTTTACAAAGTCTATTAACTTTTTTATTAAAATTAATTGAATTTGAGTCAACATCGTATTCTGCTAGATGTAAGCCATTAAATGAGCTCTGAATCTTGAATTGAGGTAAGCTCTCAAACTGATACCGTGACAAGAATGCACATTGCTCCATAGTATAGAACAATTTTTTATTCTTTCTCCCCCATTAAAATATCAAAACAGAAATTCCATACTAATTAACAGAGCTGCGTTCGCTGTCTTAAGACAAATTATATTCCCAACGCCATCAACCTGCAATAAATCACATTTTTATAAACTACCACCTCCACCAGAAGGCAGCAAGAATCATGACCGTGACAGTTGCATTTGGCTAAATAAATACGATTTGGTTCTTGCGGTAAGACGCATGGAACGTCTGCCGTGCGATAATAAAATATATTCCCTTTACGGTTTATCCACAAGATAGCAGCCCCAGCCAGATCAATGGGAATGTCTAAGCACCCAATACTCAAATCCACGGTCTAATAAATTTCGAAGATGTTCATCTGACCGCGCACCTGTGCAGCGAGCTTATCACGCTCCCATCCACGGAAGTAGTGCTGATATGCACTCGCAACGAATGCATTGTGTGCACGATTTGCACGAATCCCCTGACGGTTGCTAGGCCGCCAAAGAGAGTGTGAAACGAATTGCAGTTCAAGTGCAATTAAAATAGCGTATTACCCCAAATATCTTCCGTTTAGCTGTCAGTTGAAGGCATGGCATGGGCTGGCCACTTGAAAGTGCTGCGAACGGCTGTCGACGGTGGAACTGGGATTTTCACTTGTCGGAGGCAAAGCCAACCCATTTTAGATTTAATTAGAGGAGAACAGCTTCAACCGTGCTTTTTTTTATCTTGAAGAGTAAGAAGATAAGAGACTCTGTTAACATTCTACATTTAAAAGGTTGTAAGAAGTTCGTATTTACATGGTGAGCGAAAAAGTAATTTTGCCCCTGTGATAGGATTCAGGAAATAATTTAAATCTTATCTTATCTTATGGGTGATTTGTTCATATTGCTTCTCGGCATGAAAATCATAAAGAGACACTTAGGTTGATTGCTTTAGCATCAAGTTCACACGAGGGAGCTTGAACTTATTTAAAGTGGTACTGAAATATGACAAAGTCTTCTGCAAGTCGATTATAAAAGAACTTTTTTTTTGCATATTATGTATAATATTATAAATACATATTTCTTTTTATAGCTACAGCTCTACAGGGGTCAGAGGGGACTATTTGCTCTGCAGACCTACCTATTGCCATATGCCAGTTTTTTTTTTTTTTTTTTTTTTGCGTGGGTAGGTAAAAACCTTCATAGGCACTATGAGAATCGAACGCGCGTGCTCATAGTAGTGTGAGATTCTTACTCACTAAAAAACCTCCCAATCTTTGTAAGACTACGACTAAGTTTCCTTAACAAGTAGTTCATGCTTCTGTATAGTAATCGCGTTTGGCAGGCTACCTTCCAACGAAAGCACCTGCAATACCGTCATTATGTGCGGTTTCCTCTTACGACGCTAGATCCAACGGTCTTGTTCGTTGTAGTCGGCGTGCAAGATTTGTCTGATCCAGAGTTCGGATTATTTCGTGGTTGCAATGGCCGTGAAGGCGAGTGTGAAGTTTGCGAGCAAAGTTTCTTACTTCGTCGGTCACGGTTGCGATGCCTAGATCTCGATGTAAATCGCTATTTCTTATATACCATGGAGCATTAACGATTGCTCTTAGTGTCTTATTCTGAAAAGTTTCTAAAATAGATATGTTGCTTGGTTTGGTACAACCCCAAAGTTGTATACCGTACGTCCAAGATGGTTTTAGTACTTGCTTATACAATAGCAGTTTGTTATATACGCTTAGTTTCGAATAACGTCCGATAAGCCAATTCAGTTCTCGTAGCTTGATTTCAAGTTCATCGCGTTTCTTTTTAACGTGTGGCTTCCACTTAAGTTTTGCGTCTAGGGTCATGCCTAAATATTTCGCCTCGTTTGCGTACGGAATTTGTACCGAGTTTATAAATAGAGGTAAGTTGATTACCCTCTTGTAAGTAAAATTTACATGCGTTGATTTTGTCTCATTTAGGAGGATTCGCCAGGCCTTTGTCCATTCGCATATTTTATTCAAAGCGCGTTGGAGTTTTCCCGTTGATTGTTCGACTGTCTTATCCGTAGCGAGGATAGCCGTGTCGTCAGCGAACGTGGCTATAGTCGTTGTCTCTACTTGAGGTACATCTCTTGTAAAAAGTAAAAACAGTGTTGGACCGAGGACGCTACCTTGTGGAACGCCGGCTTGTATTTCTTTGAATTCTGAGTATTCGCTCCCGTATCTCACTCGAAATAGTCTGTTGTCAAGATAAGACTCTAAGAGTTCATACATTTTTTCCGGCAAAACTTTCCGTAGCTTATATTTTAGGCCTTCGTGCCAAACTTTATCAAAGGCTTGGGATACGTCAAGAAAAGCGGTAGAACATATCATTTTCGCTTCTAAGGCTTTCTCAATTTCATTAGTTATTCGATAGACCTGGTCAAGTGTTGAATGTTTGACCCTAAAGCCGAATTGGTGATCCGGAATCAATCGTCTTTCTTCAATTATTGGTTGCAGTCGTTTGAGCACAAGTTTCTCGAAGACTTTAGATATAATCGGCAGAAGCGAAATCGGTCTATATGATTTTTTGTCGTTCGGGCATTTCCCTGGTTTCGGAACCATTATTACCTCTGCGACTTTCCATTGCCGTGGAACGTATGAAATTCTCATTGATGCGTTTATGATGTAGAGAAGCTTGACTAACGCTCTTTTCGGTAGCTCCTTCAAAATTTCCCCAGTAATTAGGTCATAGCCTGGAGCTTTGTTATTCTTCAAATTTCGGATTGTTTGACGAAGTTCAGACAGTGTCACGGTTTTCATTCGATAATTGTCTAATTCCGCATTGCGATACAGATCGTCAACCAACGGCTCCCCGTCAAACGGTTTGAATGTTTCTTCTAGATGTTCTGCAAATACATCTGCTTTCTCTTTGTCGCCTTTTACCCATTCACCGTTATCTTTTCTTATTGGCGCCGAGTGTACTATGGGCTTTTTGATGGACTTCACGGCTTTCCAAAGTGAATAGTTTGACCCTCTATCGGCAGTCAAGTTTTCGAGGTAGTTGGTAGTCTCGCGACTTTTAAAATCTTGAAGTAAGTGCTTTAATTTGTTAGATAGCCCATTCAGAATGGTTTTATCAGGAGGAGCTCGAGACAAATGCCACCTCTTTCGAGCCTTTCTCTTTTCGCGTATGAGCTCTTCAATTTCGCGCGAGTAAATTGATCCGCTTTTCCTTACTCCAGTCTTCCGGAAAGAAGTATTGTTCCAAGCAGCGTCTTGGATAGTTCTAACGAGTTTATCGACTTCGTCTTCTATTTCTAGAGGGGTTGTAAGTGGTACATGTAGAGATACATTTTCTTTACAGTATTTCCTAAAGCCATCCCAGTCGGTGTTGTTATTCGTTAGCCTAGGCGCTCTCTCATTTTTTGCTAGACTTCCGCCGATTTTCAAAACAACTGCCGAGTGATCCGAACAGAGATCATAGCCTTCTTCTACATTTGTGAGGTGGCGGGGAACCCCTTTTGCGATAAAGAAGTCGACAAGGTCAGGTACTTTGTTTCTGTCGGTTGGCCAATACGTTGGCTTTCCCGTCGAAAGGAAAACCACGCCACGTTTCATGCTAGCTTTGAAGAGTACTCTACCTCTTGTTGAATTGCACCGTGATCCCCAAAAGGTGTTTTTCGCATTAAAGTCCCCGCCGATGATAAAATTCGACCCAAGTAAGTCAAAGAGGGGAGTAAGATCGTCGTCCGCTAGCCTATACTGTGGAGGAAAATAACTCGAGGCAATATTATAATCTAGGTGACCTATTTTTACCGATACTGAAGTTATTTGCATAGAGTCAAGCTCAATTTCTTCGTTTTTGTAATGCTTAATGCAGTCTTTGATGTAGAGAGAGGATCCGCCTCTCGAATTTTCTGATGGATGATGCGCGTGATAGTCGATGTAACCTCTAATTTTGGGTCCGGATCCCTTCTTAAAGTGTGTTTCCGAAATCAGGCATAGGTCAATATTTTTTTCCCGTAGAAATACTTCTAGTTCGTCGATTTTCTTTAAAAGACCATTTGCATTCCATGTAAGTATGTTAATGAGCTTCATATTCATGATTTGTTATTGGTTTTGCGAGGTTTAAACTCTAGCTCGCTCAGTTTGTCAAATATTACTTGATTAACTTTAGTTTGTTGCTCAAGCTTTTCCAATATCATAAATAATATTTGAGATACCGAATCTGTTGTGGTAGGTTCTGGAGGTTTGCTTTTGTGTGACGCGACTTCAGCGTACGATCTTGGGCCGATGAGTGATGATTTTCCCTTTGTACTTGGACCGGCGACGTTTTCTTGCGGAGTTTGTATATTTTTCCTCGTCAATCTCGTATTTCTGACCGATTTGGGAGTTTTCGGCTTGTCAGCTCTAGAACGTTTTGGGGTTGTGGCCCTATCTACAATATGTTGCTTAACAGTTTCGTGACGTTTTTGTAGCTCTATTGCGATTTCGCAACCTCGATAGCTCGCCGGGTGACTTCCATTACAATTTGCGCAAGTCGCTGGGGCCTGACTGCTTACGTTGCAATCTTTTGAAAGATGTCCACCGGCGCATTTGACACATCGCGGTTCTTTTTGGCAGTACGCTTGAGTATGTCGGAAGCCTTGGCATCGCTTACATTGAGGTACTAGTCTATTGCCCTTTCGCTTGGGCTCAATTTTTACCCTGATATTTAGGATTGTTTTTATTTTATATATTTCGTTTATGTTTTCAATCCTATCGAACGTCAGCATGAAAATAGGAAGACCGCGCTTGACCACGGTGTCTTTTTCTCCTTCCGTACGTTGTTTTTCTTTCTTAAGTATGTTCACGGCATCAAGAATTTTAAAGCCTTGGGCTTGAACATCTTCAACAATTTCTTCCTTCGTGCAGGTTGGGTGAAGTCCCCTAGCGAAAACCCGAAGCGGCTTCTCGAATTTGTTTTCGTAAGTATACCATTGTACATTCTCGGTATTTAATTTTTGCGAAAGTGCGCGATAGGCTTCAGAGTCATCGACATTGATTTTCCATACATTATTTCGAAGAGAAATTAAATTATACTTTGTCCCCAGAGTATTTTTTAAGATATTTCGCAGCTTTCCGTAGTCTGCGACCCCAACGACATTTATTGCAGGCGGTCGGCGAATTTTTTCTTCAATTTTCGCTGTCGCTTGTTTTGACACGGTTGGTGTTTCGTCGTGTTTATATACGGCCTCAACTACTGGCGAAGACCCAATTTTTCGTTTTTTGGTAGATCTTTTCTTGAGAGCCGGATTAGTTTCACGTGCAAGCTCTTCTTCGTCTGTCACGTATTCGCTTTGACGCTTCGGCGTGTCCTCACGTTTTGTAGTATCACGGGGATTCCTAAGAGCCTCGTTTTCTTTTCGTAACGAATCTACTTCATTTTTGAGCTTATGGTAGAGACGTTCCATATCTTTAAGCTTAGCGCGGAGTTCGTTGTTTTCCGCTTCAAAGCATTTAGTTTTCGCTGAGTCCCGATTAACCGGCGGACTTCCTTTCCCGGAGATGATCGATCTAGGTGGTGGTGATCGAGGTACCCTTGGTTTCTTCATAAAGGGATTTGAAAGCAATAAATGGCTCTCCCCAGAATCCGTAGAGCCTACCTCCGAAGAGGGTGGATTTGCCAGTGATGCTGGATTACCACCTGGGGTATTACTTCCGTTCGTTTTGTCCATTGCATGGTTTGTATGCGCTACGCGCTCGGCATACGGAGGGTGGATTTTAGTCGCCTCTTACGACAGGCATGCCTTACCTCGGGTATATTCTAACCCCTACCCGAAGGGGGTAGAATATATATATGCCAGTGTCTCTTTTATTATTCTCTTTTATAATAACTTTTATAATTTATCTCTGGTATAATTTCTCGTTCACCGTTTAATGTTTTACTCCTGTCAATTATTACCTAAGGAAAACATCATAAGTTTTGCACAATTGATTTTAGAGATTTCTGAAACTTTGTGCCTCCGGTGTTGGCTTGCACATTTTAAATTTTTTCTTAAATTGATGATAAAAAAGTCTTGAAATGAAGAACACTGATGAAGTCATGAACCCTACACACATTTGTTCTAGTTGTGCAGGTATACCAAGACTCGAAAAAATTGCAGAAACTTTATGGATGGCTCTTCATGTTAAGAATCAATTCGTAGTTCTTGGTTTTGTCATTATCTCCCGGAGTAAAAGCATTTAATCTTAAGTATACTAAGCTTAACTTGAGAAGACCGGCCGGCGAAGCTTATTGGCAATGCCCATGTCCATCCCGAACTATAGCTCAAGCTTAAGTAGGTAAGTATACTAGCCAAGAGCCAATGTATCATGTTTGTTTAACAGGCTTAGCTTTTTTATCCCTTTTCTGCTCAAAGCTTCAAAGCAATTCTTGCTTTCTTCTACTCTGACAGTTGGAAGTGCTGCCACTTTATTTTCAGTTTAGATTATACTGCATGCCATTTTGGCATATTTGACGTAAGAAGAAAAATATTTGCACCCTTTTTCCATTGAATAAAGCGACAAGCATGTGGTGTTTTTGGGGAAAAGTGAAGCATCAGTTTTAGTTGTGTGAGTGCGGACTACTTATGTGTTCAACCAGGCATGTCATGAGAGACGGCTCGAGGTTCATACGTTTCTGGAAGCTGGCTCTACTTTTGTTTAACATTCCTGAGTTAAGGTGACATTTGTACCCCGATTTGTGATACATTCGATACATTCACTTACAAGTCGATACCCGATATCGGGCGACGAATGTCAAAATAAATGCTTCACTCACACACACTGTATATGTGAAAAAGAGCTATTCCTTGTCTCCTATGCTTCTGCAGCAAGCATACTCAACACACGAACAACAATTTGCCGTGCGGTTTCTGTTAGTTTTGACAAAAAATTAATTTTCATCAATGATTTCAGCGTCGGCGCACAAACATTCTCTTACTGTGCGATTATAGTGAATTTTTGTGAAAACCGTCAATTTTTATCGATACATAAATAATAAATCAATTTTTTGTCGTGCGGCTTGAAAGAGTCGCGAGTCGGAAATTCGTCGCAAATTGATTCTCGCGACTAATAGCTTGGACAGAATGAGTATCTGGGTCTGTGTCTCGCAGTTCAGCTTACGGGAACACGTATATAGCGACACAATGGGTATCTCTCGGTGTCTCTGATTTCAGGTGA
Organism: Neoascia interrupta; assembly: GCA_947623515.1. NCBI lineage: Eukaryota > Metazoa > Arthropoda > Insecta > Diptera > Syrphidae > Neoascia > Neoascia interrupta. Next base: position 1,195,993 of record OX392463.1, read on the forward strand.
AAAATGTGGTAAGACACAGCGACAGACACAGACACCCGGCTTGTAATTGTCGTAGCCGTAATCGTGTGTTGCCTTCTATATAAAAGCTTGTGTCGTACTTCTAAGCTTCTAGTCGTACTGCAATTGGTCGCGCGTTTTTCTGTCGCCGTGTCTGCTTGGCCTCACTTTAGATAGAAAAACACAGGATAAGAAGTTATTTTCAGATGTCATTTTACACAGCAACACGCTAAGCCAATGCCATTTCACACAAAAAAAAAGTTCAAAGAAGTACTTAGCTTTTGAGTTATCTGCTTTTAAGGCGAATCTTTTTTCCCTGCCAAGGATTTTTTTTTTACTTTCTAGTCACTTTTTGGTATATTTAAGAAGTTTATTGACACTTGTTCAATAACAATGATTTAATCAATACAAAAATACAATAAACAATGTTTTGAAAATAAAAATAACACAAACAAATATGGTAATAATGCACTTATTGTTTTTCTCTATCCAAATAAATCTAAATATTTGTTAATATAATCTGTGCAATTATTTGATTTAATCAAATTTCTATAAAATTGTCTTGGTTGAATTCCTATACATAGCATAATAAAAAAAAACTAACTATATACACTATAGAACAATAAAGAATTAATAGGGTAATTTAGACATATAACTTATGCTTACTTGGACTTATTTAAAACTCAAATAATAAAATTCACTATGCTTAGTTATAAACATAAATTTATATTTTTCAATATTTGAAATATTGAATTTTCGATAGGCTAGATACTAGGTAAGCCAGAAGTATTTACGTAAATCGATTTGATGCTCTCCATCCCTAGCATAAATAGCCATGCTATATCCCCAGATATCGTTAGGTACATTCGAATTTCAGCCAGGGTCATAAGTGATTTCTTTATGTGTTGCCCAGCGGTATGCGTGATAGAATACAGGCACGTTGTGGAAGTCCTGTTTATAACCAAGATTGTCAAGATACGTAAATGCTTCTGGAGGAACTTGACCAATTTCAATCGACCTTTGAAAAAATGACATGTTATTGTACAAAGCTGGCCTTCATTTCAATCGGTAAAGTATTTGCTTACCGATTGCAATGATTTCTTATTATTTAAATTATAAAGTTATCTACTCGCTCAATTCCCGCCTCGTCATAAATATTTTTATTTGAAATTAAGAGTAGAAAGTCACTTTCAGCCAGCAGACTTTTATTTGCCTAAACATGCGCGAAGAAATTTTCTATCAATTCAAATACTCTGAATTTTTCCATGACTGATGAGCTGAAGTTATACCAGATAGGACATCCATTATTTAGTATTGGTCTGACCAAAGTTAAGTAACAAAAAATGTTCACGTCAGAGGCGACATGAGCAGAGTAAAAAAGTCTCTTTAAGCTCATGAATACCGCTCTTGCTTTATTAAGTTGAATTTTGATATGATTATTGAAATAAAGATATTGGTCTAAATTAACGCCCGGGTATTTAACACAAGTAGTAATTTTAAGATGCACATTTCTATTTCTCAAGTTATTAGATATATTTTTTTCCAATTTTTCCTTAAGCCATAATTGCCCTTACTTAGAACAGTTCGTAACAATATAACTTCACATTTATCAATATTAATTTTCAGAAACCAATCGGAGCAGAATTTTTGTAGTTGATTAGACATGTTTTGTAAATTTTCTCTGTATTTCGAAAACCTTTGAACTGCTAAAATATAGTATGATATCGTCAGCAAAAGCAATAGTTCCAATTTCAATAGTTATATACTTTAAGCTTCATAAAACTGGGGCATTAGCTGTTCCCTGCTGTACCCCGTTAATAAGGCTAAATTTCGTATCTGTTGTCTCCTCACCATTTCTAACAACGAATTTTCTATCACGTATCATATTTGAAATAATTTTAACTAAATAATTAGGTAGTTCATATCTTATTATGAATCTTATCTTATCGTCGAGCCAAATTTTGTCAAATGCTTTTTTACCTTTCTAGATATTTGTCTTTTAAGTCGAATCCTTTTTCCCAGCCAATGATATTTTTTGACTTTCTAATTACTTTTTTGCAAAAAAATGCGTTTGAAACATGTCGGTAAATTTTTTTTCCTAGTGAACCTAACAATACTTAACAAAAATTGTTGCAACAAGTTATCTGAAAATAATAAAAGCACAACATTGTCATGTTATTTTACTTCCATAATAATAAAGATTAAAATAATAATAAAATGCGAAAAAACATAGGAACCGTTTTAAAAGAAAAACTCTTTGTATGGCATCACCCCAATTACTCACTTTGCTTGCCGGACTTTTAACTCTGGCTTATGGCTCGTCGCAACTCTACCCCGGCTGGCGAAAGTTGCACTCAATTCGCTGTCAAGTCTCAACCACTCGCCGACGCAACCAGCCGCATCGACCAAAACTTCGCAGCCTTCTTCCAACGAAAACCGAGTCGAAAATCTCATTCGTGTTTGAGACGGAGTCGTGTGCAGGTTGTTACCGCGGGTGTTCATCTCTCTCCTTTTTGCAGTTCGATTGAGTTTGAGTTTATTTTTTTGATTCAAGAAAAAGGGTGTAACGCAAACAGAAATAACAAAAAAAACTCTAATATTCTCTTGTGATTAATATTTATTTGCCAAATAAAAGGTGACGGATTTTGTTAAACAAAAATTGGATTTACCAGTGCCACAATCTCCATCTCGAACCTACATGTAAGTGCAGACTTCTTTGATTCCCAAACCAATAGGACTGTGAACTCAACAAAAAGAAAACCAAACCTTAACCGGCTTTTACGGGTGCGCTTCCTTGTTTTCTGTGTCCCCCCATCTGAAGAGAAGTCTTCTAGAGAAATCGCGAAACCCAAGTGCAAAGACTCTCTTGTCTTCTACGATAATTAACATTTTATTGCAAAACTTGATCACAATGGAAGAGGTCGACTGTTGTTTTTCTTTTGTCCATCGAAGGAGAACCGTGCAAAGCAGAAACCGAACAGCGCAACGGGAAGGGAAGGCAGCCGCCTTGCAGAGGGCATGGACCCTTCTTCTTCTTCGAAGAGCGATGGTGTTTCTTTCGCCCGCACATGACATAAGGTGCTCTTAAGATTTTAAAATAAATCTCGATTGCACAAGGGGCGCCTACGTCTAGCTCTAGGAAATCGAAACCCATCCCTAAAAATATCCTGGATATTTCACTTTCCCCTTTTGGGTTGTGGTGACTTTTCACTGTGTGTGTGTGTGTGTGTATTGAGTTTTTAGTTTACATATTTCCATTCCAACACGTTGCGCCCATATTGTTTGCTTGGATGAAGCTGAACAAAAGCCGACCAAAAAAAAAAAAAAACCCAAATAACATCCTCCGAAAGGGACTCAAACTCAATTCCATGGAGGGTTGCTTGTGCTTGCTGCGACACGCCCGCACCGCACGCACCCTTATCAAGTGTATTCGTAGAAATTCACTCGCGGAATCCTTCGGCAGAGAAGAGATCCACCCAATTCCGCAATTGCCGGGCCGGTGCGCTGTTCGCAGTTGTGAGAGTGAAACATGCTTGTTGTCGGATGATGGAGGGACAAGGACGAGGCGAAAGTACCAACTAATTGCAAATCGATACGAGTTTTGTGTACTTGCTCCTGCTGTATGAGCCTTAAAAGGCAATTGAGTGATTCCTTTTCCATAGAGCAGAGGGTGGGCAAGTATTTCAGTTGCATATACAGGGCGAAAGGTTGGTCGCATTATGAGTGACGACCGCTGGGGAGGATAATTCTCGAATTAATACACAGCCGGCAGCCACCTTGCTAGAGTTGTGGGAATTCCTTAAGCAATGCACCGGCAAAGCTGTCCTACCCAGAGACAAGCAAGTCCAATTAGGTTTCACACTAAATTATGTTTCTTTCGAATTTCCATTCAGTGGCGAGCACTTTCAATTTACTTTGGTAATTTGATAGGCCTCGTTGCCTACTTAAGTCTATTCCCCTGTTGGTAAACCGCCCTTGAATTCGGATTTAGGAAATAGGGATAGCCCTGAGTACATTCCTCCCACCAGTAACTAACGCCGCGCCGCGCCGACTGTGTAAACTGTAACGTTTTTAGATTCTTTTTTGTGCGAGGACCGTAGGAGCCGGACCTCTAAACGTGTTTTGTAAATATTTTTCTTGCCATATGCACTAATGCCTTGCGTCCGGTGGCCAACTAAAAGCAAAAGTGTTTCCTCCATGGAATGTTAATGGGGAGTGGGTGGCCCTAGTACAGGAAGCATTTTTGTACAGACACCCTCACATTCTAAGGCTTCAAAGCGTTTTTAAACGTTATTGCGTAATTGCGTATTAAGGTTTGTGTGTTTTCGGGATTACGGGAGGGACTTTTGTTAAGCCATAACATGAAGAATTCTATGTTGCGTATGTTAGAGAATTCAATCGGGTGCATAGAAAAGCCTTATAAAGAATCTAAGGTCCAGCGAGCACCTCAGTCCTTCGCATATTCAATTCGCATAAATAATTTCACAAACGCGCCCACTTTCAAAAACATGTGCACATTAGTAAAGCCCAGCTCAAGCCTAGATCTGTTAATCCTGGAACAAAATGAATCTGGGATTAACTCAGCGAGCAGTTTTTCAGTGCAGAGTTAACTCCGTCAGTAAAGTTGTCAAAATCGTCGACTCTTGAAATTTTTGACTCTCCTAACTCTCACTTCACATAAGAAAACACAGAAAAAGAAGTTCGAGTCATTTTCTGATTTTTTTTTACAGAAACATGCAAAGCTTATGCCTTTTACACAGAAAAAGCATTCAAAGAAGCTCATACTGCTTACCAGAGTTGATCCAGAATTAGCTCACCCGGTATGGCGAGTTAAACCGAGATAAATCCCGGATCAATATTCACTGGAAAATTCGTTTCCGCGGTTAATCTCAATTAAAATCGGAAACTCGGATGATCTCGCACTGAAAACCTTTGTTTTTTATAGTTCAAAAAACACAATTTTTGGTCGCTTATTCGGATATTTGTCGCAAATCGAGTCTTGCGACGAATTGTCGTAACAGTAATCGTGTCTTGTCTACTATTTAAACGCTTGTGCTTCTACTCGGACTGCAATTAGTCGCGCGTTTTTCCGTGTGTCCTTGGCCTTATTGGCGCAGTCGGTGAGCGACCATTGTTTCACGATTATGTGTCTAAATACTGGAAACAAAAAATTACATCAGACTTTAATCTGCGTGTCAATGGCGCAGTCGGTGCGGAAATAATAACATCTGAGAACAACTCCAACTTCAATCAAGAGTCGATAATTTCGAGAGTTGAAGATTTTGACTAAAAAACTGCTCGCTGCGCTGGGTTAACTCCATATTTGTTTTGTCAGATCTTAGTTAAAGCTAGGCTTAATTCAGCACCGAAAAACCGTACCTTAGTGGACTATTTAAACAAGTTTTATAAGTCTCTTTTGCCAATTACCAAATTTTACTTGGCTTAATCCGAGTGGGTAGGTGTACCGTGTGTCGCTACTCTATTTATGAAAATCCCATTTCAATGCTTCATTTTACAGTCCTTTTGTGTTGATTGCCTGTCAGACCTTTCTTCACAGTATATAACGAGAAAATTGCGTACCTCCAGGAAGGTTACGGTGTGGGTCATTGATTGTTTATCCTCGTGTTACTCCTTGTTAAAAGTAGGTATATAATTAATGGGTATCCACATTGCATTTGTGTATCTTTTACCTGAAGTTCCTATATTTTATGACCGCAATTATATGCGTTTGGTCATGACATTGGTCATCAACGCATAACTCTTGCAGATGGTACCTTTATACCTGTTGAGATTGCATGTAACTCATTCTGACTGTTGGCCTAAGGGCTACAGTTGCCAGCTGTGATAGGTGAACGTGAAAACTCTATGTTTAGTTCGACTGGAGAACCTATCTGAAGAAATAATAAAAGTGTGTTTTTTTTGGGGCGTGAACTTAATTTCGCCATTATTTACAATTTACTTTTAATTAAAAACTGCTCCAACTTGATGTGGTATCCTATAAAAACGAGTCCTATAACAAGAAGAACTGAAAATTGCTTCATGATGGTCTTATAAAAAATTGTCATAACTGAGCAATGATTTGAATTGGTTCGAGCACCACATGAATGTTGAAAGATAATTTCGAAGCACGTCTTCATAAAAGTTCAATTGGGCTCCAGCGCATTTTTTGGCACAATAAAGCCCATGTTCTAATTTGATCGCTGTTTATAAGTTAAGGCCTCCAAGCTGTATAATTTAAGCGAAAAAGCAAATGCTGTACTTCTCAGTAAGGCTTCATAACGTGCCTTTATACTTAAGATGTCAACGTAACACAAGAGGAAACCATAAGAGAAGACCCTGGTGGGAGCCTGTTTCACATTCGTGATCTCAAATACTCAAATAAAAGTATTCGAACTCGATTCGATAAGGAGATCGAGATTTACCTATTGTGTATTGGTAAATCTCGATCAAGTTTGCAGTTTGATTTTTGAGGGCGAGATTTTTTGCGACGAGATTGCAGGAAGCCAATTAACATTGCTGTTTATATAAATTATATGTTTTGCCGATAGTTTCTGAATCCTACAAAACTGGTCTTAGGTGCACATGAAGATTCTTTCCAGGCGTAGAATCATTTTTAATTTTGTTATGCCGCAGAACTTCAATTGGATAGGCACGAAACGCACATCATTTCCCTCCATCGTTTATGGCATTCAACATCTTGGTCTACCATACCGTAATCGGTATTCCATACCGGTATGCCGATCTCGGCTTAGCGAAATGCCTGTTTTACATAAAGAGCTAGAGAGCGAGCAAGAGTCTCGGCCGAGCTGTCAAATGAATTTCTATCAATGGCAATGTAATGTACTATAGGCTTCTTGGGTCGGTGATCACGAATTCCGGGTTTTTTTCTCGAGAAATCGGGGCTTCACTCATAAATCACCGAAAAATACCCCTAAAAGAGGCGCTTTGAGTATTATAATTGGTGTCAAAAATTAAGTTTTACCCTTAATTTGAATATTAAAAAATCTTTTATAAAAATTTCATCATTCGGGTTAAATTAAGAGGGGGAAAAGTACCTCTAAGGCCCATTTTTTCAGTGCTGAGTTGAGCCCAGCTTTGACCAAGATCTGTTAATCCCGTAACAAAACGAATCTGGAGTTAATCCAGCCTACAGTTTTTCAGTGCAGACTTTACTTCGTCAGCAAAGTTGTCAAAATCTTCGACTCTCGAAATTATTGACTCTCCCAACTCTCAGTTCACATAGAAAAAAAACAGGAAAAGAAGTTCCAAATGTTCTTAGATGTCATTTTTCATAGAAACACGCAAATCGACTGCCATTCTACACAGAAAAAACATAAAAAGAAGTTCACACTGCTCTCCAGAGTTAATCCGGGATTAACCCCGCATCTAGATTTACTGAAAAACTTATTTCTAAGGTTAATCTCAGTTTAACTCGGAATCTCGTATGATCTCCCATAAGAAATTTTTCTATCAAAAAAAATTGACAAGACATTTTTTGGGCCTTATGACATTTTAAAATTTGAGCGCTGTGGTTTTGGGTGATAAAACTGTACGCCACTTTTGTGGGCGTGGCTCTAAAAAGTGTTTTTTTTTTTTTAATTAAAAAGGGGGAGTTTCAGTTTGAAATGTAGGCAACCACCTATAGTAAAGCATTCAACAGTTATATTTTTATATCCCGCCGAGACGTGGCAGTTTCTTAAAGGGGGGTAGGGTATTTTACAATCCGCCGCGGACGAACGCATAGTTTTTACATTTGCATTGTTGCACTTTCTCACTTGTCTTGGGTTATTTCGTTTCGTGGATAAAAAAAAATTGAAGGCAATGACATAATCAATTTGTTTACACATTTCTAAATCTGAGTTGCCCGGGAGCCAAATAAAAAAGCTCAACGTTTTCAAAGCGATACGCAGAGGTGAAACGCGATGAAGCAACGTGATGACCAGACATTGTCATTTCACACCACAGAATGTCATTGAGAAATTTCAAAAATGAAAGCATACGTCAAGTTAACTTCCTCGTTTCTGGTGGAAACACTTTGGGATTGTTAAGGAAACTTTGTCGTAGTCTGACGGAAAATAGGAGGTTTCGTAAAGGCTTTTTCTACGCACGGAAAAAAAGATTAGATACAAAGATTTAAACAATCAATCTAAAGATGCTTCGTCTGTTCACGAGTCCCAGAATCTTGCAGGATTTTCTGCAAGTCTTCGTCCTGTGTTTTCTTGGTTCAGCTGTTCAAGTTCAATTTTATCTCATATTTTTATTGAGGTGCACTGACGATAAGTTTGTAAATTCTCTGATGTCGTAGGCGTTCTCCCCGATGGATTATCAATTCAACAGAGGAGAAAAACATGTTTTCGTTCCCTTAAAACATTGTAATGATAACTTCAACATTCCTTTTACCACAATCTCTTAAATTGCCGAGTAAAATCTCAACACAAAACCTTGACGGAGGCCATTAAGTCACCCGTTTTTCATAAGAAGCTGTTGACATTGTTTTCTTGTATACTCTCGCTGCGATAAGCAGTGATTTGCGTCCTCCTAAGAAGCACTATATGCAGCCGGTACATTCCTCAAAACTCTGAACAACAAAAACACATACATAATTGATTAGATAAAAAAATTGAAGTATAGTTTAATAAATGCCAGTAGTACGCCACCGATATTTATATACCCTCTGAGACAGAGTTCCGACTAATTAGCTAATTTCCCCCCGATGAGAAAAAAAACAAGCCTGATTTTCGCCTTGTCGAAGAAATCGCGGCGCTGCCAAATAAGAAGAAAATCGCAGCGCGAGCACAAATAGCAAGAAACATGTTTCGCTTGTTTGTATCTGCTGCTGCTCATCGCGCACCCATTACTTCATTTCTTTGACTTTGACTGCTGCTACCTATATCGTCTGCAAGTACTATGATGGCTCTTGTGTTCCAAGCGGTTTGTTGTTCCCTTTTGATTCTCGACTCTGGAATTCCCATCGCATTTCACACACAAAAAGTGTACGAGTGTTCCTGATGGCCTGCGGGAAGAATACAAGAACTAAAAAAAAAGAGTTCTTACACTCGGCAACATGACTTGAATGATTCATTCTCTGTGCCTTGTGCATGTGGCTTCAAGTTTTCGGGGGTTGTATGCCCGCATAAAATAATGAAGAAGTTCATAAATGCAATGACCCTTCCTCGAGCCGAGCTATATAGGTTTCCATTTTCATTTCCATTTCCTTGGGGCCCTGATGTGACTCACCATCGGATGTTGTACATAATCTGGGAACACACTCGACTGAGCGCCGCACCGCGCCGTGGCATTAACATGTTTATACGATAATGGAGCAGCCGATGGGTATATATTTCGAGTCCAGCATTTGCATATAGAAATGCTCGCGTATGCAAATCGACTTGGAATTAAGAAAGTAGCGTATACAACGGTTTCTTGAAATGAATGCACATCTAGTCTGCCTTCTAACCTATAAACTGGTCGTTGGCGGCGCGCGTGCGCACAAAGTTAAGTATTTTATAAAATTGGTAAACGCTTCTTAATGACGGTGTGGCCGCCTATGACCACAGCTGGGGAATAACATAGAAAAGCATCAATTTGCCAAATTATAGTCGAGGAGATGAAAAAACTTATGTTTTCTTGGCGTCGTCGTTTGTCGTGGCTTCTCTTGCCGTCAATTATAGAATTATGGATTTAAGTCATACCTTTACGCTCGAAGAAAGAGAATAACTTAACAACCATCAGCAACAACCACAATTCAAAAAAGAAATTGCTCCTGCCCGACTTCGGATGGCATCTTCATTGCAAGCCACTGAGAATGCACCTTTTTTTCGCACTGCTTTCGTGCAATCTATGTTTCTTTAGCGCGGACCAATTCATCTAGTTATTCAACTTTCAACGGCACATCTTGATCTTCGTGAAGCTGATCTTGTGTAGCAGATCAGCTTTATGAAAAAAAAAAAACATGTTCCAACTAAATGCTCGTCCAGATAGTGACCCAATGTGGCGCACGACCATCGATATCGGCGTGCGCGAACGCTTTATCTCGAAGCCATTTGAATATCACATTATGGAAGTGAATAAAATTCGGGCCGAGGATAGGAAGCTGGAGCTCTGGAGCATCGCCGCGTGATTTATAGCGGCGACTTGACGGCCCAGCTCCTCCATAGTTAAAAACTATAAGTCGCTCACCATGAGAAGACGGCGCACAAAAAACTCCGTTTTAACTGGTTTCCTCTGTTTTCTTTATTGTTTGGCCAGCAATTTACCTGTGGCCGGTCACTGCGCCATCATCATTAGCCGAAGCCACACCAAGCCAACTCGGGATGAAGAAGAACTGCCGGCCGCAACGACGACGATGAGGTATTTCAGCTGAGACGTCTGCTGAATGGGGTAACCACTCTGATGGTCGGGTTCCGTTGTTCGTCTTCATCCATGTTGTGTTCGGTGCGCTGGTTTATGAACCAGCATTCAGAGCAGCAAGAATGCACCGTGTGCCTATCTAACCATCGATCTAACAGGCTTTCTAGCTGTTTCGAGCCATTCCACACAATAGACGAATATCTCATACGCGCGCGTACGCATCAGCACTCGTTTAATTGTGCTAATTAATTGGAGATTCGTATGGGATTTCGGTGGTAATTGCAAGCAGCAGCGCCGTCATGCGATTCCATTTAAATACACCGCATGTGGCGCTGGGTGCATGCACTTAATAAATCCATTGACACATCCTTTTCCGATCCGCATCAGGCAAGGCACACAACACACGGCACATCAATATCTATGCGGAGTACTTGGCCGCGGCTACCCCTTGCCGGCTTTGTATGCGCACAGTGACACGCACTTGGGGTACTCTTTTTGGTAGACACAAAGACAAAACAAATCGACTTCCTCTCTCGAGGCAGTTGAAGAATAAAAAGAAAAAATATGGAAGCCCATGTTCGATGCTGGGTGAATACTAAAGAAAGAGCGTTTAACGAAACGCTTCTAATTTTAGACAGGGTAAATATTATCTCGTGTGAGACTCTTGACGACGACGACAATGACAACGCTGGAGTGCTTGAAAAGGAATCACAACTCACAATCAGCATGGCAGGGAGTTGGTCGTTGATGGTGTCCTTTGTTGCAATGCTAAATGCGATATGTATGCTAATGAGTCCGGCGGCGGCCAAGTTCATCGTCAGTTTGGTCTTTCCTACGGGCGTGTCCATACCCATTGTGCTGCTGCAAGTGAGAAAAGCGAATCCAATTGGCTTTGAGGTGTATTTTCACTTTTCATTGACGAAAAGGTTGCCTAGTTTTCTAATCTTTTTCACCATTCGACATGGCAGTTAGCATTAGTGTTGTGTTCCGTGGCTGTTAAGTTCTCGAATACATTCCAATCTTGAGTGATTAAAATTTATTTATTACCCATGTCTGTGACATACAGGTACTGTGCGCAATAAATTTGTCGCCGATATGGCTTTTGCTAATTGCAAATGGGGCAGTAAAATAATTTTCATCATTTAAGAGGGTGATGGATTTTGTTGCGAAATGTCTTTGGAACGACAAAAGAGTGTGAAGAGATATCAAGAGATGGGTGGAGGCAGTATACCGACTCCTGGTGTAAACGTTTTTCTGAGTTTGGTAATGAATTTTACGTTTTTATTTTTAAGGCAAAAACGATGGCTTGCCACTGATTTCCGTGCAAACTGACTGGCTGGAATGATAGTGCTATTCGAGAAGATTTTTTATCAGTGGTATCACAAATTCGATGACAACCTTTGTGTTTCTTTCACATAATTTGACAGACATCCTTACACTTATGGCCTTTTCTGTTGGCGATTCTGGATCAGGGCGTTTTTCTCCCGGATTGGGGCTGTACATTCGAACAGCCAAACACGTTTTTCTTAATTTTAAAGTGTGTCTGGCGTTGTATTTGTGTAGCAAAAGCTATTGTACAGGTGACAAATGACATTTATCCAACTTGACACATGCATTGTATGATTGTGTGAGTGCTTCAGGTTTTGATTCTGGACTCAAAACCAGAAGCAAATTTATCTTCTATCCAGAAGAGCAACTGTCAAACGAGTCCAAGGAAACAGTTTCAGAAGTGTCCAGAAGGCTCCCGGACGACCAACCGAGAAGGCCATTATATAAGTGGTCATTGAAAATCGTCATTGCATTGACAGCGTGACGCGATGTTTAGCGTTTTTGGACTTCAGAGTATATTTTCGCTTTTAGCATCAGTAAACGTGGCTGTGATAGTGATTACACGAAATTTACCATTGACACGCAAGTGACAACAGCTGAGTTTTGATATTGCTGATTACACCTTAGTTATTTGTGTACAATTTCAAAATAAACGCTTTTATATTAAATTAATTTGGATCTAATCTGGGGTTCACGTAGCGAGCAGTTTACAAAGGCAGGGTTAGGTCAATAAACAAACTGGCTTGCTGCCCCCCTGCAACTTTTCTGCTAGATTTTTCTTTTACCTTTCCATGGGTCCGCAAGTCGGAAGTGACAGCGCCAAAAAAGCATTTTGACACTTTACGTAGGCAGGCGACATTAGGCCAAATCTTAATATTCGGCCTAGTGACACTTTCATAAGCGTCATTATACCAAATTTGGAGATTTGGCACAATGTCACGGCACCAGTTATATACTTACTTTAACACCCAAACTGCGATAGGAATCACAAAAGACAATGCCAACAGAGCCGGGTCATGTTATATCTGCTTGAGATATTTATTACCAGGAGGCTTGCTCGGATCTTCTAACCTACTATCAAATATGATGCTATAAACGATGCCACAAACCTGATCCTGAGCAAGACTGGGAGATAAAAATTTCCAAAAAAGTACACTTCGCTCATTGTTGCACGACCAAATTTCTTATCCATTTTTAAGGGCAACTGTTTCGCAAGGTCTTTCGAATACCACAAAAAGTATTGAAAAATTTAATTTTCTTACTTACTTAAGGAGACGATACAACAAGCTTCGCCAGCCAGCTCTGTCTCCAGCTAGCCGTCTTCAGTTTCGCAAGCGAAGCTGGCTGAGGTCCCCTCACTGTTCCTCTGTGCTCCTCTACTCTGCCGTCCCTGCTGGGTGGATTCAAAGATTTTTCGTGCCGGGGTGTTGGTGTTTATCCGCTCTGGATGGCCCAGACATCGTAGCCTTTGTATTTTGACTCTTTTGGCTAGGTCGGTGTCGCTGTACAGCCCGTTCAGTTCGATGTTATATCTTCACCTCCACCCTCCGTCTATGCAGACGGAACCATAAATCGTTCGAAAATTTTCCTTTCAAAACAGCCTTAAGTGTTTGTATCCGCCTTTGACGGGGTTCACGCTTCTGCACCGTGAAGCAGGACTGGGATGATGACGGTCTTATAAATGGACACTTTGGTTGCTCGAGAGAGGGCTTTGCTACTCAATTGCCTTATTAGCCCAAAGAAACAGCGGTTGGCCAGAGTTATTCTTCGTTTGATTTCAGCGTGTCAAAACGTGAACCTTCAACACGAGACTATTTCAATAATTTTATGACTATGGGTGTTTATATATTTCATTCACAACACAACCAACAATTCTGTAAGCTCATAAATCACGTTGTCAAAAACTCAAACTGCATGTTACACCTTGTCTCCACCGATCATAAAACTGGAATTAGATGGAGACGATTAAAAATAAATCCTGAAGTGTTTCCACCGGAATTTGGCACGAGCACTCTTTTTTTTTGTTATTTTGGGAGCGTGAAACAATTTCGTTGTTAAAAGCCTAATAGAAAACGTATTTGTGACAGGTCTGTCATACGAGGAGAGTTTCAGTTTCTTTTTTCTAGGATCAAATGGTAATAAAGGCGTGTGAAAAGAGGAAAAAAGGTCACAAAGAGATGTGTGAAATGGATGAAGGAGATTTATAAGGGACTTTTTTTTAATCGCGTATCAAGAGGATCTAAATTTGTACATGTCAATCTCGAGATTTAAGATTTAATTGAAGATTTATATTGACTGCTGATTATTGTCCGCTGGAAATATAGTTTAAGGTCTTTAAGGATTATTGTCACCCTCCCCCTCTATAGCAGTTTTTTTGACCATGAATGTGCCTCTCAAGTATGGACTGGGACCCTTCTCAGTGGTGTAAAATATTAGAATTGAAACCATCATTAATAAACCATTATTAACCCTAATGATGAGTTAATATAGCGCGAGTGGAAAGGTGAGAGAGGTACTGGTGTGCATGCAGGTTCGGCGATGCAAGTGCCGTCCATGGACATTCGCTGATGAATCCTATTTTGTTTAGAAGACAGAAGGCATCATTGAGTTTTAGAAACGTTAAATTCCACCCTGTTAACGAAACCTTAGCTTGGTATGATTTCAATGTCGGAATTTTAGGAGTCAGACATGCCCAACCTTACCGTTTCAATATCCGTGGGGCTCGGACATTTGTTATGCAACGAGTATGAATGACTAAGAGTGCTGTCATCTGCAAATGAGTGGATTGGATTAGATGTGGCGAATAAAAGGTCATTAATGAAGATTTAGAAAAGTGTTGGGGACAGAACAGACCCCAGGGGCACAGCAGCACTTATGGAATGGATGTCAGATTTGAAGCCGTCCAAATCACTCGGATGGAGCGCTCAATAAGTGCCGTATTAATTCCGTATGCACTGAGTTTTGATAGATTGCCTGATGCCAAACTCTATCAAATGCCTTGGAAATATTTGTGCGCTTGCCTTTCACCCAGCAAATGCAAAGTGCGATTCCTTTTTTGATTAGACAAGCCATCAAATCACCAGTGGAACGCTTGCTGCGAAAGCCATTTTGACGATCATTAAGAAGCTTACGCGATTCAATGTATTTCGTCAGCTCACGGTTTATAAATGTTTCCATGACCTTAAAAACATTAATATCTCTTCTCTAGAATTATTGTGATACTCCGGCCCAACGGGTTATTTTGCCGCAGTTGCCATTGCACTTTTCAACTAGAATGCCAGGCTGTTTCTTGTGAAAAATTTAGCCTGTAAAAATTGTTGTCAAATGCACTTAACAATATTGTCGCCACATGTCAAGAATTTTGTCTTCATCCTGAACTAACGCCGAACATTGTTGCTTGATTTATGGGGAGCAAATCTGTTGGGCATTTCTTGTTGGGCAATTTTGTTTGGCACTTTCGCGGCAGCTGAAGACGAGCTAAGTTGCCCTTCTAAGGACCCTGCTTTTGTTCTTCAGGTCGTGAGCTATCTGTTTTCGTGAAAAACACTTATAATGAGCGAATCTAATAATAGAGCGATAATAATAGTTCTTTTGACTTAGCGATCTTTTGGACTGTTAAACCACTTCCATTCTTTGAATTCGAAGAAAATCTCGTATGAACCTCGTATGCCATAAGAAGATCGAATTTTTTAATCCTGTGAAAAATATCGCGATCAGCTATCCCGATGATAAAGTTCAAAGTGATCAAAGTCGACCATCGCATCAAGTCTTGCACGAATCATTGGTCTTGTTGTCTGTGAAATCATTTGCGAAGAATCAAGGTTGTATTTATTTCGAGCTTTCTAAATGAAAATTAGAGCTTTCTGTTTTAAACTTTTCATACCCGGAGCATAAAATAAAGGATGGGCTTTCTTTTTTAATAAAGAGATCTTTAACCACTGAACTGATTCTATCTTTTGCGAAATAAAAGTATTATCTGCGCTATACGACATGTTTAACTGCCACAAAATTGAAAATTGTTTCGCTATTGCAGACGCTTTTTGCAATAAATATTCATCGGTAAAAGATTCTCAGCAGGCCAATGCGATCGGCAACGTAATTGCAAGATTACAAGCATAAAAAAGATCTTTTCCCCGTGTCGGCATCAACATGTGCAGCTATATTCCACTGAAGATCACTTCTCCGTTTTTATCTAATATGCCCGTTATTCTGGCATGCATCCGCAGAAATATACCTTACCACTCTCAGCTAGACCGGTTTTACTTTTTTAGCCTCTGGGTTGAAAATATTACGCTAAATGCGTTTTTGACAGCTAGCATCGAAGTGTAGGTTGCAATCATCCATGATTTTACGTAGAAAAAGATCTTATCTAACTTCTTTTCAAGAGCGGGGACAGGAACATACTCTTTGTCGGTTTTGCATTACAAATTCCGTCAACGTCAGGCGTGAATGTGTACTTTTTCGTCCGGTGACGCTGTCATCTTCATTTCGTATTTGAAATTCAGCGACCAGCCAGCAACTATAAATCAAGCAAGTCATGCCGCAATTCAAAGATGGGTGCATAAGGAGTACACATTGCAGCACGAGGACATAACAACCAAGCTAACTGCAGCAATCAAACGCAACGAACGATGCTGCGCTGCCACGGATAAATTGCATCTTTTTCTGGTCATCTCTTGGGCTGCTCTAGATGCGAGTCGATTAGAATTAACGATGTGCGGTGTGAATCTTTATTTCGCACAATTGCCTGAGGGTCGTTTCGGAAATATGAGCTGTTACAGCGCCACCGATGATGGTGTTTGTTGACTAGTTTAATTCGTTTTGGAATTGATGCATTCTCCTCTGAATAAATGCGGAAGTTTTTGGTTTATATCTTATCCCAATATCAATTTAATTCCCTGAATAACTTCTATTCGATCGCGACAACCCTCATCAAAAACAAACCAACATTCCTTGTTTTTTCTAAACTTCTTCTTCTTGTTTTCTTCCCAATGTAAACAAAAGATGTGAGTCTCTAAACCGGACTCACCGTTTATTCTTAGAAGATCGATTAGTCTCACTCGGCTCTGCACGTCGCACTGCAATGACAGCAAAAAGAATAGGGAAGAATGCTGCGAGAAACAGGCATTTAAAAGTTACCTCCTTCGAAATTGCTTTTTTTCTAAACAGCCTCGACATCCATATTCAATCAGGTTCTGTCTATAAACATCGATTGGATTTATTCATTCATCACGATCCCAGAGGCTGAGTGTCGATGAACGATCCGAGAGCACTCAAGCAACCACACATTAACCCAGAGCCAATATTGAAATACATACACCCAAGTTACGGGGGACTTTTCTTCGAACCGCCCAATCGAACTAATTGATTACGAAAGAGGAACACAAGTGCCTGGCGGTTGCCAAGTCATAACACCCAGAGAGTGGCCTGAGTTTACCTTTTATTACTACGCTACTTTTAGCACAGCAATCTGGGGGTTACTGGTCTTGGAACCGTTTTGCCGTCCATAATTTTAAGAACTCTCCGAGCATAAAATCACCGTTCCACGCTGCCCCTATTAAATTTAACTGCCTTCCCCGTCCAATCAAGTTCGAAGTGGATCAGATCAGATCACAGATCACCATCGCCACCACAGAGCCCATACTGCAATAATAGACTCTCGAAACTCGAACTAACAGTGAAGAAGAAAGTTCATCCGAGACGACACAAATATTAATTGGAAATATTAAAACACTTTCTTTCCCAACTAGCCGAGTAACTGTAGTTTATGCTGTTCTCAAGATTGTGTGTGCTGCGACGAACGAAATTCAAATTTCGTTTCGTTGATTTAATTCGGTGTTTTGACAGAATAATTCATTTCCCTGAAATTGTGTAACCCTGAGACTATAGTCACATTGGAGCGACCACAAGCCAGGTGATCAAGTTCGGAACTTTGTGGTTTAAGCGGAAAACAATCGAAAAAAGTGCAGAGACACTCGTAAATTTTCCATTAACATTCCATGTCGTCGTAATCACTGTCACTGACTAGTCCCTTTTTTGTGTGCTTTTCTTTCCAGAGTGTGACCGGCTATCAGTGGAAGTATTTGTTTTTGTCTTGCCACTGCCCAGTTGCTAATCAAGAGACAGCGAGAGTGATCTAGACAGATCAGCCAGAGAAACAATGAACGGTCAAGGGTACGAGCTGAACGGTGGATCCAATGGCGACATCATTGCACAGAACCAACAGAAGGGCTGGTGGACCATTGGACTGATCAATGGCCAGCACAAGTACATGACCGCCGAGACGTTCGGCTTCAAATTAAATGCAAATGGCTCTAGTCTGAAGAAGAAGCAGCTGTGGACGTTGGAGCCCTCCAATACCGGAGAAAGTGAGTATAATTCATCACAATAACTGTAATAACCGAAAGTTGTTTAATTCGATTGAGTGTCTCAATGGATACAATATGGAAACCTCATCACAATTCTATTGAAATTGCAAAATTTCAGTTGGTGATGATTTCTCGCCCCATTGAGCAAGAAGCCCACACGCCACTCATGACTTTTGGCGGTGCTCGTGCTGCTGCTGCTGGTGCATAATGTGCTCCTTTGCTCTCATGCAGCTTTGGTGGAAAGTAAAAAAAAAAATGCCCAATCTATGCGCTGCAGATGGAGACGGGACCACGACTAATGACAAAACAAAAGCGAGTGGGTCAGCAAAAAGTAATCGATTCGGCAATTCACCGAATTGAAAAGGTTTTTTTTTTTTTGCTGTATTTCGGTGCTCTCCCCGGTCTTTTGTCTTTTGCTAAGGGGCCTCTTGCGACGGTGCTTTGCTCCGAAAGGCGAATGACCTACGAACCGAGGAAGCAAGTAGACAAGCGACAAGTGGCGTACTGTTTTGATTTGCCAAAGCAATCGCGCGTCTATAATTCTGTGTAACGTAACTCATGTGGTACATTGAAGCACTTTTTTAAAATTAATTTAACAATCAAAGCTTTTCCACGTTTATTTGTCTTTGTTTTGAAGCTCAAGTGGATACTTTATCTCTTTTCGAGAAGTTCTTTTGTTTGTGTATCTCGTCGATGAGTAGAGATATATTTCAATTGACAGTTGGATTTTGGTATTGAGCGATTGTTTGATGTTGATGCAATTATATCTCGTCAGATCATTCTTAGAAAACCCAAAACTGAGAACCAAGATAAGTTGATGATTTTTGGTGTCAAAAGTTCGTCTACTCGAAATGTTTACAGAAGGAGTCAAGTCAAGATCAAAGAGGAGTTTTGCGTTTCTGTCAATTACTCATCTTTTGCAAATGTTGTGACTCATGGTTTTGTAATATTCTAAAGCTTGCGACCCATTAAGAAACAAGTAAGTAACAGCAAAAGTTCGTCTGCAATGAACTTCTTAAATGCCCGACCCTCTTTACTCTGTAAAACAAATTTAAAAGTTTTTTTTTTTGCCTGATTCCATTAACTGTAAGTATGTCAAATATGTATTTGTATTCGTCACAAAATTCTAATTTTGTCAGAATCATAGAAAATGCGTTAAAAGCGGATATTAATACTTTAAAATAGTTTTTTTCCTAAAAACGCCTGCTCAAAGTGGGCGGAGCCCAATGTCATAAGTTTTTAAGGATGTAACATTTTAAAGTGGGCAGGGTCGTGGTATGGGCGGTCCAATTTTCATCTAATCAAAAGCTTCTGGCCACTACTGCCCTGCACTAAAATTTGAGTTGCTTCCAATGCCTTGTCTAAGCTGGCCAAAAGGCATTTTGAAATCAAATGTAAATTTGTGGTTGTCTGACGTCCAAGTTAACTGTGGGCGTGGCTGTGGGTGAATGTTATCAGTTTTCATACTTTGTACAAAATGAGACGCAAAATACATGGAGTGTTGAAGTCTTCTAGATTATTATAAAAGACTTATAATCGTCAGACGTACGGACGATTATAAGCTTCTACGACATATAATCATTAAAAACGACAAAATGTATATAACGGGTGATTGCTTAAGAGGTTGAGAACTTTTTTTAAAAAAAAAAACACAAAAAATTCGAAAAAATTAATGAAATATTTATTTGAATCGATAGTTTGAACCTTGCAATTTAATGTTTAAAGATAATTTCATGCAAATGTTGACCGCGGCTGCGTCTCAGGTAGCCCATCCGCTGAGTCCAATTTTGGCATACTCTTTCACACATATCGGCCGGTATCTCACGAATGAATGCATGGATGTTGGCTTCCAGTGCGTCAATCGAAGCGGGCTTGTCCCTATAGACATTAGCCTTGACATACCCCCACAAAAAATAATCTAATGGTGTCAAATCGCACGATCTAGGCGGCCAATTGACCGGCCCGAAACGTGAAATGCTCAGAAGGTCGAGAATGCCGACCATAAAATGGAAGCAGCGCGCGATGAACATTTCGAACCGAGCACGAATTTTGATAGTAAAATTCAATAATTTGCAAGCGTTGTTCATTTGTAAGACGATCCATGGTTAAATTGCAAACCAAACTGAAGCTGTTTGACAGTGACACAAGGTACTAAACACACGTCAGCTGTCAAAACCAGTGTTGCCAAAACCAAACCAGCTAAAAAATCACCCTTTATAAAAAACAAAAATATATAAAAGATATTGTTATTTGCTTGACTCACTGTCGGAAGACCCCGTCTCACTGTTGGCTATGATGTACCACCATTGAGACAATTGAGTTGTTGAGGCATTTTGAGCTTTTTTCTTTCTTGTAGAGCCCAAACTTTATTCAAAACAAGTAAGTAAGTGCAAGAGTTCGTCTGTAACGAACTTCTAAATACCCGACCCTCTTTCCCCATTAACACCAAATTTAAAATTTTTTGGTCTGTTTCATATACTGAATGTCAATTATTTGTGTTGGCCCCGCCCCTAAATAAGGCCGTATGCTGAAAATCAACTAACTCTAATTTCGTTGGAAACACGAGAAAATGGGTTAAAAGCGAATATTTATGCTTAAAAAACAGTTTTTTCCCAAAAACGCCCCTAAAAGTGGGCGGAGCTCAATGGCATGGTCAATGGAGTGGGCGGTCCAATTTTTGCCTTATTAAAGGCTTCTGGTCGATATTGCTCTCCACCAAAATTTGAGTTCATATGTTTTGTCTATCTTGACCAAGAGTATTTTGACATAAAATGTAAATTTGAGGTTGTCTGACATTCACGCCAATTGTGGGCGGATTTTCTCAATTTTCATACTTTGTCTGAACAAAATGAGAACCAAGCAACGCTGCAAGTTTCAGCTTCCTAGCTCAATTAAAAAGACCCCAAAACTGCATACAATCGACTTACCTGTCGGTCTCGATCATACCTCTAAAAGGTCTTAGGGGTCTACGGTAATTATTTCACTGTGTTACAAACTATGCACTAAAATTAATATACCCTCGGTCGGGTATAAAAAAAACTAACTGGCAGCTCAGAAGAGCCTAACCTCTTTTACATTCATGCCTGCTGTGTGCGTTACAGGTGTTTTGTTTTAACACAAATTAAAGGGTCCTACAATTCATTTCAAATGCTACTCTCAGAGGGCTTGTCAGACACTTGAGGAGTGCTTCGTTCGGCATGGAAAAATTGGAGTCGTTGCAGAATAACAACCTCTAGCTGATTCCTTGGAAACATTTCTTTCTAAATTTTTGTATATTTTTTCGCGAAATCTAAGGCTGTTTCTAAATGGCCTTTGGCTACTAATTTTTGATAGCAGAGCTGAAACGTGTGTAAAATTTTGTCATGAAGGTAAAGAAATAACCCTCCACCATAAGGCAATGAACAATCTCGTATTAGTTTGAAGGTGACGATCATAAGTCTTCTGAATCAAGAGTCGAATTCGCTAGATTATTTTGTGACTATCACGTTTTATGGCAATCACTGTGATCAAACAAAATCTTTCGTATGCGTAAGGTGACAAAAAAAGTTCTGAATCACTATATTGTCTAGTTACAGCAATTCTTTTTTTCTTTTACATACAAAACAAAGTGTTGAAAGTCTGTGAAATCGTATAAAGTGATTGGTTTACAAAAGCCACTTGAAAATTGACACAATCACCTTACGCAGACCAAACATGGCGATTGGTGACTGTCACTTATCGATTGTTTTAAGAAATCACATTAGGCGGAGTTCACCTCTGGCTCTGATGAATCCGTTCCTTCCCTAGAGGTCTAACGGTGTCTCTGCGTCGGTAATTGTCTGGAAAGCTGCTCATTCAAGTTCTCTTTTTCCACAAAAAGCTGAGGTGAATCGGCTAAGGTGATCTGTGATAAGTGATGATCACGATAATCCGTCTACGTTAATTTTCTTATGAAAGCTCACGATCATCAGCGTCAAAATCAGTTAGTACCCAGTTCCCAAACTTTCTGGCTAGTTTGTTTTTTTGCCTAAGCTTGGCTGACTATCTGCATGCATAAAAAATAAAATGATGTCCTTACATCACAAGCCTAAATAAAGTAAACAATTCGGAACAAATTTTTTTGTGATTCCATTACGCAGACTGATTATTTTGATTGATCACTTTGACTGTCAAAAAATGTGAAAATCACAGATCACCTTAGCCAATTCCAACCCTGATTTTGTTTAAGGAATTCTCCCGCACGCTTTTTTCCTCTTCTCGAAACTTAACTTTATATAAATTAAGACAAGCTTTTTTTGGGCTTACAATGCGTTCCAAACTCAGTCGTTTAAACGTCTTGTTGCACAACGCGATGTTGAATCAGTTTGTGGTTGAAGAGACCTGAAGATAGTTACATCCTCAAATTAGAGTTTATAATTGGAAGCATCGCTTCCCATAAGCTTGATACATGTCCTAAAGAGTCCTTTGTTACTTGACTTGATTTTCCTCAGTTTCTTTCCTTCCTTCATGGATTTAACATGGAAATAAATTCTTCTAAAAAAATCTTTTTACCATTTGGTAAGAGTTTATCTCCAATAAAGTTTCGTTCGAATTGGCGGAATAAAGACACTCTCTAAATATTAAACTAGTTTAATCAGCGTGGAATGTAGAATGTGTGGACTGTCGAATGTAGGTTCTGCACAAAGAATAAAATTATGTCGCTCATTTAAATTCTTGTTACACCATACATTTTCATTAGTCCCATGTAAATGGACAACGTGTATCTGGCAATCATTAATCTTTAAGTGATTACATTAAGGCATTTTGCCTAGGCTAATCGCGTTGATTAGCACTGAAAATGACAACGCTTCGAAGGAAGAATTAATGACTTAACCCATTGAACACGATCCAAATCTTATCTCTATTCTGTTGCCCCATTATTTGACATTCTAGACCGGATCGTCTTCATCGCTTTAATCAATTTATCTCCGCTTACTCCCTAACAGACCCATTTATTTGAGCTCAACGTTCTACTGTGTTCAACTTCAGACCCAGCTGGTAGGACTATAAATTACCCCAAACATGTCAGTGGCTTGTAAAAAGTTGCTGCATCCAACAGTATCACTTATAAAGAAGTCTACTTTCACAACAGGCGATCTGATCTGTTGATCCTCGCAAGTATTTACAGTTTTTAAGAAGCCACCAACAGAAAGGTGTGCTAACCGCTATGCTATTAATAACTTTTCTGCATGTCTGCTGTGTTACCTATAAAGTACCAATTACCAACAATCACTGATTTGTTGTCAACCCAGAACAATCATGACACAAAGTGTCGTGTTACAATCTAACGCATGTTCAATGATTTTTCCATCTCTTTCTATTCACACAGGTATTATCTACCTTCGATCTCATCTCAATAAATATCTATCGGTCGACTCATTCGGCAACGTGCTGTGCGAGACGGACGAACGCGACGCTGGAAGTCGCTTTCAGATTAGTATAAGCGAGGATAATACCGGCCGATGGGCGCTGAAAAATGAGTCGCGCGGCTACTTCTTAGGTGGCACCCCGGACAAGCTTGTTTGCACAGCAAAGACCCCATCCAACGGCGAATTCTGGACGGTGCACTTAGCCGCCAGGCCGCAAGTTAATTTGCGCTCGATCGGTAGGAAGCGGTTTGCACACTTGTCGGAAACACAAGATGAAATTCATGTGGATGCAAACATTCCATGGGGTGAGGACACTCTGTTCACCTTGGAGTTCCGCGCCGACGAAGGAGGACGCTATGCGCTGCATACATGCAACAATAAGTGGGTTCTTTGTTTGCTCCAGCAGAGTGCTCGTTGAATGCAAATGCTTGTGATTGTTTTTTCTAGATATTTGAATGCCAATGGAAAACTCCAGGTGCAGTGTAATGAGGAGTGCTTATTCAGCGCTGAGTACCACGGTGGCCACTTGGCTCTTCGGGACAAGTGAGCAGACTAGACGTCAGTTTCTTTTGTGCGAGGCTTATAACTTCTCTTGTTTTCAGGCAGAGCCAATACCTCTCACCGATCGGATCGAAGGCTGTGCTCAAGTCTCGCTCGTCGACTGTAACCCGCGATGAACTGTTCTCGTTGGAGGACTCTCTACCACAGGCATCGTTCATTGCTGGACTGAACTCGAGGTATGTTTCCGTGAAACAGGGCGTCGACGTCACCGCCAATCAGGACGAAGTTGGCGAGAACGAAACCTTCCAGCTGGAGTACGATTGGTCGGCACACCGCTGGGCACTGCGCACCACACAGGACAGATACTGGTGCCTGTCGACAGGTGGTGGTATTCAGGCCACTGGAAACAGACGCTGCGCAGATGCCCTATTCGAATTGATCTGGCACGGCGATGGGTCGTTATCTTTCCGAGCCAACAACGGCAAGTTCTTAGCCACAAAACGTTCCGGCCATTTGTTTGCAACTTCAGAGTCCATCGAGGAGATCACGAAATTCTACTTTTATCTCATCAACAGGTAAAGTGGGTATTTCGAAATCGGATCAATCACCAAAGTTTCTTATTTTTAGGCCAATCTTAGTACTTAAATGCGAGCAAGGATTTGTGGGCTACAGAACACCCGGCAACCTTAAGCTCGAGTGCAATAAAGCTACATATGAAACCATTCTGGTCGAACGCGCCCAGAAAGGACTGGTGCACCTGAAAGCACACAGCGGCAAGTACTGGAGAATCGATGGCGATGGCATATCAGTCGACTCAGACATTCCTCTCGACGGCTTCTACCTAGAGCTGAGGGAACCCACACGGATCTGCATTCGGTAAGAGGGTCGGCATATCTCCTTGGAAATACAGACTAACACACTTTTTCTTCTACAGAACCCTCGATGGAAAGTATCTAGGCGCAACTAAAAACGGTGCATTCAAGCTGGTGGAAGACGGCACCGACACCGCAACACAATGGGAGTTCTAAACAGAACTCAACGCGCCAATGCCCTTGTCCGAAAGTCATGAACGTTAAAAAATATTATGTCGCCACTGCGCAATAGAATATCTTTAAATATATATAAATTAAAGGAATCTTATAACTATAACCGTAAATATCATACTTATTACACACAAGCATTAGGCGGGTCGCAAACACCCACGCAATAATGAGAACAAAATGATTTCGCAAAAGACAAGCAAAAACAAAACAAAAATTCTATTTATATCTATTTTATATATTTTTATACAAGAAATCATGAAACGAAAAATGAAAATGAAACAAAAAATCATCCGCACAACAGGTATATTAAGAAAGTAATAGTATTTTATACATTTTATACAGCATAAAGCAGTAGGACACTCGAAACACTAACTACTCCATTGCCAAAAACCTGCGAGTAGGCTAATGGAAACTCATTTCTCCTTTTGTTCTTCTACAAAAAAATCTAAAATCATTTACATAAAACCTAATAAAGCTTAAATTGCATGCATTAAAGTGGGGATAAAATTTCAAATTTAAATTTAAGAATAATAAAAAAAAATCATAAACTTAAGGCGATGAAAAAAAAATTGTTTTTACACTTGCAAGCGACGACGGACCGCTGTATGTCGCGTCGGAATATTTTTTAAAACTACTCACTTACATATTCCTATAAAATTAGAAACAAAAAAGAAAATAATTACTAAAATAAACTTTAAGGTAGATGAAAACTTTTAATCGCTTTATCTGATTTTTATTTTTACTTGTTTGTGTATATTTTTTTTATGTTATTTATGTATGACGTGCAAACTCTCTCATTCTTCCCAAATGGAAATTATCTAAAAAAAAATACAAGCATTTCATTAAATTATGTCGATTTTTTCTACAAAAGAGACAAGAAAATATATAATTTATATAAGCATTAAGATAATTGATATCAGTAAAATAAAGAGAAAAAAATACTTATTGTATAATTATCCAACGCATTGCTTTTTTTTATACCTTCTTGTAGGATTACTCCAACGGGCTCCACTGGTCAGCTTTAAATACTTTCGAAAAAAGTGATTTTTACTACAAGAATTCAATATTTACTAGACTTGAGCTTGGTTTTTCTAGTTCTTGCCCCAAAAACTTCTCAAAATAAGTACTGAAAAACATTTTAACCATTTTCCAATGAAGCTTGAAACTGTGATTAAGCTGTTATTTGTGTGTAAAAAAAAAATTGCCCCAGTATGCAATGCACACCAAATTCTGTGGGCAGATTCTGTAAAAAGCGAAACGAAAGCGATTCATTCGTTTTCGAAAGCGAAAGAAATTGTGCGATAGCTGCAGTTTACATTCTGCATCACTTTTCGTTTTTTTTTTTACTCGAGTCGCATGGGTGTCAAAATGAATAAAGTTCTTGTTGCACATTTTATGTCTGGTTTCACAGGGCTAGCTTAAACTCCGTTTAACGATTTTTTCCGTTTAACCTAGCGTTCAAAACAAAAAAGTATTTTTTAGCGCTTGCTTAAATCTAAAAGGCATCAGACGACCTAAACGACAGTTTGACTTAAACGGCCGTTTAACGTTTAAACCGACGTTTACGAGCAAAATACGAATGAATTTTTGTTCAAAAATGCATTGAATGTCTCGAGCACCACGTTACTTTGAGAATTTCAAATTAAATTAGCAAATAAAGTCACTTTTACCTTAACTTTGGATGCAAATATCAAAAGATTTAAAGTTCTGTTGTTCTATATTGTTATTTCGTTTCTTAGAATTAAAAATCGGTTGCAATTTGATATGAATTTAGTTATTTCTGAATCTGAGTTGCCCAGAAGCCGGAAAAAAATCTCATTAACAAGACGTGCAGAGAACGTGGCGACAAGACATTGCCATTTGACACCACAGGATGTCGTTGCAAAATGTGAAAACTAAAAGCATATGTGAAAAAAAAAATAAAAGCACATCTTCTTTTTCCGGTGAAAAAGAAGATGTGCACATAATCTACCTGTCAGTCAATCCCTGGGGGGATTGACAGGGAATGTCAATCCCTGTTTTATGTGCGGTGGATACACCCTGTAACTCCACTCTCTTTGACTTGCACCTCAATAAAAAGTCTCCGAAACATCCCTTATTGCCGGTCTCCACCCTCTTAAGCTTATGTTAGATTTGTAAGATTATATTTATGGTTAAATTTAACTATCATTATAGATTGTCCCCTGATAAACATCCGAAACCGAATTTCGTGACTTATTTTTTTCCCGGACCTTTTTTTTACCGCAAGGTACCCAACTTATGTTTATATATTAAAGTTTGAAAATCAAAAAGTACACACCAATGGTTTGTTTTGTGCTTTACCCAACTTTTTTGACTTTTTAGCAAAATAAGGTAATTTTAGCAACAATTCAGGTAATCTCATTACTTTTTTTGGCAACATTAAGAAAGACTTCCACAAGCCGAACTCACCAGTGAAACCTTGAATGTCAAAAATCAAACAAAATCCACTTTGAATGTTACTCAACTTAACGGTACCATCGGTGGTCATAAATCTGATGTGTAAACGAAGTATTTTTTATTTTTAACATTTTCTAAACAATTTCAAATTTTCTACAACATTTGGCAAATCTTTATGTTACCAACAACTCTCGGCTATTTGACTTATTGCACGGGACTCAATGCGTGAGTGAAGAAGCTTTTTTCCTCACCAAGTCCTCGTTTAACGACGTGAGGTATCTTCTTTGGCACCATACTGAAAAATAAGGAAAACGAAATCAGCTTTGCTTTAGAAATGTTACACTGCATGTAAAACTTACCTTATGCAGTCAATGATTGGACAGACAGACACACAAAGTGTACACCCAGTGCAGTCATCGTTGACATGTGGTATGTGAGTCTCTGGATCAAATACAATAGCTTGGTAGCCAGAATCAGCACACGTCATGTAGCACTTGCCGCAGTTTATGCACAAGTCCTAGAAATTCACCATATTACAATAAGCTCTTTAGCAGTTAACATACTGAACTTACGTCGTCAATTAACGCCACTTGTTGTTTCTTATTGTCCAAACTCTTATAAGTACCCACATGAGGCAACGAACGACCAATAATGTCCTTGATTTTCGGTGCTGACTTAACGACTTGAGTGTTTTTGATGTCGGCATTGTCTATATCGAGTTTAACTATTGGACCGAGTTCTTCGCGTTTCTTTTGTAAAATCTCTTCACGCTCCTTTTTGTAGGGTCCCAAGAAACCAAGAGTCTAAAATGAAAACGGGTCAATAGAAGAAGCCTTGCGAAAAGTTAAGGCTAACTCACTTTATTGCCCTCTCCCGTCAAGTGTACGACTGGCTTTCCCTTCTGATGCTTTGTCACCGGTGGGGATTGCCCATCCCAGAACTGAGCGTTCCTTGGTGGTGGATTGGACTTAAGATAGAGCAAAGCTTTGAGTCCAGTGCAGTAATCTTCGATTAACGTAAAATCTTGGTTTTGAACAGACGAACACACTTGCAAGACACTTGCCCCACAGTGCAAGAATTGCAGCGCTACTTCAGCAGAGTCAATACCGCCGATACCAAGGATTGGAAAACCGGGAATTTTGTTCGCAATAGATGAGATTGCTCTCAGGGCCATTGGACGTGTCGCATTTCCTGACACGCCACCGTATGTTGTCTTCTTATCAGCCCCCACAGCTGGCCAGGGTGTGGCATCAGCTTTAAGGCTCATAAGTCCCGAAACGGTATTGATGGCGGAAACACCATCGGCATTTCCACGTTTAGCTGCCATAGCGATCGAAGCTATTTCAGTGATGTTCGGAGTCAGCTTAATAAAGAATGGAATTTTCACAGCTTTTCGAACCCATTTGGAGATGTTCTCCACAAGAACGGGATCTTGACCACATGCCAAGCCCATTCCAGACTCGCCCATGCCATGGGGACAAGACAAGTTTAGTTCCAAAGCATCGGATCCGCAAGCTTCCGCCTTCTTAGCCAATTCAGTCCAGTCAGCCTCATTGTAGGAACACATGATACTGGCAATGACGATCTTCTCGGGGAAGTCCTTCTTTAGCTCGGTAATCGATCGGAACCAGTACTCTGCGCGTTTTTCAGAAATCAATTCAATATTGAGGAACGAGCCTTGCTGGGGTCCATAATTGTAGCCAGATGTTACACCCCGAACAATTCTAGGTGACACATTAGTCACCAAATCCTTGTCCAGTCCGAAGGTCTTTGTGACAACAAAGCCCCAACCCTGCTCGAAGGCACGACGGATCATAGCTGCACTAGTGGTTGGTGGAGCTGATGCCAATCCGAAAGGATTTTCAAACTTTAAGCCGCACATCTCCACGGAGATGTCCACCAAATCGATGTCTGTATAGAAGAGTGGCAACTCTGGTGATGTTGTCATGGGTAAACCCTAGGAGAAAAAGAGCTTATAAGTTCAGTCCAATCCAAACAAACAATCGTATCTACTTGTAAGTAGCAATGCATATGCCAAGCAGCAGTCTTGCCATCGTTAACTGACTCCACGGTTGTGTTGGCAACGCCAGCCAAGTCTCCACCACAGAAAACGCTTTCAAGAGAGCTCTGCATGGTGGACAGGTTTATCTCAGGCAAGCTCCATTTGTCCAGCTTGATTGGACTCAATGCTTTGATGACTGCGGAGAGAAAGAATTTAAAACAATTTAAGGTTGAGATCTAGTTGCTTACCATCTTGTTCATAGAGACCAGATCCAAAAGCTGAAATAATGTAACTAGCCTTCAGCCTAGTGATCTGGTCCTCGTCTTCGATCCATTTATCATTTTCGTCCTGTTCAGTACGACAGAACTCCATTCCAGTAATCTATAAATCCAGAGACACATGAAAGCCTTTTTCAAAGTATAGGAAAATTCCATTGCTCACCTTATTGTCATTGACAATAACCTTTCGCGGTGACAGATATGGTATAAACTCGCATTTTTCCTCTCTCGCCAACTCAACCTCCTCTGGGACAGCTCGAATGCCCGAAGTTCCCTTGCGAAAGACGACGAACACACGTTTAGCTCCACATCGCAAAGCCGATGTTGCACAATCGAAGGCAGTGTCTCCTGCGCCCAGCACAATAACATTGCCTGAGATTTTCGGCAAAGCCTGGCTAGCCTTGCAAGCACATAATCCTGGCTTACTGCCATCGGCCACCAGAGGTAGGAAACTCTTGGAAGTGAAGAACCCCTTTGATTCGTCAAGGTCTTTGAATATAGGGTCAACCTTGGGCTCTGGCAGACCAATTCCCAGAAAGACTGCATCGACGCCAGATTTCAGAAGTCCCTAAAATTAGTGCATTAGTCGAGCGGTTTTTTTTTAAGTTTCAGGTTTACATTTATGGTAACATCAGTCGACGACAAGGACCGTCCGGTTTCGATCTTTACGCCCAAGTCCTTGACTAGTTGAATCTCAAAATTTACGACTTCAACTGGAAGACGGTATTGGGGTATCTCAGATGCGCTTCAATCATAAAATAGTTAGAAATCAGATTCAGTAAAATGGTTAAAGAAAAATTTACCTCAAGCCTCCTAAATAAGTACGCTTCTCATAGATGGTTATGTCCTTGTAGCCTAGCCGTCCCAAAAATGTAGCACAAGACAACGATGCTGGACCGCCACCCAATAAAGCGATTTTCTTGTTCGGTTTTGCCAATGGCTTCTGGCCAGGTGGTACAATCTGCTTAACACCCATCTGCTTGAAAACGTCGGTGGCATAGTGTTGCAGGCCACCAATATTGATAGGACCCTCTTCGGATGCTTGCAAGTTGCAACCACCTACACAGAGATCACTGGTAGGACAGACCATGCCGCACGTCAATCCAAGTGGGTTGTCCGAGAAAATCGCCTTGGCAGCTCCATAGTAGTTCTAGGAAGATTGTGACCGTTAGACCTAGTTTTTCAGCCTTGAAAATACTCCATGGAATTGTGTAGCAAGCTAGTATTTTTGCTAGTTTTGCTTTTACCTTATTGGCAATGCTAGTAATGAAGCTCTTGATGTCCAACTGCGTGGGACACGACTTTTGACAAGGAGCATCTGCACACTTTAAACACCTGGCGGCTTCCTTAAGGGCACCACGTTCCGATAAGGTTGTGTGTTTTATATCCTCGAAGTTATTTTTCAACTTGGCTGGAGCCTAAGAAAAGGAAAGGAGATGCATATAGGAAGACTATCACTTCAATAATATCAAAAGGGCTTTTACTTACAGTACAAGTATGGTCCGAGTTTCTCTTCCAATTCTTTTTTATAACCTTGGTATCACTGGTTGGTACAAGAGAGCACTTGCTTTTGACTCGTGGATTTAGGCTTAACAAGCTCTGTGAAGGCGTACGCAAAATTGAAAAAAAAATGTTCCTGGGCGTTGTTGTGTGAAGTACAACCTACCTCTATATCCGGGAGATCTTTGCTCAACAAAGCTGGTGGACTCATCTTGGCAAGTTTTGGATTTGATCCTAAATAAGCAAAAGAGTTTCGATTGAAAAGCTTAAGGAAATCGGAAAAACTTAAGAAATTGCCAAAGTATAATATTTAACCAGCTCCATAACCATCATAAGAGCTTTTCAATACCTGAGGGATTGAGTAGAGCTTATAAGAGTGTATGCATTCTATAACCTTCTAGCTTGCAACGTAGTACTCACAAACTATTTTTCTCTAAGAAACGCAGGCCGACAAGTGCAACATCTATTAGATAAAATGCTCTTGCAGAAACGAATTAAGATGGCTCTAAAATGTAGTCTTTAAGTTAGCTGCAAGTGAGAATCAATCTATTGAACAAGTCGTTCGATTTGTAGCGGCTAAGCCATAAAAGCCAAGCCACATTCATGCATTTTTACCTGTATTAAACGTTTGCCAGCTTTTCTTAGAATTTTTGTGTAAGAAAACATAAACTGAACTGAGGGTGAGGCAACAAAATCCTCCCAATATTACTGCCGTCCCACCGATCCTCCGATCGGGGCTTACCGATTAAATCTCAGAATATACCCGCAGCCGCAGGCTTCCGCTTAATGAATCACTTCTATTGTTTTTGCTGAATTCGTATGATCCAGAAGTATAAATTCCTTTCCCTCTAGACGTGCTTTTTTATTAAGCACTCTTTATTATTTTTATAGCGTATAGAGCTAAGAGTATTAAAGCTTAGAAGACTGCATGCTATTTGCTGCAAGAGGAGAACTCTTTGGTCTTTAAATATGCCAATATGGCATGCAGGATAATCTGAGCCTAATAACAATTGATAACTTAGTTATTTGGATTTCTATGACAGGATATGGGTCTACGACTTGGTGGCTTTCTCGGGTCTTTAGTACTTATTTAAGCACCTTTATCATCTATGCTCTGTAGTTTTTATGGCTGAGCTCAATACCCATAGAAGTTGTCGATATAAGGGACATATGGTAGGGACCGTTATGGCGTCGGCAAAGAATAACATAAATATTTTGGAGTCAGTAAATTTTCTTTTCCACTTTCCTGCAGACTGCAGTCCAGCGACTTTCGAACTAGGACACACGACCGACGCACGGTATAAGCCACGATATTTTGTCGCGAGTATGCTCCGAACAGTGATTCGCCATGCAATTCCTATCGATTGTAAAATGTTATTTTCACCGTTAAAAGAAGTCGCAGTCTGCAAAATTGTCGCACTTAAGATCGTACGATAAAGTGTGGTAGTCGCTTCTAGTCGGACAACAATTTTCCGCACGATTTTCTGTCGCCAATGAGAGCTCCACACAACAATCTGAGATCAGATATGCTGAGATCTAGAGCTTGGGGCTGCTTAGACTTCAGGAAATTTTGGCATTGTTTTCGGTTAGATTACTTAACCTAAGGGCCTGACCAGAATGCGCAGCTAAAGCTGAATCTGAAGCTGTATAAGAAGATTATCAATATTTTTCAAGTAATTACTAATCAGTTATTAATAGTAACTGTCAATAGACTGACGCATAAAATAAAAAGGCGAAAACTTAAAGCACGTAATTTTCCTTGAAGTTTTTGTCACCTTTGACCAATTTCCAATGCCTGAAAAACGTCATGCTTAATTAAAATAATTTCAGCTACAATTTAAACTACCTGTACATGCTCAGTTTTTTATTCAGCTTCAGCTACATAGCTGCTACAGCTTACGCTACGCATTCTGATCAGGTCTAAATGATGATATTGTTTGAATTGTCAGCGATTATATGGTCCGAGCTTGGAACTGCTTTTGGTAAATTCCAAATTAAAGGCCAACATAGAAGACTGAATTGGGGCTTCGCAAAAAGACTAATTTGATCGCATCTTCGAAGCAAAAACAAAAAGGCTCGAAAATGAGTCGATATCATACCAAAACGTGACACACCAACCTTTTGAAAACCATTCTGCGAAAGCTGCTGGTATTAGAAATAGTTTTGCTGATTGCTGATTCTCCACACACTTACGTGAGGCAGTTACAGTGATTATAGAGTGATTAGAGCGATAACCTCTTTTGTGTTTTAAGTACGGAATATAAAAAGAGACATAAAAAGAAGGATACTTATAAGTAAGTAGGTACCTCACTAACTCAAGAAATAGGTGGGTGCGTAGAGAAAATGTTCACAAAGCAATTTCCTCTTTTGCATATAAACGCAAGAGGAAGCAGAAATGATTGAAAGAAAAAAATTACCAAGTGATATATTGAAATTGCGTAACGTCAAGCTTTTACCTGTCACGTCTTAATGCCATTAAACGCTACCCATATTGGCGTATGATCTCGCAAAAACAAAAACATTACAATTATTTAATACGTATATGTGAGTCAAGTGTTTTAAATTGCATAAATATTTCTTTGGGGATTTTCAGGCTATTTTTATAATATTTTAGGACTGTTTAACAATAGCAAAGATAGAGAGCTCGCTCAAATGTTGAGAAATAAATGTAAAAAACGGAAAAGTTTTTGTGTAGAAATCAGAAGTTTGCTGTAGTTCATAGTGAGTTTTTTTTAGTCATAGAAACTTACCCAATACTAGATGAGTTACATGTCATACATATTTCAGATGAACACTCTATTAGCCTCAATAAGCCTACTCCCTTGTATTAAACCAAGCTCTGGTATAATAGATTTGCAAACTCATGGCTTTCATAACATAATAACTACCATGTTTTCACCGAACACTAATCCACGATCATTAACTTAAATCTTTAACAATCTCTTATAAATCTTAAGATTTTGCAAACAAATTTAAATCCTCTCGGAAAGTAATTAAAAACTATGCCCTCTACACATACCGAACCCAAAACGGTGTTTTCTTGAAAACACGCGAAACTTCTTCAAAAACAAAATGTAAGTTTTCCCATACATTTTTGTAAATTTTCTGCCTTCGAAACCCCAGTTTTTTTAGTAGTTTTCGTCCAAAATCACTGGAAGTCACGAATAATAAATTGCCTCGAGGTTTTTAAATTAAATTCGCAAAGAATATCACTTTTGTCTCAACTTTGGATGTAAATATTTGCGAAACCGAATGTCCCGTATGAAATCAGCTTGTAGCTTTGAGGTCAACGTAAAATTCTTGATAATGTTCATCTATAATCGATCTTTTTAAGCACCTTTAAAAGAAAATATGTATGGCCTAAAATTTGACAACTAATGAACAAATAGAAAACGAAAACAAATTTAAGTTGGCATTTAGAAAGTGTGATTAGCTAAACGAGTTTTCAAAAGCTTTTTGCCTAAAACTGAGTTTTTGATTCAGTATGAAGAGCATACAAATCTACACACAAATCTCATGAACCTTTTAACAAGCCTCTTTTATGCCACTTTTAGCACACCTTTATAACAGTTTAATACCCGAAACTGAAACTGTCTATGTATGACAGATCGTGGCGGAAATATGACATATAAAGTATCTATTGTATTTTTCAACTTTTGCAACGAAATTGTTTTCTTGCTTCTGGGAAATGACATCGTCTTTGAGACCCATGGGCGTTTCTCTTTTCTGGTTCAGAGTAGAACTGTTTACAGCACTGTTTCGCGCTGGCAAGTATCAAAGAAAAAGTCAACACAATATCAATATTATACCTTCAAAAGTCGGGGATTCCCCGTACCAATCAATTTGTATTTATATACAAAGTAAATTTATATATGTATTTATAAGTAAAATATGTCATATTGTGCTCTAACCAGCAGCCGCTTTTAGAGCACAATATAGAGCAAAAATTGTTACAGCCGCTGTAACAATTTTTGCTCCGACATACAGACTGTATATAATTTTGTCTGGCTAAAAATAGCGAAACTCATTCCGCAAGTAAATAATTCCTAACTATTAAAAAACCTTAACAATGTATGCTGATTAGTGAGTATTCTAAGAACACGCCCGAAAAGACTTAAAAATCACCCGATACAGATAGCAATAATCATTTTTATCCTCAAGACCTTGATTAAATTTATTACTTGTTGCTAATACTGGAAGTGAAAGGAAGTGGCACACTCCAAGATATTGAAAACCATGCCGCCCGCGATTAGATAAGCCACATTGATTAGAATCAAAACGCTTTGTTTTCGTCGTTATATAACAATTAAAAACATAAAATAAGAAAACGATTAGATAAAAAATTATTACCATCCCAGATCCAAACCTTTTAGAAGCTTCCATTCAAAAAACTTAGAAGTCTGCTAAAAGTGATAAGGAATTGGGAGCGAATCAATTAAAGAACAACAACCCTCCTTATTCACTTTTTTACATCTCGCGCAACAAACACTTTCCAAGTTCACAACCTTGTTAGATAATCATTATCTCGCGACTGTTTTTATGTGACAAAGATAGCAACATGGGCGGGAATGTTCCAAAAAAGAACGTAATCACCTTATCACTTGCCATACTTAGTTCAATCTTAGCAGCTGAAACCCAGAACGTAGTTACCACCCACCAATTCTTATCGGAATTACCTCTAGTTTCTTTCAAAGTCGATAAAAATATGTTCAGCCGGGCAACGCTTAATTTTGGCACTCACTGTACACAGCTGTCACTCTCAGAGTTACATCAGCTTAACTTGTTTACACTTAAGTGTGCGCAAGAAAAATAAAGGAATAAAAACAAGTAATTACACTTAGGCACTTGGATTTCCGCTACCGAAATAGAAATAGTTTCTGCGCCAATTCGAGGCTATAGTCGCAGCCCCCCAGCGATCACAAACTTAAGATTAAGCACCACTTATCAGTCAAGGCTAGAAAATTTTGAATGTCCCCAAAACCGATTATCTATCAGTAAGTGGAAACAAGTTCGTCAACATATTTAAACATTTTGTCTCTGAAGCTGTGTCGCTGAATCAGCCAATTTAGGTCATAGTCTCTGTACGCGTTCCAGATTGGGTTTAAGTGTCGCATTACTTTTTGTACAAGGAAAAAACTTAGCCTGCATCAATATTAATTTAAGACGTCATCGAGATATGCAAAATATGTTTTTTTTTTAAGAAGCACGTTATGAGGATCCAACACCTCAACTCGCAAATTTATACAAAGCAACGAAACAAGTAAGATTAGGAAATTTTAATTAAGTCAGACTGACCTTATCTAGCTAGTTAGGCGGAAAGTTGATTTTGGGATTGTAGACACACACTGTCCGACTTAACGATTCACAAGAGAACGAACAAAGTAGGTATGGTCTTCGCACTGGAAGAGCCAAACTGAAACTAAAATTATTGAGGAATATCTGACAAGTTGAAAAGCGTGCACTCACAGTCCTAGAGTTTCTTATCTCGATTGGACGTAGTTGATTAATTAGAATGAGTTGAGTCTGTGTTAATGTAGAAAGAGAAAACAGTGCAGCAATTGTTTAGAATTTGAGACTAGTAAGGGGACAAGTCAGTTAAAGTTAGTAGGGCATCTAAGTAAGCTTTTTATCGGCTAGTTGAAGTGAACTTGAAAAGCTCTGGTTGGGCTGCAGTTTTTGGTATCAAATATCAATTGGGAATATTTTTCCTAAAGTTACGTTTTAAAGTATAAATAAAAACTATTTGAAAACGAATTACAATGTCTTCATTTAATTTTCCAGCTGACAACAGCTGGTGCCCTTTTTGATTTAAGAAATTGTTTTTCTAATTGCTATTTTAATATATAAGTATATTTAATAATTCAATGAGCTTTTCAATGTCATACCACCAACATTCTTACAACAGGTGTGTAACTTAAGACTGTAAGAGTCTTTATAATCTCTTTCACAAATCCACAAATAAAAAAACACTTTGGCTTCACTATGTCTCCACCGGCCACTAATCTGCGATTAAAATAAATCTTCAACTAATCTCCTACAATTTGCGAGATCTACCTTTTCCTCTTATAAGAGCTAAAATGACAACAAAAGGGTGTTCGTGTCAAATCAATCTTATGTTTGTCCGCTGGAGACACTACGATATTTATTTTTAATCGTCACCCGCAAATCGCAATTTTATGCCCGGGAAGACAAAGTATTACTAAAACGCAGGGGCTTTTACCATTAATGAAAAAATATAAAGATTACGATATAGCTACGCATGTTGTGACATTTGTTGGGCAGAGCTAACTGTGAATCTGACGTCATAAAACTTCACTGTCAATTTTTAAGCGTGTAAAAAAGTCCGCTTGTTTACACAACAATCTGTGCTGGCTAGCCAAAGCCAATGAAACTGTGTTTCTTAAATTACGATGACGAGGCTCTTATGTTCTGTGATTTGTGGGTTTTTACTGAGCTCTCAGTTGATAATTCAATTCCTCAAACGGACGCTTCTTTTGGCTACGGTTTTGAGTCCTATCTCGTGGGTATTTAAAACAGAATCGAACCGGGAACGCTTTCTTGCGAAACACCGACGCGACGTTTACTTTTTGTCATTATTATTCAGATGACCAAAGTTTGGAATTGGGCCTAGAGCGTAGGAAGCACTGATCAGGCTATATAAAGATAGCTAACTCGGCGCAAGAATTCTTTTTTTGCCAACAAGCTTCCACCGACTGTGAACTGCATATTGGTTTGAGCGAAAAGTCTGAACTCGCCCATTAAGGGCCAGTTTTTCAGTTTGAAATCATGCGAGATTCAGAGTTAAACTGCGATTAACCCCAAAAATGAATTTTGCAGTGAGTTTTTTAGTTTTTCAACTGAGATTAACCCTAAAAATGAGTTTTTCAGTGAATATTGATCCGGAATTAATCAAACCGAGATTAATTAATTCCGGATCAATATTCCGAGATTAAACTCGACAAATTTGGGGAGTTAATCTCGTATCAACTCCCGTGAACAGTATGAACTTCTTTGAATGTTTTTTCTGTGTGAAGTTTGCGTGTTTCTGTGGACCATGACAGCTGAAAATGACTCGAACTTCTTTTTCTGTGTTTTTCCATGTGAAGTGAGAGCTGGTAGTGTAAATAATTTCAAGTCGAAGATTTTGACAACTTTTTTGACGGAGTTAAGTCTGCCTCGAAAAACTGCTCGCTGGGTTAACTCCAGATTCGTTTTGTTACGGGATTAAGAGATCTTGGTTTAAGCTGGGCTTAGCTCAGCACTAAAAAACCGGCCCTAACTGACTTATCGAGCACAGTCACCTAGTGAACTGTCATTCCAGTCAGGTGACCGAAAAGGCGCAAACTGGCATTCGAAATTCGAATCTATAGTTACTGAAATTTACCCTCCAGTGGAAAAGTGTAAAATTGATGAAACAGAAATTTCGAGAACTTGATTCATTTTGTATAAATAAGCAAACAGCTTGCTCTGACAAGGGGTCTGATGATGAAGTTCTGGCAGACTTCAAAACAACATTGTCATCCCAGCCTTTTAGTACTTGTTATCATTCCGATAACTGGGAATATTTCAAATTTTCAATCAGTATCAGTTTATTTTGAATCTTGGAGTTGTGAACAGCGGAAGCGAACGCTGAAGCTCTGAGAGTGTTGAATTCTGAGTGTTCCAACAATTCTGAGTGCTGGAAATGGGATCTCGTGCGCAGTAGCCCAACACTAACCACTGCACCATGCAACTCACTAAAGTAAAGACGCCAATGGATAAGATATCTTTCAGTAATTATCCAGAAACTTTCTAATCATGAAAATGGACAAGTCGTGAATCCGACGAGGGGAGACACTAGGTGACTGGACCGTTCTTCGGAATTACCCCGTATCCCCGTTTGCTGGAATATCGAAAATCTTGCATGGGACGAAAATCTTGGAAATGAAATCTCGAATTAAATTTAGGGAGCAACATTTTTTTTGAGATTTTTAGAAAATATGGTTTAAAAATATTTGTAAATACCCAAACTTGCACCATTCCCCAAATCCTATCGTGTACCTAAGCAGTAAGGTTGCAGCATACCCCCCATACATATCCAACTAGGAAAACAAGACCTTTTTCAAATAATTAGGGCGAAGACCAGTTAAAAATTTTTTGCTTTAGTTTTTAAGTTCTAAAGATATTTTAGAAGTTCGAGATATTTTTCTAGATTTTGGTTTCGAAATTTTTGTCGTGCTGAATTTTTGTTTTCTAGATTTCGTTTTTCCATATCGCAATAGACCCTCGTTCTTCCTGCCTATCTGTATTTTCGGGGCTAAGCAGCCTGATGCTCAGTCTAAGGCCAGAGTAAAATACCACTTGTGGAATATAAATATAACAGACAGCAAGGAATATTGGTCTTAGTCTTGGCAAAGTCAGTCGATATACTATAACTGTGTGCCTGTGTGCTAAGCCTCACCCCGTCTGACAGGCGCGACGCACTATAAGAACTGGCTTATGACGACGCTTTCTCCATGCTCTCTATGCTATTGTAAGAGTTTTTTTCCTTTTATTTATATTTTCATATGATGGGTTAACATCTGAGTTCAGTTTGACAGACAGTTTGACAGAACTCATTTGTTAGCTCATAGTTCACGGTAGCCATGAGCAATGACTGGAATAACTACTGCAGTGTTTCCTTCCAAACCTTCCAAAAGGTTTTATCACTTGTTAACATAACAACAACTTGATGCTTGTGTTTTTATTAAGGTTCTTCGAGCAAACTTTAAATTGTGCTAAACGAAAAAATGTCGACAAATTTCTACAACTCGTTCGTTGTGTCCATAATTACCAACTAACAATTGATTTTAAAAAAATAACGGACAAAAATACACAAAATTACAAAAGTTGTAAGCCTAAAAGAGTTATTTCAAAGCTCTCTATCTAAATCTCGTCCCTATAACTGTTGCTTATCAAATTTTAAAATATTTACTCAGTGTAACTCAGGTAAACTTAAAGTCGCATCCAATTAATTAACTTTGCCAACGACGATTTAAGTTTCGAATTCCTAAAAAAATGTATCTTTTTGATCCAAATATGCAAATCATCTACCGCAAAATAAATAAAAATACCACCACAAACTAAATGTCACCTTGTTACTTCCTTGTTACATTAATTAAGTCCTTCCGTCAAAAATGCAAACTTATCGCATAAAGTTGAATGTGTCAAACGTGAGGTATTTTCCACACATATTCCCCTTGAAACACACTATCTGCGGTTATTTAAATCGAACATTTAATTTATATTTATGTTGAAGCTAAACTTTAGCCGATGTTGCATTTGCATGTCATTCAGATACATATTTGCATACATTATTTTTGACATTTAAAAATTCCACCGACAAATGGTCTATAAATCTTTTTATACCAGTTTTTCACATTATGATTTGTATAATTTTGCTCAGAGTGTTCCAATTGCATTTTAATTTTTAATTGCAGTCGTTTTCATATCTCTCATTTTACAGTGGTAAAAAATTTCTCATTAAAAGGCGCCAAATTTAAATTTCCAGAAGTCTATTTTTATGTACATAAAAAATATATTATCAACAAGAGAATTAAAAATCTTAAAGACTTAGGTGCTAAATTTTTTTGTATTTAATTAATTTCGTGGTTTCAAACTTAAACGTCCTGGACGTCTACCAATTGGAGATGGTGCAGGTGCTTCTTCTTCACCTTGCTCTTGCTCTTCTTCTGGTTCCGCCTTGACTGGCTTGAGTGGCTTTCTTCTGTTCACTGTAAATTAATAT
Source organism: Neoascia interrupta (assembly GCA_947623515.1). Classification (NCBI taxonomy): domain Eukaryota; kingdom Metazoa; phylum Arthropoda; class Insecta; order Diptera; family Syrphidae; genus Neoascia; species Neoascia interrupta. Next base: position 1,236,932 of record OX392463.1, read on the forward strand.
TTATTAAAAAAACATAAGACTTATTTAAATATTAAAGGTCAGTTCACATACAAGCTGGGTTGCTCTTGAACTTCGATTGAGATACTGGGGCGGGCGCTGGTGCAGCATCACTCTCTTCTTCAGCTTCGGCTTTGTTTTCTTCAACCTTAGCCTTTTGAGTTGGCTTTTCTATAAAATAAAAAGTAATAGTAGTAATGAACATGAGGCATTTAAAACTATTAAGGTCATCCTACCCTTAAGAATTTTTTTGGCATTTTGCTGACGACGCTTGAGAGAGTTCAAGAAATCATCGTTCGTCCTGAAAGGTCTAATAATGGGTCCGATTTTCTTGGGCGCTTCCGTTGACGTCGTTGTGGTTGAGCTGGCATCTGCTGGTTCCTGTTCACCACCGTTCTCGTAATCTGCGCTGTCATACTCCTCGTCACCGGCTTGTTCGTCGGCTTCACTGGGCGCTGCTGTTGTTGTCGTCGTCTTTGGCGCACCACGTGCTGCAGGCCGCCTCAAGATGGCATTCCGCTTTGAGCCCTCCTCTTCCGCGAAGACTGCCGTGCAGGCAATTACGAGAATCACCAAGAAAACGAAGGCTCTGTAAATGCACAATAAAACGCAATGTAATATAAGATCCGCACAAGCTCTATTCGCATTAGCTAAGGTTTCGCTATAACCACCAGTTACGCAATCTAATAAACCGGTCCCAAAAAAAAAACGCCAATTTACCCCAGCTGGCTTAATCTTTTCCTCTTCGGAATCTTTTATTCTTTTTATCTCCGATTTTTTTTTTTTTTTGTGGGTGAGGTTCAATTAGCCGCGTAAACAGGTTGATTTAGTTTCGTCGCCAGAAAAAATTCCAGATTCATGTCAACATTGTTCAACTGGAGTATGTGGCTGTCTATTGTGTCAGAGCTTATTATTAGAAGAAGAAAAAAACTTGAGATTTTTTAGACCCTGCGCACGTTACGATTACCATAACACTCCGCGGTTACTTGTGTATCCAATTGCTGACTTGAATTGAAATCGAAGGCAATTACATAAGGAAGTTTTACGGTCTTCTTTTTTTGGCCTGGCAGACATTTGAATTATTGTTACAGAGGCGCGAAGATGGAATGCCGCTGGGATATGCGAAACCCGACTTGAAAAGGTCACTTGAACGGCTTACTAACGAAGAGAAAAAGGCATTTGTCAGACTCTGGAAAAAAAGACGTGCTATGTGCCAGCAGCGCTTTTGTTTGGTCGACTATTATGAATCAAAATGCATCAACCAAGCCCAAGATGGTAAAACGTTAAGTATACGCCCGAGTCACACTTACTCGCTCGTGGCATGAATGTAAAAAGTAAAATTACGATTTGATCTTTACCGATAAGTTTGTTTTTTTTTTCGTTTAGCTGATTAAGTGTAAGCATTTAGGCCATTATTTATCCTAGCTCAATACCTGCATTAGAAAATAGTTTGACACCGCTCTTTTTATTATTCCTCGTTTAAAATCATACAGACATAAAAATCAATCAGATATAAAAATGAACGCCTTTATGCATAAGCCCCCATTGTTTGCTTTTTATTGTCAAAATTAAGAATTAAGTCAGCATATATAAGACTTTGAAACATACATTGTGAAAATGATCTTTTTTTTTAGAAATGTTGGTCATTCACCAATATTTTGTTTTACATTGTTTCAACTGTGTTTTTTAAATTGTTAAAAATTCAAACCGCACGATTTTTTGCCGCATGCATTCATAGCACACGAAGAATAAAGTATTCCGTGCAGTTTGGATGAAAACTTGTCATTTCAATACTATGTTTCCACCGGCAATAATACAAGGATTAGCGAAAGACGATTAAGTAAAAATCCCAAAGTGGTTTCACCAGACAAATATAGGATGAATTTGACACACGCACTCTTTTTCCGTCATTTTGACTCTCATAAGAAAGTGACCATGTCATTTAGAAAAAAGATTTCCGTTGTAATCACCCCAATAGAAATCGTAATTCTGACAGATCTGCCATACGTGGCACGTGGACCATTTCAGTGCCCTTTTTCGATTCTCAAACGGTTAAGAAGGTGTTCGAGAAGGGTTAAATGTGGTTCGTGAAAAGAGTGAATGAGATTTATGAGCGTTTTTATTTTTATACTATGTTTTCACCGGCAATAATACGAGGATGAAGGAGACGATTAATTATAAATCCCAAAGTGGTACCACCAGACAAAGATAGGATTAATTTGAACCATGCACTCTTTTTTTGTCATTTTGGCTCTCAATAGAGAAGGGCGATGTCATTTCATTACCCTCTCTTTTGAGAGCCAAAACCTAAAAAAAGATTTGCGTTTTAAGCAACCCAATATAAATCGTAATTCTGACAGATCTGTCATACGTGGACAATTTCAGTGTTCTTTTAGTATTTTCAAACTAGTAAAAAGGTATTTAAAAAGGGTTGAAAAAGGTTCTTGAAAAGGGTGAATGAGATTTATGACGAGATCGCTTGCTGAGAGGATTTAAATTTGTATGGTTAATCGCGTAACTTGTAGAGGATTTGAGGATGATATAAATTAGTCGCACAAGGACATGTGCCCATCAGTTCATTAGTTCACCCTTGAGACCAATTTGGGGCGTACCACTTTGTATTGTAGTTCTTTTTTCAGCAGAACATCACGAATGTGGAACAGGCTTCCACAAGAGATCTTTCCTCGTCAGTTTAGCCCTCAACAATTTAAAACCAATTTGCAACAGTACCTCTCCTGTTTTTCTTCTGATCTCTGCCACTCTCGTTATATTATACTAAAATTCGTATCGTAAATCTTGTGATTCAGAGCGGATTTAAGTAAGATTTGTCTTAATCGCAGATTAGTGTCCGGTGGAAACACCCTATTACTAATACACAACGTGTAAAAATGATGCTTTTTTATATGAGGTCCAGTGCCACATAGACTCACATATGTGCATGTGAAGCCGTGCGATCATCACAAATAAGGATGGTATATGTGATGTTAATTGAATGGAGTTTCCCAGCACCTTGGCAGAGCCCCAAGTTGGGTTTGTAACCACTTGTTTGTGCTTATAATGCAGCAAATTCTAAAGAAAATCTGAATGTCAAGAATTATGTTGGAATTTAGTTAAGAAAAAGAATGCAAACTTACAAAGTTTTAATTTAAAATGGGCTTAAGAGAAAAATAAGAAAAGTGGCTTTTAAGACATACAGTAACCAATGCTGCAACTAAAATTTGTAAACAAAAGTTATACTAAAAAGTTTTCTGTTGGTAAAAATGTGTATCCTTTTTGTTTCTTATAAGCCTGAGCAATAATTATTGCTTCCTATTTACATATTCACATTTGGTACACTAAAATTTTGGAAATTCAGCTAGGTTAGCCCTTGACTTGAGTCCAAAAAACATAGTCTTATCTAGTAAATTATAATTAAAGTTTTGCGTTCCACTGTGTGGTATTTTGAAATATAATAATTACCAAATACACCAAAAGTTTAAATAAAAAATTGTTGTATTAGCAATATAATCTCGACCTTCATTCACAGCCAATTGGCGTGCATTTCATTGTTATGTGCTAACCGATGACGTTCGTCAGGCAAAAGCCGAAGGTTCAGCATTAAGAAAATGTGTGTCAGCTTGCAAAGGAAACCGGTCATCATGATCCACGACCATGAGTTCCGTACAAAGTTAACATCAGACAAGATATTAGTAAATTATATGCAAATGTTTTCGACCATTATTATTTGTCATAGTTGCTTTTATTTTTAGCATATGGGCACTTTTTCAAGTGGCCTACATTTTAAGGCGGTATTGTAGGTTTTTGTTTGGCAAAAACTGGTTAAGAAAAACTATTACAAGACAGCAAAATCTATCAGATGAATCGACTGAAGCCCCTTGGCTAGTCCGTGGTCGAGATAGTTTTGCCATTATAGCCCAATAAAATTAATTTGAACTTACATTTAGTCATTTATTGTGACAGTCATTTTTTATGAAGAAGATGAGGTTTTCATGAAGTGACGTTTTTATGAGAAATCTTATGTGAAAATTAAAGACACTTCTGCTATAAAATAGTTCAAATTTTATCAGAAATGTTAGCCTATTTGAGCAATCAAAAGTTCAGCAAATTTGAATTAGAGATTTGTTTTGAATCCACACTACGTTTTTTCTTCACTAATCACAAACTAAACCGGGTAGCCGAAATTATATAATGTTAGAAAACAATAAAAATCTATGGCTGTATTCGTAATCGTAATGTCAGCTGAAGCGTGCTTGTATGTCCCGCTTTACACTCACAGAGTTTGTCAGATACTTGCGGAGGTGGAGTTCGTGAACTGACAGGTGTGGGAATCTAACTCGAATCCTACTACGTCGTCACGGGGCAGCGCCGCGTTCCATGTGTCTTGATGTACCAAAATTAGTTTTAAGGGTTCTACGCATTGAAAAACCTGGAAGCATCATTCGAGGATTTTATACAACAGCAGGGCTTATCTGCTGGTAAAAATATCACTGTAGATCCCAAATAAATGTAGGCCTCATCATAAAAGACGACTTAGGCCAGGGGCACAATGCGCCAGAAAAACGCGCAACTTATTTTCGTCCGACTAGAAGCACAAGCATTTAAAAAGATTGCAATTGCGGCTACGACAATGCGGCTCGCATGCTTCGATTTGCGACAAATTTCCGGATTGCGACTTTTTCAAGCCGTACGACAGAAAATTGAATTTATTTATTTAACGATAAAAATTACGGTTTTTGTCACAATTCGCAGGAATCGTACCGCAAACGATTATTTGTTTGCTGAGTTTACCACAAAAACCTTGCACACTCTTTTTTTCAACGATGAAAACAAAGTTTTTAATCAAAAGTGGCAGGAACCATACGGAAAATTATTGTTCGTGTGTTGAGTATGTTTTACGCAGAACATCGCAGAAAACCCGGTTTTGTCGCGCGTTTGTTGTTGTCGTGTGTCCCTGGCCTTAGGAAAAGATCAATTTAAGGCACACGTTTCATTATTGAAAAAAATTTTAACATATTTATCTATTTTTTTTTTTACTTTAATTTTAATCTCATCGTGAAGAGATCAATGTTCGTATGGTAAATCTCGTGATTTAGAGGGGATTTAACGTTGTTTTGATTTGTCTTAATGGCAGATTAGATTGTTGATTTGTCTTAATGGCAGATTAGTGTCCGGTGGAAAAACCCTATTAGATTTTTGTTTTTGGACCATCGCAATGACCAAAAACAAAAATTTTTGAATAGCACTGCGAAACGTACAAAATTTGGATGCTTGTTGAAAAAAAAATTAAGCTTCAAATTAATTTGTAAATCATGAAAAAATGAGAGAAAACTCAAAGATTTATTAAAAAAAATTTCGTTGAAAGTATTTTCAGCATTTGTACAAGTTTTCTTTGGACGCTTTCTTAATAATTCTTGTTTAAAAACAAACTTAGTAAAGTAACGATTTTAAAATCAATGTTAAGTGATTTTTTCGCGTAAATCCAAAGATGTTAACTTTAAAGCTAAAATAATAAAATTTCTGTTAAGCTGCGCGCAAGCGTAGTTTGTGTTTACTGGCTATTTTACTATGTTTGGAGTAGAGTAAACTAAAAGGACTTTTTCCTCATTTGACAAAATTCCTGACATTTGACATTTTGCCGAAGAACTTTACCTGCAAATGCAATACCTTGTGAATAAACCAATAGAAACTTGCAGCTGTCAAAACTGAAACATTTCCCAGTTTGTCAAATATTTGTCAAAATTGACAAAAACTTAATAGAAGAACTCCGTTTTTCTTGCAGGCATTTATTAAGTGTCCTTATTTCTACTATTTCGTACAGCTCACAAGCATAGTGAAAACCTTATGACGTACATGGTATGTTTTGAAATATTCAGTTGTAAAAATTCAGTGAAAATTTCAATGCATGGATAAATAAAAAAAAAAACGAGATTTAAACTCATAAAAATATTAAATTAATCAGTGACAGCTGTTTGGAAACTTTGGTGAATCATAGTAAAAAAATGTTTCTGCTACTAAAAGAAAGCAAAAGTACCTACCTTTGTAAAAACAGTTTAATTTGCAGGTCTCACTAGCTACGCTTACTTGATATTAGTTTTGTGGACAGTTTTGAATAAAAGCAGGTAAATACCTAACTCAAACTAGTTTCAAACTTTAAAAGCACAAAATTAAGTAGGGAACTTAGCTCCAGGTCGGCTTTAAAGGATAGTTTGGCGACAGTGTCAAAGGGAGCGATACCAAGATATCAAGAATAACCAATGACATCAAAGAACGAGACGGATCGTACTCCAACTCCCTCACAATGATACGAGCTGGTAACGTCGATCATAAAGAATAAGCGTCATTCTTATGCAAAAATAATATACCATAATAGTGAGTATGAATTATTACACATCAATAATTACGGTCAATCAACGATGGTCAAAACTATGTAGGCTTAACCAATCCACAAGCCCACACAAAACTTAAATGCGTAAAAACCCCATGAGGTTTTTGTAAAACCAATACACACCCCTTGCAGGAGCAAACACAAAGCTATAATAAAAAATAACCTGCGGATTAATCCACAAAAATACTCATTCGCGTATAATAGTTCATTTAATCGAGAACAGGTTTATCTCACCTATAAGCGCGACTCAGTGGCGTTTATTTATTTATTTTGTCTGTATACTCGCCCTCTTTACATCTTTTTTCTTTTGAATAACAAGCAGTGTGACGCTTATAAGACGTCCTTCAAGAAGAACTTTCACTTTGAAGCAAAAAAAACCCCACGTTTACACCTGAAGCCGGTAGTAAAAATCTATGTAATGGGTCGACCAGAGATTGATTGACTCTTGAGCGGGTAATTGATCCTGCCAGGCAGCATTAGACACAAAGGAAAACCAGTATTGAGAAACCAAATGTCAAAGAGACATAAAGGTATGACTTATAAGCGATTACACCGATTATACCGGCTAGGAAATTTCAAATGCGCCTATGACATTAGCTGTCACGATTTCCAGACGTGACTTGGTTGGCTGGCTCGATATATGGATACTCTTTTCGTGCCAAGCCATACCATACCTAGGTGTATGTGTGCTATTTTTTCTTAAATAACGGTAAGCAAATGGTCATTTTAATTGTGCGGTTAAATGCCGTTGGCATAGAAGAAATGAAATGGAATTCAAGTTGCATCCACGGCACCATGCACATGCACACGTTCACACTGACGTTAGCGAAGAGACAAAAAGGTCATCGTCACCACCACCGACCGTCGACATTTTGGAACGATACTAGTCTCTGGTGGTTAGTAGGTAATTGATCCGCCACAGATAAATTGAATATATCTGCAGAAACAAGTATTTCTGCCTGATTACCTAAAGAAATTAAAAGCAAAAAAAAAAACGTATGCATATGATAAGTGACCGGTTTTCTGAACTGAATGTTGCATAATGCTGCTTTGAATAAAATTTAAGCCAATTCGGCGGCCATCTACCGTCGGATTTTCGTGCAGAACCTATTTGCATATCTGGTTCAAAATCTCGACTCGGCCGGAGAATGCTGCGCGAACTCTGGGCGACCTTGAAAAGCCACCGTTGCACAACAAGCCTACTCTCAGCTCCTCTTAGTTTTGACATTAAGCCAGAGTATCAACCTGTCAGTCGATGTAAAAGTGTTAAAACAAGAATAACAATAGAGGCTATTAATTGGCATTGCCCTAATTTTGTGTCTTTTTTGCGATCGCCGAAGATCGTGAGTCGTTAATCTGCTTGAGAGCTACTCGGCTATAGCTACTCAATGAGCTTATAAATACCTTGAAAGACATTTAGCACAGTTTACCACACACTCAGCGATTTTTTGTTCAATTAAATAAATGGTTTATTTACTCACTTGTTAAGGAATTTCATTTTTTAACTATTTTTTTTTTTTTGGTTTTTTTAATTTTTAAACGAAAACAAAAGTTCGGCACGTCTGATCGCGGATGGACTTTATTTGGCAGTGTCAGACCACGTTCACTTCTTATTATCGACTGGTGGTGAGTGCTGATACAAGACTAACGAAACAATTTTACATTCGTCAAACTTGTATAGTTGGTTTCAAGAAATTACCATATTGCCTGGTTGGTGGTTGGCTGACTGGTGGCTTGTTGGCTTAGTGCCTAGCGGCGGCGGCGCGACGACGGCGAAGGCACCTGGGAAGCAAGACCTACTCACACTCTGGGTGGGGGCGATCGTCGTCAGTGGTAATTCCTCAAGAGAAGCAACCTTATACACAAATGCAATATAATGCAAACTTCCAATACATGAAAAGTGTAGAACGAGCATAAGGTGTAAACGCGATTCGAGAAATCCTCGTTTTATCAATCAGCCCAGCAATGGATGAAACAATAGGAATGTGAGCCATGTCTTGGAGGCACCCACGTATCCGATGTTATGAAATTGAATAAGATACACGTTGCCGTTTTTTTTTTTCTTCTTTTCATTGGCATTTTATGGGTGATATTATTAATTGACAACATATTATTATTCTGCACTTTAGGCAATCTACATAATTTGATTTTTCTTTTTTGTTGCAAAACTATCAGAGTCTAGTTAGGCTAAGCATTAAGATATCCACAATCGTGGAGCGAAACACATGCAAGCAAAGATTGTCATGTAAACAGCTTCTGGTGAAACACATAGGAACTTAGAACAACTTGGTTTCAAGGAAAATTTGTAACATTCCGAGAGACAGTGTCGCAGAGGTAGCGATCACGGCGACGGTTTAAAATGCAAAAATCTTTAGCGGTGCGCTTAGGCTAGACCTTAGCTTCTTAAATTAGAGTTTTATTTAAAGCTTCATTTTGTATCTAATTTAGGGCACTGTAAGTAGCAGAAATGTGTAACTTTAACACTATATGAAAATCATATCTATGCTTTATTTGAGGATGAGTGCGTTCCAAAGATTTTAAAGAGGTGAATAATTGTTTAACACGAGAATAGCAAAGATATATAATAGCAACTGAAATTAGTGCATCAGTTTAGTCTTAGGCCTGTACTGAAAGTTTTTTTTTTTATTTTCAAAACATCGTGTATGTCGAACAGACCTCCTTAGGATGTTTTTTCTCGGCATTTTAAACCTCAGATATTTCTTTCAATGCCTCGGATGTTGCCCTGTGGCATCATCTGATAAAGGTTGTCATATTTTCTCGAGCAGGAAAAGGAGTGTGATCATTTGGGAGTGGTGAAATGATATCCTGTTTCTCTTCCCCTGACTTGTGAACTACAAACAATATTTAGTTCAATGTTCTTGCTTCGCTAATATTTGTTTAGAAAGAAGAAAAATTAGTGTTTGCTCTGTTTTAGACGTTCTGAAAATTTGGTTCTGCTATAAATCAACAATTTAAAAAAAATCATAAAATGGAGTTAAAGCCTTAACCAAAATACACTTAAAGCCGCGTAATCACAAGGAACAGAAACAGGAACAGAAACAGAATATCATACATTAGCAACTGAAACCTAATTTCGCTGATTGCTTTTTGCGTTGCTTATGTATGAAATTCTGTTTCTGTTCCTGTTTCTGTTCCTTGTGATTAGGTGGCTTAAGATGCGTTTTTTACAAGGAACAGAAACAGAATTTCATACATAAGCAACGCAAAAAGCATTCAGCGAATTTAGGTTTCAGTTGCTGTTTTTTGGGATTCTGCTTTTGTTCCTATTTTACGTTGCTTGTGACAACGTGGCTTTAGGTGGGATTAACCTAATGTCAAAATGCATCGAAAATCCCACTCAAGTTCTGCCAAACGCTTAGGGGGTCAATAATAGATTTGAGTAAACAATTCCGGAATCGTATAAAATTTGTTTGTATCCCTCACTTGAGTGGAACTTAAAGGCCCCATCATATAAGACTTTTATGAGCTCAAGTCGGCTTTCCGAAATATCCCATTGCACGTGATTCGGATGCCACGACCATTATAGCCTTTTGCTCGATTTCGTAAAGTTTTTGTTAACTTGTGTTGGCTTAAAGTTCTGTTTTTGCTTGTCATTAGTTCATTATAATTGTCATATTTAAGTCAATATTTATTTTTCAAGGTGCTTCAAAAGATCCGTGAAAGAAACGAATATACATTGGAATCGGTTTCGGAAATTTAAACATCCACAGTACAAAAAAAGTGACATAATTTTCAAATTAGATTAAATTTCTCAGGGCATAACGTGATACTTGAGACGTTCAGAATGAAATTTCATGATTTTCAAATCGTTTGCTTAAGTTTATTGTGGGCACCACAATCTTTTGGCACAACTTGAGTCGGATTTTCCTTGTATTTCGAGATTATATTAATTCCGCTTAAGCCTATTATAGTTATAGTTGGGTCTTAACTTAAGAGAGCAACAAATAACGAAGACCTGGTCGTGGCACATGAATTGCGTGTAATGGAACATTTATGAAGGCTGCCTTAAGCTCACCTATGTCTATTATGGTTAGACCTTAAAATATAAGTAAGCGAAATGTCGAAGGAAAACGGTTTAAGGCTCCTACTGCTAATTTCCCCTGTCGCGTGTTGAACACTTGAATGTTTGGGTTTGAAACTCAAATACCTACCTAGAAAAAGCAATTGGCAAAAGATCATCATCATTTTCTTAAAATAGAACAAACTCTTTTCCATAAGGTTCGCGGAGTGAATGCGGCTAAGTGTTCCTTTCATCCTTTCCAATCATCCACTACCAACTCGAGAAGTCTCGGAGATGCTCTCTACGTGGTCCTACTGCAAACCTACCAGGGGGCTGATCCTTACTTACTTACTTAATTTGGCGCTACAGACCGGGATGGACCTGGGGCTCAGCCAACATGCTTTGCCAGCCAGCTCCATCTCCAGCTAGCCGTCTCCAGCTTCGCACGCGAAGTTGGCTGAGGTCCCCTTCCACTCGCGTGCACCACCTGAGTCTCGGCGATCCTCTACTGCGCCGTCCCTGCGGGGTGGATTCGAAGATTTTCCGGGCCGGAGCGCTAGATCACCCAGCTATCGTAGACGTTGTGTTTTGACTCTTCTGGCTAGGTCGGTGTCGCTGTACAGCCTGTACAGTTCGATGTTATATCTCCAAAGGTATTATGGGAAACGGTAATTCCAAAAAATGCATAATATTATCCCTGCAAAGGTCGTTGACGTAAGTAAAAAATGACTAACAGATGATATAAGATATCTTTAAACGTTCATAAAAGGTGTGCCTTGACGACGGTCGAGTTCGAAGTTAAGTGTGTTGTTGTTTTATGTAAAAAAAAATCTCTTTAATCTCTTAAAACCTTAGTCGTGTTGAGATGAAAGAAATTGCAAAAGGCTTTGGAATCGTGAAGGAATGGTAAGTAATGACTCATGGATCTTGTCTTTTATTCGGTTTGATCCCAACCTCACTGGTAGAACTAAAGCAATTTCCTGCTGATTTATGCCTCAAAGTGGAGTGGGTACATCGTGAATACTGATTTCGTTTGGACCCTGTTTGTTTTGCTTGTCTCATGTTAAGAACTTGAGATCTTTTTGTTGGAAAAATGAAGATAACTTTAGCTTCGTGCCTTTTTCCAAAAAAAAAAATTTGATTTCAAGAAGTGCCACGAAGGAGATGTCCAAATGAGTAGCTCTACATCAATAAGGCCTCATACAACAAAATATAGCATTCGGCTGTATATCAGACAGTATAAAATATGGGTATTCCGTCTTTACAATAGTCAAGTCAATCTACAAAACCTCGCCGGTTTTTTCAGTGTCATCTATGTATCAAATCTTGTTTTACAGCCTTGACAGACTAAACAAAATTAATGCGAAAACGCGCTTCTTCACATGGTACCTACCTGCATTGGTACACTGAATTAATCAATTCGATATACAATGGAAAAAAATTAGTTAATTATAGTTTCTTTCTTTTAATTCTGCAATAAAATACTAGATTGTATGACTCAGTGTTATTGTTTTTGGTAACAGAAATTATTTTTGTCGCGGAATGCATGTTTTCGATAATTGGTTTTACTGGTTACTAGTTGTGGTTTTGTGGTCGGAGGGACATGTGATTCTAGAAAATAACCTGCGAATCCGGGTCATCAAGAGTAATCCTGTTTGTTTGTAGCGAATTCCCAAAAATTTGCATTTTTACTTGGTTGACTTTCAATGTAATAAAGCGGTTGTAGGATTTATTATATTAATTATCCTAATTATATGTTTTTTTTTGTTTAATATTTAATGAAAGACTTTTAAGCTATTGTCATCAATTTTCATTTGTTTTTGCTTCACCTACGTGTATCATAAAATTATTCGTTGTTTTAAATTTGTATGCACAATTTTAGAGGTTAATTTGGTTAATCTAATTAAGCTTGATGCCACCATGTAGCTCCAGGGTGGTAACACGCCTCGATCTCTTCTATTTAATTGGTTATTTTTCAAGACTTGATATATGCTGATGACAAATCACCAATTATTATTAATACCTTATGAAGATGTTAATTTATCTTAAACCGCAAACACTAAATGATTTGGTTTTTGTGCTTATCCGCCTTCTGCCTGGGAATACTAAATATTTGTGGTTAACGTGTCAGTGCTCACCTTCTATAGCATATTTTGGATCACATGTAATATGTAATAAATTTGAAGTATACAGATATAAATATGACATGTGTAAATAACAACAGAAAAAAAATTTGCTTGAGGGTCTTGGTCTGTCTATCTTTTACGGAACGCCGCAACCAAATTGAGCCTTCTAGTTCAGGCGCCTCCGGGTGAGGTTTGAGTGCTTTTCCTAGTGCTATTATTCTTTCCTTGCCTACGGAGTGCGTTCCTGATGGCTTTGCAATCATGAGCCGTCTACGAAGCCTGTCCAAAATGTCGATGTTTTGAGCATTCCATTCGGAAAATAAAAAAACCCTGGTTGCGCACTTGCACGAATTGTAGCATCTTCCGATAGATGAATACCTTTTCGCCACCTTTTAGGTATAGCTACTCAATACGTTGTTGTAAAAGCACGAGGCCCCTACGGACGATACCCATGTCGTCAACCCTTTTAAAATTTACAAATGAAATGAAGACTGGGTTTTCTATGCATTTTAAACAAAAAAAAAATAGTAAAAGTGATTATTTGGTCAGCAGAGATCCTACCAGACAGAAAGTCACAATATTGGTCCTCTAACAGTAGAGGATCTGGGAGTCTATTTTTTTCTGGGGTTTTCAGTATGGCGTTGTGGTAGGTCTCTTCATATTCTTCTACTAGTCCACCAGGTATCGCATTTCGACTTTTCCATTCGTCAGTTGACTTTTGGCTTTTCCATTCGTCAATTGATGTCGAAATGCGATACCTGGTGGACAGTAGAGGAATATGTAGAGACCTGCAAGAACGTCAAACTAAAAATTTTGATTGTTTCGACAAAGAGAGATATAGATACCCCCATTGACGAATGGTGAAGTCTAAATGCGATACCTGGTGGGCAATAGATTAATATGTAGAGACCTGCAACAACGTCAAACCGAAAATTTCGACTGTTTGTTGACTGACAAAAACTTCAACCAAGAAGACGTTTTTTTCCCGCCTTTGTGTCATTGGTAAGTTTTTGTTTATTTTTTCGCCAGTTGACAAGTTAAATCAAAGCCGGTTGATGAATTAGGGGATTTTTTGAAATGTGACTTTGTTGCAGGTTTCTACATATTCCTCTTTTCTCCACCGGGGGCTGCCTTCAATCGTCAATAGTTAGAGCAATCCCTCTTGTCCCCTTTTTTGTTTCCACTTGTATAACTCCTGTTTGCCAATCGCGCTAAGTACTTTCCCCGGCCATCTGTGCCTTAATCTGCGCAATAATTTTTAACTAAAATCTTCTTTTCGGTTTGTTCATGCGATTTTAGACAAACTCTGTTTCACTTTAAATCGCATGTACCACAGAATTGAGAATGTTTTTTATGAGCAGTGGCATTGCAAATTTGAAAAAAGCCTACCAAATAACGGGTGATTTTTTAAGAGGTTGAGAACTTTTTTTAAAAAAAAAAAACACAAAAAATTCGAAAAAATTAATGAAATATTTATTTGAATGGATAGTTTAAACCTTGCAATTTAATGTTTAAAGATAATTTCATGCAAATGTTGACCGCGGCTGCGTCTTAGGTAGCCCATCCGCTGAGTCCAATTTTGGCATACTCTTTCACACATATCGGCCGGTATCTCACGAATGAATGCATGGATGTTGGCTTCCAGTGCGTCAATCGAAGCGGGCTTGTCCCTTTAGACATAAGCCTTGACATACCCCCACAAAAAATAATCTAATGGTGTCAAATCGCACGATCTAGGCGGCCAATTGACCGGCCCGAAACGTGAAATTAACTGTTCACCAAACTCGCCTCGCAATTGCGCCATTGTTTCGCGTGCTGTGTGGCATGTGGCACCGTCTTCGGCGTTGTGGTAAGTCGGCTGGCTTTAGTTCTTGCACCAGCTGTATCTTAAAAGGCTTTACGCCCAAACCCTTGCGCAAAATTTCCCACGTAGTGCTGTAACAAAGGCCTAACTACTGGGAACGGCGCCGAATCGACATTTCGCAGTCTTCTGTCACACTAGCTGATACGACCGCAATATTTTCTTCACTACGCACAGTACGTAAACGTGTTGGTTTAGACGAATAGACTGCTCAGAAGGTCGAGAATGCCGACCATAAAATGGAAGCAGCGCGCGATGAACATTTCGAACCGAGCACGAATTTTGATAGTAAAATTCATTAATTTGCAAGCGTTGTTCATTTGTAAGACGATCCATGGTTAAATTGCAAACCAAACTGAAGCTGTTTGACAGTGACACAAGGTACTAAACACACGTCAGCTGTCAAAACCAGTGTTGCCAAAACCAAACCAGCTAAAAAATCACCCGTTACATTAAAAAGTATTACACAAAACTCACAAAACTCAAAACATAGTCGGAATTTCGAAACCAAATATTACAAAAAAAGCGGTGCCTAAATTGAGTCAAATTTATGAAACCAAACTTACACCGAAAAGTTTTGTCAAAATGTAGTCAGATTTTTGAAACCAAAAGGACACCGCGAAAAACTTTATTAACAAATTTTCAATCTACATAGTAACAGCACTCAATCTAAAATTGGAACTAAATTTTGAAACCGAATTGACATCATGTATGGGCTTCGTGCAGAAGCCTTAATTTTTGTGTTGATTTTATCGTGGTGTGCTAAGAGGGAAGTAGGGGCAGTTGAAGCATTTTCCTGCTTTCCTCAAACATAAAAAATGAGAGCCTCATTTATCCGCCACATTGAATCGCTTTAAATTATATCGAATTTACTTTTTGAAAACGATTAAAGCCCGATCTCGCAGTGAGGCAACTTAAGTTGAGTACGCTTCAATATTTAAGCCGCGTTGTCACAAGGAACAGAAACAGAATTTTATACATTAACAACGCAAAAAGCATTCAGCGAATTTAAGTTTCAGTTGTTAATGTATAAAATTCTGTTTCTGTTCCTGTCTTACGTTGCTTGTGACAACGCGGCTTTACCCCCTGAGCTGACAGTTTTGCTTAGCCATAAGCTCCTAGAAAATACTGTCAAAATAGTTTTGTAATCTCTTAAACTTTCAATAAAAATGTTCAGTGTACCGTGTTGTCTTTTCACTTTTTGTATTCATTACAATAACATTGATGTACTTTTTATCAAAATAAAATTGTTTGACAAATAAAATCGATTTGTTATAAATGTGCTGTTTTTTAAGATTCAAAAAAGTTCTTTGCCAACAATTTACAATTCTACAAACATTATAACACCTAATGGCTAGTCCTATGATCATTTCAAGCGATGCCAGGCGAACTTCGTGAGGAACCTTTATATTATAATGATACTGACATTAAGTGATAACTCTTCCTACAGATTCCCATAAGAGAACAAGTATTTGAAAAACAAATAAAAGCAACAAGTGTGATTACTATCGCATCGTTTTTATCCCTTCGCGAAGATGTGTCGGTCATCAAAAGGAACAATCCCTTTTTCATTGGCCAAAGAATTTTCTGGAACTGATACAAATCAGACACGTTTCGCGTATTAAGAGATACAGGCAAACAAACAATTTCAATTCGGTTTTTTATTAAAAATATTCTATTTTAAAAAGTAACGTTTCTCGGTACATACGTACAGTACTGACAGAAAATATTCTTTTGTCTGTTTTGTGAATGCACTCTTTCAAATTCCAGCGTTGAATGGTGCCGCGCTTGGAAATGTCAAACCAAAAATGTCAGCTGTCAAAAGTGACTGAAAACCGCAGCGGGGGAAAATCCAATTGTTATCCAATGGCTGTTTCAAGAATAAAATTTGATGAATTACCCGAGGGTGCCGTCGCGTTAACTCCCGATGAAGCCTTTATGTACCAATGGAGATTGGTGAGCAACTGGGAAAAGTCATCCGAAGTGTATGTCGCTGTCCTTTTCCCTAATTCCTGCTATTCTAATATCTTTCTCACCTAACCCCAAAGGTGGTCGTTGAAACATGCACCGGAAATCCTTGGAGCATTCGGCGCAGCCACTGGAGCCTACATGAATAACTTCTACCGGAAAAAGCTTAAACTGGGCGACTACGGCAAGCTGTCAACCTACCTGCCCATCGTAGTGATCCCCGCCATAGCTTCGGTCATCTATCACAAATTTTTCATACAGAGGGACATCATTATGGAGCCGCTGCAGTGTCCCACATGTATTCAACTCAAGGCAGCCGCTTTCCAGTCGACGCTCGGCGTAATCTACCCAACCCTTCTCGCTCCGCTAGCCTCATTTATGTTCGCCACGCGACACTTCACTTTCCGCCTTCCGTCGATCACCGACAAGCCCATGGAAGTGGTCGCCCTGTGGCGCAAAATGAGCAAGCCCCTTGTACCGGCCATCGGTGTGGCGATATCTTTCCAAGCCCTGCTCGCCATGTACATCACATTCAAGGAGCAGCAGCAGTTCATGAAGGTGCAGCTCAAGATGCTCGAACTCGAAGCCGAGACAATAGCCGACCTTGAGAACCGAAACACTTTGTAAAAGTCGTCCTTCTAGCATCATAACTGATTTTATTTTTAATTTGAATAAGACTCCGCCATCGAGTCCACTGGGTGGCTGGGGACCTTTCACATTATATTCGTGCCCCGCGGCCCGTGGAGCCAATGCGCTACATTCACATTTCGGATTACAATTGTTAATTCAAGAATTCATTTGCAAACGCGGGAGCGCGTGCAGGTTGCCTAAGTCGAAACAAAAAAAAAAATGTTAAGTTAGTCGAGTCTAAAGTGAAAATGGGAAAATTTGGCAAACGGTAAATGATGCTGTTCAGGCCAATTAATCGTTAGTTTATACATTAATAAACAAATTTAAAAAATAAAAACGAGTTGCCACGCGTTACTTGAGGCCAAAAGTCTAACTAAACAATATTCTAGAGTGAAATCGGTAAATATTGCATCAGCGCCTTTTTTTGCGTTCTCCTCTGATGATGGACTATGATTAATGCTGCTTGTCGTTTTGGGGGATTGCAGGGGGAAGGCTAGAATACTCGGATGCTGTTGTTAGCATTGCACTTTGCCGTACTGTGACTTGCGGTCCAACGCCTCGCGGTACTCCTTGTAGTTCATTTGAATCTCTTGCGAACGATAACGAGTGAGTTTGATGGATTTGCGTGTGTCGGGGGTGATTGCTGCACGATAGCCACCCTTCCTGAGTAATGAGTCGATGGTCTGGGTTTGATCCCAGCCTGTAATAGGAAAGCACAAGTTGCGATTGGAGTTAGACACGAAGCGATGAGGTGGAATTTACCTTGTTCGGTAGCCACTTGAGGCAAATAAGTAGCAGTCCGCTTGCACCCCCGCTCGTTGAGGAACTCAATCCTAATACCATGAATGCCGAGTGTCCAATCTAAGTACCCGCGTGCCTCCTCAAAGTTCTGAAACGAAAACAAGATTTTTTGAAAACCTAAAAAAGAAATCTTTTGTTTGGTTCGCTTGGCGTGGCGAGGAAATTAATCAAGCAGATAAGGAACCTGCCTTATTACGGATTTAATCCTGCCCTGAAAGCGACACCATTAGACTTGAAAACAGGAATCAAAGCAGAAAAAAATTAGTGAAAAATTTGATTTCATTTAAGCACACAAAAAGGAAATCAGTAGATGCACGCAGCGCGATGATTTCAACTCTACCGTGTCCAAAACCATGGAAAGCTTTCGCCCAACACCCGTTGCAGACGAGGAGCGTAATCTACCACGCAATACAAGAACCAATCTGGCACAATGTGGACTCTGGATAGTGCCAGATCGAGAGGCAACAGAAGTCAACAAAGGGTTCTGCAAAAGCATTGGTCTCTACCAACTTCTATCAGACGAACAACAAAAGGCGTTCAGACCGACAAAAGCATGGAACCACTTCTCAAAAAGCTCTCTTCAAACTCCTTTCTAACCACAAAAGACAGAAAGTTTGAGACAGACAAAAAATCTAAGTAATAAAAAGCATTTCGTTGCAATAAGAGCTCAAGCTTACCTGCAAAATGGACACTGACACCGTCAGTCTTGGAAACTCATCTCGGGTGATCGGAGCGAAACGGGAATCCTTGAGAGCGCTTGTCAGCGCATACTCACGCAATCCAGAGTGCAAGTGCATGGCACTGAAGGTCCCAATGCAACCGCGAAGACGCTTATCTCGGCCAATCTTCCAGGTCACAAAGAGTGGGCTGCAAGCAAACAAGGCCAAAGCTAACGTTGAAATCAAAACCAACCAAAAAAGCAATCTTACAAAGGATCGTTGGTGAAGTGCGGCTGTCCCGGCCCATCCATGTTGTTCAGCTCACAGTAGAGGACCTCGAAGCAAAAGAAGCACATATCGGGCACAGCCACCTGGTCGAGGGGCTTAATCCCATTGCTCACGTGACCGTTGTGATGGCCGTTGCTCAGGCCATTCGTGTGCGAGTGCCCGTTCATGTGGGCATGAGACGAGCTTCCACCTCCGTACGAGTCCTCGTTGTCCGTCGAATTATTGTGGCGATGGTGGTTGGCCATGCGATAGTTGAAGGGATTCGGATAGCCCGAATTGGACATTCTCTTGGCGCTGTGGTACCGCTCTTTTTCAGTTGACCTCGGCGAGTCAGACAACAGCGACGTCGACGACGACTTGCGGGGCGATAGCTTACGACGGTTACCAAATCTGTTGGAACGACTCTTTAGGTCTCGGAACCTATCTGCCATTCAATTCGCGAGACTCGGTGTTCTGCGCGCCAATAGACTCCCAGTCTCTACCAGTTGTGAAATTTAGAAAATCCAGCTCGCAGGTCGTCGTAGTAGGCAGTCCTCACTTGGATTTTTGTTTGTTTTGTTCGCCAGTGGCAGTGCAAGGGTGTTTGTGTTCTGTGATGTTTCTCTCCTCCTCTTCTGCTTTGTTTTGTTGTTGCACTTTCACTGCATGAAGTCGTTGTTTGGCAGATTGCAGCTGAAGCAGCCCTCCTCGTCACAAACAGGAACAAAAAATTTAAAAAAAAATTCTACTAAATATTCCTAATCATTAGGAATTGGCTCGCGTTTGTTTGATATTTGAACTAGCTAACATAATTATCCTTTTATGCATTTGTTTCTCAGGAAAACGCAATCGTTGTTTTTTTTTACTTTCCAAGACGCTGCTGTGCGACGACAACGACGAGGGGTGCAATGAAAGTAGAAAGATAAAAACAAAACAAGTCAAAACCAAAAAAACACGCTACAAACTCCAGAGAAATCGAAGAGGAAAAGAGGAATTGCTTGAGACTTTTGTGTGTCAAAATATCTTATGTGCTGCTATATACAATCTGTATGTATGTACTTATATTTATATAACTATGTATGTACGTAGAGATTAGTATTCCACTTGCATTGTTCACTATAAACTAATTTTGCTAGTCGATTTCTTTTGGTGTTCAGCGGCTGCAATCGATAGCGTGTTTTGTCTGCACATTATCTTATTGATTTGCACTGTTATGAGAACGCGAATTTGACTTTTTTCATTAGAATTTTGTTAATTTAAATCGAAAAAGAAAAAATTAAACGATGAACACTACGACTGCAGGCTGTGTATACACGACGTACAGTGCAACTGTATTAGCGCAGCTCTAGATGGGCGCGCAAATTTCGTTACAGCATTGAAGGAATTCCATTCCATTCGTTGGTTGCATTCAGCTAGAGAATTATGTTTTGTATTTGGTGGTACCGGAACGGGCTACCGGGAGTGTATAAAAAAAGCGATAAACATTTGATACATGAACTTATCCCTCAACTGGGACTAATATTTACGCGATTAATAAAAATCATCAAAAAATTTTCTACAAGTTCTTATTCAGAATAAATCGCCGCATAAATCTAATTCACCATTTCCACACATCCTATTTCAACAAAAAATGTACATTTAATTACTGAAAAACATTAATCTATGGTGTAAGGACAAATTGATTCGCTACTTCAGTTGGAGAGACAAATATTTGCAAAAAAAAAACTACCTCGGTTCTTTGAGTTCTTTCGCACTCGCAGTGATGCCAGATCGTAGGAAATTTCCCATTTTGTGGGAATTCGGAATGGCAAAATAAGCTTAAAGGGAAAAGGAAATTTTGTCTTCCATAACAAACAATCTCCACAACACAATAAGTGAATTTCGCATATTCTTTATTATCTTTATAAAATTGATTTATAATAGGGCGCAGGGGCTTGAGTCAAAAGGACATAACTACCAAATTCATTTTCGGGATTTATGTCCCACTTAAGTGGGTCATATGTCTCGAAATCGATTCGGGACTTATGACCCACTTCAGAGAGACAGAAGTCCCGAGTTTTTTATCGTTGAAAATGGGACACGGGTCCCGAATGAATGACCATTTGGGACTTGTGTCCCATATGATCCAAATGATTACTACAAACTGAACTATGTACGGAGGGCGTGCCGCCCCTGCAACCCCCCTGCCTGTTTCTTTTTTTACATTTACTTTACTTACTGGGAAATAAGTCCCGAATTTATTTTTCGGGACTTATGTCTTATTTAAGTAGGTCATAAGTCCCGAATCGATTTCAGAACATAATAACCCACTAAAGTGGGACATAATTCCCGGAAAATTGATTCTAGACTTATGTCTTCGGGACTTATGTCCCTGCACCTTATAATAGGTATTCATTCATTCATTCATTCATTCCTTAATTTTATTTTCATCGCGAAATTCAAAGCTTTTTACAAAATGTTGGTTGAATAATATTCATAAGTAAAAAAATGCAAACAATATTTGCAGTTACATTAAAAAAGATACCTATAATTTCAATACTACAATGTAAAAACACAGATAATTTTTTATATAGAAAAATCCGTTACGGAGCCTTGAACTACGGATGAGGTACATTCCTTAGCTCAGGGGACCAAGTGAAAAAAATATATGCAGTTTTATAATTAACTTTCAGGTAAATATTTAATTCAAAACATGCAAGTGTGGCTACCAATACTGCGAGCTACCGACTGAAAACTTAAGAAACAAGAAGAAGAAGAAGACAATGACGAAAGCATTTTATGAAAAATTTTAATACTGCTGCAGTTTTTTGGTCGTTAATCCATTTCTCTCTCTTCGAAACTCAATTCGGAGTACTTTTCTTATCAATGAAAACTTATTTAACTACTTAGGCTTTGATTAGACTGCATGACATTTTGGCATATTTGACATACCTACGAACAAAAATGCAAATATTTTTCTTCTAACGTCAAATATGCCAAAACGGCATCCAGTCTTATCTTAGCTTTAGAACTCGACACTTTATTTCAATTCAAGCATACTTTACTTTCAATTTTCAAAAGTCAACTTTTCAAATAAAACTGTCCGTCCGAGCCTGTCATCGGTGTATTTATACAAATTGACCGTTTTCTCGACGTTTCCAATCTGGTAATGGGGGAAATTTTCGATATCGAACTTCGAATATAAAGGCCCAACCATAATAAACTTTGATGAGCTTAATTCGTCTTTCCGAAATGTCTAACTACCCGCGACTCGTAGGCGCAGGGTTATAAGTCCATGGACCAAAAGTCGATAATGGACTTGTGACCCACTTATGTAGGTGCGTTTTAAGACCATAATAGGCTTTTGCATGATTTCGTACAGTTTTCGTTAACTTGTGTTGGCTTAAAGTTTTGTTTTTGCTTGTCATTAGTTTATCAATTGTCAAAGAAAAAGTGACATGATTTCCAAATTTGATTTGGATCAAATTCTCAAGGCAACGTGATACTCGACGTTCACAATGAAATCTCTCATTCAAATCGTTTTCTTAAGTCTATTATGGGCACCACAATCTTTTAGCAGAACTTGAGTGGGATTTTCATTGTATTTTGACATTAGATCAATCCAGCTTAAGCCTATTATAGTTGGGCCTTAAGTTTTCTGTTAGCAAATTTTCGACGTCGAACTTCGAATATAAGTTTGCTTTCAGCTGACTGGAATGACTGTTGGGTGTGTTCGTTTGGTAAATCGAGCAGGTTCGTAAAGTGAATCATTCAGCCACTCCTGCATGTTTTTTTTTTTACTTTTTGTCGCCACACTACATTGCCCCTCTTATTTTTGTTCGTACCGAACAAGAACGTCGTCATTGTTTCCGTGGTTGCGATATAGGCGATCAACATGGACAACTTTGATTGACGCTCTTGGTCATCGTTGGATTCGGAAGACGACATCATTAATTCGCGATACAACTTAGTAGGGATGTTCCCAGTCCTGCTGCAGCTATGGCGATCTTCGCTTTTTACGATGTGGGTTGTAGAGCCATACCAGATCTCCCTCGATGAACTCGGGTGCTGTTGCTCGTGCATCGTATCTGGTCTTCATGTGGTCGCTTGCAACTTTTATATTGCTCTGGTACTCTTGTGTTTGTCATTAGTCCTTACTCTAAGGTCAACCACGTATTCCTCCTCGTACTTTAGATCTTCAATGGGGTGTCCGAATTTAAGCTCACTGGGTAGCCTGGCAGTTCGTCCAAAAAGAACTTCAGATGGAGTGTATCCAATTGCACTACAAACCGCGTGCCGGTAGGCCATAGGGAATAGAGGTATTCGCCGATCCCAATCTCGTCGATTCACGTCCACTAATTTGGAAAGATGATCCTTCATGGCTGTTTTACATAAAGAGCGAGGGTCTCCGGTGATCTGTCAAATGAATTTCAATCAATGACAATGTACGGGGTGGTTCACAATACCGGCGTGATCGCTGTCTCGCTCGCCAGGCTTTTCGAAAAATTGAAAAACCCTCGCCGAGGTCAACAATTATTCTGTTATTCGCTGTTGTGAGTTATGACATGCTAGTGAAAAAACATCTTCTTTCTTGAAACTAATACTTGTTGTGATATATAAACTATTCACGTGCAATGAAGTCGGCAAATTTTAGAAATATGTTATGTTTTGTCACTGGGCAGTCAAAACAATCGTCGCGGTTTCTGGCTTTTATTGTGTAGTAACAAACGACTTCTCTGGTCTCGTTTTGTCGCTGCTGCTCTGGTTTGACGCTCTCGCGCTAAATGTGAAACGGCCATTTGTGTCTTGTTAAAGCGTTCCACCATTCCATCTTATTGTGGGTGAAGGGGTGTGGTCCATTTCTTCTGAAGTCCGATTGCTACGCATACTTTCTGGAATATCTTTGACTCGAAGTTTCTCCCTTGGTGGGAATGTAATTGCATTGGCAATTGGCACTCCGAACCTGCACACCCATTTGTCCGCTACCTGGTCGCCGACGGTTTCCACTTCTTGGGATCGCAAATGCCTTTGGGCCGCTAGCTGAGGTGATCAGCAATTAAAAGGATGTAAAGATTACTGTTCCGTTTCCGGAAACGGCCCTGCGATGGCGACGGCGATCCTTTCAAGGAGAGCACTCACATGGTATTAGTGCATTTTACCTTTGGTTTTGAATTTGGGTCGAATCAGCGAAAGTAGTACACATCCGACACCAGCTCTCAACGTCGTTTCTGCACTCAGCCAATAAAAGCATTCATGTACCTTTTCCACGGTTAAGTTGATTCCCAAAAGTGCCCACCAGACATTTCATCGTGGATTCCCCTAGAACCTCCTGCACCTTCGACCGTGAAACAACAATCTGGCATTCCCCTTTTTCTTCGCAGAACGCCATCTTAGAGTCCCACTGTGCCCAATATGCCTTTAATGTAGAACTTCTGTCGGAAATATCCCATGCGCTCGGGATTGGTTAAAGTTCAGGGTCTTCTAATTGTGCGTTGCGTAGTTACTCAGTACTCCAGCCTTCTGCAGGTTCAGCTCTAATTCTCTGGACAGAAATACCTTCGTCCTTTCCTTATCCTGTTTATGCAGGCAATCTTCGCAAACGGGTTCACTTTGTCTCCAGGGCTGTGCGTCTGCGTTGCAACGTTTTGCTTGCGAAAAATGCATGATGGTGATGGGGGCGTCGATTCTATCAACCATCTTTGGCCCCGCGGAGTTGGTTCTTAGTCGATGCCGGACTGCTGTTTTTTGGAAACCCTTCCAGCAGGTAGAATGTTGTCTCTGCCAATGCTTCACCATTCTTTTACATTGAGGGCAGCTTGCTTGTCTTACTGGAACTCTGCACTGTCGCTGTTGCTGTAGGTGTCCCAGCTAGTTATAATTCCAGCATCGGTTTTCGTGTTTTGCCTTTCGATGTCGATGCGTTCACGTGAGCACTTTAGCGTAGCCATTTCCCTGATGCGATTGCTTCCTTGCGAAGCTTTGGTATGCTGCTTCCACTGTCTTCTTACCTGCCATTCTTACAGACATTTGTAGCTTTCCATCTTCAATGGCATCCGTAAACGCATCAGTTGCCAACTCGTTTATAATTTCCCAGCTGGTTTTGAGATAGAACAAATCCGCCAAACGCTCGATGTCGCCTTCCAACTGTTGAAGCGTCTCACCCCTTGTCTGAACTCTTCGGCGCAACTGGACCCGGTAAAATTGCTGTGGTCGTATCCAAACCTCTTCTCGATGGTAAAGGTACCATGGCATCATAATCCTTTTGTTTTTATTTAGGCATGGTCTAAAAAAAATTCGGCAGCTGTTGTCATATTTCAAAAGGTCATATTTCGGGTTAGTTCAGTAGGTCATATTCAATTAGTTACTCTTGCAAATAGTTCTTCTGTTTATCGAACATGCTTTCAAGAACATTTTTTTTATCTTTCTGGCCACTCTCCAGCTTCTCGAATTTTTCCAAAAGCGACATCCTGAAAGTGGGCATTTCATCGGCACTACTTACTGTGCTTTGTTGCTGTTCTTCTTGAAGGTCGAGCAGGATCGTGTCGGGGTCTCCACCTTCCTCAGTAATAGAGTCCTGGAGTCGGAGCAAACGACATAGTTTATGGCGATTTCTAAATAGCAGTTATATAATCTGCTTGTATAAAACGATATCCCTCCTAGGGTCTTAATCAATCGCGGATAATTCTAAAGTCGTGCATCCAACTGGTGCATGAAAAAGCTTCATATATGTACATATTCCCTGGCCTGGCTGATATAGAACTTATGCATAAGGAGATATTTGCAAGATTCAGGCTCAAAGCTACTTGCGAATATGGGTACTACTTGAGTTGAATCCATAACAACTCGTGCTGCTGAGCTCGTATACGTCGATCGGGGCGCTAGGTTATGAATTATTGATTTGCTTCTGGAGTGCCAGTTTCATTTTTTGTTGTCTATTTTTGTGTTGCTGTTGCCTCTATTTGTCAAAACTTTTCAATTGAAACGAAAAAGAAAATGATTCTCCATCAAGGTGGACGCGCCGCCGCTGCCGACGACGACGACAGTTATATTGTAATTTGTATGCCTCCTCTGTGCACATTAGATAAGTGCGCACACTTTTGAGTCTCTTATTTTGGACGGTCCGGCCGGCCGACCGACCGACCCGATCACTTTTTTGCGGCTTCAACTTTTCTATTGTTATTCAGAATCTGGAAATCGAAATGCATATGTATTTGAGTCAACATTTGATGGCAATCAGAATCTATTTTTGGTTGCAACAAGCCCGTGAAGTATATACCTTCATGGATTGGATACCTTTCAAAAGACAAAGTGTCCCTGAATCCTTTGTCCGCCCGACTATATTCTTGGTCCTTGGCTGGCAAGGTGTTTTGTGGCCATAAATTACTGTTTGCGATATGATTGAAAACAATTGTTTTTCGATTTTACAGCCTCTTGAAAGTCCTTTGTGCCTGGCACCTAGCGATCCTTTCAGGCTCTAAATTACATCTGATTTTAACGATACCCCGGGTCCTTGCCTGCCTGTTTAAGATACCCATTTCTTATTGACGGTGTCTTATGGCGCTTCTCAGTCTGGCGGCGTTGCATGCAGCTCAGTTTTACACTGAGCTTAGGATTAGAGTTTAAGGGAACTCCTTTATGGCGAAACTCCATAGCCACTCGAGACAAACCCGCCTGCGATTTTTGGTCCTTATTTTATGACTTTGCTTTGGTGCAGCTCTGCTACAGGTATGTACGTACACTGTAGGTACTTTTGGCGTGTAGTTCCTGGAAGTCATGGCTAGCACCTTGTGTGAAAAGAGAGAATGGAGCAAAGAGAATAATTACACTTGTGTCCTGCTGCGTTTTCGAGTGTTGTTTATTGTTCATTGTTCTTGGGATTGAATCTTTACGCCTTCGCTCAATGTACGCTCAAGTGGTTATTAAGCGGATTTCATTGTTCGGTTTCGAGTGCGCTCCTTTGTGCGCGGCATTATAACCTGAACGCAAATTCCTTTGTTGGAGTTGTAAAAAGTTACGAAAAATCTCCAGGGAAATTAAAGAATGGCCATGTAGTGCGCCTGGCACCTAAAGATGAAGAAGAAGAAGGTGTGAGCTGTTTTGAATACGCTGACCGTATTTGTACCTGTGGCAGCTGGTTGTTAGTTGGCCTGACCTTAGTAAAGATTTCAGGCCTTTGAGGTATTTATTTCCTGAATGGTGCATGGAAAGGTGCTATAGTCGACGCAGGGTCCTTGTTTTAGACGGAACACGAACACAATAGACAAAAGGATTTAATTTAATATTGAGATGGCAAAGGTGGCATAGATTGCCACCTATACAATAGGGTAGTCCGCTAGTATATACGTTACATTCATTTAGACGGGTGACTTGAATGGAAATACCTGAGCGTTAATGGGTAAATAGGCATGATACTCCTTTTTGACGATTCTGAATAGTTATTCGCTGTCATTAATATACATATTATAGCTAGTAACGAGGCATATAGTAAATGCTTCATTCACAGCATTGTCTATAGGTTAAGGGAGCCTTATAAGATTTTCAACTTCTTTTGTCCTATGAAGCACAAAACTGCATCGATCTGACGTTTATTTATTTGCGAAGGGACAAATCATTCTGTTGCCACTTGTGTTGTTTTTAAACGTCAATACAAATTCTGGAACTTATTGACAGTTAAACCAGTATTACATACTATGACTTCGCAACTTAATTTATGTGAACGCCGTCAAAGATGTCACTTCCTAAGTATGCTAGCATGTCAGATTCAAACGAAGATGCCGCCTTAGCTTTGTGTCCAAATATGTAGGGAATGCAAAAGAGACCATTAGATCAGATTTTGACAAGTTTCTGTGAGTACATGATTGCCAATTCGACGAGAAAGTAGGCTTGTGAATTCCGACATGACCAGAGTATAAAAACATGAGCCCTATATGCTTCACTGAATATACATTATCT
The DNA here is from genome assembly GCA_947623515.1 of Neoascia interrupta. Classification (NCBI taxonomy): domain Eukaryota; kingdom Metazoa; phylum Arthropoda; class Insecta; order Diptera; family Syrphidae; genus Neoascia; species Neoascia interrupta. The sequence continues at coordinate 1,264,578 of OX392463.1, forward strand.
TCAAAGAATCTCAAGAAAAGGTACTTGTTCAAGCCTCGATCAATAAAAGTACCTGTTCTTACTACCAAGAAGTTAAAAAGCAGAAAAGTGCTTCAATAAAATTATGATAAAATCAAATTGCACCTGCGACAGACTTAGCGAGTTGAAACCTTCTGGATGGCTGAGAGCAAGTACAATCATTTGATGGCAAATGAACTAGGCATTCTATTTTATGTGTCAATTAAAAAAAAAATCGCAGGGACCCGATATGCTTACATTCCAAAATTAAAAAGGTATCTACAACCTATTACATATTATCTTTCTCGTCTGAGTTATACAATTTTAATTATTGGTTGACTTTATTGGTTCACCAGTGAGGGCATAGATAAAGTTTCTCACTAATTTGATGAGAATTGAAAAGAAGAAAATAAAAAAGTATGCGGTAGTAATAGCTTTGTTGCTTAAGCTGAACCAGTGCGGGTTAGCTACGTTGATTGGAAATGAAACTTGTAATACCCTATGTTCTGGGAAGGTTTTAGGGAAACCATCTCGAACACGAACCGAATTCGGCTGCCGGCATTTAATTTGATCGAAGAAGAAGCTGGCGAAGAATATCAAAGAAACGACCGCTGGTAACGGGTTGCTGCACGATTGAAATTATATTTTGGCACCATACACAATAAAATTTGGTTACAATTTTTTTTTACTTTTTGTAATAAAATAACAAAACGTCAGATGAGAAGAGCACAACATAAAATTTCCAACTTCTGTCACACTGTGGACAGCTCGGTGTGCTTAACTATTTAACTTTTTTGACAGGTAAATTCACATTATCAATTCCGCACGACCCGTAATTTGTTTTTGAATTTTTGAACACAATGCCGCTTTCATCTCAACCCAGAAGTGTGTATAGATAGCTACTCGTAAATCTTTTGACCGCTCAAAAATTGGCGCTAAAAACTGTTGGCACTCATAGTTCAAGATTAGTTGGTGAATTCCCTGAAATTTCATTACAAAATATCTAATTTGGTACACTTCTTTAAACTCACATTACTGTTTAATTAAGCTGCAACTTGTTGTTATTCATAATTGGAAATACATTTCACTTCAGAACCGTAACACTTCTATTTGCTACATACATTACCTATAAAGCCACTTTCCCTCTACAAGGCTGAATGGTCTCTCGTTCTCGATCCTCCGCCACCAACTCAAGACACTCAGGCACACTCCCCAGACGGGAATCCCCAGAGAGGTTCTTGATGGTTCTTTACCTGATTTCACCACCTGTTTCTTGGCCTACCAGAGGGGCGACGTGCTAGAATCTCGGCTAGCATGACCTGTCTAGGAAGTCTGTTAGGGGCATGCTTCTTTTTCCCTGAAGAGTAATAAATAAACTGATTTGTTTCTCAAGGACAGTTCTTTCAATACGGTTTGTGCTTAGCGTTCTCCCATTGGGTTGTCGGAGATTTGTTTCTGCGCGTGATATCCTCAGTCCAATCCTGCTTGTCAAAACTTTCCACGGACTTAAGCTGAATCCTCCTTGCGACATTGACAACCTTTGGACCAAACGTCTTCATAACTTCAGGGGTTTTGACACTGTCACACCCCCCGCATGAACAGTCGTAGTCTGTAGCAATGGCTACTGCTCCGTACAGAAGAACGGCTTCCTTTGCTAGCACGACTTCAGGACAAGTTGTCATGTCGAGGTCGCCTCCCCATTGTTGGAACATGAGGCTTTCTGCACGAGATGAGAATCTGGAGCCTTCATCTGACACAACTGTGGCCCTTTCATGGACAGAATAGCCCAACTCTTTTGCGGTGCTTATGAGCGACTCCCTGGTCTCCTCCGAAAACGCTGGATACATTGGCAGGTGACAGACACCCAAGGGCTCGACTCGCCACCTTCATGGAATGCTTGTTGTCGCTGAGCTCTAGACATTCGCTCAGACATTCGATGGCAATATCGAGTGGGATCATCCATGTCTCGCAAGCAAAGCAAAAGAAATGCCATAGACTTTCCCTTCGATTAACTCGTCGGATGGTCGTCCAAAGAGAGTGTCCACCAAACGCTCCCCTGACGGTTTCGAACAAATCAGGATCGTCTAGGCTCGATCCTCAAATAATGTCTATCTTCAAAGTAGCAGTCATATTACTTAATTAAAATCACGGCCGACAGCACAACTTGGGGAATGATGCCGCTTCAGATTTAAATGTGTACACCTGGCCGAAACATTCTTCATTTTTTCAACATTTCTTACTCTACCCCGATTCAAACACTTCTTATTAGATTTATTGAAGCCCCTAGAGTCGTAAAGCGTTTGTATAGCCGTTCGTAATCATTTTCTTTGACCGGGTTTCCTTGAAATGGGTCGTGCAGTGAGGGCGGCTAAGTGGTCCTTCGTCCATCCCGATTCTCCGCCACAAACTTAAGAACCTCAGACGCGATCCTCAGACGCGTCTTGAAGAGGTTCTCTATCTGGTCCTGCCAACTGTTTCTATGGCTACAGTAGCATCACCTGTCTTGGAAGTCTATTGGGGAAATGCTAATTTTTCACTGTTCACTTTTCAGTCATCGAATTAGAGTATGGAATGTCAGTTTTCGGGTGTGATCGATGTGATGGGGGACTTGGGAGAATTCGGCCAATGTCTTTTCTCGCCTTAAGATGGGAACACTAAACATCCTCTGAAAATCGTCATATCAGAATTATTTGTGCTATGCGTTTGGAAAAAAATATGTCTGCCCACACGCATCATAAAAATATCGCATGTATGGTTACATCAACCAAACATCGCACTCTCTGCCCTATAAAAAGAACTACAAATGACAGTTTATCAAAAACGAACACAAATTGTGAGGAGGAAGAATAAATGAACAAGGAAAGAATTGTGTGTGTGCAATTTGACGGACTTGTGGAAGAATGCGTTTTTATTAATAATAAAGAAAACAAGCAGCGATAATAATTCTCAACGTTTCTTTTAATAATTTGTTTTCTCTTTCATTGCCTCTCTTCAAAAACGAATTGGGTACGACAAGAGCCTTGCCCGCCGCCGCTGTCCGTTGCCTGTTGCTTGTTTAAATAAGCCGGTTTATGAAGGCACCTACCCTCCACACCCCTTACTCGGTGACCACTTGTCTTGTCCTCGTCTCGTACTGCTTCTCCTACACAAATCTGTTAATCGACAAGTCGTCGTCGACATCGTTTGATCAACGCTTAGCAATGGCGTGGCCGAGTAAATTGCCCGCAATCGCTTCGTCGACCATATTTGACAGAACTTTAACCCTCTCTTCTCCCCCGCCTGACCGTCCCGCATACGATAGCCGTGCCGTGCGTTTGTAAACATAAATGTGTGGCATTAAGAAGAATAAATAAATAAAAAACAAAAATCAGGAAAATAAACCTGACTGTTTCATTTCGGAAGCCGCCTGGGCTGTTTTCTTTTTTTTTCGTTTTGTTGCTTTTTTATTTTCGCTCTCAAGATGTTTAATTTGGTTACGGCATTCAAGAAAAAAAAACCAAAATCAAATACTGGGTCTGGGTATGCAAGAGAGCAAATCTAAAACAAAAGCTGGGTTGTTAAGGGGTCTTAGGAACTTGTCAAATCTACAATGGTGTTTGCTTTTTTCCCCCACGTTTTTGCTTTGAGTCCAGCTAGGTGGCAACTTCTTTTTACTTTTAATAGATTTAGGCAGGGGTATCCTTCCTGTCATAATGACAAGTTTTTTTTTACTATAAGGACCATCAAATATTGCTGCGGCAACTGATAGCAAACTGACGTTCGAAATTCGAATTTTGATATCGAATTCCCCTCCAATGGAAAAGTACCAGTGGAAAATCACCAAAGGGAAAATACAGAAATTACTAAAAGGTGCTTGATTTATATAAATACACAAGTGAACGGCTCATACGGGACAGTGATATTTGAAACCTTGAGAAAAAATTGCAGCCAAAAAAATTCGGCAATGATTTCCTCTTAAAGAAACACTTATGAAGTGAAGTGGCTTGGTGTGAAGGCTGTTGCCTCGCGCCTTAAAGAAAAAGAAGGCAGAGATGACTTGAATTTTTAAGGCAAATCTCGAGATTAAAGGGAGATAAGTTGAGGATTTATGCAAATCGCGGATTAGTGCCCGGTGGAGACGAAGTATTAACAGGTTGCGTGTTGTGTAATGTTTTTCGGTCACATAGTCCAATCTCAAATAGAACGTTGTTAAATGACGAAAAAAAAAATTGAGGCTCATTTTTAAAAATTTCCTCTTATTGTCGAGGGGATAGAACAAAAGTAGGCACGTGGTGGGCGGCATGCAAAAGTAGCTAAGGAAAAATTACAAACGAAATTACAAAACTTTTGCATTTTACCGCTAGTTAACCCCACAAGCAAAGGCTAGCCAAGCAGTAAAAGCGTTGGAGCTTTTGACAATGTATGTTGCTCCCCATTATCGCTCGGGGGAGAAGGAGATCGCGTATGTATTGCATTTAGGTTTTGTTGTGTTGTGTGTACGATGTTGGTTTTTTTTCTGTCACGATCATATCGCCATCAGATCAAATCGGTTGTTGACTGTAGTATGTGGCCGTCGCCGTAGCCGTAGTGGAGTTGTAAAACGACGAGAGCGAAAGGCTAAAGAAGACGACGAAGATGTAGAAGAAGAAGAAAAAGAAAAAATTGAGATGAACTGAAGCCGATTGGATTGAATAGAATTCGTTTTTTTTTTTATTTATTTATTTATATGGGATCGGGTTGGTCGGTGTCGGTGGAGCTGTTCTGCCCCCTCCCTACTACGAAGGCGCTCCTACAAACCGCACACAGACTGGTCTACCCAAAGAGAGAATATCTCGATCGTCGCCGCCGTCTTGTTCTTGTTGCTGTGGTGTTGTGTTGGGTCGCCGCCACCGCCGCCACCGCCGCCAATGTTGACTTGCCGCTTATAGTCTTGCTGTGGTGTGCGCATGCAGAGTGTTCTGTGACTTGGAGTTTTGGGGATAGATTCCCAATCCAATGTGTGTAGTAGTGTGTATTGTGCCGTGCCGTTTCTGAGTTGTGTTGCGTTCGTTTTTAGGACTAGTTCTCTGGCCGAATGTTCACGTTCAGTATGCTTCATAGTTCTGAAAAGATATCACGATCGTTCGACAGTTTGGATGCGGATTTTTTGTTTTTCTAAATCTTTAGTTTTGACGGGTGATTTGAAACGATTTCGTTTTTGAGAAAATCGTATTTTTTCCATTGCAATTCGTTCGCGTGTTTAACTTAAATTTAAGTAGTGCAGTATGATGATGTTATAGTGAGCTATCAAGAGGGAAACAAAAATAATATCAAAAATTCCAAGTGTCGCAGTGGCATTGTTCTCCCGGTCTGGCATCCAGATCTCTAGAAGCTAGAGCTTGTGGTGTGCAAAAAGCCAGACAAAAACCGATAAAAAGAAGAAAAATAATTTTATTATAATATAGCTAGTGAGTGTTCTTGTTTGTTAGATTATAATTGAAGTAGAATTGCAACATTACACAATTTGTGATAACAGCACAACGAGTCAGCGGTGAGAAGTGGGAAATAAACACGCACCGACCGGCATAATTATCTGAAAGGAGTTTTGAAAAACGCAGAAACAGCGAGTAAGTTTCCATCTTTTTTTCTTATTCTGCTCATCGTGCATATTTTTATGTTTAAGGAATTTATAGCCCGATCTTAATTAGTAAGGAATTCAAATTTGAATTTAAATGACTGGTTTGCACTGACACTCGGCAATTACATAACAGTCCGTGTTCTGTCTGATCAACATTTTTTTTTGAGTGTGAGACACAATAATAAATTTGTTTCGGTGCTTTTTGGTTTGGTGTTACCGGTTCGTTCTTCTTTTCCGTGGCGTTCTGCAGACAACAACCATAAAATGGAACATTTAATAAGATAAAAAAAATTGAAATAATTATAGTAGGTATGGTTAGGTATCTAGGTATACATTTTTTCGAAATTTTGACATCTGAATGAAGAACACCAAGGTATACCTACCTACATACCTTTGCATGTACCACAAGTGATGGATTATTTCCTTAAACGGCAAATTCAGAAAAGCGCAATTTTTGAAATTTGGCACACGCCTTCAGACCATAGAAGGTCCAGAGTGTCAAAAACTATTACATGTGCATTGCACCCTTATATTTCTGACTATATGGAAAAAATTCCGCATTTGTGTATGTTTCGTGATTTTGGCTGCTATTGCAGGCTCATAACTGCATGTACCTACCTATAAATGACATGCTCAAGCATATCTTACGACATGTTTGCATGTACAAAGTACCTATGTTTGTATGTGGCTATAATTTGTACCAAAAAACCACATGTTTCTATGCGACCACGTTTTGTAATAGGGCGTCGCAAACGCGATTGAACAATTATTTTCTGTCTGTTGCCGGATCTATGTAGGTGAACTATTTTTAGGAAAAAAAAAATTCGAAGGTAGGTACCTATATATTACCAACATAATTACCAAATATTGTATAGTATATTTGGTAACTATATTTTTATAAACTGATTATACATACTAAGTCACCAAATGTCACACTGATATTTTTATATCCTAGATTTTCTATTTTATGCATAGGAGTTTTTAACACACTAAACACTGATTGTGTGTTGGCCTACTGGGCACGAGGCCCCGTGTTCGAGTCCCAACCGGGTCTTTTTCACGGTCCCACCTCCTCGAAGGTCTGACAAACCTTCTCAGAGTATCATGAGAGAAGCAAAAGAAAAAAACAAATTCTGGTTAAAAAGATTTAAAACTGCATTTGTGACGTATTTTCGAAAGAAAAAAATCGTAAAAAATTTTTGTCTCTCTGTATCTCCGAGTCCAAATGATTTTAAAACCACTGAGTAAGTGTAACAGTGTGTACGCAGAAGTTACAGGCCGTAAAACGGGCCGTTGAATGCCTCATCCTATTCCACATTGTAAAATGCTGTGCTGATGCTATTGTCCGGGGCGAACCCAGGGGTCTGTTGAAACCCCCCCGTAATATGTGGAATTAAAAAAAAAGAACTGGAAAAATGAAATCCGAAACTAAAGTTCTCGGATAAACATAAACTATCTTTTACATGTCCCCCAACACCCCTAAAACTACCTGATCAAAGCATGGGGGTTTGTAGAGGGGCAGTACCCAAAAAGCGTAGGTATTGCATTCATATTTTTTCATCCGCCCCGAATTTTTTTTCTGCGTTCGCCCCTGGCTGTTGTTATTTTTTGAAATTTTATAAGAAGTGCAAACTTCGAAAACGGACCACGTCCGTCCCTTATTACAAACATTCAATAGGAATACAGATATTTCCAAGCTACGCTTAAAAGTACTTAAAAATTTAATTTTATTGTTCAAATTCAATAATTTTGAAAAGTGACCATAAACTTTGTATGGACGAAATCTGGAAAGAAGACTAGTTTAGCTTACCTGCTAAGTTTTTTGTTTTATTGTTTTCTAAATTATGCTCAAGACCAGTCGAAATTACAGTTTTGTGGAAAATTTTAGGTTTTTCTTCAATTCTGCTTCCAAATGTGGGCGTGGCCCAAAGTTTTGTAAGAACAAAATGAAAAACTAAGTGTTTTCTACATAAAATATACAGGAACATTTTTTCAATTTGGAGCAAAAATAATGTTAATTATCAGCCTCTTAAGACGCCTTAAAGTTTTGAAAGCTCTGGAGGTAGTTGCACATTTAGAACGATTGTGGGCGTGTCTGTGGGCAGATTTTAAAAGTGTTTACACTTGTACTGCTTCGCATGACGTAAAGCTAACATACGAAATTTTAGCTCCCAAGCTCAAAATTTAAGGCCTAAAAACGTGACACAGACGGACAGATATGGCTTATCCAATTCAGATTTCGGTGTCGATCATTACCGGCCCTTAAGGTCTTGGTGGTCTACCATTATTAGTTCACCGTGTTACAAACAATGTAACAAACTTAATATACCTACCACCTATCCTATGGGATGGGAGAATAAAAATCCCTCATATCTTATTAAAACATTTAGCAAGCAGATTTTGCTCGAAAGCTTCAAAATCATTTAAAAAGTGATTTTTCAAAATATCTCTAATACCGATTTTTATGAAATTTGGTTTGCATATAAGGCGTGAGAAGAGAATTCTAAAATTTTTAAGATCTTTCAAAAATGCCGATTTTAGCTTAAAATTTTCTGAAGGGTTTAAAAGGAAAATTAAAAACCCACTTTTATTAACGCTAACAAAAAAACCTGTGCCGACAGTATTGAGAAAAGATAGCCCTTGCTAGCGCAAAGTACATGGAAATCAAACGCAAGTATAACGCTATTCGAAAAATATGCAGAATGTCGTTTTATGAATTTTTAATCCAAAAAATGCAGAAAAAAGCTAAAAAATAAAGCCATGCCCCCCCACTATCTCGTTAATATTTGCCATTTCGAAAAAAAATCTCAGACATAGACAAATTTTCAAGGTTAAAAAAAAATCGGGGCTGAAATAATGTATGGTTTTTGAGATAAGCTTAAAATCATTTAAGTTTTTTTTCTGAAATAGTATGGTGCCATAAAACGCCTGTATTTTTTTAACTTTTTCTACCTTATCAACTCAATTTAACGCAAGCACAAACCACTTAAGTATGGTATGAGCCGAAATGTGCTAAAAGTTTGAAAAAAAAAAATATTTTGTCATTTTTTTTAAAGTTTTTTTTTAACAAAACGAAAAACAACAAGTGGGAAAGTGCAACAGTATGCAAAAGCTTCAATCCATCTACGACAGATTGCAAAATACCCGACCATACCAAAAAGAAAACTGCCACGCCTCCAAAAAGTGGGCGGGATATAAAAATATAACTGTTGAATGCTTTATACTAGGTGGTTGCATACATTTCGGCCTAAAACTCCGCCTTTTTAACTAAAAAAAATCACTTTTTTTAACGCCACGCCCACAAAATTGGGCGAAGGCACATACAATATATACATAAAAGTTAGAAAATGCTAGTATCTACAGTTTTTTTCATATAATTTTTTGTCAAATTTCATATATATTTATTGAAAAACAGTCATTTTAAGCTAAAATCCCTTAAAAAGTGGGCGTGGCCAATGAAAAAGCTAAAATTTTTTAGCTACCTTAAAGACAATTATAAGGCAATGTTACGTACCAAAAATGAATGCGCCAACGCCATTGTAACATAGCTAAAATTTGCAAAATGTATTTTTTTAAATTGGAGATGGTCGCACATACAGGCCTGTAGTGGGCGTGTCTGTGGGCGGATTCAGCTTATTTTCAAACTTGATCTGAAGGACTGGACTTCCAACCAATCCACAAAATTTCAGCTCTCTGCCTTAAAATTTAAGGCCTAAAAGTTGTTTACATACGGACGGACGGACGGACATGGCTTAATCGATTCTCCTGTCGGTCCCATTCATATCTCTAAAACGTCTTAGGGGTCTACGGTGATTATTTCACTGCGTTACAAACTATACATCAAACTTAATATACCCTGGGTCGGGTATAAAAATCGGAAAAAATTTACATATTTGTCACCCTGCGTTTCGATAAATATTTGAGTACCTAAACCTAAAAAAAGACCTTAAAATTAATGAAAGAATTGTTTTAATAACTTTAAATCCGAAGATCGAGCAAATAGTCAAAGATGCTCCCTTTATTTCCTACACTAAAATGACAGCATTTAAAAACACGTACCTATACACAGTTCTTGTGCATATAGCACTCGAAATATTATACAAATATAAAAGGAAAGAAAAACATAAACTCGTAAATATACTAAACAACATTTCAAACACAAAACAAGCAATAGATATTTGTACGCTTAGCCTTCAAAAAGGCCGACGGACCGCTCGTGTATGACTTTATTGTTCACGATCTTTTTTTAATTTTGTCTTTGCTCCCTTTTAGTCTGCGCTGCAATTAAGTGATTTGTTTTGTATCTTGCAACCGAAGTGTCGTCACAAAAATATCACTTCCCCACTCTAAAAATGTCACTTGCCTAGGGAGTGACGCTAGTGACGTGTAACGATAGTGACATGTCACACTGATGACTGATCATAGCCAAAAATTGTTTCTGATACATTATTTAGATCAGTCATTAACCTTTTTATTGACGGCTCACTTTTCTCTTTTCATTAAACTATTTTATAACTTTTATTGTTTTTTTTTTTTTTTAAACGTCGTAACACTAGTAACATTCTATAAAGATAAACATCACTTTTACTCAATAAGTAAGGGGGCGCAACTTCCTAACTAATGAGTGAAGTTGAAGTTCCTTCTTTCCTTGATTCCTTCAGCTAAAGATTTTTTAATACGCTTAAACCGTAAAACATTTTCAGAGAAATAAAGAGCAGCCGAATTTCCTCAAAAAAAATGGAAATTTCAATTTAAACTATAAGGAAAAATGATTACGTGGCACGAGTGATAAAATATGGGGTCAGGACTTTATTCAGTCAAAAATTATATCAGATAAAATAATCTTTAAATGTTCGATTGGAGTTACATAAAAAAAAAAATAACAATCTATATTTAAAGTTGTACCGCCAATTTTAAGGTAATTAAGAAGCAAGTGATTCTTATCTGAAAATTGCAAAATCCTGCTTAGTGGGGTATTTTTTACACCAAAGCACTTTTAGGAAATTTTTTTAGAGGCTGCTACATCATGAATTTTTTTTAAATTCGAGTCAAATTATGTTCTATTTAAACAATTTAAGTTTATTGCCAATAAATAAAGGTTCTAGATTCTGTTTGAGATATATAAAAAAACAATTTAAGTTTATTGCCAATAAATAAAGGTTCTAGATTCTGTTTGAGATATATTAAAAAAATTTATGAAGGGATTCTACAAGGCAAAAAAGGCAAGGGACGACTTATTGCAACATTTTAATCAAAAATCGACCCTCCTACATTACCTACTCAATTTAGACCCTGATCCAAATCAGCTGTTGAGCCCGTGACACTTTACGGGATTTATCAAAACATTGAAAGCAGCTTGAATTTATTCTTTCAGCTTTTTTGCTAGTTTTCGAAATGTTATTATGGAAAAAAACGACTTGCCAGTTAGCTCGGGTCAGACTATGCAGACCTCTGTTGCCCACGCGCAGTATAAGCAATGCAGTTGTGTGGGTTTATTTTTCTGAAAACTAGGCTTTACCTAGTCTCGGTTGAGGTTTTTTTCCTCGCTAAACCTAAATTTGTGTGGCAAGCCCACTATTTCTTCACTGATTTCGAAAAGTAGCTAGGTACTATTTGCGGTGATAAAAAATGTCTAGCTTTTCGGTCTACGAAATCAGACTATTTCTAGATGGAAATCAATAAAATGTATAGAGTACAAAAAAGCCTTCTCAATTTGTATTCATGTTTGCAACTCTATACAAATTCAACAAGTGTAAGATAAACACAAAAAAAAAATCTTAAACCCGACGGGCTCTACTCCAAAATGACCTTGACAGTGAGTAGGTAGGTAGATGTAGTGAGAGAGTACAAGACTAATGAGAAGAAAGAAGAAACTCAGGTTTTGGCCATGTGAACAACTTCAAGTTGCTTTAAATATTACGGCCGAATACAAGCAACAAACAAAGCAGTATAAATCCAACAAACATGGATGGCTAAACGCGCGCGTAGCAACCTGGGGTAAAACGAGAAACAAGTCTAAAAATGGTCTTGGTATTTCTTTCCTCTTTTCGTGTGGACGTTCCTTGGCGCTGGCTGGCTGGCTCTGCGCTGCTCCAATGCTGCTCCGCGCTCCCCTATACCTTCCTACCGACCGGCTTGTTTCAAACACGAGCATAGTTTTACTATCATAATATTACGTTACGCGAAGGCACTTGTATGTTGTTTACTACTCGGTCCACATGAGTAATGTGGCCGGGGAGGAGGTGTGCGGCAGTATTTCGTGCGATAACTACAAATACGGGCATTCAGGTGGGTAGATGAATCCATAGATAAATGTAGATAGCACTAGACAGGTAGACCAGTCCCACAATCCTAATCACAATAGTAGAAGTACCAGTTTCAGTGGTGCTGGAATCAGTCTTCGCCTGTTGTACTGTGTTGTTGGCGGCATCTCACCATCTTTTTGTATCCAGAAGTCAACGTACAGGTAGATGGAACAACCTTTTTCCACTGCTTCACGCAGTTATAACTCGATGAAGAAAAAAAAACAAGAATCTGGTAAACTATACTCTACTCCCCAATCCTTGTGAGCGTGTATTGAGATACACTATGCGTAGCTACACGAGAAATTCCTTTGATGAAGTAGCAGACCGGTTAGGGTAGATATGACGCAGCAACGTAAAATATCCGTCAATCCGATATGGTGTACTCAAAGCCGGCTATGGTGTGCTTTATAGGCTGTGCTCTTGGTCTTGGTCAATTGAGATTTGAGATTTGAGAGCCAGCCCCAGCCAGCACCATCGAGCGACCATAGTCAACTCCAAAAGGAGAGAAGAAATGCTAACGAAACCGGCTTTTAGGAACGTGAGGAGGAGAAGACAAAAACTCCACTGGAATCTTTTTTTTTATATGGTAGCGCACACCAAATTTGAAGCCACTGGAGAGTTGGGGAGTAAGCAGATACTATTGATGACAATGACTGTAGAAAATTACCTGTTGTTGGCACGTACACATCCATAATATTATCCTCGTTTAGTTAGAATTATGTATATATAGGCTTTGGATACGCGTTCATATTTGTATCGGGCTTATTCATCGTCCCGTCTTATATTATGGACTTTCCATTCGAAAGCCATTAGAGGTCTAGTTTTGCGTTAGCTTTTAACTTGTACCACAGCAACGTGAAAATTTGGGTGAGTGCGCTTTTCAATCGAAAGATAGCCGGTGGAAAAATACCTGAACTTTTCATTTTTCTTCGTTGCATTTACAAAAGTCTGCATAAGGTTACAATTTGGGGTGATTATGTTATTAACTGTCTGAAATTTATGAAGGATTTAAAAGGCGATTTAAATACAAAAAAGATACCTTTCGCAAGAGTTGGCTCTATTGTATCTGTTTTTTTTTTTTGAATGGACAATAAGCCATTAGATGAGATTAATCACGATGGCGTTCCGTCTGTCCATACTTTGCCTAAGTAACTGTTTACCCTTCGTCAACTGCTCGCCAGTCGCATAGACTGCTATCTAGGTGAGCATTTCTCAAGCTGCGCAGAATCGCCTCTGCCCCAATGTTATTAAGCGCTCCCTTTATATCTAGAAACGCAGCCAAAGTACTCCCTGTGTTCCAAGGATTTTCCTACCACTGTAACTACGCTATGCAGTTCAAAGACAACCGATCTGCTTCTCATCTACGCATGCTGTGATTTCTATAAATAGTTAATCGCCAATCACATCTCTCACATACACGTCAATTAGCCGCTCCATTGCCTTGAGCATGAATGAAGACAGGCTTAGTGATCTATAGTCCTTTGCAGTAGTGCGGCTAGCCTTCCCGGGTTTGGGGGGGATAAATATCACTCGAACTACTCTCCAAGCTCTGGGAATATAGGACAGCCTAAAACAAGACTTGTAAACAGTGCTTAATTATGGAATGATAGTTTCCCCTGCTTTTTGGAGTGGAACTATCCATCACTGGATGACATCCCTTGATCGCCCAGGCCAGCGTTTTTGTATCGGTGATAGCCCTGATCTTTTCTCCCTCCATCCTCTTCCGAGAACCCTGTGCTATCATCATCATTTTCGGTGACCGCTTATCTTTAAAAAAAAGAAAGCATATGGCTTATCCTGACACCAGCCATTTTGAAAGATTCCTCGCCAAAACTGCGGTTCACCATCTAGTCCATATATGCTATAAAAAGAAGAGGCGATAGAACACAGCCCTGGCGAAGTCCAAGGCACACATCAAAAGGTTGGGATTTGATGCCATTTATCCGAACACATCTTCTGCAGTTCCCATACAAAGACTGAATGACTCTCAGAAGAGGCCCACTCAGTGCATTGTCCTGCAAAACTCTCCAGAGTTTATCCCGAGGAACCCGGTCATAGGCCTTTTCCAAATCTACAAAACACGCGTAGACCGGTTTGGCCTTCTCAAGAATAACTTTCAGAGTAAAAAGCTGATCGGTTGTGCCTTTGCCAGACTGAAAGCCGCATTGCTCTTCTCTTCCCACAAAAAAGGATCGGTTACAGCTCTGGAACGCGCTTCCCAACACCTTCACGAATACTTTTCCCGGAAGACGGAAGAGAGATATACCCCTATAGTTAGAGAGATATACCCCTATACCCCACTCTTTGGAATTCACTACCAATTTAAACAAAGTAGATAAAAAATATCTCCTCACATCTCGGGGCACTAGTTCAGTGTTATAGGTTCGCCTTTCCTGTGAGAAGAATCAAACAAAAAAAAAAAAATCTCTTGTCCCCTTTTTTTAAAATGGTCACTATAACTCCTGTTTGCCAATCCCTAGGTGCTTTTCCACTTTCCCAGGCCACCTTAATGACACGTATTAGCCATTTAACACCTTCTACACCCATTGCCTTGAGCATTTATGACCGGTTTTCATCAACTTCAGCAAACTGAGCCACTTTTAGCGATTTAATCGCGGCAGTGACTTCATCTTCTCTAGCCTAATCTCTAGCCTATTCTCCGCCCTAATCTCGTCAGCAGTGGGATTGCCATCTTCAGTGCCCTGTTAAGGATTGAGCTCGCTCCATTTGCGTTAGGCGTCGTTCTCATTTAAAAGAGAACCCCTTTAACCCCTTGAACGATATTCAACTTCTTTCCTCTTCCTGACCGCCAAATTGAAGTTCTTCACACCTCAATGTACCGGGCTCGAGAAATAGAGTTCCTACATTGATTCCACACAATTTAAGCTCCCTTCTTCTCTCTGATGGCTTCTGAAACTCCAGGAGTCTTAAGCCAAGCAGTTCTTTTCTAACCACCAGCCGCCACACCAAGCCACTTCGCTCCACAAAAATTTCTTGCAGAGGCAATGACTGCCGATGAAAACAGCTGCCTTTCTTCCTCTTCCTGTAAAAGGTCAGCTGGAATTCGTTCAATCTTCTCCGAAACGTGCCGTGCAAATCGCTCTCTGTTATCAGATTCAGCATGTTGTAAGCTTTCCCGCCGTATGCGGGTCAACTGTCTTGGATTTCGCCTGGAGGAATACTGTCGCTAAGGCCAAATTTGCACCCTGTGTTACTGTATTGTAATCTCCTTGGGTGTCGGTGCAACCTGGGAAGTGAGTTTCCGTCAGCATATCCAGCGTTTCCTTGTGTGTTGTGGTCCAAACGCCGTCTGTCTTCCTGAGTGAACACATCGGTACTGGCGCTTTGAAAATGGGCACTATAACTCCTGTTTGCCAATCGCTAGGTGCTTTCCTACTTTCCCAGGCCAACTTGATGACACGTATTAGTCATTTAACACCTTCTTCACCCATTGCCTTGAGCATTTCTGTGAAGACATCGGTATTGGCGCTTTGGATAGGACTTTCCTCAGTTGGGACGCTTAGGCTGTGGTTTCGATTGATTCGCAGAAATACTTCCATGAATTCCTCTTGGCGAATCTGATCTCCTTTTTTAGAATTCTTACGCTCTCCTTATAGGTCGTCCATTCAATGAACCCCTCTTTTGCAAAGTTCCATCTAGATCTTTGATGAGCTCCGCGATCTTAGAGTTCCACAAGGGAGGGCGTTTTGTTCCTGTGTGATCTATTCGACTGTATCAAGATGAGATCTCTGTCTGGGCAGGGGTGAGAGTCCTCTGCAGTTCCTTATTGGACTTCAACCAGTTTATGGAGAGCAACTCGAACTTCTTTCGAGAAACAACAGTGATGACTTTCAACAGTGACTTCTTCCAGATTCAGAGAGACGAAGATTTCCACATCTTTAATTGCGGAACTTAACCCAGATCAATGTAGGTATTCCGGCATCAACTTATCTTCGTTTAACCCGGGGTTGACCCACCGCTGCAAAATGTGTCATTAAAGATGGTAGATGCGCTTTTCTTCTTTCCCATGAAATACTCTAAAATAACCATTTAGCGGTGTTTGGAAGAGTAAAAGGTACAGAGCTGGCAATTACTATTCAAAAACACAAAGCACTTTATTGAACTTTGCGTAATAGAAATCGTAAACAGTGTATACATGTGAGGCAGATGTCCAAGATAAGGAAAGCCATCCAATATTTTTGGTTTATTTTCTAGGATTCTTGGTTTTTTCAGCACCTCTTACCAAATTAGTTCTTATTGTCAACAGCAACTTTTTGTCTTTAATAATGAAAAGCTAGTCTTAAAATCTGTCAGATTAAAAATGTATTGTTCCTTTTGTAAAACAAGATGTCATCGTTAAGTGGTCACCTATTACAATAAGAAAGACGTCATTATGCTATTACCACAATTTATTTGCCACTCACTATTTGTGTCAATAATTATACGAAATAAACTATTTTAAGAAAACATCTCACCGACACAATTCATTTACATAAATAAAAGAACTAAATGTGATTCTTCCACATTTTATTTGACAACATTTTTGCAGAGCAAAATTTTTTAAACAAAGAGGAAACTATTATCTTGTTGAAGCGCTAAAAATATAAATGTGCCACCTGGATCATTAATGTATTTTCGAAAAAATAATAACACAAATTATCTCGTGTTGATGGTTTTCGAACAACACATTCCGTTGTCGGTGCGATGCTATTAATAAAAATCAAAACACTCGCGTACGAATCTGAAGGTGTGTATAAGCAGAGATACCAGCGCAGTTACGGTCTGCTGCTGCTGGTGCGTCCAAATTTTTCCAGAAACTCTCTACTCTAGACACATGAAGTTGTTTTTTTCCTGGTTCATTAATGTTTAGCCCGAACGACTCGTTAAATGATCGGTTAAACTCTAGCAGGTTGTGGTGCTCTTTAAAAATAGTTGCTACCCGGCCTCGTTGGATGTGAGTGACTCGCACTCGGACTCCCGCTGCCGGTTGCCGCTTGCCGCAGCCGCATGCCAGTGCAGTCGTTTGCGTCAGAGTTCAATCAAAATCAGAGTCACTCCTAGTCCACCGCCGCAGACCACTCTATCTTGCTTCACATGTGCCACATGGTATACAAATAGAAATAGAACTGAAAATTTAAAAAAAAAAAAAAAACGAAATACTCGTATCTTATCAGCGCTAATTAAAGTTTACACAGATACTCTTTACCTATTTGTCAGTGTTTGCATGTATGTTGTTTTTCTTGTTTTTTTTTTCGTACAGTCTATCGTATGGTTGCTGTTATTATTTAATTTTTTCATTCTATAACGAATGATAACCATTGGGAAATTAATTTTAATTATTGTTTAGGTAGCTTGTTACAAAGTGGGCAACCCGAATGCAATAGTGGGGCCAGGGAATACGGAATCATTTAACGAGCATGTGTGTGAATGCCTACATAAGCTGGATTATATAGGTATTTTTTTTATGATAGATTGATAGTTTCCCGACTGTCTATGATTAATTGCTTGGAATTAAAGCTAGCAGGGTATGCTTTAAACGGTTCTAGATTAAAATTAAGTGAGAATTATGAGCTCATTACAATAAAAGTGGAGGTGTATTTGTCTCCGATTTTTCATGTCTCTTTTTTCATGAAAATTCATTAGAATTTGACAGTTTTTAATCTTATCTTACAATTTGCTTATTCATTCATGAACAAAAAATAAACAGATATGGTCTCGATATCACCTTCATAGTATTGTCATATCAAATGACTTGTAGGTATCTTGTGATAAAGAATCGAGGGTTTCAAAAGACTTTGGATTTTCTTTTCGATATTACGTTTTTTAATAAAATAAGTTATCGTATACACAAACCTATTTATTTTTATCTTAAGAATGATAGAGATTATGTTGACTTGGCAAGGTTTTTTTTATCGTGATACCCGCTGTCACTCAGGAGGAATGGGTATTTTTCTATTCTAAATGTCAGTTCATTGACAGGTGAGACAGCAATAGACCTATATATTCGAAGTATAAGGTTTGATGGTTGGCCTTTAGAGGAATTTTATGGCACTTCATTATGGCTAAAGAAAACGTGCGAAATTTTCTCTGTAATTTGGACTTTTTTTTACCTATAAAGCCCGATTTTACTTTCGTTTAAAACGCATGTTCTCAAAGACTTCCTGTCAAATGTGACAGCGGGTGGAAAATTGAGTTTTAGGAAAAATTACAGAAAGAGAAAAGTATTAATTTTGTATCTAACATTCTGTATCAAATACCTGTTGAAAAGCTGCGATCAATTCGTTTCTGGATTGTCGAAAGAACATTATCTGCATTCAAAATTTTACTTCTAAGTTTCACAACGACAAAAAAAATGAGCTAAGTTAGTTTAAAAGAACAAAATGGTCATGACCAGTCATTTGCACCTGATGATGGGATTTGTCCCGAAACGCGTCGCGTCATTTTGAAACAAAAATTTAAAATTTAATGTTAAGTTGCGTCTTTGTATTGTAAATAAATGTCGTGTAATTGTTATAACGTATACTTTGTTCTTTTAAACTCCATAACACAATTCGAAGACCAAAACAAACTATGATTCTCCGAGCTTAGTTAATTGAGCCCGATTCAGTCCTGACAGTTAAATTCTGTTTGTTTTCAATTAAAAGAGAAAAAGAAATTGTGATTTTGCCATGAATTTTTTTTTTTGTAATTTTTGTGCTTGAATTTTGAGGAGACATCCGTATTTTTAAGTAGAAGTGTGGCAGTTAACGAAGAAATTTGATGTGCTTCATTTAATAGACAACACTCGTTAGCTGTAATTTTGTGAGAGTGATATGGGGTGTGGGGTACCATTTCACCCTCTTCGTAGTTTTGTATGAATTTCACAAAGGCTTATTCAGGCTTGGTGGTTGTGAAAACAAATGTAAGATTTATGTCTTAAGGATGATGTCTTATGTTATGACTTAATGTAAACTAATATAAGACATTAGTCATTAGTTTTCACATCCTCCATGCCTGTATTTTACACTGGAGTAGAAAGCAAAATATATTTAAAATTTTGAAAGCAAAGTGCCGGGTTGTCCTTTTTTTTAAGTTCTTTTTTTTCAAAAAAAAAAAAATCAAAAAAATTTATTTGTCACCCTGTGTGTTCAATAAAAATTTGACTATACCTAAACTCTTAATTTGGCCAAACTAAGTACAGTAGACTTGTAAAAAAATACTTACAGTACCTAGAGTAAAATTAATAAAAAAATATCTATTTTAAAAATTTAAACAGTCAAAACTCTCCCCTTTAGTTACTACACTGCAATGGCAGCATTAAGTAACTCCAATACACAGATTTTGCACAGGTATATGTTCTTAAAATTGCACATTTTATATGCAAACATTTTATATTCAAATCAAGCAACAATTGTACGCTAAGGCTTAAAAAAAAGCCGACGGACCGCTCCGTGTATGACTTCATACTTGACGGTATTTTTTTTCTTTTAGGCGCAAGGTTATGATTTGATCCCACTCTACTGCATTCTTTATGGTCTGCTTATGGCTACCGATTTGACCTTAGAATATACCGGCAGGCCACCCGATTTCGAATCTCTTCGTATCTGACCTGTATATATCTCTCTTGAGTCTTCCGGGAAAAGTATTCGCGAAGGTGTTGGAAACGCGTTCCAGAGCTGTAATCGAGCCTTTGTAACGGGAAGAACAGTGTGGCTTTCGGCCTGGCAGAGGCACAAACGACCAGCTTTTTACTCTGAAGGTTATTCTTGAGAAGGCCTGGGAATATGCCAAACCGGTCTATGCGTGTTTTGTAGATCTGGAAAAGGTGTATGACCGAGTCCCTCGGGATACACTGTGGAGAGTTTTGCAGGACTATGCGCTGAGTGGGCCTCTTCTGAGAGCCATCCAGTCTTTGTGTGGAAACTGCAGAAGCTGTGTACGGATAAATGGCGTCAAATCCCGTCCTTTTGATGTGCGCGTTGGACTTCGCCAGGGCTGTGTTCTGTCGCCGCTCCTTTTCAAAGCATATATGGACTGGATGGTGAAGCGCAGTCTTGGCGAGCAATGTTTCGAATTGTCTGGCATCAGGATGAGCCATCTGCTTTTCGCAGATGATTTGGCCATCCTTGCATCATCCAAAGAGGAACTTCAACGAGCACTGGCCTTTTGCAACACCAGCAAACTCCGATATAGTCTCGTTAGAAAAGGCAGCCACAGAGACAGCATCTCTTGTGAGTGGCAAATCGCCAGCCCGCACACGGCTAGCATCTCGGCACGCAGCCCCCGCTGCCGGATAGGTTTGCAGCTGTCTGTGGTGATGCTGGGATGAAAGTAAACGTGAACAAATCGGAAGTGATGGTTGTTTCCCGAACTCCTGTGCAGTGTACCCTGCACATAAATGGAGTTCCATTAAAACAGGTGGAGAAGTTTAAGTATCTCGGGGTCTTTTTCACGAAAGATGGGATGTAGAATTGGCCAAGCTGGAGCAATAGTAAAGGAACTGCGCCGGCCGCTCATCAGGAAAGCTGAGCTTGGAGTGAAAGCAAAGATCTCAGTTTTTAATTCAGTGTTCGTTCCGACCCTCATCTATGGTCATGAAATTTGGGTAATGACCGAAAGAATAAGATCGCTGGTACAAGCTGCCGAAACGAGATTCCTGAGGTGCGTTGCTGGTGTTGCTCTAAGGGACAGAGTGAGAAACGTCAGTATTCGTGGGAATTTTTATGTTGAGCAGCTACTTCTCAACAGACTACTTCTTCTGACAGACTACCTAGACAGGTCATGCTAGCCGAGATGCGAGCGCGTCGCCCCCCTGGTAGGCCAAGAAACAGGTGGTGGGATCAGGTAAAGAACCTCTCTGAGTCCCGCCTGGGGATTGTGCCGGTGTCTCTTGAGTTGGTGGCGGAGGATCGAGAAAGATGGAAGGACCATTTAGCCACCCTCGCTCCGCGACCCTTTTAAAGGTTAAGCGGCATTCGAAAATGATGATGATGATGATTCGTTTCTGACAAAATAAATGCCGTTGTCGTTGCATTTGTCCTTTCTTTCGCAATTGCGTTGGAATTTTGATTGACATTGCCTTTATTGAGAGGGGATAAGCATTCTGATTTTTCGAACTAGGTGCATTTATTTTTGAGTGCATATTTACTTACTTAGCGGTCTTCCAACCCATAGTGGGTACATGGCTGACATACTCAACAAGCTTATTGAATTGTGTACGAGCCTTCCATTTTGCTTCCATTTGTCAAAATCGAGCTCTGGCAAGTTTTCAAATAAATGTGGGTAAGATCCTTAAACCTGAAGATCGCTCTCGGACCAGACTATTAAAAATCATTTTTGTTAGAATTTTAATGCTCATTTGCTTGTAGTAGTATGGGTATAGTCTCGGTTCGAGAAACGATATGACTTTTCCTTCGTCCTCTTTGCACTGGGCCCCAGAATCTTTTTCTCAAAAGAAGAAAGTAAGGTAGACTTTTCTACTTTTCTTCAGTAGTCGATGCGACTGTGTCGATGTACTACGCCGGAGGGCTGGGTTCGAATCCTGCCATCGTCACCTGAAAAAAAAGACTTGTTCTTTTTCACGGTCCCCACCTCCGCGAGGGTTTGACAAGCTCTCCGAGAGTATTAATTGTCTTGAAAAACTTCTTAAAGTGCCGTTCGGATTCAGCAAAAAATTGTAGATCCCCTTGTATGTAAAGAGATTAACACACCAGCATACATTGTTGAGAAGTTGGCCCTGGTTCACCTCGAGCTGTTGCGTCACTCTATTTATAGTCGATGCGACGCCATAAACCAAAACCGACAAAGTAACTGTTTTGCCCAGCGGCAAGGCCTGAGACATAGGACACTTGTCGACATAAAATCGTGCGGCACATAACCGCAAGATTTTTTGCCGCACCGTACTTAGCTCTGGGACAATAACTTCCCCACCCATATCTACCAATATTGGTGAGAATCCTAAATTTCATCGATTAGATCTTCATTACTCAGAATGCTCTTTGCCAAACAAACCTAGCCAGGGGTGAAGGAAAACTGGTAGTTTAATTTCATCTAACTGGAGAATATCTTAGGAAGATATTGAGGTCCTCCCGGCTCAATGCTTGGGGGAGACGTGCAAGAAAACTCATTTCTCCACACAACGATAGAAGTTGTACTGTAGAAGTTGCAGAGATAAGGAAGAGGAAACGCCTATCCATATCCGACTTACGGAAGATAGTAATTTTTGCTTTCGGGCTAAATCTGTTTGAAGCATAATTGGCTACGACATATTTAATCCACTATCTTACACCGAGCTCCGTTATCCCCGCCTTCTTCTTCCAGTCAAGAACTCTTATGTCAATCACTTCTTAACCTCATATGCGCTTGTTCTTAATTGCCCTCATTATTTTTGTGACGAGGGTTTTCACCAAAATCCCTGCCCTCAATTTATTCCCTGTGCCGTAAGGTTCAATCAGCAACTGGCTACCTACCTCTACTATCGAAGAAGTTTTATGCTCAACACTCTGGGCCTATTCTACACCTGTTGTTACATATGGAAAACTCTTAAAGATTTATAAAAATTAACGAACTTTGCCTAAATAAATATTAATCTTTTTGACGCCTTATTTCAAACTCTAGTTTACTACATTCTCCTATGGGTGTCTGTGCTCATCAGTGTAGAAAAAATGCTCTTTCTGGCAAAAACAATAAACATTCATTTCTTGCAGTAGGATTTTTGTTTCCCATTTAACACAAAAACAAAATGTTTTTGGTTGTTTTCAAAACAACCATTCCCGCAACCATTTTTTTGTTAATCACATTTGCATCAGCCTTAATCACTGGCAGACGCAAATAATATTCTATTTTTAATCAAATAGCCGAAAAGCTCGTATACACTACACATCTATCTGCATACAGTTTTTTTTTAAACAAAAATTACACAATATTCTTGCTTGTTTTTTCGAGGAAGATGCTCTTCTTACGTTTTTAATGTATACAGACAAAATATTTATTCACAACCGAATAACTTATGAAAATAAAATGAAAAACCCAAACCCACCCGGCTGAGAAAGAAAATCAAAATTCTCAAAACACAAAACAAAAACAAAAAAAAAATTGAATGAAAAATGACGATGTACAAAATTTAAAATGTTAAAAAAATTCGAAATTCCATTGTGTCGCTTGACGTTCGTCTACTCTCGGCCATACTATATACGAGAATCTCAAGACTATTCAACCGTCTGCCGGTTTTTATTTTGTATTGCATTTGTATGTCTTCATGTTTTCAAATTTAGGAATTTAAAATTAAAATTTATTTTTGAGACAGAGAAAAACATGCGACACGACAATTCTTGGCTTTTTTGTTCTCAATCCGTTTGAAGGTGAATAATCTGACCACACTACACATTTAGCCGGGGTAGGGCACTCCGAGTCTAGTGATAAATCATCTCAACAAAGTGAATTAATTAAGCGAATATACTAGACTTAAATATAGCAACTGCTAAGCACTCCACTCTGCTGACATTTGAAGGCACATTTCCCTAAAAAAAAATCGAGGCATCTACGCAAGAATGTGTAGTAAATTCTGCGCAGTGTGTGAAATTGATGAAGCCCAAGGGATGGGAAAAATGGAATAAGCCAAAGAATTTTGTTTGAATTTATTTTTATCTCTGTACACACTATAGCGTGTCTCGCTACGCTACACTTCGCTAGAACGCTATCCCGCTGCTGAAGCCCGCGTTCTATGGTGATTTCGATTTGGCACTTGGATGCGAATTTTATTTCCATCGTCGCTTTTCCTTTATTTAGTCCACTGCAATAAATGAGTGGGAATTTTCATGTGTTATGAGATGTCGTCAGTGACTGGGAATGTGGCGGAAATACTCCCAGAAACAGAAGTCACTAGCACCAGATCGTTGCCATTGTGTTGCGGCTTTCTTACTGCAACTGCAGCCAAGACTTCGTTCTACGAACATTGTTCTTGATAAGCTAAAAAACAAAAAAAAAAAAAAACGTCAGAGCGAGGCGCGCCGCATTAGCTACTAGATAGCAAACGAGTCTATCTAGTATTTTGTATTGCAGACCGAAGACGTTGCATTTATCTCATGTCTGGTCCACGATCCCCTGCTTCGATGGGCATGAACTGTGCCATACGCAGTGCAGTTCAATTAGTTCATTGTTTTGCGACACATGGCATGACGTTGCAGCGTGATGATATGTAGTTAGCGAAAATGATTAATTGTGATTCGTCTGGACATAATGATTATTGCATTGATCTTGTAAGTTACTCGTTTGTGGCGCTTTGCACGACACTCAACATTAATATTGTAACCACTGAGAACGTACTGGAAACTGTTAGAAGGGGCCTCTCTATAGATTTTGACTATTTTGTAACTTAAAATAAGGAAGTTGGATATGGATGTTGCTGTCCTAATAAAGCCGCTTCTCAAATAAAATTAAACGAATAATTAACAAGTAAGTTAGTCCAAGGTTTCTTCTGTAACGAACTTCTAAATACTCAACCCTCTTTACCTATCAACACAAAAATTTTAATTTTTTTGGTCTGTTTCATATACTGAATGTCAATTATTTGTGTTGGCCACGCCCCTTAATAAGGGCGTAGGCTGAAAATTTAAATCAACTAACTCTAATTTCGTTGGAAACACGAGAAAATGGGTTAAAAGCGAATATTTATGCTTAAAAAAACAGTTTTTTCCCAAAAACGCCTCCTTAAGGTAGGCGGGGCTCAATGCTTTGTATGCAACAAACTTAGCAAATGGTAATATCTTTAATATTTGTCATATAATTTTTTTCAATTTAGAATGAATTTCCCGAGAAATCAGATTTTCAAAGATTTCAGATGTTAAAAGTGGGCATGGTCAATGGAGTGGGCGGTTTTGTGCCTTATTAAAGGCTTCTGGTTGATATTGCTCTCCACCAAAATTTGAGCTCATATGTTTTGTCTATCTTGACCAAAAAGGTATTTTGAAATAAAATGTAAATTTTAGGTTATCTGACATTCACGCCAATTGTGGGCGTGGCTGTAGGCGGATTTTCTCAATTTTCATACTTTGTCTGTACAAAATGAGAACCAAGCAACGCTGCAAGTTTCAGCTTCCCAGCTCAATTTTAAAGACCTCAAAACTGCATACATATGGAAAGACGGACGGACGGACGGACGTGGCTTAATCGACTTACCTGTCGGTCTCGATCATATCTCTAAAAGGTCTTAGGGGTCTACGATGATTATTTGACTGTGTTACAAACTATGGACTAAAATTAATATACCCTCGGTCAGGTATAAAAAATAGCTTGTTCACCTTAATTACAAAAAGGTTTTCTTAGTCACAAGCAAAGATCATGACCTGTATAGGGGCGCTGGAAAGCAAGCTTTTTTCTTTATTGGCTGGGATGGGTTGAGAGTTCGGAACGAGAATTGCGATCTAAGGCCTGTTTTTAGTGCAGACAGCCCAGCTTAAGCTACAAGCTGTTAAAGCAATCGGGCTAACTCCATATTGCTTTGAACTACAGCAGTATGAAGTTAATCCAAAGTTATTAAATTATTTACTCTCCCAACTATCACTTCACACAGAAAAAAAAACAGGCAAAAAAGTTTGATTTGTTCTCACATGTAATTTTTTGAAGGAACAACCAAAGAACCCAAATATTTTCTAGGTGTGAAGTTGCACACCTAGAAAAAACAGCAACACATTTTGAAAGAAAATTTGCGAGTTTAAAACCGAAACTCAGAGGATCCTACACTGAAAAACCGGCCCTAAAACCAGTAAGACAGCGTTTAACGCGAAACGATCAAAAATAAATCCCAAAGTGTCTTCACCGCTCAAATACAAGATTAATTTGACACGGGTATCTTTTGATGTCAACTTGGCTTTCAAAGAATGACTATGACATAACCCAGAAGCGATTATAAATTTGATGTAAAAATCCCAATAGAAAAGGTATTTGTGATGGATCTGTCAGACGTGGATGGTTTCAGATTCCTTTTTCGACAAGACGTAAAAGGGTGAGTGGTTTTTACGAGGAGATTTGTTCCAAATTACTTGGTCAATCTCGAGATTTGTAGGAGATTAGTCTAAGATTTATGTAAATCGCAAATAAGTGTTCGGTGGAAACATGGTATTAAACCCATTCGAATTTGTTGAAGCAAGAGAACTTAATTGTTCAGGAAGTGGGCGCCTTTTTAAGGCTGTAGTCTCTGCAGAAAATGTTCGTAGATTAAAGCGATTTATGTGGCGTTTGGTGCTAAAAAAGAACATCACAGTTCAAGTGACGAAAAAAAAAAAGAGCACTTATTAGATTGAATTAAAGGGTGGCCAAAAAGCAGTCGGCTTAAGCAAAAAAAAAGTAGGGTAATAGATTAGAAGGAATGGCTTTTCGAAATGCGATTTTATTAATGGTAGGTTAGGTTAGGTTGGGTTGAACCAAACACCCCTGTGGTGAAAAGGACCACACTGGCACTAGGCATATAATGGTAGATTGCCTTTAATCCCTCGAACGAGACTGACAACTACGAGGATGGATCAAACACTTTTCGGAGTTGCCCAATTATTATCAGTAGGGAAACGAGGGTTGCGATTCTCTATGTGTCTATAGGAACGGATAAGCACTATAAACATACACATGAGAACGAACAAATGTTTTAAGGAATTGCGACCAAATAAAGAGAGCTTCGAGCAGAAACATTTCAACATTTCTGTATCCAGATGGATACATTTCTGTATCCTGTAAAGATGACATAGTTTAGTAGACCAGAAGTTGCATCTGAGTGTTTAATCAAATAGTTGCAATAATCAGGTTATATAATTTGTATCATAAACACTTGATTATAACTTATGTGCTTGATAATGGAGTTGAATGGCTCACCAACGCGGGTTTTGCATTGATGGTTGCAATGCTTTAGATCGAAGGACGTAAGGTTAAGTCACTTGCTTTCTCTAGATGACTTAGCTAGCCTTAAGCTTTATCCCTGTTGGACCTTCAATGCACAGTTGATAGATTTGTAGCCATTTGTGATACTCTGCTGTTTTTTTTGAACCGTTTTACTAATTTAAAAAAATTCTCAACTTAAAGGTAGCCACAAGCTCTGGTATGAGTGTAACTTAGATTAACTGCAACTGATTAAGATATCATGATAGAAGCTCAAAAGTAATCAAGCTCTGTCTTTTCAAAAATTTAGAAAAGAATTAGAAGATCCATTTGTTTTTACACTCTAAGAATGCTTAGATGCGTACGAAATTTTAACAACCAACCATTATTCCTCAATAGAAACCTCAGCTTAAATTTCAATTAGTCGGCATCAATATAATCAATAACCACTCAAAGGCAAAGCTTTTCCATTGGTCGCTTTTTAAATGAAAATTCAAAAACAACTATCCACGCGTAGGCACCAAACCATCTGCGAAAAAACAAAAAAAAAAAGCCACAAAACCTTTGATTTGCTCTTCACATTACTTCTCCCTTGTCACAAGTTAACATACCTACATACAGAGAGCTGCTGCACGTGACAATAGTGCGCAAGAATATCCTGGAAGACCTTAACCTCAAGGATACCCCCGAAGAGTCGCAACCACACTACTATATACATAACACTAACAATAGCTGGAAGATCTTAGCGCTAGTACCTCATACTATAAATTCATTCAGAAATAAATGATTTACACACAAAGCCCCCGTGTTTCTATAGCCACAACTATGTTGTGTGCACCATAACAGCACTTGTACCCATTCATCCGTCCATCCAGTCCAGGGATGTTAAGCTTTACGACTGCTGCTGCTACTGGTGGTGCTGGGGCTTCCGCCACACAAACATTGCCTATACCTAGCACTATAGCTGGGTTTTACAAATTCCACGAAAAAAGCTCTGCATGCGCACTGGAGCGCCATATACGCGAGAGGCTACAACAATTGAAATACTTCTGGTGTAGGTCAACCTTCAAAGCCCAACACGATATGGCAGTCGGAACACGCGTTGCTCTCTTCCTTCACCGCTGTTGTCGAAGAAGCAGCAACCACCATCACAACCATTGTCATCGGCACCACCTCCGGGCCTCCGCCCGCACCGGTCGGAATGAATTACAACCTCTTACCTTTGTTTTATAATGGATCTAGTTGGGCGCACTCTGTCATCCGAGTCGCTCGGCTGGGTGCTTTTGTAAACATACGGTCCGGACGCACACAATGGGCCGGAGGTGGAATCGCTTCCCTTTCCCATTCAGATGGTGTGTTGAACCATATTATGTGGCTTTGTTTTTCGCCATGCTATTGTTACACAAAACTGCGAATAGGCAGAACACAGACTGGTAAGCCGATACCCTGCGTACTCATTCGCCCAGGTGGCGGTCGGTGGTGGCAACTCTTAACGGTGCCGCTAACACAACACAAAGACCTCTGGGCCGGAGTGGATTTCACCTGAAAGAGCCTTTGTCTCAACGACATGAGCTCATTGGAGAGAATAATCTATTGATTAGGTTCCAATTTAGTAACAGCGCTATAGTGCCATGGCAGCACATATCATTAGCGAAAAAGCCTTTTAGTTTATTTTTAATTATGATCGTCCTTGAGCTGGCTCATACAGTGTCCCAAAGGGGTGGTGTAATGCCACCACTGCCAGAGCCGGCTAATGACTAACACTTTGGTTCATACGCCAACGCACAAGAGGGTGGCTCTTTAATAAGGTTGCCTTAGCTTGCCACGCTCCGCCAAACGACCTTCGTTCTATACATGGCTGTTCAGTTGTGCAATGTTTAGCTGAAGCTTTTTACAAACAACAACAACCCTCAGCACCACCCAAAATGTGAATTCCTGGACGACGACGACAGCGACGGCATTGAAAACAGCGATAGCTGCTATGCTTTTTTCATTCAGAGAATCTTATTCCTAGGGTTGGTTGTGCTAATGGGCTATATGCAGAGCTTATTTATGTATATGAGCCTTCCCGCAATCAATTGCTTTGGCTCGTGTGCTAAAGATACTTACCTATCCAACATATATAGTCAGCCATTGCCACCAGAGCACTTAGGAACGTTGGATACTTGGATGTACATGGATTTTCTCTTTTCTGCTAAGGGTTCCATACACTGGGAAATAAGCTTTTGAATTTTTTAAATTAACTTGCATCCCGGGAAAATTTCTACGCAAAGTGGCAGTGAATACCGCCAGTTATGTTATGGTGTACTCGAAAAATAGACTTTCAGCTTTGACTACGAATTCATACTTCGAAAGGGCTACGAAATTGTGTGCGAATTGAATGGAAAAAAATGTTCCACATACGCCACCATGACCCGTCGTTTTTAATATCGAAAACATTAAATTCTTTTTTTTTTTGCTAATCCTTTTTTTCTTCCTTTCCTTTTGTCTTAATTTTCCTAGGTTGAATTGAAAAGTTCATTAGTCATGAGTTGTTAGAAAACAATGTTGCCATATATTTCTATATTTTTTATTTTGACGTTTTTAAAAATTTTTCTTAAAATTGTTTTTAAACGGCCCTAAAGTAATGGATGAGTTTTGCTGGTCCATTTTTTTTTTTTGACCGTTTATCTTAATGAACAGTGTGGCCGATCAATTGCATTTTCCAACGGGACTATTTTGCCCGTTCCTATCCTTACACGTTCTAAAATAAATTTTGGCGTTCGGGATACGATTTGAGCAAAAACTCTCGACTATGTTTCTGAGGCACCTGCAGCCTTTTCGGGTTAGTGGCGATCACTTTTCAGTACCTGCTAGTTCCTCTGACAATCTTACTCTTTGCAGAAGGCGACCCTGTAACCCCTTTGGCACTAGGCGCAATGATAGCTATAAGATGTTCTTGAACACATCTTCAACGCACAGCATTTTTTTCCCCCGTGGATAGGCTAAAACACTTCGAGGACCGTCTGCGTACCTAAAATAGCGTAATTTTATACGGTTTCGTCTTGAGACACTAGATCCAACTGTTTCGTTCGTTGTAATCGGCGCGTTCGAATTGTCTGATCCAGAACTCGGACTATTTCGTGGTTGACGTAGAGCATGTCAAAAAAAAATTTTTGCTGTATGCTGTCAAAAGCCTTCGCTGAGTGTTTAAATAGCAGGTAATCTTAACTCGACCTTTTGTTCAGTTTTTTTTTTTATTTCAACGCATGAAGATAACTTGATAAGTTCTGCTTTTCGGCAATCGATGTTGTTTTATTTAAATAACATACTCGCAAGCAAGTGATTAGATAGAGGAAAAGGAGGAGAGGTACCGGTATACTCTGGTTTTAAATAGATGCATGTTGTAATGAGCAAGGAAAGATTGCTGATTGTGGTAAGACATTCAACATTTGCGTTTTGAAGCTTATGAAAGAACCTCTGAATTTCCCTGTTATATACTATCATACCCCTGAGCTGTATCAACTGATTCTGCGTCGATTGCATTGATAACAATTATTTCTCTTTGTTACCGAAGAAACTGTTGTACTAGCTTGGAGCCTTTTTTGGATAGTTGATTTTTTATCAAGTATCTTCTGTCACCAAGTATCTTCTGTCTTCATTGTGATCAGCCAACAATTTGATATTCACCGCTTTGACATGCGGCTTTTAATGCTTCTTGTCGTTGTACCTTAGGAGGACAGCAGGGCAAAGCTTCACCGTTGCGAACATAAGCCAGTGATCTCGTACTTAAGCAATATCTATTCCAAGAGTTCCTGAAAAAGCAACTTAATCGAAGTAAAAGCATCAGTTGTGAAAGAGGTTGCACGGCTGTAATTCAACAACTAACTGATTCTGTGGCAAGTCTCTACTTCGATACTAAATCTTCTTCTTCTTTTTCTTTTAGGTGCGAGGTAATGATCTGAAATGATGGATCATAACCTTCCTTATTGTCCGCTTGTGGGGTACGCCAACTTGAGCTCTAAATATACCGGCATGCCACCCGATTTTGGTTTTCTTCGTTACTGACGCCAAATAAATTCTGTTGTCGTTGCATTTGTGTGATCCATGAGTGTTTAGGCCTTCCTTAGGCTTTTGCGGTTGGAATGTTGATTGGCATTGCCTTTCTGACAGGATCTCTCTTTTGAGTATGACTATACCAACTGAGCCGGTCAAGCTCCATTTTCTTGGAAATAGGTTCTTTTACATGTAGGCTTCTTCGGATCTTCGTACTTCTTATTCTATCTGCTTTGTTACTCCTGCTGTCATGCGAAGCATCTTCATCCGGCTGTCCGATATTGTGAACCATATGTGAGCGGGGTGCCGTGGCTTAGTGGTTAGTGTGTGTGCTTACTGCGCCGGAAGTCAGGGTTCGAATCCTGCCATCGTCACCTGAAAAAAAGGCTCGTTCTTCTTCACGGTTCCCACCTCCACGAGGGTCTGACAAACTCTCCGAGAGTATTATTTGTCTTGAAAAACGTCTGTGCCGTTCGGATTCGGCGAAAAATTTTACGTCCCCTTGTATGTGAAGAAACCAACACATACAGCATACATTGTTGAGAAGTGGGCCCTGGTGCACTTCGAGCTGTTGCGCCACTCTATTTATTTTTTATTTTTTGTCGATTATGTATTACCCGCTCGACGATCTTCATTGTGTGTGTCATCAGCTTGAAAGAACGGTTATTGTTACCGCTTTGTGTATCACCTATTTCGTCGTGATAAAATCAGCTTAAAATCAAATTCCTAGAAAAACACCCTTTAATAGCCAAGTCCTTGATGAGCAGAAGCTTTAAATACAAGAGAAAGTATTGGAGTACTATACTAACAAGTCATGGAAGTACATTGACAAGTATTTTACGTATACAGCTAAAAAAAAAGTTTGAAACAACAGTACAATTGTAACACGAGTACATTTTGGAGTATGTCTGATCGCGATGAAATATTCATTCATCGTAAAATCAAATTTGCCCTCAACTGTCAAATTGACTATTTATAAAAATAATGATGCTAGGTAAGGAGCCAAAGCTCCTTTATAAGAAGATAACCAAAGATCAATTAAGTTTTTTAAATTAATGAATACACCCTACTAATACAACAACATCTTGCAGACCAAGTATACCGGCAATATTAGCAAAAAGTTGCTCCGATAGTATAGTAATTAATTTATGTCAACAGTAACAATTTTGAGCCGTGTAAGCCTCTTCTTCCATATCGCCGCCGATGGAAATGTTATGATTGGCATTTCAAAACACACGCTTAATTTACTAGAATCACACACATATGTCTACCCCATACATGAGCTACGGGTATACAATACAGCGAACATTCACAAGTGAACTTTACAACAAAACAACAGGCGTACTCACTATTTTTACCCCAAAAATAATATTATAACTAAAATGGAATAATATTCTGCTGTGTGTGCATGTACTCTACACTTAACAACATTATTTACAAATCCCATTCAATGTAGCACCACCCAGTAGTGGCTGGCAAGTAGCTTTTACTAAGCACGGCGTCATAAAAGCACTGCTTTTGGCCTCCCCAGGGCAGTTGGTTGGTGGGTGCTGGGGGAACCCCCCCTCTGTGTATTATGGCTCACAGAGATACAAGAGATTTTTTCCCTCCTCTATTACTTGACGTGTCGGTGACGGTGTCGTGTTGTGGGTGAGCGAGCTCGTCGAACAGATAGAGCTGAGAGCAGGAGGTTCCACTATAGAGCGCACCTAACCTAACCAACAAAACCTAACACTCTTCCTCGTAGTAGTAGAGTATATCACGTGTGTACTATACTACATGCTATAAAGCAGAGCCATTCCATACTTTGGAGCATATTTTCCTACTATCGTTGTTGTTGTTGTTGGTCGGTCTTGTGTGTGTCTTGTTTTTGTTGTTTTTTTTTTTATTTGCTCTGCTTGTTTGCCTTTTCCTTTTCAATTCAATAAAAAAGCTCTTCGCGTACAAATCTCATTCGGCTACGGTACTCTACGCGAACCGCACCGAGCGACATCTCGAATCCGCTGCAGTTCTAGGTTTACTTTTGTGCGGAAAAAATGTGTTTCTCGTGGACTCGAACCACGGAAACAACAGCAACAACGGTTGAGTACTATCAAAATTGATACAAATCAGGTGTCGGTGGGTGTGTAGTGTAGTGTTGTGAATATTGCTAAATAATGCATAGTCGCGTGTTATGTAATTTTTACTCGATTTTGAAAATAAAAAAATGATTTAAATAAATTTATAAAATAGAAGAATCTGAAAAGTGTTTTGAAAAAGTATTAGTGTAGTGGTTGAATACACAGATCTGACAAAGGAAAACGGAAAACTTTCGTTCAAGGCCATTTCACCGACACACTCTGTGAGGGAGGAATACTCGCAAAAATAGTGGCATTAAACAGTATCCCTGCAATGTAGAGAACAGATACGCACATCCAAAATATTTGTGACAACCTGTGAATGGATCATAATTTTGTCGATTTTTGTGGAAAAAAAAAACTTATCGCCAATCAAAAGTTCACTACTGTAGGTGGGTAAATAATAAAATTGTTCCGTCTCTCGCACACACAGAGCAGTGCTCTTGCTTGTATTTACTATCATATACCCTCAAGAAAAGTAAAGAAGAAAAAAGTTTATTTGAGCAATTAGCTTTTATGGGGTGAAAAGCTGAATGAATTTTAAGCTAGAACTGTTTGATCAGTGCCCGGGGCAGAGCCGTGGCGGGGCGGTGCACTTGTAATACTACTGAGCCGAGCGAGCGTATGAATGACAGTAGCTAAACGAGTGTACTTTAATGAGGCTTACATTACCTCATTATAGGTCTGCCGATACACGGCAATTCGCTGGGGGTCATCGATATTGTTAATTGTTTTTTTTTTTCTTTTTAATAATTTAACAACTCAGCACAGTTCACAATAGCGCTGTTGCAAAATGTGGCTCTATACCCTTCCCTGAAAAAAATCGGAGGGTAAAAAATCTGCAAACGAATCTAATTTAAATTTTTCTATATATAGATATCAATTTGCAGTGTATGACGCAAACACACTAGTGTATATCCACGCCACCGTGTAGGTAGATTATATTATATACAAAATTGGCAAAATCGGTACTTAAGTGGAAGTAACCCACTGGCTGCTGATACAGTTTATAATGTTGAGGCTTGAGGGTCCCTCTACACTCGGTGGTATATGTATGGCGAAATGTTGTTTTTTATATACACACATCCGCAAGAACTTTGGAACCCATGTAAATACATTTATAATTTTGTATCGATTGTAAACAAAGGCGAATGTCTGTGCTGGCATGGATTACTGCTGATTTTGACATTTGGACATGTTTATTGAGATTGGTTGTTGTAACAACAAGTTCTTGGTCGTTGCTGTGCCTGAAGTTTCGATGACGATGATGATGTTGATGATGGCAGGCACGTGTACATCCTTGCGGGGAAATGGTTGCGACACTTTTTTTCCTACGTAGGTCCTACCTATCTTTCTAGTTTCTTTTTTTGGCTACGACCATTGTTACAGCAAGGGAGGCGCCTATAGTCGGTTTTGTAACTTTGTCGTGGAAATACTATTAATTTATGCAAATGAATTAGGGAATGGTTGAAATTGGTGAGTAACGTCTTTTGGCACCTTTTATACGGGGGTAAACGATTCTTTCGGGCTGGGGAAAATTGCGTATCTTTGGGGCATGTTATACTCAAACGCATTGGAAATAAATTGAGATATACGCAGGAAATTTCAATTGCGTCGTTTCGTAGGGCGGTGGTTGTAGTTTGGATTTTGAGGCTTTTTATTCAATCTTTGCAGGGATTTGCGAATTCTTTCTGTGCGCCTTGCAAATTGCGCCGTAAATCAATCATATTCAATCCCTCAGGGAAGTAGGTATAAGGAACAGTTTAATGTTCATAAGGTCACCAAGTAGCTACATGCACCTTACTAACAATAAAGTATGTTTTATGAATGGGAGCATGTTAGGGCTCCCAATCTAGGTAGTTTTCGACTTAAGCCCTGGCATACAGATAGAATAGTTTCGCTTTTCACTGTCTTAATTTGAGTAAAGGTTTATTTGTGTCCTCTACACATACCGCAAAAATTAATAGAGTAGCGCAACAGCTTGAGGTGAACCAGGACCAACTTCTCAATAATGAACGCTGTGTGTGTTAATTTCTTCGCATACAAGAGGACCTACAATTTTTTGCCGAAGCCAAACAGTACTTTGAGAAGTTTTTTCAAGACACATAATACTCTCGGAGGGCTTGTCAGACCGTCGCAGAGGTGGGGACGCTGAAAAAAACCAGTTTTTTTTTCTTTTTCGGTGATGATGCGGTAGAATTCGAACCCAGACCTCCGGCGTAGGAGGCACACACACTAACCACTACGCTACGGCACCTCCAATTGCATTAAGAGAGTCAAAAAAAGTTCCTTACTCAACAAACGTTAAAAAAAAAAAAACTACATATTCAACATTTTTAGTAAATTTACCTCTGAATTTAAGGTATTTAGGTTGAGCACATTTTTCTGCGTCGTTTTGGAGCTAAATAATGCTGAAAACAAGTAAATCGTCGCCGACGAATTTCCGTCAGTGGAGATGCCGAGAGGCATCCAGAAAATACCTCGAGTCGTTTATTATAAATAATTCCCTGGATTGCAAAATCATAAATTATGTAAACTTTTGCACCAACTTTTCTTTTGGGATTTAAACTTTTTGTTGGTTTTAAAGCCAAAGTCAAGAAATTATGAGCATCAAAAAGTAGACACTTTTCGTAGATTTTCGTTTGTTCTATTTTCATACTGTGAACTGTTTTGACATAAAATGTTTATGATTGATGACAAGAAGAAATGGGTGGACCATGTAGCGTTTCTCTAAAAAGAGTACTTGACAGACCCAACAATTTTTGTTACCAAAATCTTTATAAAATTTTTATTTTCTTTTGTCATAGAAATTATGAGAATCAAAAAAAATACACTATTTTTTTGTAGAAATATGGTAATCCATACTTCCCTCCGTAAAGGTGCTTATGAACGCGTGTAAATTTAATTTACGCTTTATTATAATATTGGTGGAATCGTGGTACAAGGGTAACGGTGTCGGACTATTGTGCACGAGGTCCCGGGTTCGATTCCCGACCGGGCCAAACAAAAAACTTGATCCCCGGGAATATAATCTGTTATGACATTCCTATCGGCCTACCTCCATGTTCCCTCCATGTATGTAAGAACACCTAAAACGCACACAGTATGCATTATTGTGGGAGTATGATAACGGCAACACGGAGGGTTGATGATATTTTCCAAAAGTGTGCAGAATAGGCTCAACTCTATTGTTACTTTAATTTTATTCGTCAATTTTAAATTTTCTATTTTTTGTTAAACTTTCTCGTCGAAGAAATTATGATAATCGAAAAGAAGACAACATTAGTTTTGTTGCTTATAAAGAAAACACGACCTTTCGGAGCATAAAATCCAGAAAATCAGGTTTAAACACAATTATTTAAAGTTTTAACTGTGTACAATAGAAACAGGTGCCTTTTTCATTTTAAGGCCGGTTTTTAAGTGCGAAATCATCCGAGTTTTCAAGTTAAACTGTGATAAGCCCTAGAAATGAGTTTTTGATGAGCTCAGTGAACTTAGATCTGGGGTTAATCTCGGCTTAACTCGACAAATTTGTTGAGTTAATCTCGGATCAACTCTGAAGAACAGAATGAACTTCTTTGAACGCTTTTCTGTGTGGAATGGCAGTTGATTCTGAGAGTTGACGACATCTCAGAACAACTCGAACTTATTTTCCTGTGCTTTTCTATTACTTTGTATATCCGACAAAATGATATAAAAGGTAATAGAAAATGTTTATGCGCAAACTAATCAATTGGTTTCAAATAAACCGGTTTGAAAATTAGTCTGACTTTTATGATTCAACCGTCTATGCGTATTTCGGAGTCGGTTTGAATTTGATAATACCGATTCGAAAACAGGTTTTGTGTTCGAATACTTATAGCGGTTTCAAAAAGTGTATATGCTATCGTTTTTCGTGAATTTGATATGTAAAAGCGATTTAAAGTGTCGGATAAACGGGGCGTATGTGAAGTAAAAGTTACACACTGATTTCGAGAGTCGATGATTTTGACAACTTTGTTGACGGAGTTAGTTCTGCACTGAAAAACTGCTCGAGTTAATTCCAGAGTTAATTTCGAGTTAATTCATTTTATTACGGGATTAACAGATCATAGTTTAAGCTGGGCTTCAATCAACACTTAAAAACCGACCCTTAAATGGTTAAGGGTGTCCACGTTCTTTGATTTAAGTGTTAGACGTGAATATATCTTAATTTGGCTTAAAATTCAAGAGGAACTCAAGTGGAAATTTCATTGTTGCAAATGGAATGTTTTAAAATTCTACCCAAAAAATGAACGACTCTCACAACTTAAAACTAAAGTTTAGTCATAGCTTTTTGCAACTTTATATGATCCTTGGACGTGCACAAAAAAAAAAAAACAAAGATACCTGGCCAGTAACCTTACTCCCGAAAAATTCTGTAAAACAACTCTAAGCAAGTAAACTACTAACACGTTTCTACTCAAGTGACGTTTAATATGTATATGAATTCCTTATTTAGAGCTGTTTAAGCGTTGCACTAGTGTTGACATAAGTAAAACCAATATGGCGTAATGTTGGCATACGTCATTCAGTAAGAACTTCATGCAAAGCTTGTCACGGATCGTAACTAATAGATCTGCTTTTTCCATTGAAATAAGTTTCGTTTTTTGTGAAACGACATTTATCGTGATAAGGGTTGGAAAACTGTTCAAGAAGGACGTAACTATACTGAACCTGAGTAGCTAGTACGGTGTCCACATTTTGGATCAAGGGCCTTTCTATATTGGTTGATAGTCATAGAACAATCCCGAACTTTAGTGAAATATGATTGGAGAAGAAAGAAAAATCAAAAAGTTAGTTTTTCTTTTGTGACTTAAT
The DNA here is from genome assembly GCA_947623515.1 of Neoascia interrupta. Classification (NCBI taxonomy): domain Eukaryota; kingdom Metazoa; phylum Arthropoda; class Insecta; order Diptera; family Syrphidae; genus Neoascia; species Neoascia interrupta. The sequence continues at coordinate 1,302,311 of OX392463.1, forward strand.
CAGAGAAGAGCGCTTGTTTACTGTCAAACATTGCCTCATATGGTGGACTGTTAATCAAAAATATGGCCATGCCACATATTGCCTTTTTTGTCAAAGCTTTTAGACTTTCCCTTCTTCACTTTCATTGTCAATCAAACGTCAGCCTCATGTCCCTTAGATTTAGGCCTATACCGCACTTGCCCTTTGGCTTTGGGATACCGCCCACAATGTGTCACCCAATAAGTTTCTCAACGTAAGGACAGCCAAGCATGCCAATGAATTCATCTACACAGCCATTAATCGACTTCATAAAACTATCCAAGTGTATGACCGAATATGTGAGCAGTACATAAACCGAAAAACACGCTTAACTGCCAAAAATCTCAAATACAGCCCCCCAGGCTATAAGAACCTACTAAAGCACAATGATTAAGCAAAAAGCTGAATAAATTTTCTCATCTCTGCTCATATTCTCGGTAAATGCTTAACACCCAACGGAGCTCAGAGTAGTAGGTTCGCTCGGGTAGTTATATAACAGGGCGGTCCTCTTCCTGGAAGGTCAAATACCACAGATTCCACTGAATGTGTACGCACCTTAATCGAACTGAAAATCAAGTTTTTTTCCTTCTGTCGTCTCTGTTGTCGGTTCAAAGTTGAACACAGCAATTATCTTATTTAGCAAGGAGGTGCGAAGTGATGAAATGGTATTCGATGGTATATACCTAGCTGTGTTAGATACTATACCTATAAACGTACTTAACTTAAAAAGTCTCTAGATTTGGGCGCTGGACGATAAACCAGGCAGAGAATACGAATAAAATGATAAAGATTATTGTTATTGCCGTGTTTTTATTGTCGAATTTGTGTGCCTGTGCACATAATCGAAAAGCGACAACACAGCTTTCACCATCAAGGTGTCATTGCCAAGGCCAACAAGCTTTTTTGGGGGACGAAAGAGTGGCGAGACGGCAGCGCTCAGCCATTCACACAATCGGCTACTTGGGCACACTCGACAGAATCACTATACACACGCGAGAGATCTTTAATTCAACAAAGTTTTGTTTCATTCGAGTAGCTATATCGTATTTATTTTAAAGCATCTATACAAGCTGACGTATGTTTGGGAAGCAAAAACTGATAACATTGCTGGTGGTGATAAAGTTGGTCAAGCCTTACCGGCTTACGAGCAGGGTTCCTAGGTTACAATGGGTAGCTCCATCTCCGGTGGCGTTTGGGGCATTATATTCATTGTTTGTGTAATGGGTGTGATGGGTGGGTGGGAACAACAATCGAAGGAGGACTAAACAGCAACACGCTTCTCCCAGTCATCCTACACACGCAATATTTTCCATTGAATTGTGAGGCCATATCTGTAGATGTGTACAGCTGTTAGAACCAGCGATCCCGGCAACGTAAAAGTATCTACGTGACTCAGAGTGTACCCACTGAGGAGCACACTCAGTTTTAGCTTAGCCAGCCAGTTGGTTGTGTGTTTTGAACCTCATTTTTTTGTTGTGTTGTGTTCAACAGAAATTCGTTCAAAGAAGTGTTCTTTGGAAAATAAAATAATATCGACTCGGTATGTGTTTGTATCAGTGTGCCTCACTCGAAAATAAAAGAGTTGTGCTTTATTAAGCAATCATTTTGCATATAAAGATATTATGTATCGCATATGCTGGTGTTTTTATCTTTTATATTCGTCGCTCGTATCGTATCGTATCTATAACAAAGGTGTGTTTGTCGACACAGTATGACTTAAATATAAATTTGTTTATTATTCATACACGGGGAAGGAGAATACACTTTGGCTTTTTTTCCACTATTATAATTTACTGGATTGATTGTCACAGAAAAAAAATAAACAATTATAAGGAAAAAAATTAATTCAAATTATTTTGAACACAAACAATTGTTATACCTACTTGTTTTATTTTTGTATTGATCAATTAAATATGGAAATAAAGGCTTCACAAAGGCGCTGAGTGTTGAGTCAACGTGTGACATTGAGATACTACTGTGCGTGGGTGATTACTTTGCGAAGAATGTGACAGACTTTGTCACAATAATTACTTAATTAAACAATAAATACTTGTTGTTTGTGAACTCGAAAATTACAGATTGTATGACTTGCGGAAGTAGGTACTCTTTAAACTTCGGGCTTGTAGGTATAGGCACCTAGTTTTAAGAAGTTCTCAAATGCTCTTTTGTAGGATAAAGGTACTGACCACTAGAATAATCTAGAGACAAAACAATGGCTTTAAGAGGATTCAATTTTCACTTTTGAAATCTACGGTTTGAGAAATTTTTCGGGATTTGTACCGAGTTCAAGCTGACCACTGCACAAACCTTTGAATCTGTGCCAATAATTTTCCATTAGAGAAGCTCACAGCCACTAGACAGTCAGCTGTAACTTGGCAACTTTTTTTTCTAAACATCACGATACATTACGATTCGCAAGTCCGGTGTTATTTCAAAGCTGTGGCCGGTAAATTTATGCTCATGCGGGCTTAATAGCTTGGTCTATAGTTTTTTCCGGGATGGTGATCTTCTCTCAGGGACATAGTTCTTTTGAAACTTCTGTTTAACGCTGCTTATGTTGCACTTGTGTGATCTTGGAACTTAGAATGTCTCTTGGATAGCCTCCATCTTTAACAGGGTTTTGGATTCGCAGGACAACTTCTTTCAGCTTGCTGTTTTTTTAAGCAATTCGGAGGTTGTCTCTGATCTTTGTGGGTTGTCTTATATAAAAATATTTTTTAAATTCTGCAGGCTGGTGTAGCGTTTCAATGTAGCTAACATTTGCCCTCATTTTGTATGGTGTCTAGAAATAGTTGATGTCTAGAAATGGAATGAATGGTATAGTTTCAGAACGCTCAGAATCTCGAGCAGGGTTCGCAGTTGCCAAACTTATTTGGTCTTAGATTGAACAGATCTTGGCTTAATTCAGGCTAAAAATCTGCACTAAAAAACTGGCATTTAGAAGAATTTTCTTAGTCGTGTTGAATGTGCTGTTTCGTGAGTTTTCTTGTAGTACTGTTGGTGGCACTCTTAAATATTCTTTGACAAGTGCACAGCCCTCTTTACTTTTGCTAGCCTTTGCCCGATTGCAAATTAATTACTCCAGTTCCTCGCCTCCGGAAAAAAACCCCCCAACGAAATAACTCCCCAAAATGAAAATAAAATAACTCTCCAAAACTCAAAACCCCAAAAAACTCAAAAAAATTGGGGACTAGTTTCGTGGGTTTTTGGGGGTTTATTTAATATTTCAATTAGGGCTTTTATAAATATGAAAAAGGTCCTCAAATTCTGCTGTGAAAGAAGTCCTGAAAAATTTTTTATTTCTGGACTCAAACGACCGATGTAAATAGCCTGTGGGTGATTCTGGGTTGAAGTGCCCACTTATTTCCAATGGCTTTTTTGTAGGAAAAGAGTGCTACTGTAGCTTTCCGACCGCCTTCCTGCACCTATATTAAATTTCCAGCTAAGCTAAAATCAGACCTAGATATTTAGCATAATCAGAGAAAATTAAGTTAGTGCCCTTGATTGAGGGGGGTCCCTATTTTGGATTGTGTATTTCCTGGTGAAGAGGACGAGTTCAGTTTTGTGGGGATTGACATCTGGACCACAGCTATCAGCCCATCGTGTTAGCTTGCTTAGAGCATTTTTTAGGTGTTTAGGTGCATTATGGAAACGGCAACAATGTCGTCATCCGCAAAAGAAATCACTCTATGCAGCCCTCGCCTTCCAGGATAACCAGCAGTTCGTTCACCACCAGTCTCTCGCATGCTGAATGGATGAATTGCTTTGGTCTTGTCTCTTTTTTTCGCGGAATATGCCATGAATCCCTCTACCCAAGTACTTTTTTAGATCTGCAGACTTTAAGGCTTTTTAATATGAGCGACGGAACAGTAGCCGCCGACAATTGAGACAAGATGAGATATGGATGCGACAGACGAAGACTGTTATTGCTCGAGGGAAAACTCTGACTTCTGACCTCTGGCTCAATGTACCCAAAAACTGTTTTGTCGCTCGTATAAGATCAGGCAGCACCATCATTCCATGCGGCTTGTGAATCTTTGAAAAAGTATTGGGTTTTTAAGTCGGTCGCATCACAGTTTAATTCATACATTTCTTTTTATTAGTCTAGGATCAAGCTTATTGTTCATTACCGCTGGTCTTTCAAGCTTTGTTGATACTTGCGAGAATTCTGTTTTTTATTAATCGGATAATGTATGGGAAATACAACATACTTTTTCTGAATTTCAAAGGTCGCCCGCTGCGATACGAAAGTTTTCCTTGACCAAATCTGCAAATGTTCTTCGTTTTTTAACTTGCCTGCATATACTGCCGGAAAAGTATACTGTCGCCATGTCCACATCTTTTTGAGCGCTCTGCAGTTATCTAAGGCTCGGTCCGAACAAGAGGGCAGTTGTTATTGTGCCCTCACCCGAACTTATTTGGTGTTGACTCGTGCGCCTTATACCATTTTGTCAGTACCTATCGTTACTCAGATTTCCTTCAATCCACCTTTTTTTTCTCAGGGTTCGATTTCTTTCTGCCGTTTAATGAAGGTTCGGAAGGCTTTACATCACCATAGGCTGGGGTTGAACGGCATTCCTTCTATGGGTTGATCAACCTGTCTTTTGCTTTTTTAGATTTTGGTTCGAAACCTCTTTTTTGGTCAATTTCCCTGAGCTGCTACTTCTTGTCAAGTCTTTTGGCCGTCAATTTACAGTTCTGTACTCTCTACTACGTATTGACTTTATTTTCGTCCGCATGCGTTAAAATTTCAGTGGATATTGAGACGGATGATCAAGCCGATAGTTAAGGGACATCGATTTGCCTACACCAAGTTTTTCAAAAACTCTTTAAGCAGAGAAATCGAGGATCCACTAGACAACAAAAAATATACCATTTCATGCACCCCTTGTGCTTTCTGATTTAAATTTAAATATCGACGATTTTAGCACGGCCTTTGTTCTTTTTACACAATCCTTCTCTGTAGGTTTTCAAACACGTCATATCAGATCTTGCAGTTGTCCTAATCGAAGGCTTTTATTGCATATGTTATGATAGCCTGATAGAAGCCTGAGTATAAAAGGAAAAAAAATAACTTCTCCCCCGTTGTTTGAGCGTTGCATCAAATCACGCACTGATTGGATATGAAGATGATTGCCCGTAAGGTATGCTCTTTTTCTAAATAGTGTATTCACAAGTGCCTCATCTAGAACAATTTTTTCCAGTGATCAGTAGAAGCGGAGCTTCATTTTGGGCTCTTTCAAGAGCATTAAACTCATTTTATCCGGGGTGCCGTGGCGTAGTGGTTAGTGTGTGTGTGCTTACTACGCCGGAGGTCTGGGTTCGAATCCTGCCATCGTCACCTGAGTAAAAAAGACTTGCTCTTTTTCATAGCCTCCACCTCCGCGAGGGTCTGACAAGCCCTCCGAGAGTATCGTTTGTCTTGAAAAACTTCTCAAAGTGCCGTTCGGATTCGGCAAAAAATTGTAGGTCCCCTTGTTTGTAAAGAAATTAACAACAGGAGTTGGCCCTGGTTCACCTCGAGCTGTTGCGCCACTCTATTTATTTATTTATTTATAAACTCATTTTATCCAAGTTCCTGTGTGATCTTGTGTGTATCAACAGCTTAATTTATCGTCCCAGCTCCCGACCCAAATCCTCTGTTCATTTTACTTGAATTCTATCTTTGCTCCGATTAGAAAAGCAGCTTTTCACAGCTATTTCTTTATACTTACCAAAACACTCTTCGCTGTAAAGTCCTTTTCAAATTTCTAACAGTGATTTAAAACTTTCTACAAGCTCACTAAAGGACATCGAGTTCAGTTTGAATAATTAGTCATTCACATCTTTATACATTTTTGCGATTCTATTATGTAAAAGCATCGATCCAACTGACAGCATAATTAAGTTCAATTAGCGTTTCAGACGATTCTGCACTCCTTTAAGGAAAAAGTATTTAGAGGCGTGTCAAACACATACACAACCCAGTCATAAGGACCAGTCATATATGTATCCTTGGAAAATTTGACTTCATTAACCGCTTAGCGCAGAAATAGCTTCATAACGTTCATTAATTTAATGACACAACTTCTTATTCAATTCTACCTGTACACGGAAGGACACACTCATTGATCCTCCGCGTGTCTAACAAACATTTTTGTTTAGTCCTTTCTCGCTAATCATCTTTACACCAAAAACATCTTTCACTTTACTAGAAGTTGTAAGGTTGTATAAACGAGACAAAAAAAAAACATCAAATTTCAAAACATCCAAAATTTTATAAGTAAATTGTAAATGTGCGGGTTTTGGTCGTATTGTCAGAGTAGAGCGCACGGTGCCGCAGGACAATGCATCCCTTTGTCCAAACTCAAGTGTGTGCATCAGGTACCTCTATTCACGGGAACATAAAGGGAATATCATAAAACACAAAGACGATAGATAGTGGGAAATTCAATGAACCAGAACAAAATCTGTCCTTTATCATCTCTTGGGTCTACCTGTTGTTTGTTGGTGCGCACTGCGATGTCCCTTTTACTCGTGTTGCCTTCTTTTTCGTGTGTCTGTTATTTTTGCCTACACATCATGAAACAACACGGGGTGGGAGTGCTATCATATGACTAAATTCTCAACCTGAACCTTTCGAGACCGAGTGTGTGTACGCGTCCAGGTACAAAAGAGCCAAGAGCATTTTATTGATGAAATCCTGGAAAAACCGAAAGCGGGACTCTCAAATTGAATCTATTATTTACCATGTTTTATAGGTATTTTTTCTCGATTGTAACACTATCTGTGGCCGAGTGAAAATCGATGAGTACACCGTGGTTTAGTATGATTTAGATACTTGAACTGATCGGTGATCGTATCGTAGTCTCGTTAAGTGAAGAGAAATCAATTTCGATCGATACCTACCTATACTTACTCTGTGATAGAAGTGAAACTTGTCGGGACTTTAAGAGAATAATAAGTGTACTACACCTAAACGTGCTTATAACTCGTCCGAGAATCTTTCCAAACTGAACCAAGGTGTGTTTTTAATAATACAAAAGTATATCGGAATAAATTTACATTCATCAGTGATCTTGATTGGAGATTCAAATTTTCGGTGTGATCAACATTTTTCTGTGTCCTTGGTGGTGGGTGGAACGTGTGGTCTCATGAACAATTAATTGCTTATAAGTTATGTGCATAAGTTTGCTTCGTAAATTTTAAGTGCGCGGACCCATCAAGGGTGGGCGAATATTAGAATTGATTGCGGGACATATTCAACGGACTTTGTCTTTTATCCAATTGCAGACCAGTTGTTTGCTTATCCGAAAATTATATGTTGCTAAAAACTTAAAAAAAAATAAGAAATAATCACTCACTTTTTTAAAAAGTCGCCGATTCGGGTGAGAAAGTCAACTAACTGATCAAAATTGCCAAAGGTTTTTGGATATTTGACAAAAAGTTCTGATTGTCAGTAGATGACGTTCAGTGACATCTATGATCCATATTCCTTGTTGGCTCACCCTATACTAACTTAGTTGAACTCTATACTCTCGAACAGATCTGGTTCAGCTACAAAAGAGCCATGCTAGAGCTTCACTTTAAGTGACGAGGCATACAAATTCTCTAATGCCGATATTTTTGCGACTTTTTAAGATCTAGCTTATGACCTCCTAAAAGAAGTGCTGAGAGCCAGGCAAAGGCGGTCTTATTATCTTTTGTTTTTTTTTTTCTGTAAAACGAATCTTATAAAGCTGTTGAAAAATGAACTAGAATTAGAAATTACTTTCATGGTTGGCTTCAAATTGGATATGAGAAGAAAGTGTTACGGGTGTAGCCCCTAAAAAAAAGAAATAGAGTGGCGCAACAGCTCGAGGTGAACCAGGGCCAACTTCTCAACAAAGTATGCTGTGTGTGTTAATTTCTTCACATACAAAGCCCCAAGTATGTGGATATTCACCATTGTTTGCTCTTGCTCGAAGTGTTGCCTCAACAGGTACGGTTGCCTGTAGCTACGGGTTTTGATGATATTTTGGGTTCTGTGTGCTTTTTGTCTTGCTGAAGTTTTTTCAATGGCCACAAAGCCTTTTGGATGTCTGCAGTGTTGTTGATTTTCCCATCTGTTTTGGCTTTTTTTCCATATGTCTGCTTCTTCTGTTGAATAGTTTTTGGCACAAACCCTTTAGAACACTTATTTTCAGTACTTTCAGTGCTTTTTAACGCAACTCGGTGCGTTTGGCTCTCTGAAAATGATTTTGCTCAGTCTGGTCTGGCACCACCATCTTGCAGAATTGATTTACAGATATTCTCTGGCCATTCTCACTTCTTGTGTACAATTCTTGAGCTATAATCTTAAACCGAAAAGCAATCAAAGATGTCACGTTGATTTGGCGTCGCCAAGATTATGTAGGCTCATGATTCCTAGAGATGTTTAAGAATTTCTTTACGCACTCTTGGACTTAGCTAAGGTACATTTGCAATTCGTGCAGGGGTGATCCATAACTCTAATGTCTGGGCATGTGCACCAAAGATATTGCGAGCCCTTGTATGTTTAATTATTGGGTCTGCAGCTGCATCAAAAAGCCGGTGGTACTTTCAGCTGTATGAAGGAAGTTTTTATGCATAGTGTGTGAAATCGCGCTAATTATGCAGCCACAAAACTATTTTGAGTGTTTTCCATTTGCGAATTCCTGTAACTTAACTAAAAAAGAAGCAATCATTACACTTAGTACTAGTTCCTACCAAAAGAACATTCTAGAAAAATCACAACAAATGAGGTGTTAAAATATTTTTCTATATTGACATTGATTTTTTACAATAATTGTTTCCTAACATTCAAGCAATTAATGTGGTATTGATTAACTAACCCTTCTTCGTTTTTTTTACTTTTCAGACTTTTCTAAAAAGACTTTCGGACAAATGTTATAAGCTCAACACATCGCAACAACAGCGCTTGAAATTTTTAACTGCAACCCAATTAAAGGTATCGAAAGCAGAGTATTGAGCCAGGAATAATCCTGCACTTCCATGTTATCAGCTGTTGAGAGTTTTGGTCCTGCATCTGCTGCGGCTGCACATCCATATGCTCATCACAATCCTTTTGCAATTGCTGCAGCCGCCGCAGCCGCTGGTTCAGCTGCAGCAGCAGCTGCAGCCATAAATCCTTCACACCACCATCACCATCATCACCTCCACCACCAGGCGTCCATAAAATCGGCATCCTCGGCGACAGCGCTTGAGCATCAGTTCGCGTTGAACCACAACTCAATATACAGTAACACCAGTGTTTCCGTGGCTAGTAATCACCTTTCGGGTGCACATTTGGGCGGTGGTCTTTTCCTGCCACCACCTGCGCCAGCATTATCGCTTATCACCTCGTCAGTCGCCAATACACTGCCCACACCGTTGGTCCTTTCCTCGAAGTGTTCACCGCAGGAGCAGCCAAAATCTCCACGAGATAGATCTCCACGCTCTAAGACGGTCAGCTTTCAGGGTCAAGACGCCAGCAACATGTCCTCAGCAGAGTTCGCTCGGCCACATCCGAAACAACCTCGTTACAATAACAACAACAACAACAACGTGAATATCACAAATAACAACAACACTAACAGCCATCTCAACAACAATAACTACACCAGCAATGCCATTCCATTACACTTGCGTTCAACAAAAGTTCCAACAAATCTAAGCAAAAACTACAACAACAACAATAACTGTTTGAACAACAACAACAACGTTGCGGCGAGTGAGAAGAACCACAGTCATTTAAGCGCTAGTAACAACAATAACGGTAAAGCTACATCAATCACGGCGCCGCGCGTAAAATACTCAACGGAACAGTCAGGGCCTGTCAATTTGGCTACAAACAATAACAACAACAGCAACATTGCGAATCATAATAACTGTCGAACGCCACCAACCTCCCTGTCATCAGATGTCTCTGCTAGCGACGGAAGCGACTGTAACCGAAAGCAAGTGACCTCGGACATGTACGCACAAAAGTTTTCGTTTACTGCGGCGGCCGCCGCCGCTGCTGCTTACCAGTACGGTTATCCCCACATTTATCCCAGTAGAGCCCTCTATAGGTGAGTTTTGCAAAGTCATTTTTTTTTAACGAGATCTCTAAAAAATTTGAATTTCAAACAGTACACCCACGCTGTTTCCGGGACACCATGCTATGGGCCAACACAACACCCTGAGACCGTGTCCCACCTACGTCGGTGGCCAGCACGAGGCATTTTCGCCTTACCTCCAAGCGGCGGGTGTCTACCAACAGAACCAATCGAACGTCGGTCTCCTACGGACAGCGCCACAAGTGCTTATAAACAACGGCTTGGGAGCTGTCAGCAAACCTTCCAGTCCCTTGTATACACAAAGCAACGCGAAGGAAATCAGCAACACGAACGGGACCTACCTAAATGGAAAGGTCAACACTTCACCAGCTGCACCCGAATCAGTTAGCGGTTTCAAAGTGCCCAGTGGAAAAGAGGGCTCCCTCAAGCACAGAATTCTAACGCGACCGACATCGTCAGACTCGAAAAGGAAGTCACCAATTACTGCTTCAATCGTAAGGTGGGATAGAATAATGCATCTTGTCTTGGGATGGACATGCCTTATGAATGAATATCTTTTGATTCTAGGTCGAACAGCAACAGCTCGACGAGTAATTTTACTAAGGGTGCCTACATTGAACTGGCAACCGGAGTCCTACGCCGTGTCGAGGACATGAGAACTGAGGATTTTATACAGTCGGCAGAGAAGAGCGCAGTGCACCAGTTAGCTGAATCTACTGTAGTCAAGATCAGTGCGACATCTGGTAGTGTGATCATTACGTTCAGCTATGACAAAAACCGATCTAAGGTAAGTCTGCTCGCTAGGCTGTGTGTGAATCGGCTTAAAGCATGTTATTGGTGAAGGGTTTCAACAAATCCAGGGCCAATCTTTTACTATGTTTCCACTGGCAATGATACAAGTATTATCGGGAGAGTATAATTTGACATGAGCACTCTTTTTCTGTCTTTTTGGCACTAAAAAAAAGTGCCCATGTCATTTTCCAGGAGCGATAAAAGATTCCCGTTGTAAACATTCCAGCAGAAATTCCCAGCGTAATTCTGACAGGTATGTCATACTGGACATACGTTTCAGTTTCCTTTTTCGATTCTCAAACTGTTACAAAGGTGTTCGGAAAGAGTTGAAAGTGGTTTGTGAAATTTATCAATGAGATTTATGAGATTTTTTTTAAGTCGCTTTCCGAGAGGATTTAAATTTGTATGCTTAATCGCATAATTTGTGGAGGATTGAAATTAATCGTGCTTAGTACCCGCTGGAAACATGCTATTAAAGGTGATGCCTTCAAAGTTTCGTAGTTTTCTCAGAGATGAGTTTTCAAGTGAATTTTGATCCGGATCAACTCTGAAAAACAATTTGAACTTATTTTTCTGTTTTTCTATGAAAAAAAAAACGGTAGGTTTTAGGAATTTCTTCCTTTTTTAGTTTTTCTATGACAGAAATATATTGGGATCAGACTAGTAATATTGGAATCCATGCATGTATGCCTTGCATGTTCTGCATCGACGGTGGAGGCAATTGTCGTTGCCGTCCTCACGCCCTATCTCGAAATATTTATCACAGAAAGCAATTGAAGACAAATAGCAGCCGATAGATTTATCATAGAAGGCAATAGCAGCTGGTTACATAAGAAGTGACAAACAGGGAACAGTAGAAAGCTCCTTTGAAAATAACTTTAATTTAAGAAACTAAAACTTAGATTTATATCAATTTCACAACTGTCAACTCAGTTTAACACACGGGCCTTGGGAAGATACAATTTTTTCTTTCGGAATGCGGTTTCTATAAGAACATGTGTATTTAACTGAATTGTCAGTTGTGAACTAAGGTTGGAAACTAAATCGCACATTAGCAGTTTTTTTAAGCGTCAATAGTTTACTCACAATCCACGAAAGCAGCGCTCACGTGAGCAAATTCCTTAATGCGCAGAAGTAATTTAAACATATAATTTTATGAGAGATCAATATACGTGGACAGTTTCAGTTTCCTTTTCAAAGAATCAAACTGTTATAAAGGTGTGCGGTTAATAGTGTAATGTTTTTGCCTGGGGTTCGTCGAATAAAACTCAATTTTACTTTTATCATTACACAATGAAACTAGTTATTTATCAAACAAAACTTATTAAAATTCAAGTCACTTATTCAATTCAAATCAATATTTTATTTCAATTTAATCACTTTTTACTTTACTATCGATTTTCACAATTAAACGTTTAACATATAACTGTCCTCGCCCGAGCCTGTCATTCGTGTATTTATAAAAAGTCACCGTGTTCTCGACGTTTCCAATATTTAATCTAATAAATTTCTAAAATTTTTGATGTCAAAACTCGAACTTCGAATATTAGTTTGTTGTCAGCTGACTGGAATGACAGTTGGATGAGTTCGTAAAGTGAATCGATGGGTGCATTCAGCGACTCCTGCATGTCTCTTTACTTCTTGTCGCCACATTACAAAAGGGTAAAAGTGACATAAAAGATTTATGAGATTTATGATGAGATTTATTTCTAATTACTTGCCGAGAGGACTTAAATTTATATGAGGACAAGGTATAAGTTTGGAAATTTTCGCTAATTTCCCTGAAGCAATTTTTCTGACCATTATTATTATTTATTGTCCATGAATACATATGTAGCTTAAAAGTGCACGGTTGTTTAAAAAAGTATATATCTTTTTTCTTTTTCCAGGCTGACGTTGAAGTATCCCAGGAACATCCCTTCTTTGTTTACGGCCAAGGATGGGCATCATGTAACCCGGAACTTACTCTCAAGTCGTTCGGTCTAAAATGCCAGCGCCTCCAAGTGGGTGATATATGCATTTCATTGATATCACGAGATCACCAACCACCATCCCCAATGAACAAGAAGAGCAGCAACCTTCAAACCTCGACAGCATGCACTCAGTCAGCTCCGTCCAAAAACTATGACAAAGGCGATCAGTTATCGCTTCCACAGAATCTGTCCAGAAAGTTGCAGCCACCCTCTTCTGAGAGCGCTGTTCCAACTTCTGCCGCGATAAACACCAACCGGTTGTCCAGCATGGGCGCTCCCACCTACATCCCGAGCACCCACCATCCATATGATGAAGCGGCGGCTTCCTATGAAAACCAGATCTCCAGGCAACATGAATTTTATCAGCCACCGCTGCACCTTCATCACTCATACCAGCGGTTGTTGGGTCACACCGAGGTGACACTTCCGAACTCCTCGAGACAACCTCTTCCATCTCACCCACCGCCACCGCAGTCCCATTCCGCTCCAGTGCAACTATCCCGCCCTCCATCAAATCAGTCCTCATACTATCCGGAGCCTCATCTTCCGCCAGGCGGACAAAGCAACAGTGAAACACAACAACAGCCAGTCGACGCTTCCCTATCGCGCAAACGCCGGTGGTCTGCACCGGAGAGCACTTGTGACGAAGACGAAAACGAATGCCAGCCACCTCCACCGGTGGTCCCAAGACTATCGACCTTAAACGCTTACAATTCCTAGACAGGTCGTTTCACAAAAAAACGGGACTAATTGATCAGCCCCTGGAGTCTATTCACCCCGTGGAATGCATGCAAAACTCACGATAAAATTCCCGACAAAGGGAACCGAGTGGCGAATGCCAATTCCCCCGGCGGCGGATAGCGAAATAGGCCTGCATAACTCTTTGAAACAAAGGGGGTCTCTTATGATGCCATGTGGAGCATGTAGCCATAAACAAACTAAAATTTATTGTAAGAGTTTTATATATATACACACATACCCACACACAAACTTTGAAACGCAACTAAGTCCACTGTACATACATTATATAGGAAAGAGTCATATCTTTGGATTTCTAGAATGAAAGACAAAACCGAAATCAGGAATCTTTAGGCTTTATCTGGCGAACTGTTTACAGTCTCCCTCTACGTAATAAATACTTGTTTTTCAACTTATCTTTTCCTATCTTTTGTTTATGCCCCATTTTTGGTTAAAAATCAGTCTTTAAAACGGCCCAATAGATAATTGCATTTAAAAACAAAGATACAAAATAATTTTGCAATTTTGTTTTCTTATTTAATAATTTTAAGTTTGTAGCGCTAAATTTGTTGTGCAAAAATAATAAATATAAACAAAAAAGAAATTGTATAATTTTATGTATAGAATGAGAGAAAATGTTAACGGAAAATTGTGATGAAATAATGAGTATTATGTATAATTCTGAATTTGTAAAATTAATTAAAAAAAAACGTTTGTGCAACACATGGTGGCCTACGCTTAAGAATCAATTGTGAATTAAACAAAAGAAAAAAAAATTGTAATTATACTACATGCATGCACTTGTAACCTTAGATCTTCCTTTCTGGTGATTTTGTTTTTAATTTTATTTTTAATTTTATTACTGTAATAAATATTATTAATTATGAGAGATATGTTTTATATTAGATGATAAAATGAAAATATACTAAAAAAATGAATTAAAAAATATCTTTTATTTAAGCATTTGTTAGTCCAGGATATGCCTGGACCTATGCTCCTTGCCTATGCATCGCTTTTTCGTATGACGTATAGGGTGTTGCCACCGCACATAAGAAAGGATATCGACGTGGGAAGATTATAAGTTCAAAGTGTTTCCACCGAAAATAAGAAGATTAACTTAACGTATGGCATCTCCCATTGAAATTTCTCGATAGCATTAAGACATTTTGTAATTAACCTTTATATAAATGGGAAAGAGCAAGGACGACATGAACATCTAGATTTGCATACGAATTGCGTGTAATGAAACATTTCAGAAAGCCGACTTGAGCTCATTTAAGTTTATTATGTTTAGACTTTAAGGCCCTGCATACAGTAGTAAAAAACGCTGTCTCGTCATGCACGGATAGAAATTTAACCTTATTTGCTGGTTTCATTAGACACAGTATTATTCGAACTTTTTTGGAATGCCGATGGCGAGGCGATTATTTTGTCACTCTGATAAAAAAGGCCATAGCCCTTAGGCCTTACAGCTACTATTAGAGCTCAGTTTATTCCTGAAACTTTGCTTCATCTAGTCGTTTTAGTGGTCTTCTGGATAGGCTCTTGTCATGATTTGCATCACGGTGCTTATTTGCTTACGGTGAACATAGGCTGCAGTAAGCATTTACTTGCATTCACTCGCCAATTGCCTCCGATTGCGATAGGCAGAGCGATTATTTTTTTGTGTAGTGCTATTAGCACTTCGCCGTTTCTATAGGCTGTTCAAAAACAGAAGAAACTAACCAAATATTGCCCTAAAGCCGCTTTGTCACAAGCAACGTAAAACAGGAACAGAAACAGAATCTCATACATTAGCAACTAGAACCTAATTTCGCTGAATGCTTTTTGCGTTGCTAATGTATGAAATTCTGTTACTGTTCCTGTTCCTTGTGATTACGTGGCTTAAGGGAAATTTTTTCTTTGAGCACATTTTGATGGCATGAAATTTATAGTGCTTGTCCCTACTCTATCGCTTTTGCATTCAAAAACATTTCTGCTTAATTTTTTATAATTGCATTACTCAGAGAGTTACTCGGAGGGTGTGTTTTCTTTCACATACATTTGAGAAGTGCAGCGCTCATGCCAATTTCCTTTCTTTGGGGTGGGTTAATGTGTATCTATGGCAGAAGCCCAACGTCGATGCCAGCTGTGTGGGAAGCCAGTCGTGTCTGGCCCTTCGAGCAAGACATTTTACGGAAGCAAACGCTCTTATATTGTGTCAAAGAGAAAAAAAATTCCCATAGTTTTACTTGAGTATGAACGGCCTTTACTTAAACTACCACTTCGCGCTACGGCTGTAGCCTTTTCAGTTGGCAATCCCGGCTTAGGGCGTTCTTATCCCGGATTGGGGCTTACATCCGAACAGCCAAACACGTTTACCTGATTTAAAGTTTTAAAGTTTGTCTGTTTTGTGAAGTAAAAGTGTGTTTGTGGAGTACAAAACGTTCTAAAGGGAATAAATGACATTTATCCAACTTGACACATGCGTTGTATGTTTGTGTGAGTGCTTCTGGTTTTGATTCTGGATTCAAAACCAGAAGCAAATTTCTCTTCTATCCAGAAGAGGATTTGTCAAACGAGTCTAAGAAAACTGTTTCAGGAGAGTCCAGAATGATCCCGAACGCTCCCGGATGACCAACCGAAAAGGCCATTAAATGCCTTGATAAGAATATAGGTTGGTATATTATACAAGCAAACAAAAATCGTAAATATATTTCTCGTGTTGAACTCACTCTTCAAAAATCTATTCAGGTTTTTGTTGTTATTGCACTTCCACCCATATGGCAGTTCTGACAAACGTCAAACGTATCTGTCACTTTCCCGAAAGCTGTCACTCGAAAAGCAAATGTGGATTTATAAACCGCGTAGAATAAATTTTGAGAAATTCCTTTTTTGTTTCCAATTTGCATCAATTAAAACAAGTTTACCAAAAAACTGTGCTGTGAACTGGTATTTATAATCGCTTCAAGTGATGAAATTATCTTGTAATGCAAAAAGATTGCGACGAGAATGTGCCACAAAAGCGTATCATGCCCAATTCCTCATCACATCAAAATGAAGACTATCCTTATCAAGGTCCTTCCAAAACTTCCAAATACATGACCAATTCGGATAACTCGAGAAAATCGAACGTGGATGGCTTAAAAACCGATGCGGTTGCAAACGGTCAATACAACTGGAAGATGCCCGACAACAGCGCTAAGACGTATGCAATGGACGAAAGGAATCTGAAAGTCCACTCCGCCTCCGATATGGACGTGACCGATGGACAGAAAACATTTCATTCCCGAACGTTCGAGCGTTACAATCACGATGATAACTACCGAGCAGCAGCTCCGACCAGTTCTTCTAGTAAGTTGCACTTGGTGGAAATCCCACCAAAAAGGACCAAAGGTAAATGTTTCCATTTTAGGCAATCGGAACAAGAAGCTCACACCGTTTATGATACTCATGAACGAAGACATGCGTATATCGAAAATTCTTCGGCGACTTTTAGACGAAAACTCGAACAGCAGCGCCCTAGATCTGTGTGCTAAGCTGGAAACAGCTGTGCGCAATCAAGCAAACACCCAGTACATCTGCCGCAGTTTTGAGACTCTGGCGGAGCAGATAATAATTGTGCTCAAACAAGCACCGGTGCCGTGTCTGCGCCACATGGCAACAATATTTGGTCTAATTGGCTATGTTAATCGATCGGACTTTCCAATCTACAAGAACTACATCGTGAAACACTACACCTCGAGCAGGAGCATTCAAAAGTATTTGATGCTATCGCTAAAGACTACTTTTAGGTAAGTCTTGTAACTTTTAAGTTTCACTAAAGTCTTAGTCTTAGGTTAAGCAAAACGTAGTAAAAATGAGACTTAAGGCAGAACCCATTGAGATACCTGGAAAGAAAGGCTAAAAATACGAATTTGCTGTGTCGTGAAATAAAAATCCTTTATCACTTCTGTAGATCTAATCGACAATCTAACCATTTCCATTCTTAATCGTTACCATTTTCGCGTTTCTTCCACAGTTGCGACGCAGTCAACAAAGATCTGTCAGTTTACAGCGAGCGCATTCTGATAACCCTAAAAGAGTTCCTAGAAACCGCAGATCTAGTCGACAACTTTATGGCAGTTAGCGAAACAATAGTCGAATTCTCGAAACACTATAAACGATCGTTCGAAAAACACTTTACCGACATTGTGGACATCATAGTTGGCTGGCATCTGGAAACTGAACAATCCCAATCACTGAAGCACTTCTGCTCGATGGTTTTGCAAAATCTCTCTGAGTACTTTGTGAAGAAGCTCGACTTTACTTTTGGATTACTGGGACAATTCCTCGAAGATATTCAGTCCGCATGCGAAGATATATCTTCGAGCGGCAAGTCACCTTTGCCAACGCCCGAGCTCAGTGTGGGTGCATTCGTGGGCGCCTTTAATTCAATAATGAAATCCTTGGCGAATCAGAAGGAATTTGTTGCCTTTACTGTGGGTAAGAATCTTCTAGCAAGTGCGGTGGTTGTTATCACCAAAGCTGCGAAGCAGAGTCTTAAAACGAGCTCCTGTGGAGAGACCGTCTACTCTGTGAATGAGTTTTTCACCTTGATTTTCACCAACTACAACAAAATGGAGGATGTCGTGCGGATCGACGACATCGAGGACATCCTGCAAATAGAGATCAATAACATGGATAAGTTCGATGTGACGCTGGTTGGAAGTCTGCTCTTTCTAGTGCTGACCATAATAAACCAGTTGAAGGCAAACACGCCGATGCAGCTTGTAAGTACGTTGCTAAAAACAGACGGAAATTTTTTGACCCGTACGAAACTGACCAAAAACGATAAAAATTTCAAACTCCTCGTAAAGATCTATCACGAGATTTTGATGATCAAAAATGTGCCATTGCTTCTGGAGGCTTATCGGCATATTCTTCTGGATATTGAGCACTCCATCGGCTCGATTCACAGGGAAAGTGAGAGCGAAATTCTGCCAGTTTACACACCAGCACAAGCGGAATGCGTGCTTACATTTTATTTTTCCGCACTATCCAATCTTGCCACCCAAACGTCGTCTATCATTGGCATGTACGCACTAAATCCATCGATTCTGGAGCTCCTTATTCACAATTGCCAATCGACCAACATGAAAATTTGGTCCAATAATCCAACTCTTCATACGGCACTGATAAGCCTGCTGTCGGTCCATTGCCAGAAGAATCACAATTACCGCATGTCGAGTCGATTGCTGGCAGACAACTTGTTTACCAAGCTGTCACTGGATGAGTCTAGCCCGACTTCGGAGAACTTCAGCCAAATACTAGTGTTCTTGTCGGAGATCCTTTCACAAGCTAGTCGACTCTCTGAGACGAATCTCAGAATCATCCTCGGCTGGGTGAAGAATCTGCTCGACGAGTGTAAAGAGAGCGGGCACCTTTTAAAGGATCACACAGCATTTCTAGAAATTTGCTGTTCCTTGTGTACAACATCTATTTTGCGACCACTGGACTGCGCCGAATGCATTGCCTCTCTGCAGACATACGAGTCACTGAATCGCACCACACTAATGCACATACGAAACGCCTGCATTTGCCACCTTCAGTCGAGCGAAGAAAGAGTCAGGGAGGTGTACTGCAGTGTTTTTGGCCGCTTGCCTCTCTGTGTTTCCCTTTTGAATGCTACTGAAGACCTGGGGATTTTCAAAATGAAACAGCTTAAGGCCAACGATCTTCAGCACTGGTATATCTCCACTTCCCTGACAGCCAGCCTCAGGGACAAGTATTTCTCGGATTTCATCGAAAAGGCCACCCTCAACAGCGAATGCAAATCAATTGATAACTTCTTTCAGGACATTTTTCCAAAGTGCTGGGTAGCTGAGCTTCGAGAGAAGTCAGCTGACTTTTATCGAACCACCCTGGGTAACTGGAATATGCTGACCTCTTGGATGCAATGGGAAGCGGCCAGGTACTGCGTAAAGAACAAACTGCGAACGAAACTCGGCAA
The DNA here is from genome assembly GCA_947623515.1 of Neoascia interrupta. Classification (NCBI taxonomy): domain Eukaryota; kingdom Metazoa; phylum Arthropoda; class Insecta; order Diptera; family Syrphidae; genus Neoascia; species Neoascia interrupta. The sequence goes on from OX392463.1 coordinate 1,321,840, forward strand.
ACCGCAGGACACCTTCCTAAAGATTGAGTCGATTATTATGAAGTACGCGCGTGTCCTGGCCTTGAAAGACACAGACAAGGTGCAAAGTGCCGCAGAGCTGATTGCGAATGCGAAGCACGCTAGAATTTTGCTCGGTTTCCTCGAATGCCTGGAAAAATGCATTTATAACGCAGCCGAAGGCACGGCATTTGCCCTAACAGCTCCCGAAAAGCCGGCGAAGACCTTCTTCCGCGTGAACACACCCACCTGCAAGGAGTGGTTCAATCGAATTCGAACAGCGGTCAACCTGATTGCTATCCACTGCATGGAGCCACAGATGGTGATTCGATACTCGGAGACAATGCTGCGAAGTCTTATCGCTTCAGGCAAGACAAACGACATGATCTTTGACCATACGGTGATGTCGCTGGTGTGGGCCCTCTTTAAGTGCAGGGAACCAGACTCCTTGCAGGGTTTGTACGTGTGGATAAAACTGAAGACGGGCAAACGTTACCAATGGATTAAGCACGCAGCTGAACACGCGTCGGGCCGGCGACAAATCGCTGCCGATGGCTACGCAAACGTGATCGCCAGCGACGATAAGCTCGACACACATGTGCGAGAGTTCCTCAGAGATCAGCTGTGCGAGTGCTTGTATTTCACCAATCAATATGGAAAGCTAAAGTCACACCTTACTGAACATTTGTCCGATAAAAGAGAAACCTTGCCCGTGTTTGGCATGAGTCCCAGCCAACTGGAGTTGATGGAAAATTTGTATCACGATTATAACGCCGACATCACGGTCCTTGAACTCTCCAAGTGGGAGGACGTGGAAAAGAATGACCTTTCGACTAACTTCTCATGCTATAAGAAACTCAACTCGTTGCGAAGCACCCTCACTGCGTTTACTTTGAGTGGCGATGGCAGCGAACCGTCCGTGTCCTGTCAGCTGATTAAGGCTGGCCTGCAAGAATGCCTTCGAAAGCGCGACAGCGAACATTTCCACGACTTTACGATCCTCAATCATGTGGCTTACAAGTTGCTGGACAAAAACGACTGCTGCGAGACCTTTGAAGCGTATTGCGCAACCGATGAGTCATCGACTCTAACCAAATGTGTGAACTGGGCTCAGTTCTTCGCCAGGCGACAGGGCGAGGATGTCAAGCACAGCATGTTCTTGAACGTGGCATCGGTGGCGCGAAAAGACGGCAACTACAGACTGTGCCGTTCCGAACTGGAACGCTTCTTTCAAGCCAAGGGGCTGGGAAAGAATGTTGATGAGTTGTTTACCAGTGTATTGGCCAACCAGATCCGACTCGACATAGCTGATACGGAGATCCTGCATGGCTTCGGTGAGATGTCGAAGTGCATGTACACAAACGGAGAGCGCCAGAGTGATGCCATAGCCTTGGCTTCAGCATGCTGTCTACAAGTTATTGAGCAGGTATCCACCCAGAAGGCGACTCAGTATCCTGAGACCGTGTCTCGGATGTTGCTCACTCTCAGCGAATGGCTTCCGCAACACTTCACGGACGGCTTTCTCTTGGACGAGAACAGTGGGCTGAAGAAGCACCTGCATCGCTTGCTTGTCAGTATTCCAGATATATCAGGTAAGCAGTAAATTGTATTTCCTAGAACCATGTGTAACTCTCAACTTGTTCCAGGTCACCCCGACGAAGACTTCAATGAAATGATCCCGCCGATCGACATGGCAGTGGGAAAACTCATACAAGCCAGCGTGCTGCAGTGTGAACGCTCAGGTAAATCATGGTCGGCCTTTGGCAACTGGTGCTACCGTTGGGGCAAAAAGCTGGTAGAGGCGAAAACAGAAGACAACTCCGACAAGGCCGGCTTATCTGCACGAGACATAGAACTGATCAAGGATTACATCGCCAACATAACCGACGACGATGTAGCAGCGATCGTCTTGGTGCTCGACAAACACCAAGTCTCGGCGACAGAAGACGAGGACATCGAAGCCAACGAGATAAGTTCGACTGAATTGATTGAAAATCAGCTGCGAAAAATTCCGATTTTGAAAGAAAAGGCTTCCAGCGTTATAATGTCAATCATTCAGATTTGGAGGCAGGCCCATAAGAGCGTTTACGTTTACTACGAAATGGCAGCGGAAGCTTACTTCAAATATCTTACGCTCTCCTCGAATCACGACGCGAAATCCGGTGACTGCTCTTTGGTCACCGCTACACTCCGCATATTGCGCTTGGTGGTGAAGCACGCACTCGGCCTCCAAGAAGTTCTCGAAGATGGTTTGAGTTTTACTCCAACACGACCATGGAAAGTGATTGTTCCTCAACTGTTCAGTCGGCTCAACCACCATGAGCCTTACGTACGCAAACGAGTCTCGGAACTGTTGTGTCGCGTTGCAGAGGACAGCCCGCATTTGATTATTTTCCCTGCCGTCGTGGGTGCGTTCCAGGAACATAAGAAAGACGAGAACTCCCCCTCTGATGAGGTGAATCCGCTAACGTACTGCTTCAACTCCCTGCTGACCACTCTGTCGAATCAGGCACCTGAAACGGTACAGCAAGTTCAACTTCTCGTTCGCGAGCTGAAGCGAGTTACCCTGCTGTGGGACGAATTCTGGATACACTCGCTGTCGCAGTTGTATAACGAATATTCACACCTTTTTAACGCGCTCGAGCTGGAAGCCAAAAAGAATTCGGCCACGCAAAACTACGCGAGCTTGAACGCAAAGCATACAATCCTTATGACGCACATCGCTGACGATTTGAAGAAGCTCTTAGCCGTCACCTCAAAACCCGCTGAGACAAACTACGAGAAAACTTTCCAGGAGAAGTATTCGAGCATCATCGAGAACACCATAGAGGAGCTCAACAAGCCACTGAACCTATCGAAAATCAATGAGTCGTGGCAGAAGCTGAAACAGCTGTACACCATATTCCAGCAGCGCCTACAAAAGAGCTCACAGTCTTCGCTAAAGATGATCGACATTAGTCCGGTGCTGGCGAACATGCGTAACACGGCAATATCCATGCCAGGCGTTGAAACCACAGACGACGAACCGATATTCATCAAAGCAGTCGACAACACGGTGCACATTCTGCCGACCAAGACCAAGCCGAAGAAATTGGCGTTCTTCGGCAGCAATGGGAAGAAGTACACCTATCTGTTTAAGGGTCTCGAAGATCTGCATTTGGACGAGCGTATCATGCAGTTCCTCTCGATTTCCAACTCAATGATGGCGCGAACAAACACAAACGTATATCAGGCTCATCACTACTCGGTGATTCCGCTCGGCCCACAGTCGGGTCTCATCAGTTGGGTGGACGGGGTGACGCCACTTTTTGGTATATACAAGAAATGGCAGCAGCGCGAAGCGGCCAACAAGGACCGACAAGGAACGGCGGTAACAAGGCCCTCGGAAATGTTCTACAGCAAGTTAAGTCCACTGCTGGCGGAGAAGAACATCAAAGTAACCGATAGTCGCAAGACATGGCCACTAGCTACGCTGCGCCAAGTCTTGGATGAACTATCAAAGGAGACTCCACGCGATTTACTTGCCAAAGAATTGTGGTGTCACAGTGATAACTGTGCTACGTGGCGCTCTTCGATTCGCAAGTACTCGCTGTCGGTGGCTGTGATGTCTGTGATTGGTTATGTGATCGGGCTGGGCGACAGACATCTGGACAATGTGCTGGTGAAGCTGACGTCCGGAGAGATTGTTCACATTGACTACAACGTTTGCTTTGAGAAGGGAAAGACCTTGCGTGTGCCGGAGAAGGTTCCGTTCCGAATGACTCCGAACTTGGAGGAGGCGCTTGGTGTGACAGGAATTGAGGTGAGTTTTCTCTTATATAATATATTTTTCTTACTTACCATTTGGCCTAATCGAAGGGATTTATTCAAATCGTGGGTAATGGTGGTTTCAGAGAGTTCTAAACTGAGTTTTGTCTGAGTTACAAACAACAAAAACTCTTCACACACATTTATTTATTTAATCTTTTGTATAGCATAAATATTTTACCATCTACATTTCATAGTGTTTATTATGTGATGATTGTAGTCCCCACATTTCCAAGGGACGAGTGTTGCCTTCACGGGGCCACTCAGCTTGTTTCTGTTGCCCAAGAGGAACTTACATATTTCACACGGCGAACAAATCACCCTCGGTGGAATGCAATTGTCCCTGGTAGTCTTGATTACAACTGGTAATCGATTTCGATTGGTTTCCATACTGTAGAACAGCTGCACCGCATTGAGTTCACTTACAACTTGTGCACTTGCATCTGGTTGAATGGTAATGCTGGCAAGTGGTTCACTGCAATTCAGAATGTTTACAACAGGTTCTTCGGTTGGTCCCGTGGCTGCGATAGACACTGGATTAATTGTTGCGATCGGTTCGTCGCAATGCATGTCTGTCGTACCCTGATGCGGAACTGGCCGGGGGCAATGCTCGCGCACGCTGTACTCACTGTTATTGACGCAATTTGGACTCTTGCAACGCAGCAGCAAAGCAAAAGACCGGCGAAAATTTGTGTTCTTCCAAGCGTATATGATGGGATTAAGGCCAGAATTCGCCATAGCTAATGCCAGGACAGATTTGTAGAGAGCTGGTGACGTGTCATAAGAAAAGAAAATTTGCCCACATGCCACAATGAAGTAGGGTAGCCAACACACTGTAAAGCCGCCCATGATAAGAAGAACAACCTGAAAGAAAAATAAGATTGGGAAAACTGAGTAAAAAATAAGTTTGCAATATAAGATAAGAAATCTAGTTAACTAGGAGATGTAGCGTGTGTTACCAAGGTCATAAGAAGACCCCAAGTGGTAGCATCACAAAAAATTGAAATTCTTAAAAGATTCACGCACTTTATCGCCACCCCTTAACAAAAACTCAAAGGAAATATAGCAAAAAAGAAGGTTCGGAAAAAACATTTTTTTTCCTAAAAACGCCCCCTAAAACTGGGCTCAAATTTTTATATGTAACAAACTAAGCAAATAGTAATTTCTATAATACTTGTCATATAATTTTTTTTATACCCCATCCCATAGGTTAGGAGGTATATTAAGTTTTTCACATAGTTTGTAACACGGTGACATAATAATGGTAGACCCCCAATACCTTAAGTTTCAAGTTTATTAAAGAACATATGGTATGTACATTAGACATGGGTCTCTTTTAGTGCAAAACTTAAGGGCATATATATGATCGAGACCGAATTCTAAATCGAATAAGCCATGTCCGTCTGTATGTCACATGCTTTTAGGCCTTAAGCTGAGCAGTCCACGTCATGCGAAGCAGTACAAGTGTAAAAATTTTTGAAATCCGCCTACAGACACGCCCACAATCGATCTAAATGTGGAACTACCTCCATAGATTTCAAAACTGTAAGACGTTGTAAAAGGCTGAAATTTGACATTTAGCATCTCCTAATGAATGTAAGACATAAAAAAGAAAAAAATTTTCGGTAAACATCCTCCGTGGATCATCTATTTTAACGGTAAATTTTCAAATGCAGTTTACTCAATATTTTCGCTTAATATTTTCTATAGAAAACGCTTAGTTCTACATTTTGTTCATACAAGACTTTGGGCCACGCCCACACTTGGAGGCAGAAAAACCTAAAATTTTCCAGAAAAACGTAATTTCGACTGGCCTTGAGCCTAATTTAAGAAAACATAAAAAAAATTGCAGGTTAGGTAAAGGAGATTCATTCCAGATTTCGTTCCTATAAAGTTTTTAGCCGCGCCCTCTTTTAGGGGTTGATTTGTCAAAAATATTGAATTTAACCCAAAAAATTTGCTTTTTTTAAGGTGTTTCCACCGCACTTAAATTCCCTCTAAATGGCGGTTTACCATACGAATATTAATCCCTTCACGACGAGATTAAAAATTATTCGCGTAATTAATCCCTTCCACGCAAGAATTCTTCAATCAAATTGAGCAGAACTCTACGTGTTCTGTGTGTTTTCTGACAAAACACATTTAATTATTTCTAAATCTGAGTTGCCCGAGAGATAAAAAAATCACGTTTTCATGGATATGCATATGCGCAGATGACGTGTTGTCATTGAAAAATGTCAAAAACGAATGCATACGCCGAGTTAATCTCCTCTATTTCGGTGTAAACACTTTGGGATTCTTCTTTCTTCTTCTTCGTAGGAATATTCCTACGTTAATCTCTATATTATGTGCGGTGGAAACACCATATTACGTACATTCATGCGTAACTTGGAAATATCTTATAATTGCTAGTTTGTAATTAGGGGCGGTTGGACCACGTCCTTTTTCGAAGTTTGCACTACTTATGAAATGTCAAAAAATAACAATGCCATCAGCATTTTACAATGTGGGATAGGATGGGGTATTCAACGGTGCGTTTTAAGGACTGTTACTTCTGCGTACATACTGTAGCACTTACTCACTGGTTTTATTGGGAGCGAACTTTCCGAGAAATCGGGGTTTTTGAAATATATCATGTTAAAAGCAGTCATGGCATGATCGATGTTGTGGGTGGTCCAATTTGTACCTTGTTAAAGGTTTCTGGCCAATATTGCTCAGTAACAAAATTTAAGTTCCTACGACTTTTCTCACTTGACCAAAAGGCATTTTGAAAGAAAATGTGAAATAGAGGTTGTCTCACATTGGAGCCAGTAGTGGGCGTGGCTGTTGACGGATTAAGCCAAATTTCACACTCTGCCTGTGCAACAGAAGAACCAAGCCGTGTCCCAAGTTTCAGCTCTCTAGCTTGAAGACCTAAAACCTTCACACATGTAGACGGACGGACATGGCTGAATCAATTCACCTGTCAGTCTCGATCATATCTCTAAAAGGTCTTAGGGGTCTACGATGATTATTTGACTGTGTTACAAACAATGCATTAAAATGAATATACCCTGCATCCAAACTCTATTCTTATGAATTACTATTTGAGCGGGTTTCATAAAGAAACCTTGGCTTCGGCTTCGCTCCGCTACGACACGTCGGCTTTGAATCGGCTTCGCAGTGACCTTTCGCTCATGGGAAGAGAGAGCGTGTACCAGTGCAGTTTGTAGTTACTACGTTTTATAAGTACTCTATGATGAATTACGCAAATTGGGCAATATTTTATAGAGCCGAGACAGACTCAGCACATTTGAGCATTGAACGTTCGCTTCGGAGCCTCCATTACATATCGTTACGTTTTCTCTTTACGCTCTCGATCTTTTGGCCAAACGAAATGTTGAAACCAAGATTCATTGTGTTAGGAAAAAGTTAAATCGTATGGCTGTACCCGTAATTATCAGACCGAGGCGGAGCCAAGGCTGCTTTGTGAACCTCTCTTTAAAATTTGGAAGCGATGGATGAATCTTTAATGGACTACCTACGCCAAAATCAAAGTGAACGGACGGAGGACCAGAAATATAATGGCAATATTTTGTTGGCCATCCAATAGCATCTGCTTTTCGCAGATGATTTGGCCATCCTTGCATCATCCAAAGAGGAACTTCAACGAGCACTGGATAGGTTTGCAGCCGTCTGTGGTGGTGCTGGGATGAAAGTAAACGTGAACAAATCGGAAGTGATTGGCCAAGCTTTAGCCGCTCATCAGGAAAGCTGAGCTTGGAGTGAAAGCAAAGATCTCAGTTTTTAATTCAGTGTTCGTTCCGACCCTCATCTATGGTCATGAAATTTGGGTAATGACCGAAAGAATTAAATCGCGGGTACAAGCTGCCGAAATAAGATTCCTGAGATGCGTTGCTGGTGTTACTCTAAGAGATAGAGTGAGAAACGTCAGTATTCGTGGGAATCTTAATGTTGAGCAACTACTTCTCCGAGTGGAGCGATCGATTCTTCGATGGTTTGGACACGTTGTTCGCATGCCCCCTGACAGACATCCTAAACAGGTCATGCTAGTCGAGATGCGAGCGCGTCGACCCCCTGGTAGGCCAAGAAACAGGTGGTGAGATCAGGTAAAGAACCTCTCTGAGTCCCGCCTGAGGGGATTGCGCCAGAGTCTCTTGAGTTGGTGGCGGAGGATCGAGAACGATGGAAAGACCATTTAGCCACCCTCGCTCCGCGACTCTTTTAAAGGATAAGGGGCATTAGAAAATGATGACGATGATACAATAGCATCATTTTCGTTACTCTTTGGAAAAAGTTGACTACGGTTACCGAATGGTACTGTGTTAGTTTGGAAGATAACTTCAATGTGAAATTAATAAAAAAAACCTTCCCATTTTAAGAACAAAAAAGTGTTATGATCATACAATAAAAGAAGCAGGACCAAAACAAGCTAAATTGCTTCACGAATTGCTGCTTTATTTATTTTTTTTCTCCAGATTTTGATGTGTTTGAATATTTCCCGTTTTCTAATCCCTATATGAAGAAATTGCGCTGTGAAAACAAAAACGTTGATACAAACAGCTATATTAACTTTTCCGGAATGCTTAGAAAGGTTGGAATACCGCTGGAAAATGTGTATCACGCTAAAATAAAAAGCATTAATTTAAAATTTTTAGCAAAAACACAAGCATATCTGTGTAAACTCATTGGCTTATTGAACAGCCTACGTATGAGGCTAATCGCACACATGACACTTTTAGCGAGGCAACGGTTTGATTGCCTTTTTAAGTCCCATGGGTGCATTCCCATAGCGTGAACATGAGCAAGCTACATTAAACCAATTTTGGGCAACTTGTCTGTGTTTTGTCACAGATTTTTTAGTTGCTCGCTGTCAGAAATGAGTTTTTAACCCTTTGATTTCTTCGAAAGCACCGACATTTTACAGATCAAAGGCTAAAATATTTCATCTGTATTTGTAGGTACAACTAGAAAAGTTGCTCATGTGAGCGGAATCGTGAGTAAACTATTGCTGCTGCATGAAATTGCAAGTTTGCAATTAGCCTGAATCTGTTGAACTGCAAATTAAACCCTTATTTGATTCTTGTATTCACCATCCGAAGAAAATTTAGCACACAGTGTACAGTACATAGTTGCAAATGAGGCTTTTACTCTCCCTAAAGGCTGATTTGACATTGATAAAAGCAGAGAGTTGTGATAACTCATTCCTAGAGAAACAAATTATTATTTCCAGTGCGGAATTGTGAAAAAAAAAATGCGGCTGCAGCTCATGGCAAGGATACATGGTGTGTTTTATTTTTTGTTTTATATTTGTTCACTGATATTTTCGTTCACTTGTTCTATAATGTTGTTAAAACAAATCTTTACCAACGGCGTTATGTTAATAAATATTTCTAGTGATATTTCGTATGTTGTTCGCCAAAAAACAATTTAAATGACAGAACAGAGATTCTCTCGCGATACTTTGTTTTTTTTTTCTAAAACCACACCTTATACACATTTCAAATAAATCACTCACCTGCACTGATTTCCAATCTGATGGGGCATCTTTTTGCTGACAATGCGTCACCTTCCGCAGCTGTTTCACTTGCTTGCATGCCTCCTGCCAAATTCTCCAATAAACCAACAGCATACACGTCCAAATAATTATAAAACCTGGAGTAACGATTCCAGCCATATACCAGGCCGGAAGGACCTGGTCAAACTCGCACATACTAGCCGTCTGCCAGTGATTCCAAAACACTGGAATACATGCCACAAACGTCCCTACAATCCAGCCCAAGGCTATTGTAACCAACACAACCCGCCGCGTCATGAAGCGTCTATAGTGCAGTGGATACACAATGGCAATATACCGATCCACAGCAATTGAAATAAGATTCCAAATCGAGATGCAGCACGCGAAGATCATGACATAGAACCTCAGCAAACAGAAGGTGTACGACTTGCCAAGATTCGATTGCAAGTAAAACGCCATGTGGTAAGGCATTACCAGTCCGACAATCACATCCGACACGGCCAGCGACAGAATAAAAAGATTCGAAACGACCGACCGCAACCGACGACATATTCGAACCGCACAAATGGTCAGCACGTTGCCACCGATTATAAATCCCATCAAAAGGACATTCACTATCATCCACAAGATCATATTTCCGGACAGTTCGAGCGCTACTGCATCCGTATACCGAGTGGGGTCATTGTCTCCCTTGGCTTCCCCACAAGATTGTCCGTCACAACTGGTATCCATGATAGTCGTGAACAATCTAAAATGCATTTTATTCCACGGAGTGTATCACCTAGAATCAGTCGAGCACCGCTGAAGTTGAAAGAGCTTAAAAAACAACACGCTGAGTCGCGCCGACAAAGAAAACAGCTCCACTCTCAGACGACTGCAAATGGATTTTGACGATCCATCTTTGCTTGCACCTGTGCGAATTTGAGTGAGTCGGTAGGGCGATAAGAGGGTGGCAAAAACGGAAAAGTCTTATCGACAATGAGTGGTTATTTGTTTCGGATTGTCAGTCCGCCCTTGCCAGGACTAACTATGGGGGGTGACTAGTTACGCGCGACGACGTTCTTATCGCAATAAACGTTTGGTATTATGTATTTATTGATTTACTCGATCAAAACAAATGTTTCGTTTTGTTATTTTTGGGACACATCAGCTAAACTCACATTCATGGATATTCCTGCGTGGGAGCAATATTGACCCACGATAAGATTTATAACACCGTTCCAGTACGCCACGACCGGGCTGGCTGCTACATGCGGTTACAATTTTATGAGTGCATCGAATCGCACAGCACAGGCTATTGGCAATATCTCAGCCTTTTTATTAGAGTATCTATTATTATTTTATTATTTATGTGTGGCTGTACGTACGCATCGATATTTTGATGTTTAGTTTCTTGTTGATTTACCGTAACGCTGAGAGGACGGGCAGGCTATTCGCTGGAAATGAGCCGAGGCATTGTTTGCGAAGCCTTATTGCTGTGTAAGCTGTGATTTTGCAAACAGATAAATGTGTCATTACAAATTGCATTATAAAGCAGTATAACGGTTACTATCGGTTATCTTTGTAGTTTATTTTTGAACTATGCTGATAGATTTAAGGACGACAGGGACAAAATTCTAACTTTTATGTATATGCCTTTAGCGTTCAAAGTTCTTAAGAGCGGGTAAAGTGGCGATCGGAATTGCCCACCTCTCTACTGGTCTCCACCTGGTTCAAAGTAGCCTTCCTTCCCCTGCAATCCTGGGCACGCTGCTTCCAATTGTCCGGACCAAGCGATCTGGCATAGAGTTCGCGCTTGTATCGTCTCTCTCTCATAAATTCGTCTCTCGAGAGAGCCGAGCATGATTTCTCCTTCTCTGTTTCGTCCAGCACTCGGCACCAGTGTGGGTTTCTGAGTTCTTGGGAACTTATAAAGCTATTTCTAAGTCAAATTTACTTATTTCACGAATCGAGAAAATATTGTGTGCTCTAGAGTTTTTTATTCAAAAATTTAACTTTTGGGACTGTGTTTCTTTGTGTTGTTTATTCTAGATTTTTGTCTTTCTATCAAACGGGTGATCCCAAACACTGCTAACCTAACCAAAAGCTCAGCCGATGACATTCGAGCTGCTTAAATTATCAATACAGGTAGGCCTTCGAGACCTGACGCCTTAATTTTTTTCATCATTTAGAAGTATGCCCTGATTTGGGGTCATCAATCGAAAAGACCATGGGACGCCTACGAGCTTTCGCCAAAGTGGTAAAAAGTAAAGAGATTTGGGTCGAATGAAGAGCTTACCGGGGTTTGATAAATCGTAATATCCGAAGGCCATACAAAAATTTAAGATGCTTACGTTGAGTGAAGTGTATCGAGCTTAAACGAGACTGTTCTAAATCAAATTGTTTTTATGCCGAAAAGACTGTTCCTTTTTTCATTTATCATTGACTTAGTGTAAGAGCAAAACATCTGACAACAAAATGGCTGCAACAAACGCCTCTTGGTGGTCGTAGTTGCTCTAAAATTTCTTGAAATGGGCCTTGTGCCAAATTTACGTATGAAAAAAAATGAGTTTAAAGCTAAGCCGCACATAAGAACTAAAGGAATTCGCTTGGAGTCAAGAAAATTTAACTAGAAAGGCTGGATCACTCGTGCTCGTTCTCGTATGAATATTAAGAATAACAATTCTGTAATAACGACTTCGCGTCGTTTAAAGTTTAGGGCGAACCTACTTCCAATTTTTCGTCAACCGTTCTGGGCGTAGTGAAGAAATTTGAAGGTACGGGAAATAATGGCATGGGCAAAATAGCATTGTGTGTGTACCATCGTGGTGCGAAATTAGCCAATATCTTAGCGGTTGTGAGTTTAAAGTCTCGGAATTGTTCATTCGTGAAATTTGCTCAAGAGTCGCGCCTTCAAAAACAAACCTGTAACCTTGTACTTTGTTCACACTAAAACAAAAACACAGTTTTTGACAAATATTTTTCAACAAACTTGGTAAGTCATTCACACTTTATGATTGCCGACTAGGTTGTGTTTGTTTTGCTTTGCATTCGTTCATCGATTGTCTTTTACTATGTTTCCACCTACAATGATACGTGGATTCGCGGAAGGCAATTATAATAAATCCCAAAATGATTTCACCGGACAAATATAGGACAAATTTGACATGAACATTTTTTTCTGTCATTTTGGCTTTCGAAAGAGAGTGCCGATGTCATTCTGTCTTACGTGGACAGTTTCAGTTTCCTTTTTGAATTCTCAAACTGCTACAAAGGTGTTCGAAAAGGGCTGAAAGTGGTTTTGTGTAAGGGTGAACTAGTTTTATGAGGGGATTTATTTTTAATCGCTCGCCGAGAGGAACTAAATTTGTATGGTTAATCGCGTAATTTTTAGAATATTTAATGAAAATATGTATTAATCGCGGCTTAGCGCCGGTGGAAACATGCTTTATTTTAGCTCATTTATTTCTAAAATTGCTTTAAAAGGTGCGTAAAAAGAACATTTGCGTACGGATAGTGCATTTGCATAGATGAAATGCCAGTTTTTGGTTTTTTGTATAAATTTTTATGTGCACCGAACGCTTTGTTCTGGGGAACCCCTAAAAGTTAAAATTTTTACAAAGTACGTACAACGAATCAGATGAACTTAACAATAAGAAATCTGAACCTGACGCCATTTATTATAGGTTTTGACCTATCCAGCCTTTTAAAAGTTAACATAGGTTGCACATGCACCAGATTAACAAAACAATCTTTATTTACTTTAGGGTGCCTTCCGTTTGGGCTGTGAGCATGTCCTTAAAACTCTGCGAAAAGAAAGGGAGACATTGCTAACACTCCTCGAAGCATTTGTCTATGATCCATTAGTTGACTGGGCAGTGGGTGACGATGGCACCACTACCAGCACCCGTTCAACATCGGCATTGGTTGCTTCTGCCAAAATTGCAGCCCTGAAAGCCGCATCGGCCGGAACAAATCCCGATGACTTGAAAAAGAAGAAGAAATCTGATGAAAACAAGAAATCCGAAATGGAAGTGACAAAAAATACGATTCTTGCTCGATTTACTGAAATCAAGCCCTATTGGAAGCAGTATAGGTGAGTAATTATTGACATTTTCGTCACCCCCGCTTTGAGCTCTCCTCTTTATTTGTTTTAGGGACGAAGTAATTGCCAAACTGCAGCAAGTTTTGAATTCTCTTCGAGAACTTGAAGAAAACCGCCAAAGTATACACCAGGCTGAAATGGAGCGCGATGGTCTTACCAAGCAACTTGCCATGATTCGTGAGCTAGAGACCTTAGGAAGCGCGATGGGTAGCCATGCATTGAATACGATTTCGCAGCGTTACAGCGCCTACAAGAAGGCAGCCGATGACTTCGCCAGTGTACGAGCCACCATCACTGCCTATGAAAATGACTTGCAGGCCAACACCACTCTGTACTTCCAAACACTACTCGGTGGCAGTGGCATCAACGAGCTTAACTCACTTCGCCAAGCTATACAGGCCTCCCAGCAAAGAAACGAATTCGACGTGGTTAGGGATCTGCTAGAGAATAGCGCCCAGAGCGCTCTGTATGGCAAGTCAGACTTTGCCCGCAAGGAAATGGACAACACACTGCAACAACAGGGAAAAGCAGCGTTCATCTGCGCCGACGCAATCAGTCAGTACGTGCAGGTGATGCTTTTCTATCCGCGTTCAAAGTGCAGAAATACTCGTTTGGTCAGATACGAGGCGTGGTACCGCGAGCTCATTGAGGGCCAAAAGGAGCCAAATCACATAAAAGACGAACTGCAGGCACTGACAAGCAATGAAGTTGTTCTGCGTAAATCTCCGGTTTTCGTTGATCAAGTTGTCGGCTACGCTTCAAAACTAGAACAGATCTGGATCGAAGCCAATTTCACCCTAAGGACCTTTAATGTTCCCAATGAGAAGAACATTGTTGCGGTAAGTAGAAGCATGCAGTGTATTGTTCCAGGAGAAAACCCCCTTCTCTTTCAGATTCAACAGGAATCACTTTCTGAGAACAGACAACACTTTCGCAATACCGGCATTGAGGCCCTGCACGCATTGCAGTTAGCTACACTGAAGCATGTTGCCCAAACCAATGGGGAAATGTTCTTGTTTGAGACATCAACTGTTGAAGTTCTTGATTATCAGATAACCTACGTGCAGTACTTACAGAACATCTCGCAACACATCTTTGAGGTGTCTCTAAATGTCATGAAAGTCCTTAAATCCCTTGAAGCAATGCTAATAGCTTTAAGAAATCTACAATTTGCTGTGAGCTGCAAGATTCCGGCTCTAGTTGTTAAACTTTTCATGATAAACGACGATGAAGATCTTCAGACGACTCTGGAAAAGGCTACGACAGTCAAATTGAACCAAGAGGTCAACTTCAAGAACGCAGTGAATGGCTGCAAGAGTTCCAGTCTTCACTTTGTCTTAAGCGAAGTTGATAGGTACTTTGCCGAGTGCCAGGGTTCGTTGATCCAAGCTTTGCAGAATATGAGAACTGCTACAAACTGGGAGGCATTTTCTTCCAATTCGGCAAACGCAAAGTTTGAAGGAGTTTTGCGAGGGCTATTGAATCCAGAACAAGACTCCTTCGAGCAGAACAAGATACTTGCGATATCACAGATGTTTGCGGTCGCTAAGCAGCAAGTGGATTCTCTCGGCGGTAATTATGTGGAGGCTCCATACAATGTAAGATCGATCGGCCAACCCATCAGGGCCTTCATAAGCAGCCTACAAGAAAAAACCATCAATGGGCTTCCATCCTTAGCCGGAGCTCTAGTGATCGATGAGTTCAACTCTATCTACCAATCAAACGTGTCAGATCACCTCTTCCACGCCGCCAAAGATCTAGCTGAAGCCGCGTTTTTGACACATCAACGAGCTTGCGGTTTGGTGCTCTTGGAATCGCAGCTGGATCTTCAAATCGAACTCGTGGAGCATCTTACTCTGATAGCGTCGGCGCATTTTTGGGCCAACGAGAGCCACTTGGTGGCACATGCTCCACCATACGGGCACATAATCTCGAGGGAAAAGCTGCTGGCGACCATGCAGAACAGCAGTCAGAGCTTGTCCGTGTGGAAGATAACGATGGAAAAGATTCAGACTGAAATCGATGAGAACACAAGCGCCATTGTTCAGCGTTTGAAATGGGCTGCAGGTGCCAATCCCAACATGGTCAGTATAAAGGACCAGTTCGACGAAATGTCTAGTGCTCAGGTGAGGAAGTACAGAGCGCACACCAGCCTTGCCAGCAAGCTTATGGAGTTCTCGGCGGGAATAGTGCAATTTGAGCTTCTACAAGCAAACGCGCAGAACCAGTCCAAGATGGATAGTATATTTTTGGCAGCTATTTCCCAGTGGGAAGAGACGTCTGCGACCGAGCGTCGACTGGCTGCGATAATTACGCCAACCGAGCAGGCCATTGTAGAGCTTCTTGACCCTGAGGGCGTGGTCGATCAGTGCTGGATCAACAACATATCGGGCCTCCTTGACGATATGACATTCGAAGTCCACCGACAAATCGCCGACTTGGAGAAGGATGCACAAAACATCCAAGAGCAGGTGTTTGGATGCTCCAGCGACCTGCAGTCTCTGATGGACACCCAGTTGAGAGTGGACATTCGCCATCTGCTGAAGCTTTTCTCGAAAGTGGACAACGGCGGGAGTGAAAACCAATGTGTGGCACGTGTGCGGGAATTCCAAAACATCTATCGCCAGTTCTTCGCCCAGCTGAATGACCTGAACATGAAGATTCTCTGCAGAGACTTTGCTGAAGCCAACGTCCGTCAGATGTTCGAGCAGGCAAACGATTTGATACGCGACGTCGAGCAAAATCACACCGATCTCATTGAGCTGGTAGAAGATTGTCACGCCGATTCAATGGACCGACGATACGTTGGTGGTTCCTCAGCCAATGATTCAAAAAAAGGTGAGCTACCTTTTGTTATATATGCTTTCCATAAAAGCTAATAATTTTCTTAATTCCAGGAAATCAGCGAGAGCAAAAGCGCAACGCATACGCGGTGTCAGTGTGGAAGAGGATCCGCATGAAATTGGAAGGCCGAGACCCCGATCCAAATCGTCGCTGCACAGTTTCCGAGCAAGTTGAATACATGATACGCGAGGCAACAAATCCCGACAACTTGGCCGTCCTCTACGAAGGCTGGACGCCTTGGGTCTGAACATGGTCTCCACGCATAAAGGATCACGCTTGGTCCTGGGGCTCATCTTCAATTCAAACACCAAACAACAACCAACAAAATTACAAAGAAACCAAACAAAGAAGCAATTAGCCAACACCATAAACCACAAACATTCTGATTCAAAATTACCTCCACACAAGTGCGGAACATTGCCGCCGCCGCCCGTTTAGACTCTCGACCCTTAACGCAAGCAAACCGCCATTCAAATAAAATATCGTAGCGAACGGTGGGGACTGCATGCCAATATACATGTTTTGTGCTACCTGTTCCGATAGTGCTTGAGATGTGATGTAATATCCAAAATGGAATTCTGCGCGTGCAGATGTTGAAGATAAATCGTCTGCATCTGGGCTTGAATTCTATTAATCAAAGAGAGAGAGAGAGAGAGTGGACTCCTGCGCGCCACTGCAGGCGTCTTCCGGACAGTGCAAGGGTGGACGGAAATATTTTGAAACTATTTTTTTTTTACATTTATTTTATTATTTTTAATTAATTATGTAGTAGCTGTATGTTTTGTTTCTTTTTTTTTAGATTTTCAATTCAAAATAAAGGGAAAAGTATTTTTCTGATGGAGAACTAAGAACCTTTTTTAATGAGAGATTGAATCTGATTTACATAAAATATAGTCTGGGTTTCACATTCACTTTCTTTTAGGTCTACTCGAAGTTTAATTTAAATTATTTTAGGGTTTATTAAGAAAGCTTTTAAAAGTTGTTACCACAGTCATAATTGGAATTTCGTTGTCTATAAAAGAGAAACTACTTGATGAGTCCTTATGGAAAAATGAGGCCACCAAAAGTGAATGACTAAAACTATTATTTGTAACCGTGGAAAACAAGCAAATTATTTTGGAAAATTTAACACTTTTTTGTCAGTTCATTAACCTTAATCAGTTAGATCCTTATTTCCAGCTGATACTCCAAAGGGCCTAGCTTAAAAAAGTGTTTTTCCAAATTGTTCAAGATATTTTTTTTCTTCTTTTTTGTCGGGTATACCCTCTATTAGGAGTTAGTACGAAGTCCCGAACACAAGAAGAGTGGAGCCAGTAAGTTTGCTGTTTTAACCTAATAAGGCCCTTGGCTATCAAAATCAATGGTAGGGATATACCAAGGCAACGCGAGCAGGTAACAGTAAAATGTAAATTTAGTCCTTTATTTCATCGATGACTAATGTGTTGATGAGGGGTCTAATGAAACAACCTTGCTGTCGAATTGAAGGAGCGTCCCATACCGTCAACAATCCAGAAATATTTCTTACGCTTCCAAAAAACACATGCTCTAGCGGCACACATAAAGTAAAGAGATGGTAAATTCTAACTTGTATATAATAAAAAATTGATCCTACATTTGTGTCCACCGCGGACTGCAGCTCTAAGTAAAGTAGGTAAGCAAAAGTGGACATGGTGCTGAGGGCTGTTAAAACTTTGTTGAAAGGTTTTTACTCACAATTTTAGCATACTAAAATTTTAGCTCCTCCTTTCGTTTTATTTTTTACCTAAAAGGTCAGTTTTGAGAGTGGCTGTGGGTGGATTCTAATCAATTTATAACTGTTCTGTATAGTATAGAAGTATAAAAAAATCAGTTGGTCAAAAAATATTCGTGAAGAGATTTGCTGCTAGTTTTTTTCTTCTTGCTGATACAACAGTTAAGAAATGCTTATTCCCGATTGTATCACGCCAAAGTTTTTTCATTTAGGACGGGTTTTTCAGTGCGAAATCATCCTACTTTCCGAGTTAAACTGAGATTAACTCCAGAAATGAGTTTTTCGGTGAATTTAGATCTTTGGTTAATCTCGCCATAACTCACCAAATTTGGTGAGTTAATCTCGGATAAGCTCTGGCGAACAGTATGAACTTCTTTGAATATTTTTTTCTGTGTGAAATGGAAGTGACTTTGCGTGTTTCTTTGAAATATGACATCTGAGAATAACTCGAACTTCTTTTCCTGTGTTTTTCTATGTGAAGTGAGAGTTGAGATAGTCAATAATTTCGAGAGTCGAAGAGTTTGACAGTTTTGTTGACGCAGATAGCTCTGCCCAGATTCGTTTTGTTACGGGCTTAGCAGGTCTTGGTTTAGCTGGGCTTAACTCATGACTGAAAAACCGTTTTGTAAAATTTAAAAGTTATTTTTATTTTTTATTTATTTTATTATTAATTATAATAATTATAATATTTATAAATTTTATAAGCATTTTTCAGCATTTCCATTTTAGTAAATCAACTTGAATGATTTTATGCGTATCTATCTCGAATACGATACAATATTTTAGCCCCGCTAAATTTTTCCTTCGAACCTCGAAATTGTCTATGTCTGAGATTTTTTCCGAAACGGTATATACTGCCGAGATAGTAGGGGGCACACGTGTTTTTTTTGCTTTTTTCTGCATTTTTTTTTTATTTAAAATCCATAAAATGACCATACCTACAGAATCTTTTTTTGAATTCCGTTATTTTTTTTTCTCATGAACTTTGCAATAGCAACGGCTGCTTTTCCCCAATATTCGATTTTTAATTCGTTTTTTAAACCATTTTAGAAAACTTGAGGTTAGAAACGCAATTTTTGAAAGATCTTAAAAATTTTAGAATTCTCTTTATAGGTTTCATAAACAACCAAATTTCATTATAGTAATCGGTAATACCGATAAGATACCAGAATATTTAAAAAAATAATATTTGATATGTTTTGAAGTTTTCTAGATAAATCTCAGAATCTGTTAGGTATTTAAAGTTTTCTATAATTTTCCCGAAAATTACAAATAATTCTTGATGTGTGGGATTTATTTTAAACATTTTTTGAAATTAGCCTTTGATTTAGCTTTAGTTGTTGTTAAAAGTGTTATGACCTTAAACACGTTTAAAACGGGCACATATTTTTGTTTTCTCATTTCCCAAAACCTTTTCTGTATTTTGTAAAAACTCGATTTTATTATCAAAATTCAATATTTGTTCAGTGTATGTTTTGATTTTCTATTTCGCTTTGTAAAACTATTCAAGATAAGTGCCAAAACACTTTTTGTCTTTTTTACTACTAAATTTCAAACTCTAATTAAACCATTATGTGCGTATAAAAAAATTTGCCCTTGTATGTGTTCTCATTTTTTTATGGACTTTGGAAGTGTGCTAAATTTCATCTTTCTGCGACTCACCGTTCAGAAGTTACAGGTGTGGACGGACGAACGGACAACGAAGTGATACCATGAGACGTCCTTTTTCCATTTTTGGATTGGCCCGCTAAAAACACTATGGCTGCCAAATCGCATGTACGAAACTTGTAATTATATGACTTGGGTTATTTTATTTTTTTAATGCAAAAATAAATATAACTACCAGCCATAGCAACAATAACGTTAACAATTAAAAAATCAAAATTGCATTCTCTATTGCAATTTAATTCATAGTTTCATAGACATTAGACAAACCTTAACGACCGGTGTAAATAAATGTTGTGCCTGTCCAACCGAAAATAGATTTTGACAAAATCCACTGAGCACGTACGTAGAAAATTGGCGATAAAACGACTCTAAAATCGAGGCTTCAAGTACCTAGACCTGCATCAAACAACATTTTACACATTCTCAACAATGAATAAAGATAACTTAACCCTAATAAAAATCAGACCGACCGCTAAACATGACTTTATTATTAACGGGACGTTTTTATGGGGACGTTTAAGTAGTTGAAATATGCAAGCCAAAACTGTTGCGCAAATATAATAATCCCCTGCCGACGACATAAACTATCTTAAGTCCATAGAACAAGAATAAGAAATTTTAGAAATGTTTTAGGCCTGCTGTTTGGCATTGAATTTAACAATGCCAACCCTTATAAAAAATTTCATTAATATGCACTGCAAACAACCCTTGCAACTGCCTCCCTCATTGTAACGTCACCTTGAAAAGATTTTTTTCGATTTTTTTTTTTCACGAGTTTTTTTTTATGAAAATCAAGGTCCTTGCCTGTTTTCCAGGAAAGTCTCTGATTACATTCTATTTCAGAATTAAAAAAAGAAAAAAAAAACCTGCTCCAGGTGAGGCTCGAACTCACAACCCCGGCATTGCTCATCGAATACTGTCTATAAGTACCGTGCGCTAACCAATTGCGCCACTGGAGCTATAGCACACTGGTGGCCAAATTGCAATATGAAACGAGGAAGCATCACCGTCCCCCTGTTGATATGTGCTATGGATGTACTTATTGATTTAGCACTCTGTGCCACTGTTCAACACAAAATTATGGCACCGATTATAGCATAAAACGGCTCTTTTGTGACACGATTTCCCGGCAGCATGAATGTTAGATTGCTTGTCATTTCAAAAACATGTCTTCATAGTCAAAAACGATTTAATTTACCAGTAAATTGTAGTAATTCATATCGAAATCGATGTATTTGTTTATAGATATGTATTAAATTTGCTCTGAATGAGCGGGTTGAATGCACCCAATCTGCGTCTGTCAGTGCCAGCTGTCAGTTTGTTTTGACGTGTTTCAAAGAGATTAGCGTAAATTGGCGAGGATTTGCACTTTGTCGTAGAACTTTTCTTGGATTTCCTCGGGAAAAAATACTGTAAAACAGTGAAACTTCGGAAAACAAAGTGTGAAATTTTTGGTTTTATTTGTTCAAAAGTGAAAACCGTCTGCTTGAGCAAAGAAAAGTGTGTTAAGTGCAAGTAACACCGCTCTGGAACTCTGTTATTGCCTAGGGCTATTTGCTGTTGTTTTGGGTCCATCTATCCACGCAGAACGTAATGCTTTTCCCTGGAAATGAGCTGGTTTGACACATCCGGACTGGCAAGTATGGCCAAAAACGCCCTCGAAAAGGCCCAAAAGACGATCGACAAGGCCCTAGACATACAAGACGAGCTCGATGAAGACCCAACGACGAAGACGGCAGGGCGCCTGAACGCACAACCGCCCAAGGAGAAAAGCAAAACTGCACCATCGACGCCCGTACAACCGGAGCAGCAGTCGTTAGGGCTGACCAAATCTACAGATTCGCAGGCAGCTTGGGGCTCTTTCACTGGGTCGTTTTTCGAGAACCCCAATGCAAAAGAGATGGTTACCACACCACCAAAAAGCGGTGGCCAACGGCATTCAGTCACAATATCGGACCCGATGCTGCTCAAGCGCGAGTCAGTGCACTCGAACTCGGATTCTGTGGATTTGCTATCACCGCCCACGTCGCCAAGTACTGTGCCAACTTCGCCATCAGAAATTATAAATGCCTCTGAATCTATCGAGTTGATAACGACGCCGACATGCAGCGAACAGTTTAGTCCAGACTCGAATCGGTCGCTGCCCGAGAGCATCGTCATCATCAACAACGATGACGAGCATGAAGAGGACGACGACTCGATGTCATACAGTACGGTAATGAGCGACAGTGCCGCAAGAGCAACCGACATGGTTGTAGTTCCTTTAGGTAAGTCCGTACAATAGTTCTTCGGAAATCCCAATTGTTGATTATCTCTGGTTGTTCCTACAGCTGAAACGAAATCATTAGCTGATCCCAAGCCAGCCCCACTGAAACCTATTCCGGACGATGCCCTCTTTGAATCACAGACTGTCAACTCCGACTCCACGCAAAGCTTCGAAGACGTTCAAATGACGGAGGCAGCTTCCGTCACCTCGGACGACAAGGACTTGGTAAAAATCAACTCTGGTCCGTCATCTTCGGGGCACAATTCCAACGACGAAATCGAAACAACAACTTCCTCGGACATTGAGATAATTTCCAACCCGAACGGCGACTCCAGCAGCACGAACAGTGCCATTCGGGCCAGTCCACTGAAGCAAGCAAAGGGCATTCCGCCTTCCAGCAAGAAAGGGCACTGCCGTGAGCCCTCGGAAGTGTCGACCATATCGGAGGATTCGCAGTCCGACACGGAAAAGCTCATGCATCGCATAAGCGAGCTCAGCGAAATTCTCGAAAGCAGGGAAATCCACCTGCTTGAACTCGGAAGGCAAAATGCAGCCCTGCAGGATAAAAATCAAGAGTTTCAAGCTCAGTTGGACTCGATGAAGCGTAAGACAGAGCATCTCGAGAGCGAGGAGTACACCCAGAGGTTGTCAAGTCTGGAAAAGAAATTCCAGATGAGCATTCGCGAGAGAGACGCTTTACGGGCACAGTTAAAAGCCGCAAAAGATGACCTCCAAACGAAAATCCCGAAGAATGACCTCACCAAGGTGGTGGCCGAAAGCCAGGAAATGATCGCCGAACTGCGTGGTGAGGGCGAGAAACTATCGAAAGAAGTCCTTCAGCAGTCTAATATCATCAAAAAACTTCGTGCCAAGGAGAAGGCCAATGAGGCAGTATTAAAGCGGAACAAAGAGCAAATTGGAGACCTTACCGAAGAGGTGGAGCGCCTAAAGAAAACCCTAAACGCAAAAGAAGAAGTTGAGCGGTCTCAAATAGAAGCTGTTCACAAGATGTCCTCCGAAAAGCGGAAACTCGAGGACGAGAACCACACATTCCGCAGCCAGATAGAGGATTTGAACTCGAAGCTAGCCACACTTCAGGCTAGTCTAGATGCAGCTAAGGTCGAGCTGCAGAATCGCAAACAAGTACACTCCGATTTGACGAAGAACACTCAAGAACTGTTGACCCTCCAGAAGGAAAAGGAAAGAGCTCAGGCGGAGAGCAATGAACTAGCTTCCCAATTGAACGAATTGCGCGAGAAGCTGCGTATTTCCGAACAGGGTATGACTCTGCGTGAACAGAAACTGAGGGAAGAGAACTCTTCGCTGATAAGACGATTGGAGGAGTCTGAAAGCAGGGCGGAGAACCTAACGCAGGAAGTAAGCCAAACCACAATACCATTGATGCGGCAACTGGAATCTCTGCAATCAACTCTTACCATGCGTACAAACAACTGGGACAAACAAGAGAAGGAGCTGCTTACAAAGCTTGGTAATAAACTTCATTACTATATGATTATTTTGAGATTGAATTCCTTTTTCTAGAACTATCAAAAGTCCGCCTTCAAAGTTTAGAAAATGTCGAAAGCTCTTTCAAGGAAAAGATTGACTTATTGCAGTCGAGAATAACCACCCTCGAGGAGAAGCTTTCGACATCACTCACGCAAGAGGAGCATTCAAAGATAGCTCTACATCAAGCTGGTCTTGATAGCAAGCTGATGGAAACGACCTTGAAGAGGTTTGTTAATATACCTGAATGTTGTGAATGGTTTCTTAAATTTTAAAACAATTCTAGACAAATTAAATCGTTGCAAGATACCCTGGATGATCTGAAAAAAGCCCACGAAGAGCTGAAACAAAAATACACAATCCTTGAGGAAAAGTATGAATCGGTCAAAGCGCAAAAGAAGGAGGAACGACGTATTGAAAAAGAAGAAAGTCAAGCAAGCTTCCGGAACAGAGAATTGTCACTGAGTGAGACGAGCAACTTTGATGATGCGCCCACAACCCTGCGTCCAGAAGCATCTTCACCCACACTAAGTCTGGTGGATGATGCATTAGGGTCCTTGGACTGGCAAGTTGTAAGTACACGTTCGTACCACTTAGAATTTTGTTTTGTTTTGATAAGCTGTCTTTCTTTGAGATAGCAGAATTTCGCTTCTTGTTTAGAGTAAAAAGTAGTGTTCCTAAGTATAAACGAAGTGACCCCTAAATGATCACTGTGAGAAATCGTGCTGAACAAAGAATCGAAGTCGTCTTCTCTTCGATAGTCATGAGGCACCGTTTCATTTTCCATAACGTTACCATATGATGAAGCCATTCTAGGACAAGGGTCATAAATAAACCAGTGCATAATCCGGGCCTTCATAATTCCCTCACCCTTACTGAAAGTTTCGTGAGCAACTTAAAGCCGATTCCAGTGACAAACCTTCTTGGATTATCACACTTCTATTCTGTAAATATTATTACAATTTTTTTAGATCTGGACAGATGTCCTTAAATCTAACAAAAAGATCGTTAAAACCACCTACATTAGATATTGTGACATTTGTAGGGTTTTCTGCATCTCCTTATAAAGTCTGTTAACAGTTTTACACTCATCCTTTTGATTAAGCGCGCGTTGCATTGATTTGGTAACACTTTTCATATTGTCCTTACTTTACTTCATGCGATACAGAGACTAAAGCTCTAACTGCGATGGGAACTTTAAGTTTAAAAATCTTTAAAAAAAAAAATTGTCTGTTCATTGATTCAACCATGTTTTTTTTTTTTAAGTCTCTGTTGACAACGCCGCCCGATAATTAAACCACTAGGCATTGACAGTTGGCGGAAATGAGAAATCAGCTGAACAGAAACTGATACCCTTTACACACCGCATCAAAATCCAAGATTTTACAAAAATCTTCATCAAAAACGTGATTTTCCTCCCTTTAAAATCCCCACACAACGAATTTAAACCGACTACAAGCACGAAGTTTTTCAATCTGAAAAATGAACGCGATTTTGATGAAGATTTTGAATGGTATCGCAAAACCTCGGATTTTGATGTGGTGTGTAAAGGGTGTAAGACTAACTGGTCACGAGCACTGTTTTATTGTCATTTTGGCTCCCAGAAGAGACTGACGGTGACATTTTCAAGGAGCGAAAAAAGCAATTTCGTTTTTAAATAAAAAACAAAACTTGTGAGGGATCTGTTTTACGCGGACAGGAGTTTCACTATCCTTTTTCAAGTCTCGATACTTTACAAAGGTGCAAGAAAAGCGTTAAAGGTGGCACGAAAGAGATTTGTAAAAAAAGGTCATTCGTAAATCTACATATAAATGAGATTTGTGTTTAATCTCTTGCCGAGAGGATCTAAAATTGTATGGTAAAACTTGAGATTTGTGAAATAATCATAATATGTCTCCACCGACCATTAAACTGCTATAAGCGGGAGACGATTAAACATAAATCCCGAATTGTCTCCACAGGACAAACAGAAGAATTTGGCGCGAGCACCCTTGTATTGTCTGTTTGTCGCTCAAAAAAGAGCGACAATGCGATTTCCCAGGAACGAGAAAACAATTTAGTTGTAAAAATAATAGAAATAGAAATTGTATTTGTGACAGATCTGTCATACGTCTGTAGTTTGATGACCTTCAGGGCGTTCTTCCCCCGGATTGGGGCTGTACATCCGCATAGCCCAGTACGTTTTCTTTGATTTCAAAGTTTGCCTGGCGTTGTGTTTGTGAAGCTCAAGTTATTCTACAGGGAACAAAATGACATTTATCCAACTTGACACATGCGTTATATGATTGAGTGAGTGCTTCTGGTTTCGATTCTGGATTCAAAACCAGCAAAACAGAAGGAACTGTCAAACGAGACCAAGAAAACAGTTTTAAGAGATTTCAGGAGTTTCCCGGACGCTCCCAGACGACCAACCGAAAAGGCCATCAGTTTCTTTTTTCGAGTTTCAAACTATTATAGAGGTGTGCAAAAAGTGACGCAAAAGAGGTTTTTTATGGCAATATACGCGTCTAATGGCAAACAAAAACCAAACCTTGTTCCCGTTCAGAAGTGTGAATGGCTAAACGCTTTTGTGTAAACTTTTTGTCAAAAACTTGGTTTATAAAATGTGAGTAGCTTTACGAGGAGATTTGCTTTTAATCACTTGCCGAGAGGATTTAAGCTTTTTATCGTTAAATATGAGAGATTTTTAGGAGACTAAATGAAGATTTTGTTAATATAGTCGATTAGTTTTCGGTGGACACATGGTAAAACTAGAGATTTGTGGAAGATTTATGCACCGAATCAGAGATTGACGTTGAAATTAATTCCTTACTCACAATTTTATTTATTATAATACTATATCTCCAGGGCAATTGAAAGAATGATTAGCGGGACATGATTAAAAATAAATCCCAAATAAATCCTGGTGGCTCCACCGGACAAATATAGGATTAATTTGACACGAACGCTCTGTACTCGTGTAGAGAGTGGCGATTTCATTTCCCAGGAGCGACAAACGATTTTTGTAAAAATCGCAATATAAAACGTACTTGTGACAGATCTGTCGCACAGGGCCAGTTTCAGTTTCCTTTTTTAGAATTCTCAAACTGGTACAAAGGTGCAGAAAATAGGTCTGTGAAAAGGGATTTATGAGAGGATTTATTTGTCGAGAGGATTTAAGTTTGATTCGCGTGATTTGTAGAGGATTTAATAAAGATTTTTATTAATCGCGGATTAGTGCCCGGTGGAGACACGGTATAAAAGTGTCTTAAACACAAAGCTTTTTTGAAAGATTGATATAAAACAATAGGCATTCGGGGTTAAAAACCGTTCGTTGAAAATATTGCTCCTTAAAATTTTTAAGACAAACAACAGAAACGTTAAGGATTTTTTACGGTTTTTTTTTTGTTTTTGTAAATCATTTAATTAATTTCTAGGACGACTTAGACTGCATATCAAGCTCCGGCCGGCAAGCTACATCTGTTTATGGCATGCATATAAGCTTGCCACCTCTCAGTCATAACGCCAGTACAATAGAGCACCTGCAATCGCTTGTTAAACAGCGCGATGGTGAGGTTAACCAACTGCAGTGGGAACTCTCACGGTTACATGTCGAGCGAGATGTCTTAAGCTCAGAAATATCAAATCTTACATTGGAGTTGGAAAACGTACGCGAGTGTAGATTGATCTTATACTCTTTTCCAGCTAACGGTTTCCTCATTACAGATTAAGGAAAAAGTCCAATCACACGAGGACTTGGAGAAAAATTTCTCTGAGCTACAGCAACAATACGACGCTCTATTGCAGATGTATGGCGAGAAAGTTGAGCAGGCTCAAGAACTCGAGCTCGACCTTCAGGATGTTAAGGACATGTACAAGGCACAGATCGATGAGTTACTTCGCCAGCGCAACAGCGGATTGGCGGCATAAGTGTAATGTGTGCGTGTGTGTTTGGTGAAACTAATCATTGTTGTATGTTTGTTGCTTCTGTAACGAGATCTGTAAAAAAAAAACGAAGCCATTTGCGCGCTACCGATTGCTGTACAGAGAGAGACAATTGGGTTGTGGTTTGGGTTTCACAAAGTGTTTTGCTTGTTTTATGTGCTTCTGTTAATTTTTAAAACAAATGGCCGTTTGTTGCATTCAAAGTATTCGATTAGGAACCGACTTCAAACCACTTTAACCTCGATATTACGGTGTACATCATCTCTCGGTATTTTGCAGTGCCCCAATGGTCAATGCATTAAAAGGCGAAAGTGCGTTATTTTACAGCTCTGCTTGTGTCATTTGTTAAAGTTTGTCTCTCAAGCGGTGATATAAATTATACATATGTTTTTATTTAGTTTATTTTTTATTAATTCTTATTCGGAACCCCCATTGGTAGTGGATTACACCCTCTGTATACACAAATCTGTTTCAGTTTCACGTATATATTGCAGTAAAGTTATCAATTACATTATATACAAAAAAATGAAGATGAAATATTTTGTAAAATTAAGCAAATAGAAATACACTATTAATTATTTAGACGGCGCGGTTTTTTTTCGGTCCAATAATAATTTAATTCGTTCTTATGAAAGTAAAAGGAAACAACATTGCATTACACTACGGAATGGATTAGACTATGCCCGTCGGTTTGGCAGTCGTTGGCTGTGCGCTTGGTTTGGTCATGATGTCGACGGCATTCTTAAAAAGTTGCGTTTTCACAAAGTCCGTGGCGGCCGAGTTGAGATCCTTGCTGGCACCAAAGTTACACTTGATGTAACCGTAGAGATTGGCTCCATTCAGCGCTAGTGCAATCATCACAAGTAGCAGCCATTTGAATTTCAATCCAAATAGTGCAACGATAAAGAAGAGCGACCAAAAGGCCGGACATAGAATCAGGCCCAACCAAAAGACCCGGGCTTCGTTGGGATTGATTTTGTTCTGTAATAGAAGGTAAGAGGATGTTAATTCGAGAATTTTGCTTAAATTATTTGTTAACCTTAGCGTCCTGCTATAGAGAACTCTCAAAAATATTAAAAAATGCTTCAGGGTTAATGATGGTCAACGGTTTTCTTTTACAAAATAAATGAATCGAAGTGATGATGGCAAGTTTTACTTGATTTTGTTTATATTACAAGCTGACTCAGAACAGTTTCAAACGCTGACAAGATTTAAGTGTCTTATGTTTTTTGCCACTTAGAACACGATCTGAACAGTTTGGACAGATGATTGGTAAGGAAAAGGCAATAGAAATAATCCCTCACCTAAACTTCATGTCTTGAGTCAGGCCACTTCATCGATAAGGTATTTGCGAACGGGCTGGCGAAAAACGGACTCACAACCAGCAATAAACAAATGTGTGTGCAAAAATGAACATTAAAGTGCCACCCACCATTGCCCAAATGAATCAAATAAAAAGATAAGGATAAAATAAAAACTGGACTACATACACTCATCGAACCCACCTTCCTTGATTCGAAGACCCAGTGCGACTTTCCATCGTCATCCACGTAGTTCCACCATCGTAGGCCCACCAACAAGCGCCCAGTTATATTTTTCACCGTCCAGAAGTCAGCCGACAACAGCAACGTAACGAAAACAAAACTCGTAATAAACGAATCACTAAACCAGCCGCAAAAGACGTAAACAACGATTGCCACGCCGCGAAAGAATAAGTGGAAAAACGTTACATACGGATGGCTGTAAGCAAAACAATCAAGATCAATGAAAACACTAGACTTAGAGACAAATAGCAATAGAACTTACGTGTACTTCTTGGCAGCAGTATCCTGCATTTCATCCTCTTCTCCAAATGGAATCGTGTCATCGTCCAGCAAGGGAATCTATTCAAATATCCTTGAGTTATTTAGACAATGCAAAGCTTTTCCGTAAATGTGCAACTTTTAAAAAATAACATTTTCAAAAACTACTATAAAAAAAACTCAATTATTTGTTTAGTGCCGTGCATGGGGAAGTGATTCAACTAGCTTCTAGCTTGTGAGCATTTTTGCCAAACATTGAGGATCAGCTTCTGGTTAGTCTTGTTATTTTTTTAAGCAGAATTTGGAAAACTAAAAAGCATGCGAAACATACATTCCTTACCGTGGCTGAGGACATCTTTTAATTGTTTTAGTAGTTTGGAAATACCTTATTAATAAATAAATACAAAAATTTACATCAGAAAAGATTCACAGAATTTGCGTTGACACGGCTGACATTTGGGTGACAGGACGTGTCAGCCAACACTTCTGTTAGCTGTTAGACCTGTTTGCTTTATGATTATTTATTTATTTAATTCACATAGTTATTTCTAAAATAAATTTAATATATTAGTGTCTGTTGTCATTTGGTTTATCCTAACCTGATGTGTCAGAATTACTAAGGTGAGGGGAAGCGCCAGTGTGGTGGCCACCGTTCAACCTCAGTTTTATTTTGAGAAATAAATTTTGGGTTAGGTTAGGATAAACCAAATGAAAACAGGCACTTACACATAAGGCATCTGTGCAAATAGGCCATTTAATGGCGTTGAAAAAGATTTTTTTGCGTATAAACAAAAACATTATTTTTCAGAATTTGTTTTCGTAATATTTTATGTAATAATATAATATTACGCAAAACATAATTCTTATAAAATCTTGAGATTATGCTAATTTCCACCAGATGCTTATCAGCGAATATTGTAAATCTTTAACAAATCTCCCTACTTCCCGAGATTAACCAAAAAATTTTCGGGCCATATCTCCGATCGAGATAGAAGCTTCGGTTAGGATGCATGCCATTTTGGCATATTTCACGTGAAAAGAAAAATATTTGCGGCATTTTTCTCCTTTCGAACGTCAAATATACCAAAATAGCATGCAGTCTAATCTAAGCCTCAGCACCACTCAGTTGCTACACCGCCTAGCTCTCCGCAAATCCTTGCATATATGGTCAGAAGAGAGTTGGACAGAAATATGCAGCTTCACTTAAATTCTCTAGAAAGAAAGTAGGATACTTGAGAAAATTATTCGAACTGTAGAGCAGCCCACAACACGAATTGCTTGATTGCTATAATTCCCGAGATTAATACGTGGCCTCAGTTCTTTGGGGTGAATGTGTAGTTGCAGCCTGTGTGGAAAACGAGGTAACAGCCAAAAAATCATGCAGCGATTATCTGGTCATGACCATATATAAGAAATTACATAATATGCCAAAAGACCAAACCGTAAGTATCTTGGGCAGAGTTCTCAACTTAGTGGGAAACGGTTGAAAACTAAATCCCAAAGTGCGACCTATGGAGCCACTATAAGAGCCAATATAAGATTTATTTGATACGAGCACTCTTTTTCTGCCATTTTTGCTCTCAAAAGAGAGTGACTATTACATTTCCCAGGAGTAAAAGAAGATGTCCAATGTGAAAATTCAAACAGATAATGTATCCGTGACAGTTTTGTCGCACAGGGACAGTTAAAGTTTCAATTTGATTCTCAAACTGTAACAAAGGTGCTGTAATGGGTTCGTGAATAGAGTGAATGGGATTTGTAAAAGGATTTAGTTTTTTTTCTCTTGCAGAGAGGATTAAAAATTGTATAGTTAATCACATGATTTGTAGAATATTTAATGAAGATTTATATCAATCGAGGAATAGTGCCCGGTGAAGACATGTTATTAGACAAATATGATTGCATCTTCGAGTAGTGCTGCAAAAGTTGCTTTCGTCTTTTTTTCTGGATAATTCCTTACATTTTTTTAAATTGCCGGTAGAGAAAAAGGATTAAAAGAGTTTTGGGCTGAAAGCTTTTAAAATGGCTAGATGAAACCTAATACAATGTCTTCTTCTTCTTCGTCTTTTTTTTATTTAGGCGCGAGGTTATGATATGAAGTGATGGATCATCCCACTCTACCGCATTCCTAATGGTCCGCTGATTTGACCTCAGAATATACCGGCAGCCCACCCGATTTTGGATCTCTTGCTCATTGAGGCCAAATAAAAGCTGTTGTCGTTGCATTTGTGTGATCCATGAATGTTTAGGCTTAGCTACTTCTCCATCGCGATTGCGCTGGAATATTGATTGACATTGCCTTTTTGACTTCGTAGGATCCCTCCTTTGAACGTGGCAAATGGCAATACCAACTGAGCCGATCGTGCTCCATTTTTCTGGAGATAGGTTCTTTTACATGGAGGCTTCCTCGGAGCTTCGTACTACTTCATACTATGTCTCCACCGGTTATTAAAAGAGAATTAGCGTTTTGAGAGTATTATTAATCGTTTTAGTTATCATCTCCTGCTAATCCTCGTATTATTGCTCGATGGAAACATAGTATTAGTAATAATTGTACAAATTTTTTTATTTGTGTTTTTATCGAAATTTTGAAAATTTTTGTCATAAATTATCAATTATCACGTTTCAATGCAGTATCCATCCTGGCTTCAATCTGGCTTCAAATGCATAGAAACACTGTTTGATCAATTTATCCATACTCTGACATTTGTTTAGAAATGTGAGTAAATTTATCAACTCGTCATTTGTATGCAATTCCTTTTTGTTGCTTTTACATCAGCTGATCGTGTAAGGTAAATTATTGTTGCATCTTCTCACTCGTATTTACCGGCACGGAAAATTAAAGCTTTATAAAATCTTTGAATGCTTTATAAAAAAAACGTAAACAACTAGGTGTTGAAGGGCAAGAGGGACGCAGGTTGAATATCTAGTTATTCAGTAATTTATGGTAGTAGTTGAGAAGTCGCATTTTTGCATTTCCACGCACTCCTCCAATAAGTAGGTACCTAGTATGCGCGTACAAATTAATCCAATTAGAAATGCAGTTTGATAAGTTATCTTGTTTTGTATTTCACGTAGCATTTCCAAAGCGAACAGTTCAAAATGCCCAACTGTCACAGCCAAAGCTAGTGCTGTCAGATCACAGCTGTCGAAAAATCTGCAATTTTGTATTTTCTGTTCGTCATGTTGGCGACCCCACAAAATTTGTTTCAGAGCTGTTCTAAAGAAATAAATCGCAGGGGAGGTAAATTGCTCTTTTTTTTCGTGTGTGTTTCTGCTGTTATTGTTGTCTACCCGAAGAACAATAAATTAGTTAATTGACCCGCAATGAGCGCAGATTAACCAGCCCCTACTCTC
The DNA here is from genome assembly GCA_947623515.1 of Neoascia interrupta. Taxonomy (NCBI): domain Eukaryota; kingdom Metazoa; phylum Arthropoda; class Insecta; order Diptera; family Syrphidae; genus Neoascia; species Neoascia interrupta. Next base: position 1,354,363 of record OX392463.1, read on the forward strand.
GTAGGCGAGAAAAGTATACTTTTCCATCACGAAAAACCCTCAGTTTCCATGACAAAAAGGCGAAAGAATCCGCTTCCGTTGTGTTACAAGCCTTTTTGTGATTAAAAAAAAATTCAATCAAATTCGGGAATAAAGGGAAAGCCCTTCCAATAAGCCAGTTTAGTTCCTTGATTCGGTATTGGTCGTGAGAAAAGAAAACTTAAAACCCTTTCATCACAGTGCATACACAGAAAAGCAAAAAAAGTAGAAAAGCGCAGGAGGGTGTAATAAGTACCCGTCGTCGATAAGTTGGTGAGTTTTCCACAAGGAACAGCAGCTCCTAGTCGCAACGCAGCCGACCAAGATGATGAAGTGATAAAGATTAATCGAGTGCACACGACAATCGATTCAAGTTTTGCAAATCCATTGTTTTGTGTGTTTAAATTAAGTAAAAGCCCCGCGAGCTCTAGGACTTAAACTTGCGTGCGCGGTGGTTGTGGAACGAAGGAGCCACCACCCACCCCCTTGATGCAGCAAATGTCGTCCGCTGGTTCCTTTGTTTTGGTGTGATCTGTTTCTGTGCGTTCTTTTCACCACAGAGACAAGGGTTTCGTGTTCGTCGCGGCGAAAAAAAAAAATAAAAACAAACTTTTGTTCGCATCATCTCTGCCTTGTCGTCAACGGCATAGGGAACAGTCTCAGCGTCAGCAGTCAGCGAAGTCAAGTTTTGCAGTCGCTCTTAATCGATTTTTACCCCGCACTCTGTTTGTTTATAGTTATTGTTGACTTTTTTGTTTTTAATTTGCTCAGCTTATCTCGAACACGACGGCAATTTGTGTATCTAAATGCCCCCGCAGTAGGAAAAAACCGCCGAGACTTTGTCACCGCGCAGTTTGCATCAGCTTGAACAGAGCAGAAAAGAAAAATAATAATTACAGCGAAAAAGTGAGAAAGAACGACAAGGAAACCAGCAAGAGATGGGGGCGAAAGCGAGTACGCCCGCCAACAGCGGTCATCAGAGTCCAAGAACGCGCACTTTTTCGACTAGCTCCAGCACTGAGGTCAGCTCGCCACCGGGCAGTGGTCCGGGCTTCAACTTGTTGCGTGCTCTGCCCGGTATTCAGGTGCCACAAAACGATCGTCAGCGCGCACGCAGTTTGTCGTCGGTGCCGGACTTGCACCAGTCGGCCAACAATAACAACAACAGCAGTAGCAGCAATCACAATCATCATCACCATCACCACTTGGGGCACAACGATCGTGGCTTGCCGGTAATGAATCGTGGAGGTGCTGGATCATCGACAGCGGTCGTCGTATCGACTTCAACTGCGTCCGGGCCCGGTGGCGATCGTATTATCTACGGCGGCCACTCCATACTGTTGAATGGCGGCTCAACTGGTGGTGCTATCAGCCTGGAGCAGGTGGAAGAGGCCGGAATAGTCGACGGAATAGCTGCATCTGTTTCGGCGTCAAGCAGTGCCATGGGTCGCGTGTACACAGCGACTTCGCTGCCATCGCACATTTGGTCGTTAAACGGTGAGTACTAATTAGTTGATAAATTGATCTGTTTTCAGTGATTTTGCTTGTGAAGTAGCAATGACAGTGGGTCACAAGTCTAGTGTTTTGCTCTAATTTTTTTCCATTAAAAGGGTTTAGGCACAGCATTTAAAGAGATATCTTGTCAAATTCCTGTCGCAAATGTTTTGTTTGCAGCTGTATTCCTAACAACTCAAGCGGAATGCCCTGTAAGACAAAGGTGAGGGAACAGAAAAATGATTTTTAAATGTCACAGAAAATCTAAAATAAAAATAAAAATAAATAGAGTGGCGCAACAGCTCGAGGTGAACCAGGGCCAACTTCTCAACAATGTATGCTGTGTGTGTTAATTTCTTCACATTCTTTCACAGAAAATCTACGATTTCGGAATCCTACAAGACCTAGTTAAAATGCTTTCGCCTAGGATTGCCATTCCTAAGAGTAATTTAGAAAAAAAGGTCTTCTTTCCTGTCGACCTAGCCTTGCTTGTTTTGATTATTTTTGTCCCGGGATAGGGAATAAGTGGTGACAAATATCACTGGGTTCACCTATCTTTTTACGTTCATTTAGTAAGAACAACAAAAATCTAGAAAAAGTTATTTGTAAAAAAATTTGTTACTCAAAACAATTAAGAGCAAGGTTTTCTGTTCGAAATCATTCGAGTTTCAGAGTTAAACTAAGATCAACGCCTGAAATGAGTTTAGCAGTCATTTTCGATCCAGGGATAATCACGGTTAAACTCGCCAAATTTGGTGGGTTAATCTTGGAGTAAATTCTGGAGAGAAGTTCGAACTTTTGTCTGTTTTTAGAACTTTTGTCCTGTTGTAACTTTTGTAAGGTGAGTCGTAGAAAGATGAAATTTGGCAACCTTATAAAGCCAGTGAACGAAATTATAACGGATATGCAAGCGCAGTTTTTCTTATCGATATGATTAAAATTCCAATTTTTGATGGTAAAATAGATTAAAATGTTTTGGCACTTATCTTGAAAAGGTTTACAGTCAGAATGTAGCAAATTGAAAAATAGGTAGCAAATATTTGATTTTCATAAAATGGTTTTAACTTTTAAAAAATCTTGGAAAGTTTTGGAGAAATAAGGAATGGGAAATATGTACCCACTGACAACGTGTTTAAGGTCATTAATTTTTAACTACTTTATTTAAAAAGCCGATGTTGAGCTCACGTAGATAGACAACAACTATAGATCAAAAGCTAAAGTCAAATTTTCTTGAAAAATTTTTAGAACAGCGATTTTGACGTTTTTTAGAGAAAAAATTGCAAAAAATCAGAAAAAAATTTGAGGCAAATGATTTAAAAAAAATTCCACACCAAAAATTATTAGAAATTTTCGGGAAAATTATAGCGAACTTTGAATTTTCAGTAGGTTCGAATATTCGACTCGAAAACTTTGAAAACATTTAAAAATTATTTTCCAATATGTACATACATGTGTTGTGTATGTATATTCTGGTATATTAACAGTTATAGCTACCGGTCGTAGTGTAGACATGTAGTTTTACGTATAAAACATTCAAAGAATATTGAAATTTTTGCAAAATTTTCAAAAACTTTTGAAATAACCGTAAAAATTTAAAAACCAGTATTTTTACCGTTGTTTTGAAATTCTGTGGAAATTTGTGGGGTGTCGTGGCGTACGGGTTAGAGTGTGCGCTTACTACGCCGAAGGTCTGGATTCGAGTTCTACCGTCGTCACCTGAAAAAGAGGACTCGTTCCCTTTCACGGTCCCCAACCCCGCGAGTGTCTGACAAACCCTCCGAGAGTAACATTAGTCCTGAAAAACTTCTCAAAGTGCCGTTCGGTTTCAGCAAAACATTGTAGTTCCCTTGCATGAAATCAACACACACAGCATACATGGTTGAGAAGTTGGCCCTGATTCAACTCAAGCTGTTGCGCCACACTATCTTTAGCGGTCCGTCCCAAAATTAAAAAAGGACCTTTTATAGTATTGCTCCGTTGTCCATCCGTCCGTCCGCAGCTGTAACTTTTGAACAGTAAGGCGTAGAAAGATGAAATTTGGTACACTTACAAAGTCAGTAAAAAAGAAAAAAACGATCAAAAAGACAAAAACTGGTTTGGCCTTACCTTGAAAAGAATTCTAGCCAGAATGAAGAAAATTGAAACGTGATTTAAACAAATATAATACTTTCATAATAAAATCGAACTTTCGCAAAATATTGGAAAGTTTTTGAGAAATAAAGAATGGAAAATGGGTGGAAAATATTCAAAAAGCCAATAATCGACTAACATATAAAGCAACCACAACTGAGGCAAAGGCTAAAATCGAATTTTTGGTTAAACAGTTTTGCAACTGCGGTTTTGAAGCACCTGTTTTTGAAAAAAGTCGTGAAAATTTTTTTTTGTCCCCATCACTATCTCCGATGCTGTAAGGCCAAACGTTTTGAAAAAAATCACACTATTTGTAATTTTCGGGAAAACTATAGAAAACTTTGAAAATTTAGCAGATTCTGAGATTTATCTCGAAAACTTCAAAAACACTTAAAAATTATTTTTCAAAATATTCTGATACCTTAACGGTAACACCGATTGCAAAGAAAAGTCTAAAATTTTTACGATCTTTCAAAAAATGCCGTTTCTAACTTAAAAACTTTCTGAAAGGGTTTAAAAATCAAATTGAAAAACCCGCTTTTATTAGAGCTAAATAGTAAACCTGTGCCCACAGTATTGGGGAAAATAACCATTGCTAGCGCAAACAAGGGAATAAAAAAAAATGATTATTGGTGTTCGAAAAAGATGCTGAATTATCGTTTTACGCATTTTAAATCCAAAAAATGCAGAAAAAAAGCTGAAAAAACACGTGTCCCACCACTATCTCGGTAACGGTACCATGTACCATTTCGAAAAAAATCTCAGACATAGACAATTTCTCAAGGTTCGAAAGAAAAACTAAGCGGGCCTGAAATAATGTATGGTTTTTGAGATAAGCTTATTTAAGCTTTTTTTTCTAAAATGCTAGAGCCGTAAAATACCGATCTATTTCTACCTTACCAGCTCAATTTTACGCAAACACAAACCACCTACGTAGCAAGCCAAAATGTGTTAAAAGTTTGAATCCAAAAACACCCTTTTGTCATTTTTTTTTTAAATTTTTTACAAAAAAAAATTCAAATAAAAAAAATTTATTTGTCACCATGCGTTTCGATAAATATTTGAGTAAAATAAGACTAGCAGGCTTACAAAAAAAAATTAAATAGTAGGTAGGCACCTACCTTAAATTTAATGTAAGAATTGTTTTAACAATTTTAAATCCGAAATTCGGGCAAATAGTTAAAGATACCCCTTTACTACTACACTACAATGACTGTATTTAAAAACTCGTATATACAGATCTTGTGAATAAACATAAACTCGCAAATATACTAAACATCATTTCTATACAAATCAATTATAGAACACTTGGCCTTCAAAAAGGCCGACGGACCGCCATATGACTTCATACTTGAAGGTCTTTTTTTATTGGGTTACAGTCAATTGCAAAGTTTTGCTTCATACCAAAACTAAGGGTGCTGATGCAATAGACCAGGGATGACGAACCCTTTAAGAGCCGCGTGCCATTTTAACAAAATAAATACATAGTTTGTACATGTTGCCTTTGCCGTGCCAACATGCAGTCATGATATAGTTTTCTAATCTCGATGGAGACTGTTCTGCCACTGAAAAGTGCAATTGGGCTTCTCAGTTGATGACGTGCCGACAGTATTTCTTCGCGTGTCATTGGATCGCCACCAGAGTTGTAAAAGACTGCAATCTTTTGTTTTGCAATCCCTGAATTTAAGGAAAGTATTTCATGTTTTGTGGTTCATTCAATTGACTTTATTTCATGACTAAGACTTAAGCGTTGAAGTCTCGCATTCCTTTTAAAGTCTTGACTGGATTAGTCTTTTCAACTCTTTCAATTGAATTCAACTCTTTAGAATTACACTGCATTCTTTGCAGTCCCTTTGAAGTCCTTAGCGTTCATTTGAAGTCACCTGCATTCGGTTGAAGTATTTGGGACTTCAAATATTTTCGATGCAGTCTTTGGGACTTCACGAATATTCGATTAAGATGCAGTCTTTGGGATTTCAGCTAAAAAGTAAGTTTGACCAAGCCTGAAAAAAATTACCTACTTTTATATGGAGTATGATGCGCTTTTAGCTTTTGAGGAAATTTGGTATGATTTATATAGGGGAGAGCAGGAGGGGGTGGGGATGGGTATGGATTCAGATGACCAGTCATCTGATGAGTCAGTCAATCTTAAATTCAATTTGATTTTATGCATTGAATTTAAGTGATTTGAGTGGGGTGACATGAATGCTCTATTCAATGGCTTTCAAATTCATATTTTAAAGTCACAATCAAGACCTGCAGTCAATAATAACAATAATTTTCGAGAAAATGCATATTACTTCCGGTGGCAAATGATCGAATTCTTTTACAGTCCTGCCCTCTAGAACACCACCCTCTACTGAACACCGTATCCATTCATTATCTTCCTACAAATCATACCTCAAAACGTAAAAGCCTATTAACGAAAATGTTTGAAATCCCAAAGACTTCATCTTAAATTCTTGAAATACCAAAGACTTCATCGAAAAATCGTGAAGTCCCAAAGACTTTATCGAAAATATTTGAAGTCCTAAAGGTGACTTCAAGGAAATGCGAAAGACTTCAAAAGGACTTCAAAGAGTCTTTTGAAGTCTTGAAGTCTTTGAAGACTTTTAGTCCATGCAGAGTTTCAGAGTTAAACTGAGCTCAACTCCTGAAATGAGTTTAGCAGTCAGAAAGAATGCAGTGTAATGCTAAATAGTTGAATTGAAGGATTGGTCCAATCAAAGACTTTAAAAAGAATTGTGATTTTAATTTATTGAAGTCTTTATTCCCAAGTCAATTGATTTTTTAACTCAAAAGATCGCAGTCTTTTACAACTCTGATCGCCACGCAATGGCTGCCATAGACACATTGGTAAAATGTGATTAGTTAAAATGTTATTAAGAAACAGAGCTGGTTTCCCATACAGGCCCTTAGTGGTCGTGTGTCTCTGCGCCGATTTAAATAATTTTCAAACTCGATCTGTATAATAGGATTTACGGCTCAACTACGAAATTTCAATTCTTAAGCTTAAAATGTAAGGCCTAAAAGTAGTTTACATACGGACGAACGCAAGGACATGGCTTGTAATCGATTGCCCTGTCGACTTTTCAGTGCGAGATCGATCATCCGAATGTTCGAGTTAAACTGCGATTAACCCGAGAAATGAGTTTTTTAGTGAAGTAAGATATGGGCTTAATCTTAAGACTTAATCCAAGACTTAACTCGCCGAATTAGGTGAGTTAATCTCGGTTCAACTCTGGAGAACAGTATGAACATCTTTTAAGCTTTTTTTTTGTGGAATGTTAGGTGATGTGCGTGTTTCTGTGAAAAACGACATCTGAGAATAACTCGGACTTCTTTTCCTGTCTTTTTCTATGTGAAGTTGGGAGAGCCAATAATTTCGAGGCTCGAAGATTTTGACAACTTGGTTGACGGAATTACCTCTGCACTGAAAAACTGCTCATTGGGTTAGTTCCACATTCGTTTAGTCACGGGATTAACAGATCTTGGTTTAAGCTGGGCTTAACTCCGCACTGAAAAATACCTACATTTGATTAATCTATGTCTGTCCGTCCCTCTATATTTCCAAAGTTTTTCGAAATTTGAGCTAGATAACTTCTTCTTGTTCTTTTCATTTAGGCGGTTATGATCTGAATTGAGGGATCACTAGGCCATTGTAACATTAAGGTGAGCTAAGCGACACATTTAAATATCTTAAACCTTTCCACAAGTGTGCATTATGTCAGTCCGTGGGTTGACATGTCTGGGGGACCAACAATGTCGGAGAAGGACGTTCGAGCTAGAGAACTAAAACTTGGAATGTGTAATGTGCCTTGCTTCTTATTTTGCACACACAACGTAAAAAAAATGCTCGCTTTAAACCTCTGCGGCTATTGCTTTTAAACTCAAATATTTCTACTTTGGAATGAAGCTATCAAACGATGCTGAATAATGACGTAAATCTAATCGATATCTCAGCTTTTAGTCCAAGTTGTATGTACCTACTATTACCTACTCCAACACGCGATATTAAAACCCTGCCATCACAATCGCAATGCTTACTTTGTCCTTCACTTTGCTCACGAAAGTGTTAGAAGTGAGCAAGAGTCAAAAAGACAATACTCGACACATCGTGTCGGTCGCCTTGTGAAAATTATCTGGAAAAAACAAGCCAATTTTGACGAATTTGGGTCATCGTAATAGACGGGACTTTTTCCTCATTCTGCTGAGTTTAAGTTTTTCTGCACATTCCACAAGGTTGCAAATGCACACCCATCGTAAAAACCGTAAAAAAAGTTCCTCAAAAAAACACAGCTGACTGTGAGTTGAGCTAAAATAATGTGCTGCCTCATGTTGTGCGTTTTGCATTTATGTGACTGTTGGTATATTTTTGTTTATTAAAAAAAGTACCTATATTTGATAAGCTTTAATCAAGTTGTTGACAAAAGGTCTTGGCCACTGACAACAATACTACCCGCGATAAGATACCATTTGCAAACCGATGCGATACTTTGGCGTACATATTTAGCAGTTCGCATGAACTTGCGTATTGATGTTGAAATGAAATTTATCATTGTTCCAGAAGACTGGGTTTGGCTGTAGCTTGCCACTGTACTCCTCTTAAAACGAGTGCATCATCAACACACTTTCGAGTATTGTGCTGAGTTTGTTAATTAAAGGGTCCCACTTTTTCCGAGTCTTGTAATCATCGACAAGCACCAGGCACCACCCCGCCTGCAACACACAATCAAGTCTATATTGTTAATAAAATAACACAGGCACTCTCGCTCGCATTTGCCCACTGCTGTCACTCAGGCAATATAAACAGAAACACTCCTATCGCCAAAGTCAATAGCAGATACGGCAGGCAGGCACAATGATAAGCCTAATCAAATGGGCCGACTTGCTGCTTGCCCTCCCACCCAGCAGCGCACAAAGGCCAATTCTGTCTGCTGGTAATAGAGTTTGTTTTGACAATAATTCGCGAATGAAAAAAATTATTAACACAGATGTAGGAACGTATCTGTATCTGCTTTGCAATTTGTTATTCTTTTGATTACTCGGCGCTCGGCGGCGGTGCTGGTGACAGAAACAAGAGCACGTCCACAGGTTCAATGTCTTCGTCAGCGGGCAGGCACAGCAGTGCGGCGCAGTTCACTCTTGTTTGTCGGACTGTTTACACACTAAGCCCCATAGATAGCCATACTCAATCCGAATATACTCCCTGACCACCACCACTGTTGGTGTTGCTGTTGGCTTTTTGGCCAACTCGGTGGAGCTTTCGACCGGCAACAACGACGAATACTCACTCAAGAGAGCGGAGTCGCACCATTACCACCCACAGTCTGAACAGTACAGCAGAGAGCATGACTGGTTGTCAGTGATGCCGTTTGCGATTTTTAAGAAAAAGTGTTTTCTGAAGAAATTAGGATTGTTTTGCTAAAAAGTGTTATGACTATAACAGCTATACAAAAATAGCTCAATTCTATTTTCATAACATTTCTTTCAAAAATAAAAACTTTCGGATAAAAACAGAATTATTTTGCGGCTTAAAGGACATGTGTAAGCGATTAAAGGACATGTGTAAACGATTGGAAAGCCGAACAATTGATGTTCCTCTATCTCACAGTAATGCGTAGTTAGAAGATCCTTAGATCTTAGATAATGGCCCTCTGGCCTATAATGCAAAGGAAGGATTTGTTGAAGCCCAGCGCACTTACTAAAGACACTCACACTATGCTTTGTAAACAGAATAAAGAAGCTGGCGGTAAACATGAAGCTAATACAAGAACAATGTCTAGGTCTTATAGTTTTTAAATTCGTCCAATGCGCAGCAAATAGATCCACGGATAACTTCCTCTTTGGGTGGCCAACTTTTAAAAATTTTCGTTTCCTTATATCTTTCTTCTCCACAAATTAATGACTTTATGGCCTTTTATCACATTCGACATTATAGGCCAGGGATGGTGAGCCTCTTAAGAGCCCCGTGCCATTTACAAAAAATAAACAGATTATAGTGCCTTTGGCGTGGCAACATAATGCATTCGTGATGTTTTCTAATAAGATGTTTCCATTGCACGTAAAACAGAAATTGACGTAGGAAAATGAAAAGTCAATCCCAAAGTGTTTTCACCGGAAAAAAGGGGATTAGCTTTGGATGGGATTTGGGTCCACAAAGTCAATAGTAGATCAAGTTAATCAACATCAACCAGCGGTATAAACATTAAAATCCATCATCTTTTGCAGTGTGCACTCCTCAGTGCATTTAACTTTTTTTGACAGGTCCAACCACATCCACACCAACAGCAAAGCCAACCGTTCTGCACATGCCTTTACGCAACACAACTAACACAGCTGATGGTCAAAAAACGTTTTTTATTTGTCATCAACCAGCGGTATAAACCAGCGCTAAACCCTACATCAACCAGCGGTATAAACATTAAAATCCATCATCTTTTGCAGTGTGCACTCCTCAGTGCATTTAACTTTTTTTGACAGGTCCAACCACATCCACACCAACAGCAAAGCCATCCGTTCTGCACATCCCTTTACGCAACACAACTAACACAGCTGATGGTCAAAAAACGTTTTTTATTTGTAACATCAGAAAACGTAGAATTCGGAATTTTGATTTGAGCCTTAAATGCTTTGTCCCGTTACGTGGCCCTTGTCTTACACCCACTTTGAAAATATACCACTTAAAAAGACGATTGAAAACCACAGAAAATTCAACAAAAACACAAACAACCGCTAAAGTCAACAATAGACCTTTTAGCACGACTGTCAAAATCTGTCGCCTTTCACATTTTTTGACCGAAGGATGCCAAGCACATTGCTTTTTTATATGAAAAAGTTCAATAATTTCTGTAAAAGTCCGAATTTTTAGTAAACTTTCCAATTTAGAGTGCTCCGATAAGGAAAGAAGTTGTTGTGCTCATTGTGTTCTTTGAATTGTCTCAAAAAAATTTTAAAGAAAATAAGTGGAATGTATCGAAAAGGTGTTCCGAAGATGGCATCCCCTTGAATCCGTGCACCCTTTTGTGCTCGTGTGCACTATTTTTACAACACAAACAACACTTTTCTAATCCTTTCCGTGTTTTATAATTAAAATATTTTTAGCCTAACTTAGAAAGGCAGATTAAGTCTACAACCTTCTCGTTCATCGAAACACACGGTTGCATTTTTTAAATAGTTATTTATGTTTATGTGATATTTTCGCTCGCTTTCTATATAAAAAGGAATCTTGTTTTGCATCCCGCACTGAAAATACCAGTAGACGTCAAGCTGTTAAAAGGTCTATTCCAGCTTCACAGAAACGTCAAAATGCATACGCAAAAATTCATCGTGTTGAATTTTTTTCCTTTCTCAACACTTTCTTACGTAAAAAAACGTAACGACGGATGATAGAAGCAACGTTGTCAAAATAACATTGACGCATGCGTAAAAGAAATTTATTACGCGATTAATTTTTAATCTCTTCGTGAAGAGATGAAAATTCGTATGGTTGATCTCGTGAATTGAAAGGCATTCAGCGAATTTTTTTTTAATCGCAGATTAATGTCCGGTGGAAACACTTTATAATCTCGACGAAAACAGTTTATGCTGCCATTCAAAGGTGTAATCGGGTTTCTCAGTTGACGACGTGCCGACAATATTTCGTGTCAATGGTTCGCCGTCGCTGCTTTAGGCCTACGATTTCCTATTTTATTTTCCAAGTTTTAATCGGACACTTTTTAGGAAAGGAAAATTCAACATTTATCTAAAGGAAAGATTAGACTGTGTGTCATATGGTCAAATATATTCCTTTTTTTGACAGATATCACTGTCACTTCTCGTTGATAACCCAATCGCCATAATGTCGTTCTAGAAATTTTCATTATGGATTACTAGCTCATGGCGAACCGCATGGCCGTTTTTGGTGACCTTCGCCGTAAAGTCTAATAGAATTGGCTTTTATCGTTTGTCAAATAGGCTTAGGCTGAAATTTGAGTCATATTTCAGCGTCAGTTTATAGGACCACTTGGCATGCAATCTAATAATTACCTTAAGCCTTATAAGTTCCGAGCAGTACGAGCGTTATAAACCTCATGATCCCTGGGCATGTTCAGAGAGTTTTCGCACTCGATGAAGTTACTTAACCTAATTTAAGGCCCACCCAAGGTTCACCGTCGAATAGCAACAGCTATTCATGCCCTGTATTTTAAGTCTATTGAGGGGTATGCGATTAGTTTGATTTATGAAATATGAGGGAAGGGTTCGCACATTATGAAGTAAAAATTGATGAGAAAAAAGTGAAGTGTTTTTGCAAAAGAGGAATTGAACCAAGTGTGCCGGTCGGAAAAAGGAGTAAAACACTCCGATCGAAGTGACAACGGCATCCCTGCTGGTCGTCGGTGTTTTAAAAGAGCTTTTCCACTTGTGTGCAGACTGCAGAGCAGACAGACAGAAGAATATTAAATTAATTATAAAAAAAGATGGCAGAGATAAAGACAAGGAACTGTGACTGTGAAACCGCCTGGGACATGGGACTGAGACAGGAGGCAAAGTGAGAAGGCAGTTACACAACACAACCATTATGGAACAGATTGCTTAATGTCTTCGCATATGCCTCTGCTCTTGACTGCACTCGTCATTCAGCGCCAGCAGCCATTCCCATTACCACAATCACAATCACAACAACTGCGACTCAGCAACTGAAAGCTCGCGCTTCGTTCGCCTTTTGTGAATTTAAAATCAATGAGTAATTTTATTTAGCAGTTCAATTTGGGTGCTGTTTGGAGTAGCTTCTTGAAAAATTTCGCGTGAGGCGGTTCCCTCCTGGGTGTTAAAGTCAATTTTGTTCACATTTAGTTCTCCTCTTTTTGTGTGAAAGAAAATTTCATTTGAAGCAGACACGTCTGCCTCAGTTGTTAAAAAGGGTTTTTGCAAACAAGCTAAAATTGTACTTGTTTTAAAAATACCCTGCAGTGGTCTGCCGTGAGTGCGAACGATTTTTGTCTGAAAATAGAACTTGATTCGAGATCGAGACAGAGAGACTGTGTGGACGGTGTTGTGTGGACTTCCTCTGCTGAAACTGATGTTGGTGCACGTCTTTGTTCTGTGCCATCTTCTGGTCTCGTTGTAATCGCTTTCCGGTTCAATTTGTCTTCCCTCCCTCCCAAAAGAAGACAAGGTACTGTTGTAACGTCTAGTACTCCCTCCGCGTACAATTTATGACTTTTTTTTTATTAGTTTTACAAATAAGTACTGTTGTTTAGCTCCGGTGACGCGAGCTCGAACGCGAACGTGAACGATAACGACGAGTGTTTTTTTTTCGCAAAACGCAATTATAAGACATTAACATTTCTACATACACAACACATCTATATAAAAACCTACGTGAACGAATTTATTAATATTTTGTTTTTGTGCATACATCATTGTTGTTGTTCCAAGTTTTGATTGTCTTGTCTTTGGCTACGTCGAACGCGCTGTTTCGTCTTGGTATCACTTGGAAGATAAGAACGCACACGGGCTATTTTGGTCGTCGCGAAAAGAACGGTTGTCCTCAAATATTCAAATAGTGCAAAATAATTTGTTTTCCAAATTTCCATTGGCTTGAGTTGAGTCAGATCAAGAAGCAAAATGGGACAGGCTTTCAGCAGTCAAAACACCAACAATGGACACCAACAGCAGACCAGCAAATATATTGGTAAGCACCTAGACATACAGCTATACAAAAAAAAAAGAGAAGAAGACGGACACCGACACACCAGCACCGCTTTAATGGCTGGATGGCTTGAATAGACTTTTTGTAGGGCTTCAAATCTACTCTTTTTGGCTGGCGGTGAGGTGCTAAATGTTGACGGGCCAATATAATTGTTGAAACTAGTTTCCTATATAGCAGAAGACTGGTTCAATCGATTGTGTGGTCGTTGATGTGCCTTAATTTTTAATGCATCCAATGCAGCAGCCCGTGACTAGAGAGAGATCTTTGGGGAAAAGAAATTGGGGTTATGTGAGGCTTAACTTGCATCGCAACCACGTTTTATTACCACGTTAATGACTATAGTTCATGTTTTCGAGAGGGTTTGAATTTTAATCAGTAGGTGGGTATACCTTAACTAACATCATAGGTCCCGGACAAAAATAACAAGAGGTGCAAAGAGAGTCTAGATTTCTAGCTAGACGCAACAGCTAGTCTTTTCATAGGTTTGAAAGTGGTTTTTTTATACACAACCGAAAAAACTGTCGTAGAATATATAAATTGAGAGTTTTAAAGAGTTCGATTTTTTCTCCCTTAAATGTACCTAAAGATTTTTATGGTTGTTTGTTTAGACCAGTATAAGAACTTTATGGTGTTTGAAATGGGCTTTCAGGTCGTTGTTTTTTTAAATACGAAAAAGAGAAAGATTTTTATTGCAAGATTTTTCAAATATCAACGAGTCTCGATTCTGAGACCAATTAATCATCTTGATCTTATATGCCGCTTTTCAGTTAGGAGAGTCGCGAAGAGAGAGTGCCTTAGTGGTCCTCTGTCGTGCAGAAAATGTGCCACAAAGGCCGTTCCATAAGCTCACAAAACACGATTATCGTCTCTTTGACAAAACGGAGGGTCTAGATTTCCTCCGCCGACCAACGATGTATGGTGAAACCACAGAACTCGCGAGGGACCAAATAAAACGCTCCTTAAACAAAGGCACCAAATCGATGTGCATGTGTCTCGATTCTGCATTCTCTGTGCACTACTCCTACACGGTACTTAATGTCATCCTAAGTGCCTGTTTTCATTTGGTTGATCCTAACCTGATGTGTCAGAATTACTAAGGTGAGGGGAAGCGCCAGTGTGGTGGCCACCGTTCAACCTCCGTTTTATTTTGAGAAATAAAATTTGGGTTAGGTTAGGATCAACCAAATGGAAACAGGCACTTAGATTAGGTTAAGGTTAGGTAGGGTTAAATAAATAGAGTGGCACAACAGCTCAAACCAGGGCAAACTTCTCATCAATGTATGCTGGTGTGTTAATTTCCTTACATACAAGGGGACCTACAATTTTTTGCCGAATCCGAACGGCGCTTTGAGAAGTTTTTCAAGACAAATGATACTCTCGGAGGGCTTGTCAGACCCTCGCGGAGGTGGGGACCGTGAAAAAGAACAAGTCTTTCTTTTTATTCAGGTGACGATGGCAGGATTCCAACCCAGACCTCCTCAGGTTAGGTAGGGTTGTTGGCGGCAAAAGCCACCAGCTCGCATAGGCCTACGAGGGCCCTATGCGGACTTAGCTTGCAGTGACGCTTCTATACTAAGACCCACGTCGTGCAGCGCTGTCTCTACCGAGTTGACTTTCAGGTAAGCGTGTTGATTAGAGGCCATATTGATTGGATTGAGTTTGCTACGAATGCGGTTGTCTAGGAGCCTCTCGAGAGTTTTCAACAGAAAGGATGATGGACTAAAACGTCTATATAGTCTTCTGCCTGATTGTGGCTGTTTTACCTGCTTTAGGGATTAAGATTAATTTTACTTGCCGCCACGCTTTGGTGAATGAAACATCCACGGCAAATATGTGTGCAGCATATGGGAAGAATTCCGTCAGGTCCAGCAGTCTTATATGGTTCAAATGATTCTACCCCCATTCGCCTTTTCCCACGCAGATAATGTCCTTTATAGTTTTAATATCTGTTAAACTGCTGGTGACTTGGTTTGTTTTGATAGTTTCTTTTTCCTCAGCCATTTCAGAGCAGTTAGGAAAATGTGTGCTGAGCAAAAGTTTCAGTGTATCCGAGGCAAATTCAGGCGTTAATAATGATTTCTTATCCTTATTTAACCCACTAGGGCCTGTCTTATTTGATTCGCCTGGAAGTTTGCCCATCTCTCTCCTTGCGGCCGCAGGACGGAATTCGCAAAAGCTTGGTTTGATGCAGGCGTTCATCCAAGTTTGGCTGGATTTTGGTAGAAAGAGGAGGGCTAAAAGCTCTGTGGTTCAGCCAGTTTATTCCTAAGGACTATATCTTCCTTTCTTTAGTTGTGACAATCGTTTTTTCCCTCTTTTGCAAATTCTTTAATGACTAAATTGTAAATTGCTAACTACTCCTGTTTGACATTTTGAAAATTTACAGTAACATACCGTGAGCTAGCGCCAAAAGTGTGCTAAATTTACATTTATGCGTCCGTTCATGTTTGGCACAGTGAAATATGTGGCTTTTTGGAACACCACCACCATGCTCGCATAGAAACATGCAACTATCTTTGGCACACTCAAATATGCAAAAAATATATGCAAATATGCATAGTTAGAAAAAAATTTAGATTTTTGTCCACACTTGTTTTTATGTGTCAATGTCAATTATGTATTCTTTCAGCAATACAAAAAATATTTTACTATATAAACTGTGATAGAAGAAGAAAACTGCCCTATTGAATATATTAATTAAACGAAAATATGTTAAAAGTTAAAACATTACACAAAACATTAAAAGTTGCTCTTTGTAATGTTTGTGGTGTAAAAAATTTTGATTTTTAGTGAGGTTGGCCTCAACTCCAAAACATTTGTTCGTGAAGAACAAGCAAAATGCGTTTCGTCGCAGCCTCCGCCATGCTTTATCAGTGAGCGAGCGAAAACAGTTGCTCAGACGCAAATTTTCCACTTGATGTTTCTTGTCGAAACTTAATGTGGCGCGCGATGTTCAGCGCAAAGAAACAATGTGAATTGTTGCTGTATAATCCCGTGGCCTGGCTTTGCAAACGAAAATGTGTTAAAAATATTAATCAAACCTTAATTCAAGTTGCCTCGGTGTGTTGCTAAGAATATTTTTCCCCAAAAATTTTATATTCGTCGTTGCACTCGTCCTTTCAGTCTTTTACGTAAATCAAACCTTGAACCCGAGTAAACTTGTGTTTGATATCGAACTCTCCTCGTTAACACGCAAAAGTGACAAAGTTAACGAACTCCCCTCAGTTACAGACCCACAGACCTATTATTATTACCGGTTCAGTTGCCATGAAATCCATCCCTAATATAGTCATACCCCTTAAGTCTGTAAATCAATTAGAAATTCCATCGGTTAATAGTATAAAAAAAAATATGTATTCGTTTACGTTTAATGACATCCATAAAGCAAGTGTCCATGTTGGGTATTCCTTTGTCGCGGAGACCTTTATGGCGTTCGTAAGAGATCTCACCGTTTAGTGTTTTCGGAGGAGTAAAAAACCTACTGCGCCTGTGATGGGCACATTCGCTTCAATTGTTGAACATTTATGTATTTTGTTTTTTGCATTTTATTTACAAAATATTTAACTGCGCTTGATTAAGGACGATAAGCTCCAAAACAATCTAAAACGAAAATGTGTTGGCAAATAATAAATTTTAATGCCAGAGATTAGATACGAACGACCAAATTGTTTTTTTGATTTTCAGTCATAACAATATACGAAGGTGGTGTCAGTGCTATTTGCGATTCCGTTGGGTTAATTTATTTGCTATATGGCGTTGTTGCAATCTAGGAAAAAGTCTGACCTCAATTTACAGGTATTCCTAGGCACTTCATTTGCCTTAAAAACCAGTATAAACAATAATAATGGATTAAACAACTCTGGGCGACTCATTTCGATCAGGCTGTGATCTGTGTAAATGAATGCTTTGTTTGAAGACCCTTTTAAACGGTCGCTGACTTTTGTTTCAGTCGCAGACAATGAGAATTATTTTGAGAAAGGTGTTTTTTATTGACGAATTCCTACAATTCTTTTCCAGGCGGAAATCTCACAAAGAAAAGGCTTGAGCTGCTTTTTGGGCTGGAGGTCTTCAAAAATTTGGATTCCAACACGACCTTTTTTCCGGCTATAGGTCGTGTTGGAATCCAAATTTTGAAAACCTGAATTTTGGAAACCTGATAAAGCACGCGACTTTGCCATTAAACCTTTAAGGTGATTCTGTCTGTCTGACTTTTCGTGATATTTTGAGTAAACTTTCCGGGTACTGCAGCCATACAAGATATTTAGATAAACGGTGGGCACTTAAACTATCATAATAATTTGCACCTCTCCCGCCTGTAATGAACACCAGGAGCAAACTGCCGACTGTGATTGTTTTTCTTAGCCTTCCCCTTTTTATGATTTGCTGCTAATTTCGCGTTTGTTGCTTAGTTTCCTTCCAAACCGGTCTTTGAGTCCAAAATTAAATTCACACCCGCTTCCGATCTTTTAGTAAAAAAATTAACTAATCAAACATCTGATAACATTGTCAGCTGATGACGTGCAGTGTCTGCTAATGTTTTCAATTGATAAATTTGGCTAATTGATTCTAATTTTGATAAATTATTTTTGTACCCTACCCAAGGTATATGGAGTTTAGTGTATATACGAGTGAAATAAATCATTGTATACCCATAAGACTTTTTCGCGATGTGATCGAGATCGGCAGGAGTATTGATTAAGCCCTCTTGACGTCTTTATTTAAAAGAAAAGATGAGATGAAATTTTAGTTAGAAAGATGAAATGAGATGGAAAATACGAACAGCAAAGTTAAAACTATGACTGGAAAAAGGCTGAAATCTATCTTAACTGGTCAAACTGAGCGGACCGTATAAAAGTTGACAGTCTTAAGCCAATTTTTCAGTGCGAGATCATCTGGGTTTCAGAGTTAAACTGCAATTAACCCCAGAAATGAGTTTCTGAGTCATTTTCGATCCGGTCTTAATATCGGTTTAACTTGCCAAATTTGGTCGTTTAATCTCGGATCAAATCTGGAGAGAAGTTTAAGCTTCTTTGTCTGTTTTTACTAAGTGAAATGACAGTTGCTTGGCCTGTTTCTGTCAAAAATGACATTTGAGAATAACCCCAAGTTCTATGCCTGTTTTTTTTAAGTAAAGTGTCGGTTGGGAGAGTTAATAATTTAGAGAGCCAAAGATGTCGGTCTCTAACGTTAATGATATCGTTCTTCTTCTAGGGTGTGTCTATACCTTCTCCAACATCTTATGGTGAAAGTCACGGTGCCCTTTTTTTTGTTTAGATTAGATTTTTTAGATTTTTTTTTGTTAAGATTGGTTTTATTGGCTAGGTAATCCTCTGCAGATAGGTCTAGAATTCATAGCTTTCATTCTACGGATATATTTTAAAGGGACTAGGAAAAGAAGTACCCCATGGCGGTTTATCTGGGGTACTTCCATGTGTTTATAATGCCATGATCTATAGAATAGGAGATATATTAAGTTCATTCATTGTTACACAGAAATAATCACCGTAAACACACAAGACCGGCATATGATCGAGACCGAATTGTAAGTCGAAGGAGACATGTCCGTCCGTCCGTCTGTCTGTAGTTTTTAGGCCTTAAATTTTGAGCTAGGAACTTGAAACTTGGCTGTTCTTTCTAGGTCCCGAAGCAGTACAAGTGTAAACATTTTTGAAATCCACCCCTGGACACGCCCACTTTACTTATTAGCAAACAAATATTAGTAAACAAATAATACGATGTTATTGAAAAAGTTCGATGTTTGAGAAGATTCTTAATTGATAAATTCTAAATACATTTAAAGTTAATAAAACTACAATTTAATAACCAAGATTTATGACGCAATTCGGAGCTTGACAGTTGTCAATTGGGATAGGGTATATCCAACAATTCGCCTAAGAATTCCCCGCAATCTTAAGGTAAACTAACTTTCTCTCTCATGGTGCAACACTATCATAAACCTTGATTTGAAATTATGTGGAAATTAATTTACTACCTGTTGCGCTACAGTGTCGTTCGGCTTTCATTATTGAAGCACAACAAAAAGGTGTAAATTGTCACAGTTATATTAATTTAATTATATACATCATTTCCGTCGCAGTTCTTTTCCGAATGAACCTGGTTTCGTTAATTGATTTGTCTTTCGCATACAATGTTCGAGATTCTATTGTTTTTTTTTTGAACCCCCATCGTTCAATAAAGGGGGCCTCTTAATTAAGTTATTTGACCAAGACTAGACAAGTGTGTTGAAATACGCACATGATATGTCATCAACATCGCCGGTTTGTTATAACAAAGAATAAAAACGTTTTTATCAGTTAACGCTTGTAGACAATAAAAATTGTTTTTTCCCTTGAATTTTGTTTCTTTTTCGATGACAAATTGCTGGGCTTCTCTTGTGATTTAGATAAAAATTAAAGAACAACGGCGACTGTCTGATAAGGCGATAATTGTTTCAAGATGCGCATCCTGTGACAACTCTGAGAAGCCAATGACAACTACTATTCTGGGGGTCTAGTCACGCAAAAGTCATTGGCCATGTGACTCATATGGAATAGATTTCCTCGAAAGCTCAGCACAGAAATTAATTAAACACAGAGAATTTATAGACTTTTTAAGGAAGACTGCTGATGAAAAAGGAAATAAATTTTGGTTAAAGTGTGCGACACACTACCGCAAGGCTTCCAAATTCAAAATGTGCAGGCTTATGTGGTTATGAAGCAATGGCAGAGGGTGACTTCAATTTCACAGGGAGCGGCGAATTCAAATATACTTTTCTGTCAAATTTTAGAAGCCATAATATGGAAGTGCCAGTTCTCGACAGCTGTCATATTGGCATGCGTTCAACTCATTTCACTTTGTGCACGATTTTTCGTGGGAGTCATGGAATTTTATGAGCGTCAGTCAGCATATGCTGTGTTGCATGAGATTAAAGTTTGTAACTCGATTAAGAGTAGTTAACTTATGAAACAAGAGAATCGGCTTCCAAAGGATCCAAAGTAAGCGTGCACGGCATGTGGCTCTATTTGGGACATGATAAGGACGTAAGGATCTCGTTCAACCTTAATTAAAACTGTTTGAAGAAGAAAATGTGTGTGATTTGAGTTCTTTTTGCTACCCATGCACTTCTTTCTTAGATTAATACTCCATTACTTGACCGCACCTCATGGCTGTTTCACAACAAGAGTGAGAGCAAGCGAGAGTCTCGTGCGAGTTGTCAAATGAATCTCAATCAATGTCAATGTACCTATTGGGTGGTTCACAATACCGGCGTTATCGCTATCCCGCACTCCGACCTTTTCGAAAAACTAAAAAAGCCTCGCCGCGGTCGACGATTATAATGTCATTTGTCGTTGTGAGTTGTCACACGCTGTTGAAATATCGTTTTTTTTTTTTTGGAAGCTTATAGTTGTCGTGAAGAACAAACTATACATATTGTAAGAAAGTCCACAAAATTTACAAATATGTTATGTTTTGTCACTTTGCGCAGTCAAGACAGTCGTCGCGGGTTTTCGCTCTGATTGTGTATTAACAAACGATTTTTTTAGTCTCGCGTTGACGCTGCCGCTCTGGTTTGACGCTGGCGCGCTGCTGTAAAAAAAGCCCTCATTTTATTGCATTTTTACATCGCATACAGTTAGTATGCATCGCATACAGTTCAATCAAATTTTGCTATTAAATGACAGCAAGTTTCCGAATTC
The DNA here is from genome assembly GCA_947623515.1 of Neoascia interrupta. Taxonomy (NCBI): domain Eukaryota; kingdom Metazoa; phylum Arthropoda; class Insecta; order Diptera; family Syrphidae; genus Neoascia; species Neoascia interrupta. Next base: position 1,375,396 of record OX392463.1, read on the forward strand.
TGAAGCACCGACTATTCGTTGCAGTATACAACACCAACGAGCATGCACCCAACGACATCATATATTAGCTGTGTATAAAAGAGTCAGACTTGACTTCGTTTGCTCTGGAAAGAGCAGATGTTTAATTGATAAACTATAGGTTGATGGTGCGAACGAGAAGAAAGGATGTACTTTTGTCGAGAGGTAAATGCTGCCAAGTTTCTGCCGGATTTGATGCTAATGACATGTTCGATGACATCTTTTGCCAGGCTCGATGACAAAATTCAATTGATATTCAGTTTTCTTCTTAATTTTAAGCATCATTAAAAGTGTTTAAGACCCCCGTACATGACAGCTTTAAGATATCTACTGGTAAAGTCAGAAACCTGATTATATTTGTTTTCCAGTCCAACTCCAGTTTGAGTTGTCTGTGCGGAGTCTTTTTCAGTATGCTATTGAAATCAACGACAAAACAGCGAGTTTTTTTTATTCAAATACGTAATTCTATGTTCAGGCTGTCTATTTTTGGCACTGTTCAATTTCCATAGAATAAGCTAACAAAAAAAAAACACAATTCTCTCCATTGACTTATAAAGAGGGGAAGATTTACTGTTGAAGCTTTTCGCTGAAAAATTATTTACAGATATTATTCAAAAGTGACGCATGATTGAACAATAAATGTCATCAGAAAGTAATGATATTGCAATTATTCTCAAAAACAATTGCCTCCGAAATGAACGGTGTTTTATCTCGACGAACAAAGTATTTTTTCATATTCATGTTGACAACAATTTATTTATTCTATCGAAATATTTCCCAGTTGTCATGCTGATATTTAAGGCGGAACAACAGGTCTAAATGCATTTTATTTTTTTTCATTGGAAAAGTAGATTCGTCATTTGTTTTGTTGTTTTTTCCAGCAGCTGTCAAAAATTTATTTCTTTTTAATCATGTTATTGTGAATGAATCTTTGTTTTTTTAATTCTTTACAAGTGTTGACGACTTTGATCAAAACGCTGTAAAATATTGGAAAAACACTTTAGAACTGATTTTGACTGACTAATTTAGGCTAATTTAGACAAGGCTAATTTTGTTCAAAAACTTAATATTTTTACGTGTTTCATAGAAGACTTCACTGAACGTTTACTGGAATGTTAAAACAAACGCACGCAAATACCTATCACTAGTTATCACGTTTCCATGCAGAATGCAGAATAAGAACAAGCGTCAACCGGGTTTGAGTCGACTCGAAATGGAAGCTCAAGCTCAGTGAGCGACGGATGTTGCGTTGTGTCAGTAGATTCTGTCTGTTTGAAGCAGGTAACGAGCCGCAATGTTTTCAAGTACGAAACGTACTCCTTTCCAAGTAAGAGTAATTCGTACTCCTTTCCAAGTAAAAGTATTTCATTGCTCTAAGCAAAAAACGTAGCCTTTTCCGGTTGAGAATCACGTTGGGTTCCCGGGAAAATAAAACTCTTCTCTGCAAAAAAAAAACAAACTCAAATGCCGACTGAGTATTTCAATTTCAATTTTTAAAATGGCGTAAGTACCATAACGCGTCATAAATCGCTTCGCGCAGACATCCTCATCATCGCAGTTTCTTGCTCTGAATTTCGATACTCTGAAAACCATGAAATGCGCCATAGGTAGGAAAAGATCTTGATCTTATAATGATCTTTACCACGTTTTGCTCTTTCTTTGTATTAGTAAAGGGTAGGCCATTTTTTTACTTTGAATTTTCGTGCTCAATTCCCACTTGAAAGCATTCCGTTGTTTCAACGAAATTCCATGTTAACTTAGCTCAAACGCTCAAAATTGCTTATTGGGACGAATAAAGCCTCCAGCCCAATGAATCCGTTGCATACGTCATGCCGGAGTACACAACTGACGGCTCAGTAAAATACACATATTCTTATGGGAATTTATTCGTCCCGCACATTTCGCTTTCCAACGGGTATAGATCTGAGTTATCAGTTGTCTAGATGTGACGGGTTGTCAAAATAAGGTGTTGATTCTGATAAAATCATACCTACCATTGTTTTCACCAATGTTCCTTGTAAATTCTTACTACATTCCGCTTGCGACAAAACCAAAGTGTCTGTTTTAATACAAATAATATCAGAAACACGACATTCGTGTTTTTTTTTTTCAAATTTAACGCGAATGAAGTCGGGGGTACTACAACCTAACCTAAAGCCTTCAACCTAACCTAAGTCGGGGGTAGGAGCTCGTTGTGAAAAGTTTTTTTTTAATTGAGTTACTCGTGCTATATCGACTTGCCACCTCCCAACATATTTGTTGGGAGGTGGCACTTGTCTGATTTTAAATCAAACCTTAAGGCGCGATCACAATCGTATTATTAAAATCAGCCAAATAGTTCACAATATAAAGAAAAAAGTTAATTGCCCCCTTTTTTTCTAAATATTATTTGTTGCATTTGGTTATTTGGGTTTTATATAAACCACTAGGGGTCGCAAGAAGTCATTTCATCATTGAAAAGTTGAAACTTTAAATTTCTTACGTTTTTTTAGTGACACACTTCAGTTAATTTGCATCACCCTATTTTTATAGCGAATGCACTTTATCGGAATTAAGCACACGTACTTTACTGTGTATCTATGTACACAAAAAGGTTTTTCGTTGTACAACACCGCCATTTACTCGACGTTGAATGGTCTGTTATTATTATAATTTCCTCACTGTTCACGTTGAGGCATGGCGGCGCGGCGGTGGGGTAGTATGTATATGTGCAAGGATACTCAACGGCAGGATATACTTTCCATAATGAAATGCCGGTAGAGTGCTGGGGGTCTATACTACCGATGAATGGCTTGCGAGTGGCCAGTGGAAAAGAAACTTTGCACCAAACACAGCGAAGCATTGTTGCAAGTATAGTCGGTTCGGTCGGTCTTTGGTTTTGTTGCTCGCAAAGTTTTGTTTTATGGAATTTTTCCACCGTGAATACATTATACACGCGAAACAGTATTTTGAAACACAATTTGTGCATTTTTACTTGGATTATTTCGAAACAAAAAGGAACCAGCTCGGGCAGAGAAGAGTATAGAAATTCACATTTGAATGTGGAAAATGAGCGCTCAGAAATATAATAACTTGACAGTGCGGCGCGGGCTGGCTTGTGCTTATTCGGGCTTGTGGGTCAACGAAATGGGGGTTTAGCTAGTGTCCTTGATTTACATTTGTGTTTGGTAATCAATCAAGAACGGTTGTGTACATTGGCAGTTCCATGGAAATCTATTCAAATGGTTGGGTGGGGGGAAGGGATTTCTGCAGTTCAAATACTCGGAACGACTTTATTCTCCGACCTATTTGTTTTGTGTTAGCTGCTTGTGGTGTGGTGTGGTGTGTTAAGTTTGTGGGGTGGCATTGTATTTGTATCTACTCGTTGTGAAAATATAACGCAATGGACTATAATTTTTCCAACATTTAGCAAATTTAAACTGTTTAAACTTATTTAAAGTCGACACAAACCCTGAGCTGCCTTCAAAAAAATATTTTGATGCAATAAAAATTTAACTAAAGTGAAAGAAGAGAAAAAAAAAACTTGAAACTAGGGGCCACTGACGAAAATTATGCAAAAAAGTTAGCTGGAAGATGTTTTTTAGTAGAATCAGATGGCGTAAAGTTTGAAAAAGCTAAAGGAAGCAGGTGTTAAGGGGTTTTCTCTTTATGCTAAATAACTTTGCACCAAATTACTCTTTAAAGCAGACTCGGGTCGAATAACTCAGCGCAGAACAGACAAATCATTGCCACCCATTTGTTTTATACAAAATTTAGAAACAAGTATCAGAAAAGTCTGCAGCGATGTTCTTTGCATGACCTTGCATAGAGGCTACATGCAAGAAGGTAGTAGTGCACAGCATGTGGATTATGTTCCAAAAAGGCGCTTATTTCCCCGTGGTTAGCCGCATGCAAACTAGGAGTGTTGGTACGCACAGAGAGAAACCTTATAAACTCAAAGGAAACGACTTTCAGATAAGTAAAGAGACGTCTTCTGGCGTGCGTCACCGCAGTACCCCCTTCCCCAAAATAAAATTCATGTAACACAGTCCGCATACATTCGAGAAAAAAAATGCATGCATGCTGTTTGCTGCTACGCAGCATGTGTAAATGCATCATCTAGTGGTTGACATCGTATTTTGACGATTAAGATGTTGAAAATATACACTAATTGCGATTTGCCTTGCGGATTGTGAATACCTTGAGATAGACTTGGTTATACTTCGCTTGCTTTTACGTGCGTTACACATCCACAACTGACCGACAAAATATCAGATGTGGTCGCAAATTTCATGTGTGTTATAAGTACACACACGCTTTGAAAAAAAGTCACATATTACTACATGCGCCTTATAAAAAATGCAGTCCACCGCATGTAAATCACATGTAACTCTTCGTGTGGTTGCAAGCATGTTGCATGACTTTATATGTGACATATCCAAAAGTTACCGCCATATGTTGTCGCAAATATTATGCGACTTATTAGTACAAAGTTAGAAGTCGTATAGCGCTGCATGTTCCCTAGAAAAAATGCATAAGGTATGCGCCATGTGAATCGCATGCAACTCTTGGTATAGATTTCGACTGAAGCGCATGTGCAACCATTATTACTGCATGTAACAAACTTTAAAGGTCTTTTAAGGAGCATCTTACTTATACGTTTGTCCTGAACGCAACACACCAAGCATCAGTATAAGAAAACTTTTAGAGCAGACCCTTTGAAGGTGCGACTTTCTTAAAATAAAATAAATAAGTACATTTTTTAGGTTATAGAACCTTAAAGTTCCTTTTTTAAGCATCTTTTTTTGGTTAAACACGGGGAACTTAAGGTATATTAAAAGAACTGCAAACAAATGATATCAACTTTGAGGTTGATTCACCGCCCTGATTAGTATTTAGATGTGTGAGGTTATTATGCGGTACACCAAAACGATAACTATATGAAAATTCGCCGGCATCATAAAAATTCATGCGGAAACAGGGTACCTATAATCCAAAGCCCATTATGTGGGCCTATTCCAAGTCATGGATTTCACAACGACATGAAAATATTTCCCATTATTAAGACAAACAAGAAGTGTTGATCTCTGAAAGTGTATTTATCACATTGACTCATCGGGCTGGTTTAGCTTCTTATCCCGAACGACACGATGAATCAAAGTTGTTTTATTTTTACCTCACAATCGAAAAATTGGAAAGTTTAACAAAACCGGTAGGGGGTAGTTCACAATCATAATGCAAACGTCAAATTTTAAGTATATATTTAGGACTTTTTTCATGTGTATGAAAAACAACATCAAGACTAAAAAAAAATATATATTTAGGACCCCCCGATAACGATTGCTTTCCGACTTGATGTGAAAGTCAACAATAATATTTTCTTAACAAATTATGGGAAAATTATGCTAATCTTATTAATTTGCATTAGAGTAGCTGTTTGCTGCTGATTCGAAGGCCAGTCGCTTGAATTTATACCTACCAAACAAAGGTTCTTTGGCATCTGTTCTATCTGTTCTAATTAGCGGGTTCGGGGTGTCATTTATTGTTGCATTTGCATGACGCCGTGCCTGCGACCGTTGGTCATATCAGACGCCTGTCAGGCATAAAGTCTATGAACAAATGAAAATAAATAATAAAATAAAATTTTTACTCGAAATAATCACTGGCAGGCAATTATCCCATTGTTTGCGTTATCGATTGAGATGACACATGAAGCCTCAGCTTACTGTCACAAGTTTCCCTGCATACATATATACACGGCAAACAGTCCTGTTAAGCCTTTCCAAAGCAATTTGCCATAATTGCTCTTTTATAATCCTTATAAGTCTTGTTTGTGTCGATAAATCGCTTGTTTTATTGGGAAGTAGGTACACAACCAAGCGGGAAAATTGATTTTACTTGGAAAGGTGCCCATCATCATCAGGAACAGTGCTAGTTTCTGAGTTGGTAAATAGATATGGGAGTTCGTATACCAGTTACGTTTTACGTTGGGCATTTGATAACCTTGCAGACTTCAGTAATTTTATGACTTCAAAATGACTTCAAAAAGACTTCAATGACTTCACGGCAATCATAGAAGATTGCATTCATATGGATGCAATCATTGAATTCACTGAATTGAATTACCAATCAATGATTTTAAAATTAATGGTTATTTAAAAGTTCGAAGTTAAAGTCAAAGTGAATTTATGAGTGAAACATTTTTAGAGATGAATCAAATGAGTTAAATTCTGATTTAATTCCTTTACAGCTCTGGCTGTAAGGCTAATGCTCTTTTCCTGTCTAGCTCATGCTCTTTTCACACCGGATCGAAAACTTAGTTTTCGGAAAATAGTTTACGAAAACTAATTGAGTCATACATACTGAACACGACCAAGGTTTGGTTGACATTTCAGTCACTTTGACACTGTTGAATGGCGTGTGTAGACAAAGAAAACCAATGGACTCGAATATTTTAAAACAATAATATTTAATGAAACAAGTGTTCAAATTAACGTGAAAACATTAATAACTATTTTGGGTATCAATGCTTGTGTCTTCAAACGAAAACTTTGCCAACGAATATTAAAACTGCTTGGAATTCAAAAGAAAAGGAATTGAGCCGCACCTTTTCTATGCGCAGATATGCACATTTTTTCTTATTATCAGTTTCTTCCATTCTCTATTAAAAAAGGGCATTTTATACGCATGTTGATTTTACACACGAAATAATCGCCACAAACTAACAGAAATACAAAAACGCTTTTTTCTTTTAACCGTCCTCGAGAAACAAATATGAGCGCAATTTTCTGTTTTGACAGAAACAATCAACTCGGTTCCTGAAAAGGTTTGTTTGTTTATAAAATCTGATGATTGCAAGGAAAACTTATCAAAAACTATCAAAAACTCGAGGTTACGAAAACAGGAAAATGAGAAGTATGAGAAAACTCCGATTTTCGGGAAAGTTTTCGCGTGTTTTCGCGAAAACACGGTTTTTGGTCCGGTGTGTAGAGGGCATACGACTGAGTAACCCAAATGCGTTTTGTGGGTCGGCCAATGTCGCTGTACAAAACTACTCCTCTACTCTACTGGCAGGGCAAATGCCAAAAACTAAAACTTTATGAACAAAATCTCTCAAATCGAACACGATTGTCTTCATCGCGCATTAGTTTGATCAGATCGGGGATTATTGAAAGCCCTAAGGGCTCTATCAAAAACTGTCGCCGTCGTTCAATGCAGGAAGATTCAAATCACATTACATTTTATGGGAGTGACGGATACAAACAGTTTCTGTCAAAAGAACCCTGTAGGCCACTTTTTACGACCTGTGTAGTCTTGCGATAGTCCGCTGAAGAGTCCAGTCGCAAGAACATTGGTGAAATGCCATTTTGGTCGTTTTTCGCATGTTTTCATGCTCTGTGCAGCAATTATGCTGGGGTAGAGACCACCCAAAAATATTTTTTTATTGAAAATAAATTTTTAACCCCATTCTTAAGCGACAAAAAATACTTACAATGATTTATTTGCTTAACTCATTACAACCCCTTTCACGATATTAAATTTTCTTGCGTCTTAGACGGCAAATCTTCCTAAAACCAGCCGATCAACCAAGCCGCTTCACTCTACAAACGTCGTCTTTAGCAGCGATTACTTTGGGTCGAAATCCTGCCCATTTTACTGAACAAAACAATTTTGACAAATTTTCGTTGGCTCCATAACACAAAAAAAAAAACGCCAAATGACGTTAAATTCCACTCAGCTAATCCTTACCTACTGTGCTGACGTTTATCTCTAAGCTCTCGCTTAGCATACCGTACCGTTACGTGCATCCATACAACATTCCGCCCATTGTCCACAAGGTCCAAGTAAAAACAAAATTTTATGCAATCGCCTTAACCTAACATAAGAATGAGAATCAAAAGCGAGGAGAAAGCAAAAATAAAGATTACAAAATCACACCCGAAAGCATACCAACCAAACAGAACACACTACACAAACACATACACAACATATGGCAATGGCACACGCATGACATAACTCAATGAAACCAACCATCATCAATTAAGGTGACATTTGGTCACATTTAGCTGAAAATAAAATCAAAATGTGCTTCACACTGGCAGCCGCCAAATAAAACATCTCCGCCAGATGCACTCAGTTCTTACACTTCACACTTTCTTTTAGCCGAAAACCATTTGAGTAGGGGTGGTAGTTCACCAATCAACCAAAAAGGGTGCTCGCCGCGAACACTTTTTCCGGCGCATTGCAGCGGTCTCGCTACTAGGCGAAGAACTGCTCCAGTGGGGTATGGCTTTACATATCCAGTGCATAATTTTTGGGAGCAGGGGGGCTGTAGGCGCAGGCAGTTTGCTCTGCACCAAGCGTCCCCCTCATAAAGATGTTGATTTGTATAGTGTGGTAGCGGTGGGCTGTAGGCGCTTGGTCACACGTCAACTTTTGTCGGTGTGCTGCATCGTCGCGCCGTGGTGTGTTTATCTTTGCGCAATTCGGGGCAACAGGGTGCGTCTCACTACGGCTTTTTTCAGGTGCTTTTATGTCATAAATAAAGATTCGAAATGCCAGTTTGTAAACAATTGAAAACAACACCACACACACACACCAGAATAATGAGCGAAGAAAGTTTTTTTTGCTCGTTTTTTCATTATTTGAATAAGAGGAGGAATTGTGCCACTTTTTGGGGGGCTACACAATATTATGTACTTGGAGATGATTCGCAACAAGTCCACCCACAAGCCAAAGCCGAGCAGTAGCGAAAGTTATGAGCTCATTAATCCGTGCATGTCAGATTCTACGGCGTCGTGATTAGGGGTCACATCACATCAAAATCACCAGCAACTGCCGGGCGATCGATAAATCTGAGGAGTCGTGCGGTTGATGGGGATGTGGCTGTGGCCCGTGTGCTTGTGTCCACAATCGATATTCCAAATGTGAATTTATTCCGAAATACCTACGTATATAGACGCACGAGCGACTGGAATAATATAGTTTTATCGAACTCGGTAGGTGGTGGATATAGGCGAGAGCCGCCATGGGGTATGTCGTGAGTACGTGTATGCCGGATGTTGAGACTGAATTCCGGCAGTTGAACGCTTCATCGCACCGCAGCACAAGAATCTATGGTGAGTTATTGACCCAAGACAGACAGTTGGTCACCTGCCCCCTTGTTGTGTGTAACCTACGACGCGAAACGCAGGGTTGGAAGGTGCGTAGCCCCCGTTCCATGCGAATAAGTTGACCAGATTACTGGTGGGAGCTGTTTTCAGTTTTTACTCGTAATTTATTCAAATTTGTTGTTGTTCTGCCGTGCGGTTAGCGAGACCTGTTTACATTATAATGCTAAGCCATTTAATCACATCTTTATATTAAAGTTTATACGCGACTTGCAAACTAGTTTTCCTCGAATGTTTCGTGCACCATTAGCCATAGCCAGTAGGAAGTTTGTTGTGCCTTCGAAACTGGTTAGCGTAGAGCCAAGCACAATTGAAAAAGAAAGTCACAGTCACACTCTATAGTCGCGTTGTAAAAGGTCATAAGAACAAAATAGGTAATTTGAATTTAGAAAGGTACTCAATAGTTGAGCGCGAAGCGAATGCTACTTTCCGGATGTAGTTTGGCAAGCACGTGTTTTGTTCTTAAAAGTTTTTGTTTTTTCGTAAAACATGACTGTTTACGGTTTCATGTAAAGCAGCCATTAGGGAATATCCAAACCCACGTGGCCATGTCAAGGAAACTTCCCTGGAAGATGGTGTACGTGCCTGCATTGACTTTAAGAAAGACAGGCGAATGAAAGAATGTCAGATTAGGCATCAGTTGAAAGCAGTGTCAACCTAGAGCATTTTGCAAGAGCGACAGAGAATTGTGATCGGTTATAAAAAGGAGCTTCGTCTCTGGTTTTCATGATGCCGAATTAAAGTCGAAAGTGTGCCTAAGCCTGACAACAACAGAACCCAGAGCCAGTTTTTCACTATGCGAGATTATTAACCTCAAAAACATATTCTCACTAATTTTTGATCTAATTCTGATATCGAATGCTTTTTTAGCACAATGAAACTATATGCACCAACGTGTCTCAAGTCTCTCAGAGGAAAAAAAAATTGCCCCCGATGCAAGTCAATATTGGTGAGCTAAACCTTGATAAACTGAAAAATTATTCGAGCTGCCTTTCCATGCTTTAATGAGCTGGGACATCTGGTAGCAGAGATTTCAAAATGGGTCGATCTTGACAAAATCAACTCTGGTTTTAATGATTATAAAGGATGATCAAGCATGCAGGAATAGTAAAACGCAGTTTTAACTCAGAGTTTAATCGGCACTGAAAAACTGTGCCTGAAGTTCTAAAAGTTTTTTTTTTATCTATTTACATAACGGATTGCTGCAGGTCATCACAAAGTTCTTAAGAGCATGGAGATTTCCTGATCAGTCGAAAAGACGATGAACAGCACTCATCAGTATTATGAATTTCAGAATCACTCGGATCACTTACCTCATTGTAGCCATGTTTTCGGTGCGTATACCTCGACCAAATGCAATGAAGTTTGGTAAAGCAATATAAAACCCCGAGAGGGTCGAAAAATAGACCTTTGGATGGTTAGTCTTACCTAGGCACAACCAACGGAGTGATTGGACATGAAAGGATGAACAAAAAACTCGTAGTAGAATCGCAGATATTTCTAAAGACTGTATAGAGAACGAAGCATTTAACCTGATCGAAGAAGACAAACGATTTAGCTAACTCCACCTTGATGAAGCGAAAGCATCTTTGTCCAAACAAAAGTAAAAAAAAAAATAGATCTGAGCTGATCACCAGCTGATTCAATTAAATGATCCAGAATTGGTTCGAAGCATGCACCAACCCATCTGCAGGAAAGCTCGAAGGAAAGCATGTCTGAGTAAATGGAACCTCAACTGTTTTTTGTTTGAACCTGAAGAAAAAATTCTGCCATACATGTCCATATGTCCCTGCAAAACATGTCCTTATATAGAAAACGGACACGGTTCGATCAAAGTCCGTAAAAGATCTGACTTATTTTATGTCAAAAAAGTTGCTAGATAATGCAATGTGCTGTTATGTGACTTGCAGTATTACCTCAAAGTCTTCTGCCAACACCATTGAAGGACGATCATCCAAAAGTCCAAAAGGCTTTTCAGAACATTGGAAAAGAAGAGGAACCGTACTTGATTTTCAGTCTATGAGGGCTCAACGAAAAGGCGTACATTGAAGATCAAAGTAGTTATCGGAAGACATGCTCATCTGACTTTGGGTATAGTCATTTCAAAGTCAATATCAGTCATTTTGGGACGTCATTTGAGAAATCATCTTTATAAAAAAAAAACTTCCTTGTGAAGTACCTTAACGGTGATTTCAAAACTTACGAAAAGACTGGTGCAGAAAATCTATAGATACTTACACCAACACCAACACCATAAGTTGGGTCAAAATTCGTCGCGGCAGGAAAACCAGACCTGGTCGAAAAAGGCATCAAGAAGCAGGAACTATTTTATGAATAATTTACAAACCCTTTAAGGAAACTTAAGAGAAAAGAGGGCTTTGACTTTAAAAATCTTGAAGATTTGAGACTATAGACGAAACTCTATAACCTGTAACCCGAGAGTATTAAAGACCGTGCAGCAACCTCAATAAAAAAACCTAATTTCTTTATTCAACTTAAAAAAAACTCCGTGCCGTACAGATTTGGGAACGAAGCCATTTGGGCCATAGAATCTATTCCAAAAGCTTATGGGTTTTGAATAAAATAGATTGAAAAGAGTGGAGCAACAATTCGAGTTGCATTCTTCACATACAAACTTTATGGCCTACTAATTCACAAAAAGGGTGGGGTGCCGTGGCGTAGTGGTTAGTGTGTGTGCTTACTACGCCGGAGGCCTGGGTTCGAATCCTGCCATTGTCACCTGAAAAAAAAAGACTTGTTCTTTTTCACGGTCCCCACCTCCGCGAGGGTTTGACAAGCCCTCCGAGAGTATCAATTGTCTTGAAAAACTTCTCAAGCTGCCGTTCGGATTCGGCAAAAAATTGTAAGTGCCTTTGTATGTAAAAGAAATCAACACACCAGCATACATTGTTGAGAAGTTGGCCCTGGTTCACCTCGAGCTGTTGCGCCACTCTATTTATTTATTTATTTAATTCACAAAAAGAAAAAAGAATTCTGGGCGTGTAACAGCTGTGTAGGTGACCCTACACAAAGGAACCACTCTCGTTCTTAGATTTCTTTGAGACACTTGACTATTTCGAACAGAAAGTCGACTATTTAATCTTATACCATGTTTCCACCGGACACTTATCCACGTTTTGGATAAACATTCAGCTACTATCCCAAAAAAATCAAAATTTATATCGTGTTTCCACCGGATACAATTCCTTGATTCCACAAATCTGAAGATATACCATACAAATTTAAGGCTTCTCGATGAGAGATAAAAAAAAACCTTTTCACGCCTTTGAACCCTTTCACATAACTTTATAACAGTTTGAGTCTTTAAAAGGTAAATCGAAACTGTCCATTTACTGACAGATCTGTCACGAAATATTTTTTTATTTGGAACCTTTATTTTGACACCTAGAAATGTCATCGTCACCCCTTTGAGAGTCAAAACGACAACAAGAGAGTGCTCGCTTAAAGGGGATCTTTTGTTTGTCCGTCGGAAACACTCTGGGATTTATTTGTAATCTTTTTCACTATAATCTTCGTTTTGAAGAAGCTTCACTTCTTTTGAGTCGATTATGTCAGTTCAATAAATAATTTGTTCAAGGAAATGAATCCTTAGTCGAAAAAGTTCTTCATGGTCCACCATTAGTTTTAGCTGATTGGAAGGTCAAACAAAATCCCCTTGGTGTCCAATGTAAATAGAGCGTTTATGATCGAAATCTCGGATTTTATTGCGGTGGGTAAAGAGTAAAAACTGAGCTGTTATTTGTATAGAGGTAAAACATGAGGGTAGTTTTTGTCAGTTCAAGATCATCCAAATTTCGGAGTTGAGCTGAGGCTAACGACAACAAACTGTTTTTCCGCCCACTTTGATCCAGAGTTGATTTCGGTTCAGCTCGCTGATTTGGGTGAGTTAACCTTAAAATTACTTTGGAAAGGAACTCGAAATATTTTCTTATGGGTATTTTTTTATGAGAAATGTCAGTTGAGAGAATCAAAGAATTTGATAATTTTTTAAAGAGTTAACCAAAACCCCAAGTTTTATTTTACTTCGGCGTTAATAAATCCTGGTTTAACCAGGGGTTCAATTCTGCACTCAAAAACTTCCCCTCAAAACGAATAATATTAAAGAAATTTTCTTTACTACAAAGAGAAACTATAAAATTCAAGAGCTTCCGTTCGTGTCAACAACATCAATTCGTCAATCGACTCCCATTTTTCGTCAGCAGCACGTGCTTAACCATTATCGAAAATGAGCCTTGTAACGTTATCGCAGCTATAAATGTTATCAATTTTTTAATTGCTTACATTTGTTTGGAGTTCTTCTTATCACTAGAAGAACTTGGAACTAGATCTTGTCTAATTTAATTTTTGAAACACGATGTAACTTTCGAGAATTACATGATTACCCTGTCAAAAATCATTTATTATCATATGTGTCAATCTAATTTATTATCTCTTAAGTTGAATAACCCATAGATTAACGCGCACACTTACCGAATTATATATGAAAAACTCAAAAGTGTGCCTCAAATAATAACGCCATGAACAATTTGATATGTCTTTTGCTTTTCAATACATTTTTTAACCATAATTTGTACTCATCACATTTTTTTTTCTTCTCTCAATTAACAGGTATCAAATGCCCGGTCTGTAGTAAATTCGTTCTGCCCGATGACATAGAATGTCACTTAGTTATGTGCCTAACAAAACCACGTCTCTCATATAATGGTAAGTAAAGTCTAAAAAAAAACAGAATTAAATAAATTACAAACAGGCGTACGTGACTTGTTAAATCAGTTAAGTATATATGTACCTCCAACTCCATCTACCAACAGTAACCGTAGAAACTTGGTTAATTGTGTTAAGTAATTGCAGATACATTAATTATTTAGAATTGTCTGCTTATTACCGCGCAAATGCAGTAGATATGTATGTGTATATTCAACACTTCACGGGTATTAGACTTTTTTACTAGCCACATTTGCTTGTTAAATTGTGAAAAAGACCTCACGAATCATGCTCTCGTTGAATCATGCTTCTAATAAAAAAAAATGACCCTACTGCTCTCGGGATATTCAGCAGTTAATGCGACACAGTAAACAGGTTGATTCCTTACTTAAAGTTAACCTGGCTCTGGCTATCTTGTTTTATGGGCCTGCCGAGATAACAATTAAATAGGCCGGCACATTACTCATTGCACGATAGTAGGTCCACTAAAAAACTCCTCGGATTTATACATACATACGTGCCACGTTGTCAGATTGTCGTTGAAAAATGGAACTAAATGGAGCTGAGGTAGAACATCTCTACAAAAAAGTAAAGCGAACTCCTTTTAAATCGCGTAAGAAAGCAACGAGGTCCTTTGGAAAACGCCCCCAAAAAAGAAGGGATACTACCGTACTTAAAAAGATTAGATATTGTATTTCAACTTTATAAATCGATGCATATTGTGTATGACAGGGTTGGTGAACCTTTTAAGAGCCCCGTGCCATTAACAAAAAAAAACAGTTTGTAGCGCCTTTTGCTTGCCAACATGTAGTCTTGATGTTTTCGGATAGGGTGTTTCCATGGCACATGAAACAGGGATTAACGTAGAAAGATTAAAAGTTTATCCTAGAGTGTTCCCACCGGAAAAGAGGAGATTTACATGAATTAAGAGGAGACATCCTGCAGTGTTAAATGGCAATATCTAGTTGTCACGTCCTCTGCGCTTTTTCTTCTTGCAAACTTGAATTTCCTTAGCTCCCGGGCAACTCAGAATCAAAAATAATTCAACTCATATTTAATTCCCACGAGTAAAAAAGAAAAACAAAACGTAAAATGTGTTGATGGGATTTGGGTCCACAACGTCGATAGTAGGACAACTTGATCAACATTAACATGCATCATTCTGTTGAAGTGTGTATGTGCACTCCTCAGTGCGTTTAACTTTTTTGAAAGGTCCAACCACATCCACATCAACAGCTAAGCATTGAATAAAGAGACAAGGAAAAGCTCTTTTTCACATATACAGTGTGTGTGAGTGAAGCATTTACTTTGACATTAGTCGCCCGATTTCGGGTATCGACTTGAAAGTGAATGCATCGAATGTATCACGAATCGGTACAAATGTCACCTTAACTCAGGAATGTTAAACAAAAGTAGAGCCAGCTCCCAGGAACGTATGAACCTCGACTCGTCTCTCATGACATGCCTGGTTGAACACATAAGTAATCCGCACTCACACAACTAAAACTGATGCTTCACTTTTCCCCAAAAACACCACTTTTTTTTCTCTTTATTCAATGCAGCAAAGTCAACCGTTCTGCACATTCCTTTACACAACCAAGCAACCACAGCTGAGTTGATGACGCCCAGCTGTCAAAAAAAGCTTTGTTTGATTTGTTTTATCATAAAACGAAGAGAGCTCGTTAAATTCTGTATACTGTTTGATTTAAGGCTATGCCACGAAGCTGCGTTGCCGTTCGCTTTGTCCCGTTACGTGGCCTTTGTTTAAGAATTAATTTAAGAATTTAAGAATTCATGCGTGGAAGAGATTAATTAATTAAAACATTAATTATCTTTTCGTGAAGACATTAAAATTCGTATGGTTAATCTCGTGAAATAAAAAGGATTCAGCGAAGTTTTGTCTAAATCACAGATTAGTGTCCGGTGGAAACACTTTAAAACACTCGACGAAGACAGTTTATGCTGCCGGTCAACGTTGCAATCGGGTGACATGCCGACAATACTTCCCCGTGTGCCACCAATGGCACGCGTGCCAATGGTTCGCCACCACTGGTATATGCCATCAGCTTGCCGCAAACACCTGTTCTATAAATTGAAGAAACTTGGCTTATCGTTTTCCTTTGTCTGAATTTGAGTATTAGTGTGTTTCTTTCCTCAGAGACTTGTAAGTTTGAGTTAAATAGGTTCTGATGATGAATCTTTTTTCTGCTTCGATGGGTCACGCAATTATACTTTCTGATTTCCATTTACTGCACGTCAAGTATTAGTCACTTGGTTGTTTTTTAATGTGTACCTACCCACAATTGAACATTATGTGTGTTGCAATTTCGAAGATTTTGTATCGCGAGTTGGTTGATTTCAAAACCAACTCGCGACCTCTCAATATAGAGTAAGTTAATTTATTTGACATATTTTTCCCACAAAAATGTTTGAAGAGTCTTAAAGAAAATCTCAAAACTCACTGACTTTAGAAGAACTCGTCGATTTCGCAAATTATACACTCTTGCTGTTACATAGTTTTTTATGTTGTGGGTGCAGTGCTTAGTGCATCAGACTACTGTGCACGAAGTTTCGGGTTCGAATTCCGACCGGGTTAATAAAAGTTATTTCGTTTCAAAGTCCCAAACCCTCCGAAAGTATTTACGTACAGTTTTATTGATTGGGGAAGTGTTGTATACATAACATAAAACCATAGTTTGGTAGCCACTGACCACGGCTCCAGTTTGTGACTTTTTGCAGAGCAAGTGGTCCAAAATCAGTTTCCTCAGCTCAGTTTGGATAAGATTTGAGTATTTGAGATACTGATACTGATACAATCGTTCGTCGTTCCGGTTGCGAAAACCAACAGTTTTGTACATTTACGACCTTTCCGTTTAGCCAAAAATTACATAAAGGAAAACATTGAATTCGACAGATCTCCCATTTAAGTACGCTAAAAGATTAATAAGCACAAACTAGCTCTTTCATTTAACTGTTCCCAGGGGAATGTGGTCCGTTGTCGCGAGTGAGGCGTGTAGAGCTGAGCCCTGCCTGGCCAGCTCATCTCCGCGTTCGTTTCCTTTTACGTCACTATGCCCTGGAACCCACAGAAGTGTGACCCTGAAACGTTCGCCCAGACAAGCAAGCTCGTGACGACACTCCTACACCATTTTAGAGGTTATGGTGGCTGGATCAATAGTTTTGATGGCAGCTTGACTGTCTTTAAAGATGGCAATGCTTCGTTCGTTGTGTCACGCTGAAGATGCGTGCAGGCCTCTCGGATAGGCAGTAAATCCGCCTGGAAAACGCTGCAAAATCCGTCAACCGATATGATATTGATATTTGCGGTGATTCTGAGTAGTCGACGGCCCCCACACCACAGTTCATCTTAGATCGTGTCGAAGTTCTTTGCTACTTCATCCCTCTTATATTCAGACCTGGAAGGAAATGATGCGTGGAAGCCTTTCTTGACGTTTAATTTGGGTGTGGTTTAGTCAGTTAGAAACGGAACCAAGCCATTTGGTAACGAGTCCAGGATATTGCTGTGCCCGTACGGCCTTGCAGTCTAGCACCAAGATTCCCTGAGTCTAACTGCACTGCATATTGCGGTATCTTTTATGTGTAGATCGAGGGGCAGTCCTTAGGGCACCCGTGGTACCTATGCTGGCTCTTCTTTGCAGTCTTTTGAACTTCGTGAGGTTATAACCTTTAATCAACGCAGGCCAAGTGATCCATAGGTGAAAATTCGACGCACTACAGCTACGTACATCCATAAGGTCATCTTTGGTTGAAGTCCCCACTTCTTTCCAAAGCTTTTGCTTTCGAATCCTGTGTTCGGTGTTATGTTTCTAGTTAAGTTTAGGATCGAGCATGATACCCGGGCTGGAGGATAGCGTGAGTGGTTGACCATTTAGACGAGGGAGGGTGAAATTGGGTACTTTGGTTTTAGTAGTGAACAAAATCAGTTCAGTTTTGCTCGAAGAGCCCAAATCTTGCAGCCCAGGTACTTACCTTGTCTAGAGCAGCATCCGTAACTTCACTAATTACAGAAGGAAACTTCTCTGAGACTAGTATCACCACATCATCCGCATACGCGACCACCTTGACCCGTTCCCTATCAAGTTAAACAGGAATTTTGTTCATAACCATAAGCAGTAGGTGAGAGATGACACCACCTTGTGGCGTTCCTCTATGGGCGAATTTGGTTGAGTGACTCTTACCTAGTGTTGCCTTCATAGTTCTTGTTCCGAGCAAAGAGGCTATGCATGCCTAATAGATTCCCCAAAACCCAGCTCGATCATAGATTCAAAAATAGCATCAGCATAAACGTTATTGAAAGCTCCCTCAGGCAACCAAGGGCTCTTGCATAAGTACTGGAAAATACTTCAACATTTTGGAATCGTCAATGTTAAAAAGACAGTGAGAACAATTTTCGTATTTTATTTTGTTACAAAATAAAAAACATCCCCAGTTTTGTATTCAGCAATCAAGTTAGCACAAACCAAACCATGCGCTGAGCATTTAAAAGTTATGTTTATTTTGTTATTTGTACTTTTAGTAGTAGATTTTGTGCGAATCTAGGTTACAATCTAGATTCTGATTAAATTTATAACTTAATGTTTATTAAAAACCTTATTGTTTTTGATTGTAACTATGTTTTTTTTTTCTTTAACAGAGGACGTTTTAACCGATGCGAAAGGCGAATGTGTGATCTGCTTAGAGGAGTTAAATCCCGGTGACGTTATTGCAAGGCTGCCATGCCTTTGTGTCTACCACAAAGGGTAATTATTTATTTTTCCATTTATTGCATTATTTAATAATGTATTTTCTGCACCCTCCAAAAATAGATGTATAGATAGATGGTTTGATGTAAATCGCTCTTGTCCTGAACATCCTGGCGACTAGTAGCCTAGCTTAAGTTAATTAGATAATATTTTACGAAATTAATAAAACAAAAAAAAAAATAGAATACAAAAAATACGAAGCGAGGTGTAAACTCCTACCAAATTATTATTCTTGTCATAAAACCAAAATACAATATTTTTCTATATATATATACATGTACATAATATTATGCGTTATATTATAATTATAAATGGTTTTCAAGGTCCTTTATGTCGCAATTGTACGAATCAGTTTAATTTTTTTTTTCTCTACTCTGTATCAAATCTCACCTAGTAATCCTGTTCTGTAACTCAAAAATCTGTGTGCAAAGACAAGTTTAAACAACGGTAAATCAGTGTAGGTTGAATAAAATTCATTTTTATATATAGAAAAATACCCACAGAAAAAAAAATCAAGGCTTATATCTCGTGCAATAGAAATGAAAATGCCTTGAACTTGGTTAAATTTTTTTATTTTTTTTTATATAAACTCTTTTTAAACAAAGACCCCATCGAAGATAAAAAAGAATAAAGATTTGTGTATAAAAAAAAAGAATATAGTGGCAAGAGACTACGAAAAATTAAAAGAATAATATAACAAGAGAATTATTAATTTTAAGAAAAGAGAAAGGAAACAAAAAAATTAGAAGAATGTGAAGGAATATAAAACTAAAACTAATGATTAAGTTTTTTGTAAATGAATTTTTGATAAAAAAAGAACATTGTCTATAGTGGGATTTAAATTTTTTGCGGTGATAAATAAGAAACTAAACTATGAATATAAAGAAAAAATACATTATTCCCATTAGTGCATAACAAAATTGAAGGAAACACAAAAAACCTTAGAAATGTTTAACAAGTTTTTGTACAAAAAAATTCTTGAAAGTAAGCAATTCAATTATTTGTAAAAAGAATACTATGGAGCAGCATATAAGTAATTTTATTTTGTATTTACGCTGGGCATTAGATCCTCAAAATATTCAGTCAGTCTTGCACCCGTACGTATAAGATCAAACTTACAAAAAAAAAAACACTTTAAGTGCTTGAAGTTGTGGATGTCAAATCAAGTCAATCTCTGTTTTTGTAAACCAAATTAAGACGTTAAAAAAAACTCGTTTATGTTTAAGGACAAAGGTTTTACATGAGTTTCAACGGTTTTGCGTTTTTGACCATCTGCAAACCTCTGGTGTTTTCGGCCAATCACCTGCCTTTTCATGTTAAGTTCGATGGTCAGCTTTAAGTTTGTTGTTTTGTTGTTGTTTTTGATTGTTTTCGGCCAATCACCTGACTTTTCACGTTAAGCTCGATGGTCAGTTTTAAGTGCTTAATTTTGCCCCTGAATTCGTTTTCTATAAGGCTTCAACCTAAGAAAGCACCACTTTTTTGTTTTCTTTGATTATTTTGACGCCTGAGTCCAATTTTTCGATATTTTTTGCGAGCGAATAAGCTTGACTTTTCAGGCATGGTCTTACTTACAACGGGACAGTGTTTTCTCATATTCGTTGATTTTTGTTTTACCAGTAAATTTCAAATTTAAAGATTTAAAAATTTTCGAACTCTGGGTATTGCTGAAAATCATAGGAAATCATCCAACATTTCAAGACCAGATGAAATGCTCCTGAAAACCGTGCAGGAGATCGTGGGTTCAAATACCTACCAGGGCAAGTTATAAGTTTTTACACGTTTTCGACAGGGGTTTAAAAAAAAAACGTATGCAAAAGGCCAAATGTCCGGCCCGACTTCTTACAGGGGCACGGATGGGAGAGGTTCAATATTCAACGACCCTTAGATTAATCTCAATTAAAGCGATGAACTCTGCCTTATTCATACACTTAGGCTGACTTTTTATTTTGCATGCATAAATAAAAAAGAAATATTTTTACATCACAAGCCTAAATAAAGCAATGATTCGAAGCAATAGTTTTGTGATCAGATCACCTTACGTAGAAGGGTTATTTGATTTGATCACATTGACTGTCACAAAAAGAGAAAATCACAGATCACCTTAGGGGACTCCATCGATAATTATTTCCCATCAAATTAGAGACTTAAAGCCCCAAAAAATTTCATAAAATAAAACAATTTAAATTTCTTTTTAATTGGCGCCCAATATCAAATCTCTTCTATTGAGTTTTATTTTCATTCTCCTCGAGGATTATTTCTTTCTTGTTTAATTTCCTCATCATTCAAGAAATTCATACTCATCATTCGTCGTTGCACAGTATGTATAGGAGGTTGGCTGCCTCCTGTAATGCCCCTGTTTAAAGGCCCTGCTGGTTTGTTGAGTCACCAAGCTGGTTGCGTGGTTGGGTGTATCGTTAAGTCTGCTCCTGGTCTGATTACGTTAAAGCAGGTGACCTCTCTGGTTGTGATTCGAATTGCTATGATCTCGGTCTCAAAATAATACAAAAAACTTTTAGTCCAGTGCTTGCACTTACTGATGGAGTGTTTCTCCCAGAACACATATCTGCCCTTCTCCATTCAATAGATCTCTTTCTCTCTCTCTCAAGATGGTCTGGTTGCTTAAAGCTAGTGATTACAAGACTGAACTATGGCTTAAATTGATTAGTGAGCTCTAGTTGCCCACTGAGGTTATCCACTGTGTAGAGTTAAACTAGGACCATCCATAGTAAGAAGACATGCCATACATCAAACCTTGGCCTGCCAGTTTCTAGACTTTGCTATTTTTGGCCTAAAAGTCGAATGTCAAAGTGACCCATGCTACTGATGTTTACAGACGATGACCTATTTTAAAGGGTAAACGCCTTAATCATTTAATTTACTTTATTGCGTTAAACTATGTCCCCACCGGGCACTAATCCGCGTTAAATATAAATCTTCACTAAATCCTCTACTAATCACGCGATTAACCATACAAATTCAAATCCTTTCATAACTCCCGTTCACCCGAATTAACAAACCTATTTGCTGCGCTTTGTAAAAGTTTGAGAATCAAAAAAGGAAACTCAAACTGTCCCTGTACGAAAGATCTGTCAAAAAACGCTTTCTATTGGGATTTTAACAGCGGAAATATTTTTTCGACCCTGCGAATTGACATAGCCACTCTCTATTGACAGCCAAAGTGACAGAAAATGAGTGCTCGAGTCAAACTAATCCTAAATTTGTCCGGTGAAGCCACTTTGGGATTTATTTTTAATCATCTCCCGCTAATCCTGCCTTTATTGCCGGTTGAGTGGAGACATAGTATTACATTTTCGAATGCAATTTTTTTTTATTTATTTCTTTTTTTATGGAGAATTTATTTCTTCCACCGCGGATGTTTTATAAACAACTTACTTTTGGGCACTTCCAGCCCAAAATATTTGTGTCCCTAAGAAAGGTAAAAGAAACCAACCACTGCTATATTTTGGAAAAGAACGAATAAATAGTAATTCCTTATACTTTTTTGAATTTCTTAAAAACAGAGATTTATTTCATCATTCCTTGTTGACGAGCAATAAGAGAAACAATGAATACCTTACCTGGTTTTTTATTTCCACGGTAAAGCCAACCATCCAGGCCCCCAAGAGTGACGCAACACACAAAGACTCAAAGCCATAAAATCTAATGATACAAAAATAAAAAATGGGTCACAGAACTTTCAAAGAAATTTGTCATTGTCAAGGGCCATTTTGAACAAGCCACAAGACAGAAAATAAATTGAACAAAAAACAAAAAAAAAAAAACATTTCATGCGATGATTTCTTAAACAATAAAATTGTATATTCATAAGTATTGTAAATATTTCATATTCTATAGTGATATTATGATTAAAGTTATGTTCAAAATAATAAAAAAAACACAACTAAATAAAATTACTAAATATAATTATAATTATTAATAATAAAAAAAACTGTTTTTTGTAAGGATATCATTTAGTTTGTACAAGAAAATAAAAAGCAAAAAGTAAAAGTTAAAAAAGAAATGTCTTGTATTTTTCTTTGTATTTTCTTTTATTATTTACAATTTTTTTTAAATCTACTTATTAGTTCGTTGTATAGTGTCCCAGTTTTGTGCTGCAACATTGCCGCAAAACCAATTCTCTTCTCTGGATCTCATCCAACCCGATTCGATTGCGTTGTCCTTGGAAAAAGAAAAAAAGGGATATTATTCAAATTGTCTGGGAAATTATTTGCAGGGCCCCTATTCTGTAAAACGAAACGAGCGCGAAGTAAACGAAAATAAAGTAAACGATAGTCACAACAAATACCGATTTTGTAAAACTCCCAATTTTTAGATTTTTTCATACTTTTTGATTTATTTTATTTACATTTTTGCTCGATGTCACTTCGCCGACAGATTAAATCTTAAAGGATTCTCGTTTTACGGAATCTCATTTATACGATTTCGTTTTAACGAAGATCGTTTTACAGAATAGGGGCCCAGGTTTGAGGAGTTACTATTTTCTGTTGCACAGCCGAGCCGATGTAGTCCACCGTCGAGTAGTATCCCGGGTAGTTTTGATATGAGCTGGTGGGCGAGGAGACAGCTGCCGCTACTGAGGCTGGACTCCATGCAGAGGCGCGTGAGTCTAGTGAAGGTGACGAAAGATTCGCTTCGATTGCTGCCGGTGACCAAATGGAGTTGTTACTGCAATATGGCGTAGAAACCTGTAGAGGACAGTCCAAAATATAGTTTTTCTTTTAAGGACAAATTAAGCCAAATAATGTCTAAAGAGGAGGGTTCATTGATTCCTGTCTATAGTAAACTAGAAAAAGAAACTAAACAAACGTTTTAAGAGTTTATTGTGTCAGTTTTGACAACAACACAATTTTTTTTGTATGAATCTGGACTCCAAACGAAACGTGTGATAGCATTTTTTTATGTTTTTATTGTCGTGGGAAATGTTACTGGACTTTTCTAGGTATCGTAAAGACTAAAAGGGAAATTCCTGAGTCGGCGTTTCGATGTGTCAAAGATACTGGCATTTTCTCAAATTTCATCAGGTTGGCATTTTAAACATTCAGAAAAATTATAATCATACCGCTTAATACTGTTTGCCAGCAAGCATGAGCCAGGCACAGTCGAATGTAACCTTAAGGAAGGAATCAAAAGTAAACATGAAACAAGAGTTGGGAAAACATGAAATTCGTAGGCCGTAGGGACGTGCAAATTACAAGAAACTTGTAATATAGTCATTAGGTTTTCATTCAACATTCTTGTGAAGTGAAAAAATAATTCAAAAGACTCTAAGATAAAACCATAAAATATTGAATTAGGCTTTGTTAAGACTGCATAAAATTTTGTCATATTTGATGTACCTACCTAAGAGAAAAATGCAGCAAATATTTTTTTTTCTTACGTCAAATATGCCAAAATGGGATGTAGTCTAATGGCCTTTCCCGTTGGCGATCCCGGATCAGGTCGTTTTTCTCCCGGATTGGGACTTCTCTCCGAACAGTTGAACACGTTTTTCTTGATTTTGAAGTTTGTCTAAAATTGTATTTGTGACGCAAAAGCTATTTTACAGGGGACAAATGACATTTATCCATCTTGACATTGACACATGTATGATTGTGGGCGTGCTTCTGGCTTTGATTCTGGATTCAAAACGAGAAGCAAATTTTTCTTCTATCCAGGAGAGGAATTGTCAAACGATTCCAAGAAAACAGTTTCAGGGGAGTCCAGGAGTCTCCCGGACGCTTCCGGATGACCAACCGAAAAGGCCATAAGCTAAGCTGTAATTTATGATTAAACAATAGATTTTTTACCACAGCTGTCAAAATCTGGCGTCTTCAACATTTTCGACATTTTTCGACAGCGGAATGCCAAGCAAATCTTGTTTTGATATGAAAAAATTCGACAGTTTCTGTAGAAGTGCGAATTATTAATAAACTGCTCAACCTAGAGTGCGCTGATAAGGAAAAAAGTTATTGTGCTTATTCCGTTCTTTAAATTGACCCAAAGTTTACTTTAATAAAATAAGTGGATAGTATCTAAAAAGATCTCCTTGAATCCGTGTACCCTCTTGTGGTCTTATGCACTGTTTTTACAACACAAACAACACTTTTCTAATCCTTTCCGTGTTTTATAATTAAAATATTTTTAGCTTTACCTAGGAAGGCGGATCAAGTCTACAACTTTCTCAATAATCGAAATCATTTTTTAAATAGTTATTTACGTTCATGTGTAATTTTTGTTCGTTTTTCACAATGAATAAAGAGACAAGGAAGTGGTGTTTTGGGAGAAAAGTGAAGCATCTGTTTAAGTTGTGTGAGTGGGGAGGGGGCTACTTATATGTATTCCACCAGGCATTTCTTGAGAGACAATCCGAGGTTCATACGTTTCTGGAAACTGGCTATACTTTTGTTTAACATTCCTAAGTTAAAGTGCCATTAGTACCCCGATTAATGGGGCACAACTCACATGTCGATACCCGATTTCAGGGGACTTCTATCAAAATAAATGCTTCACTCACACGCACCGTATATGTGCAAAAGAGCTATTCCTTGCCTCTTTATTCAATGGTTTTTCATATAAAAAGGAACTTTGATCGCACTCGAAAATAGGAGTAGACGTCAAACTGTTAAAAGCTCTATGGTGGCCATTTTTATTTTCGCTTAGAGGATTTGTAATTCATGTGCGTTCATCTTGTTGTTTCTTTTTTCTTCTTTTTGAGACCAAGAAAAAAGTTAAATTAATTTAAAATAATAAAAATCCATCAATCAAGTTGCTATAATGAATTTTAAAGTGGAATGTTCGTTTTTAATTTGTTGACGTTTAAGTCGTGTACAAATTTTGTTGCTCAAAGCTTTCGTTGTCGTTCGTTTTCTTTTCCACAGTTTTTCTTTATCTGAGAGGATTTGATCCCCATTCATCGAAATTTGACAGGCTGCCAATTTTAGTGCACAAAAGTAAACGAACAGACTAATGAACTCGTTGGTGCTTTTAGCGCTCCGTCCATAAATGGAAAAAGGACCTCTTATGGTATCACTACGTTGTCCGTCCGTCCGGTCCGCTAAAAGATAACACCCATCAAGAATTATTTGCAATTTTCGGAAAAACTAAACAAATTTTGGAATATTAAGCAGCTTCTGAGATTTAGCTCGAAAACTTAACAAATATTACAAAAATTATTTTTTAGAATATTCTGGAATTTTAACGGTAAAATCGATTATAAAGAAATTTGCTTTGTGTATATAACGTATAAAGAGAATTCTAAAATTTTTAACATCTTTCAAAAATTGACGTTTTTAACTTAAAACTTTCTGAAACGCTTTGAAAAAACGAATTGAAAATTCAAAAACCGACAACTAAAAAAACTGGCCTAGAGTATTGAGAAGAGATATTCGTTGCTAGCGCAAAGTAACTACATGAGAATGAGAATAAAAAAAATATAAAATTAAGGTAATCAAAAAAAGATTCTGAACAGTCGTTTTATGGATTTTAATTAAAAACAAATGCAGAAAAAAGCTAATAGACCGTTTCGAAAAAATATCTCAGACATGGCCAACTTTTCGAGGTTTGAAAGAAAAACATAGCGGGCCTGAAATATTGTACGTTTTTTGAGATACGTTTAAAATCATTAGGTTACTAGTGCTGAAAAATGCTAAATGCTAAACGCTCTTATAATTTTTTTGTTTTTGAAATTTGGTGGAGTTTTTGTATCTTTGTAATCTGGTGGATAAGAAAAGAATAATTAAGCCTTGCCTCAACTTAAAAAAAAAACGCCAAAGTATGGTAGGTATTCTGGCGTTTTTCTTTTTTTTGTTCAGAGCAGATCTAGAACTGTCAAACAAACAAGTGTGTTTATTTTTGTGCTCAGAGTAATCGGAGCACGTAATTTGTGTTTTTTTTACTTACGGGTCTTACTTAAGCGGGCCACTCAAACACTGTTCTATTTAATACTGTTGGCGTGTTTCTTTTAAACGTATATTTATATCTAAACGTATATTATATCGTTTATATATCTTTTAAATGCATAAACGATATTTTTTTTGTTTGTTTCAAAACCTACCTACAAGTAATATTTTTATTTCATCCCCCCTGGATCCGCGCCTGGCTCCTACTCATATACCCTAGAGAAAACTAAGTTTGTTCTATTGATAAGAATGACAGTTATTATTAAGCTTATTATTTCAAACACAGCTGAGTCGCTTGCCAGCATATAGTTTTTGATAAACGCCAATAAGAGCGACATGCGATCTAATGTTTTTTCAAATAGCAGAGGCCAATTGACAAGCGATTCGTTTGAGGCATTTTTCTGCTTACCTCAAACGTTTACTTTACCGAACGGACCTTTGATTTCAAAATTTAAACCGCCACCAAATAAGTTTTATACCAAAACATTATACCAAACTTCATTATCATATACAGAAACCTCTATAGCAACTCAGCCTTAAACCAAACACGATTGGTTCATAGCTTTGCTACAACATTAGCGCATGTGCTTACCCCAGTATGGAAATTCCCCGTCCCAATGCAAGCTGAACCTTGGGACGATTTGGTATAATCTGCAGCTGTGTGCGGCAGTGTTTCCCCTGCTGCCCCTGTCGGTGAGCAGGATCCTGTTAACGAACTGTAAAGTAATCGATTCAAAAAGTATATCCTGTAGGAAACTCATTCCACAATAATTGTAGTTCAAAACCAAACTCACCTGATATGTTCAGAATTGGACATAGTTCCTAGCTTATGGCTGTAGCTACTGATGTTTGAATCGATGTCCTTTAACTTGTTCGTTGCGACAGGACGAACCTTTCCAACTTCCGTCACCTTCGCAATAGACGACAACAGTCCAGATCTGCTGAAATTACCTGCAATGTTCACGTTGCCATTGTTTGGCGTTGCAGAAGCGGACGATGAGGATGATGATGACGTCAAGCGATTGCAATCTTTCGGGACGGGCTTGCTGCCATTCCTCGTTGACGATGATGTAGACAGATTGGCGGCTGCTGCTGGTGGTTGCTGCTTCTGCAGCTGGCGGCATTTGGCGCGCCGATTCTTGAACCATACCTGTTCCAATCGGATGAAAAACAATAATCGTGTTAGTGGGGGTGATTTATAGACCTAATAAATTCATAAAAAATAAAATCCAAATCAAAAAACTAATTTGTATCCTTTTTGACTTTCTGTGAGGGGTCAACACTATAATGATGCCTATATACAATGAAGAATATCACATGCAGAGCATCGAGGGATACGAAACTGTGCGACATTGTTTGTGACTGCGCGTTTTTTTTTTACGGACACACACATTAGGAATTCCAGCTCACGTACAGGAAACGTGACTTTGCCTGGATTTTTTTCTCTATTCGAATTGTTTGCCATCAGGAACAGTAAGGCACATGCGTGATCCATTACAATGGAGGAAAAAAATGTCCACACGGCATTCTCAATCATGGTAGGTATAGGTACATGGACGCGCAGCTCTCGTAAACACTTCCTCCCATCGTTGAGGGTTTTTATGCGGGGTAGAAATTGAAAGTCAATCTAGGCATGGGTTGAGGGTCCCCTCAACATACCACCCCTGATGCGGAAAATTATGATTTGATGGGTGTTTTTAGAGGTTTCAGGGCGTGGATTGGTGTTCTTAATAGGAAGGTCTACATTATTGTGTGGCTGATTTTAGGGGTTGCGCATTTGGAAAAAAATGATCAAAATTGCAAATATAAAACTGACATCACGTTGACAGTTCGAAAGCACATTGACGTCAAAAAGTGATCGATATCAACGTCGACAGTCTAAAATTAGCAGTTTTGCGATAGTTTTGCTGACAGTCACAACGAAAAGTCAAACATTTCCGGACACAATGACACATAATTTTGGAACTTTCTCGCGAGAATGCAATGACGTTTTTCATTAGAGTATAGTATTAAGCGACAAGATCGTGTTGACTTCTTCCGAGGTTAGCCTGAGTTAAGCTGGGACTATGTTGTTTCGGATGGACAACTATCTCGGGTTAAAATTGGGCTTGACCGTAGTCAGCTCGGACAGAAGAGTTATCGACTTTGGACTGTCAAAACTGCATTTTTCTTTGAAATTTAGTTCAAATTATTCTTCAGATTTGCTTTGATTCTGGTGAATTAATGCGGGAGACCCCAGGATCAGGAGCCACATTATTAAAATTTGTCCTTACATTTCGGCTAAAATATTAATTAATCAAACACTTTCAAGCACAGCCGGCAGAATGAAAACATAAATAAAAAAGTCAAAGAAAATTATTTTTCCGCAGACTAAAACTTGTCGAAACTGATCGAAACGAGGACGATGACGAGACGATCACGACCCGATGACAGTTTTCTGCCAAGCAAACTTTTGTCGATATTGATCAAATCAATCGTGTACTTAGTCGAAAATCGTGTCAATATGAGGTGAGGGGACTTTTGGCGCGACATTGATCTGGGGTTAATCTGAAGTCTTATTTGCAGGTGTATGCAAATTGCACATTCCAAGTTTTGCCGTCAAATTAAACGCCTACTACGCGATTTCTTTTAAAGTTTTAAAATTCTGGCAGGTTACTTTTTTCTAAAAAGCAGGTTGAATAAGGTAATCATATATGTAAATTTTTTCCGTGATTTTGGTAAAACCATTTAGTTATTGCAAAACGAAAAACTCAATATTTGTCAAACTTAAGAGTCTAAAGTGACGCATTTTCCAATCGGAGTCTTTACATCCGAACAGCCAAATAAGTTTTTGTTGATTATGAAGTTCGTCTGGCGTTGTGTTTGTGAAGCACAAGTTATTTTACAGGGGACAATTGACATTTATCCAACTTGATGCATTGTATGATTGTGTAAGGGCTGCTGGGTTTTGATTCTAGATTCAAAACCAGAAGGGAATTTCTCTTCTATTCAGAGGAGGAACTGTCAAGCGAGTCTAAGGAAATAGTTTCAGGAGAGTCCAGAATGCTCCCAGACGCTCCCGGACGACGAGCCGGGACGACATTATTGAGTCATCACTAAGCTGTCATCACAATTGTCATAAATGACGGAAATTCAAAAAATCGAAAAATGACGAAAGTCATTATGTTAAAAACGAAAACTTTGGCAGAATTTCAAACGCTGAAGTTGTAGGTCTATTGGATTGGAGTGCCTTTTTAGCCTGATATCAATTCAAATAAGTTGCGCCAAGGATGAATAGTTGCCCTAGACAAGGAGCTAAGTCTGGGTTCGATTCCTAATGGGGGCATTTCACATTATATATTTGTAATCCTTTCTTTTGTGGGTAAATTTGGTAAGATATTTAAGGGCCGCCTTACACGAGCGTTGGAATAAGTTTTGTGTACATTTAGTCTTATCAGAGGGCTTCAACGAGCGATAGATAGAGTCTGTCACTCCAATAGGACCCAACGCGTTTTTTGGGTTTATTTTAATCAACGACTGTGAATGTTTTGTTGCTTGTGAAAAATGACAGTAAGGAAACAGTAAGGGAACTTTGATCCTCTTTTACGAACCTCGAGTTAAGAATGTTAGCTCAAGATCGCCAACCAAAACTCCATTTGTTCATAGGGTACCTAGTACCTGCATTGTTCTTATCCCGGAAAATAGCAATGATAAAAGACTCTTCCGACTCATTTTCCTAGACATTTCATACCGTTTAGTATAGAAATGTGGAAAACATTATGTAAACAGCTATTAACCAAGATCGCGTTCCAGAAGTTTCGAATAAACATCGGGCCTTAAGACAGCGAAAATCGCAGGCCTAGTTGATCCTCGCAAAAGTGTCTGATTGAATAAATGAAAAGTACTTTCACGCCTGAAAATAACTGAACGAAAAACCCGGCATTAACGAAAAAACTACAAGTTGTTGGAGTGCAAAAACAAAAATTAAAAAAATAAGTAAACATACCTGTACCCTCGATTCAGGAAGTGCTATCTTCAACGCCACCTCCTCCCTCATAAAGATGTCCGGGTATCGGGTCTTGCTGAACAACAGTTCGAGCACGTCCAGTTGTGGCCTGGTGAAAGTGGTCCTCTCCCGCCTCGGCTTCCGTGGATTATCTGCGAACCCCCACCCATCAAAACATATATTTTTAATCTTGAAGTTGTAACACGGTAATCTAATTTGCAAGACACGTGAGAAAACCCAACAAGAAGGATCACGCAAGGATCACGCTACTGCATGATAATTTTGCACAACCTTTTGACTCTGCGCATAGGCAATAACCAAACGCATAAGTTAAACACCGACACGTCGCATTCCCTCATTTCTGACACCCAGCCAACAAGGGTCATCGAAGAGCTATAGTACTCGTATATAGGAATAATATCGCCTTAAGGACTTTTGGAATTTTTTTTCAAGTATCCATAAAGACATTTTCGCGTTGTGTTGCTTCCTAATAAAAACGGCACGTGCGACAGCAGAACAGCATCAGTCAGTGCCAAAGAGGGTGGCACGGCAATCCCAGTAGGTCGTTAACGTCTTTATGGTGTTAACCGGAATCCATTTCAATTCCGAACAACAACAATTATCATTGTTGAGTGCTGTGGCGGTGGTCGCCTTCTCATCTGAACGATCCGCAGGCGGGTGGCGAGCTGACAAGTGAACACGAAGCACACTCTCGTACCTGCCCATGCCTATGCCTATATAACCTACTTGGCCAAACGGAGCGGATAATGCGTAGGCAAATACGGAAGCACAATTGCGTAAAGCCACAGTAGCGAGTCAAACTCTTAAGAGCTAATCGTCGGCAAATATCCTGGAGGCTTTTGGGTCCTTCCAGCGCATCTTCTTTATCGGCGAATGATAGTGTTTGCACACGGAATGCGTTACGCATTCGGTGGGTTTGTTTGCTTTTCAATTAAACAATTTATGTGCGCGCTCGCACCCCACAGGACCTTTTGCGAGGAAATAAAGTAACGTGGTGTTGAAAAGCAAATAGTGGTATGGTACTCGTATATAACGGCCCACAAAGATGAAATAATTTTCAACACCCTTTTGGCGAAATATGTGTCATTTGTTTCGAGGATTTGTACGTACATACGAGGTGGTGGTTATTCATGTATAAGAGACGAAAGGGGTGCGTTTCTCTGTACTTACTGCACATACTTGTTGTGGGATAACCCATGCTGTGCAATGAATCCACGGCCATGAGGTAGGGCGCTGGCTTAAGGTATGGCATTGCCGTGAGTCCGCCGACACCTGGTCCTGGTCCAAGCCCAGATCCACCGCACGGGGTTGGATTTGTTCCTGCGGATGAGTTCGTTGTGTTTGTCGTTGCAAATGGTGAAAATCTCAAATCTGCATCAGGGTGACATCTGCTGAAATATTTATTTTATGTATAGGTTCATATAGGGATGTGATTTTTGATAAATGAAAAAAAATGTTTAATTTTTTTATATATAAGTATGTACCAAGTGTGTGTGCAATTACTACATAGCCTTAAAAAACATAATAAAAACAGTTGTGAATGGAAGCCGTATTACAAATTTTGACTTGGGATTTAAGTAATGAAGTGATACCCACCGATGATTGCTTTTTTTAGTACTTAACTCTGCTTTTTAATCTTCCGAAAGCCGGGATTAGGGCCTTTTGGAAAAGTCGAAAAAAAGGGCTAAGTAACTTTCTGAAAACAGGCAAATAAATTAAGGCCTGCCTGGGATCATCGCATATTGGACAGTTTTGTTTTTCACCTTTAAGAATTTTATTTTTTGATTTTGTCATTGGACTGCAAAAAAAAAGTCCGCATAAGTAAATTTTGACCACTGTTACTTATAATGCTGGCTAAATTCATCTCAGTTGTTTTTCCAGAACTCTTTCACCTTTAAGAATTTTATTTTCTGATTTTGCCATTGGACTGCAAAAAAAAGTCCGCATAAGTAAATTTTGACCACTGTTACTTATAATGCTGGCTAAATTCATCTCAGTCTCATAATTTACGTGGTAACTTCTCTAACGTTTTATCTATTCCCATCTTCCGGACCACTGCATATCGTAATTCTTTCTCTGTGTCTTCGCGTCTCTTATTTAATAAACTTCCGCTGTCGATCAGGACGATATATGTGTCGGGTATGTTTATAAAGCATGTTAAACTTTGGCTGTTTGATTACAGTTATTCTAGTCTGGAGTCACTCATAAGACGATAATTAAAAATAATAAAAAAGGATAATATTGCTCCGTAAAAGAAATATTCTCTCTTACTTTTGGTAGTTACTGGTATTTTTTAAATATGTATTCAGAATAAATTATCGTTAGTTTGTACTTATTTAAATCATCTTGGATTGCATTTTATTTATATTTATTGTATTTTGTTTATATGTTCATAATACATTTTGTTGTTAAAGTTTTCTTTTGCTCAAAATTATTTTGTCATTTCACTATTTAAGAGTCACCCCACCCAAATAATCTTAATTTTGAATTTGTAAGCCTATTAAAGGCATTCAACACTATTTTTTCATTTATTGATGTTAAAATATAGAATGACCTGATTCTTTCTTGTATGTAGGTATGTTAGATTTAAAGTTCTTTTCAAAAATTTGTAATCTTTAAATATTTTATAAGAAGAAATAAACTCAAACTTAAACTCAACTCAGTTGTTTTTCCAGAACTCTTTTGCCTAAAGACAGAGTTTTAAAAAAGGCTTCTTTCAGAAGCAAGAAGCTTCTGGACGCAGAACTTACAGCTTTAACATCTGTCTTAAGGGTGGTGTGACATTTTGCCAACGACATTCTGCCAATTATGAAAATTTGGCCCAAAAGTCGCTTCGGGAAAGTGTCATAAGACCAATTTTTTATCATTTGGCATTATGCCTTTTTTCGAGGCGACATATGCCCAACTAGCCAAAATGTCATAGGGCCAGATTTAATGCCTACAAAAGTGTATGGGGAGGCATGCTGCCTCCCTTCAACCCCCTTCATAGGTTTTTCTTTTGCCTTTCCTTGGGTCCTAGAGTCGAAAGTGTCATAGTGCCAAATAGGCCTTTTCAATCTTTACGCAACCGTTTTAAGGGTAAATTTTAATATGCAGCCTAGTGCCACTTCCAGTAGCGTTATTATTCCGAATATAAGGATTTGGCACAATACCACAGCACTGTCTTAAGTATATTCCCTTCATTTTAAGGCACTCAAATATCGTCGTCTGTACCTACAGTTTTCTAATCAGAATTCAGAATTCAATTTAAGCTGTAGCTGAGGCTGAAAGCGTTTGCATGCAGCTCATATCGATCAGGAGTATGTCATCATTGTCGTTATGCTTTTATCGCACGTAAGCTTGGCGGAAAAACAAAAAAAGAGGGAAATAAAAGCACGCTTTTTAAAGTTTTTGCCGCACTTTCGACAACTGTCAACGACTTACATTTTGTTTTTTTCCCAAAGAGCTAAACTGACAACTTAGGATGTGTGTGTCGAAGCAGAAATTGGCGATTGGAATAGCCAGAATGCGATACCTAGTTGTCAAATTTGGGAAGACGAATAAAGATGTCAGTGAAAAAAGATATCTCAAGAGTTGAAAACCTTTCAAACCTAAAGGCCAGTTTTTCAGTGCGAGATCATCCGAGTTTCCGAGTTATTCGCATAATACGCTAAATTCGGTGAGTTAGTCCCGGATCAACTCTGGTCAACACTATATGAACTTCTTTGTTGAATGTTTTTTTTTACGTGAATGGCAGTGGCTTTTCGTGTGTGAAAAATAACTCGAACTTCTTTTCTTGTGTTTTTCTATGTGAAGTGAGAGCTGGGTGAGTCAATAATTTCGAGAGGCGACTTTACTGACGGTGTTAATTTTGCACTGGAAAACTGTTCGCTGGGTAAACTCTAGATACGTTTTGTTCCGGGACTAAGAGATCTCGGTTTAGTCCGGACTTAACTTAACACTAAAACACCGGCCATAAGCGTTTGACTTTGCATTCAATGAATTTTCCGTTTTAATCCGGAAGTTTTCAAATTGATTGTGATTAAAATGGTTTTTCCTTCCATTAGATGCAAAATAACTGGAAAACTTCTTTTGTAAGCAAACAATTTTCGTACAAGTTTTGACCTCCATCGACCGACGATTGAAGGCATAAATCGTCAACTCAGCATGGCGGTCGACTATGAAATATGTTAAGACCTCTACATTTTGACAGCCGGCCGTCACAAATCACAGAACATAAGATTACGACACTTCAGATAAAATAGCTCATTCATAAATCAGGCTCGCCATTGGATGCGAAGCAAAACAGATTGTTGATCTGTATTTGGCCAGTACAGATTGTTGTGTAAACAAACTGGCTTTTTCCAACGCGTACAAAATGACAGTTCCATCGCATGACGTCAGATTTACAGTTAGGTCTGTCAAGCTAATGTCATAACAAACAAGTGCCATAATCTTTATATTCTTTTATTCATATCCGGCCGTGGTTGTCATAAAATTTTTCCATCTAGTACGAAAATTTTTTTGGATTTACAAAAGATATTTCTTCCTTTTATTTTTATTTTAATGTGAGGACAGACCCCTTGTAAGTCAATCGTAATCGTCAATTAAAAAAAAAAAAGTTTTTCGTACTAGTTTAAAAAAAATTCATGACAGTCAGCTGTCAAAATTTTTATAGGTCATCACGTGTCGTATATCTACCGAATTTGAGTGCCAAGAGTAGGTATGCCTTAAATCCTCCATAGAGCTTTTGGCCAAAATGTCACTTTTCGCCACTTGGTATGAAAACAAACTTCTTTATCTCGTTCGAGCACAGGCCTACCCTCTGCAACCATTTCATTGTTTTCATACTATGTGGGTTTTCGCTGCCACGAACTGAACTGACACTTACATATTTCGTTTCTGTCAGTGAAACAGCTGATTGCAATTGACAGTTGGTTTGGTTTTGCACTTTAAGATGTAAAGTGGGCTATGTACAAAATGTCTAGGTCATAAATTAGTAAGTAACAAGATTCAACATCCGACATGTTAAAGCTTTGCCCACAAGCTGGAATTCACGAATTTACCAATACTCTGGCATTTGTTTACACATGTGAGTATAAATTCGTCAATGCGTGAGTTCTTTTCACCGTTGCTTTTTGAAGCTTTAGAATGAAAGCTTTTTAAAAGCTTTAGAAAAAAACTTAAACAAATGAGGTGGTGTTGGGGGGCAGAAGGGATGCAATATGAATATCTATAGTTATTCAGTAATTTATGGTCTTGGGTATACTTACGTCATAAATTACTGAATAACTAAATATTCAACTTTCGTCCCTCTTACCCTCCAACACCTATTTGTTTACGTTTTTTGTAAAGCCTTCAAATATCCGTGTCGGTGAATACGTGTAAGAAGATACAACAACAATTTACCTTACGCGATCAGCTGATGTCAAAGCTCCAAAACGAAATTGCATGAAAATGACGAATTGATCAATTTACTCACATTTGTAAACAAATATCGGCGGATGCGTAAATTCCTCAATTTCAGCTTGTGGGCAAAGCCTTCACATGCTCGAAGTTGAATATTTATATTCAGTAATTTATGCTCACGTCTAGATTATGTCTAATTATGATTTTCCTTTGATTAAAAGGATAAAAAGGGTTTAGTTATTTTGCTGTTTATTTCTGGTTTTGGATTTTCTATAGATGAAACATGAAGAGTATAGCAAGTACCCGGAAACTAAAGGAGAACGAGAGACATAGGACACCAAATACCTTGTGTATAAAATAATACTTAAAATTAATTTTATATCTGGTCACGTATTTGATGTGCAGTGACTAAACTTGCAGCATTGTATCCTTACTTTTGATGGAAAATAAACTTTTTCGAATACAGTTTTTGTATATTGAATGCAGCTATCGCTTAAAAACATTTTTCTGAAATTTTGTAAAAAAAAAGTCTCCACCACTAAACGTTAACAACGAATACGTTCGTTTACAACGATGTACTTGGAAGTTTTACACGTCCTTCCTTTGACGAAGAGGCTTTAACCATTCTGGGTTACTTTACGTCTTTCGCTCGTCACTGCGTCAACAACGAGCAGAAGTTAGATACATTAAATAATTAAGTTAAAACTAACATGGAAATTTACCCATATAATAACCCTAAACGTCGCGCTAAGCAACTGCCAGCACTCAATTCAATTGGTCGCACTACCGACCTCATTAGGAATATAATTTAAAAAGTGAAAGACCTTCCAATATAGACAAACTCGACAAGCTTACAAAAAGCTGCCATATGCCAATGTTTCGAGCTCAGTCATAGAACAAAGTCAAAGGTTGCCATGCAACCTCTTGCACCCTATAGAGATTCGGTCCCATTGAAATTTTTCGAATAGCTGGATGCAACCATTTAATCAGCTCAGCATCATTATAAAAGAATGGAAATTTTCGAGGCTAATCATTTGAAGAGGCAACATTTTACTCCTGATTAGATGGTACTTTAGCAACCCCCACAAAGTATGCACGGATCATTGGCATATGCTCAATTAATCACAAAGAACCAGGTGAGCTGGCTGATGGTTAAATGTATACTTTGAATAACAATGGTAAGCGGTGTATACAGAAGCACAAAGAGACGTCCTTTCCGGATAAAAACTAGATAAAATCTTGTTTGTTTAGTATTTTTACTAAAAAGGGTGTAGATATCGACGCACGGCAGGTTGATTATGTAAATCGGCTGACAGCCGCGAAGTTTTGATTTTTTGCATTCTACAAACAGATAAATGAATAGTTAAGGGCCAATTAAGTTGGGATCTAATCCTATGCAATGTAACCCTATAAAATAGAAGACACAATTATTTGTCCTGAGATACGACGAACACTTAATTGATATTTTCCCTACTTTCAGCTGCTTGACAGCATAAAATTTTGCGAGCGCCTATGTTTGACAGTTGCACCCGATTGATTAGCATGCAAAATGAATTCATTAAATTCGAAGTTAATCAGGGCATTTGGTATTAAGAAAAATCATTTGCCCGAACTGAAAACCCTTTCCATATCGTTCATATTTTATTCACAATGTCAAGGCCATTCTGTTGCTCCCTTATAGCCACAGACGCAAGTAGGTCTTCGTCTATCTGTCAGTCCTTGATGAGAATATTCCGATTGACGTTAAGTACGTCCTTCACCGCGAACCGGAAAATATTCTCGACATATAACAATCGTCAGGTGTTTAAAATCAAAACGCTTACCCATTAAGAGGAGACATATTACCGAGTGGGCATAACGCCAAAAATATATGGCGCAGTCGGCCTGTAACAATGAAATGCTCCAATAGAAGACTGGTCATTGTGCTGTTCTGAAATGAACAAAATAAATACTCGCAAAAATAGAAAACGCTTTCTCTGGCACATACATATAAGTTCTTTTATTTGGCGCAGTCGGTATTGAAATCCGCATGCAATTCCTGCAGAAGTAATTTAAAGACACGCAAGATACTCCATATAACTGGTGATAGGATAGGAAATTGCCTTACAGTCGGCCTGTAACAATGAAATGCTCCAATAGAAGACTGGTCATTGTGCTGTTCTGAAATGAACAAAATAAATACTCGCAAAAATAGAAAACGCTTTCTCTGGCACATACATATAAGTTCTTTTATTTGGCGCAGTCGGTATTGAAATCCGCATGCAATTCCTGCAGAAGTAATTTAAAGACACGCAAGATACTCCATATAACTGGTGATAGGATAGGAAATTGCCTTACGGGGGTCCCTGCTGAGCTGATAGCCTATGTAGCTTTGAGATTCCAGAATAAGAGTAGAAATTTGGTTGGAGATAATTCAAGAAATACAGTGGTGGAAAACGGTGGACCCGGCTACCTAATTTAGCTATTAGTATTGCTTAGCACGCCTGAGGTCTACCCTAATTGTTACAAGTTTCTTTATCTATACCCTCACGTAAATTTATTGAGTTTAATTCTTAAGGGATCGATCTAGAAGGAAAATATAGGCTTGTATAAATTTCTGCAAGTGCTTACATGTAATCCACCTCTTAAATCGCGATGAGCTGGAGTTAATCTCCCTTTGGAATTTCTACCAGATTAAATGTATAAAACAAAGTTTGTTGCATAAATCAGGTCGTGCCAGAACCAAAGGTGATTAGAGGTATATATGGCTTCATCTTATAACTAATCAATGGCGTCTATCTTTGCGCTTACAAGAATATAAGGCGACTCACCCTTATTTTCAAATCAAAAACAAATTTCTACCCGACACAAATCAGGCAACAATCGCATAGATCCTGGCATACTGAGAATGAAAATAGAAGCGAAACGAACGAACCTGAAACCAGATTAATTTGCCGCATCTATTCGGAGACCTTTGGAAAATATGTACCAATTCCCAATTCATTTGTCGCTGATATAATACATATCCTTGCAGAGATCCTGATGCCGACGAATGCAGTGCGTGTTCCAAAATAGAAAAAAAAAATATTTTACACATTCGTGCACAACTAGGCAATGGTTTCCCTTTCAACACCGCTAGCTGCACTCTCGCTGCAGCCATTCTTTCAATATCCAACAATGGAGCACATCTAGCCGAAAGTGGCCAGATATCCTTGCGCTTTGTTCGAGGCATGCACAGGCATACACGATTCGCATTGAGAGGTGCGGTAGGTAGTTATGTGTCGAACACTGAAAGACGAACCTATTTCGATATCGTATCTATTGTGTACTTCGAAATATGGTCAGATACACGAACAACGATGGAATTGGCAAATTGCCATTGTTTTCGGATTTGGCAGAGAGTCTCCTTTAGTTTTGTTGTCTGTACATATAAATGTATTGTCTTACATGGGGTGTGTGTTTGTGTGAATTTGTATGAAAGGAAATCCATTCGATTGATTTCGGAAAAAATTCTCTGATTTGAGGCTGTCAAACACTCGGTGAAGCAATAAACAGTCATTGTTCGAGTCGTCGTCGGTCGGGAGGATTGCAATTTGAAAAGTGTTTTCACAACATTGTACTTTTGCAAATTGATAATTGGGAGAACTTCGTTTTGTGAAGAATTGTAGGTGATGATGGGTATATTTACCGTAAAGCAATGCACACAGAGCAAATTGGCCGAATTTTGATGTTTTTGGAACTCAATTTTAATTGGAGTGTAATTTTGAGTTTCGATTATTAGGAGAACGTTTTTCAGAATAAAATAATGATTCAAGGATTGGGCAGTAAGGGACGAATAAGAAGTAAATTTATTATTTACCTACAATTAAAAACAATAGAGCAGTCGGTAGGGTAAACTGATTTTTAAACTTGAGTCTACCATCAGATAGAATTGAGGTTCTCTTATTTATGTGCTAAGGAAGTCACTGTGTTTGCTTGACTCTTTCATTCTTTGCGTAAATATTTTGGCGCAGTCGGTTGGATTAAACAGAGAAAATTGTTCTATTCACTATTGTTAGCATCGACTATTATATTACAGATGACTTGGCTACTCTGACGGGAATCGATACAATCGTCTACCCAAACCTGAGAGAGATTGAACCTGAAAAGTAAACATGAGAGATTGAGTGGAAATTATGCATTATGCTGAAAACTAAGTTCAATTATTTCTCATGTGATGGGGGTCCCTTTTTGTGTTATGAACAAAATTGGCACAGTCGGTTTGATACTAAGAAAAGTCAACTAAAAACATGGTTTTTCTCAAACTGAGATTGAAGTTTCATCTTTATTTTTTAAAGATTTAAGGCACATTTTCAAGCCACAGCTAAACTATTTCGTGGTTTGCCAAAAAACGACTTCTTCAATATTTTCGGAATAAACACATTTGATTTGTAACCAGAACAAATTCATTTTCATTACAACAACGCTTTAGGCAAACTTTCTGACACAAACTCGCAGCAATGCCTAGTCACTGATAGTTTTTCTTGGTTCACGCCGACTGCGCCATATTGTAAATCAGATCTTCAGCGATCGAATAGATGTCATAAAACGATTGCTTAGGGGGTATGGCTTCTTTTTGTATAAAGGCAGTATTCTGATCTCTTGCCATCATGCGCTCGTGTTAAACGAAATCTGGCGACTGCGCCATTACTACTAAAAAACCAGGGGCTGCGATCGATCACATTTATATTCTTTTTTTAAATTTGAACAGGGTTCCAGTTTATATCGTGGTTCTACAATTTGCAGTCTCCCTACGTGAATCTTAGTCGAGAACCAATAATATTTGTGCAGCGCAAAGCTGTGTTTTCCGACTGTGAAGTAAAACTTTCGTGGAGCATCATCTCAAAATCTTTCTCGACTTCTTTTAAAAACAAGTACTACGTTTTGGCTAAAAGTTTCGCACGACAACGAATCTTTTTGTATTTTCTATTTTATTATTGGCGCAGTCGGTATATCACTTCACAAGATTTTACCATTGTCTGTTTCCACCTGTCTGTTTCTTTTGTTTACCTTTACTTTACCTTAAAAAAACTCGAAAAATTACCTAAAAAAGAATATGCAGAGTTTTATACCATGTCTCCACCAGGCATTAATCCCGCGATTTACCATACAAATTTAAATCCTCTCGGCATGCGATTAAAATTAAATCCTTTTATAAATCCTATTCACCCAATTCACAAACCTATTTCCTGCACTTATGTAACAGTTTGCAAATCAACAAAGGAGACTGAAACAGGAGTCAGAAGTACGTTTTCTCGTGATTTTAACAGCGAAAATCGTTTTTCGCTCCTGGAAAATGACATCGCCACATTCTTTTGAAAGCCAAAACGACAGAAACTGAGCGTTCGTGTTAAAATAATCCTATATTTGTCCGGTGGAGCTGCTTTGGGATTTATTTTTAATCGTCTCGTGCTAATCGCCTTTTAATTGCCGGTGGAGACATAACATTATTACCTAAGCCAGAATTTAAGGCAGATTATTTTTTGACGAAGCTTTTGAAAGGCAGTTTTTTGAAAGCAAAATTATGACACCCGCTCACAGCTTAACTGCAGTTTTATCTTAAAGCTATATAGTCATAGAAATTACATGTTACTTTTAAGGATTAAAGTGAAGACGGTAAAGATTTTGATAGTTAAAAAAATTAAGCAACAGGTTAACTCAAAAAATGCGCAGTGAAGGTGTCAGTCAAATGTGAAATTACATGTTACTTTTAAAGATTAAAGTGAAGACGGTAGAGATTTTGATAGTTAAAAAAGTTAAGCAACAGGTTAACTCAAAAAATGCGCAGTGAAGGTGGCAGTCAAACGAAGAAGAAGAATAATTCAGCATATTTGAGTCTTAGCGTTAAAAAAATATAAGGACTTAAAAAAATGTTGCTTCTTGATTTAAAAATATTAATATCCCTGAAATCGAAAGAAATACAGGAGTCTTCCAGTTTCAGTTCTTTATTACCGACTGCGCCATATTTTATGGAAGCCATTAAGAGGATCTTGTTCTCCTACACACATAAAAACTTCACTTGCAAATAATGATTATAGGTATTCGGTACACCCTCCTTGATTGTGACTCGCACTCTTTGGGTTCTGATTCTGATACACTGCAGGTTGAGATCTGTGTTTTGGCGGTTTGCAAAGACCTTTACAAGACCCCACAAGTTATATGTTACTCATTTAATATTACCAGGATCTATCGTCTTATTTGTTGGATAAAAAAGTATTTTCTGCTCTGTCAAATGTGTTGACAGTCCTTGAAAGTATATCATCTCCTTTTTGTGATCACTGGGAAAGGATTTCATTGATCAACAGCCAACAAAGAAGAGGCAAAAAATATATTCTCGACTTAAGCTAGAGAGACTAATCATCGTCAAAATAGCAGAGTATTACGAAATGATTTTTCTATAAAAGGTTTATGGAAAAGTGTCACTCTACTCAAAGGATTATTCAATATATAAAAGGAAACTGAATTCGATCTGGACGAAAAAAGAGAATCGTAATTTTTTTTTAATCCTCACGCCCTTTTCATGGCGTTTGCTTTTGATAATAATTTTTAAATATTGTTCGCTCTGTAGTATTCTTCGTTCGTTCGTCTCTCTAAACGAGAGACAAAGGGTAAGGGTGTATCCGTCTTATCCTTATCGAACAGTCTTTTTATTCATTTCGTCGATCGTTTCCTTTGACACTGAAAATGGGTCTATCAAATTGCACTTAGTGTTATGTTTTTTCTCCTCTTTTTTGAACCTATAACATGTGCGACAACGTCATCGTGGCGTTGAGGTATGGTATTAATTTTAATCCTTCACCAATATAAGGTGTCTGTCGCTCGTTGGGTGGGGGTTTTTCTCAGTGTCAGTGAGATGAGACTCTTTCTTATTATGGCCACCAACGGATTTCTGTCCGATATTTAACATCTAAATAGTTTTCCGATCGAGACTTGTGATATGGGTAAACTTAAAATT
Organism: Neoascia interrupta; assembly: GCA_947623515.1. Lineage (NCBI taxonomy): Eukaryota > Metazoa > Arthropoda > Insecta > Diptera > Syrphidae > Neoascia > Neoascia interrupta. The sequence continues at coordinate 1,418,319 of OX392463.1, forward strand.
TGTTTATACGAAGTTGAGGAAATCTGAGCTTTAAAACTCAGTATCGTATCTTAAGATCATAGCTGATTGTACTGGTGAGGCTTTGGATGATTTGTCCATTATGAGATCAACTTTTTGTGTGTACCTAAGTGTTTCTCTTTTTAAATTGCTTTTATTAAGGAGGAAATTATGGTATCTTACCCAGATGATAGAGAGGAACTCCACATATCGAGTAATAACATAGGTGCAAGAGTAGGGTACAGCTTATTTTACCTGAAATTTGAGAAGAAAAAATATAGTTAAAAAGTGTTTTTTTATGTAGCAAAGGACTATTAAGATAAAACAAGAAAAGAAGTGGTAAATTTACGTTCTTAATGGGACCAAGCGGCACTGTGTCCAATGCGATTTTAACCTAAGGTTCTGGGTTCAAAAATTTTTTGGCGGACTTCTATTACCCGCATTCACTGATGCTTTGTTTTATAGTAAAAAAATATGAAATAGTTAAACACCAGGAGAAGATTAATAAATCGTCTCACAAATTCTAAGGCTTCACAAAAGCTTAACAAAAAACAACAAAAATAATTATCAAATAGATCATTACGATCTTAACTCCAGTTTATTGATCAATGTGTGTTTCGGTCAACGGTCTTGACCTCTGATGCTCATCAGCGGATGTAGACAAACATTTTTCGACTGATGGCAAACATCTTCTTATAAAACTTAAAAAGACAGCGTGAATTATAAGTAGATGTTCGACATCAGTCGAAAAGTGTGTGTCTGGGTGGACCTTGCCTAACCCAGAATACGAGTGTATCTACACAAGAATACGGATCATTTCACTGTTGCAATTAACATGCTCACAGTGACCTTTTCTTATATTATATTTTTTTCTCTATATTATATTCCGAATACTATAGAGCATCCACGATTGCTCTCAGTGTTTTGTTTTTGCAAAATGGACATGTTGCTCAGCTTGGTACAACCTCAAGGTTGTATACTGTTTGTCCAGGACAGCTTTTACTGCCTGTAAGAGCAGTTTGTTATCGATGCTTAATTTCGAATAATATCGAAAAATGATAAACCAATACATTTCCATGAGCCGGAATTCGAGGTCACGCTTCAACTTAGCGCGTGGCTTCCACCCTAGTTTAGCTAGGGTCATTCCCATATTGCATAAGGTATCTGATCTGTATCTACAGAGGTAAATTGTCAACCCGTGCGTTGACATGCGTTGACTTGTTCTCATTAAGAACGATTCGCCAAGTCTTCTTCCAGAGGCAAATTTTTTCCAAAGCTGGTTGAAGGCTTCTCGTTGATAACTCAACTGATTAACTTGTTGCCAGGATGGCCGTGTAATCCGTGAACGTGGCCAAAACTGTCTGATCATCTTGAGGTATGTCTCTTGTGTAGAGCAGAAACAGGGTCAGGTCGAGAACACTTCCCTGGGATAAAACAGCTCGAATTTTCTTGAAGTTCGATTACCACACCTAACTCGAAATAGTCTGTTTTCGAGATGGCTTTCCAATATCCTAAACATGTCTTTCAGTAAGTTTTGCCGTAGCTTATATTTCAAACCTTCGTGCTGTAGGTACCTTGTCTTAGGCTTGCGATACGTCGAGGAAAGTCCTTTTCCCTTCTATTTTTTAATTTTTATTTTGATTTATTTGTTTTATTTATTTATTTATTTTTAAATTTTTATTTTTTAATTTTTACTTCGATTTTTTAATTTCATGTGGAATTTCTGTAGACCTGATCCTTTCAGGACCTTGCACTCCTTCCAGAAGGGGTCCCAGTTCATGATTTTGCTTCTAATCTAGAAGTTCTGTCTATTTTCGCCAGTCTTCCACCTATCTTCAAGATTATCGACCCGCGTAAGGTATTTGGAGTACATTTTAGCCTTTTATTCCTTAGCCTTTTTATTCCTGTCGGTTGGCCAATACGTTGGCTTTCCGATGGAGAAAAAGTCCGCACTACATTTCATTAAGTCATACGATTAAGATCGTCTTTCGCCAGTCTATATCCCGGCGGGAAACAACAAGATGAAATGTTGCAATCTAAACAGTCAATTTTTACAAAAACTGAACTTATCTGCATAGAGTCTAGCCCAATTTATGTGTTCGTAAAGTGCTTTATCAGTTTTTGATGTTCCAAGATTACAGCGAGGATCTGTGACACTGCTTTTGTTGTGGGGATCTTGCCTTGTTTTCATTTGACGCATCCTGGGCGTAGGATTTCGGTCCTATTTATTGTAAAATACCCAACCCTATTCTTCCTAAAAAAAGAAACCTCCCCTTTTTTTACCCCTCCGAAAAGTGGGCGGGATAAAAATATAATCTTAAAATGCTTTATGGAATTTGGTTACACATTTTGGACTGAAAACTCTGCCATTTTATTTAAAACTACTCTTATTTTTAGGCACGCCCACAAAAGTGGGCGGAGACTTATAGTGTGCTTGCAAGAAATGTAGCAAATCCTTATGCATAACTCTTAGTGACATATTTTTTTCCAAAATTTAATTTAAAACTATTTTAAAAGTGGCCGTGGGGTAAATTTTTTGCTTGCGCCGTAAACACATTTTCAAGGCACACATTTCTAAAACTTTAGACCTTTCTAAAATATGTTTTTTAATGTTTTTTTCTAAATGGACAAAAAGTTCTGCAGTGGACGAATTCGACAAATTTTCAAACTTGATCTGGTCCAATGGACTTGCAGCTTAACTTCTAAATTTTGCTTAAAATTTAAGGCCTAAAAGTTGTTTTCATGACGGAAGAACGTTCTCCTGTCGGTCTTAATCTTATCTCTAAGAAGTCTTAAAAGTCTTCATTGTCCCGGTCAAAACTCTGCCGGGTTCAAAATTATTTTTTCAAAAATCCGCTTTTCAAAATTATGTTTCCAATAAATCTGTAAATGCAACTTTGAAAAGGCGACATAGTAAAATAAGCATGGTGTCGGGGCATGCAACCTCCTGTCTGTCTCTATTTTCACTTTTGCTATAGGTACTTCAACAAAGTTTACGCAGAATGAGCATTTTATTGCTTAAGTCAGAATTTTGAAAGAATTTTTTTGAAAAAAAAAGACTTTTTAAAAGCAGAATTATGACCCGCTACCGAAGATTTCGCTGCGTTACAAACCATGCATTAAACTTTTTATATCCTAGGCAGAGTATTAAAAGTTCCAGATGCTTAACAGAAGCATTCGGCCTTTATCTATGAATGGAACTTTCATCGCTGAGTCCGAAAAGCTTTCTGTCCTCGGTATGTGTGTGACTGACAACCTGCGTTGGAATGACCACATATTTAATGTTGCAAAGAATGCAGCGAAATGCTTAGGATTCTTAAAGCGGTGTAGGTAGTACTTTACGTTATTGGACCTGGCTAACATCTACAAAGCGTTTATTCGCCCTTAACTTGAGTACAAATCTCATGTTAGGGCAGGTGCATCAAAAACATCGCTGCATTTACTTGATAGGATCCAGAAACGAGCGATAAATTTCATGAGACCCTAATATAGCCAACTTACTTGACTCACTAGAACATCGTCGCAATGTCTCCTATGTTAATTTATTCTATCGCTTCTTCTACGGAGATTGTTCTAATGAAATAGCTGGCTGCATACCACCTCTTAAACAAATCAGGCGCAATACCCGTTTAAGAAGGAATGCTCATGAATTCACACTTGAGATCGGCTTTGGACGTACGGCATTGTACTGTAATTCCCTTTTTAGCGGAACATCATGGATGTGGAACAGGCTTCCACTCGCAGTGTTTTCTCGTTATTGTAGTCCGCAACAATTCAAAACCAAAGTGCTCCAGTACCTCCTTTCTCTTCCCTAATTCTATCCACCCGCGTTGTGTCAAATCATTATAAGGGTAAAGTCACAAGCCCTTGAACGCGTGTTCAAAAAAAAATTAGCTATATCAGAATACCCCAAAGCTGGGAATGGGAGGAAAATACTATCGCAGGAGATGAAGAGATTGGCGTCTAAAAATACTGACAGCTCTAAGATGGATGTCGAAACAGGCGCAGGCATCTTCTGTGAAACTCTGGGATTAAATTATTCCGGGTCAGCGACGACTGCAGTATTTTTCAGGCAGAGTTGGCAGCCATTACCCAAGCTGTCACACTGAACTGAAGAAAACAGGCTCGAAGACTATTCCCCCTACTCTGACAGCCAAGTTGCCATTAAAGCAACTTGGAGTCAGATGTGGCGAAGTCAAGGCTTGTGAAACTATATGCAGAAAAGTCCAAACGAAATATCACCTGACTATACCGTAACTCTGTGTTGGGCAACAGGTCACATTGATATCCCGGGAAACGCAAAAGCGGACAAGCTTGCATTTCTAGCCCTCAAATCTATACGAGTTCCGCTGAGTTCCGCTCGATAGCACGTAAGATAACCTCAAGGTTGTATACTGTTTGTCCAGGACAGCTTTTACTGCCTGTCAGAGCAGTTTGTTATGGGTGCTTAGTTTTGAATAATATCGGAAAATGATAAGCCAATACATTTCCCTGAGCCGGATTTCGAGCTCGTCACGCTTCAACTTAGCGCGTGGCTTCCACCCTAAGTCATTCCTAGATATTTCGCTACTGTAACTGTTGCAAAAGGTATCTGATCTGTGTCTACAGAGGTAAATTGCTAACCCTTCTATAAGTAAAATTGACATGCGTTGACTTGTTCTCGTTAAGAACGATTCGAAGTCTCCTTCCAGAGGCAAATTTTATCCTAAGCTGGTTGGAGGCTAATTGGAGTCAAAGGCGGATCAAAACACTTAAGGCTGCTTCGAGAGGAAAATTCTTCGGACGATTTACGGTCCCGTCTGCATAGACGGAGAGTGGAGGAGGAGATATAACATCGAACTGTACGGCCAAAAGAGTCAAAACACAACGTCTACGATCGCTGGGTCATCCAGAGCGGATGGACACCAACGCCCCGGCCCGGAAAATCTTCGAATCCACACCGCAGGGACGGCGCGGTAGAGGAGCATTGAGACTCAGGTGGCGCACGCAAGTGGAAGCGGACCTCAGCCAACTTCGCGTGCGAAACTGGAGACGGCTAGCTAGAGACAGAGCTGGCTGGTGAAGCTTGTTGGCTGAGGCCCAGGTCCACCCCGGACTGTAGCGCCACCTTAAGTAAGTAAGTAAGTGGTTGGAGGCTTCTCGTTGATAACTCAACTGTTTCACCTGTTGCCAGGATGGCCGTGTAATCCGTGAATGTGGCCAAAACTGTCTGATCATCTTGAGGTATGTCTCTTGTGTAGAGCAGAAACAGGGTCGGATCGAGAACACTTCCCTGGGATAAACCAGCTCGAATTTTCTTGAAGTTCGAGTATTCAGTACCACACCTAACTCGAAATAGTCTGTTTTCGAGATAGCTTTCCAATATCCTAAACATATCTTTCAGTAAGTTTTGCCGTAGCTTATATTTCAAACCTTCGTGCTGTAGATACCTTGTCGAAGGCTTGCGATACGTCGAGGAAAGTCCTTTTCCCTTCTATTTTTTAATTTTTATTTTGATTTATTTAATTTTTAAATTTTTATTTTTTAATTTTTACTTATGTAATTTCTGTAGACCTGATGCTTACAGGACCTTGCAGTCCTTCCTGAAGGGGTCCCAGTTTATGTTTTTGCTTCTAATCTAGAAGTTCTGTCTATTTTCGCCAGTCTTCCATCTATCTTCAAGATTATCGACACGCGTAAGGTATTTGGAGTACATTTTAGCCTTTTATTCCTTAGCCTTTTTATTCCTGTCGGTTGGCCAATACGTTGGCTTTCCGGTGGAAAACAAGTCCGCACTACATTTCATTAAGTCATACATACGATTAAGATCGTCTTTCACCAGTCTATATCCCGGCGGGAAACAACAAGATGAAATGCTGCAATCTTAACAGTAATTTTTTACAAAAACTGAACTTATCTGAATAGAGTCTAGCTCAATTTATGTGTTCCTTAAGTGCTTTGTAATGTTTTTGATGCTCCAAGATTACAGCGAGGATCTGCGACACTGCTTTTGTTGTGGGGATCTTGCCTTGTTTTCATTTGACGCAACTTAGGCGTAGGATTTCGGTCCAATGTATTGTAAAATACCCAACCCTATAATACCTAAAAAAAAGTCCTACCCTTTTTGCTACGCCTCCAAAAAGTAGGCAGGATAAAAATATAACCTTAAAATGCTTTATAAAATTTGGTTACACATTTTGGACTGAAAACTCTGCCATTTTATTTAAAACTACTCTTATTTTTAGGCACGCCCACAAAAGTGGGCGAAGACTTATATTACTTATTGCTTACAAGAAATGTAGCAAATTGTTATGTATAACTCTTTGTGACATATTTTTTTCCAAAATTTAATTTAAAACTATTTTAAAAGTGGCCGTGGGGTAAATTTTTTGCTTGCGCCGTAAACACATTTTCAAGGCACACATTTCTAAAACTTTAGACCTTTCTAAAATATGTTTTTTAATGTTTTTTTCTAAATGGACAAAAAGTTCTGCAGTGGACGAATTCGACAAATTTTCAAACTTGATCTGGTCCAATGGACTTGCAGCTTAACTTCTAAATTTTGCTTAAAATTTAAGGCCTAAAAGTTGTTTTCATGACGGAAGAACGTTCTCCTGTCGGTCTTAATCTTATCTCTAAAAAGTCTTAAAAGTCTTCATTGTCCCGGTCAAAACTCTGCCGGGTTCAAAATTATTTTTTCAAAAATCCGCTTTTCAAAATTATGTTTCCAATAAATCTGTAAATGCAACTTTGAAAAGGCGACATAGTAAAATAAGCGTGGTGTCGGGGCATGCAACCTCCTGTCTGTCTCTATTTTCACTTTTGCTATAGGTACTTCAACAAAGTTTACGCAGAATGAGCATTCAATTGCTTAAGTCAGAATTTTGAAAGAAATTTTTTGAAAAAAAAGACTTTTTAAAAGCAGAATTATGACCCGCTACCGAAGATTTCGCTGCGTTACAAACCATGCATTAAACTTTTTATATCCTAGGCAGGGTATTAAAAGTTCCAGAGGCTTAACAGAGCATTCGGCCTTTATCTATGAATGGAACTTTCATCGCTGAGTCCGAAAAGCTTTCTGTCCTCGGTATGTGTGTGACTGACAACCTGCGTTGGAATGACCACATATTTAATGTTGCAAAGAATGCAGAAAGCTTTCTGTCCTCGGTATGTGTGTGACTGACAACCTGCGTTGGAATGACCACATGTTTAATGTTGCAAAGAATGCAGCGAAATGCTTAGGATTCTTAAAGCGGTGTAGGTAGTACTTTACGTTATTGGACCTGGCTAACATCTAAAAAAGCGTTTATTCGCCCTTAACTTGAGTACAAATCTCATGTATGGGCAGGTGCATCAAAAACATCGCTGCATTTACTTGATAGGATCCAGAAACGAGCGATAAATTTCATGAGACCCTAATATAGCCAACTTACTTGACTCACTAGAACATCGTCGCAATGTCTCCTATGTTTCTTTATTCTATCGCTTCTTCTACGGAGATTGTTCTAATGAAATAGCTGGCTGCATACCACCTCTTAAACAAATCAGGCGCAATACCCGTTTAAGAAGGAATGCTCATGAATTCACACTTGAGATCGGCTTTGGACGTACGGCATTGTACTGTAATTCCCTTTTAAGCGGAACATCACGTATGTGGAACAGGCTTCCACTCGCAGTGTTTTCTCGTTATTGTAGTCCGCAACAATTCAAAACCAAAGTGCTCCAGTACCTCCTTTCTCTTCCCTAATTCTATCCACCCGCGTTGTGTCAAATCATTATAAGGGTAAGGTCACAAGCCCTTAAACGCGTGTTCAAAAAAAAATTTGCAATATCAGAATACCCCAAAGCTGGGAATGGGAGGAAAATACTATCGCAGGAGATGAGGCGATCGGTGTCTAAAAATACTGACAGCTCTTAGATGGATGTCGAAACAGGCGCAGGCACCTTCTGTGAAACTCTGGGATTAAATTATTCCGGGTCAGCGACGACTGCAGTATTTTTCAGGCAGAGTTGGCAGCCATTACCCAAGCTGTCACACTGAACTGAAGAAACACAGGCTCGAAGACTATTCCCCGTACTCTGACAGCCAAGTTGCCATTAAAGCAACTTGGAGTCAGATGTGGCGAAGTCAAGGCTTGTGAAACTATATGCAGAAAAGTCCAAACGAAATATCACCTGACTATACCGTAACTCTGTGTTGGGCAACAGGTCACATTGATATCCCGGGAAACGAAAAAGCGGACAAGCTTGCATCTCTACCTCTCAAATCTATAAGAGTTCCACTGGGCTCGTTCGCACGTGAGATATAGAAACTGAAACCTTGAGTACAACTACCCTACGTTGGACAAGGGAGCTATGGCCAGCCGACGGCGGTAAACAAAAATAGATTAGTATTTATGATCGGACTAGCCCGCAAGGATATCCGAGTTCTCACGGGAGTGCCGACGGGGCATTGCCCTGTGGGGCTACGCTACACGCATCAGAGAGGCTAGGCATTCTGCATAACACTTACTGCAGAAGCTGCGTTGAAGAAATTAAAGCAGTTCGTCACCTGCTATATTCGAATGCCCAGACCTAAACGGCGCATTGGGCGTAGTACCCTCGGCAGTAACTTATTTTCAATGAGCTCGAAGAACTAAGTAAAGCGGTTCTGAGGGACTTCCTACAAGAATTGTATGCAACTCCGTCAAAGACAGCGGCACTTTGAGCGTTTAATAGCGGACATTTTTTTTTTCGTTTCAGGCCTTAAGATGGTTCCCAAATGGACATATTGGACCCAAATAGTGGTCGAAGTGAGCCGTGACTATCGTCACACGGGCATTCATCAACATATAACCTAACCTTCTTTAAGAGTTGGTGGAAACCCCGCATTTCAAAGATTGAAAAATATCTGCGAGCCTCTTGAATTGTGTTTGCTATCTAAAGTTGGGTTTCAGAAGTCTTGACTAGTCTCAACTTCGTCTCTTTGTATATAAATTCTTTACCAAACTGTCAGTCATTGCCTTTAAAAGCTCTAAAAAACTTTGAGCAATATAAGGGAGAAAAACTGCCACGAAAGAAAAGTCCCCTTGAAACCAGCCCAGCATGGTGACAGATTCAAATTAGCTTCCCCGCGCCTACTCGCGCTTTCCTCATTTTAACCTCATGTCGTCGCGGGATACCAATAATAAACCAAAACCACTTCAAACATCCCGTCGCTGAAGAGTGCCGCGCATATAAATGCGAAAGTCATACTATCAACAGTTAACGTTTGCCAATATTAAATCGATCGCAATAATAAGGACGAGTCGCTGGCTGGCGTAAGGACTGGATGCATAGAAAATCGGTACATTGGCAAACACTTGCTCGATCCAATATAACTACCCCATGCGGAGCGCATTCAAGGGTCCTTCGAGCGGCGAAGGTGGGCAAATAATTTAAGCCCTTGGTACACACTACTTGACTCACAAGGACACACAAGTCCTTGTTACTGCGAAGCCGTACTAAATTCATTTTAACAATTGCATCTAGAAAAAAAAGAAAGGAAACTTGACAAAAACCAAAGAGTTCACAAGCGTGAACATAACAACCCTCTTCGATGAAGTAGGGGTTGTGTAACGATGTTCACTTTGCGTTTAAGCCTTCCGCGAAGCTCCTTTCAAGCATCATTTTTTTTCCATACAAATGAAAAAAGGATTTATAATATACAAAAAATAATATTAAACAAGAGTCACATGTGGTAAATGATCCTTTCTTCTATGCGTGGCGAATTCGAATTGACTTTATCGATGAATCCATGAACTCACGAGGTCACAAAAACACGCACACACAATTGGAAACGCGCTTTAATCCTTGTTGTTGTTGTGTTTTTTTTTTAGAGATGTTTCATTTTTCACTTTCCGCCAGACCAAAAAAAAGCGCGAATTATTTTTAAATCTCAATTAAAAATCAATTAAAACACACACAGAAGCCGGACCGGAATGTAAATAAAAATATTTACACGCCGCACGCACATAAACAAAAAAAAAAAATTAAATCCTATACACTCACATTAATTAACGCTATTAAGGACTCGTGTCTGTCGTTTTTTTATTTTTTGCATTTTTCTCGCGGAGAAATTTAAACTTTTTCCGCGCGCGCGAAAATTTCGTCTAATTCACGCGAAAAGTGTCTTGACCCGGCAGCGCGGCTGGGAGGATGTGGTTATTTGGAAGCTGTACACCACATCCCGGTCATAGCCAGAGTTTTGTAGTAATGGCAGCCATATCGGCGTCGTGTGTATATGTGTGTGACCAGGCCCAGGGAGGACCAACTAACTTCGATCGAGTACACGGCTCCGTGTGCAAATAACACAACTTTGCAAGTTCAACAAAGGAAGGAAAAAATCTGCAACAACAAAATGTAGGTGTACTGTGCGGAAAAACCCTGCAAAACGAGTATGTATCGAAGGGAGAAAAAGGATACACAAGGATGGAGCAGGACCCAGAGCGGAGCTTCGCAAAAAGAAGACATGAGCTCCAGAGCCAGACACAATCATCGGGAACTAGTTTTGCGAAAATGTAATTACACCCGGTACCGGTACCCATGGTATCCGATGTGGGGTAGGGTCCTTTGTTCGGCGAAACGCCATGAGATGTAATTCTAATTAATTGCATCAGCGATAGGTGCCGCCACAAATCAATGTAGTTAATGAAGGAAGTGCAGAAGTTGAAGTGTGCGCTCGTATCTATGGACGTAAATGAACCTTTTTATCGATGTCGCAGCCGTAACAAGAGATTTTGGGGCCCGAAAAGCGTTTCATAAGCGTGTTAAGCCACGATCGATAATTGTTGTGTAGATATTATACAATCGGTTGTGTGTGGACTATTTTTTTGGCAAACACTATACCTACCGTCCATGAGGCGTCCAATTAGGTGGGCCATTCGGAGCGGGCTATGCATTAAGTGTCCAAACTCCAAAGTATCTATTCACAGAACGGTAGGTGTTTTGTTTGAATAAGCAAAGGTAAGTAACCATCAGTGGGCCGTGCGAGGCATGCACAGATATACACAAAAGATACTCCATCCATATCTATTCGTTTTCTTTGGCAAAGTGTGTGCAGATGATGAGCATCACTTTCACGAGCGATACGCCAAAGTTTAGTCAACATATTTACTTGCTGCGCCCACCTATGCCAGGGTAGCATGTATCACGGCGTCCTCTTTGGTACATGGCCCCGGCAGAGATGCCAAGATGAGAGTGGCTGTGCGCAGGTTCTGCGCTTGGAGCCACCACACGGCAGCAGGCCACCAGAATGTGCGGCCATCTGGGGCGGAGCTTCCTGGCGGTGTACGCCACCAGGAGACTGTGGGAGTTCCTGTTCCCGAGCCAAGTATATCTACCAGGAGAGTTTTGTATATTTTTAGACGAGCTTGTGGATGTGTGCTTTTGGTTTTTCGGGACGCATTGTTGTTATTTGCAAACGACGACGACGACGTCGAGGTACTCTTACGCCTTATGTACAAGGTAAGTAACTACTTGTGTACCTACTCGCGTATCTATGGCTGGTGTTTCGATTGTGTTGCCAATTTTTTATTTTTTTTTTTCCTTTCCCCTTTGCCGTTGCGTTGCTCTCATGAAATATTAGTTTCGTCCTCCCCAGGGAATTCCTAGAGCATTCCGGAGTGGGTGGGTGGTCTCTCGTCGTCATCTTTGTATTTTGTGTCTTGGAGGCAGAATTAAATTTCTTGACAGATAGCAATAGCAGCTCGCTGGCGCGTTGCTCGCCTCCATGCCCGTCAGAGCGGGTCTCATTAAATTTAATTTCATTTCGAAATCGAAATCGCAGAAGTTATTTAACGTTCTCCGTTGTATTATGGGACTCAGTCTGGGGGTTGGGGCTTATTATTTGATGTTGCTTTTCGAAGTAATCATCCAAATAGAGCGGTTGGATGTGTATCAACATTATTTTAAAAGTTACGAGTATAGGTTCATGCGGGAGATGCGGGACTCCACACCTATATATTGTGCGTTCTATTTAGGTTTGGTTTTCTGTGCTCTGGAAATCAAGAAGGTAGTCAAGGATTTAACCAAAGGTTTTCATTTTTTCTGCACCCAAACCCTCCTTAGGCGTGCGGGACCTTGTGTGTGTGTCTTTTGTGTGCGTGCAAAGGGATGTTTGCGAGCGAATTGGTTGGCATGACAATTTCATTAAAATAATTGTGCAGCTAATGAAATTGTATTAAATGAACAAAGGATGACAGCGAAATAAAGTTAAAAAAATAAAATGTAAATATGATGGGAATGAAACAAAAATTGAAATTAAATTGGAAAACGCCAAAGGGGCGCCGGATAGGGATATGATGAATGCGAATTACTTTCAGAGGGTTGGTCTTATATTAATGTGAGAAGTATTTTTTTTTTAAAGTAGGGTCTATGAATAAGTGCTGACGTTAAGTTAAATTTTGGTGAAACTTTAAAAAAGTATGATTTTAAGAGAAAGTGATATTAAAACTATTTTTCAGTTGAAATTAGGCCTGATATAGGTAGCTATAGCTACCCATGTCCAAATCGCAATTATTTGCACTAAATTTTTACACAAGCCCAATTCATACGTAATAAATTGTCCAAGGAAAGCACCCGTCAAAGTCCTTATTAATAATTCTTCGATTTCAAGCTTTCTCTTTTAAAGTCCTATTTCACTATAAGTCTATCCAAGCGCTAGTAACTAACACAGCATCCAGCAACCATAGGTAAAAATTCGACCAGATCTAGAAAGACAAAAGTTTATGTTGCCTAAACTTTTGAAAATGGTCACAACTAAGAAGACCATGGTAAAATACTGACCTAAAAAGAAAGCCTTCTTTTGGCATTTTGTCTTGTCCGAACTATTGTAAAACAACATCAGAAGTACTTGTACACTATAAGGGACTCACGCACACTCTTGAAGCCCGCATTGATTCAGGCTCTAAAGTCACGCTGATTTCCCATGGGCTTATTCTCACAAATTCTGGATCACACATGGGCTTATTCTCTACAAAGGGTCGTGGAGCAAGGGTGGCTAAATGGTCTTTACACCGTTCTCGACCCTTCGCCACCAACTCAAGAGACTCAGGCGCAATACCGAGGCGGGACTCGGAGGCTAGCACGACCTCTCTATAGGACGTATATCAGGGGGCATGCGAACAACGTGTCCAAACCAAACCATCGAAGAATAGATCGTTCCACTCGGAGAAGTAGCTGCTCAACATTAAGATTCCCACTAATACTGACGTTTCTCACTCTATTCCTAAGGTACTATCACCGGCGAACTTGCGACCTGTGTACTGGCGCTTAATTGGACATTGCTCTGTGCAATTGCTTAAAACTGAAATTGGTCAAATAGAAAACTAACAAGAACCCTGAATTCTATAATTTGGCAACTTTAAATCCTTCATTTCAAATCCTTGATCGAAAAGCTTTGTGAAGATATTTACAATTCGCTTAGTAAATGGCACAAGTCGCTGCGAATTCGTTTTGAAATCAGCGAGCAGAATTTATGTAAATTGATTCTTGACAGAACTTATGTAAATTTTTTTATCTTATGATTTTATAGAAGATACAAGTTATAGATTATTCGATCGTTTGAAGATTTTCGTGCTGCGATTTCAATTCTGAAACAGTATTTTGGAGTAAAGTTATTTTGTTCGCCAGTTCGCTGGTTGCAAGTTCGTTGGCTGTGAAAGCCCCTTAAGAGTAACAAGCTGCCGCAAATCGCATTGCGGCAGCTTGTTCCCGCAACCTCATTCTTTCGGTTTCGGTCATTACCCCAAATTTCATGACCATAGAAGAGGGTTGGAACGAAAACTACATTAAAAACTGAGATCTTTGCTTTCACTCCAAGCTCAGCTTTGCTGATGACCGGCCGGCGCAGTTCCGTTACAATTTTCCGCACTACGCTTTAAGAAACTTGAAAATCTCACCATGAAATTAAGAGTTGTTTTCAACGTGTCTTATCCATCTGAGAGCGGCAATAGTCTCAATGTCCCGTACCTAAACGGGCCGTGCCTTACAGTCTTACTTGTTCATGGTAATTCTGGGTTGGCGAGCGCATCAATATGTGTTCAATGCGGATATTGTACGCAGAAGATCTCCTGATGAGCCCATCGAAGATTTTGAACAGATTTTTTTTTTGTCGTTTTTGGTTAAAAACCACATCCCTGTCCCTAGCTAAAAAGAAAAGCTATCCGTACGGGTCTGAAACGGTTCGTCTCAACTTTTATATTAATGATTTACTCAATGGATTTCATACTTTAGAGAGAGCGCTGGCTGGTGTATGAATCTAAGGTGTATGAAAATAAGCGCCAGCGGGATTTGTTTTACGCAAGTGGACCGCAAACTATCAAGATCTTCTCCAAAATATACCCCAAGACCAAATTGTCAACTGGCAATTTCTCCATCTGAGTGACCGGAGTTCTCTAAAAAACCATTCGCATAACCTATAGCGCTAAATCGGATACATTTTCTTTCAAGATCAAGCCCATACCTCTTTGTCAGATAGGTATCCCACGAAACGAGAAGTGCTCTCTCAAATTACCAAATTGTTCGACCCAGCGGGTTGGATATCTCCTGGAATCATTGTGGCAAAGACGACAAAACTAAATGGGATCAACCTCTTACGCCACAATCACTGAGCACTTGGTACTCGTTTGTCAGGTCCTTCGATAAGGTTGCAAAGCTGCAAATACCACGATGGACAGGAATGTTGATGAACAGGAATGTTGGACAGGAATATTGTAGTATCCTATGCACCAAGTCCTAACTACTGTCCTAACTGGACACCATTTCACTCTGCAGGTTGGAGCTATACGACCAAAAGCTGAGGCAGAAAGCACTACATTGTCCCAAGGGTAGTAAAAACTTTTGGTCTTTCGTCAAAAATGTCAAAAACTGTGCCTTATCTTCCATCCCAACACTCGTTTACAATGACATTCCAGCTGTCACACCTCTAGACAAAGCGAATCTACTTGCAGCGCATTTCGCTGCTAGCTCAATGCTCCCTGATTCTGCAGTGTCCATGCCTACACTTGAGCGCGTCGAATATACCATGGGACAAATTCACTTTCGCGCTCGTGCAGTCAAAAGAGTACTCCGCGATCTAAACATTCGCAAATCCGCTGGTCCAGATGGAATATCCCCCATTGTTCTGAAGAGGTGTTCTTCCGCGCTGGCAAAACCATTGTGTAAGCTTTTTCATCGGTCCTACTCCTCAGGTCTCTTTCCGAGTAGATGGAAAACAGCATTTGTCCAGCCCGTCCCTAAAAAAACGCTTGATATTTCAAAAGCATTCGACAGAGTTTGGCACCAAGCTCTCTTGTCGAAAATGCATGCATTTGGAATCGACGAATCTCTTATTCAGTGGATTAGTAATTACCTCTCAAACCGTTCAATTCAAGTTGTTTTGGATGGCTTCAAGTCCACAGTTCATTAAATTAACGTTGGGGTTCCCCAGGGCTCTGTTTTGTCTCCGACACTCTTTCTCATTTTCCTTAATGATCTCCTGTCTGCTACAACTAATACAATCCACTCCTTTGCTGATGACAGTAACATCAATTTCTCATATTTGTTCCCGGTTCCTTTCCCCTTCTTTTCGGACGTTGAATTGGAACGGCAGCGTATGTCAAACTCATTAAACTCTGACCTTAACAGCATGGTATCATGGGGATCTCGAAATAGAGTAGAGTTTAATGCTTCTAAAACTCAATGCTGTCTTCTGTCATTGAAGCAAAACCAAATCACCCAGCCATTATCCATGAATGGCACTTGCATCGACGAAACCGAAACGCTTTCCATTCTTGGTATGTGTGTCAATAACAACCTTAGTTGGAATGACCACATATTCGACGTCGCCAAGAAAGCTGCGAAATGCCTAGGTTTCCTTAAAAGATGTAAGAAGTATTTCACCCCCTCTGATTTGGCTATTTTATATAAGGCATATATTCGCCCGAAGTTGGAATATAATTCCGATGTCTGGGCTGGTGCTCCAAAAACAGCACTGCACTTGCTAGATAGGATACAAAAACGCGCGTTAAAACTTGTTGGAGACAAAAACATTGCAAAGTCTTTTGACTCATTAGAACATCGACGTAATGTATCTTGTCTATCACTGTTTTATCGCTTTTTTTTCAAGGAAAGTTCCATCGAAATAGCCAATTGCGTTCCGCCCCTAAATACGTTCCACCGTTATACTCGCCAAAGATCGAATGCACATCAGTTTACCCTCGAGCCCACCTTCGGACGTACAGTGAGGTTTAGAGGTTCTTTCATAAGCCGTACAACGCGAATGTGGAATGTTCTCCCACGGTCAATCTTTCCTGCGCAATACAACTTGCAACTGCTCAAAACAAGAGTGCACCGGTACCTCTCCTCCTTTTCCTCTTCTTCTAATCCTTTCCGCTCGTGAGATGTGTAACATTAAAAAGGGTATATCCAATCCCTTATATTCGCGAGTGCTTTATAAAAAAAAAAATGTGGAGTCCTCCTGTTGGCTTTACTAATGAAGAAATTACTTCCCCCGATTCACTGCTAAAAAACCAACAATTCACCTGTGGACGGATTCTACAATTGTACTAACATGCTCAGCTAAATCGCCTTGTACCTGGCGAACTTTCGATGCCAATCGAACAAGTCCCCAAGCGGGGGTAAAACGCTTTAAGTCTCATTCTAAGAAAGTATGTGCTTATTCGAAATATACCTACATTTGAGGAGTTTTAAAGTTTACTCTGTGTCGTATTGAAGCTTGCCTGAACTCCCGCCCCTTTATTTCGAATTCAGATTTAATTGTCCGACCTTGGTTTGGAGCTAATTATAATTATCAGCTAAGCACGAATGGTTTTGCAGTATGTATTACCGCAAGGCGGGCGGCAATGTTTAAGTCGAGAAAGTCAAACTTACCTCTGCTTCCCACCTAAAGTCGTTTATCCATGTAAACATAGAGATGGCGCTACGATATTGACTATTTTAGTATGTATACTAGCAAAACCACACTTGTTCTTCCTCCATGAGGTTAGGCAGCAGAGAAAATAAAGATTAAGAATTGTTTCACGAAATTTTTGGTATTTTATTTTTCTTCCCCAAGCCCCAACGTTAACGAGGATCGTTTCGCACCTCAACAAATTGAAAACACAGTTTACAGGGCTCACTTTATAGAGCCTTTAGCAGAGCCCAACAAAGGTTTTATTTCCTTTTTTTTTGCACTTTCTTTCACCAAAATCTGCTACTGTTTGGCCAGCTACATAATTCAATGCCCAAAAAAGGTATAGTTATGCAAATAAACCAAACATCTTGAATCATGTATTCTCCCTCAACAATTAATGGTTTTTTTCCCAAAAGCATGAAGCAAAAGAAATTCTATTTTTCTTAAAGATAAACGATGAAAAAGTGGATTCCGGGAAATAAAAATTCCCACACTCTTCCCCCATAATAGAGAGAAACGATCGTACACATTCTTATAGACTGATTCGACTATAGCCAGTGGCGGCATGAACACACCAGGAAGTTCCAAATACAACTGACAGGGTCATTCATAAAATAAGAAAATACCTGTCACACATAGGCTGGGCCATTGTGTCGACACCCTGTATAGCTGATGCTGCTGGAACCTGCCTGACATAGGTGGTGTTTACACCAGCCAACATGATAACAAAACATCCAAAAATTAACAATACTACAATGAGTTATTTTCGTCCTTTTGTCCGGAGATAATTTCCAGCGATTCTAGGTACCATGCCCCGAATACTTCCTTCAAGTGAGGAAGCCGTTTGCGTTCATCCAGGAGTTTCCTTTTTAAAGATCGGTTAACTAGCCCGTAATAGAAAAAAGGTGATAATGAAGGAAGATATAATTGATTTTTACTTCCTGAGAGTTTGTCGTGATTTACGAAATTCGTTCCATCAGAATTTGTATGGCCTTTGGCGAACTCGGGATTCATCTTTGCCGAAATTGTAGCAGAACTAATTAACAAGATAGAGGTTTATCACAAGGGGATCATTACTTTTTTTGTGGTTTCATAGTTGGTTTCTTGGAGCTGGAGTGGTGCTTTTCTGTATAGTGATTTGGCTATATACTTTAGATTCTAATTGTTATCTTAAGTTGAGGTCACTACTTTTTTGCAAAGTTTATGCTTCAGGCAACGGAGGCAAAGTTTGACTCTGTGGTTGAAGTTTTGTTTCTAGCTGAGTGTTCTGGGTCAAGCACGATAATCTAAGTTCTTCAATAGAAACATAACTCTGAAAGATAGGGTAAGTGGTACCATTGGAGGGTAAAATGGTATACCATTGTACCCTAGCGGATGAAATCGGGTATTTTGGTTATGTTAGCGAAAAATCAACTTGGTTTAAGCTGAGAATGAGATCACAGTTATAATAGACCAAGAGAGAAGATTCCTTGGCACAAGTATCGCTACGCCATCTGTATACACGATGATCACCACTCTCACCTGTTCTCTGGTGCAGTCTTACAAACATGTTTTTTCTAGTAGCATGCCTCTATATTACTGAACTTGGTCAAGCTTATGTTGCCTAGTTTTGCCTTAATGGTTTTTATTTCTGGATCTTATAAAGACTATATTTGTAGACTGATAAGACCCTCTCTCTAATCCGTCTATGACCATCCCTATCATATTCTTGAAAAGCTTTATAGGTAGTTATGCGTTCTAACGTTATTATGCTTTCTCTATCTCCAGAGTGTTTTAGATTATTTTGTAGACGGATTAGATTATTTTAAATTTACGGATTTGAATATTTGATTCATTATGATTCATTATCTTATTCAAAACCGGGTGACATGAAGACTTTAAGCTTAGGTTGCCTGAAGCCAAGCCATAGCTTGTGGCCTGTTTCTTGTACTGCTTAACATTGCTAGAAGCAGGAACATCAGTGTGTTCTTGTGGTGTTCTCTTCTCTTAATGACTGTTATACCCCTGCAAGGTCGGGCTCAAAATAGCCTTGAGTTAAGGTATGCCTGTCGTAAGAGCCGACTGAAATCCATTGGAAGAAGTAGTGGGGCAACCCTTGGCAGTAAAGTTATAACTGAGAGATGAACCCGAAGGTCTAAATTAAACCCAGTAGCGTCTGATAAATACTGTGCAAACTGGTCAGCGTCTGATCCGAAAGGGGCAGCTGAACTCTAAACAGTTAAGCTCCAAGAGCATCTGTTTCGGGATGAGCGCGGTTTATTTCTCGGCGTCTGTTCGCCATGTAAGGATCGGCTGAATAGAAACCTGGCAGCTTGCTATAAAATGCAACCCCCACCTACCATGAAGAGAAGAAATAAGAAGCCTAGGATATGTGCTGATCCTGGTAACCCAGGGCACCCTTCGGAGCTAGGCCTGAGGGAAATCAGCATGCGAGCGCTCGGTGGTCGTAATATCCCGCTCGGCATCCGACCGAGTTCCACCCGAAGCAGTTACGAGCAGCCCGGCAATGGTGACGCCATCCATTATGGGGTGGAAGAGGGCAGCGCTAAGCCAAAATGAGGGCTTAGATGGTCAGTCTACAAATCGACAACGGTACCAACTTAAAATTGGCACATGGAATGTCTTACCGCTGACGGAGAAGAAACTTGAACTGGTTGAGGAAGCTGGAAAGTATCAGCTTGATGCTATAAACTGGCATCTTCTCAACTAAGAAGAAAGTTTAGGAACCAGAGACTTGGCTGGTGGGTGGAGACTTCTCTGGTCTGGCGTCCCACATAATGTGACTGCACAGGCGGGTGAGGAGATGCTCACAAGCCTGCGGCTGTCGGAAAACGTATTGGAGTTTATTCCACTAGGAGGGAGGGTTTTGATCTTAAGCTTGAGCGATAAGCTGTGCTTATGGCTTGTCCATCATGAACACATTTTTCCCACAAAAAGACATTCACAAATACACTTGGTACCGGCACAGTTTAAATCAGAGATCTTTGACTGATTTCTTTATGGTGCCATTGTGTGTTCGAAAAATTATTTGTGATGTTCGCGTTTTGAGAGGAGCTGAGCTGTCAACTGGTCACCACCTAGTGATGTGCAATTAGCGCTTTAGCGACAGTATTCCTTTGCCACCCAGGCGAAAACCGAGACTGGTGACCCGCATACGGGGGGAAAGGTAAGATGATGCTGAATTTCAGGCAGCGATTTGCACGGCACGTTTTGGTAAAGTTTGAACAGATTCAAACTGACCTTTTGAATGTAGAGGAAGAATGGCAGCTGTTTTTATCGGCAGTCATTGCCTCTGCAAGAAATGTTTGTGAAGTGAAGCGGCTTCGTGTGGCGGCTGGTGGTGAAAAAAAAAACTGCGTGGCTTAAGACTTCTAGAGTTCAAGAAGCCATCAGAGAGAAGAAGAGAGCCTATATTGTGTGGAATCAATGTAGGGACTCTATTTCTCGAGCCTGGTACACTGAGGCGCGAAAAACTTCCAATATGGCGGTCAGAACAGTCTAAGAACAGACATGGAGCACGATTACAGATCTGCAAACGCGACATTCTGGCAAACTGTTCGCCGGCTCAGAGGAACGAATTTCAAATATCGTTCAAGGGGTTAAATCCAAAGACGGTATACTTCTTTTAAATGGGAACGACGTCTTACGCAGACGGAGCGAGCACTTTTCGGAGCTGCTCAATCCCCAACAGGGCCCTGAAGATGGCAATCCTCTTGCTGACAAGGGCGGAGAATAGTCCTACAGTAGATGAAGTCACTGCCGCTTAAATCGCTAAAAGTATAGGTAAGTCTGCTGGATGAGTTAATGAAATCTGGCCAGAAATGCTCAAGGCAATGGGTGAAGAAGGTGTTAAATGCCTCAAACGTGTCATTTAAGTGGCCTGGGAAAGCGGGAAAGCACGTAGCGATTGGCAAACAGGAGTTATAGTGCCCATTTTCAAAAAAGGGAGCCGGAGACCATAGAACTAGCACTTTTAGGTGAGCGTACTTAAAAACGAAACAAAAATTTTTACGGATCCATTTCCTGTATGACGTATGACAAAGGCCTTAGATTAGATTGCAAGCCGGGAAAGCCACTTCGGGGCTCTGGCATCCCTGATGAAGTCCCAGAGTTTTTGGTAACAAAACTTATTTTTTACGAATCTATCCGTTTTATCTATAAGCAAAGTGACTATCTACCTACATTGAAGATTCAATATGGAAATATTGGTTCAGACTTGCCACAAGTTTGTCTGCAAAAAAAACTTGCTTTTTTGTAGTTTTAAGAGAGTTATAGAAGAATATATGCAGCCTTTACCATAAACAATCCACTTAAAATCGCCATATAAGTTTTCATTGTCCATAGTCCATATAGAAGCTTTGAATGACCTTCCGTAAAACCTTTCCCCTGCAATATGTAATTTAAACCTGCCTTCTTGATGAGATGAAACTCAATGCACCATCGAAACAGACAGCAATCCTTGGCAATAACAAAAAGAATATTACATGTCCGCATTAATGAATTTTCTAAAGAGCATGCAGATCCATTGGGAATCCTTTTGGACGCATCTTCTCTGCCATCGTCATCATCATCGACCGTATGCCATGCGTAATTCAATACCACCCGAAACCAAGCCATAGAATCACTAATAGATTTGTAATTACCTTGCACGCTCGGCCGATTTTCCAACCACCAGCACCACCCCGTGGCGAACGGAATGAAGCACCAACTGTCTGTTTGCCGTCAGGTGCGGTGGCGGTGGATGTTGTGAGCACTAGCGGAGCTTCCGCCCAATCACGCGCCCGAGTTGGTTACAAAATTTCACTCCAAGCATTGTCGGGATGGTGTGCCCATCAGCCAGTCAAACTTTTCATTCACTTTCCATCCTGTGTATAACACAGGACTTATGTCAAGAAAAAATAATAATAAAAAAAAAGGAGCGGAAAAGTTTCATCACCGTCATCACCGCAGAACAGAAGCATAAGTGCCGTGTCGTGCTTAGTCCTGCCGCCAATCACACTGTTCTGGAAGAAAATCCCATGAGAGATTATTTTGCGCCTCATTGGACTGAGGGTGGAAAATTCGATTCGCCTTCATTGATTTAGTTGTCTCACATCAAAAGCGAAGCGCTCGCTACTCGGGCAAACACACCGAGGCGAGTAAGCACTTATCCTTTGGGAAATCCCAACCCAACCCGAATCGAACGAAAGTTATGGTGCGGTTTTTGAGGCTGAAAAGCCACCACCACCATACCTACCAGTGCGCCATACTCTATAGGGGGCTGCGAAATTAAATCTCAATGAAATGTAATTTATTTGTGTTGACATGTGTTACAAATTTTGCTCCTTGCTCGTCCTGGTGCGGCGGTGGCGGCGACGGCTGTTGAGTTTTATTTGACTGATATTCGGGCTGTGTTTACACCCGCTTTTAACTTCGGAAGATGATTACGATTGCGATTCAATGATGACCCTGCTAATGGGTATCAGATTTAACATGATTATGCGTTACATTGGGTTTTCACTTAGTAGATTCGTCTAAGACGCAGGCAGTTATTGTCGGGATCAAACGAGGGCGGGCACAATGCCTTAAGTAGTTGTATCAAGGGGTTAAACATTTGCAAGTGTAGGTATAGTAGAAACGTGAGTACTTGGTCTTGTGCGATATAATTGTTAGCGAAGCGTTTGATTCAAAACTATTTTTCCACATGGATGGACTCGAGTAGTTATACATGTTTGATTACATTATCCTTGAGGGCACTTGAAGGTTGTTCAATAAATTTGGTACTGTAAGCTGTGCTATTTTTTGTTTCATAAGGCGACATTCCTATTGCTTTTGATTCAAAACTTTTAGACTCGGTGGCAACTACAACAGATGTTGTCACATCATAGGTTGCCTTGCTGGAGGAATAAGGATCTAAAAATTTGTTTCTAAGAGGGAGGGGGCAACAGTTTATTGCTCCTCAAGAATATGTTTCTCCCCCAAAAGTATAAAATACAATTTTTTAGCTCCACATGAATGAATGACCCCATTGAGAGCCTCCACACTTAACTTAAGGTGGCGGTGACGCTAGAGTCCGAGGTGGACCTGGCTGCAGCCAACATGGTACCCGGGCCTTAGCCAACATACTACGTCAGGACGCGCTGACTACCTCATGGCTAAGATAACATAGCAGAGGAGTTTGAGCATTTCATAGTCGAAGAGCGCCATAATATGATGTTTCCACCGCACATAAAAAAGAGATTAACAGAGGAACATCAAGTTCATCCCAAAGAGTTTCCACAGTACAAGTGGATTATTGCCATCGATTGACTTGACGTATGCTTTCATTTTTGACATTTCTCAATGACATCCAGTAGTGCAAAAAGGTAATGTCTGGTTGATTGGACAAAAAAAAGGTTTGTTTGATTTGTTTAGTCAGAATTCAAACCGAACGCAGAACTCTGTAAAGGCTATGTCACAAAGCTCCGTTGCGCCAACGTTGATTTGACAACCTTAATTCAAACACATCAAATTCAATAGAAGCTAGCTACCACAACGTTGCTTCGATCATCCGTCGTTACGTTTTTTACGTCAGAAAGTTTTGAGAAAGCAAAAAAATCTAACGCGATGAATTTTTGCGTGCGTTTTGGCGTTTCTGTGAATCTAGAATTGTTGGCTTTCGCGGTGGTTTGTGTTGTTGTTGGTTGATTCGCGCATTTTGTATGGTTTTTAATAGTTTTTTGAATGGTATATTTTCAACGCGCTTGTAAAGCAACTGGAAAGTAACGGGATAAAGCAAACGACAACGCAGGTTTGTGACATAGCCTTAAGGCTTTCATTTGAAAATTCATGAGTGGAACAGATTTATTACGCCATTTTTGTCTCGTTGGGAAGAGATAAATATTCGTATGGTAAATCTCTTTATTTAGAGGGCATTTAAGGAAGAATTGTCTTAATCGTGGATTAAAGTCCGGGGGAAACAATCTCTTTAAGATATCGAAGAAGATATCGATGTCTTATGGTGCCCTTTAATGGATAGGACTCAAGCACACAATGTTTGTTCTTCAAGACAAGTGACATGCTGGAACCTCAATCAACATTTTTGTCTCAGAAGGCTCTACAAGAGCCTTTTGTACAGAGATATAATCAACGTCCTTAACTTTCTCAGAGCTAAAGCTGCCTATTGTTACATTTTGGTCTAAACGTCGTCGTTCAGTGCCCTTCGATGAGAAGAGCGTGAAGGGCAACAGACGGGTAGTGTTATGACTTTTGACAAACAAAGCTGGAACCTGGTAAGCTAAAAGCCAAGTTCTTCAAAAAAATTGTATA
This sequence comes from Neoascia interrupta, assembly GCA_947623515.1. Taxonomy (NCBI): domain Eukaryota; kingdom Metazoa; phylum Arthropoda; class Insecta; order Diptera; family Syrphidae; genus Neoascia; species Neoascia interrupta. Next base: position 1,442,494 of record OX392463.1, read on the forward strand.
AGTAGGTAGAATCAACTCCTTTCTAGGATTTCTACAAAGTAGAGTGAGTATTCTCATCGCCCGATTGACGTTTCTTTTCAAAACCAACACATCCGCACTGGATACACTCAAGTCACATTCCTTGACACAATTGAAAGGTCTGTTCCGCTACATGGGCAAACGTACCTGGGACATAAACTGCCATAAAATAAAACTTTTCTAAAGGCATCGACACAAAAAATGATGACGGCAACGTCACTTTTTCAAGGCATGACCTCTAGTTTAACATTTACAGATCAAGGATCCGCCTTTTATGGCTATCTAAGGGCCAGTTTTTTAGTTCGAGATCTTCCGAGTTTCCGAGTTAAACTCAGATTAACCCCAGAAATGAATTTTTCAGTGAATATTAATCCCGGTTAATCCCGGAGTTAATCCCGGATCAACTCTGGTGAGCAGTATGAACTTCTTGAATGTTTTTTCTTAGTGAAATGACAGTAGTTTTGCGTGGTTCTTTGAAAAATTACATCTAAAAAACTCGAACTAATTTCCCTGTGTTTTCCATGGGAAGTGTGAGCTTCGAGAGTCGAAGATTTTGACAACTTTACTGACAGAGTTAAACTTAAACCTACACTGAAAAACTTTCGCTGGGTTAACTCTAAATTCGTTTTGTTCAGGGATTAACCCTGATTCTTTATCACAGATTCTTGGTTTAGGCTGGGATAAACTCAGGAATGAAAAACCGGTCCTAAGACGTTATCAAGCACAAGCCTAGAGCTTAGAAGGTAAGCGATCGGCACCTCCTGTATATAGGTAATAGGTAATAGGTGTATGTTTTTAATTTGATGCAGCCTCAGACTCAACTATTAAAACCTTAAGGAGCAGTTTGCTTGTCTCTATTTCTCCCCTTGAGTTTGAGAGGAACTTTCTGGCAGGCCCTTTTAAGGACACGTTTATGCTATGCAAAAAAAGACTCACACATTGTCCTTTATTAAGGCCATCCGCCTCAATAAAATTAAACCGCTTAAGAATGATGATATGATTATTTTTGCAGCAAGGATATGCAAACAGTCAGACAGACCCCGAAATAAAGTCCTTTTCATACCACCACGTATCCGGTGTGACACATATGCGTGTGGCCATGTATGAACTTTCAACATGCAACACTAAGTCGCTCTTCATTTTCGCTAATCGACAAGAATGTCCTTCGATTCATTGTTCCCTTTGTCAAATGCGGAATGGACGCTCTTCCGTTGGACATGCAATAGTACATTACGACACAGATCCGATTTGACCCTAGGGTGGAATTCCGGAAGCCATTTGACACAATTAAACGTGATCCTATTAAATATATAAAAAAAAATGATAATTTATATGTTTTCGATAAATTTCGTTTTTTGTTCCTTTTTTTATGTGCGTCTTCGTTGTCATATTGTTCTTTTCACTTGGGTTCTCCTTTCTTTAGATGAAGTTTTTCATCGGCGGAGTATTTTTCCCGAGTTTTGGGAGTGCAACGTCTGGTTCATGGTTCCCAATCGATTCACGCTGTACGTTTTCAATACTTCCGGCTTTATGCGGAGATTAAATTCCAGACACACGATCCCGACACAGAGGCAGGAACAGCCATCGGCTGAAGAAGAACAAACTATTCGATACGGTTTTCTATGTCGGTTTGCGCGTGCGTTGGTGACTTTTCAATCGGACATTGTCATCAATAAAAAATTTGTTGCTGGCTCTGGCTCTATGTTGTTTTATTCCCTCATTCCTCTTCCAATCTACGAGACCAAAGGTGTATATAGGTACCCATATATTGATTGAAGTTCATTCAGTGTCATTCTTGCCGACTGGGTCCGGTGCGTCCCAGGATAATCTGAAGACTAATTGTCGGCAGTTACGTTACAATTTGATTGGTGCGTCTAATTAGTTCTAAACTTTGTTTGGGAAATTGCTGTTTGTCGGTATAGAGGGTAAAGCTCTGCCCGCATCAGTGACGTGGACGTTTTGCGTTGTGTCATTGCTTGTATTTACTGCTAATTATAACAAATTGAACGGCCGTACGTAATGATCCAGAACGTTGTTGATTGGGGGCTTACTGGATTGCTCATTAGCTTGGTTATTATATTGGCGCAGTAGAAATATGATTGACACCCGGATACTGTCTTAAAGTCAAAATTCTTTTGTGACAACACAAACTGTACACTTAGGTAGTGGAATTAAAATTGAACTACCTATTTTCTTGCGAAATTAACAGTCTTGGGTAAGAGAATCTTCAAAAATAGAATTATCAATTTAAAGAGAATTTTTAGATCCATTACTATGGCCTGTTTTGGGTGACCACGCCTATTCTACAAGGCTACTAAAATGTAGCTGGGTGAGCCTGTTTGCAGAAACTTGGAAGAAAAGAAAAAATCCGCTACCTAAGGAATCGCCAAATCCGGGACCAGCAACCCCAGAAGTAAACTAATTACTTACTAATGTGGGGCTACAGTCTGCGATGGATCTGGGCCTCATCCAACAAGCTTCACCATTTAGCTCTGTCTCCAGCTAGCCGTCTCCAGTTTCGCACGCGAAGTTGGATGAGGTCCCCTTCCACATGCGGGCGACTTCTGAGCCCCCGCGCTCCTCTACAGCGCCCTCTCTGTGGGGTGGATTCGAAGATTTTTCGGGCCCGGGCGTTGGCGTCTATCCGCTCTGGATGACACATCAACCATCGTAGCCGTTGTATTTTTGGTGTCGCTGTACAGCCCAACAGCCCGTACAGTTCGATGTTATATCTTCTCCTCTACTCCCAGTCTATACAGACGGGACCGTAAATCGCCCGAAGAATATTCCTCTAGAAGCAGTCTTAAGTGTTTTCATACGCCTTTCGACAAGGTCCATGCTTTTGCACCGTATAGTAGGACTGTGATGATGAGGGTCTTATAAATGTACACTATAGTTGCTCGAGAGAGGGCTTTGCTACTCAATTGCCATCTTAACTCAAAGAAACAGCGATACGCAAGAATTATCCTTCGTTGGATTTCAGCGCTGGTGTCATTGCCTGAATTGATGGCGAAAACCAGGTTGATGAAGTCCCTAACTACCTCAAAGCTATAGCTGTCCCTGGTGATGTTCTGTCCAAGACATCGGGGTTGGATGTCTCTTCCTGATGACAACATTTACTTGGTTTTATCCTCGGTGACTGCTAAACCCATATTCGCAGCTTCCTTCGCAATACTCACGAAGGTTTTGCTGACATCACGCTTTGTTCTTCCGTTTATGTTAATGTCGTCTACGTATATGCGAGTACAGCTGAACGGACTTTTGAAAAAAGCAGGAGAGTATCGATTTGGAGTTCCTGGGCCTTCTCCAAGATCTGCTGGAGTGGGAAATTTGATCGATGGTCGACTTTCCTGTCCCAAAGCCGCTAATCAGATTTTAGACAAATGGGTTCAGGGTGTTCAGTTCACACAGTACAGCAGAAAAGATCTTGTATGCGATGCTAAGAAGACTGATGCCTCTGTAGTGGGCACAGTTCAGAGAGTCTCCTTTCTGCAAGATCGGGCAAACAATGCTGAGGTTCAATTCGTCGGGCATGGTTTCCTCCGACCATATTTTGCAGATGAGCTGGTGCATGCTCCCTACCAACTCATCGCCAGCGAGATATTTGCTCAGCGAAAATAATGCTCGTCATCATAATTTTCTTTGACCGCTTATACTTTAAAAGGCAACTAAGTCGTCCTTCCGGCCTTCCCGATCCTCCGCCATCAACTCAAGAACATCAGATGTCTCAATTATGCCCACCTGTTTTCAGGCCTTTTATAAGGGAATGCGGCGACCCTATCGAGATACGAAGACAAGGCTAATGCCCGTAGAATAGAGGTTGGTTGATGTGTGGGATTTCTTCTTCCCAATGCTGGAGAGGATCAGTTCAGTTTTGTGGGGTTTGGCACCCAGACCCCAACTGTTGGTCCATATCATGTAAGTTTAAAGCAATTTGAAGGAGTTCTTTGAGGGAAGTGTTTAGGTGTTTTCATCGAGATGGCAATAGCAATGCCATCCACATGAGCTAGCGATCTGAATTCAAGGCTAACGTTACAAGCTTATGTTACACATGCCGATGTATATGTATGTCCCTCCATATAAATGATTTTGGTTCAGACTCGGAACTACTTCGGTCTCATGGATATAGCAACGTCAATCCGATCTAGTTTTTGAGACCAACAAATTCCTTGAGCACTCCCACTTTAGGATAACTAAGCACAAACATGTTTCCAAAACTATGAGGGCCATCATTGCAGTGGCAGTTCAAATTGGTGGGTTTCTTCGTTATCGTAATAAATTCTGTCACGGAATTTCGGCCTGTTGTTTATACCCAACTTCTACACCAATGGGAAACGAATTAAATGGTTAAAATGATCAATGGGAAACGAATCAAATGGTTCGGTTACAGAGAGTTAAGTGGATAAAATCATAGGTTTTACGAAGGTAAGACTTTGCCTAAGTTAAGCAGGCAAGCTCTCAACTTTTCACCTCGTAACTCACCTCGGCAATTAAGAAACCCTCCGATCGGGCGCCTATTAATTATGTTTAATTTTTTTGAAAATTACTTTTGACCCCAAATACGCACAAACGTACCCATTTAATTATATCATCAAGGCATCAACATACCCTCTATTTGGGCGATTACACACAAAAGGCCTGCACCATCGCCATCACAGACGTTCGGTGCCGTGCGCCGCCGCTCTATGAGAATCATATTTCATACTCGTAGCTAAAAATCCGCAATGAATTAGAAATCTGTTAAGTCACGTGTTTCGGTAGACAGATTAAAAGAGACCATCAACACACAAAAAAGGAGCACCAGCCCAAGTGGCTTCCTCATCCTACACCGCACGTCGTCCGTGTCGTCTTTTCACTTCTAATGGTTCCTCCTCTCGTTTTTCCATTCTAATTCCAAATGATTGGGTGTAACTTTATAAGGTGCACGCGCCCATAGATTACCTTCTAAATGAGGTCCTTTTGATGTGGGAAAAAGAACTCGCAGCGTAAATTGAATTGTTCGATGCGAAAGGAGTGTGTGTATATATGGGGCTAGTGTCCCGAGAAGATAACGTCAAACTTCTGGCTTGCTCGCTAATTTCAGAAAAAATAGAAGCAAGGCATATCTTTGCGGAACATCGTGGACACAGGCACACACACACCCCGTGTAACCACAGTCAAAGAACGAACGTTAATCTTTCAGATTGAATCGGATAGGCAAGGCAGCATACGACTACGACCGCTGAGTAAACCTGAGTGTTGTGCTGCAGAAGCTAGGATGCCGCATTCATATATACGGCGTCCCCTTGCCCATAATGGTGATTGGGCAGATTTGGAGATACCATCAGCTACGGCGGATGATATGGTGTGTGGTGCTGGTCTAATGGAGATATTTGCTTGATTTTCAGTATTTACTTCCGATAATCCTTTTTCAATTGTTTCTTCGTTCGTGTTCTCGTGTATGGAAAAGGACAATTGAGAAGTGGTTGTAAAGCGTTTAACAGGGTTGAGCACGAGCGCACGAGCTCAAGAACCAGCAGCCGATTAATAGTTCAGTTTTGAGAGGATAATTAGGATAATCGAATATTGGGCTCTTAAAATTAGTGAGGATCCGAAGAGCATACATACATCACTTGACTTGAGATAATGGAGAACAATGCGGATTGAAAGGGAGGGATTTCTAGTTCATTCGGTTAGGTTGTGGGAATTTTCTGGCAAATAGCAATTTTATGTAAATCAAAAGGTGAAAGCTTAGCTTAGAGCTTCAAGTGTGAATATTACAGGGAAAATTTGGCTTATAACAGCCGAAGCTGCTACCAAGTGCACGTTATTCCGTCTTTGTTTGAGATGAATTTCAAACACGGGTGAGCGCATGAGTTTATCTTTCAAGCTTATTATTACCCTGTGCTTTTTGTGCTGTTCACTTTACGCTTACATGTAAAGATGGGTTTTTGGTAGTGTTGAAAATAATTCCTATTTCGACCCAGCTGCAGTTAAGTCAAACCTCCCATCCGAATATGATGGGAGGTCATAATTCCTAAAGTCGCTCCTAGTGGAAAATTAATGGCTGTGTCCTGTCCAGCCTAAGGAGTTTATTTGAGGCCCTTAAAATGATAAAGTTGTGCTGTTATGGCGTCAAAACGTGGACTTCATCGACTTGAGAAAAAGTTATCCCGGCTGCTTCGAAACAAACGTTTTTTGAGAGGTTATCAGTATGATCGAAGTGGGTACTATAGAATGTGAAGAGTGAGTTTCCAGTGGACAAGGAGCATTCCAAAAAGTCTGACCTGTTTCACCTAAACGAAAAATTTGCTTCAAAATATTGCACTTTTTAAAGGATATATACAAATTTATAGTGGGCAAAAACCTTAGGTCAAAGGTTGTAAATTTTTTTTTTTTTTCCGTGGGTAGGTAAAAACTTTCATAGGCACTATGAGAATCGAACGCGCGTGCTCATAGTAGTGTGAGATTCTTACTCCCAAAAAAACCTCCCAATCTTTGTAAGACTACGACTAAGTTTCCTTAACAAGTAGTTCATGCTTCTGTATAGTAATCGCGTTTGGCAGGCTACTTTCCAACGAAAGCACCTGCAATACCGTCATTATGTGCGGTTTCCTCTTACGACGCTAGATCCAACGGTCTTGTTCGTTGTAGTCGGCGTGCAAGATTTGTCTGATCCACAGTTCGGATTATTTCGTGGTTGCAATGGCCGTGAAGGCGAGTGTGAAGTTTGCGAGCAAAGTTTCTTACTTCGTCAGTCACGGTTGCGATGCCTAGATCTCGATGTAAATCGCTATTTCTTATATACCATGGAGCATTTACGATTGCTCTTAGTGTCTTATTCTGAAAAGTTTCTAAAATAGATATGTTGCTTGGTTTGGTACAACCCCAAAGTTGTATACCGTACGTCCAAGATGGTTTTAGCACTTGCTTATAGAATAGCAGTTTGTTACATACGCTTAGTTTCGAATAACGTCCGATAAGCCAATTCAGTTCTCGTAGCTTGATTTCAAGTTCATCGCGTTTCTTTTTAACGTGTGGCTTCCACTTAAGTTTTGCGTGTAGGGTCATGCCTAAATATTTCGCCTCGTTTGCGTACGGACTTTGTACCGAGTTTATAAATAGAGGTAAGTTGATTACCCTCTTGTAAGTAAAATTTACATGCGTTGATTTTGTCTCATTTAGGAGGATTCGCCAGGCCTTTGTCCATTCGCATATTTTATTCAAAGCACGTTGGAGTTTTCCCGTTGATAGTTCGACTGTCTTATCCGTAGCGAGGATAGCCGTGTCGTCAGCGAACGTGGCTACAGTCGTTGTCTCTACTTGAGGTACATCTCTTGTAAAAAGTAAAAACAGTGTTGGACCGAGGACGCTACCTTGTGGAACGCCGGCTTGTATTTCTTTGAATTCTGAGTATTCGCTCCCGTATCTCACTGGAAATAGTCTGTTGTCAAGATAAGACTCTAAGAGTTCATACATTTTTTCCGGCAAAACTTTCCGTAGCTTATATTTTAGGTCTTCGTGCCAAACTTTATCAAAGGCTTGGGATACGTCAAGAAAAGCGGTAGAACATATCATTTTCGCTTCTAAAATGATATGTTCTACCGCTTCTAAAATGATATGTTCTACCCCCCCCCCCCCCCCTTCCCCCCCCCGTTTTTTAAAGGTGGTTTTTCGAGGGTAATTTTGTTACTATTTCGAAGTAACTTATGATTTATTTTTTTAAATATTAAGTTTTTCTAGCCGGTTTCTATGCAGCAATTTCTGACGCTTAAAGCTCAGTAGAGAAATGGCTCAGAGAAAATGGCCTCATCTCTCACAGCCATGCATGCTGTGTGCTTTACACGTGTTTTTTTTACACACATGGAGGGGACGAAAAAATTATTGCCGATTCCTAGCGGATGGTTTGTCAGACCCTCGCAGAAGTGAGACAGTGAAAAAGCTTTTATTGTGCCGGTCGGTATTCAAACCCGGGAATTCGTGCACAGTAGCTTGACACACGGGCAGTATGACCTTTTAAAACTTGCATCGTATTATATGGAAATAAAGCGCTCAGTCGTGACGTGAGGCTTCCTCAATTTGATGGGTTATCCTTGATAAAAAAGTGAGACAGGCTTGTGTCTACACGGAATGCACTTTTCCTTTCATGTTTCAAAGTACTGAGAGGTTTTAACGACAAAATGGTAAAGAAAAAGCAAAAAAAGTTTGTCTAAGTGAACAAATAAAAAACCACGTTGTCGCCGAAAAACCGCTCAACCGGCAGCTACTTAATTTTTCGTCCGCAATTTTTGATTGTTAAAATGTTATCCCCGGCAATTAGTAGGCTCAAACCTTCTTACAAAAAAGTCTAAAATTATGTTCTACACAAAACGTTTGTCTAGCCTTACGGAGCCTTATGCTTGATATGATAAACAAGAAAGAAGAGTTTATTATGTGATCTTTTAGAATAGCTATAATAATTCATCGTATATTTGATCCGATAACAGGAAATGGAGTGGAAAGCATATCCGCCAACTCTTTGAGCGAATAGACAAAAGGTTAGAAAGTCCTCGAACATCAGCCACTATGTGTTCGAGAAAGCGATGAGAATTTTTTCGAGTCCAGTTTAGACACCCAATCATCGCGGACACAGTGTGCTAAGTCTCTTCGACATAAAGCAACATGCCCGGGATCATATTGAATGCCTGTTTCACAACCAGTGCGAGAGGAGCGAAGGAGAGTCTCGGCCAAGTTGTCAAATGATTTTCAATCAATTCCAATGTGGGGGTGATTCACAATGCCGACGTTATCGCCGTCTCGCACGCCGGTCACTTCCAAAAATTGAAAAACCCTCGCCGAGGTCGACGATTAATTTGACATTCAAAGTTGTTATACTTGAATTGAAGAGTGAACCACATCTACATGTGTGACAAAGCTAACACTTTTCACAAATATGTTTTGCCCTTTCACCTTGCAGACAAACCAGTCATTTCGCAGGCAAAAAAGCGGTTTCTTGCTTTCATTTTTTATTAACAAGCGATTTTTCTAGACACAAACTGGCATCAGACTCTGTGACTTATTCGGACATATGACCTATAGGCAAGCTAGATAAGCAAAAATTGGGTATAATTGCGGTTCCCTAATTTTATAATAAAACTCGCGTCAGTATGATTTGTTTAGATATGGTTCTGCCAAAAAGATTGAAACAAAAAACCACATTCGAAAGCGTGATTGTGATAGCTTGCCCAACTGCTTCACGAAAAAGAATGCAGATTCAACAAAGCTTCATTCGTCATAATTATAGTGTCACTATAAGTGGTTGGTGCCACATTAACCAGTTCTCTGTGGACGATATTATATCACATCAAAATCTTGCGTCTATGCGTTTACTCTTTTCTCCATTAAGCAAGTCATTTGGACCATGTTTTGTATATGGTTGGCATACGTCACAACCCATTGTGCTCCCACAAAAAGGTTAGGCAGGTATATCCTTCATCAGCTTGTATAAAATGCAGATCTACTATGCCTTCAATTCAAATTCCAAATTACCTAGAATCCAAGCCTCATACAGCCTACATGCATGGCACTTTTGTTATGTGTCGCTCCTCTAAGATTGACTCAAGAAAAAGCGTGCAGCAAAAAGTGTCAAATGACACGGTGACGCGTTATTTCCATCGAATGTGACAGTGCGGCACCTCCAACGAGAGGTAATAACGAGAAGCACGCACTTACTCGCATAGAGCTGAAACTGACGCTGCCACATAACCACAATGACAATCAATTCCATTTGGCAGCTGGAATATTGGGGTCGTCGCAATTAAAATTGGAAAAAAGTTATGTGGGTGCGGGCAGGCCGAGATTTCACCCGCAGTCGATCGATGTAGTAATATAACCGCGCGTTTGTGGAGCCATTATGTATATAGATGGTCTTCAAACCAGCCCAGTCACAGCTGGAAGTTGATTGACAATTTCTACTTAATTTTCCCATCGCGCAGCACCAATAAAAGAATCAATGTGTACCAATCGAGTGGTACTTGAAACATGATTTCGATTCAAATTCAAGAAAAAAACACACAAAATCAGCGGAAATTGTTGAGAAGAAAAAATATTTCTAATTGAAATATTATGCAATTTCAATTCCGATTCAACGGAGTTTTGAGAGAGGCACGTCGTCTTTAATTGTATGCGTAGAAGGCTTCCTAGAAAGGTTCAAACTTCTGCGAATTAAAGTGTACAGCAATTGAGGCAGTAGAAGCTTTTGCCGTCGCAATATTTTTGGAACAGGCGATTTACCTATCAGGAAACTAACAACACTATTCTTCTTATTTAACATCACATGTCCTTAAAAAAAGCTTGTAGCATATTGTTTTTAGTACTCGAACGTTAATCCATAATGGTTGCAGGCTTGATTCCTCAAACGTTTTTGAAGGACGACCTTTAGAATTCAAGATGATTCTTTGCAAAAGAGAATTTTCTGAAGGTATCCAGAATCTGAGCGAAAAACAGCAGAAACTTTTTTCAAAGGGGCGGGTGCGCCATTTTTTCTGGCGGTGTGTGAACATCAAATAACTTGAAAAAGTCTTATCGGATTTCTATATGTGAGGCATATTTATTTAAGTTGGCTTATTGCAATTCATTCGAACTAGTTTTCAGATACAATATTAACTAAGCGAAGCGTTTTTTTGAAGAGACAAAAATGTGCCTCTTTCGGTGCGTGTTACTTCACAATTTTCGAGCAGATTGGGTGAAATGTTTGACTTGAATGGTTTAAGGGTTCCTGGCATACACTTTCCTTTCAAAATAAAAGCTCTGGGTGGTTGCCATATTTTGCACTCATGCATTGTTTGGTTCGTAGTGTGGTGTGGCATGGTGAACCTTGTGATGGACGCAACGCATTCTTTGGGCTAAAGGCTGAAGAATTTCCGGTTTGTTTCGAGATGCTCTTTCGTTGTCTATAATTTATGGAATGCCTTGCTTCTCGCCAGGATGCCCTGGCGTAGTGGGGCGCTCACTATGGGGAGGTCTTGGTAAATCCTACCTCTGTCATCTAACAAAACCTTGTTTTTTTCGGGTTCCCACCTTCGCGATGGTGTGACAAACCCTGCAAGAGTAACATATGTCTCAAAAAACTTCTCGAAGTGCCAGTCGGAATTGGCATCAAATTTTACGTTCCATTGTATGTGAACAATCACGGTTGAGGATTTCGCCCTGGTTCACCGTGAGCACTTAAGCGACTAATTTTTTTCTTCTCGTAATTTAAAGCCGAGAAAAAAATATAACTCCACTCAGTTCCCAAAATTAACCAGTACAAGAAGGTGGTAACTTTAGAGCTCGGACCCATAAAGGATTTTTTCTAAATTTGAGGCGTTCAAACAATATTTGAAAATTGATTTCAAAGCTCTTAAGTCGCTGTAGCCTGTAAGGAACTGTGTGTGCTTTACCTGCAAAGTGCAACATTTTGCACTCTATTGTCCGCCACAGATCCGTATACAATAAAATAAAATCATGCAGCACCGTTGCGAAGTCCTAGAAATGTCTCAGGGTAGGTCGGCTAGGTTTACCTTTTATTTCAATTGTACAAGTGGTGTTATAGCTTTAGTAGAACTGCTGTCCAATTGCTGCAACAAGGCGCAATGCCATACACACACAAACTGCATATATGCATCAGGACGCATTCTGCATTTCTTTTCTTTCGAAATATGTTGTCACCCGAGCACCTGAAACACTACGAAGCTCCACACCAGTAATGGATACCCCATACCGGCGACCACCACCACCAACTGCAGGTCAATTGCAAGCAAGACCTGCTTCTAGACATGGCCAACCAGCACAGTAGTCGTATGTCGTTCTGACCGGAGGCGGAAGGTGGGAAGCCAATATACAGCGGCATAATATTAAATTTAGTTATTCCCCACAGATACACACACACATGCACACCCAGGCCCACAGTGGGTGGAAGGCAAAGGAAACTATAGTAAACAATGCAAAAAGGAAACCACTAGCAAATTATTTTAATCCAATTGTAGCCAGTTTCTTCGTGTTTGCATTTTGTCCACACGCTCCGCACTCCATGACTGACGTGAACGTTGCTTGTCGCAACGGTCATGTAACGAGGCGCTCCTCCAGAGCGCTGCATGGACGTCAGCGAAGACCGAGTATTCGCGCACATAGATTGCACCCAGCAAAAGGCAGCAAAAGTGCATGCAAAGCAAATTGCCAAGTTGCTGCACAGCAATCCCGCACGAAACGAACTTATCGAGCAAAGTGTGCCTTTAGTGTCCGAGTATCTGGGCAGATAAAATAACATGAACTAGTTCTGCTTATGCGATAGTTTGGTCGCATGGTGACGACTGCCGGGACGGGATGGGTGGCGAGAAGCGACACGTCAAAGAAGCCCCTTGAGGTTCGACAGCAAAACAAGTCAGCCCGGGAAAATTGCAAACGGAATGTAATAAAATAAATAATTGAAGGAAATTCTATTCGATTCGAGAGGCCATACTTGCCACACCATGGAGCGAAGAAGAAAAAAACAACATCGAGACACGAAAAGAAAATGAGAAACGACCTCCTGAGTGGGTGGCGGTGGGGGTGGTGTGCTGCGTGTATGCTACGTATGCTATACTGACGCAAACGCTTCCGTATGCATGAGTTTTGCATGACAAATTATGATTACTCAGATCGGGATGTGGTGGCCGGTTATGAACTCTATCTCTTCGTTGTGGCTATCAGGTGGCTTCGCCATGAAACTTTGGAAAATTGGCCATTTGGCAAGTCTTCACACTTGAACCTTGCAAACTACCCAGCTTATGGTATACATTTTATGCGACGACTAGTGCTGCTCAATTTCGACAAGATGAAGATAGGTTGGGCCCTTACAACCCCACCTAAATGGACTTGGAGGCGTAACTCGGCAGACCGCTGGACCCTTTCACGTTCCGGTTCAAAGTTCAAATTGTGCCTGTTGAGACTAAGCCGTATCCAGTCCTGATTGAACGAAGATTATTGGGAAAATCCCATATGGTTAAGAGAGTTAAAATGCACAAATGGAGAGATCTCTCGATCACGCAGGAAATACATTGAGCAAACACCATCCAGTATCCAAGGTAGTCGCTAAGAAGCACCTATATAGTCTACCTCTGCTTGCAGACACTCGAAACACGATGAACTCTTGCTGGGCCAGGAAAACAAAGGAACACTTAAGGCTACTTCAAGACTAAAATTCTTCGGAAGATCTATGGTCCCGTCTGCATAAATGGAGACTGGAGGAGACGATATAACGTCGAACTGTACTGGCTGTACAGCGACACCAACCTAGCCAGAAGAGTCAAAATACAACGGCTACGATGGCCAGGTCATCTAGAGCGGATTCTTTGGGCCGGAAAATATTCGAGTCCACCTCGCAGGGACGACACAGTAGAGAATCACCGAAACTCAGGCGGTGCTCGCAAGTGGAAGGGATCACAGCCAACTTCGCTTGCGAAACTGGAGACAGAGCTGCCTGGCGAAGCTTGTTGGCTGAGGCTCCAGGTTCACCCAGGGCGCCAACGCCAGTAAGTAAGTTAGTAAGACCAGGAAAACTTGGTTCACATGTCAGTCATCACCAAGCGAGACTGCTGTGCCTAAAACGTGGACGAACTTGAAGTGTATCGCTTTGGCCAATATTTCTTTGAGCTCAGAACAGCATTGAACCTGTCTGTGTCCAGCCATGGTTAAACATAATCGCTGTTCCAAAGTATCTGCTTATTCCCGTCTATAATGCAGAGCAGCAACTGTGCTGGGGTGCAACTGATTAGTCAGATTGTAACTAACGAGAAGACACTGGAAGAGAAGAGAATGACTTTTGTGTGCACAATTAAGAAGCTTGACAAAGGTTGATAACTGATAACTACGTAAAATTTTTTTGTCCGGATCGAGTCCTCAGCTTTATAAGATAAAAACTTAAGATGTGAAAAACCCGAAAAGAAAGACTATATTTGTTAATAGACCCGAAGCAGAGATGTTCTGGAACCAAGGATTTGTGCGATGGGCGATACCTAGCCCCGGTGATGTCAAGAGTACAATTGAACACCTTTTTATCCTATGTTTCTTCTTGTAAGGGCTAGTCTGCAACTGAATAGAATACAAATAAAAACGTTTTGCAAATTGGTCATCCAGTTTCAGAAAACAAGAATCGTTTGTAACTTTTTAACCGCCTAAACTGTGAGCTTAAACACAGACTGCGCCAAATCACAGGCTGCGCCACTTATAGAGTCAAACTTGATAGTCATAATTTGTCACCCATTAGACTACTGCTCGTTAAAAGTATTTGCGGGAAGCTACTACGACGACAGAGTATTTCACTTGTAGAAAAAAAAACAGGTCTATGTGTTTTTTTAGGCCAAGCAAATAAAAATCGTGTGCTGCTTTAATGAACGTAAGAAACGCATTCTACCAAATCTAGATTTTTCAAAAAAAAAACTTTACTAATCCAAAATCAGAGAACCATGCCTAGAAAACATAAGATTGTCGAGAACCTTAACCTTAACTTATTTTTCAACACTGCGCAAAGAAGTAGCTTCACGAATTTTTGTAAGACAATAAAAAGCACTCCCTGTGCAGCACGGCTTCACAAGACTTGCAATAAGTCAGGTGGAGTGCCTACGTCTCTCAAAAAAGTATCTCCCAAGAATGAGGAACAGCTACTCTTAGAAACTCACTTTCCCTGGAGCTCCCTTGACACGAATGTCTGAAGCAGGACCAAGACATCGAGACCTCGGAGGAAAGACTGGGCAGACAGCGAAAGCCATTTGCTCTTAAGGCCGATTAGAATGGCCAATGAGCTACTTTTAACCTTTTAAGTCACCTGGTGTGGACGGCATTTGGTACCTGGCCATGTTGGAATAGAGGGAAACAAAGCTGCGGACTTCTTGGCAGGACGAGGAGCAGCAGAACCGTTCATAGCACCTGAACCTTTCTGCGGAATAGGGGAACACACGCGGCATGCCTCGGCCTTATAAAACAAAACTTGCGTATTCTTACAGGATTTCTAAATATGGAATACAACGCAGGGTACCTATATTAAGGGTATTCGCAATCCGTCGCAGACCGAATTTTACAAACGCACTAAGCGTTGGAATAAAAAGAAAAACATGATCTGGAATTTCCGAAGCTAAATATCTGGTTTGGTCTGGAGCTGTATTAAACATATTTTATTTTGTCAAAAATCTCTGACATTTGCTTCATTTTTTTAGCAGCTTCCCTTATCTGAGAAAAATAAACTTCAATGATTTTGTATCTTACATTGTAGAAGTTTAACTATTCAGACAGCGTATGCCCAACGCACATAAGGTAGAGAATAAGGAAAATTAAAAGTTAATCCCAAATTGTTTCCACCGGGCAAAAGAAGATTAACGTGACGCATACTTTTATCTTTGACGTATCTCAATGACATCCATCCAATGACATTTCACGTTGTGTCAAATGGCAATGTCTGGTCGTCAGCTGTTTTGCATTTTACATTCAAATAAACCCACATTGTGCCTGTTTTCATTGGGTTTATCCTAACCTGATGTGTCAGAACTACTATGGTGAGGAGAAGCGCCAGTGTGGTGGCCACCGTTCAACCTCAGTTTTATTTTGAGAAATTAATTTTGGGTAAGGATAGGATAAATTAAATGAAAACAGGCACATTCAAATAGTCACAGCTGAGTTGATGTGACAGTTGTCAATAAAAAGTTTGTTCGAGTGTTTTTTTTTCAACTGATCTCGAAAATTTTACAAATAATTTGTAACGAATTCTTGATTTAATTTGAGAATATCGTGCGTGGAAGAGATTGCTAAAGATGGGCTAAAATTGGTATCTATGGTTAATCTCTAGACTTAGGGGAGATTAAAGTAAGCTTTGTTTTAATCGTTGAATTCGAAAAAGTTTGGTGTGGTTTGGTTAAATCTGGCTTTGTAATCCAGATCTGTGCATCTGACCGACAACCAAACATCTGTGAAAAACCAGACATATCTGTGTTTATTCCAACTGCGGTTTTCCACTTGCAATAAATTTTACGTCAGCAGCGGTATTAGGGGACCTACAGTATATTTTTTCGGAAAAATTTTTTCTAATTTAAGACTTACAAATTCCAAACAAACAACGTTACAGCTCAGCGTCTGGACTGCTAGAACTTTTTTACATGGGCGACAAAACAGGCACATTTGACAGCTCGAAAACATTGAGTCTTGTGCAAACGACAACAGTTGCTCGTGTAAAGCCGCTAATAAGACTCAGACGCCTTCCACGCCATCTGTCGCAGACCTAATGTTTTTCGAGCTATCTCTCAACTGTCGACGGAGACTCTTCTGTTGCTCACAGAAAAAAACCTTAAGCTCTTTCTTTGAGCGACCATTATCATCTTTTCGAGCCAGTTACATGTTAGGTATCCAAAGACAGGAATTTATTCATAAAAATTATGTCGTTATACTATATTGGGGCAAATAACCTATTTTTAGCTCGGCTAAATTTGTCAATTCAACCACTTCATTCCAAGTTTCGTCTCAAAAAGAAAAAACACTTTTCGATGTTTTTGTTTCATATAATTATTTTTTGTTTATTTTCCTTTATGCAATCAATTATGTTTTTTTTTTTTCTTTGTTTTTCTTTTTTAATAAATCTAAACTAATCAAAAGAAAACGAAAAGACTTCCAATTAATTAAATCAAAATGTTTTACAAACAATTGTTAATATAACTTTTTCAGTGTATTTTTTTTATCATTTTTAAATCTTTTTTTATACTTAAACTCACTTTTAATAATATTTTACTTAAGCTATGCAATTATCTACTATATTTTAAATATATATATATTTTTGTAGTTGTTTTTTTTTTTGCTTTTCTGATTTTTTATTTATTTTAATAATTGTATATATAGATTCAATTTTTATTATACAAAAAAGATATGATGATGTGGGGAATTTGATTTTATTTATTTGCTTAATTAAGGTTCTTTTTTGTCGTTTACTAAATTTAAACATAAAAACAAGAGAGAGATAGAAAGAGAGATGGCGCTGCATTCGCTTCTGACTGTGGAGTTTTGTCATTAATTTATTTCAAGGTACGTATTCATGAGTAAGATGAATGATACATTTCTCTGGCCGTTAACATTTTTGTTTTTGTTTTAAATACATATATACACGAGATGGGCCGACCCTGGCGCCCGTGACTCGGAGGACTCACTCACACGAAAGTGGCCTCCGCCTGGCGGGCAATAGGAGCAGTCGCAAAGAAAGACGGCTGGAGTAAATCAAAATTTTAAAGAAATCCTTTTAATTTTTATTTTTAGCTTATCACTTATAAATTTCGTTGATCCAGGCTGCGTGTGTATAGCATGAGCGATTTGCGATTTGCGATTGACTACTTACACAATCTATCTTGGGGGGTTTTAGGATATGTGTTGTCGAGGGCCTGGCCGTCACCGATCCGTTGGTCTAGTGCTGCACTGCCCGCCGCCGCCGACTGTAGGATCTCCTACACCATGTTCACGTACTTGTCCTGCGGCGACATGTAGTCGAGGCCGTTCTGTGAGAAGGCTTGCGCCGACATCGTGCCCGTGAACGAGGAGCTCGGCGAGAGGCCGAAGTTCGAGGCGCTGTAGCCCGAGTGTCCCATGTTGTAGTTGACTTGGTTTTGGTTACTAAAGTATTCCATCTGCGAGTAGTAGCTGGGCGTCTGGTAGTTGTTCGGGTACTGGTTGTACTGGTTGTGCCAGAAGTTGTACGAGTCGTGGTTGGACATGTAGGCGGAGTGAGCGGCAGCTGAGTGGTGGGCCGATTGGGCGGACTGAGCAGCGGCGGCAGCATGTGCTGCGGCGGCACTCTGTGGTGACATAGGTGTGATGGGCGGGGACGGGGTGGTTATACTTGAGCTGGAGTCCATGGGGGTGATGTTGCCGCCCGGCTGCACCAGCCTTGGATTGCTGCTGGCACTGCCGTAAAGGCTAGCGTGGTGGCTGCCGGAGCCAATGTCGCCGGCGGAAGTGTCCTTCATCGAGTCGTACGCGGAGCGCAGAGATTCGCCATTCGCCGCACCTGACGATTGGTAACCGCCTCCACCACCGCCCATGTGCTCCTTCTTGCAGACTATGCTCACGGGACTCACAGAGGTGGCGGGTGTTGGAAGAATCGGCGACGAGTTATGGCCTCCGCTGCCGAGGCTGATCGAGTTGCCGCCGGAGTTGCCCGAATTGCCGCCGCCCATAGCTCCTGCGGAATGGTGGGATGACAGGGAGTGCGAGTTGAGGAAGGAACTGTGATGTGACTTGATCGACTGTCCACCGGATGCGCCTGAAGGCGTTGAGTTGTTCGAGGACTTGTTGTTGTTGTTGTTGCCGTTGTTATTGTTCGACTTGGCAGGAGTGCCGGAGGAATTCGTTGCCGAATTGTTATTGCCACTGCCGCCCGAGTTGTTTTGATTGTTGGCGTTGCCGCTGTTGTTATTGCTGTTCGATGAATTGCGGTTGGATCCAGTGCTGCCGGATCCTACGCCACTGCTCCCCTTGGAGCTGTTCAGCGAGTTCGATTGTTGCTGCTGCTGCAGTTGTTGACGGCACTTGGCTCGTCGGTTCTTGAACCAAACCTGTAACGAAAAAAATGACGAGAGAAAAATTAGTTTAGTTCCTGTCTCCCAGCGTCAAGTGCATGAATTCAATTAAAGCAATCGCACAAGGATAACAAACAACTTCATCGTCACTAGTATTTACACAGCCCTCCCCCTGTGGAAGTCATTCACGTCATCCCCCGGCAGGAAAACAATCCGCAAAGTGCCGTAGTTTGACGATAATGCTCCTTGTTGTTTGCCATAGGGGGAGAAGACTTTTGATTTCGGGGGTGCTAATGGATGCACGAGTCGTTCTCTATAGCGTCCCGCACTTACGCAAACAATAAGCACACACACAAATGGAGAGACAGGCAAATACTTCGTCGAGGACTTCGACTGACGACGACGACGACCCATTCAAGGGTGCGTGCGTGCGTTCGAGCGTTTTATTGAATTTTAAAATCATTGCCAGAAAAGAGCATTAAACAAGGCGTATCGAATTTCATTACGGCTCGGGTTGGGGTTATCCTTTTCGAATTCCTTTGAGGATTTTGCGGACACTTTCCAGTGCAAAGGTATGACAGCAGGACACTTTGGACTGATTTCCTTTGATAAATCAACTGCTTAACGATTTGCTTTTGATTTTTTAATGAAATTTCAAAAAGTTGGAGTTTTCGACCTGAATCAGCGAAAAATTTTCAAAGAAAAAAATAACCAAATCCTTAACGAATTAGTTGTGGCCACACAGTTAAAGGGTGCGCGCACAAACAAACATCCTTCTGCAGTGCAGCTCACAATAAAACACAATTCAGCCTTTCAGCAAGATCTCATACCCCAGATATGCGCGAACAACACTGTTGTGTATATCCTTTGTGGAAATGCGGCAAGGACAACCCCTGCTTTCAGATTTATTTGCCATGTATCAACAATGAAACAAATTGTATATATCCTGTGAGAAATTTATCACCAACAGCATCTGTGTGTGCAGGCACCCGATGACAAAATAAACTTTCAGATTGGACAATTCTCTCTCGTCATTAATAACGAAAAAGGAAGAAAAAAACTCATCCAACCAAGGAGGCAAAATCTGAAAAAAAAAACTCCGAGAAGAGAAATCGAAACGAAATTTGAAAGGAAACAAGGAGTGAAATAAAAAATTTCATATTACGCGCGACTTTGCCATCAAGGCATTCAATCGAATAACCGCAGTTATTTACTTTGGGAAATTGCTCCTGTATAAAGTCCCCCTGCAGGCCGCGCACCTCCCTTACGTATTTAAGGATCATAATCACTTGGGCGTGATGGTAATTTACCACCGCCACTGTCGACATAAAAGTTATGAATTTTATACATTTTTACGACCCCTGTTTGTTCGCATACTGCAACGGCAATGGCAACAGTGAATAGGTCCTTTTTCACCCCACGCATTAAGATATGACACCCGCGTCTTATCGTGATAAGCAAACAGAGCTCACAAGGTCGTTATTTATTAGAACTGATTTTGGCTATTCGTGCTAATTGTTTTTAAGGGCAGTTTGTAACAGAAAATTTATTGTCTCTGGGAGGACTTGGTGTCCTAGGAAGAAAGGTGGGAGGTGAGTTTAAAGTCGAAACTGATTTCGCAAGCAACGAAGTTGTTTCAAGTTCCGGCGGCATTTATATTGCTCACTTAGGAAACCTTTAGGTACTTTTTCGACAATATTACAAACTGTCAACTTGACATTTAATGATCAACGAACTGACAAAACGATATTGCACAATTTTTTCTCTTTGATTTTAGGATATAATTCGTGAATGGAGCTTTTAAGCATATTGTCATAAAATGTTTGAACTTTCTCTAAGTTTGGCTAAGTTTTGACTTTCTGGTGAATTGACAAACGTTGACAGTTATTTTCCTTGTCAGTTCAAATGTCAATTCAAAGAAACACGAGTTTCACTTGTCAGTTCACAAGTCAATTCCAAGACACTTTATTTTCACTTTTCTATTTTTTTATAATACAAAAATTCAGATTTTGGTAAAATCCGAAAGAAAAATTTACAATTCTGTCAGAAATCAATAAGCTCTGTGATTCCCAATCTGCATAGCGAAATCGGTTGGTCGTCCAGAAACTGTTTCTTTTTGTCAATCGTTTGATTGTTCTTCTTCTGAAAATAAGTGGTTCTGTGATTTGTGGGGCCTTACAGCGCACATTAGAACCCACAAAATATGAGATTACGCCACTCGCGAAAAAACATGGCCCATTCACGATTCACAGTCGTCATCGGATTAAAAGCAAAACAGCTCACATGTCTCTCATGTTTATATTACTTTATGTTAAACAGTTTTTGTTTGTTTGATTGTGACTAAATTAGGTTTTTCCAAAAAAAATTTAACGCTGAGGATATCTTCAAAAAACAATTTTTTGTTTGCAGCCGTAGAGTCAGACATTAGAAAAAAAAGAAAATCGCTATTAAGCCCAATGAATTCGTTGCGCCCGTCACGTTGAAGTACATAACTGACAACTGAGTTAAATATACACGTTCTTATGTGAAACGGCCCATAGAAGAAATTCGTGACGTACGTCTTCTCATAAGAACGAGAGTATTTCACTGAGCTGTCAGTTGTATACTTCGACGTAACGGATACCACGAATTCATTAGGCTGAAGGCTTTAAACTCATTTAGGTTGCCTATAGCTGCTAACATTTTTGTATAGTTGGGTGATCAGCCGTCGGAACCTTTTAATATTGTCAAAAGAGATGCTTCATAACCTTACATTTTTAGACACATTGCTTAGGTAGGTATGCGAATCAGTTCCGTGCATAATTGTAAGTATGTAAAAATATAGAAAAAAATAAAGCCGACTTTTAATCATTTATTTGGGTGGACTTTATTTTATTTTCTTGTTTTTACAACTCGAAAGGGGCCTTACAGAATTCTTGTTTTGTTAAAGCTTTTTCGTAGCTCAACATCCAAAAAATATGTGGCGCCTGTTGGTTTAATACCTACGAGTATATAATAACAAAGCATTTTTATTGCTCATTACAAATGTCACTGACAGTGTCAGAATGACCATAAATCAACAGCTTAAAACAAATTTTATCGACAAACCTTGAGCACGCTTTTGGATATTAATTAAAATATTTTTCGAAACATGACGCAACTCATAGAATACAAAATTTTCCCATATTTCCGCAAAAAGAAAAATCAATAACCGCACTAGTCAGTACGCATAGCAATTAAAACAAAACAAAAATATCAAGGAAAAAAAAAAATGTTAATGACTTCTGTCTCGGTGCAGACGTTATTGTGACGACTATGACCGAGGGTGACAACTTGTATAGGAAAGGTGTCATCTTTCCGGTTTTTCAGTATGTTTTTCTTTGGCTTCCATCGATTGTCATTGTACACTCTCCAACTCCAACTTATCGATGTTATGCAATGGAATGTTTAAAGGACGATGTCCTTTGTTTCGTACAGCAGCAGACATATAGTAGGTATAATATTCCATTGCCGAAAAGTAAAACACTAATGACGGCTGTGTTTACAGAAATCATTATCGACAATAACTGTCAACTGAAAAGCGGTTGTTTGACATTTCAATTGAACACGCTCGCACAGAGACGCATTCTTCAATTGCAAAGGGGATATATAGCTAAAATTACAATGTCCTTCGGCCTATACGTTTTCTATTGTTGCACTTTTGTTTGTACACGCTCAGAAGGACAAGAAGACATAACATATTTTGCATGTACCACCTAACCAAACATCGATGTAACAAGGATTTTTCGAAAGATTTCCTTCCTATTGTTCAAGCTGAGGTAAAAACAAACAAGATCCCGGTTTTTCGGGCACTTTTACCCTCTTTTGCATTGCTTGGGGCGCATTTTCATGCTCGTTGACCGGGCGTGTTCAAATACACAATCCTCAAAGTGTCATACGAGTATAATTGGGACAAAAGATGGATCGTTTTGGAACCAAAATGTCATCCATTAGCGAGCCGAAATTGAGACGCAACACATTACGCAAATTGTTTGCCTAAAGGATTTCTGGGATTTTCCATTTCACTCATTGACAGTGACACTGACACATATGTGAATGGTAATAATTTTTAGTTGCAAAAGTTAGTCGGAAAACCAAACAGGGTGGGTTGTGCGCTTTGAATGTCGTGTTGGTGTATCCTGATTCGAAAAGCTGATAATATTACGATTTAGCGATTTAGCTTACCTGTACTCTGGACTCGGGCAGATTTATTTTCAGAGCGACTTCTTCTCTCATGAAAATGTCCGGATATCGTGTTTTGCCAAAAAGTGCTTCCAGCACGTCCAATTGTGCCCGTGTAAAGGTTGTACGTTCGCGTCTTTGTTTGCGGGTATTAACGCCTGTAATAGAGAAAAAAAGTAAGATGGTAAGTATTTTGAGCGGAATTGAGTTATGCCTAGCGAATATTGTTGCGATTTTAATGAGAAGGTGCCTGTATTGTTTTCTAATCAAATTTGGCAGCACTTTTATCAGAAAACATACATTAAAAAAAGTGGTTTGATATTTATAAAGTTTTCACTGCAAAACTTAACTTGAGACGTGAAACACTCGAAAGTTTATGATAATAAAGATTTTGATTTAAAGATTCTGTTTATTATTGGTTGTCAATATTATGTCGTGGGGGAAAAGATAGTTCAGAATACGCTGCTTTAAACTAAAACTCTTGTCGAAAAGCCAAAACCATAAGCATACAAATCAAAGTCGGAAACATTATACTTGACGCGAGATTACAACCACCATTCGGCAGAAAAAGCAGCTAATTTTTTATTAAAACGGCCACAAGGTGGCAGTAAAAGTGAGCGAGGCCATGAAAGAGACTTCTAGGAGCTCAAAAACTTATTCAAACCATAGGTGAAGCAGAGGGAGAGAGAAAACGTAAACTAACTAACCCTTGTCGTTTGGCACCCTGTACGGAACTTAAATAACCACAGGCAAAACTAGTGTTGACAGAAATCATTCACAATAGACAATGGGAGAAGTCAGAATGCGATATAACTGGTGGATAATGAATAAGTATGTGGAAACTTGTAGCTGTCAAAACTGAAGCTTTGTTAAAACTTTGAAAATATTTGCCAAGAGAGAAAAAACGAGACATCTAAGAGTTCAAACGTTACTTAAACAAAAGGTCCCAGAAGGAGAAGGATTAGGTTTATACTACATTTACACCGACCCCTTAATTCTGAAATTAGTGAAAAAATTTCTAAATCCAATTTTGCCGTTTATATTGGAGCTTGATGACAATCGGAGTCTAAATCTGAAATATTAAATGCTCCATACAGCTAAAATTGTCGTTATTACTTGCTTTTTTGTTTGTTTAAAATACTCCCAGAGCACTTTTATCGAGTTATGTCAAATTACAAGCGTTTTGTTTGAGTATTTTCTGTCAACTACCTGAATTCTCTTAAAAATAAGAGAATCGAAAGTTTGAGAGGTTTGTTCCATTCGACAAACTTCTAAATACCCAGGCGAAATTCAGCATTTAACTGAAATTCCGCATTTATAAACCCTGAAAATATATGGTGAAATGCTGAACATTTAGGGTGAAATGTTGAATTTAGCTTAAATGCTGAAATTAGGCTCGGTGTAAGTGTACTATTGGACAAAAATAACTTATTTTTTGACATATGGTAACTTATCCCCTTTGACAGCTTGTGCGAAACACAAAGAAAACAAAAAAAAAACTCATTTTGGCAGAAATCATTCACAGTAGAAGCCATACAAATCACAGAACATTAGATTACGCCACTTGGGAAAAAACATGGCTCATTCACTTATCCAGGCTCGTCATCGGATTCAAAGCAAAAAAGATTGCTGATCTACGACTGGCCAGCACAGATGCTTGTGTAAACAAACGGGCTTTTTTTACACGCGTACAAAATGACAGTTCCATCCGATGACACCTTACTTACAGTACGGCCTGTCGAACAAATGTCATAACAAACGAGTGACGTAATCGTTATATTCTTTCATTCATGGAGATGTCAGAATGTGATACCTGGTGGATAAAGAATAAGTATTTAAGAAGATTTTTTGCTGTCAAAACTGACGTTTGTTAAAATTTGTAAATTTTCGCTAAAAGGGTTTTACGGAATTTCTTCGAACTGTTGTAGTCTCGACATTTAGATACGAAATAAAGTCAAAAACGAATAACGTGTTGGACATTTTGGCGCAGTCCGTATAATTGATTGAAAATATTGCGTCGTGGACTTCGTAAGCAAAAATTTTATATCTTCATAAATGTGCTTTTGTTTTTACTTTTGCAAAAAAATTAATGAAGAATGCTTCGCGATTCAAACTATTGGCGCTGAATGATTTGAGATTTAAGAAACCTTTTGGCGCAGTCTGTATTACCAACGGAATCTGCTTTGTCATTGAAGAAACTTGATTGAAGTAACATCGTGAGCATTGCAGTTAAACTTCTAAATTTAACAAAATAGTAATGCAGAAAGAGCTTTGCCTGCATTGCTTCGGTTTAAACTGTTGGCGCAGTAAAAATTATACTTTAAGTTCGTATATGAAATGTACGTGAGATCTATTCTGTTGCAGTTTCCGCGCAGTATGGATAGAAGCTTCATAGTTTTGACTTTGGTTGTCACATAGTTGGTTTTCGATATTTTTGCAACTTTTTGGCGCAGTCGCTATTATTGAAAGGATTGATACCAGTGCCAGACTTGTTGCTTCGAGATGATTAGTTGGAGGTAAAATTTTGCAATTTCATAAAACATGCCGAAATGGTGCCTTCATTAACACTGCTGTTTGTGCTGTTTTTCTTATTGGCGCAGTCTGACTTTTTTTATAACCAGTTGAAGCTATGAGTTCTGCTTTGATCTCTGCCAAAATCTTCTCTCTAAAGGAAAGGGAAGCTTGGAGAAAGCTCTGTAAAAATTTGTTTGCCCGTAAAGATAAGTAAACAAAATCAGATTGATCAGCACTCTCGGAGATATGGTTCTGCTATCCTTTGTCAGGATATTGTAACAAGTCCAGTGAATGTTGAGAACAATATTTATTACCTTATCGATTAAATTAACAATTATTTTATTATTCATAGATGCCTTATAGGCTACGGTGCATAGCTTCATTTCTCCTCTGGTAGAGGTTCACCAAGGGTACCTCAAAATTAATTTGCCTTTCCGAAACCTCCTGCTCATTATTTAAAATTAATTGCATGTGCGAGCCCGAGCTGTAAGCACAATTTCGACTATAAATTCAGTCTGTAGGTATACGCAGAGGAAAATGTCATAAATAAATCATCCCGTAATGTCCTGTGAGACTATTGATACATTTAGCCCCTCCATAACTACGCTCTGCATGTACCTTTATGGAGAGCCAAAAATCTATAAATAATAAAAATAACGAAGGTAGTGGGCCAAGTCTATGAAGTTTGCCAGCAGCAGTTACGCCAAACGAGAGAGAGACCTGCAAAAGGAAGATAAGCCGCTTATGTTTGGGGCGGAGGTTGTAAGCGAAAATTTAGCGGAAGGGGTTCCTGGTTCCCTCATCGGCGCACAGCCACCCCTGTGGATGCTCTGATTAAAGCCACATCGACATTCATTGGATTCTTAAAGAGCGCACACCATCGAATTGAAGTGCTTTTCAGTTTTCGCTGGCAGAGGGCGCAGCAAAAAAAACTGAAACTCCAAACTTAATTTCGCAGACATAATAATAATTGTTCAACTTTTCAGACAGTACGCGCGCTCTTCCATGCTGCGGAACTCCTTAGAGCCCACCCTGCGCCCGGGTGGTGGTTGGAATGAACTAAATCTCCGTCGCGTACAATGGGCGAAGAATAAAAGCAATTGTTGTATGTATACGCAAGTCCCCGAAAGAAAAACTCTCGTCGAAATGTTTGCCTAACTACGACAATGCTAGGAACACTCCGCAACCCCCAACCCCACTGGTGATATATGGTTACACAGTCCTAGAGTAGGTATATCCCATTGGAAGCACATCCCTTGTATACCAACCTACTTACAATTGGTTGGCTGGCTGAATACATCATCATCCCATTCTTTGGTCGTCCACTCGGCATTTCATTTCAACCCTTGTCGCTTGGTTGAAAGAACGAACGCTCGACTTGTCAAAGCATAACGGCTGCCTGTGTTCACCGCACCAACCCAACCAACCCTCCGCACTGAAACAACTGCTCTTCATGCTATGTGCTACCCCTTTGCATTGTGCTGTGCTGCCAGGAGTGTATTGTATACATAGGGCGAGGAACACGGAATTCCCTGCTCTATTGCTATTGCTATTCATAAAACCCACTTACCCATTTCGGGACTTAAGCTCCTCTATTCATAAACGAAACGTATCAAAGTAGGCATTTTTCCCTAAACACACACATACACCCCATAGATAGACACATACAAATACAATTTTTCAATTCGATTCTTTGTTCGAAATATACGCCACTGAATCGGAGGGAAAGGGCTTGTCACACACAACCGGGGGTAGTGAATGTAGGGTGCCACTGTTTTTATGTGCTTAGATTGCGCTTAGGGAGTAGTAGACTGTAGACTCGTATTGCGTGCCCTAAACCCCTACTATGTATGCGCGACCAGGGAGAACCCTCATTCACATTTAATGTAAAAAGTCATTTTCAAAATGGGAAATGTCCAAAAACGGATTCACATTTTGAGAAATAAAAAAAAACATCTGCACTGGCAACTATACGAATGGCTGACGAAAAAAGCGAATAAAAAATTAACTGTCATTTCGTCGACGGGTGATGGCTAATAATGGAATTAATTAAATAAAATTAAAAATTTATTAAACTGACTTATAGAGCCAAAGAATGAGACAAACTGAATTGAAAAGATGAGGACAGTGAACAGGGTTTCTACCGAGGCAATCAAACTGGTGGAGATTTCTGTGTACGGATCTATTTTGCACTGTCTTAGTGACAGCTGTCAGTTGTGAATTGCTTAATTGGCTTGGAGCTCTGGTTGAAGGGGGTAAAAAACACTCGCAGACCCACCTAGTGCTGTTAATAAAACCCGCAAAAGTAAGCAATCAGGAGACGCGATCTAGTAATGAGCATCAGCACAAACACTTTCTTAAAAAGTTGTGTAAATTTTTTGATTTCGAACAACATGACAAGTTCGAAAACGGTCGAAAACGAAAAAAAATATTGAAATATTAAGGTTATTCGTAACTATCGTTTTTGAATCATTGTTTAATTGGCTTGAAGCTCTGGTTGAAGGAGGAAAAACTCTCGCAGAGCCACCTAGTGTTGTCAATAAAACCCTCACAAGTCAGCATTCAGGAGACGCGATTTAGTAATGAGCCTGAGCGCAAACACTTTATGAAAATTTTGAATAAATTTATTGATTTTGAACAGATGACAATATGACGTTGTTTCCGAAAACGTCAAAAATATTGATTAAGCTTTTTCGTATCGTTTGTGAATTGCTTGGGGCTCTTGTGGAAGGAAGGAAAAACACTCGCAGAGCCACCAAGTGTTGTCAATAAAACCGTCAAATGTTAGCATTCAGGGGACGCGATCTAGTAATGAGCCTCAGCGCAAACACTTTATTGAAAAGTTGAAAGATTTATTGATTTCGAACAATATGACAAGTTCGAAAACGTCAGAAATATTAATTTAAGTTCTCGTATCGTTTATAGTGCTTGTCGATGCTAGTTGAATTGTTGTTTGCCGATGACTGGTTTTAAGTCTATTTTTAAAAATTAAAGAGTAGAAATAATACCTCATCGAATTGGCACAAAAATTCCACTTGGCATTGGAAAACTTTCAAAGTACAAATATTTTACAATACTAGTAGAAACAATATAATTCATAAACATCTCTTAACATCTCGGGGTGCTGGTTCAGTGTTACAGACGTGCCTTTTCTGAAGTAAGTACTTTTTTCTTAATATTTGTCAAGTTTTAAAGGAATGAAATTTTTCCCGTGACCACGAAATGTGTAATCATTTCGAAACGTCGGGATATAATAAAAGAAACCATCGCAGTAAGTCCGAAAAACGAAAAAATTTACTCCTTTAAAATGTGTACAAATCGCGGAGAAATCAATTTAAAAGTTAAGAACATTTGTCAAAGTTTTACATTTTATGGGCAGTTGGGAGCATGTGCAGCTGTCATTAGTTGACTTGAAGGAATAAGAAGAAATGCCAAGTAACTTTCGTTTCATTTGGCAAGTTTCAGGACGGAAGGTAGAACTTAAACCAGGGACACACGGCGACAGAAAAACAAACGACACTCACAAATTAGTCGGGATAACTTACAGGAGACGATTATTGTCGTCATTTGTGCCTCTGATACTAAGGTAAGTAATTTTTTTTTTGATAAGCCTTTGCTAAGCCTAAGGGTGAATAAAAAAAAATACTCGGTGTTGATAACGTAAACGTAAAATAGGCACGAGTGGTTCATTATCCAAGTTAAATCACTGACGCCAATCAGCTTGTCCGAATTCAGTAAAGCGAAGAAAGTTTGTGCCAAAAAAGCAGCACAATATTAAATGTTGTACTAAGAAAGGACTCACGTCGTCTGCTTGAGCTACTGCTACTGAGCTACTGAGCTACTTCAAGCTACTGTCACACAGTCTCAAGTGTCTTTAGAATGCAGACAAAACGGCTGCAGTTTGTCAGCAATGCAACTGTCAGAGTTGACGTGTCGCTAGCTTTTGTTGTTAAAATATTGCACTGATCTAATGCAAAAAATATGACTGCTCTATAGTGAACTTCTGTTTACAAGATGGATGCAAGTCCCGACTATTGGATTATAGACGTTAAAATTCATTTAAGCTACTGTCACATTCTCAATAGTGTCAGTAGAATTCCGACAGCACAGCTTCAGTTGTCGGCAATGCAGCTGTCACAATTGATCTGTCACAATCGATCTGTTTTTGTTGTTGAAATATTTCACTGATCCAATGCAAAAATACGGTTGCTAAAGTGCACCTCTGTTTACAAGATGGATACACATCCCAACTGAGATGTTAAGTTAGAGATTATTATGAAGTCTGGTTCTATTTTGAATACAGTTTCAAGGTTTTTTACTCTCTTGTCTGTTGTCCAGGTGAATCTAGAATACAGTTTCCTGTTAAAAAGGATAAGGCCGAGTTGTAAAGTATGGAAGGCATTTTTTACAAAGCACGGTAACAGGTTACTGTTAAAATTTTCAAGTTAGAAATTTGTGCATAACATTTGTCAGGATGTGCTTTTTTCCTACACCTTCAATCCATTGATTGCATAATGTCTTCTTACCAGCAATGACAAACCCTCTTAAACAGTCCGTAGGATCGTTGTTCCAGATCAAATTTGGTTGCACGTGTGTATGTGTCTTACGTGTGGCTAAGCATGCGAAAAAGCCGTAGTTTTGATTTGATCATAAAACATAAAAGTAGCCATTTGGAAGGTAAGTAAATATTATTATATGTAAGTTTGTATTAACAATACTGCGGTACTCATAATGTAAAAGAAAACCATGCACAAGTCAATGAGACATATCCTCCAGCAATTCTTCACTTTTTGTTGGTTCCACTCCGATATTTTTTATGAGAGTTTAATCACCTTTTATTTTGTTTGGTCCTGCTGGCAAACTTTCAAGATCACCATGCCCCATTTGCACACTTCGAACTTTTCTCTGGTAGTTTAGGTCCATGGTTTTTTTTTAAATCCTCCAATCTTGGATTTATGTCCACTGAACGATGGCTGTGATTTCCGATTACGAAAATTCTTATGCTTAAACCAAACACTGAACAAATGAACAAATTATCACTTAAAACTGCATTTAAAGCTCTCGTAATTGAATGGTTACGGTTTTTCTGAAACACCTCTCAGTATTTTCAATCGACAAAACACCAAATAAAAAATACTTCTGTGGTTTTCGTAGAACCACCAACCCACGCGGAGAGAGGAAATTGCAAAAGTCGCGCAGTGAATTAAAAACGAGATCAAACCTTAAATACGAAAAACATTTTTAAGATTTAAGACTGCTTTCGCGGTTGTTTGACATTATAAGGAAACAGGAAAATTTCCTGCTTACCACGTCACTTTACATTAATTCAACCCGTGACCACAAACGTTAAGGCACGCTCAAAACATCGGAAAATCGACAATACATCGACAAAACACCGAATAAGTAAATATTTCTGCCTTTTCCGTAGATCCGCGAGCCCACAAGAAAAGAAAAAAATTTCAAAAGTCACTGAATTAAAAACGAAATCAAAGCCTGAATAAAAGAAAAAATTATGAGTATCTTTTCAAGGATTGCTCTTATGTCCTTTCTAGTTTTTCCAAGAACCAAAACTTCTAAAAATTCAAGAATATTTGCCATCAGCAGAACTTTTTCCCGTGCCACGACAATTTTTTCCTCTCAAGTTCGCACACCAACTCTTTTGTTTTCAAGTTTCATGCAGATGCGTTTTGTGCCAAAACACGATTTTCGACAATTATTTTTTGGTTAATTATATTTATTATTATTTTTCTCTAATGTCAAATGGTAATATGTATTTCCAACTGTAAATTTAACAGTGGGTTTTTACAACAAAAATAAAACAATCAAGCAAGTATTGTTTCATGTTGGGAAAAATACCCTGTCAACAGTAGCAAGCTCGAGGAGAATGACTAATGATTGGTCATTAGTGAATGATTGAGGCATAAATAACAGCGAGTCAGATTTCCTGACACAATTTGTGCTTGGTTCGAAATGTAAGCGCCGCGACAGGGTTGTTGATCGTGTGCAGGGAGTATGTCTGGCAAAACACTACTTGTATGAAATCGGCAAATTGAATAGTCACATTATCAGTAAGCTTTTTGCTCAAAAGACTCAAAATTGTAATTCAGTTATACTCTGAAGGCCGCCTTTTATCGAATTGTTAAAACAATGCAGATCGAGACTATTTTGACGCCCTGCTGCATTGAATGGTATACAAACAGTTTATCTAGACAAAACAACTTCCAGCCTGCTGAATACAATTTCATTTAAGCTAAATTATGCATATTCATACACTTTATTTGCATATGCGACTATTTTGTAAAACAAACACCAGCACCGGAGTTAAAAGTGTCCACAAATCATCAGTCTCCGCGGGTCACTCTCAATAATTTGCCGGAGTAATTTTTATTCGCTTTTATTCGTCTGACCGCTACGCGGATGTATTCGCACGAATAGCTCATTATCTGGCAGTGGCGGCGCGCGGCGACGGCTGTTGGCTGTTGCTACGCGATCGCTGTGCGAGAATATTTATTGTGACACACTGTGTAAAATCGAAACTGAAGGCCGGGCGCAAAGATAATACTAATGTACTTATATCAGAATCTCATTCGCTTTTATCTTTCACTTTATATTTTTATTATATTATGTTTGTATTATTTATTGTTCTTTTATTTTATGCGGTGTCTTGTTTTGTTGGCAATTTCGCTTGTTGTCAATAAGGTTGCCAGCTCCAGATTCTTTACGCTCTGCAGTAAAAACGCATATGTACATGTAGTCATTCAAAAACCAGCTTGAGTCGTATAGATGTATCTTCCTGTTGTATGCTTTGTGCCGCAGCATGTCGCGCTTGTCCATTATTCATTATGTCAAAAAAATATTGATAATGATGCAATCACATGTGATTTGACATTGCAAAACACCGTGACAAGAAAAATACGCACATCCATAACAGGAAAAAGTGAAGTTTCTTTTTTTTTTTTGTATCCCCAGTGGATGCAGATGCGATGCCAGTTCATATACCCGCGCCTGAGATGTTCAGTGTCATTTTATGCTAATTGAATTATCAAGGTACATCTTGTAGAAGGACTTGAGTAAACTCAAAAGAGGACAAATACACGCACAGGGACGAGAAATATTGACGCGCTGCCTCTCAGATGCGCAGGCATGATTTGCATGTTTCGTTTTTCTCCGATCGTTTATCGGAGTATCTTGAAAGGAACTTTCAGTTTAGCAAGATTTACTGTAAATTGGACGAGTATCTGGCAAAGATATCAGTTGAGGTTCGTCAAAGCGGTATATTCCTGATTATATTCCTTTTTCTTAGTCATTATCTCAGTATAGGAGAAACGGACAAATAAAGCGACTGGGTGGTAACTGGCAAGTTGTGGGGCATATGGAATAAACGAATGCACTTTGTGGTACAATGGGGATGAGACATGAGATTGGAGGACATTTCCTTTTGCAATTGAAAATAAAATAGAAGATTGCAATCGATTTCAAGAGATGTGCAGTTAGTTGTGGATTATCCAAACGAGATGCAATTATTGTCAGGAACATGGTGTGCTATTACAAATTGTAGTCAACTAATTTTTGCCTTCTATAGTTGAGGGGTAATTAACCAAGGCGAACTTAGGTGAACGTCAAATGTCTTAACAGTAGAAAAATTCCCTTAAAAATATAGGGTCATCAAACCCTTATCGTTAAGATTAGCTTAGCTCAAAACTGTTTTCACTAGATATATTTTAGGACGTTGTGCATTCCCGTATTTTAAAATGACCTTCTTGATTTTGTTAAGGAACATTTTCAAAGGTTCATTCATTTACAAAGGTTCTTTGTATAGGTCTGATTGATCATAAATCAAAAATCTTGTTTCGTCGCAAAATTTCCAAGAGCCATGTAGGTTCGCTTATTGCCAAGCTTGTCAACCACAAGATATGCACTTTTAGTCACTTGAATTTTTTTTGACAAACTTCCCAAGTCCACCACCGAAGTGCATTTATTATTGCAGATCTTATGTCCATGTATGTTCTTTGTCTGCCAGCTTACTAGTCATACTAAGATGCACATGAAACTTCCTGTCTAGCTATTTGACATTTTTGGTCTCTCTGCCAGTTGTAGATTTGTTATTTCATAATTTTTGTAGCTTCCAGCGTGAACTCAAAAGTAAACTGAGCTGCTGCTGGAAGTAATTCTTTCAGGTTGGGGTAGAAATTCTGATTTTAAAATTCTTATTTTTTACAAAATTCTGGAAATGCCGCTTTTACAAAGCGACACTGTGCAATGGGTAAAATTGATGCCACTAAATGTAACTCCCCTGTCTGTTTCTTTTCTAACTTTACTCAACTTGAAAGAAATTAAAAGTTAGCTTAAAAAGCGGAACCAGCAGAATTTAATTGCTTTAGTCAGGCTTTTGATTAGCAAAATTTTTCGCAAAAACATAATTTTGTTCCTCACTCAATTTTGCAACAAACGCCAAACCAAAATAGGACATCTAGATTCCCACAAAATCGAATGCAAGTGTACTAAATTTGTATTCAATTTTGTGGGAATCATCCATTGTCGATGGATGGAAATCTACATAATTTTCGCAGTGTGAAAGCGGGTAGATTTTGAAATCGAATCGCTCAGAATCTAGATTCTAGGTTCGATGTGAAAGTGGTATTAACGTCAACTGCTATTTCGTAAAAATCCTCATGGATTTCATGAGTAAAAAAGTTATTGTTCTGAAAGATCAAATTTGAATCAAGTTTTTACTTCAAACCCGATTTATTGCGCCACGTCAACATTGTGGATGCTTTGACAACCTGTCCGAAAAGTGACAATGTCACAAATGTTTATTCATTTTAGTGGGAATTTTCCAAAACTTATTTTTCTAAGCTAGGAAAAATCAAGAGACAAATCAAATGTGACATTTCTACATGTCGTTGTAGGTCTTAACTGGAAATCATAAAACTTAAAATTCAAAATACCCCAGATTCATTATCTCAAGCCGCAAGCTTTCAAGTTACACTTTCAACATTGCTTTGTGATCTATTAAGTTAATTGGCAAATAAGTAATTAACCACTTAATATTGACAAGTCCAGACCATAGAGTGTCGGTGTCATTTCGCTAAGGTAGCGTGTCGCTTTTTGCTGGACGCTTGATTATATGACAGTTGACAGATAAATTATTATGAAAATGTAAAAAAAAAACATTAAACGCAATCAGATACACAATTTTACATTGGCCATTACTTATTCATCTACAGGCTCAATTATGTGTGGCAATTTTAGAGCAACAAGCTCTACTCTAAAAACACAGATTAATCGCAACAATACTCTTTGGGTAAAGCTAATTTATGTTTTTTTATACAAAAATTGGAATATTTACCCCACATACCTTGGGAGAACCCAACAGCTTCTAAACCGTGAGGTAACCCAAAAGGTCCCAAGGATGGCATCGGCATACCAGGCGGCATACCATGTGGCACCGAATGATGTGGATGCGGCCCGCCATAACTATGCGGATGGGGTCCTAAGTCTCCTGGTTTTAATAAGCCCGCCGCCATCAGGGCCTCCGTTGAGTGCAACGCCACCGTGAACGAGTTTATTTTCCTAGAGTGTCTGTAAATAAGAAAAAAATAAATATTACTTTTCAATTATACAAAGCAAGATTGTGTAGATAGACCCTAACAAAAACATAACCAACCACCTATTGTGAGTGACGCCCCTTTTCAAGATCATAATCATCGTTTTGCTTCCCACAAAAAAAAAAAAGAGATTGACAGATGTGTGATACTAATTTACACACTGAATAGATCCTAGAACTCATTCAAACGTGAAATGAACCTTACCAATATTTGCGGCGAACCGTGGCTTTGTTTTGCCCATGCGGTTCCATGGGCGATGAAAGGTTAAAGTGCACTATTCCGAGTACCCAAAGAAAAGGTCCGCAGGAAAGTGACAAATTTACAGTCGGCACCTCTCTTTGTGGAGATTTATTTTTCCGCCAAAAACCTATTTTCGCAATGGCATTCAAATTCCAATATCCTTGTGCACCCAATTCCAACATTACACAGGTCACTGGACAAAGCTAAGCTGGGGTTCTTGGAAAAATGGCTAAGGATTACCTTGGTTAGCTCACCCAAGTTGGTAATGTTACTCATCTCATGGTCGGGTGTAATTATGCATTGCAAAAATACACAAAACAATGATTTCGAAAACGTGCCGCTTGTGGTCTGGTCAACTCCCACATGCCTATACCTGGGCATGCCTACTGCCTACAATAGAAAGTCCTACAAATACACACTTTTTCGGAATTGTCACGTTTCTCTTCAATGACTCTCGTCGGGTGTTTTTTGTGTGACCAGTTCACGGTCTTAATGAGTCGATGTGAATCCATTCTTCCTCGGACAATCATTGCTTGGGAAAAATCAACGAGTGTATACAGTAGCTGAGAGTGTATCTATCACTCTGCCAAACATTGTTAGATAAAAAAATAAACACTCGATGCAGTGGTTAGGTAATTTGAAATAGCACTTGACGCAGTCTTGATTTTTTGGGAAAATATCCAACAATTCCGGACGCACTTGTCTCGGTGTTGATGTTGTTATGAAAACAGCAGAAATTCGCATCAGGCGGCCGCAGCACTCAAGGCCTTGTTGGAGTCGGTGACGGCAGCGGCTACTGGCGCGTCGTTTTAATAATAAAAAAATTTTAAATTTTTATTTTTTAATGTCATTTAATGAATTGCCCACTCAACAACAGTAGCGCGGTTGAGGTATGTATATGCGGCAAAGTTTCCTTTCGATACGAATTAAAAATTTCGTTTAAACCGATCGATTGGATCGTGCTGTGATCGTGAGGTGGCAAATGTCGGCTCGATATTGTTCTCTGTGGCCATCTTCTCACCTTTCGAAAAGCGTCGACGATAAAACCGGGTAAAGATGTTATGCTAATCAAAAATATTCAGTCTTGCGGTATAACAAGCCGATAAATAATAAATTTTTGACATTTAAGGTTGGAATCTGAATTTTTTCGAAAGAAATCGAACCCTTTGGCGGATGATTGTGGTTCTATTGTTGCTTAGAACGAGAATTCTCGAGTATCTGTTACCAATTAAGACAGCAGTTGGCAATGACCCGAATAAACAGGCCGAGAACTTTTTTATCGTGTGCCAAAAAGGCAAACTGATCCGAGAAGATGAGTGCACTTCTCAATGGCATCCTTGAGGTGATCTGCCAAGAGCGCAACAAGTCACAACAATTTCAACTTGGATGCAGTGATCTCCGACACCTACTCCTCACCCAGCAAACAATCCTCGAGGTACAATGATGCGATGTTGAGAATTTTTGAAGAGGATCGTACTCTGCCGCACTCCGAGGGCTGATCCCGCATCGGTGATCGGTGGACGATGGGAGCGGTGAATGAAAACAGAAATGAAATGGAAACTTGTAATTACACGGGTGAATAGATAGATTTTGTGGGCCCTAACAAGCATTTTCAAGAACTACCTCAGATACTTGATGATGAAATTTGAGATGTGAATTAGGTTACCTCGCACGGTATCATGCGCGCTGCTGTTCAGCGCGAGAGAGGCTGGTGCTCTTGCTGTCATTTAATGGATTTGTATGGGAACGCGTATGTGTATCTGTGTGAGCTATCGAACTGAACCGATCGGGGAACACTTCTATTACTTTCCACAATAAAGTACGTACGTTTCACGACGACCTATTTCACGTTAGATTATTTTCAATTTGATTGACTTATGATTCAGAAATCCACTTTGCGTCTCTCGGGCGCACTCAGAGATACTTATCGGGAGCGTACAATAGAAATTTATTTCTTTTTTTCTTCTTTTTACTTGTTTGTACCGGATGAATAAATAGACGAAGAGAGAGGAGACACCGATGCATGTAGGCGGCTGATTTTGATTTGATTTGATTTGTTTGTTGGTGACATTTTATTTTATTTGATTGAAAACAGAACCAATAAGGAGAGCATTTTTGTGTCTTTTTGCAGCCAATTTGTCATTCAGGGGAAGAGGTGTGTGTAAAGGGGTCCAAAATCGGCACAGGTCTTTTTAAAAGCACTTAGACAAATTGAATTTTCACAGGATATATGATATTTTGTGTGCTCCACAAAGGTAGAAATAAGAAGAATTTGGCAACACCGTCAGTTTCATAGAAAGCTACATTATAAAACTCACAGCGTTGCCACGTTGTGGTATGTTTGGGGATTTTATGTGTACACTTGACACGACCTAGCCACTAAAAATTGGCCACTCTATTTAGTTTTTCAAAAGTAAAATATCACGTATTAAAGAAGTTCTAAGTCTTGGATTCATGATAGACGAGCGGCACCATGTAACACTGTAAAGTAGAATGATTCGGCGAGAATCACGTATTGACAAACGCGATCTCGTGATCTCGGAT
Source organism: Neoascia interrupta (assembly GCA_947623515.1). Taxonomy (NCBI): domain Eukaryota; kingdom Metazoa; phylum Arthropoda; class Insecta; order Diptera; family Syrphidae; genus Neoascia; species Neoascia interrupta. The sequence continues at coordinate 1,480,139 of OX392463.1, forward strand.
ACTGCAGGAAGTGGAAAAATTTAACTCGTTTTGTAGTTTTTTAAAGCCATAAGCAGGTAGAAAAGGCTCCTCCTTTGTCCTCTGTGTAGTAAATAGTAATAATCTAAGTCTTGCCAATTATTTCGCCAACTTAGACCAAACGTAAAGTAAACTGATAAAAAATTAATAAATTAAATAAAATGTGGGCGAAAATCATTTTCTAATTTTTTTAAAGGCATCTTTTAAGCAAATCATTCACCATTTTTGCGAGAATCGGAATTTTTAAAAACTTTGTAGGGTACATTTCCATACCACATAAATGGTTTTTTGACCAGTATATCAGTTCAATCGGTAACGGATCAAGAATACTGGATTTTGACTTTTTTTTAGAGTTTTACACTGCCGTCACAAAAAATCTTGCTCGTGACTTATAGGGCCGGTTTCTTACTGCTGAGTTAAGCCCAGCTTAAGCCAAGATCTGTTAATCCCGGATCAAAATGAATCTGGAGTTAACCCAGCGAGCAGTTTTTCAGTGCAGAGTTAACTTCGTCAGTAAAGTTGTCAAAATCTACGACTCTCGAAATTATTGACTCTCCCAGCTCTCACTTCACATAGAAAAACACAGGAGAAGAAATTTTAGTTATTCTCATATGTCATTTTTCACAGAAATACGCAAATCAACTGCCATTTCAAATAGTATAAATATTCAAAGAAGTTTATACTGTTCTTCAGAGTTGATCCGGAATTAACTCGCCAAATTTGGCGATTTAAGTCGAAATAAATCGCCACCACGATTCAGAATTTGGTTAGGTACCAAATTACAAGCATGATTGGCAAATACTGGTCGCAAACTAGAACGATCGATCCAAATTCACTGTGCAGCCGCGGACAACATTGAGACAGAATTATACTCGAAAGGTAAATGGCAGACACTTAATAATGTTTCCACCATCCAAATTTATTTTGTGTTTTAATTTAAATTGGGAAGAAAACAAGTCTTAATGAATGGCCCATTACATACTTGGGCACAACAAAACACGTTCGGAGCAAGCTCTAGTCGACGCGGCTTCTTAAAGCTGGCATAAATGGGGGAATTGTCAAAACAAACAACGATTCTGTCAAGCAGTGCGCGCCTGTGCCTAGAATTCTATTTTTGTCTTACTTCGTCTATACTCTGTGAAGGCTGCAGGGTCTTTCTCCACGAGCGATAGTTCTGTTCCGATTTTGTTGGGTGCAGAAAAATTACGTCTAATCGTAGCACTTACATACATAAAGGTGCAAGGACAACTGTCAGCGACTGTCGCTTCAATTGGAAACAGCTAAGTTTTAGTGGGCCTTAACTTTCGACGACTTTAGAAATAAACTTAAGATTTAAGAAGCCAAAGATTGCTAAAGATTAAGAGTAAAACAAGTGGGTAAGTGCAAGAGCTCGTCTACCCGACCCTATATACGGTGTAACACCAAACCTTAATTTTTTTTTGTCACGAATTCATAAATTATTTATACAGGCCACGCCCCCAAAAGTGGGTCTGGGCTAAAAATTAAAACCAATTAATTGTAATTTCGTTAGAATCATGACAAAATGCGTTGAAACCGAAAATTATTGAAAAAAACCCGTATTTTCCTAAACACGCCCCTTAAAAGTGGGCGGAGCTCAAAACCTTGTATGGAGCAAACCTAGTAAATATTAATATCTTGAATATTTGTTATAATTTTTTTTTTTCAATTTGGAGTAAACTTTTCGAGAAATCGGGTTTTAAAAGATCCAATATAGTAAAAGTCGGCATGGTCGATATTGTGGGCGGTCCACTTTTTGCCCTCTTAGAGGTTTTGGGCCATTATTACTCTATACCAAAATTTGAACTCCTACGCCTTGTCTAACTTGACCAAAAGGCATTTTTAAAGAAAATTTGGAATAGAGGTTGTCTTACATTGAAGCCAGTAGTGGGCGTGGCCGTCGGCGGAATAAACTAATTTTCACACTTTCTTTGTACAAACTAAGAGCCAAGATATTAAAGACCAATTTTAAAGACTTAAAAACTTCACATGTACGGAGAGACGGACTGACGGACATGGCTTAATCGACTCACCTGTCGGTCTCGATCATATCTATAAAAGCTCGTAGGGGTTAAAAATGTTTAACGATTCAGACTTCAGCTCGGAACAATTCGTCAATTGTTCTTTAAGGTTGCTTCACAATCAGCGCGATAGAGAGTTGTCTTCGAGTCTTGTGCAGGTTGTCTTAACTTCAACTAATGAAAATACACACTCCAATTATATGCATGAAAGAATATAAAGATTACGCCATTCGTTTGTTGTGGCATTTGTTTGGCAGACTTAACTATAAAATTGACGTCATCGGATGGAGCTGTCTTTTTGTACAAGTGTAAAATTAAACCGTCCGTTTGTTTACACAAAAGTGTTTTTCCAATTGTTGAAATTGACAAGTCTGGAGCATGAATCGGATTATTGACACAATGTGACACAGGTGACAATTAAATCAGTTCTAAATACGCTTTATGCCCAGTTTTTCCGTAGACTAATATCGACAAAAAATTTATTTAATTAAAAAAGGAGTCATATAAGATAATCATAGATGAAAAAGTAAAAATAGTGGAGCACGCCAGACCTTATGTTTCGAAGACGACCAAAAGAATGGCTCGAAAATTTAGGCAGTGGTATTGCCGGAGTAAAAGAACTACAGGGTGTCTGATGAATATTGCACAGTAAGAAACTCGAATAAGTTTTGTTGGAAAGTTTTCATTTAATTTTTTTTTCATACAGTTCAAAAGATAATTAAATTTTATTAATTCTTTAAATCGTTCTTAAAAATAAAAGAGTTAAAATGACAAATGCAGCATTTCATGCAAAAGTTATCCTTAACCGACTGAAGAGTTGATCTGATTGAACAACCTAGGGGGCCAACGAAATGAGAGTTTCTGGAAATAAAGTTTCTGACTTTATTGTGAATTTTTTTTTTCAAATTTTGCTATTAAAGGTCTAGGTACATGCGAGCTTGCTCCATTCTGCTGAAACCAGCAAGATTCTAAAGGGATTTTCTTCTGGCGTAGTCTTGGGTTCCCTCAGAATTTTGAAAAAACGGTCACAATTGACCAATTGGCAGCAATTTTTTCAGTTGCCCGAGCATAAGGTTTTTGGTGGTAACTCCTTCAAGCGACTATCCCACGATTGAAAAGATTATGAACAAGCCTCATTATTGTCCATTTTCTTGCAGGCGTGATGCTAAACGGGCCTCGAAATTCTCTCTGGACACGAATTACAAACGCTAGAGCATGATACTGGCGCACAACCCAAATGCGGGTTTCCTAATCCCAATTATTCACTTTTATTAACTCTTATACCGTTTTCACACCGATGGCAGAATCTAGATTCTGAGCAATTCGATTTCAAAATCGAATTGCCCCTTTCACACTGCGAAAATAATCTAGATTTTGTTGACTTTTCGATCAGTTGAACATCATCTGTCCAATTTCTCACTGTTGTCACAAGTAAAACAGCTTCAAATAAGTAAAAAACAGGAGCACTGGAGAATACAAAAACGAAAATATTTCTTCTTTTTATTTTATAAACAAACTCTATCGGCTGTCATGTCTTCTTTTGATTGAATTAAAAAAGTGTGTTTGCTTTTATTTTACTATGATTCCCACAAAATCGAATACAATCTATTACATTTGTATTCGATTTTGTTGGAATCTAGATTCTGATCTAGATTCTGAATTCCACAAATGTATGGGAAATCTAATAGATTCTGAATCCAGATTCTGGCTCGGTGTAAAAACCGTATAAAAAACGTTTTACAAATAAAATAAAATTGCGGTAAAGAAATTAACGAGAACTATTAACGAAAAAAGTTATTAAGTTTTGTTTTGGTAGCACGATTCATCATAGCCACCCTGTACTTTGCAGAACTTTTGGGTATGCCTTTATGTTATTTAGGCATATGTTGAGGGTTTAAATAAGGAAATTTATTGAGCGGCAGCAATAAGTTAGTAAGGTGGAAGCAAATTTGCTTCCCCAGAAATAAAACTTATTTTTTTTGTACAATTTTGGCAATCTGCAGAAGCAAAATCTTGCAGTTTGCAAAAATCAGCAGATGCAATATAGTCCGACGTGCCCGAAAGCGATAAGACCCTAAGTGCATTTTGGGATAGAAAACAAGTCAGAGAATCCAGAAGATCCACAATTGATGGTCAAACTTAATCACTAATATTTCCAACAAAAAAACGAACGTCAATCATCAAGAATGAGGAAAAACTTTTCCCGATTTCGATAAGCGTAACTCTGCAGCTCCTGTCATTTTAACATCCTATAAAACAAAATAGACACAAAACCAACCAATTAGCAGTAGCACTTTGAAAACAGGCATAAAACTTAAATAAACATATTAAAAAACACAAGTAGTATCACCCGTTGGCAAACTCTGCATTCAGCATCTCCAATCGAGAATTCGAAGCTGAATGTATCGTTGAAAAAGAATCGTAGTTTTTTTATCAAAGCAATAGAAATCTAACGACTAGATTAATGTAACTAATTTATATGGAAAATTGCGTTTTTATGCAAATCAAATGCGAGCCGAGAAGATTTCTTGTTTACCTCCGCATTTATAGAGCCACAAGACAAGACATATCTACACTGCGAGCGAGCGTATACCATGGAACAGATACATTTTTCAATAATTAATAAATATCATAATCAATTCGTTTATTCGTCGCTATAGTTGCTGCTGCTGCTGCTGCTGCTTGTCGAGGGAAAACCCTATAAAATATGCATCGATTTTTTATTTATCTATTCTGTTTCTCTATTTTCGGAGCAAAGATTTATGCAATCTTCAGTACAATAAATTAAATTTTGATTGCTAATTTATGAGCGATTTTGCATTATTCTCTATTCTCCGATATCCATTTAAAGTATTTTAGTATTTAAATTCGAGGCAGACACAAAAAAGAACGAGGAAAAAAAAATCCAAAACAAAGTATAAATAATAATTTTCTTGAAAAATAGAAAAATTATGATAAAGCAGATTTGAAAAAAAAAACAAAAACGAAGATTGTAAGTCGATCGAGAACGAACGAAAAACGGTCGTTGTCACCGCATCTCACAGCAAGAAAAAAAAATAAACTACCGATTGTAAACTATTCTATAAAATGATGAATTCAACGACTTAATTATTTTGTCACAATGTGCATAAATTATCGACAAGATGCAGAATGTAGGCTACACCTTAGCAGTTCAAAATGTGGGCAATAGGTTGGATTCAAATTCAGATTCCTTTCTCCGGAGGCACTTTTGTTTAGCTGGAAAGACGCGCTGTAAATTAGGTGTGGTTTCGATAGATCTAATCAGTGTGAAATCTGAAATTTTAATTAAGAATCTCAAAGTCGATTAAATAATAATAATTAGCTTCTACTGTGTGCCAGCCAAGGGGAATCTGTCGTTTAGCTTTGTGGCATGTTTTTTGAATATGACACTATGACACTGCTGCGTCTGATGCACGCGAGAGGGGGCTTTTCAATCAATGTGTCATTAGGGCTGCCAGAGGAAAGTGTAACTGGGCCACAAAGGGAAACTGATTTTAAAGAAAAAATGGTTCACTTGGGTTTGATTAAGCGACTTTCTGGATGCTGTTGACATTTATTTGGATTTGAAAATGAGAAATGAGAATTTTTGACATACGCAGTGACGGAGTGATAAACAATCCGAGAATAGAACTTTAGCATCACTGGCATCTGAAAAACAGTTTTTCACCTTTAAGGGCCGTGGTTAATCTCGGACTAACTTAAAAAATTGGTGGATTTTCCCCTGAATACCAACCTCACGAGATCAATTTGAACTTATTTCTCTGTTTTTTTATATGAAAACTTATGCCTTCAGCCCAATGAATTCGTTGCGTCCGTCACGTCGAAGGCTTGACAGTTGCAACTTACTGAAAAGCACAAGCAGCTTTTGTGTAAAATGACATTTGCAGAGAGTCTGGTCTGGAGAACAAATCGAACTTAATTTCCCTTTTTGCTTTGAGAAATAGCAGTTGACAGTCGACTTTTTTTTATTATTTCTTGGCTTAAAATTTTATACATTTTTATACATCTCCACTGTTATGCTTATACTAAGTCTAGACAGTCGACTTAATATGCTATAGTTTCACCAATAATAGTGGTTTTTTCCGAAATTACTCTGGAGATCAATTCGAACTTCTTTTGCTGTTTTTCGGTGACAAATGGCAGACGATTCTCAAGAAAATGAAAAAGAAAAATTACATTTGCGTAGAGAACAACTCAAATTTCTTTCCTGTTGTTTCTTTGTTTTTTTATGAGGAATTTGATAGACCATCGACATTTAATTCGGTCCGTGGTGAATTTAAATTAAACTCAACAAATTTGGTGGATTTATCGGGGATAATTCCGGGGGATTAGCATAGTTGAGGTAGCATAAACAATGATTTCGATAGCGTTATCATCGTGAAAAACTGCACTTTGGTTAAACTATTAATTATTATTAATTATTGTCACAAAGGTCCGAAAGGTTAAAGCTAACACTTACAGACTATTCATCTGGCAAGAGTTTTGAAAAAAAAAACGGTTCATTCGGTAAAACTAGCCTTAGTGCGTCCTGAAAATGTCAGCTGATTGTCAAAAACTCTAGTTAAAATGAATATACCTACGTCCAAATGAGCAAAAAAGGGTCTAGTATGAAAATTGCTTCTTAAGGCTATATCCAGATGTCTTTCCTATGGCCCACAAAGCCTAAGCTACCAAAAATTAGGGTATGGAGTTCATCCTTTATCTACACTCGGTCATTCCGTATTTTTTTCTATATAAACAAGGTTCCTTTTCGTGAACAAGCTAGATTCCGACATGTTTACTAACGTAAGAAACTAACCGATGCACATGACAACCTTAAAAGAAAACAAAAAATCTCAATCTTAAAAAATTCCAATTTCATTTTTCAAAGCTGTCAACCGTGTAGCGGTTAAAAGTTGGCCAACTCTTTACTCTTAACTTCCGTCACAGCCACGAATGTGTTTCAACTTTGACAGCTCCTACTACCTTTACAGCTACACTATCGTGGTCTTGTTGAAAAGTCTATTCACAATAACAAAATATTTTTTTTTCTGAATAATACTCTGTATGAAAACTTATAATTTGAGCTTGTTTGAGGGTTAAGGCCTAATAAGGAACATTTTCCGCGATCAAAAGTTAGTTTAGTATCCAAGCTGACGTGTCGAGTAAAGTCAAGTCAACTCAACTACCTCAATATGCGCGCTGGGCTAATGACGATTGCAGTAAGAAAACTATGCATGTTGTATTATTTTCGACACATTATTTTTTGACGTATGACGCATTTGAAATCCTAAAAAAAAAGCTAAAGAAATTTTAAACTCAATTTCATTATCTATTAGTACTTAGTTATGAGCTTAGGAGACATTGACCCTTAAGATGTTTGTCATCATGACATGGGTTGCCATAGACCTTTTAACAGTTTGACGTCTACTGGTATTATCTGTGCGGGATGTCAAATAAAGTTCCTTTTTATATGGAAAACGAGCAAAACTTACACATAAACATAAATAACTATTTCAAAAATGCAACCGTGTGTTTCGATGAACGAGAAAGTTGTAAACTTAATCTGCCTTTCTAAGTAAGGCTTAAAATATATAAAATATAAAATACGGAAAGGATTAAAAAAGTGTTGTTTGTATTGCAAAAACGGGCCACGGACAACAAAAGGGTGCACGGATTCAAAGAGATCACTTCTCCGTGATCACAACACCTTTTCGGTACCTTCCACTGATTTTCTTTAAATTATTTTTGAGTCAATTTAAAGAACACAATAAGCGCACCAACTTCTTTTCTTATCGGCACACTCCGGATAGGTTGGATAGTTTATTAATAATTCGGACTTTTACAGAAACTATTAAATTTTTTCATATAAAAACGGGATTTGCTTGGCGTCACACGGTCGGGAAATGTGAAACACGTCAGATTTTGACAGTCATGTTAAAAGGTCTATAGAGTTGTTTGAGTCTTGACGTCTCCGTATTTGACGTCTACCCCTCAAGAACTTTACATGGATTGTTGTTATTGTATTTTTATTTATTCACTCACGGTTTCGGCTCGACTGATTGTCTTATTAAATTTTGTTCTTGTGCTTAAAAAAAATGTTTTTTTTTTTTAATTAAAATGCGTCTTGATAAAGTTTCTATAATCCATACCAAAAAAAAATGTTAAACGCATTTGTATGTACTAAAAAAATCCACCCTCCAGCAGAGACCAAACATTCGAAGATAATTTCATTTATTTTTAATTAATGTGTGATATCTGGTGACTGTTTGCATAACTATAATATGGAAGTTGCAATTCACAAAATTGCAATATTCATGTAAACAATTACACAAAACAGTCGCTAAACGTCAGAGGCCTGTCCACGACTTCCCTAGATATAAAGGACCAAAAGGTATGACATGCAGCAGTATTTGATAATTTGTCATATGTGCACTGAAAGGGGACTAAACAGCGCACAGTACCTATACCACGAGTGGTGATAAAACTTAAGTTTAGCACTGAAAGGGGACTAAACAGCGCACAGTACCTAGACCACGAGTGGTGATAAAACTTAAGTTTAGCACTTATTTTTTAGTTAAAAAACCGCAGTGAATCCATCCTAAAACCGCACGTTTACATGTCAAGAACTATTGACAGCTTGAACGTCATTGATTTTGACAAGTGAAAAAACATCTCTAATATTTTTGTCATTATTGTTTTTTTTTTCAAAAAATGTTAAACTTAAAAACGAATATACTCAATATTTCTTTGCTTAAATATCAAATATAAAACGATTCATTGTTACCAAGAAACCAGTTCAAATAAAACTCCGTTCGATAAAAATAGAAAAAGATAAAATATTCACGTGAACAAATCTCTGACAAGTTCGCACGTTTTTCCTTAGTTGCGAATTAAAATCATAAAAACCAATAACAATTCGTGATTAGTAAATAGATGCCGATTAAACAATATGATTTGTTTGTATATTTAATGAGGTAAACCTGTGAAAACGTAACTTGTGTGTCCACATAGTGAATCATTATAATGGAGAGTGGTGGTAGTGGTGTGCGGAATGAACTTGACTTGAACTTTTAAAATATGGGAAACTCAAAACAACACAAAAACATTGTAAATTTTTTATCATAATATAAAAAGTTGAATTCCTAATAAAGTTGTTAAGGTGCAATAAAATTCTTAGCCTTTACATTCTTAAAGAGAAAAATACATTTGATGACAACGTTTGGTGATTTTTTTTTAATGTTATAAATTTTTTCTCGGGAATTTAGCTCAGATACCAAAACACGCCAAAACTTAAAATTGAGCCCGTGCCAGCAAAGGCTTAGCACATTTAAGAACAGAATACATCATGGCAAAATATAAATATTAACTTTGCCACCGTTTAACAAGAAAATTCGAAATTTCGGAAAATTGCGCTGATAATTAATTTTTTCGTTAATATTGTGAATAAGTCCATTAATTTTGCCTGCACCAAATTTTTTCGTGGATTTTGTTTCCACAAATTAGTCTTTTGGCAAAGGTTGTTTATCCTTAGTCTCCCCTTTTCGATTTGTGATTGACAAAAATGAAAAGTGGTCAACATTTGACAAAGAGAAGAAGTGTCAACAGTTTCCAATTTATTGACAGCACAATAATGCAGAACAGTGAACAGCTAGGAGCAGAGAATTCTGGTAAACGAGGCATTTCAAATCAGGCTAAATTACTAAATGGCAGTGTTGATTTCTGGCGATAAGAAACTGTTTTTGCCGAAAGCGCAAAAGCTTTTCAATGAGCAGGTAAAAAGCATTGAAGTCCGGCCAAAAGAATTTTCTGATCCATATTCTTAATATAATTTTTTCATGATATGCTTTTTTAAACACAAAAAACCTTTGCCAAAGAAAGGCTTGAGCTCAAATTTTTAATGACATTGTGAATAGCTTGATTTATTAAAATACTTAAGCCCCTAGCCCAGTGAATCCGTTGCGTCCGATATGAGATGACGAAAGGTAGTTCGCTGCCTTTTATATGATTCATTGGGCTAGAGGGTTTAAGGTGCACGACTTTGCTTTTATCAAAGTTTTGAGGGCAGCGAATTTTTGTTGCATCTTGTAAGTATCTACAGCAGGAGCCTCAGAAGTGTTTTTAGCTGTTACGCAGGAAAAGCACAGGAAACGTTTACGATTTCATCGAAATAGACTATTCACAATAGACACAAAATATTAATTTAAAACCTGCTTCTTGGTAGTAGGTAGACTAGAATGAGTGGTCCCACAATTGAAGCTTATTTTCGATTGACAAATGGACAAATGGAAAAATGGAAGGAAAAATTGGCAAAGCTTTTAAAAACCAACTAAATAAGACTCAGAATGGTTTAAATTTTTTCCTAAATTTCGCAAGAAGCAGGGAGAACTTTAATAGGTTTGATATCATTATTTGCTTATAAGCAAAAAATTTTATATTTAATACAACAAAAAAAACTTTAGGATGACAATAATTTTTGTATGACTATGAAAACTCAAAAGCTGATGTCCTGTAGAGCTCGGTGAGCAAAGTTTAGATTAGACTGTGTATTTTATCAGTCATTGTTACTGGCATTAAGCTCCATGCAGAATGAATCGTCATTATTTTAAATACCTTAAAAAGACGGCCTGTCAAAATGAAAGAAAATTTTTGGCAGATAAAAATGCCAACTCAGTCATTCAATATAATCGAGCTTATAAGTAGATCGCTGAATTTTTGTCGTAGATTTAACAAATGCCTAAAAATAGCCCTCTATACTGATATGCCACACGTTTAATGAATTGACGGTTGGTTTGTGAGTTTCTTGACAGAAAAGACCGTGTTTTTGCGTTAAGATATTAGCTGCAATTTTAAGACGGAAGAAAATTAAAAGACTAAAGTGATAATTTATAATAAATCATGACAAGTAGAGCCAAGTACTACGCTGTGCAAGACTTCTCAAAGTTTAAGGCCTAAAACACACTGACTACAAAGTACCTACATGCTCAAATCCGAAGTCTTATAACGAACACGACGGATAATGTTAGCTGGAATTTCCCGTTCTATTTTTATTTAGAAAAAAGAGCTTTGAGTTTAACTAACATTGCTGTTCAGCTAACTGCCACCGAAAAATATATAAACGCAAGAGTTTTTTAATCATAGCCAGGTTTTGCCTTATAATTGCTTTCGGGTTAAAATAGGAAGTAGAGGCATATCGCACAAGCATGCCTCCATAAGCAACACGAAGCTCAAAAGAACTCGTGTATGATTTGCGATGGTTTCAATTAAAACATGGAGTCATTCTCTTTGCAAATAAGCCGCAGAGTGACGTTTAACTTGTCCCTTTTCAAGGCAATAAAAGAGTTGCTTATGCTTGGAGTAGTTTATAACATGGTAAGGGCATATTTGCTTTAATCTAAAAGTATCCATTTGCTTGAAGCCGCATAGGTAGTTATAAAGTGTAAAAACACATGATAAGAAAGAAAACCAGTATTCACGCTTCGGTGTATCTATATCTACAGCCTAACGTTGTTAAGTCTAAGCGCTGAAGCGTAGAAAAATTATGCTGCACATGCAAGCAATATCCAAAGCTGTCATTTAACTAAGAGAAGCTTAGCCTTTTTTATTGCGTAAATGCAGGAGAATAAATTACACTTGATGGGAATAATATCACACTCCTAAAATTAAGAGACGATAGAAGCATAATAATTGACAATTATGAGTTACCCAAGGTTTTTTTGGTAGCAACAAATCTGACAGCTACTTCTTTCCTGTCAATTGTTTCATTTCTCATGACAAAATGAAGGCTGCTTCACTTACCGTGCAAATACGTCAAGCTAAAAAATGAATTGGACGCCATTTATATAAGTGTGAGCCTTCTTTGAACTTATGACTTTGATGCCATATTGCGCTCTATCTAGCTCGGGTCCTTTTAACGCCGAGCTTCCGAGTTTCTTCCATGGATGTTATGCCGATTCGTCAAATCATTGATTTTTTTCTTAATGGACAGTGATTAAAACTTATCTTGGAAAAGGGAAATAGAAAAAGGAACGATGGCGTCGGCAATTGACTTAAACTCTGTCTACTAACAGGCAGCTAACAAACGAAATTTGACACTTAAAAACTTTTTGATTTACATGAGTGGTTTATTTTCATCTTGGCAACTTATAGTTGCGTGTCGCTACAGTTAGTAGCTCGTAGTCTGAACTCGACAAGGGCAAAGCAAGAATTCAAAACTGAGACAAGATGTTGGATGAGAATAGTATGTTTAAGGAACTCGACCTAATTGTATTTAGGTACTATTGCACATTGCTTCAATTTAATGAAACACAAAAGTTACTTCAACAGTGACTTTGAACAAACTTTTGTACAACAAAAAAGTTTGAAAAAGTAGTTTTCAGGATAACTCAAAGACTGATAACGGATAATACAACACCTTTAACGGAGGGATTTCAGCCAATTCCATATCAAGACGGGACAGGCTGTCAAGCAAGTCGCGCCGCTAAAACATCACGCCTGCTTACGGCCGGTTTTCCGGTGCGAGATCATCGGAGTTTCCGGATTTAAACTGAGTCTAACCCCAGAAATGAGTTTTTCAGTGAACTTAGATCTGGAGTTAAACTCGGCTTAACTCACCTAATTTGGGAAGTTATAATCTCAGATCAGCTCTAAAGAACAGTATGAACTTCTTTGAATGTTTTTTTCTGTGTGGAATGGCTGTTGGTTTGCCTGTTTCCGTGAAAAATTACATCTGAGATTAACCCTTTTTCTGTGGTTTTCTATGTGAATTGAGAGTTGGGAGAGTAAATTTTTGAGAGTCGAAGATTTTGACAGCTTTGTTTATGGAGTCAAACTCTGCACTGAAAAACTGCTCATTGTCAAATGTCAGACGTCAAAATTTGTAGCTGTACCTACACCTATTGACACTTCGGGGCGATCTTCCTTGTGCCTTTCACTATTAGGCTCTATAAATTCCTCGAAAAAAAATTTTAAGAAGCGATGGTAAAAGACCTTAAAATGAATTTTTAGGCCGAAAAACCGAGTACAAGGCTCTATTGTATCATATACTGTGGACATTTGACCCGACAGATGTGTTAAAAATATTCAGTCGTTTTCGACTGAAACTTCAAAAACTGAAGCGGATTACAGAAAGAGGCGGTTTGACTTGCTAGTTTGAACTACATGGCTTAAGTCTTCCGTATATTATGGAACCCATACTCAGATTTTAACTAACCGCAACTTGTCAATGGCCTGTCGCCTGTTAAATCACGCCAAGTAGTTGGTAAAGGATAAAAGCTTTAGCGCTAATCGTCATTGAACCGCCACAGAAGAAGTTCATTGACAATGTTGCCGCACACAACATGTCTAGACTTAAAATTATTTTTAAACTTAATCCACCTAAAGACTTAACAACATTATGACGTAAACAAAACGCTAATCGAACACAAGTCCATTTCACAAATCACCGTCGGATGCGGAGCTATTTTCAACTGTCAGTGTCACTCATTATAGACCAACCCAAGGGGAAGTAAACTCACCGAAAAAATTGGGAAAACAGCGAAATCTCTTGAGCTCGTCGGCTTATATTTATACAGATTTTTCGACGCGTTGCGGCGGTATTCCAATAGATAAGTTTTTTAACTTTTATATCTCTTTGTAGTCGATGATTTTAGGTTTGTTTGTTTTTATTGAGAATGTTTTGTGTGTATAATATAGGTACGCGCGGGTTTGATACGATTTTAAAAGCGCATTTCAAAACATTCTATCATCAACTGCAACACACTTTCCAAAATAAAAACGGTTTAACACGCACTTATCACTTGTTTATCAGGAATAGAGTAGCTAGCTACAAGGATATCCTTTTTCTTCAGAGATGTTTTGCACTTTAATCCAAATTGGCCGATGACAGTAGATGTATACACGACACTCTAAACGCGAAATCACAATTCAAATCCAAAACAAAACTGTTCGCACTGTCCAGTCCGCGTATAGTTATTCAATTCTCCTGTGATTAATAGTCCTTAAACGAGTTGTTGGTCATTCTTCGCGCAGCAAAAAAACTGTTTTGGACACGGAATTCCGTACTACTTTTCAAAACACAGCAACGTGTGTACGTTATCGGTTGACAACAAGACGACGACAACGACGGATGATGACACAAAAACACTCTGCCGCGCAGAGAAAACACATGCAAAGAGGGAAATGCACAGTGAAAAAGTGTGTGTACTCCCAGATCCGAATACGAATGCGGATATTCGAACCGAACGAACGTCACTTTGGAACTGAGTCTGAAAACTTGATTCACGGCACACACCTTCTCGAACGAACGAAACCGGTCGTTAATGGACTTGATGTGCGTGACACGAGCGAAAGATGTTGGCTGTTCTTTTTCGCTGCAGGCAAGCGAGATGGCCATAGCCATTGACAGATGGTCCCTTTCTTGACATTCTCCCACTCTCGCACCCACACTCTGTACATCGCTCCTGCTCTGGCACTCGACGAGTATCTTTTGTTGGCTCAGGTCTGCAGATACATGGTCGCAGGCCACTCCTACAAAATCAACCCTCATGTCGCCATTCGGCAAATGACAGTACCACGACGGCGTACGACTCACCGAGCGATGTCGCTGCAATGCCGAGGTGTGGAGCAGAGGTTAGGTTGTGTGTGCGCCGTATCTATAAGTATGTATCTTGCTATTGCTACCTACGAATTTATCGATGCCACAAATAAACAGCGGGAGTTGACGTCCTCGTTTGTGAGTAAAAATAATAGATAGGGGTTTTGGATGGTGGTTGCCGTTGCCTGCCTGCCAGATGGGAGTGGGTTTGACTTTTGAAGAAATCACTTTTTTCGCCTCCGTTTTGTTTTCTTGGCGTTTTTTTTTTGCGTTGCTCCGCCATCTGTGTGTGGAGCTCGTCGAGGGTTTCTTGTTTGCTCGACGTCGTTTTTTATGCGAAACATGGAAATGTTGAAAAATCAACCTTTATTTCAAGTATATCTTCTGCGAGGGCTCCTTTTTTTCGCGTTGCTGTTTCTACCATTTTTATTTTAATATCTTCTTGATGAGGCACTTTTCGTTCGTCGTCGTCGTTGTCGTTCGTTGCTGGTGTTATGCTCATATACCGATTTAGGTATAGAGCTCCTGCTCCCGTCATGTTTAAATTATTTGCATCCAATTCCTTGTTTTTTGTTCGCCATGTTTTCTTTTTTTTGCCCTACTCGCTTTTGATGGCAGAGAAGTATCCTTTTTTCGACAAAAGTCGACTGTTGTTTGTGCCGCAATCTCTTTGTCATGGAGACATGCTGAAGCACACCAGATACATTCACAGCCATCACTATAGGATGGGCACTTGTGTGCGCGCCGAATGGGGGTGCCTCCATTTGGGACAATGGAGGCTAAAACTAGTACCATTCTAGAGGAGATAGCACACTCAAGGAGCTCACTGTTTGTATGCTGCTTTTGTTTGCCCCGTTGGAGGATGAATGTAAGTACTAATCTAAATAATAGGTGGGTGTGACTTGGGTAGGTCGCCTTTTACTGCTGCACACAGCGCACAGAGCATAGAGCACCACCGAGCATGTAGAAGAGGACTCTTGGAAACTCATTGATGTTGCAAATGCAATCAAAGTGGCTATTGTTTCATTAAAGTAGGTACAACATGCCATCCGAGAGGGTAGCTATGGCGACCTATGCCTGGGGTATAATAGCTATAACGCATAGAGCACCAGCACACACCTATATCTTTTCAACGACCAAGGTGGGTGGGTAGGACAGGTATTTGTATAAATACTAAACTTAAACTCGACTGTTTAACAAATGTTTTCTGTTCGTTTGAATGATTGTTGTAGAAAACTCTAGAGCTAGTGACCTCTTGAGCTGAAAATTTTCATTACCTATCCCATTGGATAGGTATCTACCTTTAGGTGCCTTTATATTATTATAATTTGGATCAATTTTTTTTTTTGCTCCCACTGTACCTAGGTCGTTTGACACGATGTGAGGTTCATTCACAATACTTAATTTTCAAATTAGGTGTGTGACTCAGTTGGCCCTTGAACCACTAAGTACGTACTCACTGCTGGCTCAAATTATAAAATGAAGGTAGTCGATGTTTTTCCATGGTTTCCGATATGGCCTCAAAGTCCTGGTTGTCCAGAATTCGCCTTCTCAAATCGTGCACGAGTCTGTAAGTAAACGAAAAATACTTCTTTTTTAACTCGATGAAAAAACAAAAACAAAGAATTGATGGCTGGCAACGCCGATGGCGAAATTTTAGCGCATTTTCAATAAAATGGAAAACTTTTGAAAAACTGGCGCCTAATACTCACTGTTGGCTCATATTAGAAAATGAATATGGTCGATGTTTTCCACTGGTTTCCTTTATTGCCACAAGATCTTTGGTCTCGGGAATTTGCCTTCTTAAGCCCTGCATGAGTCTGCAAGTAAAGAAAACATAATTTTTTTTTAAATCACTGAAAAAAAAACCATTGATTCATAAAAAATTGATGACTGGCGTTGGTTTAACAATGTCTGATTTTAATATCACCTGCCACCATGCTGAAAACTTTCGCATAATTGATGGCGGGTAAAATGATGTCAAAGCTAACCACAGAGATAGGTAGGTACCGCGCCCAGTAACTGAGCCAGAAAATTGCCCGGGTTCATTCTCCATTAAAATCAGTGGAACCGAAAAGCCCCAATACTAGTAGGCGAAAATAAACTCGAAGTTTAAACTTCAAATTGGCACTTATTTTCTGGTGTGTAAATACCTACGTTTACTTTTCTGGCGCAGTCGAAGTTGTGATGGGGCAGTTGTACTTTTTGCTAAGCAATCATTTTATGATTTTCTGTATGAAGTACCTATACAACATTGCACTGCTAATCATTTGCGGCACCTAGTAAAATTTTTAACAAAAAAAAACGCTCATGCTTCTAAAAATGTAACCAACTTCGCTCGTAACCAGCAAGTCTAATTTCAGAATACATATTCGAATTCAATTTAAACTTTAATATTCATAATTCTTTGAATCCTGCAGAACGTTGCATATATATAAACACTGCAACTCCACAAATCAATAAACGAATACTTTACTTGGCGCAGTCGAATTCATTTAAGTCAAGAATGAATAAACTTGCTGCTGGTGAATCACACATGGCGCAGTCGAGATGTTGTTTAGACTTGTAGATGAATATTTTATTTTACTGGCAGTTTTAACTGCATGCCGTCATTAAAAGAAAAAACATCAAAGGCAATTATAGGTTAAAAATGAAGAAAATGTGAATCTTCAATATTTTATTAAATTTTTAAATGATCACTGCCAATGCTAAGCTGGTAAGTCGGCTGCTTAAATCAGGCTCACGTCGATAGAAAATTAGCGAATTTCAAAGGAAAAAAAGTGTGCAGAGTCGAATATTTAGACTGCGCCTTTGGATAGGATATTTTGGAGATTTTTTGTTGAAACGTCTTTTAAAGGGTTTTTTTTTTTTATTGTTTAAAAAGTTGTTTTACTAATTGCTTTTTTGCAAAAATGTAAGCAATGCTAATTCAAATTATCTATTTAATCTGTCGTTTATTATCTTATATGCGTGCTAAGGTGCTTAGAAAGCAAGCCTCAATTATTTCCTTAAGCATAACGACAGCAATAAAAACCCTCGCACTTGCTAGTTTTATTGTTTAAATATCCTTAACGCGTTTTTCTGTGAAACTGTAAATGAAAAGGTTACCTTTATAGCTTCCTAAGGAAGGCAAGAAAGAGTATATATAAGAATCTTCTTAAACTAGATTAATTCAATTGTCTTTGCACCGAATAGGAGGCAAACACAAAGGACCTCCGCAGAACACCCTCATACCTTAAAATAACCTGCTTTATCTATACCTGCGATTGTCTTTCGAATTGTTCTGGGCCCGTCAGAAAGCCAAGAAAAGTAATGATGATAGCTTTACGACCGTCCATCAGGATAAGATTCAATTCATTGTTCAAATGTCCTTGCTATACACTGGATGCACTTGCCAAACAATTGTAGGTATAGATAGCTCGGTATACAATCCTTGCCATGCGGCGAATTGTTAACTCGATGAGCAATTTTTCTAAAGCGAAACAAAATGTCTATTTTGAAACAAAAACAATCCCGTTCGAGCCCGCGCGAATGAGTAGGAGGGCCAGGATTAACCGCATTCGCAGCTATTGTGTGGTTAGGAAATCATTGTTTTTCTAGCAAATCCGTATCCTGTAATATATACACGCATATACAAGTACTGGTTCGCGATGGTGGCAGGCGGCTTAACGACCTGAAAGGCCTACCTAACAGGCATAAATCACTGACCCTAATTTCAGTGCTTCAGCGCTTAGTGCATTTTTAAATAGAAACAATGGAACATGATTATCTGTTTATGGCTGGAGGAGAATCCAAGTCCTTGTTGCTCTAAATCTTCCTAGAAACGGTGATTAGTAAATCACCTTTTTACAACTTGCTCTTTAGCCGAGGCAATGAACCGTCTATAGGGAATAGATACATAGAAGTAAGGGGTAACTAAAATACAAGTGGGTAAAGGTTATAGACATAGGATTACCTGATGCTGCTTCTGGTTTTTGAAGAAAGGAGCAGCTTACTGCAAATCGTTATCTCATTTCGGGAATTTTTATTCATAAACTCGACACGGAATCAGATTGTTAACCTGTGTGTGGTGAACCATGCGGACAAGGGTGTCACCTTAATCATCCATATACGAGGATTAAAACAATAAAATCTTCCTCGGATAGTTATAAGGATTTTGTAATAGAAACCACAATTGTTTGCACAGGATCGGTCAGGACAAGTTGAAAGGGATGTGTTTGATTGTTCGCGTTTAAAGAATAATAACGGAAAGTAATTAGCTCTATGTGATGAAGAATAAAGGATAAAAATTAAAATACTGAGGCCCGTTTGCTTATACTACACATAAATAAAAGTTCCTCTTAAGACTTAACTTATACTTACCGCCTATGATGGAACATAATGTTTTTCGGTTGCTCGAAATCTATTTAAGTTCAACATGGCAATATGACGTAGTACAGTTGTCATTTATGTTGGGTGAAAAAATATATGTTTTGAAATCTTTTTGAATAAAATTTATGGGCAAACTAACACCTAATGGCATTTTTATACTAAAGCAGACGTGAAATGTATCATCAAAAAGTTTTCCGACATAAACAAAAATTGAAAATAAATGTTCCTATATATTCTATAACTTAAACATTTATGACCTACTTTTCTGGGGCTTAGCTAAGACTTGGGACCGACGGCGACAAAAAAAAGCGCGACACCGTGCTATTTTCTGCGGCAAGCATATTTAATACCCGCATAAAAGGTAATTGCCGCATGCGGTTCCAGCCAGTTTTAAACACAAAACTTTAAATTTCAACGTTAAAAAAACGTTTTCCCGCGATTACTCTGAATTGTAATGAAAATCGTCACTTTTATCGGTAAATAAATAAAAAAAAAATATTCTTTTTGACGAGCGGCTTAAAGGTGTCGCAATTCAGAAATTTTTCGCAAATCAAGTTTCGCGACATATCATAGTCGTAGTCGCAATCGCGTGTTGTCGGATGGCAATAAGTCGCGCGTTTTTCTGTCGCCATATTATGTCCCTGGACTAAGTTGTACTTAGCGGCCATCTTGTTTTTATTTTTCTGACAGTTTTTGATGTGGAACTTAAGTTCTACTAACTTAGCAGCTTGTTAGTTAGTTATTTGAAGTTATTAAATATTTCATTATTTTTTGGACCCTAGAACCAAAGTCTAAAACAGGAAAGCATCAAGTTGGCCTACCCTAAAACAATTTTCCACTCAATTTGGTATCCCGAGTTAAGCGTTAAGCGACCAAAAATGATGCTCTGCAGTAAACGATTTCTGACTTTTGCTAAATGGCCACATTCACTGATTAATTGTTTATAAGTTTGCAATAGTTAGTTTTGTGACAGATTTATCTGTAGTGGACAATTAACAACCCGACAAACATTGCATCGACTTATACTTATTTGTCACAACGCGCGAAACGAAACAAAACTTTTACCACATAATGTCACTGTTGGTTTGCTGTTCGCTCACATTTCCCAGTTGGCACAACATCGCGGTGAAAAAAGGAGTAGGTATAAACCTTCTCCACCTATAGTTCTCTTAAGGGTGTTTGCTGTTTTGGTTTTGTGAATCTCCCGAATCGAAGAAAAACGTCAGATTTTTTTAAACATTTTTAATACATACCACGGCCTTTCTGCGGCTTACGTATTGAAAACAGATGAACTGTCAAGAACAGTCCAGATTTACACATAATAAATGCATTATTATTTGTAAATCTGTAAGTTGATATTTATTGACTTACAAAACGCCCGTTGCTGTCTCTCCCTTAAATAAAAAAAGGGAAAGGCAGCAAAGCAACAGTTAAAACTGTCAATTTTGACAGTAGATAAAAACGTTTTTTTTGTGCCACAAATAAATCGAAAGTTTTAATTTCTCAAATCTGGATTGAATTGGAAGGCTTTACGTTTCACAGGATTTGGTTTAAGATTTACCAACACGTTGACGACTCAGTAGTATAAGTGGCCAGAAATATAATCCAAAACTGTTTTATAAACACCTTTGATTTTGTACAATTTTAATAAATGATTGTTGACAGATGACACAAGAAATTTAATGGGCGTTTCGGTTCGAGGCATTATTCGAGCAAAAAAATTATGATTGAGTCAAAACTGACGTCTTTTAGCAGCACTGCCTCAAAAACAGATGTGCACCCTTTTTGACATTAACGATGCCAAGTTTTATACAAGTTTGTCAAACGGTTTCGATAAACTTGTCAACTGGGTGAAAAAGTTAACAAAAACTGACCAATAAAACTAAGGCGGGAAAACTCACTTGTTCTGTATTGAATTTCTTGTCAGTCAACAAACAGTCAAAACTTTCAGATTTGACGGTATCAGTGATGCCAGATATTTTATATTTAAAAATATTTTTGTTTTCATTATGGCTGCAATGAAACTAAGCACCAAATTTAGAAATAGAGACATCGTACAGTCACTGCAACGCCTGCAGTAATTGGGTTCGCCTGCCCCATAAGAGCCTGTGTAATTTATTTTTGCTGCACGAAAATTTCTGCACATCTGTTTTAAGCTTTACTCTAAAAACGTTTGTTTGGTGGCAACAACATTTTTGAATCCGTGTTTGCTGGCTTACATCATGCGCTTTAAGCGTTTCAAATGACAGCTAGTTTAAAAACTGAAATAAGCTACTAATCCTTATTATATAGATATTTCCACAAAAACTTTTCACTGACTGACGACTGTCGCCGACTTTTGTACAGTTATACAACTTTCTTTTTGTCTAGTTAAATACTTTATTATCCTTTAAATCCTTTAAATTTAACGCAGAGCACAAATTTTAGATTTATTTTAAAACATTGTGACATAGTCATTGTCATTGATAGTTTTGTTTATCAACAAGCACTGAAAGAAAGGTTTATTCAACCTGAAAAATCTTCCAAATGTAGAAATGATTTGCATTTTTTTCCTAGTTATATCGACCCAGGGTATATTAAGTTTTATGTATAGTTTGTAACGCAGTGAAATAATCACCGTAGACCCCTAAGACCTCTTAGAGATATGAATGGAAATCGATTAAGCCATGTCCGTCCGTCAGTCCGTCCGTCCATCCGTATGTAAACAACTTTTAGGCCTTAAATTTTAAGGCAGAGAGCTGAAATTTTGTGGGTTGGTTGGAAGTCCAGTCTTTCAGATCAAGTTCGAAAATAAGCTTTGAAAATCCGCCCACAGACACGCCCACTATAGGCCTCTATGCGCGACCATCTCTAGTTTAAGAAAATACACTTTGCAAATTTTAGCTATGTTACAATGGCGCTAACGCATTCATTTTTGGTACGTAACATTGCCTTATAATTGTCTTTGAGGTAGCCAAAAAATTTTAGCTTTTTCATTGAACACGCCCACTTTTTTAGGGATTTTAGCTTAAAATGACTGTTTTTCAATAAATATATATGAAATTTGACAAAAAATTATATGACAAAAGCTATAGATATTGGCATTTTCTAACTTTTATGTGCATATTGTATGTTCCTCCGCCTACTTTTGTGGGCGTGGCGTTTAAAAAAGTGATTTTTTTGGTTAAAAAGGCGGAGTTTTAGGCCGAAATGCATGCAACCACCTAATATAAAGAATTCAACAGTTATATTTTTATATCCCGCCCACTTTTTGGAGGCGTGGCAGTTTTCTTTTTGGTATGGTCGGGTATTTTGCAATCCGTCGTAGATGGATTGAAGCTTTTGCATTCCCACTGTTGCACTTTCCCACTTTTTTCATTTGCATTCGATGAAGCTTAGCCCAGATCACTTTACACTTTGTTCGATGGCAGCATTGTGGCGCACTATTGCAGTGCCCTGGGAATCGCGGGGCAGAAAGTTCAATGCTTTGAAAATTTGACGTTTCAATTTGACGTTGACAATTTTAGCTATGTATGCATATAATTTTAGGTGCATTTTTACAATTTAAAAAAATAGCATGTTGGATTCTGGCGAATGGAGTCTCAGTTCGTTTTGCGAATGAAAGCAACTAGCGTGCATTTTTGCGTTCGATGAACAATGCACTTTTTCAGGGTTTCACTGCGTTTTTGACAATCAGTTGATCGCACTGAAAAGTGCGAGTGTGAATGCGTTTTTAGGGCACACTGGAGGCTAGTTTCATCGAATGAACCTGTTGTTGAAATTCAATATTTCTAAATCCTGGAAAATGAATCTTAAATTTCGTTTGCAATGCTCTAAAATTCCACATTTCACGAAAAATAATCCAGAATATTAAGGCTATTCAATTTATTTTATTTTACTATTATTTATTATTATTTTATTTAAATGCATAAAAGCCTGATATCCTAAGCACTTAGATACAATATACATACCTACGCAAGCTGTGGAAATTTCCCACCTCGTAATTGAACTGTCAGATTTTGTACGAAGATTTTTTACGCTCGTGATTTTCCGCGATGGTTTCGGGTCGAAGTTACCCACGTAATGTTACGCTGAAATTTCCCACCTTTTAACTGAACTATCAGATTTTGTATAAAGAGTTTTTACGCAGAGCTTGCAATTTTTCGCAAAGATTTCGGGTCGAAATCAACCACGTGAAGTTGTGGTAATATTTGTAAAAAGTTAGACTTAAATTCCAGCATTTCATTTCATCCGACTTTTCGAAACTTTGAAAAATGTATGACAAAAGGTTAAACTGAAATATCGAATTTCGGATCGGTGTGAAAGAAATATTAAATGATGAACTTCGATGCGTTACAAACGTATTATCAGACGTTCAAGTTTTGTCTGTAACTAAAATCATAAATATTAAACTAAAACAAAAAAATGTTCGAAGCAAAAATCAAATCAACGTTCACAATTAGTTAGGTAAGATTGGTGGCTGTGATGAGATCGATAGCTGCTAGCTTGCATAGGCTAATGAGGGCCCTTAGCGCGTTAATCACTCTATTATAGTATACAGATTACAATTAACACTTCGGGGTCCTTTTAATTATAAGCTAAGTTAGTTTAATTTCGCCTTTGTGTTATGTTTCATTTAATGTTCAATTTAAAGAGACCATCAAACTTAACCAACACAACCCTTTTTTGATGTTTTTTTTTCAAAATTACGGCACCTGTTGCACGTATAGGTTTGAGTATCTAATTTTTGTTATTTTTTAAAAACCTTTCCACGTAAATTGATATAACAAAATATTTGAAGGCATACCATTGCATGGTATAAGTCAATATGGCTACCGTATTCGTTGCTGGCCAGCGATTTAACCGTCAAAACAACGAGTTTATGTGACAACTTAATTTTCACCTTAAGGCCTAAACTGTCGAAAAGACATGAACCTGCTGCCGAGACATTTCTACACGTTACGTACGTCACATAATAATGCTCATCACCTCAATCGTAAATTCAAAATTGGCAAGTGACGTGAGTTAATGTTTGAAACGTCAGCGCAACTGGAAGCACCGTCCAAGTGGTTTTATGATGCAATTACGATCCTATCGTAAATTTCATCCACTCTCGTGTTGGTTAATCCGTTTATAATGCAACCGCACACTCTTTCTGGCTTTTATGCCTGTTTCAAGCAGGTATATAGGTACCTAGCTACTTGTTTGTCGATTGTCCTTTCTCAGTTTTTCTTAAAACCCAAGGACAGCAAATATTGTAATTAAGTGTAATTTTCGAAGAATCTGTTATGATCCATAAAACCGACAGGTCCTTCGCCCATATACATATCCGAAGAGCTCTCATTCGAATAACTTTTTGCCACGCACTCGGTAATTAGTGCGAGGATATTCACTTTCAAATAGAATTTCTATAATCCACCGGAATCTCAGACTTATTGTTACTTTGTAAACGCTATTGTTTGGAATTTATCTGCGGGTAATGCTTGTGCCGAGCGAAGTGACAACATGCGAATTAAAAAAGGTATAGAGGTGCCTCTATACCTTTTCTGCGCGCAGGATTATACATTCATCCCTTGAAAGTCTCTCTGCGGCTCGAGTTCGGGTGTAGGTATCCAGTGCGAATATCTGCGGTTTTATATGGAATTTGAAAGTTGATTGAATGAACTGGAAGTGGATGGAAGTGGGCCTGCGTTTCTATTGTATAGTTTTCAGCTCCTCCTATTTCGTCTGTTAATAGGCTTTAAGGAGATATATCCTTTGGGAAACAGTAGACTTACGAGGAGATCAATTAAATCCAGTTGATTCTCTGGCAATTGAAACCTTTGTTTTTTTGTTTCTCTCAGCAAGGAGATTTGAGTAGCTTAGAAGAACTTATTATTTGATTCGTGTCGAGGTTGGCTCATAATGACACCGTTTGTTAAATAATATTTATATTCATTCATTAGGATAATTGTGACGTCTGGAGGTCTGGCAAGTGAGCGAATTGTGATAACGAATTTGGAAAACGGAATACCTATAATAAGAAAGGTGGATGGGTGGATGCCCTCAGCAGAGACACTCTTTGGCCGATATTTCCATTGACGAATGGAAAAGTTAGAAGGCGGCCTGGTGTTCAACTTTTGGAATATGCGAAAACCTATAGCTGTCAACACAGATCTCGAAGTTGACAAGTTGACCTTTCCTTCGATGAACGGATTCGGGTTTTTTCGTGTGAGTCATCGACCTGTTTTGGGGATAAAATAGTTTTTCTTTTTACAAAAACCGAATTAGAAGGCAAATATCGTTCCTAGACAAATAATTTTCGTACTCGTTCGACAAAAGCAGTCAGCCATTCACGTGTATATGTCTTCACATATTCCAAAACTGACAACCAGGGTCCACCCTGAGGAGAGGAATACCGAGACTCAGGTGGCGCACGCAAGTGGAAGGGGATTTTAGCCAACTTTGCGTGCGAAACTGGAAATAGCTGGTCTGCCTATATCAAGAGACTTTCAAGGTTTTCTTTTGATTCCCAAACTTGGTTAGAACCGATCAAGTGCAAAACGTGTATGTGCAAAGTATGGTTTGATACACTATACCAAAATTGTTGAAGGAAGCACGGTCAAATCTGCCTTTACAATTTTGTATACGCCCCGAAAGACCTAATTATGTGTCTTATATAATTAGGTCTTTTCTTCTACAGCGGAAACAAAACTCTGCTAATCTACTCTAGGTAATGCAACGGTGGAGTTCTAAAAGAGTTATTGGAGCTGGACGGCTTTTGTTTTTTCGTACAGAGCAAAGCTCGAAAAAAAAATTGTGTTTCTTTTTGTGCTTAGAGTAATAACAGTCAATTGGGCCCATTGGGAACCTTCTCAACACCTGGAACGAAACAGAAATAGAAAAAGAAACCGAAAAGGTGCCGCGGTCTTGGGCCCATCCGGATTTATTTACAAATCTAAGTAGGTTCTTTAGAACTACATTACCTACTTAGATCTTCGAGCTAGTTGAAGAAGTAACTGCCGAGAGTACTCCGCCTAAAATGCTGTTTAGGGCTGGGCATTTGCATAGCAGGTGACGAACAGATTCAATTTCTTTAACGTCCTTGCCAGCTTCTGCAGTAATCGTTATGCGATATGCATAGACGATCAACGTGTAGACCCACAGCACAGGGCCCCGTGAGGATTCCCGTGGGTACTCGGATATCCTTGCAGGCTAATCGGATCGCTTGGCTGTCAGAGTATATGGTGATGATCTTTCTTACGTGGCTGTGTTTCTTCAGCTCAGATGGTAGCTTGGATTATGGCTGCCAGCTCCGCCTGAAAAATACTGCAGTCCTCATTGATCCGGAATCATTTGCTTAGTCCCAGAGTTTCACAGAAGATGCTTGCGCTGGTTTCGATGTCCATCTAAGTACGTCAGTACAGACGGCGAACTCGTCATCCCCTGCTATAGTCTTTTCTTCCAATTTACATCTTTCAGGTATTCTAAGCGAATCTCCTGTTGAAAACGAATGTCATAGGAAGGTAATCCGTGACATGGGGTATATATGGAGGCAACCTATTGAGCTTCCACAGGGGCATGTCCATAAGATTTCGAGGGCCGCAGTCCGGCCAGATACAAGTTCCCTTAGGCAAACAGCTGCCTTGCTGCTGCAGTATATTTCCAAGGGTGTTGAGTAATACCTTCAGTGCTGCGGTGGATGTGGTCCTAGAGACCCTGTTACCCATGCAGGCTGCCCTTCGAACCTTGGTAAGCTTAAAATTCAATACAGTTCAGACTACTTTGAGCGCACTCGGTTCAGAGAACGCTTAGAGGGCTCAGAGCGCTCTGTTCAGTGGTCTGTTCTGAACAAAAAAACCCTCCCTTCTAAGGGTTCCATTATAAAGCAGCAAAGGAAACAATTCAGCTCAGCATGCGGATAGGCCTTTTTTATGATTCACTCATGTTCAGGGATTTTTGGCATGTTTTCCTTATAACGCGAGTGGAAAATATATATAGGATGAGAGTGAGGTCTGAGGAGAGCTTTCGATGCTTCTGTTTTCAAGTTCCTGAAGACTAAAATGAGGAAAAAATATCTCTTGTGCAGGCCTTTTCGCGATGTTCTGTTTAAGAAACACCTGGGAAAGTGCAGAGACAGATTAGCCCTAGGGTCCCGTGGGGCCTGGGCCTAGAGCGGCAAATTTTGGGGGGCAGTAATATGAAAAGATCAAAAGCAAAAAAATCACTTCCTCATTTACGTAAAAAAGTAGCATTAAACCTACTAAAAGCCAAATATTTTCAACTGTCACCTGGCAAGTCAGAGAGGAGCTTTGTTTTGATTGGGGTGTGTTGTGTTAAATGGTTCCACTAAGAAGTTTACAACACGGTCAGAATAATGTGGCAGACTTCCAAAAGACCGGCATTGTGAGTCCAACAAGACATTTACGTTCGTCGGACTGTTTTTGTGCCAGATATATTTTGTATGTGGCACAAAAACAAGCGTACTTTTTTTGGCATAACGACTTAAAAAATCAGTTTCTTATTTTCGGACTTATGCCTTCAGCCCAATGAATCCGTTGCGTCCGTCACGTCGAAGTACACAACTGACAACTCAGTGAAACACACACGTTCTTATGGGAAGCGACGTACGTCACGCACTACTTCTATGGGTCGCATCCCATAAGAACGTTTGTATTCAACTTAACTGTCAGTTGTGTACTTCAACGTGACGGATGCAACGGATTCATTGGGCTTATTAAGGCTTTCCTCTTGCAAGGTACGAAGTCAGAAACAAACAATCTGTATTTTTTAAGTCCCAAAGCATTACGAGCGTAAAGTTTTAGAAATCCGCCCGCTAACATGCGTCCTTCATTGATAGCGGTGATATTAATTCGCAGAAATAATTAGTGGAAAATAGTCGCAAGAAGTTGAAACTATGTCAATAGCATGTAAAGCCAAAAATTTTACATCGGAAAACGAAAATGCGACCAAAATGCGGGACAACATTTTAGTCACGTGTTTTATGTTTTTTTCTTTTTGGAAGGTGTTCCGAGGGTGCGGTAAGAATGTGGGGCCCAGGGCGGCAGTTTACCTTAATCCACCCCTGGGAAAGTGCAAAAGTGTGAAAACTTCAGTCCATCAGCTTTCTAAGCATTTATTCTCGCTTTTAACGAATTTCCTCATGATTCTAACGAAATAATAATTATTTCATTCTATTTTGCAGCTTACGCCCACTTTTAGGGTCGTGGTCAATACAAATTATGGGCATAATATGGCCATATTAAGGCCAAAAACTTTTAAATTTGGTGTTGCAGGGTAAAGAGCACAGGTATTTAGAAGTTCGTTACAGACGAACTTTTGCACTTACTTACTTGTTTTAACTTATGGTTAGGCCCATGATGTAAGAATCTTCTTAACCTCTTAAGCCCCGCTGTTACAAGCAACGTAAAACAGAAACAGAATCTCATACATTAGCAACTGAAACCTAATTTCATAAGCTGAATGCTTTTTGCGTTGCTAATGTATGAAATTCTGTTTCTGTTTCTGTTTCTGTTTCTAATCCTTGTGATAACGTGGCTTTAGGCAGTATAAAATTTTACATTTCTTAAAAATACGACTAAAAAATTGAAATAATTTTAGATGTTTTATACCTGTCCTTTTTTCTAGACCGCACTTAGAGGAGCATAACTATAATGTCAGCTGGTATTTTTTCAATTTTTGAAACTTTTTTATTGCGACAAAGGACATTAAAAATAAATGAAAAAAAAACCTGTAATAATCAATGAAAAGCCCACCGTTCCCCCAAGGTGACATTCCTCTAACCTTGCACGTCTTGGCATATAGCTACACTCATACTGGCAAACCATTGTTGAATCTCCTGCGTGAAGTTGATCACCTACCGTAAGCAATCAAACGCACAATAGATCTGGAGAAAAGAATTTAACGGACGGACTGTTAAAATATTCCATTGATAGACTTCAATGAAACAACCAATGTTACGCACATCAGGCTTCCTGTTCAGCCCGAAAATCAAACAACGAGACCGAGCTCTGGAGGGAACCAAACCCGAACCACATTGGAATGTGTCGAATATAGTATAGGTATGCCCGATGCCGAAAGAGTGAGAGGGAGACGAATCTAAACAAATTTCCATTAATAATATCATATCGTTAGTTATGATAATTAAGGTGTATAATCATATGGACGCACTGTCAATGTTCACATTGCTCTGACCAGGTGTATAAATTCGAGGGATAGCCGCCTCTGGAAAGCTGTGTGTTGCTGCGCGATGCTCTCTATGAATAGCGCGAGAAAGATGAATAATTTGAATTTGAATTTTAGTTGGATGCGCGCATAAAATCATCATATATCTCGGGATGTGTCCGACACTGATGTCGGACTGCGTCGTCGTTTTCCCATTCCAAAAGGGGGAGAGAACATAAAATCGTAACAATGTTATTAGCCACTATGGGATTAGGCTACCGGTCATACCAACAAAGCACCCAGCTATTACGAGCCCATCTCGCCTCTGCTCTGCGCGATGAGGCTTCTCGTTTTTTGTCCGATTTCTTTTCGAACGGCCTCTGTTTAGGGTCCATACTTTGGTGCGGAAGTACCACAGCGGGGCTGTATTCACTTACCCATTAGCCACTGGGCAGGAGGTTGTTCCAACGCATTCTCTTCGAAAAGCTGAGAACTTATAATCGACATAATCATGATCGCCCGATGATGCTGGATGCTGTTGTACTGCTGCTTCTGCTTGGGCGGGTTATGCCGTTTTCGTGGCCAATGCAGGCCTCGTTTGATTACAAATTAATGTTGTGATATAATTTCACAGGGTTTTATGGCAGCATGATGGATTGGGGAGCAATGGGATGTAAACGGTTTTTGATACTGTTTTATGTTTGGCGCAGAAACGTCTATAGTTACGAGGATATCGAAGGGAGAATGTTGTAACTATAGCTCTGGGTATTTTCGGGTAGAGTTGGCCAATCAATTGACCAATTAAGTAGATAGCAATCAACCTGTAGCAATTCTGATGAAAATGATTGGTTATCAATGCCTTCCGATCTCGACTGACTCATTTTTTTATCACAGAAACTTGGAAAACACAATAAAATTGTAAATATTTATATAGAAGAAAATCTTTTTTAAATATTACTCTAGCACCGAAAACACTGATCATCAGACTAAGAAAAACAGCCAGCTCGACGTAAGAATTCTCTTTCCGCCCACAAGCTTCAAACATCTGTGAACTGCATCAAGTTTAATGATTCATCAAAACTCACTAATGCATTCTTATAGCAATGAATAAAAGCTTTGTTTGTGTGCAAAAGTTGAGGGTTTAAGCTAAGTTGAGTTGGAATTTCGACCTAGGATTTTCAGCACATGACGAAAAGGGTTGAGTTGAGTCCAGTATAGTTAAAACAATTAAGTTCCTTTTTTGCATATTGAAGCTTCAAATATGCCAAATCAACACGAAAAAGCATACAAGTACCAAACGAATGGCAAATTGTGCATATTTAAAGCTAATTGCTCTGATTGTAATTCCAACCTAGGTATATCGGCAAAACTTCGACTCAACCCCGCACAGCAAGTGCGATCGGGTCGACTCGCCTCAACTCAAGATCCGTGTCATAAAATACTGAATGCTCAACTTAGACCATGTAAAAGTGTTGGCCACAAGCTGAAATTGACGAGTTTCCCATACTCTGACATTTTTTTACAAATGTGAGTAAATTTGTCAATTGGTTTTTTTACATCAGCTTATCGCGTAATGTAAATTGTTGTTGCATTTTCTCACACGTATTCACCGACACGGAAATGTAAAACTTTATAAAAGCTTGAAAGGCTTTATCAAAAACGTGAACAAATGTTGAATATAGTTGTTCAGTAATTTATGCCCGCGTTTATATGAGGTCGAACCTGCCTTGAAGCTTGCTTGAACTCTGCATATAAACGAAGCTAAAGAGACAAGGAATAGCTCTTTTTCACATAATATACAGTGTGTGTGAGTGAAGCATTTATTTGGGCATTTCTCCTCCAAAATCAGGTATCGACATTATGTGAGTGTATGTGTCACCAGTGGGGATCTAATGTCACTTCAACTCGGGAATTTTAAACAAATGAAACTCGGGCCGTCTCTCATGACATGCCTGGTCGAACACATTATACAGTCCCCATTCACACAACTTAAACAATCTTCACTCTTATCCCAAAACACCACATTCATTGAGTCTCTTTATTCATTGGTTCTTAACTGGCGAGTTTTATGGGTCTAGCCCAATGAATCCGTTGCCTCCATCACGTCAAAGTATGTATATACAGATCACAACTCAGTCAAACACACACGTTAAGGTGGGAAGTGATGTACGCAACGCACTTCTTCTCTGTGTGTATTTGACTGAGTAGTTGTATAATTCACTCCGCCATGAGGGACGCAACGGAAAAGGTTCATTTGACCTTAGAGTCTTTATGACAGGGATGGGCAAAGGCCCTCCAGATTTCCAAGTGCTCTCCCGCCTTGTCAACGGCTGCGTTCTGTGATGCAACCTATTTATTGATTTATAATTTTTAAATAAAGGCTGGCGAAAAACTTTGCCCTTAGTTTTATTTTTTTATTTATTATACCCCATCTTGAGCTGAGACTTTGTACGTAAGGTCCGCGTTATGCGAAGCAGTACAACTGTAAACATTTGTGAAATCTGCCCAAAGACACGCCCACAATCGTTCTAAGTGTGCAACTACCTCCAGAATTTTCAAAACTGTAAGACGTTCTAAAAGGCTGAAATTTAACATTTAGCATTTCCTAATAAATGTAAGACACAAAAAAGAAAAATTTAATCGGTAAACCTCCTCTAGTGGGCGTGGCATCTGTTTTAATAGTAAATTTTCAAATGCAGTTTATTCAATATTTTTGCTCAAAATAAAAAAAAATTTGCTTAATATTTTATGTAGAAAACGCTTTGTTTTACATTTTGTTCATACAAGACTTTGGGCCACGCCCATATTTGGAGGCAGAATTGAAGAAAAACCAAAAATTTGCCTGAAAAATTTAGTTTCGACTAGCCTTGAGCCTAATTTAGGAAAGCCTGAAACACAAAAAGTAGCAGGTTAGGTAAACTAGACTTCAGTCCAAATTTTGTTCATATAAAGTTTTTAGCCACGCCCCCTTTTAGGGGTTGATTTTTCAAAAATATTGAATTTGAACCAAAAAATTGCATTTTTACGTACATTTAAGAGTGTAACTTGGAAGTATCTGTGGAAATATCTTATAATTAATAGTTTGTAATTAGGGGCGGCTGGACCACGCCCCTTTTCAAAGTTTGCATTACTTATAAAGTGTCTAAAAATAACTTTAGCTATAAGCATTTTACAATGTGGGATAGGATGGGGTATTCAACGGTCCGTTTTACGGACTGTACACTGTAGCATTTACTCACTGGTTTCTTAAGAAAATCTGTTATGTAGGGGAAACTGGAGTTCCTTTGACACTTAATTTTGAACCCCCTTATTTTTTCAAAATTTATAAATGGGTTTTAAACATAATTTTTTTGTTTAATGCTTTTTATACCTCATCCCATAGGAAAGAAGGCCTGATTCATAGTTTATACCATAGAGAAACAATCACCCTAGACCCCCAAGACCTTAAGGGTATATGATTGAGATCGAATTGTAAGTCGAATGAGACATGCCCGTCCGTCCACCCGTCTGTCGGTAGTTTTAAGGCCTTAAACTTTGAGCTAGGACTTTGAAACTTCATATCTGGGCTTTTTAGGTCCCGAAGCAGTACAAGTGTAAAATTTAAAAATCCACCCACTGACACGCCCACCTTGCTTATTAGCGTGAAAAATGAAAATTGTCGTAGGACGCTCAAATTTGGCACACATTCCTGCCTTAGTGTATTAAGATTGGCATTGCAAAAAAATCGAATAACGCCCCCACGTGGGCGTGGTCGCAATTCATTTGCTTGCAATCAAGAAAATCTTGCATTATGTCAATTTTGATAAGGTAGGCATCCAACGATTCGCCTTAGCGGATTGTAACCCGCCCGCACCAGTTTAATTTAAGATTGACCCTATTGAAAATTTTATTGCAAAAACGTCATGAAGTTATTTTTACAATTTTTTTCTTAAACAAGTCACTTTGTCGACCGGGAAGGTTCAAAGGAACTTATTTCACATAGAGATTGCCAAAGTTAATGGCGAACAAATATTTTGTCGACAGCAGGACGTTGAAGCTGGTATTATTGGTGTCGGCAGCACATCTTTTTTGTTTACAAACAGCAGTTAACAATTTTGCGATTAGTGTCAAAGTGACTGAAATGTCAACCAAACCTTTGACGTGTTCAGTGTAAATGGCTCAATGAGTTTTCGTAAACTTTTTCCGAAAACTCGGTTTTTGATCCGGTGTGAAAAGGGCATAGGAGTTCTTATTTGCTAAATTTTTTAATCAACTGGAACTCGATTGTTTTGTCAAAACATGACGACAAGAGACAAACGAACACATCCGCCTGGTGGACTTTGTTTGTATGTTCACATTCGTGTGGTGTTTTCGTTTTTGACAATCAATGCCAAAATCTTTTGTTCGCTCGTTATGTATGAGCATTTATTTATTATTTTTACTCTAGGTTTTTTTTCTTGTTATTTCTAATGACAAAAACTCCGCATAGGTTGTCTACACCTTTTCAAATTGTCACAATGGCCTGCGTATATTCGATTGATGTGCGAGGCTTTGTATTGTGAAGACAATATTGCTTATTGTGGTGCTGCATCAAGTGGGAATTGGATGCATATATATGATGCATCTGCACGATGACAAATGACAATTGCCTATACAATAAGTCTGGCAGAGAAGTGTTATAGGTTTGCTTTGGAACAAGGTGTTGCGTCATTGTTTACATCACAGTACAGAAAAGGTACCTGCCGTTATTGGTTTCGGTTTGTTTCGCAATAGCTTTGGAAAACGAAGATCGCTGATATAATATCCGCTTTGACGGCGGAAGTGGTCCACTTTGGAGTTGGAGTACCTCTTCCTGGTAGCTTCAACTACAGGCGCAGGGGTGCTTCTAGTTTCGGACAATGCGTTCATAGATGCTCAACATAACAACTACAATTCGAATACCCCTTTTGAATTGACATTTTCCAATTCAACAATCGTCGAATCGCTGTTATAGCCACCACACTGTCTGCTGTTGTTAACAAAAAGGCTTATTCCTCGACGCATTAAAAACCGTCTTGACACATCCGGCCACGGGAGACAGTCCCTGCTTCCATTCCAATGTTTATTCGAAATTCATTCAAAATTCAATCGTCATTCAGGGAATGTGGAAAGAATATGACAAGATTGGCACTACCTTCGTTTGCTTGTTCGGATAAGATCGCGCTTCACAGATCGCAGCCACTGACATTGCTCGAAGGCATCATGCAGGCAAGCGCAACCCCAGGAGGCCAGACAGACAATCAATGTCTCACAATCGGGCCAACAACAATATAATGAAAGTTTATGCCTGGTCTTTTTTCGAAATTACCCCAAGAGAGAGATGGCCTGAAATGAAACTTCAGCCACAACTGACAAGTAGGAAATCAAGCATGACGCTGCATCGTACAGCCCTTGATTGACGACTGGCTGGGGCGAGGCAGAGCGGGCGCACAAGCGAAGAACCATGCTGGCTGGGAGCAACATCGAATACCAACAGCTAGCGGCTAGCCCGCGCCACATCCACGATCCACGTCCGAGCAGCGCAGTCAGCCAGCAAAAAGCAGTCTCTGTTTGTGGGCATAAAAAATTAGTTTCATCAAGCCAGGATTAGTGTCAGAGAAGTGTTAAATGGACTGAGGTAGTTTGATGGGCGACAGCTCTGCGGTCGTATTTCTATATTACGGTCAGAATGGGATGGACGGAGTAGTTGCGCGACTCCGAGCATTCGGCTGGGTTTGATGGAAGGTCAACACATTGTTTGAGTGCCAGGCTGATTGATATTTTTGTGCGGCCCCTGTCAAACGGTAGGCGTGTAGGCGTGCGTGTATGTGATTTCAATTCGGGCTCGATTGTTTGTTTTCCCAAATGCTGCACGTCACAAATGGAGTTGGTAATGATTTGTGCCAATACACAAAGTTGCAATGACACCCAAGGTGAAAGTACCCTCGATCGAGATATGCGCACAAGTAGCCCGCCTGTCAGGAGCGAGCACTTTGTTGTTGGCTTTTTTATTCTGATTGTTGGTAGGTTTGGCCAAAAAGACCGACACACAAACTGAATCGGCCTTGATATTATTTTTGATGTCAAAAGGGGACCACGTAGTTTTCGCAGGCTAGTGCGGAATTTCCGATTGTTTTTCGTAGGAAATCTAATTTTATTCTTATGGCCGCTAAACTATAAAATTTAGTTTGATATTTTGTTTTTCTGGGATCTTACCTCTGGTTTCTGCTATACTTTAGCCTGTATGAAATCAATTCAACACGTTCAACACGTTAACACAAAAAATCAACCAGTACGAATAAGCGTCTTAATTTTATAAAACTTTGTATTGAAAAACTTAAACGAAACAGTAAGAAGGGTCCAATTCTCGCTAGGAGAAGTACTTTTGGTAATTTATTGAAACAAATTCACGCTTTTTAACAGACGGTCATTATTATTTGTCACAAGTACATCAACAGCGCAGTCAACTGTCATATTGGCTTACGGGAAAGTCCTAAAGCTCATTTGCTTCCATAAATGCAACACTGGAATGAGAATGACAATGACAGTTATGAGAATGAGATCTGTTTGTTGGCTGTTTTGTACCCTGCTAAAATTGTTTTGCATAGGCTTTGACTAAAGCCTTCAGCCCAATGAATCCGTTGCATCTGTCACACAACTGACAACTGAGTTGAATGCACACGTTCATATGGGATGCGGCCCATAGAAGAAATGCGTGACGTACGTCACTTCCCATAAGAACGTGTGTATTTCACTGGGTGATCAGTAGTTGTGTACTTCGACGTGACGGACGCAACGGATTCATTGGGCTGAAGGCATAAGCCTCTAGTCCAATAAATGTATTGCGTCCATCACGTCGTAGTAGGTACACTTATTGGGCTGCACGATTAAGTTCTCTCTTATAACGAAATTGCTTTAATTCGAGACCTCATCAAACTAGAAGTCCGAAAATTTCGTTTGACTGATAAAAAGCAACAATAGATCCTGTTACACAAACTTATTCGTGGGGGCTTTACCAAGACCTTTCGTGCGTGTAAAAACACCTGTTACGCGCACAGCATGCATGATTGTAAGAGAGATTTGTTTTTTTTACCAAGACCAAGCAAAAAATGCTTTCCACGGACTCTTTCTTAGTCATTGCCTCGGCAGGAAATGTTTGTGGAGTGAAGGGGCTTGGGGTAGCGGCTTGTGGTGAGAAAAGAACAGCGGGGCTTAAAACGCTTAAACGAGTTCAAGAAGCAATCAGAGAGAAGAAGAGGGACTCCAATGTAGAATCTTAACTTCTTGATCCCGGTACAATGAGGCGCGAAGAACTGCCAAGGAGCAGGCATGGGAAAAGTTTGGCGAGAGTTTGAAACACGATTATAGATCTGCAAACAAGATATTTTGGCAGACTATTCAC
This sequence comes from Neoascia interrupta, assembly GCA_947623515.1. NCBI lineage: Eukaryota > Metazoa > Arthropoda > Insecta > Diptera > Syrphidae > Neoascia > Neoascia interrupta. The sequence goes on from OX392463.1 coordinate 1,516,704, forward strand.
CGGCTCAGAGGATGGAAATCGAATATCATTCCAGGGGTTTAATCCAAGGACGGTACACGTCTTTCAAATAAAAGCGCTGTCTTGCGCAGATGAAAAGGTCACTTTTCGGAGTTGCTCGAAAACCAAACAGGGCACTGTAGATGGCATTCTCACTGCCGACGAGATTAGGGCGGAGAAGTTTCACAGTCAGTAGATGAAGTCACTGAAGCGACTTAATCGCTAAGAGTTGGCAAGTCTGCTGGAGTTGATTAAAACCGGCCAGAAATGCTCACGGCAATGGGTGAAGAAGGTGTTAAATGGTTAACACGTGCCATTAAGGTGGGATAGCGGTCAACTCTAGAGGCATATCTTTCTTAAGTCTTCCAGGAAAAGTATTAGTAAGGTTTTGGAGACGCTTTCCAGAGCTGTAATCGATCCTTTGTTATGGGAAGAACAGTGCGGCTTTTGGCCTAGCAGAGCAGAGGCACAACTTAACAACTTTTTCCTCTTAGGGTTATTCTTTAGAAGGGTTGGGAATATGCCAAACCGGTCTATGCGTAATTTGTAGATCTGGAAAACGCTTATGACCGGGTCCCACCAGTTTTGCAGGACTATGCAGGACTTTGCATATGGAAACTGCAGAAGCCGTGTACGGATGGCGAATGGCGTCAACTGCCGTCCTTTTGATGTGTGCTCCTTTCCATAGCATACCTACATATGGACTGGATGGTGAAACAGTCTTGGCAAGCAATGTTTCGTTTTGGCTGGTATATAGGATGAGCCATGTGCTCCTCGCAGATGATTTCGCCATCTTTGCATCATCCAAGGAGGAACTTCAGCGAGCACTGGGCAGGTTGACAGCATATCCAGTCTGTGATGCTGGTATGAAGGTAAACGTGAACAAATCGGAAGTGATGGTTATTTCCCGAACTCCTGTGCAGTACCCTGCACATAATAAATGGAGTCAGTCACATTGAAACAGGTGGAGAAGTTTAAGTATCCTGGGGTATTTTTCACGGAAGGTGGGAGGAATGATAATGAGTTGTCCTGTAGTTTGGCCAAGCTGGAACATTAGTAAAGGAACTGCGCTGGCCGCCGGTTATCAGGAAAGCTGAGCTTGGAGTGAAAGCAAAGATCTCAGTTTTTAATTCAGTGTTCATTCCATATTCCAACCCTCATGGTCATGAAATGGCCGAAATAATTAGATCACGGGTACAAGCTGCTGAAATGAGGCTCCTGAGGTACGTTGCTGGTGTTATTTTGAGGGATTGAGTGCGAGAAACGTCAGTATTCGTAGGAATCTTAATTTCGAGTGGAACGATCAATTCTTCGATGGTTTGGAAACGTTGTTCGCATGCCCCTGACTTACTTCCTATAGACAGGTCATGCTACCCGCGATGTGAGCGCGTCGCCTCCCTGGGTAGGCCAGGAATCAGGTGGCGGGATGAGGTAAAGAACCTCTCCAAGCGCCTGAGTCTTTTGAGCTGGTGACGGAGGATCGAGAACGATGTAAAGGCCATATAGCCACCCTCGCTCCGCGACCCATTTAAAGGATAAGCGGCCTTAAGGAAATGATGATGATGATAGTTGTTTACTAGCTCCAGCTATGAACTTTTCTTTGAAGGTGTTATGTTTAGTTTGACATCTTAAAGACTTCTTTCTGTGGGGTTCTTTGAAAGGAAGGGTCTTTGACGACAATCCATTCTCAATTCAGGGTCTCAAAGCTTACGTCTGAACCAAATTTGCTGCGGTCACTGACCCATGAGGCCAGGAGGCAGCAATAAACGAGGACAAAATATCGTGCGGCAAACCGCCGCCAAACAAGAAGCTCAAGCGTTTGTCTTTGGCAGACAATTTCGGCAACAAACAATTTCGGCTTCGAAACTTTGGCAACCAATTTCGTCTGCAATAATCCGTTCGACAATTTTTCTAACTACAGACAGAGACACATGACGTCGGGAAATCAGGCGGCAAATTGTCGTCCGACGAGAAATTCAACAATTTGTCGCATGATTTCATATTCGCGACAGTTTTAACCCGCACGACAGAAAGTTTGAAAACAGATTTTTTTGACGTTGAATAATTACAGTTTTAATCAATATTGACAGGAGTCACACGCAAAATTTGTGTTCGTGTGCCAAGTATGTGCAGTTATTAGCCGCATGTTTTTCTGTGTTCGTATGTGTCTCAGACTTACGACGCATCTAAGCCGCATGTCAAAAAGCGTGTTTGTTTTTCAATAGTTTTAATCAATATTGACAGGAGTCTTACGCAAAATTTGTGTTCGTGTGCCAAGTATGTGCAGTTATTAGCCGCATGTTTTTCTGTGTTAGTATGTGTCTCAGACTTACGACGCATCTAAGCCGCATGTCAAAAAGCGTGAAAACTTTGTTTTTCAAAGATGAAAACGACAGTTGTCATCTGGAAGTGATCGTATCGCAAATTATAACAGTCGCAAGCTGAGTGTATACTTGTGGTAGCAGTTTTTTGCCAGGCACGTTTTCCCTCCTGTCATTGGTCCCAGACCCTTTTCTTCAAAAAGGACGTAATCGAACAAAGTTGTATTTCAGTCGAAATTGGCATAGACAGTGATTTCACAATAAAAGTGTTTAGTTTATTTAAACTTCCAACCATCTGTTGGCTCACCTAATAAAATCTAAAGATATTGCGTTAAAATGCCCTGTAGAAATATTTCAATAGACAGATATTCATTAGCCGATTCCTTTATATTTTAGTGAAACTAAGTAGTAACTTTCTCCGTAATAACTTTCAGTTATAATATTTTAAACTTTCAAACATAAGAACTTTCAAATTCGACTTCATTCAAATTCGACTTAATTAAAAAGGGATTTTTACAGGCAGAAATGTATTAGGGCCACAGCACACAGGATACTTCTAACATCGAATGAGCTGTTTAGTTTAAAGCTCGTCCGTCTTCAAATATTTTATTTTGTACTTCAATTTTCCATTGATGTTTTTTTTTTAGTTTTTATATAATTTGAAAAACTGATCTTAAAACTTCAACTGTTAAAGCCGCTTTGTCACAAGGATCAGAAACAGAAACAGAATTTGATTAGCAACGTAAAAATCACAGAGTTGCTAATGGGATTCTGTTTCTGTTTTTTTTTTTTTTTACGTTGCTGTGACACTGCGGCTTAAGTCTGTAATAAATATATCGACAACTAAATAATTTCGTTTTTTCCAACGCAAATCGATTTTGTCGTACAAAAATCGTGTTTGCAGCACCCACGCCTTATATCCCATAGACATTCGACACACAAAACTAAATAGTTGAACAACTAAAAGTTGCATGCATGTTTGACGCTTCATCAAGAAAATAGTGTGCCTTCACAATTCACAGAACATTTTAATATTCTTTAATATTCCTCAATTTCCTTTTGGAATTTCCTGAATTTTTATGGCTCACCAATGTCTGCCACACCAAAAAACAAAAACAAAAAATTAAAAATATTTCGGCTATCAAATACGCGGGTAGGTAGGTAAGGTATACGGAGCTCCATCAGAGCACTCCTTCCATTCATGGCATTTTATGTTCGTTTTACCTCCCGAAATGATTTTTCGACATTGATTGAAAAGGGTTCTCACTTCTTTATATACCAGGCGGCGACGGTTGATTAAGTTAGGTTATAAAAAAATAATTTGAAAATACCTCCATCTGGACCTATAGCCATAACTGACTGCGTTCGGGCGTAATTAAGAAAGATTGTGTCAATGTAGGTGGACGTGATTTGAAAGAGTATCCCAGCCGACAGGCATTTTGTTGACAAATAATTTTGATGTTCCGAAATGGATTTATTTTTTCGAAAGATCACTATCGTGAGAGAAAGATACAAAAATGGCGATTGCATAGAATACATCAATCAATTCAAGAAGCACTCAGCAAATGGATTTTAAATTATTATTTACACTGTTCCCCCCCCATACACCCTCAATAACCATAGGACAGGCCGCAAGTAAGCAAAGCATATAACCACCTGCCGGGCGCTGGTAGCCGCCACTGGTGTCATAAATCTCATTGAAGTTCCATTAGTAATATTTTACAAAAAGCCACGACTCGTCCCTATATACCCACCACAGGGCCTCGCTCGTTTCATTATAAATTAGTGTAATCAATTAATGCCGCGAATAATTAGCCCTCCTCGGCTTCCGCACGCATGCGACCCATTATATCAGCCAAGTCGAGAGGATGACTCTCCACACAGCATACGACCGAAATCATGCCCAGTGCATGCTTCAGTTACAGGAGCGTTTATGACATTCTAATTTTTTATTGCGCTGATCATCATCGTCATCGCGCACCAAATGATGCAAACCGTAAATAAAATTTTCATACGTTCGTCCCCCTGGAGCAGGACGAGCCATCGCAGCCATTAAAGCTGCACTGGGGCGGCAATAAAACTTTTATTAACTTCATATTTACAAATGGCACCCAGCACATAACACGAGTACATTATACACTCGCAGAGCGATACGATATCCTGCGAGTCCGAATAAAGTGTGATTTGCATATCAGTTATTAACATTTAAATGCAAAATTAGTCCCACGCCAGGGAGAACACCAGGAGCGGATCAGAGGGGGGCGGCATCAGGCACCACACCGTGTCAGCCAGCGACAACAATAACGACGACGACGACGACGCTGAGCATGATGACGATGCCGAGGACCGACACGAGTAGGAATAAAAGATCACAGGGAATTTAAGTGCGAAGCCGAAAACATGAGGTAGCACCATCGCATCGCCCAGCAGTCCAGAGGCAATAACAGAAGAATGTCCATAAATTTGCTTCTTCAAAGTTTTTTAATCGAAAAGCCCGAATATGACAAAATATAAGATACCCCCAGACGCAGCACCGATCAAGGAGCCGTGTATGCCTGCCTGTCCCGCGTTTCCCGCACAAAAAGACGAGAATAACAAAATTAAATTGTGAATATAAAATATGACCGTAAAAATGCTAGAAGACCGAAGTCACACACATATTGACACCGAGGCGCGGCTCTCCGATGCTTCTGATGCTCGCATTGATCGCGGTTTTGATCGGCCACCGCCGGCCGCGGTATATTTGGTCACTCAGCGGAGGGCGATCGCCCATCTCCGACGCAACGACGATGATGATGCAGGACAGCCAGGCAGAGGTAATAATAAGCAAATAAGTCACAAAAGATCGAGGGACCGGGAGGGGGTTTGTGCCATAAATTACCAGGGCCGGAATGTGTCTCGAATGCGCTTCTGTGCACCGCGCTGTGTCGTCGGAGTGGTCACCGCTGTATTCGTTCCGTATGGCAGTTTATTCCGCGTACAAAGAGCCGAATTCCAGCTCCAGCAACGTGGTCGTCGTCATTTCATCGTTCCATATCCATATAATCATGACAGAGTTCCAGGTGTTTTAGTCACGGTTGGAGCGATGCGGGGGGACACCAGTCAAGTCGGCTACCAACTTCGAGGCATCCGCACACTGATACCGACTTATTTATCGCCACCAACAAAAAACAAAACGAAGCCACACCAAAGGGAGACCCAAATGAGCGCAGCATCCAACTGGGAGCAGACATCGATATTAGCGTAATAAAGCGGTGTGGTTTCTTCAAATTTGTTGTCCTCCCAGCGGGTGTCCACCCTTCCGAATATTACTCATCTCGGTCATCATCATCGGCGTCGCAGCAGAAGCTCAGTCATTCGGGCAAGGATGGTGAAAAATGATATCAGCTTTATTTGGTGCCGTCTCTCTTAAGGATCAGGTTTTTGTTTACCCCATCCCCATCAGCTTGGGAGGAAAATCAAAATGAAATTAAAATACGACCTTCCGGGAAATCGCCTCAGACCATGGGTCTCTTACGATGGGAACTCCGCAATGAGGATGATGATGTATTGACACATCGCCTACTGGTGCCCTTTGAGTGCATTGCATTCAGCCGAGATTATTGGCCTAATCCTTCCATTCAGACTGTCGACGAGAGCAAGTTCCAGATTCCTCCGCAGACATCCACCCAGACAATAGGGTTGCGAAATGAATTGCTCTTCGTCGTCGTATTTTTCTCGTCCTTGTATATTATTTCCTTCGACTTTCGATTTCCTCTCCCATGCAAACGCACACGACGCAAGAGATTTAATTTCGGCATTCAATTGGGCAAAGCAAAACAAACCAAAGAGCTGGTAAAAAAGTTTCCTTCAGGTGCACCTACCTTTATACACATTACAGAGCAATCAATGTGAAAGGTCCTTAATTCCCTGACCTAGAGGCGGGAAATTTCAATTGCGATGGAATTATGTTTTCATCTTTTGCGAATTGGTTCTCATAGTTTGAAGACTGATTTGGTAGTGTGGCGGTGGTATATCATGTAGAGGGCATCTGCCTTCAGGGCATTTATGGCGGCAAAAAGGAGCGCAAATAGTATTTATCGATCCTCTTGCCAATTGATTGGAAACGCAACACTGCTGGCCTACTTAATGGAAATTAACCCACTACCCTTAACTTTTTCGTATACACTTGAACGGTTCTTAAGAGTGAGGAGAGTGAAACCAGCAAGATGGTATGGCACGCTCAATTGAACAGTAATATGGCTTCGCAATAAGTATGAAAATGTGCGGTTGACGTGCAATTTGTGGTGAAAAGGAACGCATTTTGTTTGTTTAGTAACAGTTGTAAAAATGAAGATGTTAGGTATATATATTCCTACTTTGGTCGAAAAATATAATTTTGTAGTAACACATACGAGCAGTCATCGGAAACTGTCATTGCATTGACAAGCATCATCTTTCAAGGCCAAAATACTTGACGTTTACTTCAGCTTCGTAAATTTGTCAGATTCACGCTCATTAGAAAAAGCCGCCTAGTTTTGATAGTTCATACTCGTCAGACAGGAGGGAGAGAAAAAGACAAACAAAAATAAACATGAAATCTTAACTTGCTTAAAAATGCAATGACAGCTCCTGAATGTCAATGCATACTTTCGCCGTTTAGTGTAGTGACTGACACATACTTGCCCGAAAGGGTTTTTAAGGCGCCATTCAGGTCCCCAATAAATATGTGAAGAATACAACACACAAATCATGTGTATTTATATGTATAGTTGTGAGAAACTGGCTTTTGCGTTTCATTCAATGGCATTGACAAACTATTGACAAAAACCACTGACGTTTTTACCAATGCCACTAAAATCAACATAAAATGTTTTTTTTTTTTAATTTTTTCGTTTCAGAGCTAAACTTAATCTGTCAAACGAAAAATTTGATCTTCACACACCTCTTTATGCAACTTTCAACCCTTTGCATAAACCTTTATAACAGTTTTATACTTGAAAAATAAAACGGAAAACTGTCCATGTATGTTTTCTATTGGGATTCCAAGAAATAAATTGTTTTCTCGCTCCTAGGAAATGTAATTGTTAATCTTTTTTGAGAACCAAACTAACAAGAAAATAGTGCTCGTAATTAATCCTAATGTTTATCGGGTGGAGACTGACGTATTTGCTAACTGGACCTGGGTCATAGCCGGCAGACTTCGCCAGCCAGCTCTGTCTGCCACTTCCCATCGCCACCTGAGTCCCGGTGCTGCTCTACTGCGCGCGGTGTCCGAGTTGAATTAGTTTGACATAAGCTGCCGTACCAGTTTTACGTCCGAAGAGCAGGGGCGAGGAACCGAGAACGAATATGAAAAACTGAGGTTACTGTCATCAGCAAAGGAGTGGCGAGCAATTCCATTTTTCTGAAACCGATTTGACTCTCTTTGACTTGTTTTGCCAACCTTTCTTCAGCGTTCTATGAGCGATCCAGTGTTTGAGTTGCGCGGAATGTTCTTCAGGCGACTAAGAATAAAATTTTAGAGTAAACCTTAATTAAAATAGTTTTTTACATAGGTATAGGGGCATTGTAGTTTGCAGATTTGAGAATTACCTATACTGAAAAAAAAAAACAAATAAAAAATATCCAGAATTTCACAAAACTTATACCATGTCTCCACCGAGCACTAATCGTCGATTAATACAAATCTTTATTAAATCCTCTACAAATCACGCGATTTACCATACAAATTTAAGTCCGGCAAGCGGTTATAAATAAATCCTCTCATAAATCCCATTCACCCTTTTCACAAACCTATTTTCTGCATGTTTGTAACAGTTTGAGAATCAAAAAGGAAACTGAAACTGTCCCTGTACGAAAAATCCGTCACAAGTACGTTTTCTATTGTGACTTTTACTGAGGAAATCGTTTTCGCTACTTGGAAATGACACCGCTACTCTCTTTTGAAGGCCAAAATGACAGAAACAGAGTTTTCGTGTCAAATTAATCCTATATTTGTCCGATGGAGCCATTTTGGGATTTATTTTAATCGTCTCCCGCTAATCTTCTTTTAATTATCGGTGGGGACATAGTATTACTCATCAAAACAAAGTAAAAATTGTGAAATCAAATGAATACGTAGATAAAAAGAATTTAAATTGACGTCAGACTTATAAAGCGAAATTGACATAGAATATCAGTATACCAGAGTTTGATTTCATATTAAACTAATACCAAAAAACGATCTTTAAAAATAGCGTCAGATTTATGAATCCAAATTAACTCCGAAAAATTCTGTCAAAATGAAGTCAGAGTTTTGAAACCAAAAATACGTCACAAAACGGCAGTAAGAACTTTTCAATCCGGGATCAGTACCTACTTAACTTTAAATTGACTCAAAATTGACACTAAAATTGGACTCCCAATTGACAGAGTGGAGACTTCATTTTTTTAATTAATGTTGTAAAAGTTTTTAGTTTTTTTATTGTTATTTGAGTACTATTTTTTTTATTAATAATTTTATTTTTTTTATAGTTCTTTTTACTTTCTTGTATAAAATGTTGAAGCTTGTCAGTAATTAGCCTTATTATATTATTTTTTTATAAGTGCGTTACCATAAAATGTTAAGAAACCGTTAAAAGTAGATAACTTTTTCATATTTAATTTTTTTTATATATTTTTTTTTTTAATCCTTAGCAAGTATCAAATATATGTAAAACAAAGATACCTTCTTGTTTAAAATTACAAAGAAAAACATGTAGGAAGAAGAAGGAAAAAGAATTCGCACGCCTTCAAAGAGAGGGCGGGGTGAAATTTGTAGTTTTTGCAGGCCTTATGCAGGGTGGCTACATGTTCTTTGGCCAGAAAATCCACCTTTTTAACTCAAAAATATTTTTACTCCAAGCCACGCCTATAAAAGTGGGCGGTGACATATAGTTTCTGAAGACAAAATTAAGAAGCCAATATTACAAGTTTCATACAAATTTTTTGAAAAAACATTATTTTAAGTTAAACCCAATCAAATGGGCGTGGTCAACGATAGAGAAACGTTTTAATCTATCTGTCACCCTAACAACAACTACAAATTGATGCTGCATGACAAAAATTAGTTCGCTGGCACGATTATAAAATCACTTTAATGTGATTTCAGTATTGTAAAAAAATATAGGTATTCGCACATGAAAGCCTGTATGGGTTGTCTGTGGGCGGATTCAGATTGGACTGAGATTAACGGCAGAAATTAGTTTTTCAGTGCATATTGATTCGGGATTAATCTCGGCTTAGCTCCCAAATTTGGTGAGTTAGTCCCGGATCAACTCTGGTGAACCAGTATGAACTTCCTTTAATGTTTTTTCTGTGATAAATGGCAGTGGTTTTGCGTTTATCTGTTCAAAATGACATCTGAAAATGACTTGAACTTTTTTTCCTGTGATGTTTTATGTGAGGTAAAAGATGGGAGAGTCAATAATTTCGGGAGTCGAAGGTTTTGACAATTTTGTTGACGGAGTTAAATCCGATCTAAAAAAAACTGCTCGCTGGTTTAACTCCAGATTCGTTTTGTTGCGGGATTAACAGATCATGGTTTAAGCTGGGCTTAACTCAGCACTGAAAAACCAGCCCTAAGAGGTCTAAGGGGGTTACGGTGATTACTTCACTGCCGGTCAAACTACATATTAAACTTCATTATATACCATATAGTTAGCGTATAAAAAATCATTTTGATTTATTACTCTAAAAATATTACCGGGAGTCTTGGACAGTTTTCAATCAGATTACAAAGCTCTTAGCCAGTTTTTTTTTATTCTCCTACATGTCGATGTTTTGTCGGATTGACAGAATTCCGATAACTTCTATTTTACATTTATGGTGAATGCGTCTTTAAGTAACAGTTTGTTTTAGCTAAAAGGTCTTACAATTCAGACTATCGGACATTGACAGATGACAGTGCAGTGGGATTGACGTTGGCCAGGTCACCACTGTCAAGCGTTAACGGCGAGCACTATATAGGGACTTTTTTGGCCTGGCTTGGTTTATGGATATTATTTCTTTTTCACGACTTAAGTGGTGTTTTGCACTTAGAGTGAGAATAATTCAACCTTTTTTTCTTGTACTGCACATAATTATTGGACAGAGAGCAGAAAAAAAAACTAGAACGTATACAAAAGTGCTCAAAGAAGACTCTTTTTCTCCCAGGCCTCGGCAAGCATTGTTGGCCTCTTATTTATATTTTAAAAGCTCCCTTTTTTATTTTTTATATATTCGAAAGCTCCCTTTATTCTAAGCTATTTCATGAAATAGGTAGCCACTCGGTATGTTCAGAGACCAGGCTTGCGCGATATGCACCTAGGTACTTGCCAGAGCTAAACTATAGGAATTTTTTGAAATGGTGCAATATCTGTTATTTCTAATTCTTGGTTTAATATAAATTTGCACATGGACATAAATATAAATACAAGCATTCATATATATGCATGGATGTTCACATCTCCCTATTCAGCCTTCTCCGAGAAGCGGCCATAGATACGACTCACGTGATAAAAACAATTTTACTTCGTTTATTTATTTAATACCAGCAATAACATGAATTTAATGATATTCTATTAACATGCCTGGGTAGATATCATTGGAAAAGGTTAACATCTTTGTGGTCCCATAAAAAAGCGCGGCACTTTTTCCCTCCGGACACACACCGAACAACACCCGGAATTACTCTTGCTATATTGTTCGACGCGACAAGACTATACTCGGCGCGGCTAACTCCAAGCAGCGACTCCATGGCTCTGAGCTTCGGAGTCCATTTATAATCTTTTTGTTAAAAAAATACCAACTTTACAAGTTTTCATAAATTCACATTTTATACGATGATTGTGTCATAATAATCGAACAACCAAGCCATGGACTGTATCAGAAGCAGAAGCCCAAGCTGCCAATGATGCTTATGTATAGTACCTCTTCGCTTGGCTCATTTGTTCCCCGATTATTGGACAAATGAGCCCGTGAGAGGAGTCGAGATGTGTGTGCCCGCAAGTCGAAAGAAAAACAAGAAAATTAATGACAATTATATGCCAGCAGAGCCCTGGCCGACGACGACAATGGCGACACAGATCTATAGCTACGCGCGGCTACCGGTCTTGGCTGAGCCCCAAAATTATTACCTATTAATGGTTCCGTGCGATCTCTGAATGTAGTATACTTATCAGGACTTGGACGCTTCGAGCTTGATTTCTCTCAATTGATCTTGCTCCAACGAAGTCGCGGTGTTCTATTAGGTTCTTGTGTCGAATCTCGATGCCCCTATATGTGCGAATGACCCTCATGCGTAGTGAGTGCGCACTCTTCGACACCATCTGTAAGACCAACACAGCGGGCAGCAACTCAAGCGCGGGAGCACAAAAAACCGTCTAATTGATGTTTACCTGGGATTAAATTAATGATTTGCTCGCTAATTGTATTGTGTCCGAGTTGTGTAACCAATTGTGCGACATTTTACCCAATTAGGCCGACTTGCTTACGTAATTGGCTCCGTGATCACATACCGATCCTATGCCGATCGCGCAAACAATTATTGACGACTTCCTTCCTGCATGTGCGGCGGTGGTGGCTGATGCCATTGTTCAGTCCACCTGACCGAGGGATGACCCTTCATAAATAACCTTCCTAAGTTGATGTCAATATCACCGTTTTACGAGCTCGAATCAAATGAATTTCATCTGGACGACACATCTTTATATATCCATAATACCTATCCTTTCATTATCACATCCTTTCTCATAACAATGACAGCATTAGCCCGAGTGGGGGGAGGAAATTATTAATGGAATGACGTAACAAGGGTACACTCGCACTTCGATCGACTCTGACAACTGAAAGGTCTTTCACTCCATTGTATGGTAAACTAGTTCTATATAACCCCAAAGGACTTATGCTCGCTCGATGTGTTTCGAAAATTCCAATTTTCCACTAAAACGAAAACCATTCGGTAGCCGAAAGCCGTGTGTAAACAGGCATCAGGTTTTCCCAGGCATAGGTACCTACGCTTTACCTTCCACTCTATTAACAATGCGGGACCAGGGAATCATTTCACGCATATCTAGATGGAATGTGAAATGGAAATTGAAATCAAAGGATGAATATGATGCGGACTCAAAGTAGTGCACTTGTCCATTGTTTTTCGTAAAAACTGGTCGGCAATGGTGCACAGGGATGTGTTTTGGGACCTATTCTCTTTTGTTGTGAGTGCGGCCGAGTGTTGTAATATTGCTCCTTTTTCATGATTCCATTGTGTATACACATGCCTCCAGATTCAAATATTTTCAAAGAATTTATATCGGGCACATCACTGACACATTCCTTTGGTAAAGCGCATGAGGAGTGACACATTCGACGTCGTTGTCGTCGGCCGGTCTCGGGTTACAAAATCTCTGCGATGGCTAGCGCGATTGCTCCTAATTTGATTGAAGAGTGAGTGTCCTTTGGGTGGTTACCTGAGAGCGTTATTTTGATTTGATGGAAAGATAATTAGGGTTTCGCTTGAATCCTTCAGGCGTAGTGTCACTTGTCACCAGAGAACAATTGAAGTTGAGATGGCAATGGAATATATCGAGTTTATCTAAAGTAAGAATTGTTTTGTGAAAAAATAAAATCCTAGATTCTTCTAGGAACAGAAGTCTTTGGTAAGGTGTGGGGGTTAGGTATTGGTTTTGTTTAATATATTCATAAGATTATTTTAATAACTTTAATGAGATTCCATGCGAGTTTGCAGCTAAAAATTAATTCACTTCATAAAGAACGCTCAAAAATATGAAAACTTCATAGAACGCTCAAAGCTCACGTTTAAAAATATGCTGCAGCAATAATAATACCGTGAGGGAGTCAAATGTTTCGAGCAAATGTTAGAGCAAAGAACAGGACGAGAAGGAAACTGCTTGGAAAGAAGTCTCCGAAATCAGGGATACCTAACTCTAACTGATAAGTATTGTGCATAAGGTTCACGCGCTAAAGGCCTCCTCCGCTACAAAAATATTCTATCTTTGCGTCCCAAAACAATGCCTTATCGGAGAACTTTCACAAAAGAGAAAATCTATTGGCGTATTCTTTTCACATCGTACAACTGGTGTGGAAATTGTTCTTTTCATGTACACCTGAACGGAGTCGTGCACATGTAAATGTTCTTTTGAACTCTTAATTCATTCGGTGTCGACACCGATGCACGTATTTGACGGTGGAGTCTGCGTGTGCCTTTGATTGTGTATGTAAAGTGAAGTTTCTACTCAACTTTCGCAATTTTTTACAATCCGACTGAAATTCTATGAAATGACAAATCATCCACCTTTGACACTTTGACAGGGTCCATGCTTCTGCACTGTAAAGCCGGACTGGGATGATAAGGGTCTTATAGATGGACATTTTAGTTGCTCGAGAGAGGGCGCTTTGCTACAAAATTGCCTTCTTAGCCCAAAGAAACAGCGATTAGCAAGGGGTCATCCTTCGTTTTAATTCAGCGCTGGTGTCATTGTCTGAATTCATAGCGGAACCCAGGTAGACAAAGTCCCTAACTACTTCAAAATTATAGCTGTCGATCTTTTGTCCGAGACGTCGGTGTTGGGTGTCTTCTCTTATGGCGTATTCTTTTGAACACAAACTGCCACACGGAGCTGTCAAATAATATTCGGTGTTTGCGGCAATTCCAGCGTGGTGTGCACTCGGTTTTATTGTGAACAGAACGACAATTACTAAATCGGTGCAGTCATCACGTTAAGTGTCAAATTGCTTTGACTTCATTTTGTTAATACTTTTTTTTCATTTTGTAGTGTGATTTTGTTGGCGTCGGTTTTCTGTACTTTTAACATAAAATTAATTTTCTTAGCTTAAGTGTGTGATATTGAGTAACTTTTTATCGATTTCATACAATTAAAGTCGCGTTGTAAGAAATAACAAATGAAAATTGAGTGGAAACGTCACTTCACATATACACAATCAAAGCTACACCCAGCCTCCACCTTCAAATACGACGGTGGCGAAAATCCGAGTTCGGTGTCGACACCGAACTAATTCTGAGTTCAAAAAAACATTTACATGAGCATGATTCCGTTCAGGTGTACGAGAAAAGAACAATTGTGGCCTGTATTCCACACCAGTTTCACGATTCGGTGTTGAAAAGAATACGCCATTAATGACAGCATATACTTGGTTTTGCCCCCGTTGACTGCTAAACCCATATTTGCCGCTTCCTGGTCTTTACCGACCTTGACGGAACAGCGTGAGTTTTCCATCGTCATCCTGCACAGACTGACGAGTTTGGCAGGGATGCCAAAACCAGGTATTGCGCGATCTAGCTCGTCTCTATAAATGCTGTCATACGCGGCCTTGAAATCGATGAAAATGTGGTGCGAATAGATTTAAAATTCTTGGTTTTCTCCAAGATCTGGCGCAGTGTGAATATTTGATCGATGGTGGGTTTTCTAGTCTAAAGCCACACTTATATGTGCCTATCAGATTATTGACAAACAGCTTCAGGCGTTCACACAGTACAGCAGAAAAGATCTTATATGCGACGTTAAGATAAGACTGATTCCTCTGTAGTTGGCACAATTCAGAGCCAGAGGGTCTCTTTTCTTGAGTATCGGGCAAACAATGCCGAGGTTCCAATCATCGGGCATGCTATCCTCCGACCATATCTTGCAGATGAGTTGGTGCATGCTCCTATACCCAGCTAATCGCCAGCGGATTTAAAATGTTCGGCAGGTACGTCGGTCGTCTACTCCGGTTGATTCGTTGCACTTAAGCCTTAGGCACAGCTACTTTCACTTCATCCAGGTCGGGTGGGCGGTATCGTTCTTATGTTTCGTGGGTAACGTCTTCGCCCGGGTTGAATGGTTCGTTCTGCCTGACAGCAGTATTTGGCTCGTCTTCGCCGTTATACAGTCTGAAGAAATCGTTTTTTGGCTCTATTCCTTATACACTGTGTCAATTATTTGCATTTTCCATGTCACCAAAAATGGGCGAGACCTGCAAATTAAATTCAACCAATTCTAATTTCGTTAAAATTATGAGAATATGCGTTTAAAACAAATACTTTAATGCTTACAAAAAATGTTTTTTCATAAGAACGCCCCCTAAAAGTGGGCGGAGCTCAATGACTTGTATGCATGAAACTTAGCAAACGGCTATCTTTAATATTTGTCATATATTTTTTTTTCGATTTAGAATTTTTCGATAAATCAAAGGTTTTTAAACTGGTCCAATTTTCGCCTTATTAAAAGCTTCTGGCCATTGTTGCTCTGCACCAGTTCCTACGCCTTGTCTCACTTGACCAAATGGCATTTCGAAATGAAATTTAAAAATGTAAATTTGAGTTTACCTGAATTTAAAATCAATTGTGGGCGTGGCCGTGGGCAGATCTGATCAATTTTCATACTTTGTCTGATTTTAAAGACCTAAAAATTGCATAAATACGGACAGACGGACATGGCTTAATCAATTCACCTGTCGGTCTCAATCATGTCTCCGAAATGTCTTAGGGGTTATTATTGCACTGTGTTACAAACTATGCATTAAAATTTATATACCCTAGGTTGGGTATAAAAAAAAGTCTATTTAACTGCGTCTCACAAGTCACAACTAACAACAGCGAAAACCAGAGTAATAGCCGATCTCGGCGAGAGTTTAAAATTTCTCGAAAAGGCCATTGAGCAAGATAACACCGAAATTGTGAAATTCGTTTGACAAACCGCACGAGACTCTCGCTCGCTCTCTCGCGCTTGTTGTAAAACAGCCATGAGCAGGTCCATTTAAGCGTGAAGTATGTTATTTGTGAAGTTGATCCCGGCCCATAACCTGTCAAATTAAACTCAGTATATGCGACAACACCAGAGAGGTGTACTGAACGACGAATGCTTCACTAGCTGTAGACTTTACTTTATGTGTCAAATTGCTTTGGCTTCATTTTTGCTAAAGTTAAAAATAAAGCAGTTCATTTTGCCTATTTCTCGTTCAGCTATTTCTTATTTCAATGTTTGTTTTTGTTTGCGTCAATTGGTCGATAACTATATAAAAAATGTCTTTTTGTTGAATCCCATTTAGCCAAACATGTGCATATGAATGCCAAAATCCCTTCAATTTATAAATACCCATAAAAGTCAGTTCCCACAGCAAATGAAATCGCCCCAAAGAAAAACTAATTTGATCGAAACTTATTTGATTGATGACATTCAACCGACCATCAGTAGCAAATGAAATCTAGACACAAATAAGAGAAAACATTCCAATAAGTACCTACAACATGCATTACGTGCGAAGCGTTGAAAGGTATTTTATGTCAAGTTCTCGGGATGGTCATTTCGGCCGATAACCTTTTAATGCGTAACTCAGTTGACAATTTCCGTCCATTAGGTTTGAGTGAAAGGGTTGTGTAGAGAGGTAAGTGATTTAGTTTTTTGGTTTAGTGGGAAAATTATTCTGAGTTCATATCACTTTTGACAGACAGTCTAAAGATTTGATTAAAACTATAATATACAACCTTGTATACCTATTCGACTTTGGAAAAACATTTTTAGTTCACAAAACGGAGCTTAAATTGGGTTTTATTTATTAATTACATCGGAATTTATATGGATAATTACATCCTTTTTTCAGTACTATAATAGTGTTTAGCAGTGCGCTGTGTGTGCATCAGTGATTAAATGTCTAGAACTAAAGTCGTTTATTAAAAACGCTAAAATCTACCTACCCAGATTTTCAAATAAACTTAATACGGTTTTCACACCCAGCCAGAATCTAGATTCAGGGTAAAAAAGTCCCAAATTAAAATCTATCTAATGTTTTCACACCGAAGCCAGAAACTAGATTCTGAGCAATTCGATGTAATAGATTGTATTGCAAATGTAATAGATTGTATTCGATTTTGTGGGAATAATAGAAAAATTAAAGCAAAC
The DNA here is from genome assembly GCA_947623515.1 of Neoascia interrupta. Taxonomy (NCBI): domain Eukaryota; kingdom Metazoa; phylum Arthropoda; class Insecta; order Diptera; family Syrphidae; genus Neoascia; species Neoascia interrupta. The sequence continues at coordinate 1,533,916 of OX392463.1, forward strand.
ACACTTTTTTAATTCCATCAAAAGAAGATATGACAGCCGATGAAATTTGTTTATAAAATAAAAAGGAGAAATATTTTCGTTTTTTTTATACTATTTAATTGTGTGTTGATTTTTATGCATTTACCACTGCTTCTTTAGCTATCTACAATTGTTTTTTTTTTTTTTTTTTTTGTTATTTGAATCTGTTTAACTTGTGACAACTGTAAAAAATTGGACAGTTGGTGTTCAACTGATCGAAAAGTCAGCAAAATCTACATTGTTTTCGCAGTGTGAAAGGTCAATTCGATTTTGAAATCGAATTGCTCAGAATCTTGATTCTGGCTTCGGTGAGAAAACGATATGAAGAATACTTTTGGGGCAACCTTTTCTCTTTCAAATTTGTTTCTTATGGATGATTTTCACATTCATATTATTACCTACTGTATACCTACAGTGTACACCCTCTAGACCCTGTCGATCATTTTAAAGTTTTTCAATCTGAAATTATGGCGATAAAGGAATAGCCGTGTCCTGTCTTAAGAATAACATTATATCCGCCTCTCTGAAAATAAAACCCTGGTATAATTGACAAAAATGCAGGTGGGAACAACAAATCTTCTATCAAAATACGTCCAACAAAACCATTTTATCAAATTGACAAAATTGTGTTATAATGACAACCAAAAATTTTGTTTGGAATTAAAAAAAAAAATTAACTGCGAACTACTAACTAAAAGTGTCCACTGTGTTTTTTTAATCATGATTGGCCCTGTCAGGAATCGAACCTAGAGTTTTCTTCTACTGCCTCAGCGAAGGCCAAGCTCATTGCCGCGCGCGGCCGTTGTTGCTACAAAATATTGTGTGCCAAGAAGTTACTTGAAGGAAGAAGGGAAAAAACTGACAAAAGTAAATTTTTCACATTGACAACGGTTTTGTTAAATTGACATTCTTAATTTTGTTGTTCTAATAACAACTTCAAAAAAGCTTTTGTTGTTCGAACAAAGTTTTTGTTGTTTCGTACAAAACCGAATTTTCGTTCTTCTTTTAGAAAATCGTCAGAAAATTGTTTCATTACACACAAACGTTTGGTAATAATGAAAACAACGTTTGCTGATATGATAAAATAGCTTTGTTACCAAATATTCTGCCAATTTGACAAAAAGCTCATTTAAGTGGATTGAAATTTACTTAAAATGACAATTTTATTGCTAAATCAACAAATTTGCCTTTGTTGAATTTTAACAAAAAGTTTTTGTCAATATTACTTACAAAATTATTTTCAGTGGAGGATATACGAATCTTCTCCAACAGACAGGCGGCCATCACGTGCCTTGAACCGACTCTAAACTCTAAAGTAGCCCTAGATCGTCTCTAAAGGAGATCTAATAGCAGTTCAACCTTAATCTGTGACCAGCTAAATGCAAAGCTGACGAACTCTCCAAACATGGGACTACTCTCTCAATCTTGCCTGAAAAAGGTCCCATAGGCATTCCAATTTCTACAGGCAATATAGGTACGCACATACCTAGAAAAACATTTTGTTCGATAATTCAATAACTCACAATGAGAGCTCGTTTTAAGAATCACTTTCGACTTATAAAGCCACTAAAGGTTTGCCTCAACTTCTTCAAAACAACTAAAACTTAATCCCGGTTAACAAGATGATTATCCCATATTGATACCGATGCAATATGCATGCATCTGACTGAATATCTGTTTTTATCTGCGCTTGCTTGAAGATCACCCAGTTCGAGCTGAAATATTGGAAGAATAATCGAATTGAAAAAAGAAGAATGGAAAAAAACAATTTCTATTATAAATCTCTCTATATCATCTCTGGCTTCCGAAAAAAAAGTTAATAATAAATTCTTAACGAAACCAAATGTCAAAGAAGAAACGACCACAAGATAAAGTGCAGATATGCGCAAGAGAGAAGCACCAGGGACGGCCGCATGCACTGCATGCGTTCTTTGAATGCCCGCACAGGGCCCATCATATTTTTCAAATGGAAGGAACCACCACCACCACGAGCAGCGGTCAACACGACGACGCGTCGGTAAGTGGGACAACGCCAATGTGCTATGGACGCGAAGAAGCGCATTAATTATTGAATTGGACTCCCGACAAAAAGACTTCTAATGATAACTTATGGCCAGTATTAGAATTAAGCAGACTGCTACCGTGTGACGCTCCCCTTCGCGCGAGTCATATAAATAAAGGTTCCTTAGGTATACATACACATATACTCGGATGCTTTTATGCACATAAGCAGCCCATGCGGGCCATTGTTAGTCGTTTGCCTCAATGGTTTAAGTATATAGTATAAAAAAGCGATTGGTATTTAATTTTTTATTTTTTTTATCTTTTAAATATTCTTCGATTTGTCTTGATGTATTTTTCTTTTTTTTTCATATTTTCTCCGCATGATTCGATGGAGAGATGGTGGGTTTCTATGCCTACATAAGTTGGATCGGAATTTTTCGGAAGCATTATTCTCTGTTTAGATTATGAGCTTTAGCTAATTGAATCGCAGAAGAATTTATGGAAAAACACAAAGTCGTACGGTAGCTGCGACGCGATATGGTGGGACAAATAAGATATCGAAAGATTGTTGTTTTGAACTTTAAGATAAATGGTATCAAGTTGATTAATGTATCCACGCATAATATAGGTACGGACGAGGCGAGGGTGATTTATTTTAAATCTTGTATTTCAAAAGTTTACTGATCAGATTCATAGAGTGGGTGGCTGAACGCGTTCAGGGTGGGAGTTAAAACAAGTGTGGATGTTTTTTTTTTAATAGCTTAAAGCAAATATGTAAAATGTCATTGTTATTATTATAAAAGAATGATTAGCTGCTATACCAACTTCTACGCTCAGAAGCCGCTCATTATGCTGCGTTATAAAAGTTCAGCTATACAGACAAAGTGGTTATATGTTCCTCATCATTTTCTATCAGATTCTATCTCATCAGATTCTATCTCTAGGGTCTAGCAAGATATTACCCTCTATCTAACTATACCCGACCGACCCGGTTTATTAATTTTAATGCATAGTTTGTAACCGACAGGTAAGTCGATTAAGCCATGTCCGTCCGTCCGTCTGTCCGTCTGTCCGTCTGTAGGCAGTTTTGAGGTCTTTAAAATTGAGCTATGAAGATCCGCCCACAGCCAGGCCCACAATTGGCTTGAAAGTCAGACAACCTCAAATTTACATTTTATTTTAAAATGCCTTTTGGTCAAGATAGACAAAACATATGAACTCAAATTTTGGTGTAGAGCAATATCGAGCAGAAGTCTTTAATTGGACAAAAATTGGACCGCCCACTCTATTGACCATGCCCACTTTTAGCATCTGAAATCTTTGAAAACCTGATTTCTCGAAAAATTCATTCTAAATAGAAAAAAAGTAATATAACAAATATTAAAGATATTAGCATTTGCTAAGTTTGTTGCATACAAAGCATTGGGCTCCGCCCACTTTTAGGGGCGTTTTTGGAAAAAAAAACTGTTTTTTTTTAAGTATTAAAATTCGCTTTTAACGCATTTTCTCGTGATGGCAATCAAATAAATTTAATTGATTTTAATTTTTAGCCTACGCCCTTTTTTAGGGGCGTGGCCAATACAAATAATTGACATTCAATACATGAAAAAAACCAAAAAAAATTTTAATTTGGTGTTAACGGGTAAAGAGAGTCGGGTATTTAGAAGTTCGTTCGAGACGAACTCTTGCACTTACTTACTTATTGACAATCTGTACTTGAGAGCGTATAATAATTCATTGGTTAAATTAACTTTCGCTCTCGTGTAGCTGGTTTCCTTACAAATTCAAGGAATTCAATCAACATACACAAATCAAATGGTTCAGGTGGGATTTCTTAAATACACTGCAAAACCTCTCCGCATAGGCATGTAACAATTACTGCAATAAGTACTTATTGCACATTATTTTTGAAAATACATTTATTTAAAAATTGGTCATAATCTTAAGTCTATGTTTTTTAACAAGTTGATAGCGTCTAGTTTGAGGTTGTAGATGTCGTTAATGGTTTCCCTGAAAAGTCTTTTTCGCGCAGTCCAATGCTATATGTTGTATTGTTTGTCTTGGGGCACCGCAGTCACAAACGCTCGAAGACTCCACGCCTTATTTGTAAAGCAATGAACAAATAAGGCGTAGAATGAACATCGTCCATGGTTTGCGCGTACCCGATTGAGCTGGGCCCCTGGCCCATAGATGTCGTGGCAGGTTCTGGCCCGGAACAGGGGCGGTGGGGTCATCTGTAATGATGTTATTCGATGGCACAAAGGTTCTTCACTCGCTCTTCCATCCCTCATTTTTTTTGGAATCCTGAATCTTGAAGCAATGCTGCACCTTTCTATTTTGCATTGTTACTTTGCCAGGAGTTCGCAGTTGGCAGCCCAGGATCTACGCTTTTTCCGAACAGGGGCAAAGACATGATAATGGCGCTCCTCTTTCACAGCAAATAATAAAAAAAAAACAATTGTTTGGATCTTATGGTTACTTGGTTTTGTAACTGTTTTTATAATTTTGAAACGTTCTGCAACCGGGAGTACAAATTTACTAGTAGGAGTACATTTTACTTAATTTGCACCCAATCAACTACCTCTTTAGCAACTTCATCTAGGTTTTCTACGTGTCAAACTCATTTCTACGTGTTAAATAGAAATAGAATAAACATAAGAATACAAAGCCTGTATAGAACGCTCAGCCAAGACAATATACTCAGTCCTTTAATCGTTAATAACTTAATACTCTTACAGAATAGGCTATACGAAAAACTAGCAAAAAAGTGCAACAGTGTATATGCGCAAGGTTTAATCCACCTTCGACTTAAGGAAAATTTGCCGCCCCCTTACACTACACACATACTTGCCATATTCCGAATCGGCTTCTCTGATCAGTTACCGCCAATTTCACTTAATTGCGTCCATTCTCCCCAAACATGCAAAGAGGTTCAGTCTTTCTGACACAGTGATGTGTCAGTGATCTTTTCTGCAGTGATCTGCAGGCGGTTGAGGATAAAAAAGCACACAGGGCGTTTTTCTTTTTTCGTTCAGAGCAGAGCTCGAACGGTCAAACAAAAATTTGTGTTTCTTTTTGTGCTCAGAGTAATCAGAGCTCAAGATTTGTATTTCTTTTTTCGATCAGAGCATAATCAGAGCGCGCTCAATGTGCTCGGAATAATTTGACCGAGCATTCTGAGCTAATGGCTGAGCACAGCGAAATGACAGCTGAATTTTGAAAAAAAAAAATTTAAAAGGGGAGGTTTGTTGTTTTAAGACCGAGTAAAAGCGTTTGATAAACTTTAGTTCGGTGAAATAATATTTATTTTCGGCTCGTAACAATATTTTGCCAATTTTTTCAAGTTTTCTTTTCTTTCATATTGCATTCTGACAGATAACTATAAAATGTGCCCAAATGCGTTACAAAATCGGAACAGAGTACTCTGAGCGCACTCGGCTCAGAGCACGCGCAGAGTGTTCGAGCTCTGTTCAATGCTTCACTCTGAACTAAAAAAGAAAAACGCCCATACTGTGCGAATGCGGGGCGTAAGTATGCGCAGGAAAATTTTAGGAGAATATTTCTTCGAAAGTGTATGAAGTTGGCTTCAAAGCCCTTCTTGGCTTTTACAGGGAAATTGGCTGTTTCACCAGGGAGAATATTAAGGTTGTTTTCCTTTTTGAATGTTAAGTTCAACTGGTTTCCAAGGGATTGCGATGGGCCCGTTTTGGTGCCTGTGGTGTCTGTGCGCAGTCGTTTTCACCACACCCCTGTTTAACCTAACCTAACCTACATCCATTCTTGCAAGGGCAATATATCTGGAAACACTGATAGTGTCAGCTTTGAAATAGCTATATTAAGTATGTAGGTATAATCTCGGAAACTTCATAAAAAAAATAGAGTGGCGCAACAGCTCGAGGTGAACCAGGGCCAACTTCGCAACAATGTATGCTGCCTGTGTTAATTTCTTCACATACAAGGGGACCTACAATTTTTTGCCGAATACGAACAGCACTTTGAGAAGTTTTTCAAGACAGATGATACACTCTCGGAGAGTCTGACCCTCGCAGAGGGTGGGGACCGTGAAAAAGAACAAGTCTTTTTTTTCAGGTGACGATGGCAGGATTCGAACCCAGACCTGCAGCGTAGTAAGCACACACACTAACCACTACGCCAAAGCACCCCACGGCACCTCGGAAGCTTCATAATAATCGTAAATATCTACACTGCTTCCTTCTTGACTTAAGGTTTAATGGTGATCTGATTGCTTACCTCACTGAAAAGGGGAGACGCTCCTATCTTGGTGTAAGCGAGGTTGTTCTTGATATTTCCGCAAAGCATTTGAAGGAGTCCTATAATGGGTGTCTACTGTTTGGCAGTGGTCTAGCGTGTTAATAATCTTAATTTTCTTCAAAAATAAATTTTAATAAAAGCCAACTAGCAAATTGCTAGTAAAAGGAACTAATTAAAATTTAAGTAGGGTCATTAAAAGTTTTAAATTGTACTAATGGTAATCTCTACCCCAGGTGTTTTGCTGACAAGATATAAATAAATCTTCAGTGGGCTCTATTATGCCTTGCCCAAGCACAAATTTTACTTCACTTCCATTCAAGATTAAAAGAGTGGTTAAATTTTAAGGGCCGATGTTGGTTTTGAATAAAAAACAATTTATTTAGGAAATTATTTTCATTTCTTTTTAGTATGATAATATTGGTATGCTTCAATTGTGTATGGAACAAAATATCGGCCAAATGGCCGCCGGGACCTCGGCGGCACACATCCATCCGATGGTCCAAATTTTCGATGACGCTGAAGCATAATTGAGATTCTATGCTACTAATGTGCCGAATCATCTCATCCTTTGGCTCGTGAATTATTGCTGGCTTATCGACGTACACCTTTTCTTTCAAATAACCCCAAAGAAAATTGACGAATCCACTTATTTGACGAATCCACTGAGGTGAAAATGTGCCTCATCACTGAAGATGATTTTCATCGAAAATTGATCGTCCACTGTTGCCATTTCTTACCACCATTCTGACCATTGACGACGCTTGAAATGGTCAAAAAGCTTTAGTTCTTGAGTCAATTGCACCTTGTAAGCGTGTCAATGCAAGTCTTTATGCATACAGACCCGGTTCTCTCAAATTTTTGCACAATTTTTCCGATTGTACGCACATTTGGATGATAAAATAGACCGAAAAAATCACAAAGTGCACGATAAGCATTTTGATTTGAACGCCCATTTTCATAATAAGCCTAAATAACTTTAACGCGTTGCTCGATTGTGTATCTTTCCATGGTTCAAATTGAGTCAATCTGAAATTGAGAAATGTCAAATGAAATGCAGAAAAATACTTGACGTTTAGGTGTGGTTCACATTCAACATTGGCCCTTGAAATTTAACCACGCCTTTATAAGAAAATTGAAAGAAATATTGTGTAAAGTATATGATTCAACGAGTCTTCGGTTGAAGACCTTTATGAAGGGCTTTAATTGTCACTGACGTCAGATGTACGCTCAATGTACCCTAAAAGCTGTTTTGTGGATTGTGCAAGACCAGACGCAGTTTTCTTCTTACTCGAACAAAATTTTACTCAGATTAATTTTACCTTCCTAGAGTGTTGTCACTTTGAGTGCCAATGTTGATTGAAATAAAAATTTAAGTGTGCCATTTCCTTGCTGATGCGCCATATCACCCGACTTTGTCCTATATGGACGCGTGCCCCTCCAGCATATTCAATAGAAGCCAATGTATATTTGCAGATGTAGGTCGGAAATCTTAATCAAAACCATTGTAAAAAGCCTGAGTAAAAAGCCTTACTGACGGCTTTCTAAAATAAAGTTCCATTAGAGGATATCACATATTAGGATGCGAATCCAATGACAAAATGCCAGATCATCAGGATAATGGAGGCTTTACAAACAAAACATTTTCCATATTCCAATTCTTACAAACATTGCATTTTCCATGCCTACAGTATAAATATTGAGCTACCCAACTTCACTCCAAACGAAGCGTCCACTGTAAAACTTCAAAACTTGCTCCAAAGTTTCAGAAATTCCTTTGGAGTGCGACTTTGCACTTGCAAATTATAGGTCAGTACATAGCTGCCGAAGGCCATCGACAGACGGGACATAGTTCAAAGTCAAGCTTGGCCATTTTTGAATGGAGCCTTTGTTGTGTCTTATAAAGGTAGAAGGTCGGTGAACTTTTCTTGATATAAATGGTGGACGAAGAGACTCCATGATCAACTAGGAATAATATTATAATTATATAACTGCTTGCGAAATCTAGCCGGCATAATAGCGATCTGCATGCACCATGGCTATTTCACAACCAAGGCGAGAGTGCGAGCGAGAGTCTAGGGCGAGTTGTAAAATGAATTTCAATTAATAGCTGTCCCGCTCATCGACCTTTTCGAAAAATATAAATACCTTCGCCGCGGTCGATGATTATAATGTCATGAATAGACTTTTTTTGGAAGCTAATAGTCGTTGTGAAGAATAAACCAGTCATTTTGCAGTCAAAACAGACGTCGCGGCTTCTAGCTCTGATTGTTTATACGCAAACGATTTTTCTAATCAACGCGAGTTTACGCTGCCGTTCTGGTTTGACGCTGACGCGCTAATTGTGAAACAGCCGTCAGATGATGAGGGGGAAACGCTTTATTTTTTTAAGTTGACAAAATGCGATGCCCACAACTCGATCCCGATTATCTACTTGTAAGCTATTCCTTGATAACTATAGCTTTAAGTTAAGAAGTTTTTCATTTGCTGTAACTAATTTGTCGTCCACTTTTCCGAAACCTGCGGATCCTTATGGGATAGTCGTTTCCCCCAAAGGAGTTTTCAACAACAGGACCGAGACTTCTGCCGGCCATGGCGGGCAGAAGTCATGTGAAATTTTCTATTTCTTTTTTTCTACGTTGCTCCTATCCTTTTTTGTAAGGAAAATAAGTATCCATAATCCATATCCTTATCCGAACATCGCGCACAATATTAAGTTTCGACTAGAAACTTCTACTTACGAGTCGGTAACCAATCGACCACCATGTGCAAATTTTGCGTCTGAGCAACTGCCTTCGGCCGCTGGAAACGCATTTTAATAGTTCTTTACGAACAAAATGTTTTGGAGTTGAGGACAATCTCACTTAAAATCAAAAATCCCATCTTATACTTATATCAATATGGGTATACCTATACCGACATAATATTGCAAAATAGACTTAATGTTTACGACTTGATGCATTCGACGCCTCTGTCAAAACGTCTTTCAATTCTTTTTTTCCCCAATTTCAATTTGCACAACATTTTTGTTTTCCATTTTACCAAGCAATGTCGCTTTTCCCACGGTCGTGCGGGATTAACGCACTGGCCTGTAAAGCGGACCTGCATTCAGCCCAAACAAGCCGACATTGCCCATCAGGACACCTATACGCCATTGGAAATGCCGTCTTTCGCGCTGCTGGGCTATATCATGACCAAATTCACCGTCAGCAGTATCATCCTCTCATAACCGACCAACATCAGGCAGGACGCAGCGCAGCCTATCCTCTTTCAAAGACGCACCAACAAAGCTGAATCCACCGAAACGTAAATAAATAGGAGCCGCGCGAATGCTCCGAAGGTGGAGCAAACCGAATATTGGTAGCGTAGAGGGATATACATCACTCGAAAGGGAAACGTGTCCAACCTAAGTGGGAGATCCAGTCGACACTTCCGCATCGTCGATTCGCATCAGGCCCATAACCCCAGCACCGCCGCCGAGGACCTATATTCTCACACACAACCGCACCTACATGCGCGCGGGTGCGAGAGGCAGAATCAATCGATTCCGAGATTTAATTGCCGAATGTGTAGGCAGTAGAAGCTATCCTGCCTGCCATAATAATGACTGAAACAAGACTTCAAAAGGAATTTCCATGAAAATCCCCATCAATCGCTCAGTACGCCGCTTACTCAAATGAAACGAAAACAAAAGTCGAACACCGAACTGAAAGAAATTGTAAGAACGCATTTGTTATCCTCGAACGATTTCAATTATTTCATTTTTCGATTCGATGTTTTACAAATCTGTTCTAGCTCCCACCGGAGCGGAGCATCATGGTCGGTCGGTGATGAGAGGCGCGCACCAAGGGCAGGACAAAAGGATAAAAGACACATAGGCAATTTCGTACAGCCATCACAATCATCTTCATCATCATGATCGTCATCATTCCGTTTGGATGGGAGAGAGCAACTCATGCAGAAATGTTTCCCAGATTCGATTCGAAATTTAAATAGACGTCGATTTGGTGATGGTCGTGGTGGTGAATGGTTCCATTGCGTCTGCAGGACTCATGCGTAAAAGTTTTCATAGCTCCTTGCTGATGGTTTGGTGGAGCTCGCAATTGGATATTACATAGAGAAATGGATGGGTATATGTGTGTGTATGGGAACGCATACATAAATTTGTTTATGCTGAATCAATATTGTGTTTTCGAGCGAAGCCGTTTGTGTAGGGACAATGTTCAAGAGATGCTTTCAAAATTCCATTTCATAGACAACCGAAACAAAAGGAGTTCGAAAACTTGGTTGTTATATTTTATAGTGAATTGAAATTATTTTTATGCTTTATTAAACAGTTTTTTTTTCATGCGGTTTTATGGACCGTTTCAGTTCACAACCAAACAATTCGAATATGTTTTCGAATTTCCATTAGATCTTTGAACCTTTCCCAACATTTGACAAAAGTTGGCCTTTTTAAGCTCGTTGAATTAAAACCTCCTGTCTCAGTTCAGATTTGATCATTATAAATTTCTGTAATTATTTATTCAGACTTCATGAACATTAAAAATAAATTCAAAGAATTATGTTTAATCATACGTCAATACACTTCGCTTTCAGAAGCATGAATGGAAAAATGGAATTATTAATTTACATGCTCGGATGCCAGAGTTATTCCCCAGCAACTAATTTATTGGATTTTGTTAAAGATTACAAAGGAAGTTGAGGACTGGCTCCGCAAATTGAGAATGAAGGATGAGTTGGTTTTTTTTTTGTAATCATCCTGTTGAATAAAGGTTTTTATTTCGTAATTCCGAAGAATTTAAGACTTATTTTTGTATGTGTCAAAAGGATAAACAATCATGTTTACAACCATAAATCAAGAAATCGTAATTAATTTTTTAACTTGAATGAAGAGTTCTAAGTAAAGCGTTTCGCCCTCATAATTGGGAAAAAAACCTAAACATTTCAAATCAAAACCCCCACGCCGAGTAAAAATAATATCCGAGAATGTCTAGTTTTGACATCCCTGCCAATTAACTCGCCCAGTTTCTGTATAGGATGACGATAGAAAAATCAAGTTGTTCCACCAGTATCGGAGTAACGATCTGTAATGTGGCGACAAGAAGTAAAAAGACATGCAGGAGTCGCTGAATGCACCCGCTCGATTCACTAAACGAACACACCCAACTGTCATTCCAGTCAGCTGACAGGAAACTGATGTTCGAAGTTCGAATTCCGATATCGAAATTTCCCCTCCTTGGAATTCAGCGAAAAAGTACGAATGGCAAAGTACCAGATCGAAAACGTCGAGAACACGGTGAATTTTTTCCAATACACGGATGACAGGCTCGGGCGAGACAGTTATATTTTAAACATGTTGACTTGTGAATTTAGGAGCGAGGTTACTTAGGTTCTAACTATAAGCCTGCCACTCGTAAGCTTCATTCAGTATTCTTAATGGTGCCCTTGTGGGGTACGCGCGCTGGTTGGACCTCAGAATAAGCCGGCAGGCACCCCGTTTTTGGTTCTTTTCGTCACTGAGTCCAAATGCTATTTTCGTTGCATTTGTGTACTCCACGAATGTTAAGGCTTTCCCCTTTTTTGCGATTGTGCTGTAATTTTGCCAGGGTTCCTAGGGTAAGGATCTCTGCTTTGAACATGGGAATATACCTACCAACTGAGAGGGTCGTGCTGCATTTTCCTGGAGATAGGTTCTTTTACGTGGAACCTTCGTCGGATCTTTATACTTTTAACATCTGACTGCTGTCACGCGAAGCATCCTTATCTCAGCTGCAGCTAATTTGCTCTGATATTTTATATACGCTGTCTAACATTGTGATTGTGAACCATATGAGAGCGCTGGACGCACAACCAAAGTGTTTTAAAGACTTCCCTTCAACTTAGGGGGCATTTTTCTGTCACAAAAAATAGCGGAGTTTTCTCGCCACTTCCTCCGCCCTACGCTTACGCGATATGATTGACGTCGTCTTCACAGTTTGCTTCGCTATTGATCATAGATCCCTGGTAGGTATACCTACTTAAACATTTCACTCTATGGGAAGCACATTTTCATTCAATTTAATGTCTGGAATTGGCTCGGTTGGATCAGAGAACGGAAATACTGTGTCTTCATTTGGCTAATTCGATACCCATTCCCCTTAAGAACATCCACCCATACACATTATCATACAATAGTGATAGTGGCCCTATAATATCGATGATGGCCCAATCGTCAGCGAAGGATAACATGATGCACTTTGAGGTAGGTACGTCAGTTTTCCTTCAAGCAGACAATGAAGGACTACAATAACAAGCAAAGGACTTAGGACGCTTCCCTTGTGTACATCGACTTTAATTGGGAACTCATTAGTGACTCTGGAAGGACATTTTACTCTTGTCTTCGCTCCCTCATACATGTCCATGAGTATCCGTACAGGCTTCTGGAACTCCTCATTTTCTTAGCGCTTCCCGTGGTAGTCTATCGAAAGCTTTTTCTAAATTAACCAGCACCATTTGCAGATCTTTAATCACGATGCTTATCCATTATTATGTATATTTCTTCTCGAGCAACTAAATGACATTTTGGGTTGGCAATCGGAAGAACGCTCCAAATTCGGGACTGCAATCGAACAGACGCAAAAAGCTAGTCTACAAGCCGATGACATTGATTTATAAGTTGACGTACGTATACCCAATAATGTATAATTGTTTCTGTTGTGTGCTTGTGGTTTTTATTCCTAAGATCCACGACCAGGACCAACCTTCAGAAGAGAAACTGCCAAAATGGCAATCTTAGAAGAGTCTAGAATGCTTCCGGATGTTTTAGGACAACCAACCGAAAAGGCCAGCCCGCAAGTGTCGATTTAGATGTAAGACCCTCTCGTCATCTTCACATGTCCTGCTTCACAGTTCAGAAATGGAATGAGGACGAATAAAGGCCAATGAGATCTTTTTGAGATGAAAATGAGGCTACTTTGAGATGAAAATCCTTGCAGCATCGAAGGTTTGTGAATGGCTACGTAGTATAATGACGAACTGTTTGCTGTACAACAACACCGATCTAGCCGCAGAATAGTCAGATTATTTGTATCATCAAAATCTGTGAAACGATCTGTGAATTCATCTCTGAAAAATAGCGCAGTAGAGAATCACCGAGACGCAAGTGCTTCAGTGTAGTGCTTCAAGTGTACCTCAGCCAACTTCACGTGCTAAACTTCATACGGCTATGGTTGGAAACAGAACTGGCTGAGCTGGCAGAGCTGGTTGAGGCCCAGGTCGAGTCCACGCCATCCTGTATAAAAACCACACTAAGCCACGGCACCCCACGCCGTCCTGTATATAGCGCCACCTTAAGTGACTACAAGTAAAATCTCCAGCCCATTGCCCATTAGGTCGATTTTGAGTTTTTTAGGTAGTCAAAGATTACCTTCGAAAGCTCTAGCGATTGACCGGTTAAGAGCGGTCGTAAGCGAGCCCCACTCTTTTGAATTGCAATTGCATCATGTTTTGTCTGCCATGTGATTCTGACGCTTGCGCTGATACTATAGTCGAAAAGCATTCTTATCCACTTGTAAGTGTATGTCGACAGTCTACCAGAAATTTCAGGATCCCCAAAAGCTTGAGTCCCAGAACCTTAATCCCATAAAACTTTCCGCACATTATTGACACTAATTTCGAGGAGAGGATGTTTGCTGCTTCATTAAATTGCTGCTTCAAGGGAACAAAATCAGTGACGATTGACGACCTGAATCATTGACGACCCCTGACAATCAGAAGAAGCTTTTGTCTTATGACCAACTTTATACTTTTTGTTTCAAACCTTGACTTCGGCGAAAAACGTTGATTTCTTTTTTCATGCAGTTCAGATGAAGCAGCGAGCATCATCTAGCGTCTATCTATAAAAATTTTCAGGTAGAAACGTTTTGCCCCTATACCATTACTTGACATGGCTCTGTAGCTTATGGATTTCTATAACTGGTTTCATTTATAAATTTTTGTAATTTTTCGCTTTTCATATTATCTAAATATAATTTTGTATGGCTTTGCTATTTCTATAGGGACGCTCCCCAATATAAGCAACGATACGTTCGGTTAGATTTTTAATTAATGTAAAGCGAAATTATATTCTACCTGTTGACCGAATAGGAAAGCGTTAAGGACTCAAACGTCAAGCTCAATGGTGAAAGTTTGAACATAGCCTACTTAACCTTATAATAAACTTTGACACTCTGGTACCTAGCTACTTCTGCATCTCACTTGTTGTTTCCAATTTAACATGCTGTGTCACAAGTCCCTGCCTTACAACAATTGAAAAAAACTTGTTGTAAGGTAGGGAATTCAGTTAAAATGATTCATTTCGATGTTAATGACATCTTAAGCTAACCGAATTAGATTTAAATTATTTAAGTTTTAATTTTACCGTATATATATTTGAACAACTTAAACAGTTCATACATTATGCATGCGTAGGTCCACACTTCCGCATTGTTAAACGTTTTTCAAGCAAAACAAAAATCTCCCATCGGGCGCAAGACTAACCTTTGTCTAGTATTTAATAAGATTATAACACCAATTTGGCATAATTTGGCTGTCATCCGCCCCGCCTACTAATCAATTCACTTAATTCAATTTTAATCTGCACTCATTCACTAAAAGGTGTCACTGTGGTTTCGCTAAAGAAATTAAAAAAAAAAACATCAAAAAAAACAACTCGCTGCTAATCATTTTGAAAATTGTATATCCACCTTATGAACTAACTATTATCATGCACAATTATTTATATTTATTACTACACTAATGTGCCTCGCTAATGACTGCGACGAAATCATAAATTTTGCTTAGCTCCGACTTAGTTCAATTTATTACGTAATTTGCTAATTTAGCATTTAGGTACGTGCAGCCATACCTGCCTAATCGCAAATGCGTAGGTACATAGAATGCGAACGATTTAAAGTGAGCAACCATCCCTGTAAAACGGCTGCATTCAAGTTAAGGCGAATTGATTAAATCCACCAGCAGCGCCAGATTGATTGAACCTAAAATATAATTGCTGTTAATTTTTAGTACATCGAGTGTGTCTAATGCTCTGATGTGTGATTGAAATATAACTTTAATCAAACGTTTGATTAACGAAATCGACTAGCCCACTTGCAGTGGCGGTGGCTGCCATTGAATTTACGAGCAACAAACAACGTTTCGTGTCAACGAAATGGCACCGACAACTTTGTGGTGGGCGTCGCCGAACTACACTGGAACTGCTCAAACCGGTATGACGTGGTGGGGATATTGAAATTCAATATGGCTGAAGAATGTCGCCTTTGATTGGCTGAGATGTATAATGGTACACGGGTAGGGATGAGTAATTGTGTGGCGAGGCGCAGTAATAAAATGAAATGAAAAATGGATGTGTCCCAAAATTTTAACAACATTATACCATTCATTGTGGTTGAAGTCCACGCTAAAAATGTGGGAAATCTTCTCATCTAATAATTACTACGCTGCGCGAAAGATGTCGCTCTATTCGATTCGACAGGCTTATGGGAAATTTTAATTTGCTTAACTTGACAGTGTTTTTTCAACTCATTAATTGAACTAAAAATCGGTGGATACCTACAATTGTTAAAAGTTTTTTCGTGGCCCCACCTTTGCGAAGGTCCGACAAACCCTCTGAGGAGAGTGAAATTTGTCATGAGAGACTTCTCAATTCGCCCTTTGGGAATCGCAAAAAATTATAGGATCTTGTCAATTCAAAACAATGCCTCTTGTAGGGGAATTGTGGGTAAGATGACATACCAGTCAGTTTGTTCTGAAGAATTTTTCGAGCACCTAAACAGTTGTGAATGCTTCATGTGATTCCAGTGTGATAATTCACTAGAGAATCACAAAGCCTTAGTGAAAAAACCTGCAAACGAAAATGGCAAGATGGCAAAGGATACGAAAGTCTAAGTTGATATATAGGTAGATACCATGTAGATAAATAAAATATAATGATTAAGAGCTCTTTCGTTTCAGGATTCCAAAAAAAATTCGAAAGGAAGTCAACCAGGCAATTCTTGTCTAAGAAGCATTTCACTACGGTATGGTCATTCGATAGGTAAGGCAGAAAAATTCGATTGGCTTCTTTCATCCAGGAAGTATAATGCGCCTCAGGTGAACCTTCATCGACACTTCAAAGCCATACCCTAAAATCTGGGACGCTTCAAGTCTTCTGCTGTGGTGTGGACCACAAGACACACCAGTTTGCGTGTGAGCTTTTGGCAAAGAAATGTAAATTTAAGGTGTAGTTGTAAGGTGTACAGATTCTGACATTTTGGTGCGAAAACTTCAAAAACAATATGCCCCACCACTATCTCCTTTGCTATAAAGCCAAATGATTTGAAAAAAATCACACACATCGACAATTATTTATAATTTTCGCGAAAACTGTACAATTCTTTGAATATTTATCAGATTCTGACATTTTGGCCCGAAAACTTCAAAAACATTTCAAAAATTATTTTTCAAAATCCCTATATTCTCGTATCCTAGCGGTAGTAACGATTAAAGTGAATTTGGTATCAGGGATGAAAATGCTGGACTCGTAGAAATGAGCAAACTGCTCAAAAATGCGAAGTAGATTGGCGAAATATGTAGCAAATGTTGACATAAAACGCACTTTTTCACAGAATATGAAATAAAAACTTGTTCTTTTACAGCTTATTTTTTTAACCCAGTCCCAAACTCTTTTATCAGTAAAAAAAAGAATGCTGTTGGCAACTGTGTGCATCCAGCTTACGTCTGGATAAAATCATCATAAAATATCATGAAAGGGGATAAACGTTTGTATGGTTTTCGAGATACGCTTAAAATCATTTAAGTTTAAGATTTACTAAAATGGTAGTGCTAAAAAATACCTATAACTTCTGAGTTGTTTCTATCTTATCAATTAAATTTTGATATAGCCAAAATATATAAAAATTTTGAAAAACAAAAAAACCCGTTTTTTTTAACAAAAAAAATCAAAAAAATTTGATTTTCACCCTACGTTTCGCTAAAAATTTGAGTATCTATGCTTGTAATTCACCTTAATTAAGAATAAAGACTTAAAAAAAAATGTTGATAGTACCTGCCTTAAATTCAATGAAAGAATATTTCAAAAATTCTTAAACCCGCTGGAACAAATAGACATAGATGTACCCTTTATTTATTACACTGCAATGGCATAATGTCGGAAATTGTCATTAAAAGAAAAGAAAAATCAAGTCGCATATATACTAAACAACATGTTATTTCAAATGAAGCAATAATTGTACGCTAAGCTTTCAAGAACGACGCATAAGACCGTTTATGACTCTATATTTAATTTTTTCGATACCATTTGGTTAACTCTTAAACTCTCCAAGTAGTAAACCGGCCTACTAACTAACGAATTCTATCTTATAAGAACCTGTCTGACTTTTGATTGAGTTTCTCTTGCTCCTTAAAAGCCCAAAGCACAATCAAACTAGGTATTATAAGGGCAACTCAAAGTTTATTCAAGTTAAAAAAAATATGTATGCTCGCATGTCACAATGTAAATTAAATAAAACACAAAATTCATTTGTTATGTGATAAAGAAGCAACGATAGGTAAACCAATCAGGTATTCCCGCATCATTGGGCTCTCTTGGACGTTAGTTTACTTTTTCTTCTGAGAGTACGGCGGAGTGGCATAAAACTTTCTCTTCTTCAAAGTGCTCTTGAGTGGAGTTGCTGTTGAAAAAAAAACTTTTAGTTTCCTACAAGAGGCATAGCACTCCAGCGAAACTCACCATATAGAGAGTAGAATGACTCCTTGTTGCCAGGTGTCTGAGGTGCAGAGACCTCGTTATGTCGCCTGTTTTCCTTGTCGAGGTCTATGGCCACATACTGTGCCCAGTACGCGGTGGGGATTTTCATCAAGTTCGCCATGACCGAAAATTGGATGCCAATCTCTGTGAAGATGGCATGATGATCTGGATCAGCACTCGAATATCCAACGATTGTGGGACCAAATACTTTCGAGATATTCTCAGTAGGCATTCGAACCTCCTTGCACTCGGCTACTCGCTGGAAGTGCAAAATGAGGAAAGCCAGTGTGTCGCGATTGGCTTGGGGCAATGAATTGATGGCGCTGTACAAATTCTTTTGTATGTCGCTTTCGTTGACATCTTGCACAGCGTTGCAAAAGTCTTTCCAGAGACCGGTCGGAATAAGCGGCTCTCGCAGCGAACGCAAAAAGTCCTTAATGCAGCCACACAGCACGTGAACATCGATGTTGGCGAGGTGCGGTGTGCCCTTGCCACGGAGGAATCTCTCCTTTAAAGCTTTGACCTCCCGTTCTGATCCGGAGACTCGGTATATGCCAACTTCGTTTAGGCCGCGAGTCTCAATTTCGTTG
This sequence comes from Neoascia interrupta, assembly GCA_947623515.1. Lineage (NCBI taxonomy): Eukaryota > Metazoa > Arthropoda > Insecta > Diptera > Syrphidae > Neoascia > Neoascia interrupta. The sequence goes on from OX392463.1 coordinate 1,552,585, forward strand.
ACGCAGTGCACAATGAGTGCTGGAATCATCGGTGGAATAGACGGCGCGTGGTCGCTGATATATCCCATGAGGCCTTTGAGAGTCGGAGTGCCACTCTGTGGCACACAGGTGACTGTCAGCAGACAACGGCAGTCAGCATGGCAGCACACCAGACAGTCGCGACACTTCAGTGCAACCGAACCGAAGCGAATTCTAAAGAGAAAGAAAATAACAAGTGTAAGCAACCACGAGTAAACGCTGCAAGGAGGCACTTACTTCTTCTGGCAATTGGTACAGGTATCAGTGCGGATAAAGGTTTTGGATGCGAAATTGTGTTGACGCATCATGCTGCGCTGATGGACCGCAGGCGAGGCGACTGGGAAAGGATTAACCGACTGAGTAACAGGAGCCTCCTTTTGTGGAGATGGACGCCTTGGTGTGAAGTGATTGCTTGATCGTTGCACCTTTGCATTTGGACTGGTTATTACTGGTTCTTCATTATGTGCTTCATCACTGGGCATTGGAACAGCTTCGATGGTAGATTCAGCACGGATAGGGCCGCTGCCGTCTTGTGGAATAGTGACCTTTGTTGTTGCACAGATTTTTTCGTTGAGCCCCAGCTCAAGAGTGTGCTTGTTTGCGTTATTGGAGCGCCGAGTAGGAGTTGGCGCGCCCGGAGTACCGGCGCTGACGCGAGACCTCTTTCCACCAACAAACGGACCAGTGTTCTTTGGCAACGACGGACGATGCTTTTGCCACGCTTTGGATGTGCGAACATCAAGAAAATCGTCCTCGGACTGTGTCAACGACAGGTCGGACAGGAACGAACCCGTGGAGTTTATATCGTTCCCATACTTCTCTTCCATATGGGTGTTCAGAGATTTGCGTTTCTTCTGTTGGAATGCGTTCAAAAAAGCTAGTTTGTCTTTGGTCTCCTCGTTAATGTCACGTTCGTTCCGTAGCAGATCTGCTACTGCAATTATTTTCTTTTCCTGAAACCAAAAACATTTTGTAAAGTACTACTGGACCGCAGAAAGACAGTCAATAGTCCCCCAATTAATGCCACTCACCATTTGATCGCGGTCATGCTCGGCCTCTCGCCGAGCTTTGCTTTCCATCTCAAGCAATCGACGAGCGTGGAACAGCTTTGTCTCCAAGTCTGCCATATTCTGGAGCGAGGCGTCGAGTTCTTTTTGTATACGCTGCGCTTCGCGGGTGCCACTAAGGCATTCCAAGCGGAATTTCTCTTGGAGTTTTAATACTTTCAAGAATTCTACCATTAGAAGGGGGTTAGTATTATGAAACAAAAGAAAATAAAATGCTGACCTTCTTCTGCTGTTCCGTTGGTGAGCACTTGAATGCAACGTCGAATATCATCAAACGCGGCCAAGGTTGATAGTTCAGCCATGGTTTGGGTGTTTTGGTATACGATAAGCGGTGTTTATTGTACGACTTTTAAGTAAATTGTTTGAATATTTCTTTTCAAATTATTTTTGTAAAAACAAGACTCTTTCAAAATCTCCGCTTACTGCATCTTTTCGAAATTGAAAAACACGATGACAGCCGTTGGTAATACAAACCGGTTCGAAAACAGTTCAGTGGCGTGATTTGAACGCCTAAGGGCGAAGCTTCAATGTGGTTCGATTGTTAGACCTGTTTGTTTTGTACTATACGTATTCCTCATTTTATTTTATTTAGTGGTACGTGCATGATGGTACCATAACTATTTATAAATGGCGATGTCGATTGCAAATATTTTTATCGAATCGGATACGAAATATATTATTAATCGGATATATTTCGTATCCGATTCCATAGCTTTATTTTATCTTCTGAGAAAGTGGTGTTCACTGCCATTTTGTGTGTGAGAGAGAGAGTACGAATAAATGTGCATATTTTCTTATCAGTGTTTGGGATAGTGTCCGTGCCCACTTATAGTGGCAAAGCCTAGATACATACTTAAAATAAATGCCCTGAAGAGGAAAAGTTATGTAACTTGTCTAGATATAGTCCGTGGTTTAGAACTAGCCAACAATAATAAAGTTAAGCTATTTCCCTGCCCCATTTCGTTAAAACAAAAAACGTTCTTCAATAACAGGATTTTCAAGCAGATTAAAGCTTTATCTTTCCTTATTAAAGAAATAAAAAATCTGTTTATTCCCAAGGTTTGTCTTTTCATAAAATTTTTATTATATTTTTATTTTAAAATTTTATTCTCTCTAAAGCCGCGATGTCACAAGGAACAGAAACAGGAACAGAAACAGAATTTCATAGATTAGCAACGCAAAAAGCTTTCAGTGAATTTAGGTTTCAGTTGCTAATGTATGAAATTCTGTTTCTGTTCCTGTTTTACGTTGCTTGTGACAACGCGGCTTAAGTCGAGGACACAAGGCGAAAAATAATCGTACGTCTTTCTGCAGCTACACGAACTATAATTTCCCGGTTGGTTCCTGTCAGTTTTGGTGAAAAATTTATCTCCATCGATGAAATAAAAGAGTTTTCAGGGTCTTTGTGGTAAACTTAGCACACAAGAAATCGTTTGCTGTGAAATTCCAGTCAGTTGTGGTAAAAGCCATCATTTTTGTCGTCATATAAAAAAAAAAACAATTTGTCGTCAGGCTTGAAAGAGTCGCAATTCGGAAATTTGTTGTTTCGTTTTTCTTTGGCCGTGTGTCCTTGGCACACGTTGTTGCTCATCGTTTCTTTCTTTAGAATGGTAACGAATGAACAGAATTTAGTTTTCGTTTTAAATCTTCTTTAAATCCCCTCTTAATCATGAGATCTACCATACGAACTTTAATTACCTCACGAAAAGATTAAAAATCAATCGCGTAATTATTCCGTGGGTGCCGTCGCATAGTGGTTAGTGTGTGTGCTCACTCCACCGGAGGTTTGGGTTCGAATCCTACCATAGTCCCGTGAAAAAAGGACTCGTTCTTTTACACGGTCTCCACCTTTGCGGAGGTCTGGCAAACCCTCCGATAATAACATTTGTCTTGAAAAACTTCTCAAAGTACCATTCGGATTCGGCAAAAAATTGTAGGTTCCCTTTTATGTGAAGAAATCAACACACACCACATACATTGTTGAGAAGTTGGCCCTGGTTCATCTCGAGCTGTTGAGCCACTCCATTTTTATTCTTTTTAATTAATCTCTTCAACGGATCAATGGGCTTTTTTGCCAAAATGTAACTTTTTGTCACTTGGTATGAAAACAAACTTCTTTATCTCGTTTGCGCACAGGCCTACCCTTTGCAAGAATTTCATTGTTTTCATGATGAAGTCATGAACGGATTTCACCAAAGGTTATAGAACGAGAGGTGCGAGCGAGATAGTTACGCGAAAAACTATTGTCGATTCAAACCGTACAGAATTCTACGCGCTATGTGCGTTATCTGCCTTTATTTGACAGCTTAGTATCATCAACTCAGCTATAAAAGCAAACAAAACCGACGGAAAGAGGGACACTCTCTACGTCCAGTTCGTATGGCGTACGAGGAATCGTAGACTATTTAAGACTATCGGCGCGTTTTTGTTGCGAACTTTATTTTGTTGTATAAATATTACATACGGTAATAAAACAAAAATTTACAATAAATTTTTCCTCTCCAAGGACTTCATTACACCGCTACTTCTTTCTTAATATCGAAATTGAAACTCTTGCTCGACCAGTGGACGTCAACACGTTCCGAAACACATCCACGCTCACTCGCATTTACTGTACTCTTTCGCGAAATGCCTGTGCAAACACTATCTAAAAAAAATTGAAAATGGCGAAAGAGGGAATGGAATCGGTTAGGAAATCGCCATTTGATTGGGACATCACCCAAAATTCTTCGTTGGGATATGTTTGTTGTGTTGTGTAAGGGATGCGCAGAACGGTTGAAGTTGCTGCTGGTGTAATTGGCCCAATCAAAACGGTTAAATGCACTGAGGAGCACCCACCGCAATGTTAATGAATGTTAATGTTGGCACTGCTGGTTGATGTTGATCAAGTTGGTCTACTATAAATTATTGAACTAATATCACATCAACATATTTGATGTTTTGTTTTTCTTTTTTCGGGTTATTTCATTTAGTAGATTAAAAAAATCGGTGGCCAAAAAAATCACATTTTTAAGGAGATGCGCAGAGGACGTAAGGACCAGACATTGCCATTTTACACCACAGGAAGTCGTAGAGAAATTTCAGAAAAAAAACATACGTCAAATTAATCTCCTCGATTCCGCTGGAAACACTTTGGAATTAACTTCTTATCTACCTTCGTTATTCTCTATCTTGTGTGCGGTGGAAAGACCCTATTGATCATTGGATAAGTCCGAATGCGATACCTGGTGGACAGTAGAGGAATATGTAGAGGCCTGCAACAACGTCAAACTGAAAATATTGACTGTTTGTTGACTGACAAAAACTTCAATGCTGTAGTTTACGCCTTAGTTTGCTTGGTCAGTTTTTGTTTATTTTTCACCCAAATGACAAGTAAATCAAAGCCGGATGATGAATTCTTGCATTTTTTGAAAGCTGACGTTCTTGCAGGTCTCTATATATTCCTCTATTCTCCGCCGGGGGGGCTGCCTTTAATCGCCAATAAGACTAATTTTGATCTTCCTACGCACATTGAGATTCATCTACTTTTTCGGAGTAGGTGTTTTTTCGGACTACGAATTAAAAAGTCTACTCGATCTTAAAACAAACATTCTTAACAGCTGTCATAACTGTCAATGTCTGCCTGATATATTTCCGTCTTTCTTGCTGGTGAAATTCCGACGAGTTTTGGAGATTGTTTACACAAGTTGTGCGAACTACATTTGTTTAAATACAATAGGAAACTATTCTTATGTAAGTGCGATTACTTTCAAATACTTTTACGATTCTCCAGCTAATCATGATCAAATCATCGTTTATTGGGAAAAGAAACATCCACTAACCACTATGCCTCCAGCGCCGGCACTATGTCTAGATTAGAACTAGAGGCTTTGCCCAATATGTACCTTCTTATTAGTCACTTCGCTATCCCATAAATATCAAAAAAAAGATACAAAAACACGTCCACTTTCGACTAAATGATATTTTTATGTATCACAAAAATAATTCTAACACATTTATTGGTTTACAATTTATTATGAAATTGCTTCGTCCATACGATTGTAACATCCCTTAATAGATCTGCACATAGCTATGCTATAATGCCACTGACTGACTGCATGTATTGAAGAGCGACGATGGGAACGTCCTTAGCTAGACTTTTGGCGGCGTTTCTTGTTCACACCTTCATTGAAAGAGACAAAATATTAACTATGCACAGAGTTTTCAAGACTCAAAATTCGCTTACGCCCATTGCAAAACCGTCCGTACCAGCCGACGTCACATTTGCAAGCCCGATTCTTCCCGCAAACTCCGTGCTTGCAGGGGCGTTTGCATGTAGAACGCTGCCGGCGCCCAATTTCACAGTGGTGCCCTAGTAGGCCGTTGGGACAGCGACACATGTTGTTGCCAATACAACGGCCTCCGTTCATGCATGGCACAACGCATTTCGCTGTAATGAGAGAGTTTACAGAGTTGTTACTTTGGTTGAGATGTATATGTTCTTACAGAACTCGCAGCGAAGTCCATAGTAGCCCTTCGAGCATTGACACTTGTCCTTTTGGATGCACTTCCCTCCATTCAAACATTTCTCCGCACAAATACCTGTAAAAGAGTTAAAATTAAATGCGCCCTCCACAGAATCATGCTGAAAGTTCCGCGCAGCGTAGTTCGTCACTCGGCTATACGCTTGGCTCACAAGCGTGCCACTCGCTTGACCGATGAGATCATTCGAGTGGATCATGCCGGTGAGTTGGGTGCCGACAGAATTTATGCCGGTCAGATGGCTGTCCTTGGCAACACCCCAGTGGGTAAAACCATTGCTCACATGTGGGAACAAGAGAAACACCATCGCAGTGAGTTCGAGAAACTTATTAACGAGTACCGCGTTCGACCGACAGTGATGACTCCGATTTGGAACGTTGCTGGATTTATGCTGGGTGCAGGTGAATATCCATAGAAGTACTTTAAAAATAAGTTTTACATCAGTCGTTCTTAGGCACTGCACTGCTGGGAGAGAAAGCCGCCATGGCTTGCACAGTCGCCGTAGAGACAGTGATTGTTGAGCACTACAACGACCAGTTGCGACAGCTAATGGAAACACCCCACGTCGATAAGGTAAACCAATTGGAAACCCTTTGTTTATCCTTGTTAACTCAGTAGACTTTCAGGAGCTTCTAAAAACCATAACGAAATTCCGAGACGAAGAGCAGGAGCACCACGACATTGGCATTGAATCTGGTGCCGAACAGGCGCCATTCTACAAAGCCTTAACGGAAGTAATCAAACTTGGCTGCAAGACAGCCATCGGTATTTCAAAGAAAATATAATTGACGAGGCAACGCGAAATTAGTTATAACTGTCGATAGGGGGACGAGATCACATTAAATATTTTTTTAAGCACCACGAGCAAGACGTTTTGATTTCTCCTCGGTACTCACCTCCTTCACAGTGACGTCCTTGATAGCCTTTTGGACACGAACAGACCGCTGGCGCAGTGCAGTTTCCACCATTCATACACTGCGGGTAGCAAAGAGCTGTCTGGCAATACTGGCCCATGTATCCTTCCTTGCATACGCAAACATCATCGCTGCAGTAGCCATTGTTGCCACACTTGATTTTGCACATTGGATCCGGACCTTTTTTTGGGAATTTGGTTTTGTAGAAGCTTTTACAGTTATTTAATGCTGATTGGTGCACAAAGGTAATTACGAAATTTCTTAGCAAAAAAAATATCACAAGCAAATGAGCCCTTACACAGTGTTGGGATGCAAGGGCATACTTGGAAAAGTCTGACGATTGTAATAAATTTCGAAATTTTTATGTTCAACAACGAATCCAGCTTTCAGGGCAGTAAAATTGTTCGTTGCAGCAGAATAAAGATTTTACCCTACAGAAAAGAGCCATTTTAAGAATGTGCTCTCAAATATAACACATGTTGGAAGGATGGAATGGACTCCGTTATCATATCACCTTGGTGAGCAGGTGGTTCATGTGAAAATAATCGAAATCAAGAAAAAGAAAGTTGACGTGTTAAACGACATATCATTCGATAGAGACTCGGTTAAAGCAATGTTGAGTACTGACCTACCTCCAGGTGGAACCACCGACGCGATGAACCCGATATTAACTCCTTGGCGACTTCAAATCACATGGTTAGACAGGATATTTAAAGACGCTACTGATTAACCCATTTCTAACGGGGAAAACAATTTATCTACTATTACATACCCTAGAAAACCAAGAAAAATTGCCCAACTTTGCTTAGTTATGGCACATCACGTCTAAGTCACTCTCGGGTAGAAACAAATAAATAAAAAAACACCTTGAATGACTGTCACAACAAAACCGCAAACGATTTGTTTATCGCTACCTCAGAAGTACTTTTCAAATTGCGGTTTCAGCTGAACTCGATTTCTAATTAAGTGACTGACATGGAAAAGCGAAAGTGGTGACTGGTAATGGCATCCCTAGCTCAAGTTAAAGTTATGCAATCACTCAGTGATTTGAGGAAAAGAATTGTGGAAAAACAAAAAAATTGGCTAATTTATTACTTTATTTTAATGTATTCTTTGGGTTTGAGTTGTAAAATTTGGTTTTCCTGTTAACTACTCTCCTTGACTCAAAGGTAACGAACTCTTTATTATAATTTTGCATCGTCAGACTTTCCAGGGAAGCACACAGAACAAGTTGATTTCTCAGTAAAGCGGTCTTTGGTTTGTTTAAGGAATCCAAGCAGGAGTTACAAGCAATAGCAAATAATGGCAGAACATAAAAACACAACAGAACAAAATAAAGCATTCCATGTAAACATTTTAGTCACAAAATAGTATTGTGCCTGCGAATTGGCTTTACTTGGTTGCGATACCTACATAGGCTCTAAACAGTGAAGTGGTTCTATTATTTTTTTTATTTTATAAACAAATAGATAAAAAGCATATACACTACCTTGCCGGGATGTTAGTGGGTTGGAAGCGGTTCTATCATACACACCTCTATGGGCGCATTCCTTTTTGAAACGCAATCGTATCGGTGTACCTGGTAACGGTTTACCTTTTCGATTTTGTATCAGCAAACCTATGCTGAAAATTGCAGTGCCAGAGTTGTTTCCCGTACATGGTAGGAAAACGCTAAAATCTAGTTCCATCAGAAGAGAGAGAAAAACACATAAACGGGTTAACACATCACGCGTGTCATTGAAATGCATTCATGCAGTCAACTTCCTTAGGAGATTTTGTTTGTCACCTTTTTCTTCGTGCGGTATTTTTCCTCTGGTCTTTATGGAGACTGTTGGCGATTGTAGAATGCTCTCGTCGAGCGACATCAATCGGTCAAAGTTGTAGTCGTACTTTTTATGCCCCGACTTCCATGTGAAGTTCACGCAATTGACCTCTGATGGGACTGTGGGTAGATATTGACTAAAGTTTGGATCTTTCAGTTCGGGTGTAACTGTTCCATTGAGTATGGCGTAGATTTTCAACGTAAAACCTTGAAAAATTTAGGTAATTATTTTAGAATCTAAGAACCAGTTGATAGGAGACGCTCATATTATTATGACTTACCACTTAAGACGCGGAGCTGTTGTTCGTTGAGCCACAAGGAAAGATCCTCTTCCTTATGGTCGTTGTGGCGATTTTTCTTTTGATTGCGGCCACCCTTGCCGTCGTTCTTTCGACATTGCACGCAGGATATGGTGACAAGACACAGCAACAACAGTATGTACGGCCATTTGGGATTCATTTTTGTAAACTGAGTGTTTTACTGCTTAAAAAATATACAAAATTTTCATCAAAAAAAATTAAAAACAAAGGTTTTGAAGTTAAGTTCACTTATCCATAGTATGGCGGGCTCTCGTTCTTTCACATTGTGCCTAACATGGACTTACAAAACGGAATATTAACAAAAAGAAAATTCCAGGAAAGTCTATCTCAAAACGAGGAGCTTTCCTCTTTCTATTTTCTTATCCCCAATTATGTGAAATTTGTAACATGCAAATTGGCCCAGCTTAAACCAAGATCTGTTATGGGAAACAAAACGAATCTGGTTCGATTCAGAAGTTTTCAGTTTAGTGCAGAGTTAACTCCGTCAACAAAGTTGCCAAATCCTTCGGCTCTCGAAATTTTTGACTTTCCCAACTCTTACTTCACAAAGAAAAACACAGGAAAAGACGACCGACTCTTTTCAGATCTAATTTTTCAGAGAAACGCAAATCAACTGCCATTTCACACAAAAAAAAATCAAAGAAGTTCATACAGAAATGATCCGAGATTAACTCACCAAATTTTGTGAGTTCCGAGATTATGCCCAGATCTAAGTTCACTGGAAACCTGGGCCATGGTCTCATGGGCACAAAACTAATCAAGACCGCGTCCGACACGGTTAAATTTTCTTTGTAACCAACATATCGAAAAAGACAAATTTTTCTTGCAAGAAAAAAACCTCGTTCCTTAGATATGGTCCCCAAAAGTCTAGAGCTCTTTAATCCGGGGACCGCGAAAGTTATCAGAGAGAAAGGTCATCCGAACGAGGCCACTGGGCCCCACGTAATTTGCAAAAAAGTCAAACGGCATCAGCTGGACTTTTGCGTTATCTCCTTCGCTGCGAGCGGAAAGTAGAGATCCACTCAGACGCGTGAAAAAGGGAATGATCATCAAGTTTCGCAAGAATAAATTTTGTTCCCTACGCGTTGTGACATGTCCTATCATGCTGCAAAAATGTGGAACAGTTACCACCTGGAAACCACTCTTCTTGAAGCCAGTTATTCTGTGCTAAGTTAACCCCGGTTTAAACCAAGATCTTTTAACCTCGGAATAAAATAAATCCGACGTTTACCCAGTTTTTTAGTACAGGTGCCTTTTAACAAAGTCCAATAAAATTATCGAAAGCGCACTCTCTTAATTGTGAATTTCCATAGAAAAAGAGGGAATTAGTTCGAATAGCTCTAATGAATCTACCTTAATACCGGTTTAAAAAAAAAACTTGCCAAACAACTGTCACTTCCTATAGAAAAATAGGAACATAAGCTTAAATTGAGTTTATTCCTGCGTAAACCCACTAAATTTCGCGGGTTTGATCTAGGTTAACCCCAAGGCAAGACTAGTAACTGAAAAACTAATTTCCATAGTTAACTCAGAAACTCGGATGATCTTGCATTGAAAAGCTTATGAAGTAAGCTTAATTTAATACCTTATTTATTGGTCTAATTAAGTTAAAATAAATTTTAATGATTGTAGTACCACAAAGCACGCAAAAAAATAAAGAGCTATGGCAAAGGTAAATTTCATAATACCCAAAAGCTTTCGATTAAGTTGATATTTATAGTGGAGCTAGAGAAGGCACCATGCTGTTCTCATCCACCAACCCTATTGTTGTATATGTGATGTTCTTAGGGCCAATTTTTAAAACAGACTTAATCCCGGTTGAGTTAACCCAGGGCAATTTGTTAATGTTTCCGGAAATTAAATGATCAACGTTCCCAACTGTCACTTCTCATAGAAAAAAAACCGGGAAATAAGTTGGACAGAGTTGTTCCGTAGACTCTGCTTATAAGAACTATTTCACAGAAACACGCATTTTACATAGAAAAGAAGGAGCTTTTGGACCCTCCGTTATGAAATCCTAAAGCAATCTTTTCACTTCGGGGACTGTGAGAAAGACAAGGATCTTCTCGGGTCGGTAGGGATATATCGGCTAGGTTTGCTATAATCATTCTAAGGTCATGGAAACGCTGATAAATTATCAGCTTAGGGAATATCTTGAAACACGAAAACTTCTAAATGACCGGCAATACGGTTTTCGTAGCAAAAGATCCACTGGTGATTTGATGTCATATCTCACTGAAAATGGAACCATTCCTTGCATTTTCTTGGTGAAAGCAAGATTGTTGCGCTTGATATTTCAAAAGCATTTCATAGAGTTTCACACCAAGCTCTCTTGTCGAATATGCGTGCATTTGGAATCGATGAATGTCTTATTTAATGGATTAGTAATCACCTTTCGAACCGTTCGAGTTGTTTGGATGACTTCAAGAATCATAAAATAAGCGCTCTGTTTTGTCTGCGACACTCTCCCTCATTTTCATTAATGATCTTCTGTCTGATACAACTAATCCAATCCACTCCTTTGCTGATGACAGTAACATCAGTTTCTCATATTCGTTCTCGGTTCCGCGCCCCTGCTTTTCGGACGTTGAAATGGAACGGCAGCGTACTTTCACCTTAACAGCATTGTATCATGGAGATCTCAAAATAGAGTAGAGTTTAATGCTTCAAAAACTCAATGCTGCCTTCTGTCATTGAATCAATACTGAACCACCCCAGCCATTATCCATGAATGAGACTTGCATGGACGAAACCAAAACGCTTTTCATTCTCGGTATGTGTGTCAAAAACAACCTTAGTTGGAATGGCCACATATTTGACGTCGCCATAGAACGCTGCTAAATGCCTAGATTAGATTTCCTTAAAAGATGTAAAAAATATTTCACCTCCTCTGATTTGGCTATTTTATATAACACATATATTCGCCCTAAACTGGAATGCAATTCCCATGTCTGGGCTGGTGCTCCAAAGACAGCACTGAACTTGCTAGAAAGGATACAAAAAACCGCGTTAAAACTTATTGGAGACAGAAACATTGCGAAGTCTTTCGACTCATTGACGTAATGTGTCTTGCCTATCACTGTTTTATGAAATTGCTGATTGCATTCCCCCCCAAAAGATGTTTAACGATAATTACGCGAAAGATCGAATGTACATCATTATACCTTCGACCCTCACCTTCGGACGTGCAGTAAGGTTTAGAGGTTCTTTCATAAGCCGTACAACGCGAATGTGGAATGTGCTCCCAAGATGTTCAAAACAAGAGTGCGTCGGTACCTCTCGTTCTTTTCTCTACTTCTAATCCTTTCCGCTCGTGAGATTTTAAACATTCAAAATGCTATCCAATCCCTTAAATTCGCGAGTGCATTATAAAAAAAAAATTATAAACCTACGTATTCTAAGATAGTGGATAAATTTTTGCCCAGGCTAACTAATAACTCACCTGGGGTAGTTCTGGGGTAGAATACCAGACCCGGACCCTGCCTCAATTTAAGAACCGTCTGTGTTTGCTTAGCTCTTAAATGTTGTCAAAAATGTAATTCAGCTTGTAATGAGCTTGGATGACTGCAGAAACTAGGTGCAACCAACAGACTTGAAGCTTTCTGTAGGTATTTCTCATAGAAAGACTCGAGAACAAGTAAGCAACATTGGACCATAGAAGTGCACATCGACGAAGTTTCTAGCTCTATACATAGAGTCGATCAATCCAGTAGACCGAGTTTTGAGGGTTTCGGGAATTCCCCAAATAATCACCGTTAATTACTTGAATAGCTCCAGTCTGCTGAGAAGGGATTTCTTACAGCACATGAATTGACTGAAACTCTGACAAGCAGCGGAACGTTCAATGACTTTTTTTTATAGGCAGGTATGTACCTACCACCAATAAACCTAATCTTATCTACCTACCCGCTTCCCGTTCTAATTGCAACAGAAACACGAGAGGCACGAGCCTTGCGGTGACTTCAAGCGCAAAAATACATGAACCTACCTACCTAACTATACTTTTGAAATTATTCAAAAATTTACAAGTGTAATAAAATTAAGCTCTGGTTCTAGTATGATATGCAGGGGCTTAAAAAAAAGTTTACCTTATCGTCAATGTGCTAGAGTCAACAATTTGTTCGATAAAAGTTTATGACATTTTTAATTTTTGCGTCGCATAAAAATAGATCTTATCTAGAGCAGCTTCAACGAAACAAAGCGCACAGCACACCCTTAGTAAACAATAATTCTTATTAAAACTTCTACCTGCGACCGTTTGTTTATTTAGCATTTTGCACAAAAAAAAATTATAGAGCCGACTTCAGAGGAAAGAAGCAACCACACGAGAAGTGCCTACTTAGTAGTAAATATAATTTTTAAATACACAAACTGTGAGAATGGCAAATAATAATGAAACAACGTTTTGTAGGCAGGCACCAGATGAACTCATTTTCTAAACAACATACCCTCACACCGGGACAGCCAAGATTTAACGTAAACAGACAATAAAAATCCCATCGACGCGCCAGCTGCTTGTCCAGGTGACTGAAATATCACACTTAATAGCAGTGCTCTGCGGGTTGTGTAAACAAATCGATTTCCTTAATTAATTCTTTCGATTCCACGAGGTTATATGACCGGCTATTAAATTCTCATAAAGCGTGCACAGCAGTAGTCTGAGCAAACATTTGCTCCCCTCTAACAAGAATACCTGAGCACAAGAAGTAGGTACATTACGTACCTACCTTACCATCCTACGAATGCTAAGTTAGTATGGAAAAAAAAGAGGAACTCGTCGCTTATGCAGGAAAGATAAAAAACCGCAACACCACTTCCTGTCAACCGAAGGGCTTCTTTTTCTTGCAGCCAGTCTGCCACCTCATTCAACCTTTACCACCTCGTCTTTCCTTCGAGCAACGGCTGCGATCTACCTGACTGTCTACCTGGAGTTGCCTAGATGGCCGGTCGTCGTCACAGAGTGCTCCTCGTTTCCAGTTTATTTTTGGTCATACACTTGTTTTTGGTTTTGGTGTGCTGTCGAAGAGCGTACACTCGTAGGAACACAAGATATACCTACATATGTATAGGAAGAAAAGCGCGAGATTATATTACTTATGGTCAGGCCCCATGAGAAACCAGTTAAAGTCGCAACAGGTAGAGGAGGTTGGGGCCAAGTGTAGGACACAAAGCTGATGGAATAGACACATAGATGTGCACATGCACAAATTCACTTTAAGTAGATATAGGTACTCTCTTTTTTTTCTTACAGCACTGTTTTGAGACAAAGAATTTCCGAAAACTTCGCACTATCTGCAAATACTTAGGGCAGTGTGGGCGTTACTTGTTCGGTTTATGGTCCTCATTCATCAATTGTCACATCCGATAAGGGATTTATTGGTCGAGCCATCAGTTTCCTTGCCTAGCTGTGCAAACACTCGATCAGTAGATCGTTTACAAAGAACCATCACGCATTAGAACGAAAAGCGAGTCGATTTTAATCTTTAACGACCGATTCGACACTTGACAAATTTAATTACTCTCGGCAGAAAGGGCACAAGGAACAGAACACAGAACAAAGACCGCGCGCTGCTTATTAAGAAACTAAATACTAATGTATACTACTAAAGAGTTACACTGCAGAGAGGCACACGTACCGCAACCTGTTCCCGATAGACGATTTGATCCGTACCGCATCTGGATGAACACTGAATTAAACTCCACACCACACCAGACAGAGCCGAGCCAGCACCAATACTTGCCGGGGAACTACCATACCATCTACCATTCCATATGCCCATCCATCCATCGGTCGGTCGTATTTACCAGCAGCAGGTTTGATCGAGTACGATAACGCCATTTGTATCGCCTCCTCCTCCATACCCTTCGTCGGCTTATCGTGTAATGTGGTGCGGATGGTTTATTTTTATTTTTTATTTTTTCGCATTGGGATATTCTTTATTTGGTCACGTCTGGTGTGACCGGCTGTTTGCTTCAGCAGGATCATTCATCGCGGCTACAGTAAGGGTTGCTAAAGTTGTCTTGGCTCGCGTGGCTACCAAGCAACTGAAAAACTCCCTCATTCCACTCACAATATTTGCAAATTATTTTGATGCATAAATAAAAATCTTTTGATTCAAAATTTTGTTGGGAATACCAAAATGATGGAATGTGTTGGGTCAGCTCTAGGGAATTCCGACTAGCTGTCGAATAGGAAAGACGTCAAATTTATTGACCATAGCTGTTATGGACTTACTTTTATGGCCCTAAGCTTATTAAAATGAAGAATTGTCGATAGAAAAGAAGAAACCACTCTGTTTGGGAAAATCTGCGACTCTTTGGGAATGCCCACAACTAATCCATCCTGACTACATAGCAGAATAGAATTTGTGTTTAATTTTGACGTAGAACTTATTGCGCCTTCCAGTAAGAAATAAAAATCCTAAAAATAGTGGACAGGACCCAGGAATTCCAAGTCTATGTCCACCACCTTCTCATCAATTTCAAGGCCACGTATGATGATGGCAATGTCTAGAGAACATTCTAGTTCTTACATTCTTTTTTGCGGTCCGTCCAAAAATAGAAAAAGAACCTCTTATGGTATCACTACGTTATCTGTCCGTCACGTCCGATCGCGTTATTACTTCTGAATAGTCGTATAGAGACAAAATTTGGTGTGCTTATAAACTGCGGAAATAGTCAAAGAACCCAGCGAGAGCAATTTTTTAAGCACAATGAACTAGAAAAACGAAACTGAAGTTAAGTAAAAATACTGAACTATAACGCAGGAAATTGTTGTTTTATGCATTCTTTAAATAATGAAAAAGTTATAACATTTTTGAAATAGTATGATGATGATAATGGTTTCCTATTTCAATGGTTAAAATGATGCTGCTAGCAAATATGTATACATATATCGTTTAACTTTTGAAGCACTAATTTTATATCAACCAAGTTTGACCCCACCTCAACCACAAGAATGTTAACCAACACAATAGACTTAAAAAAAAAAATAAACTTATAAAAGTTTTTATTAAGAAAAAATCATATGTAATTAAAAAATCAAGAAATAGTTTTTCGCCAGCTTTTATTAAAGATCAACGAAACTAAAGAATCACCCAATATAAGAACGGTAGACAGCACTGCGGAAAAGTATACAACAGAATGTAAAATATATCCGAAAATAAATTTAATAATTACATACATAGAGTTTTACATCTTAGCCTTCAACAGAAGCCGACAAACCGCTAAGCGTATGTCTTCATACTTGACGGTCTTTTTTATACCCGATTAGTGTGTGTGCTTACTACGCCGGAGGTCTGGGTTCGAATCCTGCCATCGTCACCTGAAAAAAAAGACTTGTTCTTTTTCACGGTCCCCACCTCCGCGAGGGTCTGACAAGCCCTCCAAGAGTATTATTGTCTTGAAAAACTTCTCAAAGTGCCGTTCGGATTCGGCAAAAAATTGTAGGTCCCCTTGTATGTAAATAAATTAACACACCAGAATACATTGTTGAGATTCTGCTGTTCGAGCTGTTGCGCCTTTCTATTTATTTTTATTTTTGTAACACAGTGAAATAATCACCGTATACCCCTAAGAGCTTTAAGAGATATGATCGAGACCGACAGGTGAGTCGACAAAGCCATGTCCTTCTGTCCGTCTGTCCGTATGTGTGAAGTTTTTAGGTCTTTAAAATTGAGTTAGGACGCTCAAACTTCGAGCATATCTTGGTTCTTATTTTGTTAAGACAAAGTGTAAAAATTAGTTAGATCCGCCGAAGGCCACGCCTTCAATGTAAGACAACCTCAAATTTTTTTCAAAATGCCTTTTGGCCAAGTTAGACAAGGCGTAGGACCTCAAATTTTGGTATAGAGCAATAATGGCCCAAAGCCTCTAAGAGGGCAAAAATTGGACCTCCCACTATATCGACCATGCCCACTTTTACCATGTTAGATCTTTAAAAACCCGATTTCTCGGATAAAAATAAAAATAAATAGAGTGGCGCAACAGCTCGAGGTGAACCAGGGCCAACTTCTCAACAATGTATGCTGGTGTGTTAATTTCTTTACATACAAGGGGACCTACAATTTTTTGCCGAATCCGAACGGCACTTTGAGAAGTTTTTCAAGACAATTAATACTCTCGGAGGGCTTGTCAAACCCTCGCGGAGGTGGGGACCGTGAAAAAGAACAAGTCTTTTTTTTCAGGTGACTATGGCAGGATTAATATCGATTTCTCGGATAGTTTACTCTAAATTGAAAAAAAATTTATAACAAACATTCAAGATATTACTATTTGCTAGGTTTTCTCCATACAAAGTTTTGAGCTCCGCATACTTTTTAGGGGCGTGCTTAGAAAAACACGGGTTTTTTTTGCAATAATTTTCGGGTTCAGCGCATTTCGTCATGATTCAAACGAAATTACAAATAATTGATTTTAATTTTTAGCTCAGACCCACTTTTGAGGGCGTGGCCTATACAATTAATATATGAATTCGGACCAAAAAACTTTAAGATTTGGTGTTAACTACACGGTATGTATTATATAGGGTCGGGTATATAGAAGTTTGTCACAGACGAACTCTTGCACTTACTCACTTGTTTATTATTATGTATTTTCTTCTCTCAGGCAATGCGAACCTATATAGCACTGAAACAGTGCACCGAGATGCTAGAAGATATTTATTGACTCTGTGTTTTTTCACGCAATGAATTTTAAAGTCTACTTGTTTTTAGAAGATATTTCACGGAATTTCAGGTAGTTCCTAGTTGTGGGGAACATGGAACTGGTGAGCGCTTATTGATTGGCTTGACATGCTAGTCGTAGTTTAAGAGAAGAGTTTCTAGAAATTTAATTTCTTATTTCTTCAAAACATTTACGAATATTTATAGTTGAGACAAAAACATCCCTACTAAGCTTGTCGGTTTCCAAACTTACGCTGAAGAAATAAGGAAACCGGCTAGGCAATAGCTAATTTAGAGACAGGAGCTCCTCGGGTTGTCTTTTGTTGCCGTGCTTAAACCTTTTCTAAAATGTTGTTAAATATTATTTTCTTATAAGACGTTACAGTCATTTGTAAAATGTGTTCAAGAGCTTCTTGAAAGCGGCTTAAAATTTCACACGTGCAAAGATGTAAAGGAAAAATTTTAGAAGATGTTCTGCTCAATGATCTCAATGATTTTTCTTTTACCAGACCTCTGTAGCCTGGAATATGAAGTTGAAGTGATAGTATGCGCGTTAATATTTATAGCGCACACTTTCGCTGGTAAAACTGAACAATGGTAAAACTTCTACTTTTGTAAGTAGAAGCTTACCATTTCACCCAAACCACTGAAATGTTTTCAAATGTTTCTCAAAACCCATTCAATAAGTATTTTAAAACCAACGATTATCTTCGTGATTTTAGTTAAGTTTCGGAAGTTGCTGGAAGGACATTTTTTTTGTAAAACCTCTTTCAAATATGGATATTTGCTTTATCTAAATTGGCTGAGGACAGAATTTTGAGATAACAGTAAAGAATGTTGGTAATTTATTGGTATTTTTTAATTTTTTTTTGAAATGCCTCAAAGGGAGTTTAAAGTTTTTTTTTACAAGAAAACCAAACATAAAACCGACTGAGAAAAGAAACCACCGAGTCTTTTTTTAATAAAGCCTTCAGCCCACGAATCCTTTGCATCCCTCACGTTGAAGAACAGAACTGATAACTTAGTTCAATGCCTATGTTCTAAGGCCCATATAAGAAGTGCGTTACGTGACGGAGTCAATGGATTTATTGGACTGAAGGCCCTTATGTTGCTTAGGGCCAGTTTTTCAGTGCGAGATCATCCGAGTTTCGGAGTTAAATTTAGATTAACCCCAAAATTTATTTATTTATTTACTTTAATTTATAAAGTAATTTTAATAAATTACAAATAAGGCATCTGGACAACTAGGCCATATAATGCCGTTGGTAAAGATTTTTTTTTACATATATGCAAAAGCATTATAGAACATGTGAACGAAAATAACAGTGAACAAAAATAAAACAGAAATTACACATCATGTTTCCAAAAATTAGTTTTCCAGTGAATATTGATGCGGGATTAATCTCGGCTTAACTCGCCAAATTTGGTGAGTTAATCTCGAAACAACTCTGGTGAACAGTATGGATTTGTTTGAATGTTTTTTTTTCTGTGTGAAATGGCAGTGGCTTTGCGTATTTCTATGAACAACGAGATCTGAAAATGACTCGAACTTCTTTTTCTGTGTTTCTCTATGTGAAGTGAGAGCTGGGAGCATCAATAATTGCAAGAGTCAAAGATTTTGACAACTTAACTGACGGAGTTAACTCTGCACAGGGATTAACAGATCTTGGTTTAAGCTTGGGCTAAGCTCAGCACTGGAAAACCGGCTTAAGGCTTTATTTCCAGAAGCGATAGAACAGTCGCCGCCGGCCGTCGACAGTAGTTGAGGTTAACCCAAAAAGATGGGTCGTGGAAATTTGGTTTATGGAGGCCTCTGAAAGACTCAATGTACCCAAGAACGGTTCCGTCGCTCCGCCTTCCACGAGCGACGGAACCGTACACTTATGTGTACGCAGAGGTTTGAAAATCAAACACTTTGCAAAAGTGCATAGTTTTTGAGTCCAATGAATAAGTCGGTAAAGCTTATGTGTTCTGAGGGACTTTAGCATCTGGCATCCCTGGAGATGTTCATGGGGGAATTGTCTAGTTGAATAAAAGGTAATACGGTAGGTAATACCTTGCATTACTTTGTGCCAGCATTGCTTCTGTTGAGGCTGAACACAACGGTATTTTTTCTCACACAGGAACATTCCATACGCAAATTAGTGACAACGGTGTAAAAGTTTAGTTTACTGCTTTATTTACATTATACTAAATTCCTTAAACAACATTACTTAGATTTAAAACGATATAAATAAGTCCTAAGAACATATATTCTACTAATCAATGAGATGTAATTGTAAGTGCCTTAAGTGTTTAACCGACAAATATACAGTTAACTGGCTTCGTTGGCTGTTGCTTGTGTGTACTGCATTACAAAATGTTTGGCCGGTTTGTTGAGCAGCTATGTACATAAAAAATAAGTAAATTAATTACTATAAACAAAAAGAATCAGTGGATAAGTGTTTTACCTTGGAAACAGCTTCCAGAACCTCTTTCTGTGGAAACTCTAACTGACTGCGGTATCCCCACGAATAGAAGAGTCTGAAAGAGATACATTTTAGAATTGAGTTAACACAAATGTCCTTGAATTGGAATTCAAATCAGGCTTCAGGTACTTACGTGTTCTCAACTGAGTCCGCGTCACTTTTGGTTCTTTTTAGATACAACTGTTTCACGAAAGTTTCCGTAACGTGCTTCTTGACATTTGCTCCAAAGTAAGGATGTGGCTTCTCGAAACATATGTTTAGCCCTCTAAGAAATTCTTCAAGGCTTTCTAAATAAATAAAAGTCGTATTAAAAATAATATGCAACTGCATGAAGTGTGCCAAGTGGCTCATTTTTCAAACATTTCAGTTTCATTTTTCAAATCATAATTAAGAAATCTGTTATCTGTGTTCAAGTTCCAATTCCACAGTTATTGTGATTCTGCCTCAGATTGGAAAACCTATTGTTATTAGATTTGTTATGCCACCCATAATGTATTATGATTTTTTCGGTTGTCAAGCAAAAGGAATAAGCTACATATTTGTTTTGGCATAGGATTTCGCAGACACTACTCTACATACTCTACATACATCATTAGAAAATGCGAAATGACCAAGAATACATCAGTGGCTTCTGAGTTGCTTGGATGAACTGAAGTGTCGGATCCTGAGCTCAAGTTTACTAGACGAACTCATTGGAGAATCCTGGTCATGAAAGACTCGGTATGTCGAAACGACGAGGACGAGCTTAGAGTGCAAGGCTCTTCTTTTAGTCTTTTTTTAAGAACTTAGAATGAAACATTTTTTATCAAGACTTACCCTCAGACACTGCAATCCCTTTCATGTAGATATAGGAAAGTACAACAAACAAAAGCGTTATATGCGAATTTTGGGCTTCATCGTACACACTGCTCGATACGGCCGGAAACTTGGAAACGCAGATGTATTGCTTGCCACTTTTTGTGTCGGGAACAGTTTTTAGTAAAATTCCATAGGTCTGTGTACAAAGAGAAACTGCAATTATACGGAACACTTTCATTGGCATGTTGTTCCATGTTCTTACATCTTCTAAAGCTTTTTTTACGCCTTCTATCACTTGTCCAAATATCGCAGTGTTGCCGTTCAAAGCACGCGACACCAGTTCCGAGTGTTTGAGTGGAAATTTACTGCAGCTATTGTTGAGGATATAGTGAAGAACGTTGTTCCGGTGTTCCCGTAAATCGGGTTCGTTTTGGTGGCTCATAGTTCTCTGCTCACAACAACACAAATACCAGGCAGTAACGTTTTTCAATGAAAAAATGTTCCTTGTGATTAGCTAGGCCACGTTTTCGTTTCAGATTTTATTAAAACACTATTTAATTGTTTTTATAACTTTTTTACAAGATAGAAGTATTTTAAACAAGACTAAACAGGAAACTTTACAAAATGTTTCAAAAATCATCGCGCGCCAGCCTGGAGATGTCAAACATTTCAGGTACTTGTAAAGGGGTGAGCAGAATGGTCGATGTAAGAAAAAGGTTAAGTGCAATAGATCTTTTACCACGGTTGTCAAAATGACGCCTTTCAGATTTTTCGACTGCGGGATGCCAAGCAAATCGCAGTTTTATATGAAAAAATTCAATAGTTTCTGTAGAAGTGTGAATTATTAATAAACTACTCAACCTAGAGTATTGTGCTTATTCCGTTCTTTTAATTGACCCAAAAATTATTTTAATAAAATAAGTGAAAAGTATCGAAAAAGTATTCTGAAGATGTGATCTCCTTGATTCAGTGTACCCTTTTGTGGTCGTATGCACTCATTTTACAACGCAAACAACACTATTCTAATCCTCTCCATATTTTATAATAAAAATATTTTAAGCTTTACCTGTAGGCTGATCCAGTGTACAACTTTCTCATTTATCGAAACCCAGTGTTGCATTTTTTAAATAGTTATTTACGTTAATGTGTAATTTTTGTTAGTTTTCCATATAAAAAGGAACTTTGTTGGCATCTCGCACTCGAAAATGTCAGTAGACGTCAAACTGTTAAAAGCTGTATGTAGTAACCTGTCAAGTCAACACAGCAAAAAATATCAGTAGACGTCAAACTGTTAAAAGCTGTATGTAGTAACCTGTCAAGTCAACACAGCAAAAAAATATATATTTACTTAATATGGGTAAATTCGTCCGTTCCATTAAATTTCGTTTTAGCAGTTTTACATCAGCTGATCGTGTAAAGTAAATTTTAATTGCATTTCAGAGAAAAAAGGCGTGGAGAATTTATTAGTGTGTATACTCTACTAACGCCAATGCAGTCTTTTCCGTGTTTAATAGTCTACAATTCCGCGTACGCCCGACAAATTGGACGGGTAGAGTGTCCTCCTTTCCGTCAGTATTGTTTGCTGGGATTGCTCCTTGGCTCAAAGACCAAAATAAAAATAAATAAATGCAAATTAATACATCTATTGCTTTTTACTAAACGTCCTTATCAGTTTGCCGTCTCCCGAGTTTATCACGTTTCATTTTGGAATTAAGGAAGTGACTTTCTCTTGGCTATTTTCTTCTCGAAGGTCCGACATTTCGAAACTGAACTGGCACAGACAGTTCTGCTGATCAAAATATATGCCCTACTACCTAGGGCCAATAAGTCCAAAACTTAAATTGCTATACAAACATTTTCTCAGACCCTAATCGTATGCCACAGTCGATACTTCTTAACGTTTTTGTATTTTATAAAAAAAAATCTTTATTCCGTCACAATCGTCGAAAGATAGCAACAAAGTGTTCTCCCTTATTTCGGACAACCTTCGCTCCTTCCTCACTGCTTTGGTACAACTTGGGTGTAATTGGATCCAATTTCTGTGGACGTAGGGAAATTTATTTAATTTTTAGTCGACTACCAATTCGAACACAAATCCTTACAGTATCTTCTTCAGAGAGCCGCTCGAACAAGGGATGCCCCTCCAGGTGTGTCACCATCCAATTGTGCAAATCTTCAACGTCAGTGATTGTGTAGACTAGACCCTAGAATTTTATAACAAATTAGATGCGTCTCTGGCGAATCTTATGGCAAACTCCCTTACTCCTTTCCTGAGAACATATGCATATTCGGACAACAAGGCGTTGTTAATGATGCGCCATTTGTGTTTTGCCTTTTTAAAGTGTGGATCCGGGTAGAGAAAGAACATTTTCGACAGTTGCGCTTTTTTGAAATAGTTGGGCAGATACTTCATGGCGTTCGTTCGAATACAGGCAATATTTTCATACTTTCCCGGATTGAGAATGCGAAGGGCTTTGATTCGGTCCATAACGTAGTCGGATACCTTCACCCTGATCTCCATACCGAGGGCGTATTTTTCAGGAAACATTTCACCCAATGTTACTAAGAAACCGCCATAGCCGCAACCTATATCGGCGAATTCCACTTCATCTGATTTCAGGCTTGGATAAAGACCGCTCCAATCAAACTCTTCAGGACTTGAGGGACTATTTTAAGGAATCTTTGACTAACAGTGTGATAACAGAAGAGGTGCATTTACTTACAAGTCAAAGCAGTGATCTGCAATCGGATTGGAATGAGCCCTCTGCCTGTAGTACCTCTTCTGGGGTAAGGACAGAATCACATTGTCTTCGCTCATTTTTAAAGTATTTAACCAGTTGCTTAGCTAAAATTTCAGGCTTTTCATTTGTTTTCGATCAACAAATTTTACCTTTTCCCAAAAAAAACCAAAATAGTTTGTTGCCAACTGTTGTCATCCACATGTGTTTGATTTGCGCGTTTTAGAACTGTTCGATTTTGCATTCGAGAGCACAAATTAAAGGTCATGTACACATGCAGCCCAACAAACAACATCGTGTTATGTCCCAAGCAAGTGGAAATTTCGTAACCATTCCCTTTCCTTTTTTTTGCAATTTTTATTTTTTTTGTTAAAGTTTGTGTACAGGAATTTTACGAGAGTGAATACAGTAAATGCGAGTGAGCGTGAATTTATTTGGGAGGGAGGTTGGTGTCCACTTTTTTACTTACTTTTTTATCCAGTTTCGTATTTACTTTTATTACCGTGTGTTATAAATAAAACACAAAATAAAATTAACTAAAATTAATTATTCTAGCAACATTAAATCATATCTCTTCATAAACAAAAGCTCTTCACCAACAAAGAACACTGTGCATTGCGATTTGTTTACTTCCCAGAAGCAGACCTGAATAAAGCAGCAACAAAATTTTCCACTCACGGAAAATAAAAACAAATAAAACCTGGGGGCCGATTACGATGTGCGAGGCGCATCGCACCCAATCCGCCTTTTCAAGTGCGATCCGCATCGAATTGGATTATTATGCAAAACGAAGAAAATCCATCTCGTTGCTTTCCAGCTGCCAGTTGGCAAAGCGACTGAGCCTTCCAAGTACAAACGAAAATCAAACAAATCATTCCGAGTTTCCATTTTCTTGACTCTTTAAACTTAATTTGACATACTTAATTGCATGAATCAATTTTATATTGCTTATACTTGTTATAAAAAGTAATAACGAATGTGCGAACAATGAAAAAAGTTATTACTCCAACCCGCTCAGGCCTCCCGTTGCAATTTCTTTTTGGGATGTACCAAAACATTAAATCGTTTGCGCTTTTTTGATTTCTTAAAAGAAAAAAATCAATTTTTCAATTGTTTTTTTTCTTCTACTTATGCTAAATTCCATTAAACATGTTTTTATTTACTTGAGATCGTGTACGCTTCCAAAATCCCTATCCCAAATGACTTGCGCCATGACACTTCGAATTCGTCCTAGCATTGCATGATTGGGCGCATCCAGACGGGAAAGAAATATCGCAAACACATTTGACTTCGCTTTGCATAATTGTGCTCGTTTGTACATCGTAATATCAAAATCGAGATGCGATGACATTTGCGAATCGCTTCGTACTTCGTAATCGGCCCCCTGTTTAAAATGCTTGAAGCGATTTTTTTTACTTTGCACACCAAACGAGTTTTTTCTTTTTTGCGTAGCAGTGGAATGAGCATGCTGCGAATTCAGTAAGGATTTGACACGTATAACGCGCCGAAAAATCGTGCGCACTCAAGCTTAGATTAAACTGCATGCCATTTTGGCAAACTTGACGTAAAAAGAAAAATTCTGCATTTTGCTTCTTAGGTGCGTCAAATATGCCAAAATGGCATGTAGTCTAATCTAAGCTTCATTCACGAACTACGCATACTATGGGAGAGAGAAAATAGCGCGATAAAGTGGTACTCTATTAACTTCAGTGCAGCTTTTTCTGTCTTAAATAGTCTGCAATTCTGCGTACGCCCAACGAACTGGACAGGTAGATAGAGTGTCCCCCTTTCCGTCAGTTTTACCTGCGGGGAGAATATGTTACCCAAGAACTGTGCGTGGTTTTCACTTGTCGATTCTTAATAGGCGAATATTTATCACTCTTATGGCCTTGTTGGTCGTCTAGAACCACCCGGGAGCATTCTGAACTCTCCTAAAATCGTTTTCTTTGCACTCTTTTGGCAGGTCCTCTTTTGGGAAAAGGGAAATTTGCTTCTGCATATAGTGTCTAGTTAGAGAAATGCCATTAACCCCTTATAGCATTTCTATAACATTTCTACCGGAACCGAACAGCTAAACACTTTCTTTTTTATTATGAAGTTTAGCTTACGTCGTTTTTGATAAACGAGTGTTTTCGTTTATCAAAAACGAAGAAAAGAAAGTGTTTAGCTGTTCGGTTCTGATAGAAATGCCAACCAATATGTTGTATTTACACATTATTCCTGAGCTCGGAAGAGATTTCAATATAAGAAGAGAGCTCAATACGAAAAAAACGAAAAAAGCAAATGAGGTGTTTTGATCTTGTAAATACATGCTTTTAGCGTGATAAAGCCAGCTTAGGCAGCATACCATTTTGGCATATGACGTTAGGAGAAATAGATTTGTGTTGGGCTTTGTAATTTAATTCTGTTATGTCTTCAAAGAATAATTAGCTAAAACTCACGACACGTCCTTAATTCCCAGAATCTCGATCAGACAGAGACAGTTCTTATTATAACCTCAAAATATAAAAAGTGAAAAAGTAGTTAAGAAGAATTGAGTGAAGTTGGGTGCGATTAACCCATGTTGCCACTTAGGTAAAATCAACAATTTACTGCATTTTTCTGCTTTTGTACGTAAGCTTAAGCTGGCACATAAGAAATCCAAAGGGGTAGCTGACTCGCTTTCTGATACCTTGTATAAGAGGGGTAAAGTTGTTCCCTCGTATAAAGGGATAAGTTTAAAAGCTTCTGACATATGAAATGCAAATAATTCCCAGTAAAGGGGAGCATTTTTGCAGCATTTTTCTGTTCGTCTCAAATACACACATATTGAACGATTTGACTGTAGCTAGATTTTCCTACTGCTATGCATATTGACTGTGTAGACAAAGCGTTAACATCAAAAGAAACAGGTCTTCGCTATTGCACTTTTCCGAATTTGCCTAAGGAAACAGTCCTAGGCAACCTACTACGAACGTCAAAAATTTCACGTGCTCCCGCGAATTCAATCTGTTTGGGTACGATCCTACAAAAAATATTTTACTTTAACTAGACCATTGGCCGGAGAACCTACTAAAGTAATGGGCGATGTTTTAGAAGTCCTTTACACAAGTGATCAAAGCGAGCAGCAGTGGTCTTGCTGCGCCTGGGACTATAAAACAGCCACCAGTCTACTGACATACAAGGGCGGCGGCGCCTTCAATCCCAGAAGCCTCTGCTTTGTCCGCAACAACTTTGTGATCGGTGCCAATAGCACAAAGCCTCTGTTCCATGTTTGGCCCATTAACAGTCAAGAGCAGATCTCTTCAGTTCGATTCGTTGCGCCCGGCAAACCAAACGCGCTCGCCATCAGCCCCGACGGAAATTTTCTTGTGGCTGGTATTCAAGAGACGTTGTACATTTGGCAGTTGTGCTCTGGGCGGATGTTGGCCAATTTATCAAAGCACTACCAGTCCATAACGTGCATTAAGTTCACCGACGACGGGTCACACTTTGTTTCGGCTGGTTTGGATGGCGGCGTACTAGTGTGGAACTTGGCTCAAGTTGTCGGCAAAGGAGACAATAGTCAAGAGCCGTTGTATGCGTTTAACGATCATGGGCTTTCCGTCACCGATGTGCACATTGGTGCCGGCGGCATTCGCTCATACATGTATTCAGTGTCGCTGGACAGAACATGCAAAATATATGACTTGAGCTCGGGAACCCTGCTGCTGAATGTCGTCTTCAGGGAGAGTTTGAGTTGCGTTGCTTCCAACGTGTTGGAAACGTCTGTCCATGTGGGAACTACAGAGGGTGTGATCTACGAGTTCCATGTGAGCTCGCTTCCCAGAACTAAGGTGAGAGTACAAACAATTTTGAAGAGCTTGCTCATATAAATGTTATCCTCTACAGGAATATCATATGGAGAAGGAAACCACCAACAAATATTTGGGACACAACGGAGCAGTTACCTGCATTGCTCTATCTGTCGATGGGGAAACATTGATATCTGGAGGTGACGACAATCAAGTACATGTGTGGCACATTCCCAGCAAGCAGCTAATCAGGTCCTTGGCTCACAAGGCTCCCATTACGAACATAGTTCTCAGCTTGACAAAGCAAAGTGCTTTCAGTCCCGAACACACGTTCTTGAACCCATTCACGAGCAATCTAAAGCGAATGATGGATTCCTCTGACGCCGACGAATCCCACACAGTGGAAGTACTGGTCGACGACACGCCCGAGGATGAGTTGCCCACTCATCAATCGGCACAAAAGTCATCTCCAAAACCCCTGAGTATGATAACTGGTTCGAATACTGAAGAAATCGAAGCGCTGCGACAGGAAGTCAATAGACTGAAAAACATCAACCGGAAGCTGTTTGCGCTTTCAACGAAAAAGGTCCTCCAGGGTTGACCATTGAAATACTGACGACTTTATTAATACACAACACTGTTAACAATGAGTTGCTTTTCTTTTTCTTTCCTTACTTTGACTCCTCTTCAGCACGCTTGCTATTGTTTTCCTCTGCAATGGATTGCCGAATCTCTCGATTGGAATGAAGAAGTTCCTTAAGCTGCGCCATAATGTTATCAGTTCTTTGCTCGATAAAGTCCAATGCCGAGCTCAGCTCGTCAAGGCTGTCGTTCACCGATTCCATTTCTGGAAATGTGATGTTTTCGGTTGGTTATTTGTTATTTTAGAAGTCATTCACTAACCTGCAAGGTCTGCCTCATCAACATTTTGAATTTCGGTTGTGGGCTCGTAAGTTTTGTTAGGATTTGGATTATTTTCGTTTTTTGGTGCCATTTCGCCTTTCAAGTCAGCTGACTCTTCTGTTTCCATTTCAACGTCAAATGCCAATTTGTTGATTGCGCATGTCACAACTCAGCCTAAGGGTGCGTTTTAATTTCTTAATTGACAACTACATGAACCTAACAATAAAATAATTATTATGAAGACCACGTCCTAAGGCATTTAAATTTTCCGCTACTGTCACTTCAGATATTTTTAATGCTCCTTAAGCTTTCAAGTCGTTTTATCACTCATTCTTGTTGTACGTCCGAACCCTTATAGCAAAGCCCTTAGCGAACCGCTAGCGAACACGAACCTTAATGTGGTAATATCCATTCGTTTCAGAGCCCACACTCTGAAGATTTTGTATAAGTAGGCACGATTAATGTGTTGTGGTAGGGAACGGTCGTAAGGTGGAAGCAAAGAACCCCCATCCGGTGAGCTTCCGGCGAAAGTCTTGCCGCTTTTATTAAAGTCCCTATAATTCTTCTTTATTTCACCTCATTAAATCTACCAATGTATCAGCTTGATTAAGCAAAGAAGGATAGATTTTGCCAGGCAAAGACAGATCCAGTTCAGTTGAATAAATTTGATAATGCCAAAATCTATGTTGACAAAAACAAGGGAGCTGAAAAAAGACTTGCGTTTGTTGTCCCAATGAAAAGAGTCGAGCTCATTGAAGCCGACACAAGACGCGCTGTTGTCGCAAAAAGTGTTTTGGGTACGATGTGTGGAACATAACGCGAAGATATTAACCATATTGAGCATACTCGGTAATAAGTAAGCAATCTTAGTGTTTATGTCATAAAAAGACGATATGTAAAACCATTGCTCTAGGAAGCATTTAAAAAAATCCCATTTATCAAATTTCTCACTTTCAAAATTTTTTTTTATTAATTTTGTACTCAAACTTTTTCAATTAATTTTTTAAGACGAATAGTAAAAAAAATCAAACATTTTTAAATTTATTGAAGAAAGAAGGAAGTGACCATCTCTCGTAGATTACTTAAGAAATTTTTACATTCACAATTTTATGAAATTCGTTAATTCGTTTCGGGTCCAGTCCAACGTGCTGTGGTGATTAGCTTGACGCGAGCATCTATTTGTTGTTGTATTTTGGCTCTCAAAGAGTGAGGATGGCATTTCACAGGGGCGGGACGACAATTTCTTTGTAAAAATCCCAGTAGAAAAGGTATTTTTAACAGTTCTTTTAAAAGAGACAGGTTCAGTCACCTTTTTTTTGTCTCAAACTGTTATAAAAGTGTGCAAAAGGAGAGTTTAAGTGACGTTTAGGAGGTTTTCTGAAGAAGGTGAATGAGATTTACGGAAAGTCTTATTTTTACTTTCTTGCCGAGAGAATTTAGATTTTTATGGTGAATCTTGTGAGGAAGATTAGCTAAAGATTTATGTGAAGAATGCCACACACAACACACATTGTTGAGAAGTCGGCCCAGGTTCACCCTGAGCTTTTGCACCTTTCAATTTATTTCATTTATTTAAGTTGAAGATTAATGTCAATCGCGGATTAATGACTGGTGGAGCCATCATGAATTATAAAACGTTGACCAATTGAGAGCTAGAAATTTTCTGCATTTATCAGTGCGTATGTGAAAAAGGCCATTTATTTCTTGAATCGGAATATAACATTAAATAAAAACCGTTTCAAATCAAATTCCCTGTCGTAAAATTTTGAATTATTTTCGAAAAGGTGTTTTTTGTTTGCATTATTTAATGTTAATTAGAAATTTTTGCATATTTCAGCTGCAAGGCCCATTTTAGCCCAAGCTTTTACTTCAAGAGTAAATTTCAAGAGAAATCATCTGCACTGCTCTAATTTTCAGTTTTAATTGGGATAAAACACAAAAATAAGGAAGTGTCAAAGGGGCCTTAAGCCTAGTATTTTTTTTTGCTCTTTGCAATGCTTTACACTGAATGCACCCATTTTAGCCGACCACCGAAATGTCACATATGTTTACTATTTTTGGGAAAATAGCCATTTCAAAAAAATTGCAAGACTGTGCTTGTAACCCGGCCATTTCAAGAAAATACTGTACAAGTGTAAACTTAACTGCAATGAATGTACAACACATCGATGGGAGTGTTCTCGAGGGTGGAGGCCAAATATTAAGAAACGCATTGAGCTTAAGTTGCATCCTGCAGCGTCCCATAAGAGTTACTCAAATCCGCGCTGGCCGCAAGAAACCAGGCTTAGCACCTCAACATCTTTTCGGTTTGAACTTACTTCAGCAAATTACAAATGCCAGAGTGCAGGGAAACACAATTGGATCAACAGAAATCGAATTTAGTCCAGGTCCGATTCAGTCAGGTAAATACTTTGTAGATACGAAAACGGCAGCCAGTGTCGCACTATTGCTCCAGGTGGCCTTGCCAGTTCTTCTCTTTGGAAACCAACCCTCAGAACTAGAGGCGAAAGGAGGAACCAATGCCGCCATGGCACCGCAGGTCGATTTCATAACTGAAGTCTTCAGACCAAATCTTGAAAAATTTGGTGCCAGTTTTGACTTTGATCTATATCGAAGAGGATACTTCCCACGAGGTGGTGGACACTGTTTGTTCACAATTCGTCCCGTAAGAAGCTTAAACGCCGTTGATATTACGGACTTTGGTGGCTTAAGTAGCATATTTGGTTGGTGCTACGTAGCTGGTGCTCTGCCTGAAAACGTGGCAAGGGAAATGAAGGCTGGGGTTGAAGAGTCACTCGGAAATTTCTGCCCTAGCGATAAATTTCGCATTGAAGCTTACAAGGAAAGCCAAGTGGTAAGCAAGGAGTCGGGAGCTGGTATCGTTCTTGGAGCCGCTACGACAAAAGGATGTGTTATGGGATGCTCCAGTTTGTTGGAACGTAAGCAACCCGCTCGGCAAAAAGGAAACGAGACGGCTAATGAGCTCGTTTCTTGCCTAGAGAAGAAGCTATGCACTGACCAATACGTCCAGGACCAATTGATCATATATATGGCCCTAGCTGGGGGAATAAGCACTATCCAAAGTTGTGAGCCAACAACCCATACACTGACTGCCGTTCATGTGGCTGAATTAATGACCGGCACCAAATTCGAAACGTCTAAAATAGACGGAAGCGAGAACTTCACAATTAGATGCAAGGGAATAGGAGTCGTTAATAAGTATGCGTAAAATTTTGAAATTTGTTTAATACTCGAAAAGGAAAAAATTCTTCAAAATAAATTGTGTTAAGCGAAATTAAATTTTTAAAAAATTGCCTGTTGGCTTTCCTCTCATCATTATTTCGTTATCACTTTAAAAAGTAAAAGAGTTGCGAAGTTAAGCGGCAAAAAGGTCCTTCCATCTTTTCTAAACCAAGCTGCCTTGGTGGTTCTTCCATCGTTACCGATTCTCGGCCACCAACTCAAGAGACACAGGCGCCATCCCCTGACGGGTCTCGGAGATGTTCTTTACCTGATCGCACCACCTGTTTCTTGGCCTACCAGGCGGGCGATGTGCTCGCATCTCGTCTAACATAACCTGTGCTGGAAGTCTGTCCGGAGGCATGAGAACAACGTGTCCAAACGATCGAAGAATTGATCGTTCCACTCATAGAAGTAGCTGCTCAACATTAAGATTCCCACGAATACTGGCGTTTATCACTCTATCCCTAAGAGTAACACCAGCAACGCAGCTCAGAAATCTCATTTCAGCAGGTTGTACCCGCGATCTAATTCTTTCGGTCATAACCCAAATTTCATGACCACAGATGAGGGCTGTAACGAACACTGAATTAAAAACTCAGATCTTTGCTTTCACTCCAAGCACAGCTTTTCTGATGACAAGCTGGCGCAGTTCCTTTAGTATTGCTCCAGCTTGGCCAATCCTCCGGGTTAACTCAGTATCACTCCTTCCATCTTTCGTGAAAAAGACCCCGAGATACTGAAACTTCTCTACCTTTTCAATTGGACTTTATTTATGTGCAGGGTACACTGCACAGTGGTTCGGGAAACAACCATCACTTCGGACAAGCTCACGCTTACCTTCATCCCAGCCTCACCACATATGGCCGTAACCCCATCCAGTGCTCGCTGAAGTTCCTTCTCGGACGATGCCAAGATAGCTAAATCGGATGATGGCTTATCCTGACGCCAGCCATTTCGAAAGATTCCTCACCAAGACTGTGGTTCATCATCCAGCCTATATGTGCTGTGAAAAGAAGAGGCGATGGAACACAGCCCTGGCGAAGTCCAACGCACACACCAAAAGGTTGGGATTTGGTGCCATTTATCCGAACACAGCTTCTTTAGTTCCCATACAAAGACTGAATGGCTGTCACAAGAGGCCCACTCAATGCATAGTCCTGCAAAACTCTCTAGAGTTTATCCCGAGGAACTCGGTCATAGGACTTTTCCAAATCTACAAAATACGGGTTGAGCGGTTTACCAGGCCTTCTCAAGAATAACCTTCACAGTAAAAAGCTGTTCGGTTGTGCCCCTGCCAAGCCGAAAGTCGCATTGCTCTTCCCGCAACTAAACTCTATTACAGCTCTGGAACGCGCTTCCAACACCTTCGCGAATACCTTTTGCGGCAGATCGTTAGGTGCCTTGCCGCTTGCCCAGGCCACCTTTATAACACGTGTTAGCCGTTTAATATCTTCTTCACCCATTGCCTTGAGCATTTCGGGCCGGATTTCATCAACTCGAGCAGACTTACCCACTTTTAGCGATTTAATCGCGGCAGTCCATCAGCACTGGGATTGGTATCTTCAGTGGCCTGTTGGGAATTGAGCACCTCCGAAAAATGCTTGCTCCATCTGCGTAAGACGTCGTTCTTATTTGAAAGAAGAACTCTTTGGATTTAACCCTCTTGAACGATATTCAACTTCCTTCCTCTGAGCCGGCGAATAGTCTGCAAAAATGTCTTGTTTGCAGATCTGTAAGCGTGCTCGAACCTCTCACCGAACTTTTTCTATGCTTGTTCTTTGGCTGTTCTGACCGCCATATTGGAAGTTTTTCGCGCCCCAGTGTATCGGACTCGACAAGCAGAGTTCCTACATTGATTCCACACAATATAGGCTCTTTTATTCTCTATGATGGTTTCTTGAACTCCAGGCGTTTTAAGGCACGCAGTTCTTTTCTCGCCACCAGCCGCCACACCAAGCTGCTTCACTCCACACACATATCTTGCAGAGGCAATAACTGCTGATGAAAATAATCTTCGTGCTCGTATTACATCCGGTGGAAACATAGTGGGTGTGTTTCTTTATTCGTTCCAACTATTCTGGTCGAAATGTCTGCCTCGACGATGGTTTTTTATTCATTCGGAATATTCCGATCATTCTGTTTTGCGTTTCTTTATTCTTTCAAAATATTCGGAATGCATTTTTTTTACACTGCCTCCCGAGTTAGTACGAATTAGAACGATCGGAATATTCCAACTTCGTATTCCACATATTCCATTCATTCTACGGAATGAATAAATCAACGCACCCAGCGTTCTTTCTTTGTTCTGATAAACCATTTCGTTCCTACATAGAACTTTTTAATTGCGTGCTGGCCTTAAACGTTTCATGTCCAATTACCTGTCAAAAACATAACAGAAAAACGAAAACAAAAACACAACCTGTCGACTTTTTTCTGCTACACAAGTGATTGAAAGAAAATTCTCAGAAAAAAAAAAAATACTTACTGTAATTATGTCCAACGTATACCTTATCCCAGTTACGGTATTCCTCCTCTTCCAAGTCTCATTCATTGGATGGTAAAGCCTGTGGCAACTCCCAGACTGAGTCGCATTTGATTGATGAATATTTTCAGCTACATCGCAGCGGTACTGCAAGGACATGTTGTGCCCACGGTGCCGTACATCAGCGACGCAGCTACATACTCGCCCGAGAGTTGCGTCTTTGGACAGTTGATGAACATCGGTGCTGTACTATGTGAGAACGCCTCTATTTCTTCCATCACAATCTTTTCAATGACTCACTTGTTTTTTCGTTGAAGTGGGAATCACCATTTACATAAGATATCGACAAGTGCTGGAGCTGTACAGTCACCATCCGGACATTGGGGTATCGGCGTTAAGATACAACAAGCTTGCCGTCTGGTTTGGCGTAATATCATGTCTTGGAATCAGCATAGTGGCTAACTTCCAGGAGACCAATGTTCGTATTGTGCATTTTATAGGAGCGTTTATGTGCTTCGGATCGGGAACTCTATACTTTTGGATGCAGGTGAGTAGTCCTGTAGATCCTTAGGGCGTGGCTTATAACGTTTTATTATCCTTTCGAAGGCATGCATGTCGTACATGCTTCAACCAATGTCTGGAACTAAGATGACAGCCCACCTACGGTTAGGCATGGCCGTTTGTTGTACCATTCTCTTCATTCTACTTGCTGTTACTGGAATCATGTCGCACATCCTTTACAAGGGTCAAAATCCTCGCAAGTGGTAAGTTTTGTTGGAAGAGTGGGGGTAGTACTCAGCCTGTTGGGAAAACAGAGAAGTTTATGTCTGAACAGGTCACCATTAGCATGGAAAGGTCATTGCAACCTTTATTATGTGAGGAGCTGACCTTGTTCACCAATGGGCTTGTGGCAAACAAAGTAGTGTTTCGAAAAACACTGGCTAGAGGATATTCTGAAACGACTGCCGATCTAAACCTCAATTTAAGGAACATTTTCAATTTTTTTTCAGGTACCCTTCGGACGGTGGCTGGCAGTTCCACGTGGTTAGCTCCGTATCCGAGTGGATAATTGCGACAATATTTTGCTTCTACATTCTATCGTTCACGGACGAGTTCCGTGAGGTGGATTTGGACCATCCCATAGTCAGCCTCACAGCATACCGCATAACACTGTGAAGTGATGCACTCCATCGACCATAATGTCACTCTTCCATTGTTCATTTCGAACGGAAAGGCTTACATTTTGTTTCTTTTTTTGTAGCTGTGATAAGTTAATTCTCTAGCGACGACCCTGTGTTTCCAAAAATTTTCTTTTCTTTTCATTTTCTTTGCCTGATGACGGATTTTGTAAAAAGTATTTAGAAACCAAATAAAGTATAAAAGATTGTAGTATTACAATGATTTAAATAAAAGCTTGTATATATTCAATGTTTGTCAGGTTTAACGTTTTCTATCGCGCGAACGATCTCGTCTTTTGTTGCTGCCGCCTCTGCTGTGCGACCCCCTGTTGCTCGAGTACCTTGAATGGTGCTTTGAACGGTCCTTGTCGCGACGATCACGGTCTCTATCTCTGTACTTGTCGCGATCTTTTCGGTCCGCGTTAGAGTAGTAGTCTGAACGCTCACGGTCTCTGGAGGATTTCCTAGGAAACAAAGGAAAATAGAGTCGAATAGGAAGCGGGTGCAACGTGAAGCCTTACCTCTTTCTGTGCTTCGAGTGGGGAGAGGATGAAGGCGATCGGGAATAGTGGCGAGACTTCTTTTTGTTGCTTTTGGTCGGAGTCCTCGACCGATGGTGACCTTTCTTCGAACGGCTCTTGTAATCGGCTGATGGCGTCCGCGACCTGGAGCGTGAGTGGCTCTTCGATCGACTTCTGGATCGGCTTCGTGATCTAGATCGCGAGCGCTTGTCGGGCGACTTTGCATCTGAGGGAACGGGTAGCGGAATGGTACGCTGAATAAAGCCGCCCCAGGCATTGTGAGAGGCGTTGTTGCGATCGACTGTAGTAACAGCTGGTGGAGTGTTTTGCTCCTGCTTCTTGTTGCGCGACTCCATGTAACGTTTTTTGAGCTCCTCTACTGCACTCTCCAGCTTCTCAACATTTGGCTGTGAAACAGAAGCGAGATACTAAAGAAAGCACTTGGTGTTATATGTAGAACTCACCTTGGGCCTCTTATAAAGCTCCATTATGCGGTAGCAAATGTCGGTTATATCGTCTTCGGAAACCTTAAAAATGCCGTACCATGAAGGATTAGCCGGCAGGGCAATGCCCAACTTCCTGGCGCTGAGGTAAATGCACGCACAAGCTATGGTCTCGGGCTGATAGCGCATAAACACATCGGTCCTCAACGAATCGTTCATGAAGTTCCACGAGATTTGCATCAGCTTTTCGTGCTTCTCGTACTTCAGTACCTGCAAGTACATGACGATCAGCTTGTGCGGGTGCTTTACATGCACGCAAAAGCCAAGTTCCTTTAGAACTCTTCGTTCTGCCTTAATCACTTGGTTCTTCAGATTTGTATAGAACTGGTCGAGGATCATTGGCGTTAAATCCCTGAAAACGACGAAAATGTAGAAATATTTCGCTTTGATTAATTGGCTTCACTTACTTCTGCACGCGAACTTGTTTAATGTGATGGAATACGTTGATAACATCACGGATTCGACGCGGCGCTTCTTCGATTTTTGATGCCAGGCAGACACAGCTCATTGCGACGGTTTCCATGTTGTGACGAACAAAACTTTTCGAGTAGAAAAATCTTTGAAATATCACTTGCCCGGTGGCCATCGCTACCTGTGGCAAGTTCAGCAGGATGCCAGCCGTCTGTATGAGCTCACATCCTAAAATGCGTAAATCTTTTTCGGTCTCCTTGTCCAAGCCGTCAACGTGAGATGGGGTGGCTTCTAGTTTCACCTCGGGAATCAAGCTGTTCTCTAGTGTGATAACGATTTTGTTGAATAGGCGAGGAAACACTGGCTTAGGAGCAGCCATTTCTTTATTTGAGTCCCCAAACTCGTGGACAACCATTTAATGCACTTGATTCAGATGGAATTATTATAAAACGATTACAAAAGAAAAGCGAAATTCAGCAGACAGAAAAGCACTGTACTGACACTACTGACAGCCAGCACTGACAAATAAAAATGAAGTCTGTTTCACTTCGCTGGTGTTCCGCGGCGAAATTATTTATGCTACGTTGGCGATGTTTGTTTTATGTCGGAGTAATTTTTCGCGTGTGTCGACTCTGTTTCCATTGGATACAAAAAACGGATTTGCTCCCTACTTTGTCATCGTTTTCATTAGGGCCGCAATAAAGTCATTATTAAATAATGACCTCGGAGCGGAGTACTCGCCGCAAAAAGTTCAATAAGGCGCCCATTTTGATTTTACCATCAAGATTTTTTTCTTTATCTACCTTCAGTCAGCTTATGAAAGCGTTACGTGCGATATTGATGGCGTGGAATAGGGTTCAAGTCATATTCAATTATTCTAAAAGTTCAAAATCCTGTAACATTTATTATTGCTCCGTATTTACTTACAAAAATGACGATTGAAATCCATTTTAATCCAAGAATTTCAATTTAAGTTTGAAATTAAATGTATAAGTCTGCATCAGATGGAGTTGCGTCGTTTGTTTTTGTAAAATCTGCACAGATTTATATCTAATGTCACCATAATCTATGATGAGTGGGCCCCATAAATTTAGGACTCCTGCGGACCATTAGCTGCGGCACTGGCTCTCCTCTTGTCAGAAGCAAAAATATTAACTCAATCCCATGAAATAAGTTCTGTCTGTTTAGAATTTACCTCATTAGCAGCCTATTTAAATGCTAATTAAGATGATAATGAGCCATTTCGTAATGTGAATCAGTATGGGAAATGAAGCCGGATTTCGAAATATTTTGCGAATTGACATCATTATTGAATTAAGTGAAACCATAGTATTAGATCTGTCTATCTTTTTTACATTTACATTGGCAATAAATAATGCAGCTATGGTTTTCTTATCGTTAAAATGAAACGTAAAGCTGACAATATGAAAAATTTTTATTTTTTCAATATTTGACTGCAGACTTCTCTACGCTTCAGAAGTTTCCATTCAAATAAAGTTGCTTCAATGAGAGTATTTGTCAATATTTTGACTGTGATTGGATCTGAATTCAGCCACTGAGTCACTCATTAAACACACTCACCCATTGATAACGGTCATTCCAGTCAGCTAAGAAAACTGATATTTGATATCGAAATTTCCCTTCCAGTGGAAAATTAACGAAAGAGATAATAGGCGGTTGGCTGGCAGTCACGGTTGCAGTTGTATTGAATCCTTAAATTGAAATATCTTCGAGAGATAAAGTAAATAGTGATTGAACAGAAATGAAGTAGCAAATTCTATGGCCGGTTTTTCATTTCTGAGTAAAGCCCAGCCTAAACAAAGATCTGTTAATCCCGGAACAAAACGAATCTGGAGTTAACACTGAGCAATTTATCTGTGCAGAGTTAATGCCGTCAGTAAAGTTGTCAAAATCTTTAACTCTCACATCACCCAGAAAAAACAGGAAAAGAAGTTTCAGTTGTCCTCAGATGATGTTCACAGAAACACGCAAAGTAACTGCAATTCCAAAGAGAAAAAAAAAAAAACATTCAAAGAAGTTTTCCAGAGTTAATCCGGCATTAAATTACCTAATTGGTCGAGTTAAGCCGGGATCAACCCCTGATCTAAAATCACGGAAAAACTCACTACTTGGGTTCATCTCAGTTTAACTCCGAAACTCGGATGACCTCGCACTAAAAAACTGGCCCTAAAGCAGCGGTGTCACAAGGAACAGGAACAGAAACAGAATTTCATACATTAGCAACGCAAATAGCATTCAGCGAATTTAGGTTTCAGTTGCTAATGTATGAGATTCTGTTTCTGTTTCTGTTTCTGTTTTACGTTGCTTGTGACAACGCGGCTTAAGTGGCAAAATTGAATTGATTGAGATTTAAACTTAAATAAGTTGTGTTTTATAAATGGATTGTAAAAGTGAAGTAGAGTTTTATTTGACGATAGGCAAAGTGTAGGTAGATAAATATCGAGGCAAATATATTTCACAATTGTGATGAGCCGAAAGCTTCACTTTTTTTTTTGAATTACAAGTTTTTAAAAGAACCGTCACTTTGCTTTGCCGTGTTATGAGTTAAGGATCTATTGTTGAAAGAATGCAATAAAATTAAATCAGTGACTCAGGTGGCGCATACAAATGGAATGGGACCTCATTCAATTTCACCTCCAAAACTGGAAATTTTAAGCTGGAGGCAGAGCTTGTTTGCTGGGGTAAGTTCCCCCGGCCAGTAGCGCCACCAAAAGTAAATAAAAAAATATCCCTAACACAGTGTCTACAGCTGTTATAGATGAAGAAACAAATATGTTCTGTGTTCGGTTTTACTCAGTTATCGGCTACAATGCCGAAGAACACACCCTTTTCAGTTTTTTTTTTTTGTAGTTTGCCTGACCAAGGCGAATATCTAATTTTTTCTAAACCAACGGACAGTTTTCCGGAAGTGGTATTTCATCCTGACTGACCCGTGGATTTTTGAACTTATCTGACCCGTGGATTAGGAACTTATCATAAACAACAACGTACCGTAACAACAAAACAAGCAAGCAAACCAAGGTTTACATTTGTGCGCCTTAAATGGCCTCACATTTAATTTCTGTTAAGCCTAATAAGGAATTAAAAAAGTCCTTCCTTATAGCACAAAATAGTTCGCAAGTGTTCTGCCTTCGTCGAATAAAACTCAATTTCAAGCTCAATTTATGTTTACACAATGAAACACTTTATTTATCAAACAAAACTTATTTAAGAAAACCATTTTGGCATATTTGACGGACCTAAGAAAAGAAAACAGCTGTAAATTTCTTTTTCTTACGTCAAATATACCAAAATGACATGCAGTCTAATCTAATTAAATTCTGAATTCAACACTTTATATCAATTCAATCACTTTTTACTTTTAAACATAACTTTGAAAAGTGAATCGATGGGTGCATTCAGCGACTCCTGCATGTCTTTTTACTTCTTGCCGCCACAATACATATAATCAGCCGAGGCGGACTAGTGATTGGCCGCCATAGAATATCCGGCCAGATACATATTATGCTCATAGCATACGAATTGATTGTAATGGAATATTTCTGAAAGCCGACTTAAGCTCATCTAAGTCTAATATGGTTGCCTTTAGATCGATATAACGGGTGATTTTTTAGCTGGTTTGGTTTCGGACAAGCCCGCTTCGATTGACGCACTGGAAGCCAACATCCATGCATTTATTCGTGAGATACCGGCCGATATGTGTGAAAGAGTATGCCAAAATTGGACTCAGCGGACGGGCTACCTGAGACGCAGCCGCGGTCAACGTTTGCATGAAATTATCTTTAAACATTAAATTGCAAGGTTCAAACTATCGATTCAAATAAATATTTCATTAATTTTTTCGAATTTTTTGTTTTTTTTTTAAAAAAAGTTCTCAACCTCTTAAAAAATCACCCGTTACATATTTGACATTTGCTATAGCGAAACCCCAGAACGTTCAGTAGGTAGTAAGCTCACAGACAGCAATATTGAACCTTAAAATTCCTTAAAAAAACCTCTCTCTATATGTACCATTTTTTTTTGGTTCTTATCGCTTGTTATAACTCGTAGGTATGTAAGTCCTTCAAATGATAAGAAACAATTCAGCTGTGGCTGAATTTTACCGGCTTTAAGCAGGTATTGTATTGGAGCTGTTTTATAAGCAGAACTTTACAAAGGCTTCAACAAGGGGCTTTTCCACGCCATTATAGTCCCCAACAATTCAAAGCCAAAGTGCGCCAGTATCTATCCTGTTTCTCCTCTGATTCTATCCACTCGCGTTGTTTTAATGCAGTATAAGGGTAACCATAGGCCCCTGAATGCAAGTCAATTATATTTAAGAAAAAAACAGATACTGATAATAACATTTTTTTACTTTACAAGATCCATGAATACAAAATTTAAATGTGTTTACCGTTGCGTACGGATAACAAGTGTTCCTTTTTTATTTCTACTGAGAAAGCACCCAATCGGAAACCCGACTCGTGGCAAGCACATGTAAGTTTTGTCTACAGAAAGCTCATAGCATAGCTATTGTGTTTTCTACTATTTTCTGAAAACACAAGTGTATTTTAAGCTCTAGAGGTGGACTCTTATTATTTCCTCTCATATGGGATACTCTCTTGAAAAAGCGATTGTCTATTGCGCAAGATTTTACCAATGTCATCACATCACACACATCACATGCCAATGTTAATCGGGCAGATATACCAAAACTGCATTCTATACATGAGTATCTGTATCTATGTTTACATATTTCTTCTCTTTTTGAGTAGCTCCATCCAAATAGATTCAAACACTATATAAAATGTTCTATACAGCGGGTATAGCATGTTCATCCGCTCTTTCGTGTCTGAAGAAGCGCAACCAAAAACCGAGGACTATGAAGAGAATGTTCACCCTCGACGGAGGATAAGTAAATGTCGAGACGTCGATGTGTCGTCACGTTCTAGTGTACGCGCTTTAACATTTTTATCCTAAAATTAATTGTTATTCTGTAAAATAATGCTGTAAAGGTACACAAGTTCGGTGAAGCCTTAATTTATTGTTAATCGCCAACTAACGAACTTATAAATATATTCCGTTTTTAAAGTGAATCGAAAAGTGATTGAAAACAGAGCTAACAACCCACCACCCCAAGGATATACAATTTTCAAGTTTTTTTTTTTACACAAATTAGGGATGATTTTTTTCATGTGGGACCATAAAAAAGAACTATCTTTCTATCTAAACTTGGCCCACCACAGACTGTGAAATAAGCAAAAGATAGATTTTTCTCATTGACACGAAACGAACAAATTCACGCCAGTGAAAGTGTAGAATATGCTGAGTGTGTACAAATGCCCCTTGAGGTTGCCAATATGATTTTGAGGCTAATTTAATTCTGCACATGGGTACCTGTTATTGTGACATTTAGTCAAACGTCATCTTTCACACGAATAGCTTATTTAAATCTTCATTGTGATTGCAAACAAGTACATAGTTTAAATTATTCCCCAAAAAAAAAAAAAAAAAAAATGACTAGGAAGTCGACAACTTTGACCATGGCCGAGAAAGGTATTGTAAATAGAAGCTTTTCGTCTTACTTATAAAACACCCTCCCGCGTGTAGATCATACATACAAAGGGTTGTCGACCGGTCGATTCCGTGTGTCAGTATGCACTTGTGATGGCATTTAAAATTACATATGTATATTGAACAAATATATATAACTATGTGTTTCCACCTCAGCCAGACAGACTGCTGTTTGTGTTTTTTTTTTCATTTCAAAAAGAAAAGAATTGCTTACTCTTTTTTATCAGCAAACTTTTGTTATTATTGGCAGCAAGCTAGATATTATTTTTAGGGAACTCGAAAAGCACGAAAGTCTGCCTCAGCATGCGCAAAACATTCATAAATTTACCTTGACGATAGACACCGTCTCTCACTCACAACTCACAAATGTTTTCTCCGTGTCTTCTCAGAAATAAAGACACCTCCTCACCTCACATAACAGAGCGAGTACAGCGAGAGTGAGAGTGTGCTCGTGGAGGAAAAACCAAATTTAAATTCTCTATCATTGTCCTACATGACGTAGTCAGTAAAATCCAGATCAAGGGGAAGTTTCTAACCTAGAAAAACCTTAACGTAAATATAGTTGATTCTAGTCCTTTTTGAATACCTACTTACTCTCTCTCATCTCGCATTTTTTAACGTGTTTTGGGACAGTGAATAAGACGATTTACCGTTGGCCTTGGTTATTCAAAACGTATGATTTCTTAAAAGGACGGATGTGATAAGACCTTTAGAAGTTGATTTTAAATTTGAAGACGTAATGTTTCATCCTTTAACATTACGTGAATGAAAGGGGACTGAGTTGGAAAATACTTAGGCTCAAGCTAATGATAGTTAAATTAGAAGATAAATCGCCGGTGTGAGTACTTCTTTACGCGTAATGGTCCTGTTAATCTGGAAAAATCCATCCTTCTCAACGTTAAGGATCTAAACCTTAATATTCATTTCTACAAAAAATATTCTGTAGGAACAACGTTTCCTATAATTCCTAAAGTTAACAGGATCGAATGAAGTTTATCGCATGAAACAAGATGTTTAGACTAATATCAAGGCCGGATAAGTGGTATAAGCCATATCCGGTCCGTTGTAAGTCACTTTTAAACGTTAAATTTCAAACCAACTTATTACGTATCAATTTTAGGTCCTAAAAAAGTATGAACTTACAATTTGTTGAAGCTCGCCCAGAAAACATCGACTGGGTGACGCTATTTTCACTTAAAGCTTAGATTAGCTTAGAAAAACTGCATGCCATTTTGGCATATTTGACGTACTTAAGAAGAAAAATACAGCAAATATTTTTCTTCTTACGTCAAATATGACGAAATAGCATGTAGTCTAATCTTGGCTTTAAGTGAAAATACCGTCACCCAGTCAATGTTTTCTGTTTTGAATGACCGTCTTATCCTTGTTTTACGATGTTGTATCTTTTACGAATGTGAGCAAATAAGCCTTGGTACTTTGAATAGATGGGAAAGAACTGAAATTTATTGACAATGGGAAAGGTCAGGATGCAATTATTAACTGTTCAATAAGAAAATGAATGTGTAAAGAACTGCAGCTCTTTCAAAACTGAAAATTTGCCAAATTTTGCTAAGCCTTCAACCCAATAAATGCGTTGCATCCGTTAAGTCGAAGTACACAGCGCTGACAACTCAATGAAATACACACGTTCTTATGGGAAGCCACGACGTACGGCACGAAGTTCTTCTATGGACCGCATCCCACAAGAACGTGTATGTTTAACTCAGTTGTCAGTTGTGTACTTTAACGTGACGGACGCAACGGATTCATTGGACTGAAGGCTTTAGTTTGTTAATTTTTTAAACTGCTAGTTTGACAAACTTTCAAGTGGCAGACACTCCAATAAGA
Organism: Neoascia interrupta; assembly: GCA_947623515.1. Classification (NCBI taxonomy): domain Eukaryota; kingdom Metazoa; phylum Arthropoda; class Insecta; order Diptera; family Syrphidae; genus Neoascia; species Neoascia interrupta. The sequence goes on from OX392463.1 coordinate 1,596,350, forward strand.
AACACGTGTTTTTTCCACTCTTTAGATTTATTGGTCATAAATTTGATTTTTTTTTCACCCAGCTTTTCCTTATACCTGGATAAAAAAATCGGTCAGTAAAACTAAGTCGAAAAAAACACGTGTTGTAAATTGAAGTTTTGCGTAGTTTTACGACTCTGACTTTTCTAATCATTAATGACAAACATGGCAAGTTTTTCTCCAAATTTTCTCCACCATGTGCTTGCATTCACTCGCCAATTTTTTATGTCAGGAGCGGTTACGACACTAAATTTAAAAAGGTTTAAGAGGAAATGACATTTGACGTTTTTGACTGTAAAAACTTGACTTTTAAGTAGTTTGGTTAGATAAACTATCAAAATGTATCCTTTCATCTTTTGAGTAACAGTACAGCATTCCTGTGTGCGCGAATGCTGAATAATAATCTCTCCATCTCAATTTGTTCTAATATTCCTGAGCACGGCGCTACGTTACGGCTGCAAAAACAGTGACAGCCAGCCCGTGGTGTATCTTTTTCTCGCATGAGGAGAAAAACCCAAGTTTCGCAATTTTCTTCATGTGTAGATACAAACACTCTGGATTGTGAGCTTTAATGCGATTTTTTTTCGTGCTCGTCGATGTTCATCTCGTGAAGCAGTAATATTTTGTTTTTCTTTCGTAAATTTGCAATAAAATACCAGCTTACCGTTAAGTAATATTTCTGTGTTATTAAGAAAATATGATTAACTATCCTGAAAAGCGACATTTCGAATTGTTTTCGACGAGATACATGGCCATTTCGACGAGTTTTTGAATATCAACGGCAGCCCATAAAAATTGGACCCCAGTGAGTGCGTGCTCTAGTGAATAAATTAAAATTTTAATAAATGCAATCTACAAGGAAAAAAAGTGGCAAATATGTTTTTTTAGTAAATAATATTACCTAACAATAAATGCTCTGTTCCGAGCGACGTCTAGAGAGGCTTGTCATAGCCAGAGAGCAAGTTAATAATTAATTGTTTATTTATAGAAGAAAAAGAACAAAAAAAGCAAATAAGAATATAATAAATATAAATCCACATATTTATTCCCCTTAGCCCCTCGAAAATATCTATATAGTGTAATTAAAGGAAACATAAATCGCGTGTTTTTTGTGTACCCACTTATATACTTATTATCAACATCAGGAGCAGTTACAAAAAAGGACAATGCCTGTAAAGAAACAAGGTAAGTGCTGCACTGACGGCTAGACAATTATTTATCCATTTAACTTTAATTCATAATGTTAGTGGTTTTATTTAGACTTTAATGTGGTATGAGTTTTTTCTTATTTGGCTAGTGCTAACGAGATATTTATATTTATATGGAGATTTGACAGTTTTGCGTTTATATGACAATACTCTTGCATACCGCTGACCTGCTTAGAAGATATTGACCTGGCTATTTGCTGAATGGTTGTCCATTAGGGACACATTAAAATGGCATGTTTAATGGGTTATTTCGCTTAGTATAAAGACATGACATCGAAAGTCACTTAAAATTATTGGATATACCCAAGTGTCAGTGAACCCTTAATCGAATATTTGCAAAATCGAAGATGACCCACTGGTATAATACTGACCGTGGACAGCTGTCATTAAAACTGTGAATAAAAGTCGGTTAGGTACCATAATCTGATCGGGCAGACATGCACATTTCTTGCTAACGATGGGTGTCAACGTGCTATCAAAAGACCTGTCAAGACGAAAAGGGAAAAACACCTCGGCGACTTAACAATGGGCTCGTGATTTAAATTTAGATTCCGGAGGTTTAATTTTAACTGCAACGAGTTTGTGCTATTTGAATGGATATGTGACTGCATGACAAGTATAAGAATGTTTGAAAATAAAGTTACGCAGCGTGAATGCCAATTGGTAGGTACCTATAGGATTTGGTGTCACAGTAGAAAGAAACTATAATAAACTTAATCTTTAAGATACTAAGACTTAACATACCAAAAAAACAGGTGTTTAAAAACATTTTTGTGCCAAAGCGAGAAACGATTTATTCACGTTTGTCACTCGGTCAATTTTTGACACTATGTCTTTCAGGTGTGCAAACAATTTCATAACGGATTTCACTGTCATGACCACGTTTGAAGTGTTATTCGCACAATTTGTTTGTGTATCAATAAAGTTGTAATTATAAAAATGTCTTCAAATTTGTAGTTTGTGCATTTGAACATAAAGTGTTTAGCGCCAAAAAATATTGGGCCAATACTTCGAAATGAAATAGTCTTAGAATCTATTGCCTTCAGCCCAATGAATCCGTTTGGTCCGTCACGTCGAAGTACACAACTGACAACTCAGTAAAATACACATGTTCTTATGGGTTCATTCATGTTCATTCCATAAGAACGTGTGAATTTAATTTAGTTGTCAGTTGTATACTTCAACGTGACGGATGCAACGGATTCATTAGGTTGAAGGCTTGAAGTCTTCAGCCCAATGAGTCCGTTGCATCCGTTACATCAAACTACACAACTGACAACTCAGTGAAATATACACATTCTTATGGGAAGCGATGTATGTCACGAAGCTCTTCTATGGGCCGCTTCCGTGTTTATTTAACTTTATTTATTCAACGTAACGGACGCAACGGATTCATTGGGCTGATGGCTTAACAGATCAGATGGATAGGTTCCATATTAGCTTACCCTATTTAGACAAGCCTACCTAAACCCTACCTGTACCCGTACAAAGCCGTATGAAAACATGCGGGTGCAAACGATTTTCATACATTACCCATAAATGAAATAATATAAATATAACGCCATGCGCATGTTGTCGCTTTCAACTGTCTGACTTTGGTATTTGTGTGACGTCAGGTGTTTTATCTGTTCATTGTTGGAGGTTCAAAATAAGTCTGCAAATTTGCCCTACAACCAATTAATTTGAATCAATTAAATAATTTTAGGTAAATAAAACGTATTATCTATGAAGCAGATATTTAGGGTATGATCGGAAGTATTTAATCATATTATATAGAGTGTGTTGAGTTAAAATAAATCAATCCAAAGTTAAAGTAAACTGAGTAATACCATGTTTCCACGGGGCACTAATGCGCGGTTAATTTAAATTTTTATTAAATCCTCCACAAATTACGCGATTAACCATACAAATTTAAATCCAGCCGGCAAGCGATTGACTTTGAACCCTTTTCGAACGCGTTTTTAACAGTTTGAGAATCGAAAAAGGACACTGAAACTGTCCACGTATGACAGATATGTCAGAATTACGATTCCTATTGGGATGTTTACAACGAAAATCTTTTTTCGGTCCTGGAAAATGACATCGCCTTTCTCTTTTGAGAACCAAATCACAGAAAAAGAGTGCTCATGTCAAATTAACCTTTATTTGTCTGGTGGAACCATTTTGGGATTTATTACTAATCGTCTCATGCTAATCCTCTTATTATTGCCGGTGGAAACATAATATAACGTGTTTCTTTGCAAAACCTCTGAAGCTCAGATGATCTCGCACCATAAATTTTGCCAGGTACCCAAAAAAAAAAACTTAATTACAATTCCATAACACGCAGCCATCTCCAGACCTCTCACAATTATACATGCTGTGTGCGTTACAGATGTTCTTACACACATGGATCTTCACCTTTTGCTGAATCCGGACGGTGAATTGAGAGGTTTTTCTTTTTATAACAGTATGATGCTTTCAGGGGGGTTGTTTGAACCTCGCGGAGGTGGGTTCACAAAAAGCTTTTATTGCCCCGGTCGGGTCTCGAGTCAGAGGCCTCGTGCACAGTTGTCCAATACACTCACTACCATTCTATGGCGCCCAGAGGAACAAAGAAAGTTATTGTGATATTTTTGCCTGGTGCTCGTTGAATAAAACTCAACTTCACTTTTTACATTCACATGAATTCCATTATTCATGAACCTCACCTTTTTTATTTCAATTCCAATAATTCAACTTCACCACTAATAATTACTCGTAAGCCCTATGTTCTAGTTCCACTTTTTCCTTTCGCGTCGATGTTAACAATCCAAAGATTAAAAAACAACTAAAACTGTCCGTTGAAAACGCAAATTCCTATTCGTTTTCTTGATAATTCACCTTAATGATCCCTATGACTTTAGCAAGTGTCAATGTATGAGACGTGGAGGTCTAAGAAAATTTTTTGCAATCCTTGAATAAAACGCAAAGTCCTTACTCGGTTTCTAAATAGTTCACCTTAATGACTCCTATGACCTTAGCAAGCGTCGATGTATGAGAGGTGTGGAGGAATTAATTTTTATGAGATCTTATACACTTTTCACATTGGACTAAAATGATTCAGAACTTTTAGACTACAAAGCCTAACTTTAAAGTTTACACCGCGAAAATAATTTCAATTTCGTTTGCGTTTCGGTTACTTTCACACCACAGAAACCGTGACCAGAACTCAGTTTTAAGCTATATAAAAGAAATCTGGTGCTTTGCGTTTGCTTACGGAATTGGTTAACCCTCTGCCTTTTTCACCTTGTTTTTTGGACAGCACACAGGGTGAAAGGTAAATACACATAAGATTATGTCATAGTACTAGGGTATCATAAAAAATCTTACTAAAGAACTTTCTAGACAGTTAAACTAATTCGTGATTAACTAGGCGTTAACAAATAAATACTTTCATGCTAAGTAGCCTACGGATGCAGTAGGTTAGATACATGTGCAGATGCGTCTAATTTCTTACCTCGAAATCAAAGGAAACGAATGAGAGCCAAGAGAGAAATGTCAAATGTAATCGCTGTTTTCTAATCCTATTATAATTTTCTGTCGAACGCCTCACAATGCATAAAGCAACATGTTACTGAACCAAAGCGCAATGGTCCAAAGAACGAGGGAAATGCAAGGGTACATTAGAGGAAACACATGTTTAAAGTGGGACATCGAAAGGAACCATTTGCAGCTGAGCTTCTTACCCTGCGATAGCTTTGATAGATGTCTATTGCCGCCTCTGTCCAGTGCATTGTCCGCCGAGTAAAAAACATAAGTGTACTCAAGCAAAAAAAAAAAGTGGAGCATGCTTATGAAAATTTATTTTTCGAATACAAAGCATAAAGTGAAATATTATAGTGGTGGCCAAAAAATTAATACATTTTTTATAAGATAAAAAAAGAAAAACATAAACTTATGGTCACCGCGCAGGTTTTTCATATTTCACAAAACAACAAATTCTATCAGATTTTCTCTGGTTTCATTTAGCATACCCGCGAGTATTTTAAAAAGCTGAAAGTCTATTATGCTCTTACAAAAATTTGATTATTATAAGAAAGTTTTTTAACATCTGAGCTCTACTGTCCTCTAAGTCTCAAAATCAATATGCTGCAGGTCGCGAAATGTATGCTTGCATAGAAAACGGTAGTATTATTCACTAATTTACCGAACACACGACAACGACGGTTTTTCTCTTTCCGTTGACTAAAAAATATCGTTACATCAAGTTTATTAATTAAAATATTGATCGGGTAGAATCAATTAATGTTCAACGTATCTTCCTGAAACAAAATAATTTTTTCCCAATTTTAAAACAAAAAAAAATGGAGGAAGAAAATGATGAAATCTCTAGTGCGAGTGATGACATAAATCGAAATAAGAATATCGATAGTAGTGATGAAGATGATCAGCAGGATCGTTCATGGGATAAGGAAAAGGATAACGACAGTTCAGTGACTGAAGAGCTGGCGAATCGTGGTGCAAATGAAAATTCAAGTGATTCTGGTGAAAATTTGATTGAAAAATCGGAAAACGAAAAGAAAGACGATGAAGTTTCCTCGGTGAAAGAAAACGAAAAGTTTGAAACATACATCGGCGAAGTGGAGGAAAATCCTCAACCGGTCGAGGAACGGTCATACTGGTCTTCGGTTTTCGGTGATAATTTAGTCATTAGTGAAGATGAGGTAATCGATTGTTTAATGGACGAAACACCGATGACGCGACTGGAACCAGCCATGAATCGAAATGATTCCTGGCCACTGTTGCATAAGTACGTTCAATGTGTATGCTTTGAGATTCCTTGGCTTAAAAGTAGGTACCGACCTGTGTTAATAAAACTTTTTTTTACATCCATACGTATTACTACTTTGAAGGTCAGTTTTGGAGGTAGGGCGTCAGCGCGAGATCATCCGAGCTTCCGAGTTAAACTGCCGAGTTAAACTGCTCTCAACTTTTTGTTTAACTTGCGAGTTAATCCCGGATCAACTCTGGTGAAGAGTCTGAACTTCATTGAATATTTTTTTCTGTGTGAAATAGCAGTGGATTTGCGTGTTTCTGTAAAAAATTACATCGGTATATAACTCGAACTTCTTTTCCTGTGTTGCGAAGTCTGAGCTGGAAGAGTCCATAATTTCGAGAAACGAAGATTTTGACAACTTTTCTGACGGAGTTAGTTCTGCACTTAAAAACTACTTTCTGGGTTAACTCTAGATTAAAAAAAACGAGCGTTTAACTCAGCTATAAAAAATCGGCCCTTAGTGAAACTGGTCGAAGTAAATGATATTATTTACAACCTTGACATACAAACATAAAAATTGAGAGCATATCTCCTTTTTAAAATCTCTGATTCGATTCATTTGAAGACGCACATTGCACATGCTGTTAGAGGTTTTCCTTACTCCACAGGAATGAAGCATATATTTAGTTTGATACCGGCGAAAATTTAACATAAAGAAATAATGGCGATAAAACCTCAAGATCTTGATCTAAACCAAATTCTGAGCCTTTAGAGCTGAAATTTCGTACGTAAACTTTTTGACGTTCGAAGCAATTAGCTATTAACTTTGTTAATTGTAAATGTTAAACCATTTTTCAAGCTGCTATTTTTATGCCTTAAAATAGGAAGGCATAAAAATGAAAACGCAAATCGGAAGGCCCCTCCGTGTGGGCGTGGATGCAAAGAGTAATTTTTCAAATCTGTGTAACTCAATATTTTTGTTTGAAACCGAAAACTTTATGTATTTAATGGTGTAGAGATTACTTAATTGCACAATTTGTTTATATAAGGTTTTTAGCCACGCGCACATTTCGAGATAGAATTTAAGAAAAACTTCTAATTTCCTGGAAAAAACGTAGTTTTCAACGCCTTAAGCCTAATTTAGGAAAAACTAGAAAAAACAAACTGTAACAAAAAATTTAGCTCCGTCACGTAGTGGTCAGTGTGCCTATTATGCGGCAGGTCTGGGTCAAATCCTCTGTCTTCTAAAAAAAAATTCTCGTTCTTTTCACGATCCCCACCTCCACGAGGGTATGAGAAGCCGACAGCCGAGATGACGAGAGTGCGGGAGTAACATTTTACTCGAAAAACCTCTCAAAGAGCAGTTCATTGGATCCCCTTAAGATATAGCTTTGTTTATATTCATAGTCAAGCCAGGTTCGACCTCATATAAATGCGGATCGAGTTGGAGTTGAGTCGAGTACATTGGATCGTACTCGCTCTGCGTGGTTGAGTCGAAATTTTGCTGCTATACCTAGGTTGAACAATCAGAGCATTTACCTTTAAATATGCATAATTTGCCATTTTTTTTGAAACTTGTATGCTTTTTCGTGCTATTTTGGTGCTAAATTGCTTCAGTTTAAATTTTTTACTTCTGTTATTTCAACTATACTCGACTTCACTTAACCCTCTTCGCCACGCGCTGAAAAACCTAGGTCAAAATTCCAATGCAACTCAACTCAAACCCTCAACTTTTGCATATAAATGAAACTAATGTCTAGGGCTGAAATCTTCGGATTCTTCTAGACTAGAGGTGCATTCACAGCCGGCGAACTTGCGACCAAATAACTTTTCTCTTAAATACTGTTTCAAAATGAGTATCGCAGGGCAGAAATCTTTTAAAGATCGAAACACCTATCTTTTGACAGATACTAGGTTAAGTAAGGTGGCTATCCCCGGTCGGCAGGGACACCCTTAGACCAAAGGAGGTCCATTGTGATATCATTTTGTAAGACCAGAGTTACCAGCCTGAGGCACAACTACATAATAAATTTACACAAGTTCTGTCAAGGTATTCGCAATTCACCGATTTTAAAATACTACTAGTGCGAATTCCTATGCGAATCGTATAAATTTCTTCACAAAGCATTTGAAAATAATGTGTTTGAAGTTGTAAAATTAATGATTCTCTTTAGTTTCCTATCTTAAAAATTTCAGTTTTAACCAGTTCTTTATAGTAATGCATAGTTAGGGCCATTTCACACATACCCGGCAGCTGGCTACCTGGTCGGTGGGCCATACGTTCTTATGGGCGCGTTCATACTTGCAAACCGAAATCGTCGCGGTTGCCTCTACTAACAACCGGGTAGCCAGTACCGGTTAGCCGGCTGCCGGGTATGCGTGAAATGGGCCTTAGTCGCCCGTCCGAAGGTCGCATGTTCGCCGGCTATAAAAGTACCCGGCCTGTGACGAACGACGACGAAAGACCCTGCGATAAACATAACCGCAAGCATTCTGAGTACACAAACAATAATTTCGGTTCCTTGCAATTTTTGTGAAGACTGTAATTTGATTGCCAAACAAAAAAAGTTTTTAAGCTTAAGCGTGTAAATCCTAAAATTTTAATAAAAACCTCCATTTTCATTGTTGTATAAAAATATCTAAAAAATTGTCGTGCAGCTTGTTCTACGATCACGTTTTAACACACCCACTTATCGCTCGAGCAATGGAGAAAGATTTATTAATCAGGCTAAAACTGTAGCTCAATTGTTTAGAGCAGTACCCGCGAAAGGTAAAGGTTGCAGAATCATACCCTGCCCTTGAACCACAAACAGTCTTTTTTTGTCCGCTAGTATTTCAGCTCCACTCAAAGAAAACTAAGTTATAAAGAAAGAAACATAAAATACTAAAAAATACAGTTTCTAGGGTTTCACTCTGAAACTTTGCGAATATTGTGCTTAGACTAATAATTGGTGTTCCCGGAAATTCCAGCGTAGTGTACACCTGGTTTCATTGTGTACAGAACGCTAAATTCCTTCACCTGTGCAGCCTTCACATTGAGTCAAATTGTTGTTGTGTCAAATTGTGTCAAATTACATTGTTGCCATTTTCCTAATCTTAACTTTTTTTGGTAATAAAATAACGAGTGAAAATTGATTCAAAACGTAATTTCACATAAACAATTAAAGCTACACCCAGCCTCCATCGTCAAAAAGTCAGTGGCGAAATTTCGAGTTCTTTACATTTACATGAGCACGAGTCCGAGTACAAGAAAAGAACAATTTTCTTCTGTATTCTACACCAGTTTCACGATTTGGTGTTAAAAAGATACGCCATTAATTTCAAAAGTAACTGTGCAAGTTTTTCAGTGCAGAGTTAACTCCGTCAGTAAAGTTGTCAAAATTTTTGACAACTTTGCTGACGAAGTTAACTCTGCATTGGAAAACTGCTCACTGGGTTAACTCCAGATTCGTATTGTTACGGGATTTACAGGTCTTGGCTTAAGCTGGGCTTAGTTCAGCATGAAAAGCCGGGCCTTAGTCGTTAGCGCTCCTGCCCGAATAGGGTCGCCTTACAGTAAAACTTACGTGACTTCTATTACATAGATACCAGCGCCTTTTTCGTTACCCATTCGGAATTTGCTTGCTCCCTGCAACCTTAACTTTTGTTTGCTCGAGTGTTGTTTGTCCTAAAATTTTCTAATAGGTACGTACTTGATTGTTTTTCTTTGATTTTGATGTTTTGGCTTATGACTTTTCTGGGACGTATAAATAATAAACTTAAGAGAAGTGGTTTTTTAAAATGTGCTTTCTTTCCTATAGTTTTTAGGGTCACGTCACGACTCGCGAATAACAAACGCCCATACATTTTTATTTTTTGAGAAGGTATAATAACCTTTGTTGCTCGACACAACACTCCATTAATCAGGCTTCTATATCTCTATCTGGAGCTAGGCCAAAGACTATATTAAATTTTTGCATCCACAATCTGACATTGACATCAAATGAACATCAGCACCAAACAAATAATATTCTTTTCTTTTTCATTTGCAGAAGCTCATCGTGCCCTTGAACTACTGGAGGACTATCACTCAAGACTATCTGAGCCACAGGATCGTGCTTTACGTATTGCCATCGAGCGCGTAATACGAATTTTCAAATCTCGCTTATTTCAAGCGCTTCTAGGTGAGTGTGCTTGTATTCATGTGTTTGAACAAAAAAAAAACGCAACAATAAAAGACTCGACGAAAGTCATTGCACTTGCAATGCACAATGATGCTCAGCGATAAGGACCCCATTGTCTGTGTTGGCGCATTATTAAAATCAAGGATTAAATGAAAATTTATATTGAATATGATACTGTGTACGAGTAGTGCACCGTGTTACAACAGAAATCAATTATTCTGTTGGCCTACTTCTGCAACGGTGCGTTTGTGAATCTGCAGGGTGATTTTATCTCCATGTTTCGTTGTGCTCATTAAAAGTTTCAAAAGTGGGCGGCTGGTGTTCTGTATACGACATAAGTGCATACTCCACACGAAAAAAAAGTTTCATTATGAAAACATGAACATCCGTATTGATGGAAACCGTCTGTCCTACTTATGGGGGACAATAGGGACCATGGGCAACTAGGTTGCAAGCTTGCATGGACATAATAATGTAAACAACTTCATACAGTCCGTTCAGGAGCATGGTCATTGGGTTTTTTTCTCTGGTACCAGGATGCAGCAGCAAATGGAGCGATGTCATGGTATATGCATATTGGATTCGGCTTAACCTTTTGCCAATTATGTTTGGATCGGTTGTCACAGACTTAATCCCTATAGGCTCATTTAGAGCCTTTAAAAAAAGTACTTACTGGTGCATCCAATAATATAACGAATATGTGACGCGATGCCTTAATTATGCAAAGCATTCAGGTAAAATTCTGGCTTTTCAGGGCACGTTGGAAAAACTGAAAAGGCTCTCTGTTTAATGAAAGTCCTTTAGATTTCAGCTTGAATGGAAATTTCACTTTTACTGGCAGTCACGACCATAACCGTGTGCAGTGGCTCAGTTGAAGTCATTAGTTTCCCTCAAAAGGGGTGAGGAAGAGCGATAAATTGATGTTGTCAAAGAATCCTCTACAAAATGAAACTCCTTGTGGCAAGTCACAAACTCTGTGCAGCCCCGATGCATGAAGGATATTGTATTCCACTTCATACAATCAATTATATTTACTACACTTGCACAACATACCGACAATGTGCATTTTTCTTTGCTGCTAAATATGGTTTAGCTTTTAGCTAGGAAGCTGCAGGCAAACCAAACCGTTAATGGTAAACTTTTGTGGCATATTTACGCTTTCTTGTATGCGAAAAAAAGGAAAATAAAGTGCCCATCAAGGACTAAAAGCGCCCATGTTCAATAGGCCCTTTCAATTTGATTTGCATCCCTTTTAGCAAAGCATAGTGGAAAGTGCAGATACCACAATAAAGTTGGCATAGACCATAGACAGCTTTAGACGTTTACAAATGCACATCCGCTGTGACAGAAAGGAGGAAAACGAGGAGTATCTCGCTTCGTTTAGTTTAAACCGATGCACAATTCGTTATCACCGTTGCTGAATACACAGGCATAATAATGCATTGTATATGGAGGATAAGGCTTGAGCGGAACTTCGTGAGCACTGTATGTGCGGTTGCTGCCGTTGTCTTCTTTATGGTAGCCTAGTTCTAGGGTGTCCCGTGGGTGGTTTTGTCGTCGTGCTCAGTTCCGTGACGTTTTGGTAACCTTTATCAGGTGGTTTCCTGAGTGCATGTTTAATTATTTACGCTTTAAGCTGAGCATTTGTTGCGGCAAGCGTGTTGGATTTGGTCACCTTTAATCTGGACATATCGCTGGGCATTTCCACACGAATAACTATGGTGGGTGTTCATCTATAATTCTTGACGGTTTGACTTTGAATTGAACGCATCTAACTTATTCAGAAAGTTGCCATTATTTGTTTGAAAAAACATTTTTCTCACGTCTTTTTCCATGGAAATCTCTTCAAATTCAGCTTTTCTTCGTAGTTTCAATGAAATCAGCGAGAATGCTTATTGCTAACATGCCCATAATTTCAAGACCTCACACTACAAGCGACACATAATTTTGTTTGCCATTCTATTCCCATAGAATCAGAAACTAGATTCGGAGCAGAAAACTTAAAATCTTATCAAAAACAACTAGATTTCATATTCTTTTGAAGATTTCAGAATGTAGATTTCCACAATACCAAATCTAATGCTATGTTTCCACCGGCAATAACACGAGGATGAGCGGCAGACGATTAATAATAAATCCCAAAGTGGTTCTACCAGGCAAAAGGATTAATTTGACATAAGCTCTCTTTTTCTGTCATTTTGGTGCTTAAAAGAGAGTGGTGATGCCATTTTCCAGGAACGAAAAAAGAGATGCGTTGTAAACATCCCAATAGATATCGTAATTCTGACAGATCTGTCATACGTGGACAGTTTCAGAGTCCTTTTTCGATTCTCAAACTGTTAAAAAGGTGTTCGAACGGGGTTGGAAGTGGTTTGTGAAAAGGTTTATGAATAAGATTTATGAGGGGATTTATTTCTAATCGTATGGTTAATCCCGTAATTTGTAAAGGATTTACTGAAGATTTATATTAATCGCGGATTAATGCCCGGCGGAAACATGGTATTCCACAAAGAGGTTTGTGAATGAATAAGATTTATGAAAGGATTTATTTTTAATCACTTGCCGGGAGGATTTAAATTTGTATGGTTAATCGCGTAATTTATAGAGGAAGGATTTAATGAAGATTTATATCAATCTCGGATTAATGCCCGGAAACATGGTATACGACAAAACATAGAAATTCCACCCAAAGCGAAAACACTTGCATAGTTGCTCGGGTGATGGAGAGTGCTGGATAAGTTTTTCAGTCAATATAGATCCGGGATTAATCCCGGCTTAACTCGCCAAATTTGGTGAGTTAATCCCAAATGCAGTGAGCAGTATGAACTCCTTTGAATGTTTTTTGAAAGTGAAATGACATTGGCCTTACGTGTTTCTGTGAAAAGTTGCATCTAAAAATGACTCGAACTTCTTTTCCTGTGGTTTTCTATGTGAAGTGAAAACTGAGAGAGTCAATAATTTCAAGAGTCGAAGATTTTAACAACTTCACTTTACTAATGGGTCTAAAAAAATACTTTCATTGCATTTTGATATAATTCAATAAGTATTTTTTAGTATCTACTTCTTTAATTTGCAATTGCCTTCGGTTTTTTTAATCCGTTTCGCTGAAATTACTGCAGTATAGATCGAATGTCAATTTAGTTCAGATGGGTTTTGCGGTGTGAAAACCTAAGTTTGATTTTGATTTCTAATTACTCAGAATGTAGAGTTGGGTCCGGTGTGAAAAGGGTATTACACAAACTGAGACTGTTTTGTCTGGTCTTTCTGAGAAACATCTAAGAAAACAAAAATATAGGACGTAGACATAATTTCATGCAAAAAAAAAATTCTGCTACATTTGGCGAAAGTTTTAAATTGACAGATCATGCTGTCAATTTGAAATCTGTTTTGGAAATTAAAAAAAAAGTATCACTATGCTATATTTTACAATTTCGATTTGAATTTGAGATTTGTTTTTTCGAAATCGCTAAAGTTGATTATTGCTCTAGAATATATATAATAGCATCTGTCATAGAGGAAGTTTTAACAAATTATCAACAAATATACTATAGGTCCTGCTTCTGTCAAAATGGACTTAAATTACTGTTGATATGTGCAAAAAAAAACCTATTTGGGTGCCTTGATTTATTTGCTGATGATAGAATTGCGATTGAATGAAAAATAAATAATCATTTTTCGTCTTTCAAACCCTAAAAGAGTGTGTGTTTATTTACACAAAGTATGTTTAAACTTGAGAGATTTTAAAACTGTTTACGCGCTATAAAAAAAAGTAAACTTTGCTTCATTCTCATATCTCTTAACAAGAAACAATGAATTCGTCTCCCTTTTTGTAAACAAAACGTCGTTTTTTGAAATCCCTTCAATGCCAGCGAATACCCCCTCACAGAGATTCAGCTAACAGTCAAACTTAGTGGTCATCACATTTTTTCATCTTTATCTGACAGGAGAGATTCGAAGTTAGTTTAGTTTTTTTGTGTTCGGTACGAAGTTGAGATATTTTACATAATACCAACAGGGAAGAAGAAAAAAAAACATTTTTTTCAAAAAAAATGTGTGCCTGGCCCATTCGCTCTTTCTCTAAAATGTAATTGAAGTTCTATTTTTGATGTATTCACAGGGACAAGTGCTCTGAAAAACACTTGAAACTACTTGAAACGCTAAAACTAATGAACAGAAGCGAGCGACATTATGTTAAAGCATGCTACCGTACTTTAATATGAGCTCAACACAGTCAGCCCCTTTTCCCCCAAAATGACTTAGATATCATAATGTACATGCGAAAATTCGCAATCCTCATCAAAGTATACGTATACGTCATCCGGCATTGACACATAATGTACGGCTTCTGTGCCTACCGAATGCGCATGCTTTCGCTTTTATTTTACAGCACAAATTAAATACAAATATTTTGTATGATTTGATGTTAAAAAAAATGAATGAAAGCAATGATATGCATGGGGCATAGGAAATAGCTGGTTTTAACAGTAGAGGAAGAAAGTATCAATGGTTTTGACTTTTGAATGACATGTGCAGGATACAACGTCTTAGCTTAGAGGAGGTTTCGTTTTTTTTTTTTTTGAGAACGTACTATATTTTGTCTTATCGTACGTCATTAATTCACCCTCCAAGTTGACAGGACTGATATTTCGGGATAGAATTTTTTCCTCAAGGAATTAGGTACATTATTTCTCAATTTCTACCTACAGTCATCGCCGACGCAAGGAGAGACGAGAGAAGAAAAAAGCAGAAGAATAAAGTTATGGCTTATAATGGCCGGTATTTTTTCAAAGATTTATCTTGAGGAAATATTCTCGTCTTCAGGGTTTTATTTTAGCAGTAAATATTACCTCTAGGAAGGCTTTTGCTTCACAAAACAAAACCAGACAAACTTCAAAATCAAGGAAAGCGTGTTAAAGGGAGAAGAACGCCCTGATCCCGGATCGACAACGGAAAAGGCCAATAGTCTTAAAACAAAGAGATTTATGACAAGTAATGCCATACATCACCAAGATTTGTTTGCGTAAATCGTTGTCATAATGTGGTCTGAATCAAAGGGATTGTTTATACGCATTTCTCTTTTTAAAATATAATTTTTATAATCAATTAGAATTTTATTCACAATTTTCTTGTGACACCCTGTCGACCTGTGTAATAATCGACTTGTGGACAATGTGGTGTGGTAATCACAACTTTCTTTTGACACCTGTTAGACCAATCGTCAAATTAAAAGTCTTCTGAACATCTTTTTAATAAAGTAATCTTTAAGGATTTTCTATTGAATGTGGAAAGATGAACCGATTATTTTTTGATCGATTGTCACGATACGCAGGCGGACTATTTTGTAGAATTGATTGTCATAAAATGTTATGATCATACATCATTTTACCTGTTTTCACTCTTGGTTTTCGGGGCAGTATTAAAAGGAATAATCGGTTCGGTTTGACTTGACTTTTTTTGCGAATCCAATTGCGAATTAGAACGAGCGGAGATAAGAAAGAGTTAACAATCTTTAATTTCGGAACGCAAAGTTGGAAGTTTTTAACTACAAACGGTCTGGCAGAATAAAGCTGCTCTTCGGGATCGGGCCAGTTTTTCATTGCTAGACCATGAACTGAGACTAACCCCAGAAGTAAATTTTCTAGTAAATTTCCATCCGGGGTAAGGCTCGATTTAACTCGACAAAATTTGGTGGGATCTAGAGAACAGTTTGAACTTCTTTGAGTGACAGCTAGAAAAGTGACACTCAAAAGTGACAGTTGGAAAAGTCAATGATGTCGAGGGTTAATTTGCTAGACTCGATTTGTTCCGAGACCAATTATAGATCTTGGCTGAACATAAGGTTAACACTGCATTGAAAACTGGCTCTTAAAACCGGGTTTTCAGCGCTGAAGCAAGCAGCTTCGCTGAATCAGCAGCTTAAACCTCACAGATCTTGGTTTAAGCTGCTGATACCGGTACAAAATGAATCTAGAGTTAATCCTGCGATCAGTTTTCAGTGCAGAGATGACTCCGTCAGCAAAGTTGTCAAAATCTTTGACTCGCTAAATTAAAGACCCTCCCAGCTCTCATATTTCACATAGAAAAACACAGGAAAAGAAGTTCGAGACAGAAAAGCCAATTCAATGCCATTTCACACAGCAAAACATTCAAAGAAGTTCATACTATTCACCATCCGGGATTAACTCACCAAATTCGGCGAGTTGATGCGAGATTTATCCTGGAGCAATATTCACTGAAACATTCATTTCTGGGGTTGATCTTAATTTAACTCGAAAACTCGGATAATCCCGCACTGAAGAACTGGCTCTTAGGGCCAGTTAATAAAAGCTGAGTTAAGCCTAGCTTAAACCAAGCTCTGTTTATCCCGTAACGATACAAATCTGGAGTTAACCCAGCGAGCAGTTTTCCAGTGTAGAGTAAACGCCGTCGACAAGTTGTCAACATTTTCGACTCTCGAAATTATTGACTCTCCCAACTCTCACTTCATATAGAAAAACAGGATAATAAGCTCTACTTATTCCCAGATTTCATTTTTCACAGAAACACGTAAATCAACTGCCACATAGGAAAAAATTTCGTGCAAGTCACGTACAGTTGAAAGAAATTTCTTCATTGCTTCCGTTTCCACTTTTTCTGATGTTTCCATTATTTCCATTCAACATAAAAAAATACAAAAAAAAATCGATCTTGCAAAAAAAATAAGTCTTATACTATGTCTCCATCGGCCATAAAATTGTCACTAGCAAGAGATGAAACATAAATCCCGAAGTGTCTCCATCAGACAAACAAAAAATTAATTTGGCATGAGCACTCTTTTGCTGTCTTTGCAGC
Organism: Neoascia interrupta; assembly: GCA_947623515.1. Lineage (NCBI taxonomy): Eukaryota > Metazoa > Arthropoda > Insecta > Diptera > Syrphidae > Neoascia > Neoascia interrupta. The sequence goes on from OX392463.1 coordinate 1,613,308, forward strand.
TCTCAAAGGAAGAGAGTGACATTTCCTAGGAGCGGGATTAAAATTAAGTTGTAAGAACCCCAATGGAAAACATATTTGTGACAGATCTTTCATATGTTGACAGTCCTTTTTCAAGTATCAACCTGTTATAAAAGTGTGCTTGATGTGGTATTAATTAGGTATGTGAAAAAAGTGAATGAGATTCATGAGAAGATTTATTTTGAATAACTTGCCAAGAGTATGGTCAACTTCGAGATTTGTAGAGGATTGCTTAAAGATTTATATTAATCGCGAGTTAGTGTTCGGTGGAGACATGTTATTAGTGTCAAATCGCATAAAACCAAGTCACAATTTAAAATCACCCAACAACGCAGCTTTGCAGTAGCTATATGTTCAAACAGAAATATTTATGGACAACGCCTGCAACGCTCCGCCCCTGCTTGGATTTTTTACCTTCCGTTGGGCTTTAATAAATTTTAAAGCAATCATCCACCATAGCCGCGTTGTCACAAGTAAAAAAATCACAAGGAAAAAAATCCCATACATTAGCAACTGAAACCTAAATTCGCTGAATGCTTTTTGCCTTAGTGCCTGTGCTCATTTGGTTTATCCTAACCTGATGTGTCAGAATTCCGATGGTGAGGGGAAGCGCCAGCGTGGTGGCCACCGTTCAATCTCAGTTTTATTTTGAGAAATAAAATTTGGGTTAGGTAAGGATAAACCAAATGAAAACATAAATAAAAACGTAAATACGGAATACAAATCTAGTGAGTTGGACAAAGAACAAACCGGTCGAGAATAGCGTTGGCCAAAGAAGTATATGTGGTAGGCTAGTGGGGTATAAATTACTGAATAACTAGATGCCCAACTTCGGGCATGTAAAACCTTTGCCAACAAGCTGAAAGTGAAAAATTGACCCACGCTCTGACACTGACATTTTGTTTAGGAATGTGAGCAAATTCATCAATTCGTCAGTTCCATGCAATTCCGCTTTGGTGCTTTTACATCTGTTGATCGCATGAGGCAAATTCCTCTTGTATCTCACACGTATTCACCGACATTGAAATTTAAAAAAAATTAATAAAAGCTTTAAAGGCTTTAAAAAAAAACCGTAAAAAATGGATGTTGGAGGGCAAAAGGGACGGAATTTGAATATCAAGCTATTCAGTAATTTATGACGTGGGGTTTACCAAAAACGAGGTTTTCTTTCGACATTTCGTCCGCTCGTTTTTTAACTCCACTTGACGTTTATAAATAAAACTGCCTCAAGAATAATAACTTTTCTCATGAACACTAAATTCTCCCTGAAGCAGTATAGTGTGGACAACATAAAACGACAAAAATAGTTTAAATATTTAAAACACATTTTAAGACTTTCAATACTTTTTGCCATTACTGTATTGCTTGCAACATGTATCCAGACATTTTGCATTTTCTTCGACCTCGCACAAAGATGGCGCATAATCGAATTTTGTTGAGTTTGCGCTCAATCGTCTCCGGGCTGTGGTGAAATAAGAAACGTCATTTATTTTTAGTTTTTGTGCTTGTACACCGGTGCCGCGTTTTCAAAATACAAGTAATTTCATTGATTTTCCCTGATATATATGGAAAGAATTCAATAAATGGTAGAGTATAGAAGACGAGAATTCCTTTAGTTGTCGCTTAACCATGACATCCTCTCGATAGACAGTATGTTTGGAACGCTAAGCAACTATTTGTCCGGAGTGCACCGGGCCTGGTCCGTCCAGGATGGAGACATAGTGGCTGGTTTCGTTTCGCTGAAGGACAAGCACATTATGAATAGAAACCTCTACTTGCTGGAACCGGACAACTATGTGGAACGACAACTGGACCCGCCAATCGATGAGATTGTCTCGGCCCACTTGAGGGTGCTGTACTATCTGAGTTCTGAAAGTGAGTCCGCAATCGCGGGGGAGCTTCTTTATTGAAGTATGCTAATGCAATTCATTATCAAGGTCGTGACTACATGGAGGCGTACAAAAATCAAGTGCAATGCATACAAGGAGTAGTGAAAATGCTGCAGCAACTGAAGGAGGAGAACTGGTGCCTTCCAATCATGTACACCACATGTCTGGACTTGCGGGTACTGGCGCAACGATGCGAAACAAATGGGAAGATCTCAAAGCCGGGAGAAATCCTGGAGAAGGCAGCTGAATCACTCATGAGTTGCTTTCGTGTCTGTGCTGCAGACAACAGGTAAGCGCTGCAATATTCCTACCTTTCCCAGAACTAACCACTTCTGTTCTAGGTCCTCTGATGAAGACACCAAGCGCTTGGGAATGCTCAACCTCGTCAATCAACTTTTCAAAGTCTACTTCCGGATAAACAAGTTGCACCTTTGCAAGCCACTCATTCGAGCCATTGACAGCTCCGCGTTTAAGGAAAGCTTTCCCCTGCCCGAACAGATCACATACAAGTACTTTGTCGGGCGGAAGGCCATGTTCGACTCGGACTACAAGAGTGCCGATGAGTTCCTTAGCTTTGCCTTCCAAAAATGCCCGCGAAAGTTCTACAACAACAAACGACTGATTCTCATTTACCTTGTTCCGGTCAAAATGCTGCTTGGGTACATGCCAACAAACCAGGTTCTCGAGAAATACGACGTCCTTCAGTTCCACGAGCTGGCCAATGCCATCAAAGAGGGCAACGTACGCAAATTCGACGAAGTGATTCAGCGGCACGAGACGTTCTTCATCAAATGCGGAATCTACCTGCTCGTGGAGAAGCTCAAGTTCATGGTGTATCGCAACCTGTTCAAGAAGGTCTACCTCATCAAGGGCACCCATCAGTTGGACTTGGAAAGCTTCCGTTCGGCGCTGCAGTTTGTCGGCGAGGATGACATGTCCATGGACGAGACACACTGCATTGTGGCGAATCTGATTTTCGAGGGCAAGATCAAGGGCTACATCTCGCATAGTCACAACAAGCTGGTTGTGTCCAAACAGAATCCTTTCCCGGCACTCAACACTGTGTCGTAGGAATAACGAATTGTATAGATTTAAAATTGCCAAAATAAATTTTATTTAAAAATCAATCAAACGGCGTTTGATTCCCTACTCGACGAAACGTCGGAGGAAAAAATGGATTAAAGATTTTTGTTTTTCTTTTTTTCGCATTTAAATTTATCGACCTAAAAGCCCACTTTAAGAAACTTTAAGTTAAACATATTGGTCCAAGCAAACAGTTATAATAACGGCATTTAGTTTTATTTCACAGGACACTGCGTTTGCACTCATGTTATTTGAAGGGTCCTTACTGTAGTTTTTTTTTCTTTATTCTAGATATTCAAGAATTCTATGAATTAACTCTACTGGACGACTCGAAAACAGTTCAACAGAAGACGGCTGAGACGTTGCAAATAGCTAGCAAATGGGAACAGGAAGGACACACGATCAAACTGTCAGATGTGAGTAGACTGGACGGGGTTCATGATCCTAGATCCTTAATTTTGTAATTTACTGAGGATGCTCGTCTGGCAATCACAAGTTAAAAAAAATAAAACGGCAATCTCTTATGTTAATGTGCAGCATGTCCGGAAGTTTCGAATTTTTAAGATCTTAAAACGCTTTATGTAAAAAATTTTTATTTATTTAAGTGTCAAGTCGGATAATGTTTATATTGAAACAGCTGTAGCACTGAGATTAGTGATTAGCTAAGGATCTTTTATTCTTTGCGTTCGAGTTAGCTTGTATTAGACGAGCTAAGGTATCGCGTCTTTAGCGAATTCAAGATTCTGACTAACTATTTCGCAAGGCAACTGAAGTTCTCCAGTCATTCAATTCAATCCCGAGGACTGTAGTTGGCAAAAAGGAGAACTGGAGATAAAATAAAATTACCACAAGTTTTTTTTAGCAGCTGGCAACGCTGATAGCAACTGGACTTTTCCATTCACAATTGATACTAATTGATTTGAATTCACAATAAAAGTGAAATAAATTTATATTTACTTGCCAAATTATTGCCAAATTATTACTTGAATGTCGCAGGATGAAGGATTATACTATGTCTCCACTGGCGATTTAAGTAGGAGACGATTAAAAATAAATCCCAAAGTGGCTCCACCGGACAAATATAGGATTAATTTGACACGAACACTCTGTTTCTGTCATTTTGGCTCTCAAAAGAGAGTCGCGATGTCATTTCACAGGAGCGAAAAACTATTTTCGCTGTAAAAGTCACAAAAGAAATCACGTACTTGTGACAGATTTGTCCTGAACAGTTTGAGTTTCCTTTTTAATTCTCAAACTGTTAAAAAAGTGCAGAAAATGGAATTTATGAGCGGATTTATTTTTAATCGCCAAGATGCGAGCGCGTCGCCCGTCTTGTAGGCCAAGAAACAGGTGGTGGGATCAGGTAAAGAAAATCTCCTGAGTTGGTGGCGCAGGATTGGGAACGATGGAAGGACCATTTAGCCATCCTTGCTCCGCGAACCTTCTCAGGATAAGCGGTCACCGAAAATGATGATGATCGCTGGCGGGAGGATTTTAATTTTTATGGTAAATCGCGTGATTTGTAGAGGCTTTAATAAAGATTTATATTAATCGCGGATAAGTGCCCAGTGGAGGCATGGTATTAGACTGTAAGCCTAGATGCGTTTTTTGGTTATTCTTTACTGGGATATAAGTTTCATTCAATGAATTTTTTTCGCAGTTCTGCGTTCGAGGAAGTAAAAGCATCAACATAATATACTTTGCACTGTGATCGATGACAGCACTATGGCGCTTTATGGACCAGCCCGGTTGTCAAAATCTGACTTCTTTCATCGCGTTTTTATATGAATTCTTATAAAGTTTCTTTTGAAGTGCGAATAACCTTGGGCTTTCCAATAAGGAAAGAAGTTGTTGTGCTTATTCTGCTATTTTAATTAATCTAAAAATAAGTCGAAGGTATCGTAAAAGCTTTCAAAAGATGTGGTCTCCTTGAATTCATGTACCAATTTCCAATCAGACGATTTCCGGCCAAAACCGAGCAATTTCTGACACTGTTCATTAGATTCGCTTCTGTTCATTAGATTCATATATTTTTTAGTCTTTCTTGTACCATGTTTCCACCGGGCACTAATCCGCGATTAATATAAATCTTCATTAAATCCTCTAAGGGCCAGTTTTCAGTGCGAGATCATCCGAGTTTCCGAGTTAAACTGAGATTATCTCCAGAAATGAAGTTTTCAGTGAATATTGATCCGAGATTAATTTCGGGTTAACTCGCCAAATTTGGTGAGGGAATCCCGGATCAATCCCGGGAGTGGCTTTGCGTGTTTTTGTGAAAAATTACATCTGAAAACGACTCGAACTTCTTTTCTTGTGTTTTTGTATGTGAAGTGAGAACTGGGAGAGCGGCGACCACAAAGCAGCCTGGGCTTGGCTTCGGCCTGACGTTTACAAGTTCAGCCAATAGATGTTAGTGTTTCTCAACACAATGAAGCTCAGCTTCAAAATTTGGTTTGCAAAGAGAAAGAGTGCGTAAAGAGAAAACGTTTTGCTACGTAATGAGGCTGCGTAGACCAGCCCGAGCTCAGTTGTGCTGAGCTTTTGCTTAGTGTGAAGCAAATGGGGGTTGATTTTGATCGCACACACAAATCAATCAGTCTGCCATGGGCTCTTTTTGTATAGTCTCTAAGTCATGCACGGATATGACGCAGAATATCTGAGTGTAGCTACATTACGGGTCAAATTGCGTATTTGATCTCTCCATGAGCGCAATGCCATTTCAAAGCCAGTTAAAAGCCCACGTATCGTAACGGGGCGAAGCCGAAGACTGAGGCCTTATCGTTCCAGACCTAAAATCATTACAGAATCTAAGGAGTGGCCGCTGGATATAATTTTGTGGTAAAATCGATTGGTGTAAAACTAGAAAAAGTGCCCGCCAGTTAAAAAGAGTATTGAGAGAACCTTTACCCTTATTGTCAAATTTTAAATGCTTCTAAGGATAGCGCAGGCATATATTCGTGGCCTTCTTTTTCTTTCTTTTAAGGCGCGAGGTTATGATCTGAAGTGATGGATCATTCAAAACCCTCTTTGTCACTGAGGCCAAATAAATGCTGTTGTCGTTACATTTGTGTGATCCACAAATTTTAAGGCCTCCCTTCCTTTCGTGATTTTGCTGGAATGTTGATTGACATTGCCATTTTGTCAGGGTTCGTATAGGATCTATCCTTTGAACATGGCAATGCCAAGTGAGCCGGTCGTGCTCCATTATCCTTTAGATAGGTTCTTTTACATGGAGGCTCCCGCGGACCTTCGCACTTCTTCTTAGGTAATTATTCGTGACATATAATTATAATTTACATAAACCCAACCTCTTAGTCTTGAAATGTTGTTTAACAAACTTTGTATTGTCTGCTATCTACTGCAACCAACGCAACGTACAACACAATTTCCTTAGTTCAGTTAAAATTATAATCGACTTTTTCCTGCAAAGTAAGCCAAGGATAGTTATTTCGAACGCAAGTACAATAATCTACCTCCTACTTTTTATCTCTCATCGGCACACAAACTTACAAGTCTGCTAACTTTTGCAAACCAGAGCACCACCTCCACCAGGTGTTTGCTTAAACCTGTGTCACACGTCACGCTATTTAAAAACGCCAACTACAACGGCATTACCAACCCCAACAACGCCGAAGAATCCTCAATTCCTTTGTTGTTTTCATTTCCAAGCATTCTTCCGGCTACTAACGAAAAGTCCATTAATATTTATACCCCAAGGCCCAAGCACAGAGCCATTTTCAGGCAAAACTTTTCCCATACACATACATTTTTCATTAGCAATCTTAGGCGCAGTTGCTGCGAGAAGCGAGAACGCCATCACGAGTCAACTGCTCCTGGATGTAGCTACGAAAAACGTAAATCCCCAACCGAGCAACATGATATTGCAGATTATTAGAATCCGATTACGAACCTAGAGCTGGGGGGAGGGGGGGGGGGGGGGGCGATGGCTGGATGGGCATAACCTACTTTCCACCGGATATTGTCGTCCATACCGAAAACTAAATTGCTCGCATTAGGCACAACATGCTGCACAAAGTATCCGTCCGTTCGTAGTCTCATACAACTCAATTTAATTTCCTACCGTTATTTAGGTATTTTAAAAAATGTTTTTTTTTCGCTCTCTATCTGTGAATGTGTGTATCTGTAGTTGGCTTACATTTTTTGTTGTTGTTCGTTCTTTTGGTGGTCGTTTACATACATACAAACATTTCTATTGTTTTTCATTGTGGCACAAATTGTGTATAGTAGAAGCAAAAAAAAAAAACTGCTAAAATCGAAAAAAGAAAAGACAAAAATTAAATGTAACATGTCAAGGCTGACCCCATAATTTTCCTTTCTTTCCAGTTAATTAAGATTTCTTCGAATATCACCCGTAATTGTGAGATATCTTCGGCAAGGAACGAAGATCAACTTCCGGTAGGTACTCCCCTTTGCGATTGCAGACAGGAAAATTTGAATATTCTCATAAATTTCTTTTTCGTTTCCTTTCGTTTGTTTCGCTTGTTGGGGAGCAACAAGTGTTGGTTACATGCTCTTTTATTTATTCTTCTCCTATTTTGTATTTAAGTGAAACAAAAACATAAACAACCTTTCATTCATGATACATTTCCGATTTACTGAAAACATCAAAAAAATATCCTAGAAAGAACGGGCGGAATTTTCTATTTTTCTTTTTCAAAAACTTTCACCCCAGACAAACGGAATTTATTTGATTTCGTGATTGTGCAGAGATTTGAAAAATGCCATCAGTCTTCGGTTGAGCAGGTAATCCGCAGGGAGCACGGTGCGGTCGGGGGAGTGCCCACCATCAGGAGCATGCGTGCTCCAAAATCACATCCAAGTGTGACGTGAAAGCTCTGCTTCCAACCGCCGCCGCCGTCGTCGTGAACGTTGTTGCCGCTGCCGATACTATGTTGGCGAGGTGAAGGAGCTTCTCTCTGGTTCTGCGAAATTAAACAGATTGAATTTTGGTAAACAATACTACCTACTATACTGGAAAACATTATATGTACACATTGACGGAAAAGTCGGAAAAGTCTCTCATTCTGAAATCCTCAGTCCTCAGTTAGACGGAAAATGCTCCCCTGAGTGGTATAGTTGTTGAAGAAGCGCTGCGTTGACTTGTATTCCGTTGTAGAGGACTTTTCAATCCGAAAAGATTGAACAAGAAAAAAAAATCCACCTTACAAAGTGGTTAACCGTGCACATATTGTAAGGACTATTGTTGCATTTCGAAAGGAGCAAAAAGAAAATCGCTTCCGAATAAGATGTCGGACGGGGGTGTAGCCGAAACAGCTTTGTGATGTTTCCGCCTGAGCAAATAACCAGGCATTGTCGCTGATATATTATGTTGTATCTACACACGAGTTTTTGTTAGTTTTCGGCTCTTCAACTTTAATTCGCGAACAATAGTGATTTGTCTGCATTCCACTATAGACGGTTTTAGCAAAGCTCGAGTTCAATCCCTATGGCGCCTACGAAAATAAAAAATAATCTGTTTTCAATGCTAATTTTTTGAGAGTCGTCAAAATACCCAAATGCTTTGTGTCCATGACAAATATTTTATTTGAAGCATTAATATTCTAAATATAGTTGATTTTGTTTTCGGTTATATTGTGTAATTGAAGCAAACTTTGTTCGCACTTAAAAACAGCGAGTATTCAAAAAAGAGAGGAAAATACTTTCGTATGTGAAAACAACAAAAGTTTTATCAAAACACTAAACAAAATTATAAAATGATTGATTGGGTGTCGATTGTTCGCCACTCGAGGCGGCGTTTTTCAAATTACGTCGGTTCGCGATCGCCAGTTCGTATCCGTAAGCGTAGACGAGCTCCTCCCCCTCATGTTTCGAAGGAGAATCAATACAATTGTTGCTGCTCTAATGTAAGTTTTAATAATTTTAAAAATAGTCTTTTTATCGAACCAATAATGAATTTCGAATTGTTTAGAATAGGTGTTTTTTACGACCTTAGACGCAGGGGTTTATTATTATGTGCCTTGGATTTGAAACTGGGCCATTCGCATAAATAAACGGGTGTTAGGAGGAGGTCTTGGTGTGGATTTTTATTGCCTTCACATTATATAGCCTTAGCGAATTAAAGTTTTCCGATAAAATACTTTGCTTGGTTCTTAAGTACTTTCGGCATTTTAGTTCATCATTTTGAAAAGCAGTGTTAATGTGTTTGCAATCCTTTATCAACAGCTTCCGCTCATGAGTCATGCATAATTCTTAAAATGAGGTTTTTCTTTTAAGAGACTTGTTCGGCGGAACAATTTTTATGTTGCTAGGTTAGGAATACCTAAACATCTTCCTCCAAGAATCGAAATTTGGAAACATATATGACTAGTGCAGCTTATTCAGCTCCTAGAACTGAGAAGTGAAAGACATTAGTTCCATTGCACTTCTTAGGGCCGGTTTTCCAGTGCTGTGCTGAGTTAAGCCCAGCTTAAACCAAGATCTGTTAATCCCAGAACAATATGAATCCGGAATTCACTCACGAAATTTAGCGGATTAAGCCGAGTTTAACCCCGGATCTAGATTCTCTGAAAAACTTATTTCTGTAGTTAATCTCAGTTTAAATCTGAAACTCGGATGATCTCGCACTGAAAAACTGGACCTTAATCAAACAGTTTTCTTAAAGTTTTTATCATATTTTTAAAGCTTTTTAAAGGCTTTTGGTCGTTAATATTAACGTGCAAAAAAATATTGATTTTAAGAACAAAGAATAAAGTTGCTGCTCAAGCCTTCGATAGTCTATATCGAATGTTCATAAAGAACAACATAATAGAACTTTTACTGCAGAGTTAAGTCCGAGTCAAACAAAGTTAATGCCGAAATAAATTTTAAGCCGGACTTAATCTGAAGTCGACCCAGGGAAATTCTTTCCAGGGCAGATTTAACTTCAGCAGAGAAGATATAGAAATTTCCGACTTCCCAACTGTCACTCTGCCATAGAAATGACAGTGATAACTTTATCAAACTGTCTTTTCCGCGTGTTTGTGGAAACTGACATTTGAATAGAAACTCTATTCAAAGTTTTAATCTTGATGGTATACATAGTTGCTGATTTTGTTGACTTTATCTGTGAAGTTTACTTTGCACTAAAAAACTGCTCAATGGAGCAAATTCATTTTCTATTACTCCAGGATTTACAGAGGGTTCTTAAACCTAGGTTAAATCTGCAGTGAAAAATTCGTCCTAACGCTTTATATCGGCAGGCGATAAATTCATGGCAAAAAGAAATAACGGAAGCAGAAAGCAGACAGGTAATAAATTCACCGCAAAAAGCTGCAGAAGCAGAGGCCAGCCGATCATACGTTCACATACTTCGAAGCACTTTTTTGCAATAAATTGAGCGAAGTTCTAAAATGTGACAATTCGGAATGGTCACATTTGCTTCACTAAAGCTAGAAACAGATCACACCAGCAACATCGATATCAACATCAGCGTTGACAGCTAAATTTTTAAGCCAAGTGAATATACTGTCGTATAAATAGATTACCACAGCAACGTCGACATCGACGTTAGACCTTATCCTAAATGTCGGTGTTGCTGTGCAAGTGCTACCAAATTCACAATGCTGCCGATGTTCTCAATCTGTTTTACAAAACTTTCGGCGGTGATTGTCAATGTCGCTGTCGATGTCGAAGTGGTTAATCTGTTTCTCGCATAAGTAAGCGACAAAACTTTCGGACGTTATCAATTCAAACCAATTTTATATTGGCCTCTACAAGCGATGAATACCGCATATTTTATTTCATTCTATGAATATGGGTTGGAATCGGGATCTATCATCTCTGATAAATGCTGCACAAATCACAAAAATTCGCCCGTGCAAACTGTGATCATCACAATTTTCTTGTGATAGCTCACGATCAATCACCGTCAAACCAGCTGGTCCCAAGTTTTCAAACATTTTGGTTTATTGGCTTTTTTATACCCGACCGAGGGTATATTAATTTTTATGCATAGTTTGTAACACAGTGAAATAATCACCGTAGACCCCTAAGACCTTTAAGAGATATGATCGAGACCGACAGGGAAGTCGATTAAGCCATGTCCATCCGTCCGTCCGTCTGTCCGTATGTATGCAGTTTTGAGGTCTTTCAAACTGAGCTAGGAAACTGAAACTTGCAGCGTTGCTTGGTTTTCATTTTGTACAGACAAAGTATGAAAATTGAGAAGATCCGCCCACAGCCACGCCCACAATTGGCTTCAATGTCCGACAACCTCAAATTTACATTTTACGTCAAGATGCCTTTTGGTCAAGATAGACAAAACATATGAGCTTAAATTTTGGTGGAGAGCAATATCGACCAGAAGCCTTTAATAAGACAAAAATTGGACCGCCCACTCTATTGTCCATGCCCACTTTTAACATCTGAAATATTTGAAAACCTGATTTCTCGGGAAATTCATTCTAAATTGAAAAAAAATTATATAACAAATATTAAAGATATTACCATTTGCTAAGTTTGTTGCGTACAAAGCACTGAGCTCCGCCCACTTTTAGGGGGCGTTTTTGGGAAAAAACTGTTTTTTTTTAAGTATTAATATTCGCTCTTAACGCATTTTGTCGTAATTCCAACGAAATTAGAGTTAATTGATTTTAATTTTTAGCCTATGACCTTTTTTGGGGCGTGGCTAATACAAATAATTGACAATCAGTATATGAAACAGAACAAAAAATTTTTAATTTGGTGTTAATGGGTAAAGAGGGTCGGGTATTTAGAAGTTCGTTACAGACGAACTCTTGCACTTGCTTACTTGTTTTTGCTAACTTAGGCTTAGATTAGACTGCATGCCATTTTGGTATATTTGACGAACCTTAGAAGAAAAATGCTGAAAATATTTTTCTACTTACGGCAAATATGCCAAAATGGCAAGCAGTCTAATCTAATCTTTGTAATTAAAAAAAAAATGTTCTGATATCACAAGCCTTAATAAACCAACAATTTGGAACAATGTTTTTGTTTTACGCAGATGAATTATTCGTCTCAATGTCAAAATGAGAAAATCCCAGATCACTTAAGTCAGTTCCACCCACGTTAAGGACGAGTTATTTTAGTGCGTCCAGAAAATTTTAGTTTCTGAGTCAAACTAAGACTCAGAAATGAGTTTTCAGTCAATTTAAGGCCTGCTCTTAAATAAGTTTACCATTAAGATTTTATTTTTTGTTTTTCTATGAAAAGTTACAGCTGATTTCCCCTGTTACTGTGTATAATGAGATTATTGAAAAGAATGTGGAAAACAGACTTTTTGAAGGCCGCTTCTCAACACTCAGACCTCAAGAAGAAAGTGCCTCTAATTTCACTACCTTGAATCGCTATAGTCATGTTTTATAAACTATTCCAACCGCTCCCACAACCGTGCCTTTAATGCGGGACTCACAACAAGGCTTCCGCTTCACCATTTCTACGATAAACCCGTTCTGAAATCTCGTAGAGGTGAACTCATAAATATGCGCTCTATGCCGAAGAGTTAATAATGCAAAACACATATTAGCCTCATTATCCAGTTCTCTGAACTTCTTGTGTCTAAAAAAACACCGGGATAAACTCTCCCATTTTTGATCCCGCTGTAATCACTTAAATTCAGCATGAAAAGCTTTCTACCTTTTGGAAATATGATCCAACATGACAGGAGCATAAGCCAAACCACATCCGTCCGTCTAATCTTACGTATGAAGGTTTTAGATCTTTAACATTAAGGTTGCGAGCTGAAACGTGAAATGTAATTTGTTTGTCATTTAGTACAGACAAAGTATGGAAGATCGTCCCACAGCAACGCCCACAATTTACTTCAATGTAAGATAATCTCAAATTAACATATTGTTTCAGAAGGCCAAGTCAAGTTGGACAAAAACTAAAATTTTTGTGTACAGCAATAATTGTGGCCAGAAGTCGTTCAACTGGACGAAAATTGGACAGACTAGAACTTTAAAAACTTGATTTCTCGGAAAATTTGTATTAAATCATAAAAAAGTGTGATTATATGTATGACATATATTTAAGTATGACATAAAGTATGACATATATTTAAGATATTAATATTCGTTAAGTTTATTACACACATTATTGAGCATCGTAAAATTTTAGGGGGCGTTTTACGAAAAAAAAGGTTTCATGCATTAATTTTCGCTTTCAACGCATTTCCTTATGATTCTAACGAAATTAGAGTCAAAGGATATTTATCTGGGAGTGCCCAATACAAATAATTGGCATTCATCGTTTGAAATTAGGCCAAAAAACGTTATAAAATTGTGTTAGCTATAGGGCAAATAGTGTAGAGTTTTTAGAATTTCCTTTGTTTAGTTCCAAAGTTAACACCCTCGTCTCTCATATAGTGTCGGTGCTTGCAAACTCGATTTAAATTTGCAATTTTCGTGAGATTGGCATACACGGTTCCTCATGCCGGACTCATTCCAAATTCGTGTTTTGGATCAGCGCACACGCGACCATTTCTGCCAAAAACCAAAACCGTAAAAATGTCGGTCTTAACAACATAAGCAAATTCTTTTGGAATTGCCTTTGGAACAATTGTTCGCAAAATCGATTTTCTGTTGTGTACTATTGTGCTATGACCCAGCAAAAAGTTGAATTCAAAACCCCTCTATTGTAGCCCTTATATGTAAAAGTTGTTTGAATTTCTGTAGCCACCTTAAAATGAGATCACAAGGAGGCAAAAACAAAAAAACAAAATCAAAAGATCCAATATTATTCATAAGGAGCATGAAAACGTCTACAGTCTTCTTAAAACACATGCGGACAGGGGTTAAAAGCCAGTTGGGACAAAAAATAATTCGATTACCTAAAAAAAATATATAAACGCTTCGTCAGTATTAATTTAAAATTTAAGGTTTCTATGACTCCGCGGGTAGGTGGCTAACGTACACACGCAGAAACGAATCATCATCAAAAAGCATTTGAGTAATTTCGTATTTCGTCATCAAGAGGGTCTTCAAGAGTACACACGAAAAAGATTTCCCAAACCTTAAACAAATTTTTGTTGATTCTTATTTATCCCTGAAATGCGTATGTATGTATCTGAAAAAAGTTTCTAAAGCGTATTTCTGTGCAGATGTGTATCGAAAAAAATAAACCTTTGTTGTTAGGGCCTCTGACCCCCTCTTCTTAAATTTTGATTTCCGAATTTCAAAGAAACTTAAATAAAGGAATGCGTATGGGATGAAAAATTTTCATTCTTTCCTATGACTGGGCATAGCTAGTTCGGGTGATAAATTAATTTGTTGCCAATTGATGTTACCAACAAAGGAAACTCACTTTTTCATAAGAACGTCGGCAATCGATAAGGAAGTGCAAATATGGGTGGGTATTGTAAGTCCTTGTGTTAGTTTTTGAAACTCAACTTCATGCCAACCGGGTAACGCAAGACCAGTATGTTATGTGCCACCACCATAATGAGTTGGAACCGCGTAAAGCAAAGTTTTGACAGGCTCAAATTGTTTCAATTTCCAACATGATGGCATTTCACAGCACACTGGAGCTTGAGTCACCTACATGTCACACACAGGATACTAAGCATGATGTAGCAGGGAACTTTTAAGAAAACTTTCGATCAAGTTTAAGTTTTAACAGGCAAGTAGGAGTAAATGCTAGTGAGGGTTTAAAACTCAAGTCTAGTAAATATATATTTTTAATTTATACTATGTCTCCATCTCCACTGGCAATAAAAAGAGTATTAGCGAAGATGATTAAAAATATGTAAATCCCAAATTGGTTCCAATATAGGATTTTTTTTTGACACGAGCACCCATTTTTTGTCATTTTGGCTTTTAAAAGAGAGTGGCGATGTCATTTCCAAGGAGCGAAGGAAGTTTTGCGTTGCAAAAATCCAATAAGAAAGCGTATTTGCCAGATCTGTCGTTCAGGGCCAGTTTCAGTTTCTTTTTTTTTGATGCTCAAACTGTCACAAAGGTGTATAAAATAGATTTATGAAAAGGGTGATACTATGTTTCCAATGCGAGGATTAGCGGGAGACGATTAATGATAAATCCCAAAGTGATTGCACCAGACAAGCAAAGGATTCATTTGACACGAGCACCCATTTTTTGTCATTATGGCTCTCAAAAGAGAGTGGCGATGTAATTTCCGTTGTAAACATCCCAATAGAAATTGTAATTCTGAAAGATCTGTCATACGTGGACAGTTTCAATGTTATTTTTAATCGCTTGCCGAGAGAATTCAAATTTGTATGGTTAATCGCGTAATTTATAGAGGATTTTATGAAGATATAGATTAATCGCGGATAGTATACCCGGTTGAAACATGGTATCAGAACTTACGCGAACTTGTAGTGAAAATTGTACTGTCTTATTTTGAATCTTTGTTTATTCTTAAATTTTAGTATTTTATCTATTGCATTCTGCTGAATCAAATGCCTCAATGCCCGAGTGAAACTCCAGTCGCAACACCCCGACTACAGAGCACCTTAAAGGGGATTGAGCGTATACGTCCTTCTCAGCGCCTTGCGAAAGAAATTTTACGTGTATCTACCTATCATATCTTCGAAATTTTTTACACGAATGCGAGTTTTTCTCGAGTAAACATTAAGCCGCTAGATAACTATACTTTACCTCTAATTCAAAGCTAAAAATGAATTGGATAGTTTCACAACTTTAAGCATGGAAGGTGTGAAATTGAAGTTATAAGCCTCAAAAATGGAGTAAAACGAGATTGGGTTGTTTTGCTTAGATATTGATTGGACTTGACTAAGATCCTATCAAAACACACACAAGTACCCTCTTTTCATTGAATCGAGACATCCTTTTTCGAGTTCGTCATATAACCAGTACTTAAACTAGTCGCCGTTGTGTTTATTGGAAAATGTTCCTTAAATTGATTGTCAATGTACCTGCTCTTCATTGTCAATGTACAACATAAAACAATTTTATTAAAAACTATATTAGAGCGAATCATCGAGAAAGCATAGATATAAAGAATTTAAAAACGCGTAGACAAGTGCCTCGATTTGCTTTTGAAAAATCTCTTTTCCACATTCATTTAACCCAGTACGAATGCGTTCCTTCTCTCCTTGACCTTAATTAGCATGCATGCTTTAGTAAGTTACAAAAACAAATTTTTAAGCCTTGAGTTTTATTGAGGTTTTTCATTGCTTACTCTTTAATTTTATATTAAGAGTTGAAAGTCTTCTTGAGTGTGAGTGTATACACAACACATGCTACAGCTCCTTGCAGTTCCACGTGGAAAGCTAAAAACAATGCAGTCATTAAAAGAAGTTGTTAAATATTTATTGTTTTTTACACAAGCTAATTGGATAACTTTGCATTCCAAACCTGTTATTATACCCCATCCCATAGGGTAGGAGGTATTTTAAGTGTGATTCATATAGTTGGAACATACAGAAATAATCTTCGTAGACCTCCCAAGACCTTATAAAGGCATATAATCGAGGTCGATGTGTGAGTCGAATAAGACATATATGCCCGTCTGTGCGTCCGTCTGTCTGTAGTTTTTAGGCCTTATATTTTGAGCTAGGAACTCAGATTTGACTTTTTGACACTGATCTGAGAACTGACACGCCCACTTTACGCAGTAGCATGAAAAATTAGAATTGTCGTAGGATGCTAAAATTTTGTATGCAGTATACTTAGTATGTAAGTGTTCTGTGTTTCGCATTTCAAAAAAGCGAAAAACGTCCCCATTTTGGGTGTGGTAGCATTTAATTTGCTGTTTTTCAAACCGTATTTGTATGCAATGTACTTGCTTGTAGTCGAGAAGTTCTTGCTTTATATGCTAACATATATCTGCATACAATTAATTTAGTGGAAACATTTCTACCACGGCCACTTTTGGGGGCGTACTTTTGAATAAAAACTTAATTTTTGGTTTAACAATCGAGTAAGTGCAAGTTTGTCTGTGACAAACTTCTATATACCCAACCTATACCGTGTAACACCAAGTCTTAAAGGTTTTTGGCCCGAATTCATATATTATTTGTATAGACCACGCCCCCAAAAGTGGGCATGGGCTAAAAATTAAAGTCAATTAATTGTAACTTCGTTAGAATCATGAGAAAATACGGTAAAAGCGAAAATTATTTCAGAAAAAACCGTTTTTTCCTAAAAACGCAAGTTTTTGTATGGATCAAACTTAGCAAATAGCGATATCTTTAATATTTGAGATACAATTTTTTTTTTCGATTTTCAGTCAACTTTCCGAGAAATCGGGTTTTTAAAGATCTAACATGTTAAAAGTGGGCATGGTCGATAATGTGGGCGGTCCAATTTTTGCCCTGTTAAAGGTCTTAGGCCAATATTGCTGAGTGCCAAAACTTAAGTTCCAGTGCCTTGTCTAACTTGACTAAAAGGCATTTTGAAAAAAAATGGTGAAATTGAGTTTGTCTCACATTGAAGCCAGTAGTGGGCGTGGCCGTTGACCGATTAAGCCAATTTTCACACTTTGTCTGTGCAACAGAAGAACCAAGTCGTGTATCGAGTTTCAGCTCTCTAGCTTGATTTTGAAGACCTAAAACCTTCACACATACAGACGGACGGGCGGGCAGACGGACGGACATGGCTTGATCGATTGATCTGTCGGTCTGAGATGATTATTTCAATGTGTTACAAGCTATGCACCAAAATTAATATACCCTGGGTCGGGTATAAAAATGCACTTAAGACATGCAAACCTCATCTGGGCAATATATTTGAACGAAAACTACAATGTTTTGAAAAGAGGTTAATGCCACGCCCTTTTTTAGTTGAAGGAGATTGTCAAATTTTACATTTGGTGATTTGGAGCTTGACAGGGGTCAAATGGGATGGCGTACCCACCGATTCGCCTAAGCGGATTTTAATCCATCCACTAGTTTATAATGAAATTGGCTGAATCTCAGAAAGGAAAAAGAGACCCAACGCACTGAAGAAACACCCATAAAAAATTAAATTTAAAAGCCAAATTTCGAAACAAAATTAAATAAAATAAACACCCCAAATCGTCACAAAACGTTTCGGGGCGGTTTTTCATTTGCAAGAGAAATGCTGCTAGGCGAACATCGTCGTCCCATGGAAACCGTAGGAAGAAAAATGCTCCTGACGATGTTCGCCAACGTTTGAAATGATCATAGATCCAGCCATTATTTAAATTTGTTTAGAATAAAACATGCAAAATTAAAAAAAAACTAATCTATTTACAAAATGGGCAAATCTTTTCTTCCATAAAAAATGCTGGCACATTTCTTTATTATAAGCCACGGCAACCCTGGTGTGGGTTTGCCCTGCATCCTTTTCCTAAGGTACACTGATGCCCATTATTTGGTCGGAGATGTACTGGATATGCTGGGGTAAACGGTGTACGTTTATGCCTCTTTTTTCGAAATTCAGAGACATTTCTGACAGAAACCTTTAAGTGAGACTTTATAGATGATATTGACACTAGAATACAAATAACTTGTGAATTGAACATTTAAGGCTTTGCACTGGCAAATCTTGAATATGCCAAAGACCTAAATAGGCATAGCCGTGCGGTCGTCATCACATTTGTCAAGAGAGCACGAAAATTATTTGTTTGCGAAAGAAATTTTCCTTTTAATTTGCTTTTAATGAAAGGGTAAACAATTTTATTTACGAATCAATTGAATAGCTTGCATTATACACGAGTACGCGAACCTTGTCAACAATTAACAGCTGTGTAGACAGCTATAAGGCCAAAGCCAGGTACCCCCCTCTGACTTTTTCAATCGTCAATTCTCACTCAATTTACCTTGAAATTCGCTAACGTTAACAATAAGTCAAAATTGCCGATAGTTAGCCAAAAATAGCTTTTCAAAAAGAACTAAACAACCCTCTGGAACAATTGAAAAGTTCTTGAAAAATGTAGGTAATTCATGTATGTGTCATTTTATTTCACCGAGATAATGCACGTAGGACACAAACTTGTTGCCGCCCAACCCACAAAACATATTCCTACATCCTTCCGCTGCATTTACTCACTCAGAATCTTACAGACAATTTCGCCCCATCATATTTTATCTTTTTTTGGCACTTGTCCAATGTACTCGTGCGGCTTTCACTTAAGAAAAACTTTTCATTGAATGACATTTTTAAGCCTACAGTTTTTTAATCATAATTAATCTTTGTTTTGTTTGTTTTTTTTTTTTTTAAATAGCAAAATCAACGATTCAAAGTCGAAAGCGAATCTGAACTTCCAAAAACAGATGCACACCAGCAGCAACAATCACCACCACCAGCAACACAACAGCAGCCTCTATCGCCCGAAGCAACAGTGAATAATGTCCAGGCGACAGCAACGGAGTCTCTTCCCTCAGAGAAAGCTGTAAGTGCTGCAATTACCCATTAAATGTCCCCAAATAAAGACCCGCTGTTGATGTTTTCTTATTTGCCTTGTTTTTTTTTTATTAATAAATAATTTTGAGTGCTGTTTGGTGTTTTTTGTTTGGTTTTTTGTTTCTTTTTTGTGAACAGCTGCTGAATAAAAATAAATTCAAATTTCAAAAAGTAATTTGCATGATTTTGAACTTAGTTTGCTTGTGTGTAGTAGTATACCGCTAAAAGTGCTAACAGTTATTCCGCTAAATAAATCAATAAAGTTTCCACCCTTCGACCGGAAACGCTAAAATCCAACCGACCAAATGTGTGAATTAATTTTATCGATGGTGGCGCCGCTCCCTTTTCATTAAAATCAAAGCAGCAGGGCCACCAACTATTGCCAATAAAATTAAAATAGCCTCCACCACAGTAAATAATGGTGTGACGTCACTAGCTCACCATACAACTTCCAGCCACATTGTTGCTACACAACACAACACACCGCTGTCATTTTCTAGCAAACAGTCCCAAAACACCTGTGCATATGTGTAGATGTAGAAGCGAAGTGAACGCCCGAAACATAATGTGTGTGTTGCACATGTGGGTGTGTGTTGCTCACAAAACAAAAGTCAATCTTCTTCTCGTTGGAAAGTAGCAAAGAGTCGAGTTGTCACTTTATCATTTGGGAAAGTAGAAAGAGAGTGAGCGTGCGGGCAAGTTGACATCCTCTCGTCAGCCATTACTTGGCGGCCGTTTTATTTATATCACACACGTTCAAGTGCATTGCCTTTGTTTGAATATCGACGAAATCAAATTATATAATTTCGAATTGAGTGCAGTTTGCGGTGAAAAAAGTGCGATTAGTTTGCTCGGCGATCTTGGCATCTGGAAATGCCTATAACCTTCCAGTGGCATTCGAGTTCGAGTATCGCGCGTCGCCATTCAAGTATTCAACAGCAACACACCAACAAAACCGTGAAAAGAATGTTGCGTTTTGCGTAGAGTGTAGATGTGCGCCCTGGAACGAGGAGAATTTCTTCCAACTTTCCCAAGTCGAGTTGTCAGAAAACTAGTAAATTTTGTTGGAATCGGCGGCAGCGCGATGTCTTCTCTCGCGTGAATTTATTTATTATGTTGTATTATTAAAACCAAGAGTGGAATGTGTAAATTATTTTGCATTCCTGGTGCTGTGTGCTTGGAGAAAATAAAATTTCGTTTGTACTCTGCCCAGGTGGTTGCTAAGTAACTTGACGAAAAGTGCCCGCGAGCCAACGACACAGTCGGGCGTACGACAAGTAGAAAGAAGAAGATTTTCTGTGTTATGTGTGAAAGTGTAGAGCTATTTTCGTTTTGCGGTGCAAAGTGTGACTTATTTCTGTTAAATATTTAATAAATATGTGTCCGATACAACAAGTGGAAAGCAATATGTCGACGAAAAGTTGGTAAACACAACAATAGAACGACCACGGAGGTATTTTTCGTTTCTGTTTGATTATCCGCTTCGGTTTTAATTAAGCAAAAGGTGTGTAAATCGTTTATTATTTTCGTGTGTGGAAGAGAGTGTAACTTCGACTCCTCGCTACAAAAACAAAATGACAACCCGCAAGAAGAAACGTCAACAAGAGGGTGGAGGTGGATTCATCAAGAAGGTGTCCTCACTCTTCAACTTGGACTCGGTAATAATTTTTGTGCCATTAAATCGAGAAATTCATTAATAAAATTCGGACTGGGCAGAGGCACCCATGTTCTGTATCTAGAAACACACTCATCGGCTAGAGTTGGATCACTCCTATTTCTGATTTTTCGCTCATCCATCCTGTTGTGTGTGTGTCGAAATAGACTTTTCTTTATATTTTTCCGAGGAGAAACTTTTTGTTGTTTTGTTTGGCGTCGTGTGTTGGCTATTTTTGCCTTTGAAAACTTTTAAAACAAATATTTTCTCCAAAGCTGCGAAGCAGATGACACAAATGTCTTTGATTTGTTGATAGAAAAACTGGCAAAAACAAAAAAAAAAACGATCTTTTCTCTATTGACGACAGTGCAAAGAGGTCAGTGGGGCGGCGCTGCCGATTCTGTGGAAGTGATCATGATTTCAGACGAGGCCTTGTCTTCCGTTCAAATGAGACGAGAATTTTTTTAGTTCAAAATTTATGTGCGGAGACAGAGAGTGTTTTATCGAGCGTTTTTGCAGCCAAGTCGCAAGACTATAAATAGGCCTGGAAAATTTGCAACAGTCTTATGCTTACGCATGAATTTCTTTCTTTATTTTATGTAAGAACTTCTATAGGAGCGGTACATGGGAGCTGCTACAGCACATCTCTCATGGGGCTATAAATAAAGCATTGTCCATGTCCAGTGGATGTGTTACACGAAATGACTCAGAGAACGGCGATAAAATTTTGATGGTGTTTCCTATTGACGACAGTAGTTGGTGTGATGGAGCTAATTAGCTGCTGTTGGGTCCATTATATTAGATTTGGAGCAGTGGACATCTTTGGAAAAGAAGCACAATGGGAAGGAGAAAGCTCAAATTCTTAGACGGATTTTTCCAGGAATGTGGGAGGTACCTATAACAACATGTTATTCGTCTATCTCGAATGAGGGTGTGGTAGGTTAGGTACACAGCCTTGGGCATGAAATCTTCTGGTGTTGTGAATGAATAGCACACAAGATATTGTTGTAGCAACAAAAACCTTACGCAGTAGACTGATTTTGAAACATAAAGAGAATGTAATGTGTTTCAGCCAACTGAAAGGTCCATCTTGCATTGCTGTCCCAAAGTGCAGCTTCAAAATTCTAGTAAACACTTATCTACCACAGATCAAAAAATGTTCTTTGTATAGGTATGTCACCAGCGGTAAGGCAACCTAAACTTTAAAACTACGCTTGGAACATCAAGCTTAAGAATATCGTCATAAATCAAACCGATTCCATAACAGATTGACCTCGTCTGCAAGGGTTTTAAAAAATGGTTACGGGGCAGCATAAGTACAGGTAGCATTCATGGCGAACTGCCTCAAGCGGACTATTCAGTTAGCCTTGCCAAAAGTTCTTCCATTTTCTGGGTTAAAGGTATTCCCGTCAATAATTGCGTGAAAATAAATATATTTTCCAATACACGAGAAAGAACTCTCAAGATCTTTACTCACCTGTCATGGGATCACGTCTTTTACTGAAAACTTACCAAAAAGCAAAAAAAAAAAACAATCTAATCGTCCTTCCTTGGATACCTATACCAGGCCATGATTGTGTTATGTCTTTTGTCTGGGCTTCGTCGAATAAAAATCATTTTCACTTTTGGAAAATTCGCTTTATTAAAAACAAAACATTTTTTCAACATTATTAGAATAAATTTTCAAACATTATTAGAAGTTAAAAAAAAAGCTTAATTTAATTACTAAAGCTTAATTTAATTTCACATACCTACAATGTTTTCGCCTAATCCTAACGGTACTTTAAGAAGTTTTTCAAGACAAATGTTACTCTAAAAGGGTTTGCCAGACCCTCGCGGAGCCGGGGGAGTGAAAAAGAACGAGTCTTTTTTTCAGGTGATGATGGTAGGATTCGAACACAGTCCTCCGGCCTCGTAAAGTACACACACTAACCACTACGCCATGGCCCCCACCCCACCGTTACACCATACTCATGGATTGCCCGTTTTCGTCTGGCAAAAAGAATTGTCGGCAAGGGAATTATTAAATCGACAAACTTAGCCTCAATCAGTCTAGCGAAGATCCTTGTCTCCCCGCTCTTCTCTTGCACAAAAGACTCATTTTAAGGGACCGCAGTGCCCGAGTCCCAGGAAGAGTCTGCCGATTAATAATCTTATCTAATCTAATCTGATTGCTTCAGCCTTTCTTACGCGTAAAGAATTCAACTTCAATATCTAAACAAAAAGGAAAGTTCAACATTTGAAACTTATTTTAAACGCACCACACTGAATAGAACTGATCGTGCAACTATCTCCCCTTTCCGCCTTAATCTAACTTTTTGTTCAAATGAAACAAGAAACGCCAAGTGACGAAAAGTTACAGTTTGGCAACAGCTTTCCTGATTAAAATAAAAAATAAATAAATAAATAGAGTGGCGCAACAGCTCGAGGTGAGCCAGGGCCAACTTCGCAACAATGTGTGTGTTAATTACTTCACATACAAGGGGACCTACAATTTTTCGCCGAATCCGAACGGCACTTTGAGAAGTTTTTCAAGACAAATGATACTCCCGGAGGGCTTGTCAGACCCTCGTGGAGGTGGGGACCGTGAAAAAGAGCAAGTCTTTTTTTTCAGGTGACGATGGCAGGATTCGAACCCATACCTCCGGCGTAGTAAGCACACACACTTACCACTACGCCACGGCACCCCACAGCTTTCCTTATTATTTTAGGAAAATCTACGCAGCACTAACAACAAAAAATTGCCTGTCCTCACTCCTGTAAACCCTTTTGGTTATTTAATTATAAACTCAGTAAATTTTCAAGATTCAAATTTGCGACCAAGTACAACGAAGGAGACCCGAGCAACACTTAAACAAGCTTGAAATGACTGCAAGCTCACATCCGCTTAGAAATTGCGGCAGAATATTCCACAGTGTCTTAATAGAAAATGGCAAGGCAAAAATGGAAGGGATGCTGGCTCTCAATTGATGCCATTTTTCAAAACTGACCCAGGGTATAATAATTTTAATGCATAGTTTTCAACACAGTGAAATAATCATCGTAGACCACTAAGACCTTTTAGAGATATGATCGAGACCGACAGGGGAATCGATTAAGTCATGTCCGTCCGCCCATCTGTATGTGTGAAGGTTTTAGGTCTTCAAAATCAAGCGAGGGAGCTGAAACTCAATCCGTCAACGGCCACGCCCACTACTGGCTTCAATGGAAGACAGACTCTATTTCACATTTTCTTTCAAAATGCCTTTTGGTCAAGTTAGACAAGAACTCAAATCTTGGTACTCAGTAATATTGGCCCAAGAACTTTTGCAAGGCAGAAATTGGACCGCCCACAATATTGACCATGCCCACTTTCAACATGTTAGAACTTGAAAAACCCGATTTCTCGGAAAGGTCATTCCAAGTGAACATCATATGACAAATAATAAAAACATTACTATTTGATTTCACTTTTAAGCGGCGTTTTAAAGAAAAACTGTTATTTTTTTTTGCCTGAAATAATTTTCATGATTCTAACGAAAGTATAATTAATTGATTTAAATTTTTAGCCCATGCCCACTTCTGGGGGCGTGGCCTATACAATTAATATATGAATTCGGACCAAAACACTTTAAGATTTGGTGTTAACTACACGGCATTACATAGGGACGGGTATATAGAAGTTTGTCACAAACGAACTCTTGCACTTACTCACTTGTTCAATTCAATTCGCTTGATCTTTTTGGTAGATGTCAAGTACAATCTTCAACAATTTTGATTCTCTGAAGTCGTTGACTATGTTTCGTTTTGTCAAATTCCATAGCCCTAATCACGCCTGAGTCCGAAATTCGTAAAATGGTGGAGCGTTTTGCAGCACAAAACTTTTTGATGTCGCGGGACATACTCATCCAGCACGAACACGCAAAAAGCCCATAGTATAGAGCATTGTCTTCACAACAAGCCGGGCACCACGATTCGTGGCTTCCAAGTCCAAGATATGGCTGAATGAAGATTTATTTAAAAGCTGCCCTCCCAACACAACACCGATTGTGTAAGAGGAGAAGTTCATTAGCCTCAAAGATTTGACGCCTTTTGACTTCTTGTTTTTAGTTGGCTTTTCACTAGTATAACTTCTGTTTCAATAACTCACAGAAAATTCAGGATCTCAAACACAATGTCCAAACAGAAATTCCGGGCACTGAATTTCTAAAAATCATTGATAATTTTAACCTTTGGATAACCTTTGGTCACTTGCAATAGAAGCCGTGGAGGCTGTGGATGAAGAATGTGGAAGAATACATTCTTAGGTCCAGTAGGTACATTGATTTAACTACAAAATGTATGTTGATTTTATTGACCATTTCCAACTATCTGCTAGCTCAATCTGGCAAAGATTTTTATTTATTCGACAAAAGAGTCAAAATATGAAAAAAAAACTGCCTTGCAACAACACAATAGCTGTCAGCTTTGAAGAAAAAGCCAACAGTCTACCAAGTCTACGCGAAGCACGATTTGTTCTCAGCTCTGTCTTTAAAATTGTACCAATTCTCGTCTAGTTCGTACTCGGGTCCGTAAGGCTAATCGCACGCATGATGACACTTTTAGTCACGCAACGGTTTGATCGCTTCTTTGAGTGCCATAGGCTTGTATGGAAATGCAATGGAAACAATGGACATTGCGTCCAATGGAACTGCTGCCCCAAGTGAACCGTGACTGTGGTCACAAGGATGGATGCCATCAGCCTAACCTAACCTAAGACTCGCTTCTTAATTCTGCACCTGCCCGGACATGAGAGTTGTAGTTGGCCCAGTATTGATCGAAGCTTGTTTTTTCACACTGCAATTGAAGAGCAAATTAATTTCGCTTCATTTCTTATTCAAGCTATTAACTAGTTACGTAAAATATGATTGATAACCTTATTAGAATCCGCATTTAAATGCGTCATTGGGCGTTAGGTATATTTACTGTCGCTCTGTGCTATAGGACCCACTTTTTGGTATTTGCCTTCTGGCTTATCAGGTGATTAGTTATTCTTTGAAGTCTATGCACAAGTGTTCCGTTCATTAGCGATGTAGTGCACGTCGTGCTAAAATGCATTCTTCTGTGCCATAGCTACTTAAATATTTTAAATAATTTTTTTTTTATCAATAAGACTGTCCTCTAAACTTGGCTATGTATGCTTGTGCGTCACACGTCACACCTCTATCCAATGTGTCACCCAACATTAGATAGCAAAACATTAATTCCTCCCGTTTTTTTCACTCTTATGGATAGTTTTATGACTGTGTGATAAACATAAAATTTCTCAATCACGCTTACTCTTATCTCCATTCACCAGACAAGATAATAGCAAAAGGAATTCCTCACCTACAACCGGGCTTTTGTTGATCGCAAACACTGGAATGCGGTAACCTTGTTTGGAGAATCAGTTTAGTCGTTTAGCGTCTTACTTTGTAATATTTTTTTCCCCAACGAGTATCCAACCCACCGCGTATCCAACAAATACAACGTAAAATTAATTAGACAGTTTTGAATGATTAGCGAATTTCTGTTTCATCAGTAGCAAAGGTCTAATTTCCGAGACATCGAAAGTTGTCTTGTGTGTGTAGGTATGTCGCATCGCCGCAAATGAAAAAGCGAATTTCACTCAAGTATTTAACTTTTGTTGAACTTAAGGGAGACTTAAGGATATGCATTGGACGGTCACATAAGACAAATAATTAATATGGAGAAAGGGGGAGAGCTAGGCATCAATTAACAGTCATTGCGCGCATTCCATTAACACAATTACTAAATTACTGTTTAGCTAGAGAGCGATATTTGTGGACTATTTTCGTCGTAGGGGCTCTAATGGGTGAGCTATTCATTCACTGCCATGCCACACCGTACGGATGGATGAATTTTTAGTCGAATTGTTGTTTTCCAATATTTCATTTACACCGCACCCAATTGATTAAAGTATCAAGTTCAACATGCCTCGTTATCACTAGCTTACTAATAAAATGTAATTGATATGAGCAGGGTATTACTAAAAAAAATCCCAGAGATAAACATAATTTTGTCAGCTTTGTAAACTTTATTTTTTATTTTATTACATCATGTATCTGCCTAAAAATTTTCTTAATTTTTTAAATTATAATTTAATTTTTGATTTTTCTTTTAAAAATATGATTTTCAGGCTCACTCTACGTCGACACTAAAGGTAAGGCAGTAATTAAAGCTTCCAGATTGTGTCACTGTGCTTCTTGCTTTGAGTTTGTTCGCTGTTAAGTGCTTGTTCATAGCGTATCTTGCCTTAAGTATACAATTTTTTTTTGTTTATAATCCCAACAATGCTACATGTATGTTTGTTTGTTTTACCGATAAGCTTTTGTGGATACGTATCATAAAAAGTGCTTATAGGAAAAATTGCATTTTGTGATTAAGACTGACCATAAACATTTTCCGCACTGTATTATCAGAAATTGAGATAAGCTTAAAAATCGATGTCATTTTAACACATAGTTTACACTTTGAAGGGTGGGGACTTGTAATAATTGACATGCAAGTTGGTTCTCGTGACAATGATGAATTACTTGGTGAACTGCACTCAGAAGCTTTTGAAAAACAAACGCGAAAGTCATATTAATTTTGTGTAATTAACCGAAAAGCTTTTGCTAGGTGCTATCGCGTTTAAAATAACGAGCTGTCTGTTGTTTGACAGACGATGTATATAGATGTGGCGTTACCAATAATTGCGTTATAGTTACCTACAGTTGGATCTCTAACCGATATAATTTGAGCGAAAATCAAACGTCACACTAAATAAACGTCCATAATCGAACAAACCTCGCGCATGCAGAGCGTTTAAGAAATCTTTAATCGGGCAGATGGCTTATGTGCTGGGCTATAAAAAATAAAAAGGCATTCTTGCGTAAGCTATACAATTTGACTGGAAAATCCTAAGTACCTGCCACTTTCCAGGTGCTGCACGGAAGGCCGTAGCCAGACAACTCTTTCGGGGGGATATGATCTTTGAAATTTTTTGTTTTTATTTTTTGATTAAGTAGTTGTAACAAAATAATCTTAAATTTCAAATTCATTTATTTTTTGTTCAATCAATCTTTTTCTGTGACCGCTTATACTTAGAAAGTTAAGCGGCTAAATGGTCCGACCAACGTTCCCGATCCTCCGCCACTAGCTCAAGAGTGACAGGCGCGATCCCCAGACGGGTCTCGGATATATTCTTTACCTGATGTCACCACCTGTTTCTAGGCCTAACAGGAGAGCGATGCGCTCGGCTAACCTGTAACATGACCTGTCTAGGAAGTCTGTCGAAAAAAGTGTACAGACTATCGAAGAATTGATCGTTCCACTCGGAGAAGTAGCTGCTCAACATTAAGATTCCTACGAATACTGTATTTTCTCATTCTATTCCTAAGAGTAACACCAGCAACGCACCTCAGAAATTATATTTCGGCTGCTTGTACCCGCGATCTAATTCTTTCAGTCATTGCCCAAATTTAATGGCTATAGATGAGGGTTGGAAGGAACACTTAATTTAAAACTGAGATCTTTGCTTTCACTTCAATCTCCTCAGTTCAATCGGCTCAGTTCCTTTACTATTGATCCAGCTTGGGCAATGCTACAGGATAACTCAGTATAACTCCTTCCATATTTCGTGAAAGAGACCCCAAGATACTTGAACTTCTCTACCTGTATCATAAGGGACTCCATTTGTATACCGGAGGTTGTACTGCACAGGCTCACAGGCTGCACTGCTCACTACAGATGGCCGCAAGCCCGTCCAGTGCCCGCTGAAGTTCCTCCTCGGGCGATGCCAGGACAGCTTAATCAAATGCGAAAAGCAGATGGCTTTTCCTGAAGCCAGCTATTTCGAAAGACTCCTCACCCAGACTGCGTTTCACCGTCCAGTCCATGCATGCTATATGAAAAGGAGAGACGATAGGACACAGCTCTGGCGAAGTCCAACGCACACATTAAAAGGATAGGACTTAACGCCATTTATTCAAACACAGCTTCTGCAGTTCTCATACAAAGACTGAATGGCTCTCAGAAGAGGCCCACTCAGTAAATAGTTCTGCAAAATTCTCCATAGTGTGCCCCGAGGGACCCGGTCATAAGCCTTTTCCAGATCCACAAATCACGCATAGACCGGTTTCGCATATTCCCAGGCCTTCTCAAGAATAACCTTAAAAGCTGTCGGTGTGCCTTTGCCAGGCCGAAAGCCCCATTGTTCTTCCCACAACAAAGGGTCGATAAGAGCTCTGAAACGCGTTTCCAACACCTTCGCGAATACTTTTCCCGAAAGATTAAAAAGAGATACCCCCATGTTGGAGCAATCTCTTATGTCCCCTTTTTTGAAAATGGGAGCTATAACTCCTGTTTGTAGCTTGCCCAGGCCACCTTAATGACACATGTTAGCCATTTTACATCTTCTTCACCCATTGCCTTGAGCATTTCTGGCCGAATGTCATCAACTCCAGCTGACTTTCCCACTTTAATCGATTTAATTGCGGCAGTGACTTCATCTACTAGGACTATTCTCCACCCTAATCTCGTCAGCAAAGCGATTGCCATCTTCAGTGCCCTGTTGGGGATTGAACAGCTCCGAAAAGTGCTCGCTCCATCTGGATCTGCGTAAGACATATGTAGTTCTAATTTGAAAGATGTGTATACCATCTTCTTTCCTCTGAGACAGCGAATAGTCTGCCAAAACATCTTGTTTGCATAAATGCAATGGTGCTCTAACCTATCGCCGAACTTTTTCCATACCTCTTCCTTGGCTGTTCTGACTGCCAGATTGGAAGTTCTTCGCCTCATTAAACCGGGCTCGAGAAGCGGAGTTTCTACATTGCATCCACACAACTCCAGACTCCTTGAACTCCAGGCGTTTTAAACCACGCAGTTCTTTTCTCACCACCAGCCGCTACCCCAACCCGCTCCACTTCACAAACATTTCCTGCAGAGGCAATGACTGCCGATGAAAACATCTGCCATTCTTCCTCTACATTTAAATGTCAGTTGGAATTTATTAAAATTCTCCGAAACGTGCCGTGCAAATCGCTCCTTGTAATTGATTCAGCGTCCTGCAACAGTTCCCACCGTATGCAGGTTACCAGTATTGGTTTTTGCCTGGGTGGAAAAGGAATACTGTCGCTAAAGCGCAATTTGCAACACACTTGGTGGTGATCAGTTGACAGCTCAGCTCCTCTCAAAACGCGAACATCATAAATCATTTTTTGAGCACACGATGGTACCAAAAAGAAATCAATCAAAGATCTCTGATTTAAACTGTGCGGAACTGTGTAGAAAAAAGGTGTTCATGATAGACAACCCATAAGCACAGCAAAAGTCCAACAAGTCCCCTCCGTTCCTGTTTTTATCGGCGGTCTCCGTGCCTTCCAGTCATACTTCTCCCAGTACTGTCGTCCTTACCCACATTAGCATTCTCCTAATGGGTGACTTCCAGCGTAGCATCAACTTCGTTCAAGAAGGCCGCACACTCTGACTCTCGATTAGGTGCATACAACTGCACTAGAGCCAAGTTTCGAAAGTTTAAACTTTAAAGATCAAAACCCTCCCTCCTAATGGAATAAACTCAAATACCTGTGCAGTCATATTAAGCGGGACGCCAGACCAGAAAAGTCTCCACCAATTAGCAAAGTCTCTGGTTCCGGAACCTTTCCACTATTAGTTGAGGAGATGCTAGTAACATCGAGCTGATAGTTTTAAGCTTTCTCAACCAGTTCTTGTTCCTTTTCTTTTAGCGATGAAACATTCCATGTGCCAATTTCAAGCCATCTAAGCCCTCATTTTGTCTTAGCGCTGCCCCCCTTTGTCACCCGTTATGAAGGGGCGCGCTTGCTAACCCAGGGGTGGATTCGGCTAAGGTGATCTATGATAAGTGATGTCACAAATCACAAAAATTCGTCTGCGTAAACTGTGATCATCACAATTTTCTTGTGACAGCTTCCGATCAATCACCGTCAAAATCAGCTGGTCATTTTGCATCAGCTGGTTTTGGCCAACTTTTAGGCTGACTTTCTGTATGTACGAATAAAAATCAGTGTTCTTACATCACAAGCCTAAATAAAGCAACGATTCGGAACAATATTTTTGTGATCACCTTACGCAGACGGATTATTTTGTTCGATCACATTGACTGTCACAAAATGTGAAAATCACAGATCACCATAGCCGGTTCCACCCCAGGATCAGCACATATCCGAGGCTTCTTCTTTCTTCTTTTCATGGCAGTGGGGTTTCTTTTTATACCTAGCTGTCAGGTTTCTGTTCGGCCGATCCTAACCTTGACAACAGACGTCGATCAGGAGACCGCTCTTCCCGAAACAGACGTTTTTGGATTTTTTCTGTTTGGAGTTCAGCCGCCACTCTTGGATCAGAAGCTAACCAGTTTGCCGCACACTATGTATCAGACGCTACTGGGTTTTATTTAGACCTTCAGGTTCATTTCTCAGTTATAACTTTACTGCCAAGGATAGCAGCACAAGAGGTTTCCAAACTAGGTAAACAGCTTCAAATTCAAAATGATTTCTAAAATCTGCGGACTTTGGACTGAAACCAAAACTAGGACTGTCCCTTTTTCTCGTCAGACCACATATAAAAACTACCCAACCAAAAAAGCAAAAAACGGCGTCTATTAAAAATTCTCTAAAAACCTGCTCCGTTAAAGAAGGAAAAGCCGTAATGTTCAGCAGCAAAAAAAAAACAGCACTCAATCGAGAGAAAACAAGTGGGAAAGTGCAACAGTGCGTATGTAAAAACTTGAGTCCGTCTGTGACGGATTGCAAAATACCCTACCCTACCAAAAAAGGAAACTGCCACGCCTCCAAAAAGTGGGCGGGATATAAAAATTTTACTGTTGAATGTTTTATAATAGGTAGTTGCATACATTTCGGCCTTAAAATCCGCGTTTTTAACTCAAAAAATCACTTTTTTTAACGCCACGCCCAGAAAAGTGGGCGGAGGCATTACTATTACAAAAAAGTTAGAAAATGCATACATCATAACATAATATCTACAACTTTTGTCATATAATTTTTAGTCAAATTTCATATATATTTATTGGAAAACAGTCATTTTAAGTTAAGATCCCTTAAAAAAGTGGCGTGGTCAATGAAAACTTCCAAACTTTTTTGGTATGCAACATTGACAATCACAAGTCAATGTTGCATACCAAAAATCAGTGCGCTAGCACCATTGTAACATAGCTAAGATTTGAAAAAAGTTTTTTTTTTAATTAGAGGTGGACTGTAGTGGGCGTATTCAGCTAATTTTCAATCTTGATATGAAGGACTGGACTTCCAGCCAACGCACCAACTTTCAACTATCTAGTTTAAAATTTAGGGCCTAAAAGTTGTTTACATACGAAAGGACGGGCGGACGGACGGACATGGCTTAATCGATTCTCCTGTCGGCCCCATTCATATCTGTAAAAGGTCTTAGGGGTCTACGGTGAATATTTTACTGCGTTACAAACTATACAACAAACTTAATATACCCTGGGCAGGGTATATAAAATTAACTGAAGTCTCCAAATGGAATGTGAAGTTAGCAACGTTTGCAATTGGTATTGGGTACAGTGCAGCCATACCCACAAAATTTTAACACTTTTAATTAAAGGGTTTATGCTAGTTGAAATTAGTTTTATGGAAAGATAAAAAATTTTCAAATTTGAATTTCAATAAGTTTTATTTAAATTTCAAAAGGAAAATAACTTTTTTGAGATTTATAAGAGGCTCCTTCGACAACAGCATCACTTAAAACATGCTGAAGACTTTTTCTTCCAGAAGGCTCTTTAAGTCGTTTTTAGTCGTTTTGCCTTTCTTACATACTTACTACGGTCTCGTTTTAAAGACTTGTCTTGTAATTATTTGACCAATTATCTAATCTTTGTTATCTAAGTCAGTAAAAAAGCTTTTAAGGTTAGAATGGGCTTCCTAGAGGTTAACCTTCAAACAAATCAATGTCTATGTCTTAAATGCCATTAGTAATACTAACTTTTCAGGGATCAATAAAAATAATTGTCAGATTGCGCCGCCAATACCTGAGATAACCTCTGCGTGAAATTTGCCTCAACCTTTGCAGAACCGCTTTGCTAAATCTCTTAAGCTCTTTTGAATGAAAAAAATCTAAACCCCCTATTATTCGAAGGTAAAATAATAAGGACAGGTACTTTAATACTGCTTGAATAGTAACTTTAACCAAAGAACAGAAAGGCTACTTAGCAACAAAGTCAATCAAAGAGGTGAACTAACGACATACTCACGTAGCCCATCGCCAACCATCGTCACTAAGTCCCATTTGTCATTCCCCATTGCTTCTTCATCTTGAATGACTTTTACTAAATCGCCGTAATGTGCTTTTAATTCAAAGAGAACGACACAGTAAAATGCAATTAGCTTCTGCCAAGCCCACGCCCTTGTACTAAAAACAAAAAGGAAAGTAAAACGATTTGTTGATTGTGAACTGCTGGTAGCTACCTGTGCATTGTGTTCCGTTTTGTTTTTTATGTATAGAAATGTGCTTTCCCAACGTCGCGTAGTCGTCGTCCCTTTGTTAATTGTTTTAATTAAAACTAAGAAGCAATTCACTCAACGATTTAATATTGATTTCGTCCCCAGGTTAATGGCGACGACAGCTGGATATACGAGGACATTCAACTGGAACGAGGCAATTCTGGACTTGGATTCTCCATTGCTGGTGGAACAGACAATCCGCACATTGGCACCGACACGTCGATATACATAACAAAGCTGATACCTGGGGGAGCTGCTGCTGCCGATGGCCGCCTTGGTGTCAACGATATTATAGTGTCTGTAAACGATGTGTCTGTGGTGGATGTGCCACACGCTGGGGCCGTCGATGCGTTGAAAAGGGCCGGGAATCATGTAAAGTTGCATGTAAAACGGAAACGGCCCGCGAATTCAAGCGCGCTTTCGGCAGCTGACACGTCTACTGTGAGTGGACCAGCGGTAGCCAGTACCGGTCCCCAAGTCATCGAGATCGACTTGGTGAAAGGAGGCAAAGGCCTCGGATTCTCGATCGCTGGCGGCATCGGCAATCAGCATATACCAGGCGACAATGGTATATACGTAACGAAGATAATGGAGGGTGGAGCGGCGCATGTTGATGGGCGCCTCAACATAGGTGACAAGCTGATTGCGGTCCGAACTAATAATGTAAGCTTGTATAGAAGTCCCCAACTCCTTCATCAATTGACCCTTACTCGTTTCAGACGGAGAAGAATCTTGAGAATGTAACCCACGAGCACGCGGTGGCCACGCTCAAATCAATTACCGACAAAGTGACGTTAGTTGTTGGGAAGACACAACACTTAGTTAGCTCAACCTTCAACCAGGTCAATTCGCATTCAACAGGTGCGATCAATAATATCGGACAAAGTGTAGTCGATTACGCTCGCTCACCATCACCTGCCCCAGCAACATCAAGATCCCATTCACCTTTGCCTCGTAAGACACTCACTATACCTACTCTAACTCTGTTACTCGTCATGCTAACACAACAACTCATAACACAAACTTTAAACAGTCATTCATTCCCTATCCCTATGCACCACTCGTGCGCACAATGCCAGTTCCTCTCGATAACATTGATAAAACTATTTTCTTTCCAGAGCCCGCATCAAGGTATGCCTCATCGAATGTACTCGCTGCTGTGCCGCCGGGTACTCCCCGTGCTGTTAGCACAGAAGACATAACAAGGTAAGCGCCATTGATGGTCAAAGCAATCTCTCTTATCTCCGCCACTTGCTTCCTAATGTGATAATGAGCCGTGACTCGCGACAGATAGTGAGAGTCTGAAGCGTCCTCTGACTGAAAGTATCCAAACGAGATAAAATCAAGATAACACAAATTTCCCAGGAACGCAACTCTGTTCATTCGGAATCGAAATCGAAACGAAAAAAGAATTCATTTCGCACCGAGATACGGAGTAGTGAATCTCATGACACGCGAAGCCTTAGCCGATCGTGCATAAATCTAAGCCTTTATTGAATTTTTGACTCCAAAATTTGTTTAATTGTTATTGTTAACCAGAATCGCGCGGTTGGTGTGGACATTGTATATTTTTTCTTACATAAATATCGTTTGGGTTTGTGGAATTCATTGATTAGTCATCGCCGCGAATAATGAGCTGTTTACAGCTGCAGTTGTTCAATGAGAACTTTTTGAAGAAAAAATACGTGAGGTGCATTAGTAAAATCTGTAATTAACCTAATGAATATGCTGCGGTGTCAAAGGTGTGTGCTTCTAATTTATAATTTTGTTCTGTTGTTTTTGTTACAGAGAGGCACGTACAATCACCATACAGAAGGGACCCCAAGGACTGGGCTTTAACATTGTCGGTGGTGAAGATGGCCAAGGAATTTATGTGTCATTCATTTTGGCTGGCGGCCCAGCTGATTTGGGTGGTGAACTGAAGCGTGGCGACCAGCTGATTAGTGTGAATAATGTCAACCTTAAGAATGCCACACACGAGGAGGCAGCTCAGGCGTTAAAAGTGAGTTATTTTATCAGTAATTTTAGGTCAAGTCATACAGAATCATTGGATTTTGTTTATGTTGTAAAAATGTGTCAACAAATTTCCACGAAGCTTCGTATGACAAATGCAGCTGTGACGTATTGCACCCTTTTGACGAGTTATTCGAATACGGACCACAGAGTTGAATGAATGTCGCTTTTGAATTTAATCCTGCGTCTCAAGCTATTTTGTAAGTGTTATCTTTCGAGCAGATATTTAAGGGACCATAAAAAGCAAAAGACCGAAGACACTTTCTTGGTGTACACCGACTTAATTTTCACTCCTACTTTGGCTCTAATTTTTGTCTTTGCTCCTAGATATATGCCAAGTATCATTAGTACGCATGCCTCTGGAACTCCTGCTTTTATAAGCGCAACCCATATTAGATTGTCCTTGGAAAGCCTTTTTTAAATTCAACCAGCACATGATACAGACCCTTTTGGGAAACACATTGTTTTTTCATCACGATTCTAGCTATATTCTACTTTGAGGCGAAGCTTTTCTAATCGATCATTTGAGGAGCTTTTTTCCCAGTTTTAAACTCGTTTTTCTTTCCACCTTATACGAACTCTACCAAACGTCTCTTCCACCAGTTTGAAGTCAAGGACTTGACTTTCTCCTCGCACAAGAATGATACCATACCGAATCCATTCTTACTTTTTACTCATTATGTCAAAGAAATATGTGCACAATATCCGGTGTTTAGAGTTTTGGTTTCTAGGATACCCAAGAGTTTTTATTTGACATCCAAAACGACCTCCCTTCCCCATCCCTACAAATGTATTCATTTAATTTGATACTTAACAGTTTCGAAATCGGAACTGACTGAGAAAATCGCCTCTGACAAAGGTGCAACTGAGGTGCATTTGCCATTGGCAAAAGTAGCCCATGGGTGGCTAACCCAAGAATATGTTTGGCTACTGGCAAAGGCGCCCCACGATAGGCTTAGGCAAGTAGAGCACTCCCTCGTAAAAATGGCAAAGACCCACAAGCTGCTTTTTTTTTGAAAAACTTATTGCCATCTTTTTTTTGGTAAAAGCCTAAAAAATCATTAAATCTCTTAGTCACATTGTACTAATAACTTCTTTGTACAATGGAAATATAATTAAAAAATGGTTTTAGTGAAGAACGATTAAAAAGAAAAGAAAAGAAAGAAAAACATTACCAATTGCGACAACTTTTAACCTTGTTATTTTAGTTTCCGGGGCATAAATGACTTATTCCGGGGTCAAGAAAAATAACACACATGTCCAACTCGGTGATTGTCTGGCGGAGAACTGTCAAACTTTGTTGGGAGCTTGCAATTAGAGATGTTCCATTCACGTAAATTTTGATTGAGCTTTTATTTTTTGCTCTGTTCTAGGATTGCATGAGATTGTCAGTGCAATTTAGACGATATTTTTAGGTTTATCATCAAATACACACAAAACAAAAAGTTATCACCTTTACTGGAATGTATAGGATCTGTAAACCTCACGCTCCTAAATCTTGAAAAAGTTCATGAAATTATTTTTTTAACAAATAACTTTGGAAGGAGGTATTTCCTTCCTCAATTCTTTGGCTAACAATAGAAAAGTTTCTTTGCCTCAAGGCTTTAGCTTAAATTAACTTTTTTCTGGGAAATTTTGACTGCAATAAAAAATTTTAAACAATTTTTTCTACCTTTCTGCACTGATTTTAGCAGATGTATGAACTTTTGAACTTTAAAATTGCTTTGCAGAACCTACGTTGCCTCTGATGTCCTTTGGCTTACTTTAAAGGTGAAAGAATTAGGGGTTGGTATTTATGTTCATTGGTTATACACTCACATACATCATCAGCATCACCCTGTATCAGTATCATTTACTGTATGTGGTTTAGTGATATATAACGGTCAACCCGATGAATGTCTTCTGTTAATTGGGTACTTTAAAAAAAGGCTCGTATTTATTACTTAAAGAAGGGTTGTTTTTACTTCTCGCAATAATAAATGTTACTGTTATAAAACAAAACCTAGTAAAATCAGAAAAAATCGGTGGGCGGCTACTAGTGCCTGCGAGTGTACATTGTTTACACTTTGACGTTAGATTTGGCTTCGACTAAACCATAATTGGATTCTGTTTATGGCTGGACTATCTTTGGAAAACTTAGGCTGCGAAAGTTTTCTTAGTCTGTTCTAATGGGTTTTAGCCACACTGTAATTTTGAATTGTTTAATGTGAGAGTGGATTCTACTCCTGATAGCAGCAACCGAGCGATAGGAAAGGTATTTTTAGGTGTGGCAAAGCCGATTCAAAAACAAAATCTAATTACTCCACCTTTTGAGGTTTCGGTCTGCCAAATGCCACATCCTTGAACGCCTCATGCTGCCTGCAAAAAAAACTTGCACAGAGTTTTTATTTTTATTCTCTAATGAATTTTTTTCATTTTCTGATGAATTGAGACTTTTTTAAGTTTCCCAGAAAAAAAATATACTCAGGGTATATTTTTTCTGGGCAACTTAAAAAAGTCTCAATTTCACTATGGACCCGTCTGCCTTCATAAGTAAAACTTAAACTTTTCTCTCTGTTATTAAGCCGTTTAATTGGTCTGCAATAGACTTTCTCTGTTTGTTTAAATATGCAATAGTTTATGAGGAGGAACAGCTACTTCAAAAGTGTTCAAGTGAAACGCTTGAGCTAAATTTTGGATGGATTTAACGACTTTTTGGTACAACAACTAATTTAGCCTTTGACGGACTGAGTTCAGGATCGAAATTATGCGCTTACTTTGCGATTTTGATTGAAGCAAACTCCATCAGGTCTAATTGTATCAGAAAGAGGATTAAGAGGTCTTCTTTACTCTACGTTAAGACTATCTTCATCTCTACTATGAGACTCAACAGCGGTGATAAAAATTCTGAGAGTTATCCCTGTACACTGACGAGCCTGCCTTAAAGATTTTTCTAGACTCAATGGCCAAGGTTATTATCAATCTTCATATTAATTAGCGCAGCAGAAGAAGTTTTTGATGTTTTTGGATGCTCCTTTTATGTCGACAATCGTTTTATTCTTGTGTTTAAAAGAATTTTCAATGTTTCCCACCAGTGTAGCGGTTGTCCAAATTTTAGTGGCTTGGACATTGATTTGCTTTCAGAGCTTTTAACAAAAAGTAGCAGAAAGTAATCAAATGGGTCGTATCATGAATCCAGTAGGGAGTTTGTAACACTATAGGGTCAATGGTAGAACCCCAAGACCGGACATGTGGTCGAGAAAGAATTGTGAGTCGAAAAAGCCTTATTCGTCCGTCATCCTGTTTTTGTGCCTCATAATTTTAAAGGCCTTAAATTGCGAGGTAGACAGTCTGAAAAGTCCCGGAGTAGTACAAGCGTAAAGTTTTAGAAATCCACCTACTCCCATGATAACTTCATTCATAAGGGTGAATTAAGTCGCCAGAAAATTTGTTGGAAAATAGTCGCAAAAAGTTGAAACTATGACAATAGCACACAGAGCCAAAAATATTACATCGAAAAACAAAAAATAAAACCGAAATGCGCCGCCCAGTGGACGTTGCCTTAGATAATCACAGACTTAATTCACGGGTCCTCCCACAAATTTTTATTCACGTTTTTTAGGTGTATTTTTTGGTACATGTTCTCAGGGGGCGGCATAAATGTGGGGCCCAGGGCAGCACTTTACCTTAATCCACCCCTAGACCTACGAGCTTTCCAAACTTGGAACTACACTCTCAATTTTGCCTGAAGGCTCCTTAGGTGTACCGGTCTCCACTGGCAAACTCATGCTAAACTGGATGCAATAGAATCAACAAACCTTACTTACTGATACTGATAGGTGGCAACACTTGTCTGGCGATGAAACAGATATGAATAAAGCTTTATCTTAAATGTTCTTAGAGTTTGATGAGAATCTGTGATGGCACCAATAGATCACAAAATATTGCTCAGTGCCATCACTGTTTGACAAGTAAGCATGCAAGAAGGCTTGGTCTTTATTCGAATGATTTTTTTTTTTTAAGAGCAAAAATAGATAAGGAGGAGAAAAACCCCACACTTCAACAGCTCTGCACATTCCACGCTCTATCTCAGAAACGTAATCTCTTCCTTGGAGCTTTCTTCTACAACGATTTAAAGCCCTTCACCCCAATGAATCCGTTGCGTCCGTCACGTCGGAGTACACAACTGACAACTCAGTTAAATACATTCGTTCTTATGGGAAGCAGCACCGAAAAGCAGCCAATTCCTCTGCACTTTGTACGTTTACATGCTGCAGCATCGCAAAAACACCATCGACAAGAAATAACGCAAGTCCGAGATATTGTAAGAATTTTTTAAGTTGCGGGTATTTTTGAGGAATGGGATTTGTATTTTAGGTAGATCTTTGCCTCTTATAGCCTCCTCCCCCTTAGCTATGGCTCTACAAGCTTTGACAGGGTATTCGCATAAAGAAAAGTTGTCGGTGGCCTAATCCTTTCAGTAATATTTTTGTTTCCCCTATAAATTTGTATGCTGTTACTGTTATTTGGTTGCAGCAAATATAAAAGCGCTGTATGAACGCTCTTTTCTGGGAGAATCGTACATTTCGCTGAAATAAATCGACACAAATTTCTAACTTTTTGTAGAAACATAAGATCTTTGCCTGTTTATATTAAACTTATATGGTTTTTAACTTTTTCTTTTAGAATTCTGGGGGTGTGGTAACTCTAGTCGCTCAATACCGGCCCGAGGACTATAATCGGTTTGAGGCTCGTATTCACGAGCTCAAGCAGCAGGCCGCTCTCTCGTCTGGTACTGGTACTCTGCTTCGTACGTCACAAAAGCGCTCACTCTACGTGCGTGCTCTGTTCGACTATGATCCCAATCGTGATGACGGCTTACCCTCACGAGGTCTTCCCTTCAAGCATGGCGATATCTTACACGTCACAAATGCCTCTGACGACGAGTGGTGGCAGGCGCGTCGCGTCCTAGGCGATAGCGAAGACGAAACCATAGGTATTGTGCCGTCAAAGCGTCGCTGGGAGCGAAAAATGCGCGCCAGAGATCGCAGTGTTAAATTTCAGGGCCATGCCGCCAACAACAACATAGACAAAGTAAGTAAAAAAAGACTCAGTTTTATCTTGAAGCTCAGATTCGGTCAAACTCACCTCAAAATTTTATAGCAATCAACATTAGATCGAAAAAAGAAGAATTTCACTTTTTCGCGAAAGTTTCCATTTATGAAAAGTCGCGATGAGAAAAATGAGGACGGCAGTGATCAGGAGCGTAAGTATAACTTTTTCTTAAACGAATTGTTTTTTTTTACAAGTTCTACGCTTAATTTGTTTGTTTTTATTTACATTTATTTGAAACTCTCTTTGTTTTGTCCCAAAACGTTTTCGTTTTGCTTTTTTTTCTTTCATTTCATTTCATATAAACCTTGTAAACGTTTTTTGTCGCTTGTCCACCAACTCGATATTTTTTCAAAAAATATACAAATGTGTACAACCTTACAAATGCTGTACAAACTATGAACTAAACTCGAACAAATAGCTAATGGAGTCGTTAACAGTGAAAACGAAAACGTGAACAATAATGACTGCAACGATCAGCCACGTAAGTTTACAAAAAGTATAAAAAAAAATTCAATTAACAAAAAACTATGCATCAAATAATAACAAGGAAGACGGAAGGTTTCAATACTGTTGGCTTTTATAGCAACTTAATCTTAACTTTCAACTTATTGTTACTTGTTTTTAAGGGCAGTAGTTAGTGGGCTTAAACAGGAGTGGTTTTTTGGGGTACTATAAACATAATTTCGTACGCGTAGAAATCACGCAGCATTTTTTGTTTGTCCTTTTCTAGTTCTTGTTTCATTTATGGACATTTTTTTTTAATTTTTTTTTTTTTATTGTTTTCGAAACAAAATCAAAAACTAACTCGTTAACTCTCTCTTGTATTGGATTGTATAACTATCTATTTTATTCTCGATTCGTTTTCTAGCTTTTATGCTTTGCTACACACAAGATGATGCCAATGCTGAAGGAGGTACGTACCAAGTTCACTACACTATTTGTTCCTTTTTTATGTAATTTGTTGTATTTGTCCTTTAGTGTGTCTAAAAAAATATAAATATTATATATATACAATTTAATCAATATCAAACAAATTAATATTTTCCTCCTTCACTTAAAAAAAAAAATTAAATTAAACAGTACACTAATGAACAGTACAAAAAAAATGAGCAAACCTATGTAGTTCAAAAATCATTCAAAAACACAAAATAACCTCGATTTATGAACTATTGCGATTCATATGATTTTTTCATGTTAAGTGGTGTATTTAAGGTTACTAACGAAATGAAGCAAGAAACATTTTATATGACCGTGCTACTAGTATTTATTAGTTTACCTACTCTTATTTCGTATTCTTAGTTTTTTTTTCTTATTTGAAAGTATTTTAAATTAAGTTTGTTTTTTGATTTTCTTTCTTCTTCTTACTGCATTTATTGTAAATATGTACACACAAACACATAATTTCCAGACATGAGTCTCGCGATATACACAAAATCTTCTCCAAAGCTGTAGCACTTGCTACTTCTGTATTTATAACTACTATTTTTGAATCCTTAGACACTCACTCCTTGTTTTTTTTTTTTGTCTTATATATCTTTTTATTAGTGAATACTTCAAATTTTTCTTCATATTTTTAGGCTACACAAAGAATTTTAATCCATCTCATGAACGCAATAGCTTTTTGTCCTTACGCATCATATCCCTTCAATATTAAGCAAGAAATCTTCCTTAATCCTTAGATTCTTCTCAGCAGTAAAATTGCAACAAAATTTAATGCATTTCTTTTATTTGAATCGAAATTATTATTGGGTTCTTTTCACTACGAATCGAAGTAGATTTTGGTGGTGTTAAATCGATCAAATCATGGTAAAAAATCGCTGCGCAAATATTTTTTATTTGTTAGAATTTAATGTAAACTCCATGTCTAGTGCATTAAAGACCACATTGAACTTGCTCGATTAGATCGAAAAGCAGTACCCACACTGTCATAGCGAAAATATTAAACTCCTTGGCACACCACATGTATAACACCTGTCATATGAGCAGAACAACCAGGCCTGATTTTCTAAGTTTAAAGGCTGACCCAACAATTAAGTAGATACTTAACTATACTCTGTTCAATAAAAATTATCAGTACAGGTAAACACAGACGTTTTCCTCTCACTCTGGCATTGAATGGAGTGACGCAACAGCGCGAGCTGAACCAGGGCCAACTTCTCATCAATGTATGCTGTGTGTGTTGATTCCTTCATTCATATACAAGGGGACCTACAACTTTTCGCTGAAACCAAACGGCACTTTAAAAAGTTTTTCAAGACAAATGTTAGGTTAGGTTAGATTGAAGTGGCAGTCGGGTCCAAAGAAACCGACACACTTAGACCTATG
This sequence comes from Neoascia interrupta, assembly GCA_947623515.1. NCBI lineage: Eukaryota > Metazoa > Arthropoda > Insecta > Diptera > Syrphidae > Neoascia > Neoascia interrupta. The sequence goes on from OX392463.1 coordinate 1,656,236, forward strand.
TACATAGGTCGATTGTGGTACCACATGGATCTACAGATCCCTCCTACTCGTTGAACCATTTTGAGCTATTAATAAAACGTGAAAGGGGTAGTTTTTTTAGTGCTGAGTTAATACTAACTTTCACCAAAATCCGTTTTTCCCGTAACAAAACGAATTTGGAGTCAACCCAGCGAGCAGTTTTTCAGTGCAGAGCTAACTCCGTCACAAAATTGTCAAAATCTTCGCTTCTCGAATTTATTGACTCTCCTAACTCTTACTTCACATAGAAAAACACAGGAGAAGAAGTTCTAGTTGTACTCAGATGTAATTTTTCACAGAAACACGCAAATCAACAATATACAAAAGCAAAAACGAACTGTTCTCCAGAATTGATCCGAGATTGATCCGAAATCACCAAATTAGGCCGAGATTAACCCCAGATCTAAGTTCAGTAAAAAACTTATTTCTGGGGTTGATCTCAGTTTAACTCGGATACTCGGCTGACCTCGCACAGAAAACCGGCCCTAAGAGGAATAGAGAAAAGCTCCCAGGTGAAAATTTCGGTTTTTAGAGAGAGCAGGGCATGTACAGAGAAGTTGGTCTCTTCTCCCTGCTCATCCATGCAGCTCCTGCAGAAGTCGTTTGAATAGACACCAAGCCTTGTTGCATGCCTATCTATCAGACAATGCCATGTAATGACACCGATCGTAGCACTCATGTGCAATCTATTAAGAGCGATCAAGCTTTTGGAGCGTTTAAAATCTAGCCTTGTGGAAATCGGATAGGAATGCCTAAGGAGTCTTTTTCAGGCAAGACTGAGAGAGTAGTACCAAGCTTGGCGAGGTATGCTATGCTCAGGAGATAATCGGCAGTATAGGGCTACTTTAGAGTTTATAGAGACTGATTCCAGGAACTTGATGGCCGCCTAACTGTCAGAAAAGCTTCGTATATCCTTAGAAGTTATAACGTTATTTTTAAGCCAGGACAAGACTTCGTTTATCGCCATAATTTCAACTTGAAAAACATTACAATGACCTTGAAGTCGGAAAGAGAGACTATAAATAAGATTAAGTCTTTCTGAGAACACACCCCAACCTATCCCATCATTTGTCTTTAATCCATCGGTGTAGAAGTGGATCGATTCACATTCCAGAGGAGCACCCTTATCCCATGCGGACCTAGGGGACATGGTCTGGAAGTTCATGTCAAACTGTAGTTTGTAGCTTTGAAATTTTTTTCGTAGGTCTAAAATTCATGATTACTATGAATTTTAGACCTGATCGATTTTATATCACAATTCAATGGCAGTTCCGTAAGCTTCACTGCAAAATAAAAGCTCTTCCCATAAGCGCTGTTACGACAATTTATGCTGAACAGAGAAAATTGTGTCCACATCGATAATAATAGCACTACAAATCCGGTTTGTCCGTATCAATTCATCAAATATAAATGTGACACAAGATTAAGATCAAACTTTTGCTCAACTCAAATTCTATATAAATAAAATATTTAGCAAATAAAATCATTACCTTGGATGAAACGAATAAGAATATTTCTTTCCTGCAGAGTTAGTCATGATTTAGGTAAAAGGCCCACACAAGACTAAAACCTGAAATTAAAAAGAAAGTGGTTTAGATAATTGCGGTTGTGAAAGGTTGACTAAATTTTGTGTTTGCTATGTACCCAATTATGCATTATTGATTCTATGTTGCTCGACATAAAGATTAAGTTTTATTTTTATTTGTTCCTTCAGTGAGTGTTAAGGTCTCGATAATTACTTTATAAAATTTCTCGAGATGAATATATTTGGATAGTATACTCACAACATGTGACACCAAAAACACAAAATCAACACTTCATTTAAACCTTAATTATAATTATTAATACCAAAAATTAGTCGGAATGTTAAAATTCAGCAAAAATATTATTATCCATAATCGAATTTTAACTTTGTCGTTTCGCTATAAAAAAACATTTTGCATATATTTTGTTGGCCGTAATAATAATTATTATGTTGTGTTGAAAGCAAATAAATAAAATATATTTATATCCTACTCATCCAACATTTCAGCAAAATTAAACATTTTCAATGTTTGAGAGTAGTTTAAACGAAATTAGATAATCTCTCCCTTCATGAAGATCCTTTTTGGCTTGATTAACTAAATAATATTGGTTCTTATAAGTTTTCTGTTATATTTTCTTCATACTTTTGTTTTCTTTTGTAAATCGGTGTACATCTTCTCATTATCCATATTGCCATTTGATAGAGTTATAAAGAACAAAAAATCCAAACCGACCTGAAGTGAGTCACAATTGTGCGAATGTTTATTTGGAGGATGACCTAAACTACCTTCCAATTGGGAAAGCTCATTGGTTTCTTTTGTTTAAATATATATATATATATAAAAATCGGTGTATATGTATTTATTTTCATTTTGGCAGCGGTAATAAAATGGAAAATTGGTCTTTTATTTTACCCCCATTATTTTTTTTGTTTTTCAAAAAAGGTCTGACTTGCAAGAACTTTCATAAATTTTCCTCAGTTTTCAGCTTTCAGTTTCATTCAGTCGTTTTCACTATTTTTTGTTTGTTTTTTTATTTCGTTCTTTGTTTCAATCGAAAACAAAAAACCCCCGCCGCAAAAAAAATTCACTCACGAAAAACAAACCAACGAACAAAATTTAACTTATAATTTCTTTTCTTTCTTTTGAATTTGTTATTTAATTATATGTAAAAAAGGCGAGATTATCTACAGAGTGGAGTTACCTGATATGGAGCAGATAACACTTATCTACTTGGAGAATAGTGATGCTGACTATCGTAAGTCGAGCAACTAAAAAAAAACTGAAAATTCAAAAATTCAATAGAAAAAAAAACATATTTGCAGCAGTTATTGCAACAAACGTTTATTTATTTGTTCTAATTTTTTTTTTAATTTGAATATTTTTGTAGAGTAAAATGAGCAAAAGAAAAAAGATCGTTTATTTCCGTTTCCGTTTTTTTAGTTTTTTTATTTCTCATGAGAATTTTGAATAGTATCCGTCTTGTTTCGTAAGCAACCGTGATTCGTACGTTCGTATATTTTTTTGACAATGAGTATGTCGTTGCCCCTGTTGCTCTTTTCCCCTCTTTGAATAGAATATTTTTTTAAATGAAAAATCTTTTTTTTTTATTTTAGTTAATTATTTTATTTGTATGAGCATTTTCCCATCACATATATTTTGTTACGTTGATTTGCAAGACTTGCGAGATTTCCAATTTTCAAAATGCAAATATTTTCATTCACTTGTTAGAATTGCTTGAATCTTCTGAACTTGTTTTTTGAATTCATGTTTGATTTTGTTATGTTTTCTTTTTTTTTGTATAAACTCTTTGAATATGTGTTTTGTTTTACCTGAAATGGTAAGATTTGCAACAGGTTGACTGAGTATGTACCTACCTTAGCTGACCTTATACGTTTTACATGCACACCTTTTTAAGGTGGCACCCGTCTTCTCTTTGGTATGATATTTTGGTAATTAGCACAAACTTTGTATTTTTTTTTATCGAAAACATAATTGATTACAATATATCTTATAATTACCGTTTTTTTTTAAACACGAGATAAAACAAAAAAAATGTGTACATTTTGTGTTTATTTAATTTAACTCTTTTAGTCTATGTTTTGAACTTATTACTTGCACGGTAAATCCTACTACTTCAGCAAATAAATTTATGCAGTGTTTTAAAAAGGCAGGCTTTGTGAAAACAGATTAAAGTCTAAGGTATATCCATGAAAATTCCATGTGTTCTTTCTTAAATTTTGGCTTTATTTGTTCTTTATCAACGAACAAAAGCGAACTTAAAAAGAGGCGAAAGAAAATTCAAATTTCTAAAGAGAAAATTAAGGCCCAACTATAAAACGCTTAAGCGGGATTAATCTAATTTCGAAATACATACTACGAAAATCCCACTCAAATTCTGCTTAAAGATTGTGGTGCCGAGAAAAAAGACTCAAGCAAACGATTTAAAAATCATGAGATTTCACTGTGGCCGTCTCGAGAATTACGTTGCCTTGAGAATTTTAAATCAAATTTGAAAATGATGTCTCCTTTTCTTTAACTTTGGATGTTTATATTTTCGAAACCGATCGTGCGATAGAAAATGTTTTTAAACTTTAGAGGTCAGTGTGCAATTCTTGGTGTATTCCTTTCTTTCACGGATCTTTTGAAGTGCGTTAGAAAAAAATATGGGCTTAAATATGACAATCAATGAACTAATGACAAGCAAAAACAAAACTTAAGGCCAGCATACATTAACGAAAATTTTACGAAATCGAGCAAAAGGCTAAAGGCCCAAACATAATAGACTTGAGCGGGATTAATCTTATGTCGAAATACAACGAAAATCCCACTCAAGTTCTGCCACAAGATTTTGTTGCCCATAATAGACTTAACCAAACGATTTGAAAATCTTATGAGATTTCACTGTGAACATTGCCTTGAAAATCTAAAATCAAATTTGAAAATTGTGTCACTTTTTCCTTAACTTTGGATGTTAATATCTCCGAAACCGATTGTCAGATCTAAAATAAGTTTAAACTTTTGAGGTTAGCGTGTACGCTTGGTATATTCCCTTCTTTCACGGATTTTTTGAAGCACGTTTAAAAATAAATATGGGCTTAAATATGACAATGTGTGAACTAATGACAAGCAAAAACAAAACTCTAAGCCAACACAAGTTAACGAAAACCTTACGAAAGCCAGCATAAGGCTATTATGGTCGTGACATACGAATCGCGTGTAATGGGACAATTCGGAAAGCCCACTTAAGCTCATCAAAGTCTATTATGGTTGGGCCTTAAGAATCTCGTGCAGTGGGACATTTCGGGAAACCGACTTTAGCTCATCTTTTATGGTTGGGCCTTTATGCGTATTCTTTTGAACACCGAGCTTTCAAATAATACTTGGTGTTCGCGACAATTCCTGCGTGGTGTAGACCCGGTTTCATTGTGTATAAAACGACAAATACTACACCGGTGCCGTCATCACGTTAAGTGTCAAATTGCTTTGACTTTTAGGTGTACGAGAAAAAAAATTTTTTTCTGTATTTCACACCAGTTGTACGATTCGGTGTTGAAAAAAACTCCAGAAATGTAAAAAAAACAGTCAATTTTTTTCAGACCTCGTTAATGGGGAAAACGCTCAATAGAACACATATTCCGCAATGCAAGAGAGTTAATAAAATGTGAGCAACCCAATAAACGTTTCGGTCGTAATTTCATAGTATAATATTTACGGAAATCTGATTCGGATCGTGGATCTAGTATCTTTTTATAACGGGTTTTTATCAAATGTGCCGATGAAAAGTGTCACAAAAATTCCAAGTACATGAAGGTGCTAATCTGACAGCTAAGATTCCAAGTACGAATCGCAATAACAAAACTCTTTTGTGTAAAGAGGTTGGTTTTCCCTGCACTCACTGATCACTGATGCCGACTGTGTACGTCAGTTTTAACTCAGTTCACACATGCCCTTTTCGCACTTAAACTGAAACGTAGTCACCACGCACGGAATATATTTCCAACCACAGCTGACTTCACTAATGAAGTGCCTTGCTGTTTGGGACAAAAATTACTACCGGCTTTTGGTAGACTTGTGGCAACACTTAGGCTACTGGCACACATGCAACTTTATGAAGCATCAATAGTTTACTCACGATCTACGAAAGCAGCGCTCACATGAGCAACTTTTCTAGTTGTGAACATATGTAAATACCGATGAGTCATTTTACCCTTTGCTCTCTAAAATGTCGGCGACTTGGAAGAAATTAAAGGATTTCACATCCACGCTCTAATATAGAGCTGCCTGCACTAAGAAGTAATTTCCGACAACAGGCAACTAAAAAATCGGTGACAAAACACAGATTTAAAAGTTGCGCAAAATTGGTTTCATGTCGGGTGCTAGTATGCGCCCATTCCCATACAAGCCCATGGGACTCGGCAAAAAGCTGGTCGATTCGGCATCGAGGTGATCGAATTTGGACAAAGAATAAATCGGGTAAAACGTAAGTTATTGGTGAGAGTAGTATGTCCGCGAAAGGTAAAGGCTGCAGGATCATACCCTGCCGGTAGTAAGCCACAAACGGGTTTTTCTTTCGACATTACATCCACTATTATTTCAACTCCACTTTAAGAAATAAAAAATCGCCATTAGGAATCAAGTCTTTTGAATTTCCCATGCAGAACAAATAAAAAAATAAAGTAACGTGACAATTTAGAGGTTTGGGATAAATAGAGACTTGGAAAACTCCAATAATGGCGTTAAAATTCGACCCCCAATGTATTCGTCGTAGATGACGGCATGTTTGTAGCTTCACCCTAAAAAGCGATAACAAGGCTAATTTCTGTGCTTTGATTTGCTTCAGTATCAATTTGCAAATCAATAGCGTTGACACATCAGCAAAAATTTACGCTCAAAGTTGATGACTGACCAACTTCGCACGATAAAAAGTCAAGAATTTCATAAGATGTACATAGGTTATCAAAGTACTGTTTACACTGTACTTCTTGCAATGTTGGTGATTGATTATTTCTTTCCCACTTTTTTGCATTCGTATTTGTCCGTTGGTATCATAATGACCCTCAATTAATCAACAGTCTCTCAACAACTAAACAAAAGTCAGTGTTCCTCAGTTATGTCAACCTTCACACGAGTAATTGTTTTCAGTTGGCAAATCTGTGATTCGCATTCGCGTTACGGTTGCCAAGATGTGCTTATATCTAAATAACTGTTTCACAAAAGGGATCGGTGCAGTAAAGGGGTATTATTATCCACCAGAGGCTAAGCCAGGTATGCCAAAATGGCAACCGCGTTACGAGGTTGTGCCAGTGGTGAAGGAGACTTCGTACATCTGTAATATGTATAAAGTGCACACGCTTAGACAAACATGACACTTTTAGTCTTGCAACAGTTTGATTGCCTCTTTGAATCACATGGGCTTGTATGGGAATGCGCGCACATGAGACCCGACGTGAAACCAATTTTGGGCAACTTTTAAATCTGTGCTTTGTCACAAATTTTTTAGGTGCTTGCTGTCAGAAATGACTTCTTAGAACAGGCAGCTCTGTGTTCGAGCGTGAATGTGTGAAACCCTTTAATTACGGGTTTGGTCGCTTTAGTCGTCCCCAGCTTGGGGGCTAAACTTCGAAGATCAATTTGGATGAAGCGTTAGTGTCCTGTCTATCCACACAATGTTGTATTGATTTTGGCTTTCTTAACTATTTTCTTAACCTTACTGTAAGCCTTACAGGTGTTCTTACGCGCAGTGCTCTTAATTTAGAAGGTCTTATGACAAATTATTGTACCTACTCTCGGAGAGTTATTCAGACCCTCGTGAACCATGAAAGACTTTTATAGTCGCAGTCGAAATTCGAGTATGAGATCCTGGGTTCGACGCACTAACCACTAACGCACCCATTTAACTACATTGAGCTCAATGATAATCGTAAAACAAATGCCAGCGTAACTGTAACTGCTCCGATCCATTCCGATTGGTTTTACTACGCCTGCGCGCCATCATGTGCTTTAGCTCCCTTGATGGCGCGCATGTGCCAGCGATGTGCTTTAGCTCCCTCCAACTCTTTCTCAGTTGCCTGCATTCCTCCGCCAAAGCTCTACGCCATGTGCTTTTGATCGACCGGCTCACCGCTAACTTAAAGTCTAAAGCCTTCTCTGAATCAACCCTGATCTGACTATCATTGAAGTTGTTCGACAGTATTGAAAAGCGAAAATTACTAAAACTAATCGACAGCAGGAAAAGTGAAGACAGCAGCTAAGAATACCGTCGCGACTTCTACTTTCTTTTTTTTTATCAATTTTTTTTTATCAATCTTTTTCACAAAGTTTAATTTTATGAACAAATCTAAAAGAATCGTGTTAAAACCTCTATTTTTGTATATTCAGTGAAAGTTTAGGTATACATTGTCTAATATTCCTCTATATTACTATCGTGGCAATCTAAAATGTATCTTATCGTCAACGAAAAATGGAAAAATGTTATTCCACCAAAACTTTTGTACACCTTCTTTCAAAACTTTTACTTTTATTTTGTTACTATTCTTTAAGGTTCTTTGCAACTTTATTTTCCCTCTCGGAATAAACTAATTAGTTCAGCTTCTTAGATGTTTGTCGATGTTCTTTTCTTTATTTCTTATACTTTTCTGTTTTGTAAAATGCAAAAAAAAAAAACTTATTCTAATCTAGAGCTTTAACCACTTGAACTAGAATCAATTAATAATTTAAAAAAAACAGTAATATGGAGCAATAGTTTTAAAACAAAATTACGTTAAGCATTTTTAAACTCTAAAACGAAACGTTTGCGCAGCGCTAGAAATGTTGGACAGAGTGAGTAGTTGATTGGCGAATGCACATTGCATTGCTTCTCTCGTACGATTCTCTTGAGAATTATAATTGTTTATAACTTATTTGTTTCATATATATATTTGTGTTTATGTTTACTTAGTCGGTACTATTTTTATGTTTGATTTGGTTTTTTAAATTTAAGTTCTATTATGTACATCTGTCTGACAAAAACTGTCTTAGTGTTTGAATAATAGTTAATTTTCGAACTGAATCTCGAATTTCCTTGTGTATTCTGATGATGATGCTCTTGAAATTTTAAATTCAGTTTATTGCCTGAGTAGAACTAAAAAAAGAGAGAAAAAAAAATTGCACACACTAAACCAAAGCTTAAAAGTTATTAAAAGAAACAACATATCAATCGACCCTATTGCAGCATCCGAAGAGAATGTTCTTTCTTATGAAGCTGTACAAAGGCTATCGATAAACTACACTAGGCCGGTTATAATCTTAGGCCCACTCAAGGACCGCATAAATGATGACCTTATCTCTGAGTATCCTGAGAAGTTTGGATCTTGTGTGCCACGTAAGAGCTATTTGCCAAAAATTACTTAGAATTTACATTAAAACGAAAAATGCCTATCTACAGATACTACTAGGCCAAAACGCGACTACGAAGTCGATGGCCGGGACTATTACTTTGTGTCGTCTCGAGAACAAATGGAACGCGACATTCAAAATCACCTATTCATTGAGGCAGGCCAGTATAATGATAACTTGTACGGAACATCGGTGGCCAGTGTCAGAGATGTGGCCGAAAAGGGAAAGCACTGTATTCTAGATGTATCGGGCAACGCAATTAAACGATTACAAGTAGCTCAATTATATCCAATAGCCGTGTTCATTAAGCCAAAATCTGTTGATTCAGTGATGTAAGTTTTGTTTTATTTTGTTTGGTTTTATTTGGGTTTGTAAATGTAAATTTATATCGCAGGGAAATGAACCGACGAATGACTGAAGAACAAGCGAAGAAAACCTACGAACGAGCCATAAAGATGGAACAGGAATTCGGCGAATACTTCACAGGTATGCAACTTAAACTTTACATCCTTTACTGTTACTAATGTTAGACTATTGATATTGGCAAAAAAAGCGTTAATATTATATGACAGCTTATGTAATCATATTGATTTAAATAAGCTGTCAACATAGATTTTACTAATTCAGATTTTTTAATGAGTGAATAGTCAAAACGACTCACTTCGGCATAAAACCCCCCCTATAAAGGCGATTACGCAAAAACACTCAAAATCTTTAACATGATCCCGATTTCCAATATATATTTTCAAATTAGATTTTAATTAAATCTAAATGCAAAAACTTCATGAAATGAAAGCAGCAAAAAGTATGCAAAAGCGATTACGCAAAAACACTCAAAACATTCATCAAGATCCCGATTTCCTTTACATTTTCGACTTTCGAGCTAGACTTTAATGAACGAATCTCTTTAAGGCTTTCCTTAGCTACAGCTGACCGACCTGTAAAAAAGGTTGTTTTCACTCTGAATTTGATAGCGTGGATAGCAATTTTGGTTGGTTTTCAGTTCAGATTTATTGCTTTTGGCGTGCATCTTTTTGACCCGAATTCCACTTGAAAAAACAACGTCAAACGCAATCCCATCTCTGGCCAATGAAAATTCAACTGGTTATTATATCTTGTAGTCAAAAACTTGGATTTTGATGCGGTGTGAAAAAGAAATTAGTTGCTGTAAAGCTTTTATACACCACATCAAAATCCGAGATTTCGCTAAAACATTCAAAGCTTTCATTGAAATCTCGAGACTTTCAAAACGTGTTGGAAATTTCAAAATCTTCTACAATTAGATTTCATTAGATTTCTCGTCAAAATTGCAAAAAAAAACTTTTGCTATTTGATGCATTCCACAACTTCGATTCCATTTATTCTGAATTTAAATGTATCGATTATCAATTTTAGTAAAGTTTTGATTATGCGTTGTGATCGTATTTTTTTTTTTTTTTTGAATGCCTAAAAATGTCGACCAGTCAATAAGAGGCAAAATGGTTGCATTTTTGACAGATAAACGTGTAAACTAATAGCTGTTTCGGTTGGTCGTCCGTGAGCCTCTCCTGAAACTGTTTTCTTGGCACCCGTTTGACAATTCCTCTTCTGAAAGGATTAGAAATATGCTTCTGGCCGAGAAACCAGAAGCAAGCATTCATTCATAGAACGCATTGTGTCAAGTTGAATAAATGTCATTAGCTCCTGTAGAATACCTCTTGCTTCACAAACACAACGCCAGAAAAACTTCAAAATCAAGAAAAAACGTGTTTGGCTATTCTTATGTACAGCTCCAATCTGGAAGAAGAACGCCCTGATTCGGGATCGCCAACGGAAAAGACCATTATTTTCAATTGCCATTTTTGATTCTACGAAACGTCAAATATGTTGATGGAATTTCAGTCCACAAAGTCGAGACCATTGAATAAAGAGACAAGGAAGTGGTGTTTTGGGAGAAAAGTGAAGCGTCAGCTTTAGTTGTGTGAGTGGGAGTGCGGACTACTTATGTGTTCAACCAGGCATGTAATGAGAGATGGCCCGAGGTTCATACGCTTCTGGGTGCTGGCTCTACTTTTGTTTAACATTCCTGAGTTAAGGTGACATTTGTCCCCCGATTCGTGATACATTCGATACAGTCACTCACAAGTCAATACTAGACATCAGGCGACTAATGTCAAAATAAATGCTTCACTCACTCGCACTGTATATGTGAAAAAGAGCTATTCCCTGTCTCTTTATTCAATGGTCGAGACGAGCATAATTAACACGAACCAGCAGCATCACAATTAACATCCATCATTCTATTGCAGTATGCACAGCTCAGTGCATTTAACTTTTTTGGCAGGTTCAAATGCATCAACCGTTTTGCGCTCGACTTGTTTCGCCAAAACAGGAATAGAACACGTAAAAAGGACATTGCCACGTTTACATGTTTACAATTTTGACGGCTTTTTTATTTGTTTACACGTCTTTTGTATGTAGTTGTTCTTATCAATCAACATCTATTTGTTGAGTGATAAGGACAATCTTCTTTACCTACCGATGACATGTTATCAGTTTTAATGAGTGAACAAAATGAAGTGTCATATCAACATTAGCCTAAGCGAAAACATGGTAAAACATTCTTTTAAAATTGTGTACTCTACCTTTTAGGCGTTGTTCAAGGCGATACCATAGAGGAAATATACAGCAAAGTGAAGTCAACAATCTGGGCACAATCCGGCCCAACTATATGGGTAGCATCGAAGGAATCTCTATGACCAACAGCCACAACGACATGGACACTGCCGCCTCGAGTACGTGTTCGACCAGTCTCGAGATCAACAAATCAGCATCACTGATTTGTTTAAAAGAAAAATAATAATTTTACATTTAATTAACAAACTTTTATCGTTATCATTATTATTATGATTGTCTTATTATTATTTAAATAGTAATTATTACTTTACTATAGTTTTATTCTTTACAACCATACAAGAGAGAGCGAAACTAGCAGGATATAAATACAAAAAAAAAAGAAAAGAAAAATGCAGAGTAACATTGTGACATAAAAACAAAATCATCTAAAATTAAAATTAAATACACATATAAATACACAAAAGAAAAGTGAATTCGAATCTTAGTTATCTAAAAAAGGGATAGAATAATAGAAGTCATATTCATTACAAACTGTTGAATAAATACAAACATTTATTTTTTTGCAATATTAACAAACAGAACAAAAGCAAATAGAGTTGACACTATATAAGGGCTAAGTGACATTGTACTTTATTTTATTAGATACTCTCTCTATATATAAATATATATATATGTCTATTTCAATATTTTTCTTCTTAGTTTGCTGACCTTTATCCCACATTTTCTTCTCGTTAGTATTACAAATCTATGTTCTTTCTCTTCATACTTTTTTTTTCTAATTTAATTTGTAAAGTGTACTTTTAGTTGAATTATTTTTATTTATTTTGTCTATTGAATATTGTAGTAAACACATTAAAGCTTCATGTTTGTAATTAATTTTGTTTTTACATTGGCGTTGTCATCAAGCAAGCGCTCGCGTATTGTTACTATAAAAAGGCGTTAAACTAGTAGAAAAATTGAAAAATGGTAGTTACTTATATTTATACATTAAACAGTACAGAAATATAATTATACATATAAATGAGGAATGCTAAACATATATATCTACCTAAGTAAGAAAGCAAACTAGGAGCAGCAATAACGCGAACAAAATATCTAAAAACAAAGTAAAAATCTTGTATTACAAGTCTACTCTGAGGGACTAGCAAAAGCCGTATATGTTTTATTTTTCAGCGTGCTTAAAAATTATTTTAAAACAAAAAAAAGTAACGGAAGCAAAATGAGTAACAAAATCGTATTAAGTCGTCGCATATTTGTAGCTAGCGAAAAAGAATGAAAAAAAAATAATATAAAAAACACATAATGTATGTCGAGCAAAACTATATACAAATAGTAATAATTGACCTGGCATCACCGAAAGAACAACAGTAGCTAAGAATAACATTGACTTATGAATAATTTCTTCCACAAAAAAAAAAAAACAATTTCCCTCAGTCTAATATTGTTATGTAGTTCAAGACCAGAGACATTGCACCAAAGTCGTGTGTTTCAAAATGTGCCTTTTTTCAGTTATCGTGTGTTGTATTATAAAAAAAAAATTAAAAAGAAAAAAAATATATATTAACTGCCACCCTTTTTCAAAATCTACTATCTGTTTACCTATCTTTGCGTTTTGTATCCTTTATCTCTGCGCTGAGATCTCTTTGGTTTGCTCGCCATTTGAATTCTCTTTTCAGATGAATGTTCCTTTTTGATTTTAGCTATTGTTGTTGCTTGTCGATTTTTCACTCTAATTTAAATGTCATATTATTATTTAAAAGATCAAAACAAAAACTTTGCATTGAAATGTATTTTACGGTGTTCTGCGAACGAATTCCTGTATAACTAATTGAATGCAAACAACTAAATGAATATGTAAGAAAACAAACAAACAGAAGATTAACTAAATATTATAAGTTGTGTCTTAGAATGAAGATTATTATTGACAAAAAAAAAGTTATAAATTTATTTTTTTTTAAATGTTATAAAAGAAAAGAAATACGAAAGTTTCGAGAAAAAATATATTATATTGTAATTGTTCATTCATTTAAAAAAAGGGTTTTTTACTAGAAAAAAATAAGCATTTAAGGCAAACTTTAATTTTCAGGTTTGAAGTTCTGAAACGATTTTGAACTATTAAAAAGACAGTGGATGAACAGGAAACATCATAATGGGGCAGTGTGTGTTCTCATCTTTGGTAAGGAAGCAGCTTTTTTAGCGGTCCGTCCAAAAATGGAAAAAGGCCCCATTTTGGTAGCACTAGATTGTCCGTCCGTCCGATCGCCCAATGGCTTTTTAATGGTAAGTCGTAGAAAGAAAAAATTTTGTGTGCTTTTAAACTGCGGATATAGTCGGAGAACCCAACGAGGGCAATTTTATTTAGGCACAAAAAACGGTTTTACTACAGTTTGACGTTTAATGAAAAAATGGATTAAATGTTTTTCAAAACTTTATTTAACAAGTTTAGCAGGCAAGAACTAGAATAACGAAACTTAAGTTAAGTAAATACTGATGAGTAAACTTTAACGAAGAAATCAAATTTTTTGAAACTATTGAAAGGTTTTTGAAAAATGAGGAGTTGAAAATGGTTGACGTCTTTTAAGCTGTTTGAGGCCATAGTTTTCGGACCGCTTAGTGCACAAAGCCAATATTGAACACACTTATAGAGCAACTCAAAGTAAACGAAGTGCTAAGGTCATATTTTTCAGAAAATTTTAAATATTGCCGTTTTAACGCATATTCGAAAAAAAAATCGCAAAAATTCGTGAAAAATGTGTGCGCCCCGCCTCCCTTATCCCTTATAACTCAAAGTAAACGAAGTGCTAAAGTCGCGTTTTTCAGAAAAAGTTTTAAAACTGCCGTTTTGACATATTTTCGAAAAAAATCGCAAAAATTCATGAAAAAACGTGTGTGTTCCCGCACGCATCTCCGGTGTTATTAATGGTTTAAAAAAAAATCACGTATCCGAAATTGTCCAAAATTTTAAGGAAATTGTTGGAAATTATAAAGTTTCAAAACCTCCTGAGATCAAATTCAAAAAAACATAGAAGCATTTACAAAAACAATTTCTTAAAATCCTCTTGTTTCTTAACGGTAAAAGCAATCTTGTTCATATTTGGTTAAAGTGCAAAGCGTACAAAAAGAAAGCAAGCTGCGTTAAAATATTTTAAAATTGCCGACCATAGAATTTAAGAAGAACATCCAATGCTAGCGCAGATGGTTTTGCTTTTGGAAAAAAGTCTAACGGGAACTGGAAAAAATTCAAAACAGTTGTTTTATGGATTTTTAATTTTATTAATTATAATAAACGTCAAACGAACGTATCTCTCTGCCTCTATCACCCCAAACGGTATAAAGTATAATTTTGAAATAAAAAACAGGCATAATCTATCTTATGAAACCGCAAACCGCGAAAAATCAAAAACTTTGGAAATTTTACTCAAAAACGTTTTTTTTTAAATTTTCTTGTCTTTTGACGGTTATGACGATTTTGATTAAATTTGGCTGAAGTTTGTAACCAACCGGCAACTTTAAATAAAATGCAAATTTGAGGTTGTCTGACATCCAAGTCAATTTTGGGTGTGGCTGTGGGCGGATCGTATTAATAAGAACCAAATTACGTTAAATGTCATTTTTCACAGAAACACTCAAAGCAGCTGCCATTTCACATAGAAACCAGTAAGTAAGTGCAACAGCCACATTGTAAAATGCTGATGTTATTGTTATTTTTTTGACATTTTATAAGTAGTGCAAACTTCGAAAAGAGGCGTGGTCCAACCGCACCTTATTACAAACTTACAATATTAACTGATATTTCCAAGTTACGCTTTAATTTGTACGTAAAAATTCATTTTTTGGTTAAAATTCAATATTTTTGAAAAATCGACCTTAAAAAGGGGAGTGGCTAAAAACTTTGTATGAACGAAGTCTGGAATGAAATCTTGTTTACCTTACCTGGAATTTTTTTATTTCATGCTTTCCTAAATTAGACTTAAGGCCAGTCGAAACTACGTTTTTCTGGAAACTTTAAGGTTTTTCTTCAATTCTGCCGTTATATTTGGGAGTGGCCCAAAGGGTTGTATGAACAAAATGAAGAACTATGTACTTTCTACATACAATATTAAGCAACTTTTTTTTCAATTTGGAGCGAAAATATCGATAAAAATGCACTTGATTTACCCTTAAAAAAATGCCACGCCCACTGGAGGAGGTTTACCAATTATTTTTTTCTTTTTTGTGTCATACATTTATTAGGAGATGATATCTCAGCACATTTAGACCGATTGTGCATGTGTCTTTGGGTGGATTTAAAAAAACTACACTTGTACTGCTTCGCATGACGTGGAGCTTACGTGCGAAATTTCAGCACCCTAGCTCAAAATTTAAGTTCTAAAAACAAGTGACATACAGACGTGCTGCCGGACATGGCTTATTTGATTCAGAATTCGGTCTCGATCACATGCCCTTAAGGTCTTGGGGGTCTAACATTATTATTTCAGCGTGTTACAAACTATGTGACAAACTATGTGATTTTTTAAGAGGTTGAGAACTTTTTAAAAAAAAAACACACAAAAAATTCGAAAAAATTAATGAAATATTTATTTGAATCGATAGTTTGAACCTTGCAATTTAATGTTTAAAGATAATTTCATGCAAATGTTGACCGCGGCTGCGTATCAGGTAGCCCATCCGCTGAGTCCAATTTTGGCATACTCTTTCACACATATCGGCCGGTATCTCACGAATGAATGCATGGATGTTGGCTTCCAGTGCGTCAATCGAAGCGGGCTTGTCCCTATAGACATTAGCCTTGACATACCCCCACAAAAAATAATCTAATGGTGTCAAATCGCACGATCTAGGCGGCCAATTGACCGGCCCGAAACGTGAAATTAACTGTTCACCAAACTCGCCGACCATAAAATGGAAGCAGCACGCGATGAACATTTCGAACCGAGCACGAATTTTGATAGTAAAATTCAATAATTTGCAAGCGTTGTTCATTTGTAAGACGATCCATGGTTAAATTGCAAACCAAACTGAAGCTGTTTGACAGTGACACAAGGTACTAAACACACGTCAGCTGTCAAAACCAGTGTTGCCAAAACCAAACCAGCTAAAAAATCACCCTTTATAAGAACAGGAAAAAAAGTTCGAACTGTTCTCCAGGATTTAATCCGCGATTAACCTACGAAATTTATCGAGTCAAGCCCAGATTAACCCCGGATCGAATCAAATACTCATTTCTGGGGTTAATCTCAGTTTAAATCCCTTATGCCTGGAACTGCCTCGAGTAGGTCTGAGAAAATGTACCTCTGTCTTTTTTAGAATTGGCTAGGGGTCCTTTGTGATTATTTTTCTATCTTGTGCTATGTATGTGAACCAAGGCCATAAAACTGCGATTGTTGAGAGACGGTTAAAAATAAATCCCGAAGTGGCTCCACCGCACAAACAGAATTAATTCTACAGGAGCAGTCTTTTTCTGTCATTTTGGCTCCCAAAAGAGAATAGCCATGATATTTCCAAGAGGGAAAAAAGATTGCCGTTGTAAACATTCCAATAGGAAACGCATTTGTGGCAGATCTGTCACACGTAAAAGATTTGAGTTTACTTTTTCGATTCTCAAACTGCTACAATTAATGTATGCGAAAAGAGTGGTGTGCTATAGAAAGGGGTTTATTAATACGGTAAATGAGATTTATGAGGATGATCCATTTTTATTCGCTTGCGGAGAGGATTTAAATTAGTATTCTAAATCTGGAGATAAGGGAAGAGAAATGGAATTTAGTTGAGGATTTATATTAATCGCGGATTTGATGAACATGTTTATCGATAAAAATAAAAATATCGACCCGATCGGCTTCGGGTTTGACCCTTTTTGAAGTTTTCTATTTTTTTTCTGTTCTGAAATTAATCTTGAGTCATGATGTGATTACTTTTTGATTGTACAGAACATGGACAGAAAATTGCGTTTGCAATATCGAACTTATCATTTTTTACTTTTCAGATTTTGAGGAAAGAACCTTATAGCTGGGTCACCATGAGTGTCTGTGACTCGCAGTTTAGCATATGGGAGAGGGTATATAGGAACACAACGCGTATCTCGCTGTGTCTCTGATTCTAGATGGAATATGAGGTGAGACACAGGCACTCATTGTGGCTAGATTTTAAATTAAGTGGCACGAAATAAAATGAGTTTCATTATTTGTTCTAAAAGAGTTTATTAAATAAATTTCGGGCCTGTTGACAAAAATACTTTTATATCTCAATACGATATTATTTTGCCAGTTATTGGTATTCGGTTCCTTTTCTAAACATACGTAGTTCTAATGATATTTATTTAACTATTCATTATTCACATTTCTATATAATTACAATAATATAACAAAAAGTAGGATATACTCATTCCTAAAATGATTTTACATTTTTTTTTTTCTTTTTGAGCAAAGGATTTTATTTTTTAAAGTTTTTTTTATTAATACACATATAGACTATAATCCATCGGTCAGTATAAATATATTTATAGTTGGGATGTACGTGTTAGTTAAATTAAATACATGATGCTTAAAACGATTCTTAGATTAGAGATTTACAACACTCTGTGACGACTGACGACGGCACCAATTTTGTAATGATTTACAACAAATGAAGAGCGAAATTCGAAATTTGTTAAAGACTAACTTCTACTATAATAGTTGATTTACATTACATTCTTCATTCTTTAAAAACAACAAATCTATTCTTAATGTACATTTACATGGTTATTAAGTTACTTTTTATTGTTGGGATCAACAGTTTGGCCGAAAAGTACTTCCTAGATTTCGGTCCGTAGACACTATTGAATTGCCGTGCCCGGTGCTAAGGTAAATGTTTCCGGTTGTTGGATTCTGTATGACATTTGCAGCTGTTGCTACATTGCCACCGCCTATGTGGACTAATTGCGTCTGTTGCTGGGTGGGCATTGTTGGGATCAGGACTTGCTGAGTTTGAAGCGCATTGGCAGCTTGATTGTTTTGCATTTGCATGCGAAGCAGATTCAACTGATTTGCTGTGATGGTGATCTGGAAAAAAACCAACGAGAAGTGTTTACATAAGATCTATTTTACTTCAAATAATAATACTGTCAAAGGTTATGAGTGAAAGCTCGAGATAAGTCATAAAATATGTGTATGGGTGGACAGTTTTGGCTACACCCACTTATGAGGATCTGAGGCTAAGACTTTCGAGAGGAATACACATCCATAAACAAATGGAGCTGACCCATTTTTAATATTTTTAACGGCCATAGAAGTTGATCTAGACAAGATTCATTGGCGATATGGCCTTGATGGTGTGGGGAGGGACCTATTTATAAGCCTGTGTTTAAGCACAAGTAACAGTGTCCTTAAAAGTCTATTGCAGACAGTTAAACGGCTTAATAAAGTGTAAGTAAAAACTATACAAGCAAACAAAAATCGTAAGATTCATTTACGAACCGGCAAACAAATTGTGGTGCTAATTCTACTACTTACCGGTACATTGGTGATCTCTCCGTTTGGCGTCACCACCTGCTGGATGAGCTGGATTTGCTGCTGTGGGTTCTGCAAACTGTTAACCATCGTAGCGGCAGTTTGTTGCTGCTGGTTTCCGGTAGTCAGCAAAATATTTTGAGGTGCAGTAACTATATTGATCCCCTGCAAGGACTGTGGAATCTGTTGGTTACTTATCAGTCCATTTGCTGTTTGCATGTGAGTGGTTGCCTGTTGCTGTTGCGCCTGATGCTGGTTGCCCAGCTGAATGTAGAACTGCATAGGCTGCTCCTGAGCAGTTGCCTGAACCGTATTCGTTGGTACGCTCACAGTTGCTGTTGCTGTTTGAGTCACGTGCTGCTTGCTAGGTTCGGATTCCTTCTTGGTGCTCGTGGTAGCGGGTTTGATTTCCTCACGCGGAACGATGTCAATCAGAAAGTCAAATTGATCGCAAATGGAAATTGCCTGTGCTATGTCACTTCGCTGGAGTGTGCGCCTCTTGCTCTCTTCAGTGTGCACCCAGGCGCGAAGTGTCAGCTCTTGAATGAAATACTCACACGCCTTGGCGAACAGCAACGGCGCCTCTGCAGCAATCATTCTAGTGTTCTCGTCCAATTTCATAATTTTCTTGATACGAGCCAGGGGCAGAGCTTGGTGCTTGGCATCGACTTGCTGAATGCTCTTGACTTCTTCAAGCACATTCGGCCAAAACGTGTCTATGGTGGGTAGTTTCTTTCGCTGTGACACCTTGTGGTTCCTGTGACGTTCCGTACTGGACGACGAGACTGAAGGTGCAGCAGATTCAGGTACTTCGACTTTTATTGGGGTTACCGTAATTGAGTTGTCCATGTCACAGCTATATGGTTATAAATAGAGTAGCAAAGCGCGAGCACGAAATTGTAACACAAGCCCTTTGGAAATATTTTGCATAAAAACCACAAACTGTTAAGTTTTAAATATTTTTCGTTGTAGATTTTGATGGTTTGAAGTTATTTGCCTGTGGAGCGGGTCATTCTAGGCGTTTTCTGCTACAGGACACTGTCCGACGCGCTTTTACTTGATTCATGCGGGTTATTTGTTGTACTTTGGTGTGAAATTTGTTGCATTCACCGTTGTTTATTGTGCATCAAAACAATAAACTGCACGTGCTGATTTTGATGTTTTCTATTTGGTTGCCCAATGAGAGACGATGATCAACAAAAATCGACCAGAGACCAATAACCGTATTGGCTGTCGTGCTGCAATCTCCAATAGAAAACCTTTGCTGTCCGCCATTGATCATGATTGGCTGATTTGGCGTCCATTTACAGCCACTCCGAATGACAAGAACTGTCAAATGTGGCATTACCAAATGGAAGAAATTTGATATAGCAGTGAAGTGGCATAACATTTGCTTTGACAGCGAAGGTGGCGTTTCTTTGGGTCACAAAAAAATCAGAAATTCATGCATATATTTTGATTGTTAATCTTATTAAAATCAAGACAAATAATAAAAATTTTAATTGATAAAAATACTTTGGGTGTTTTTGTAACTAGCTCTCGGATTGGCGTTTCGACAACATTTTGTGCATATGCTACACAATATTTATTTATGATGATACGAGTCGCAGGCGTGTATGTCGGCGTTAAATTTTATTTCGACCAAGTGTTACGTTAACGATTAGTTGTAAGAACGAAGAATTTCTATAGTCATCTTTTGAGAGCTAAAACCAAGTCGGCATTAGCAAACTATCACTTTGGATTTTGACGTAGAAGAGGCATTGACGTGACGAGATTTGCATTTATGTTCTTTTAAAAACCTCTAACAGAACGCCCGTTTCTCTTCTCTATTACAACAGTGATAGTGTTGTTGAAATCTGTATATAAAATCTCACTAATTTTTTTAAAAAATAAAATAGAATGGCCAATTTTCATAGCAAAAGGGACAACATTGCTCACTGTTCCTAGTAAGTCATGCTGTGCTAAACAATGCTGCTACAAGAAGTCCTGTAGCGGAAACGCTAGTAAGTCATTAGAGCACCTAAACCAGTTAAACCAATTAAAGCTGTTCACCAACTCCATGGGGGTCAATTCTCTAACTATGAAGCTGTAAAAAAAAAATCTTTTTAGTTTTTACAGCAAGTTTTCATTTTATGCGATTCTCTAACTCTTTGTGAAATTTGCCTTTCAAAGTCTGTACTAAAAAGTTCTAAATGATTATTTGAATAATACGTCATTTTAGCGACTTAAGGCCCAACCATAATAGACTTTGATGAGCTTAAGGCGGCTTTCCTCCCATTACACGCGATTCGTATCCCACGATCATAATAGACTTATGATGGGTTTCGTATGGTTTTCGTTAACTTGTGTTGGCTAAGTTTTGTTTTTGCTTGTCATTTGTTCACGCATTGTCATACTTAAGCCCATATTCATTATTCAATGTTCTTCGAAAAATCCGTGAAAAAAGGGAATATACCAAGAATTGTACGCTGACCTCAAAAGTTTAAACGTATTTTAAATCCGACAATCGGTTTCGGAGATTTTAGCATCCAAAGTTGAAAAAAAAAGTGAATAGTTTTCAAATTTGATTTTAAATTTTCAAGGCAATGTGATACTCGAAACGTTTACAGTGAAATCTCATAAGATTTTCAAATCGTTTGCTTGAATCTAATATGGGCAACACAATCTTTTGACAGAACTTGAGTGGGATTTTCTCTGTATTTTGATTTTCTCTGTATTATGAGATTAATCCCGCTCAAGTCAATATGTTTGGGCCTTAAGTTTTCAAAAACTATTTTCTATAAAGTCGTTCGCAGTTTTAAGCCGCGTTGTAACAAGGAACAGAAACAGGAACAGAAACAGAATTTCATACATTAGCAACGCAAGAAGCATTCAGCAAATTTAGGTTTCAGTTGCTAATGTATGAAATTCTGTTTCTGTTCCTGTTTTACGTTGCTTGTGACAACGCGGCTTTAATTGGGGTTAATTATTGATAATATTAGTTTTTTACCCAGCATGTATCGAAAAATTGAAAGCTGAATGCACCATTTTTTAAAAAAAGCGCCTGTGCGATGGATTTCAATTGTTTTTTTTTTTTTAAATTAACATGAAGAGATAACAAAAATGTAAGAGGATATTAATTTTTACAGTTAATTTATTCATCAATTATTATAAATTGATCAAAACGATTTTCCACGCAATCAAAATCCTGCACTGCGCTTTCATTAATTTTTTACTCGCTTTGATTCAGCATTTGGTCAAAAAAAAAAATACATGAATCATGCTGATGAATTCAATATGGACGCCCCATCGAGTTTTTTTGCAGTGTGTCTACAGCTCCGTCCCTGGAGCAGCTACCAAAGCTAATAAGGAACTATATATATATGAAAACACTTTTTGCTCGAATTTCAATAATGAGCTCGTTTCGGTCATAATAAAAACGTAGTATAAAACTCTTGGACAAACATAAAGTAGGAATTTATAATTATCACGGATTAGTTTCCGGTGGAGACAAGATATAACTCCATGACAGTAAAATTTTCTTTAGTTCCTGCAGTTTCTTTTTGTCCAATAAAAAACGACACACATCTTGCAGGCGAGGATGGTGTTCTACAAAATGGCATGACAAAATTTTTCGAAATTTATTATGTTTGATGGCAGTGCTCACTCCGAAGAATGGCAAATGACACACGTCACAAAAAAAAATTTGGCTTTGTTTTGTGCAAAAGCAAAGTAATTTTTAAGTAAAAAGAGATGTTTTGGTTTATATTTTTATTTGCAACCGGCATAAAACTGCTCCTTATTCAGACGTAGTAAGTATCCGCTTTGTAAATCATGTTAATTTATAGTTGACATAAAACTTATTAGCCGGTCAACTGACTTTGAAGTGCATCGCAACTGGATGGCCATCACCCACTCCCTCCCTTTGTCGAAATGGTATTTTGAAAACACAAGCGAGTGGACACTAGACTATCCACCATTCTTTGCCTACTTTGAATGGACTCTGTCCCAAGTTGCGAGATTCTTCGACCCGCAAATGCTGAAAGTCAAGAACTTGAATTATGACTCGGATGCCACAATAATTTTCCAACGACTGTCGGTCATAGTCACCGATCTTGTCTATGCGTTTGGCGCTCAAAAGTATGTATATTCTCCCATTCATAGCTGACAGAAATTTTTTGAGAAGTCTGAGCAGGTGTTTGTCAGCACTCGGGATCAAGAACACGTTTGCTGCTGGTGTTATCCTCCTCTGCAACGTTGGCCTAATCTTTGTGGACCACATACACTTCCAGTACAATGGTTTTCTCTTTGGCATACTGCTCCTGAGCATGGGATATCTGCTTGAAGAAAAATACTTGAAGTCATGTCTGCTGTTCGCTTCGCTGTTGAACTTTAAACATATATTCCTATACATGGCGCCGGCTTTTGGGGGTTTTTACCTTAGATTCCATTGCTACCAAGGAAAAAGTCCAATACTAAGCTTTTTCACACTTCTAGTGGCCGGACTGAGTTGCTTTGCGTTGTCGTTGGGCCCCTTCTATCGACAGATTCCACAGGTAATTTGAACCCTTTGCACTGCGCCCAAATTCTACTGTTTAATAGGTAATTTCCAGATTGTTTCCATTCAAACGGGGACTAACTCACGCCTACTGGGCGCCAAACTGGTGGGCACTTTACAACTTTGTGGACAAGGCTGCGGAGGTGTCCTTAAAGATACCAAGACGTGGTGAATCAAACACTGGGGGGCTTGTGCAGGAGTACACTCATGTGTTTTTGCCCAAGGTCAGCCCTCTGGCAACTTTCGCGATGACCGGCGCTTTTATGGTCCCCTGTGTCGTAAGGCTGCTGTTTTTCACAGAGAAATGGTGAGAAGCAGAGGGCAACCTAAAACAATCTGTAATTTTGTATGCTTTCAGGAACAGCAAACGTTCGTTTCTTCAAGCTGTTGCACTATGTTCCTGTACGTCATTTATGTTCGGTTGGCACGTCCATGAAAAGGCCATTTTGATGGTGCTGATACCTCTAAGGTAAGTTCTGCTTCAAGCTATTACTGTTTTAAACACCAAAACTTCCCTTGCAGCCTGCTTGGCCTTACAAACCTCAAGGATGCGAGGTACTCGTTTATTTTGAGTACCGTGGGTTACTTCTCCCTGTTTCCTCTGTTATACCCAATGGAACTCACTTTAGTTAAGTATACCCTGTTCTCAGCATATACATTGGCTCTGTACTCTCTGCTGAAGTCGTTACACCCGAAGTTGAGCTTTCATTGGCATGAAATCCTTTACCTCGTTGGCCTTGCCATGCTGCCGGCATATGAGTACATAGTCAGTCCGCTCTTGGGACTTCACGTAAAGCTCCCGTTCTTGCCCCTACTTCTTACAAGCATTTATTGCAGTCTAGGGGTTCTATACGTTTATTTCGGCTATTACATCATTTATATGACTGAAGAGACCGCGTACAGAAAAACTAAGACGAAATTGAAATCTAAATAAAAGACACTGTTGTGTTTGCATTCCGAAGCTTTGTTCTTTCTGTTAGCGGACATCGGAGCCAAGCTGTGGACGCTCGTCTCGGATAGCCGCGTTCGGGTCGCACGAATTTGTTATTGTACAACCAGTAGAGGTTGTCTTTAAAAAAGTAAGTCTTACCTACAAGGAGACAGAAGTGACTAGTGGCTTGAAAGGTAAGTGGCTTGCACTTACCATTTGGGAGTGTTGCAGCCGCATCAATAGCATTCGGGATACCCACCCAGCGTCGCATGGGCTTTGGGTAATTGTGCTCAAGCGTGAGATGTCTATCGTCAATTCTCCAAAATTGTGTACCAGCGAAGATGTAAGTCAGGTTGTTTTTAGCTAAAATGTTGAAAAGATAGTGGATTACGCTTAAACGGCTGAGATATACTTACGCCAGATCATTGCAGCATCTATTCTCGGTATACTGACGGTTATTGCAATGAGTTCCGTTAGGTTTCGGGGACTGTTCTCTAAAAGTTGCTGACCATCATAAACCCAAAAAAGATGATCTAAAGTGGGTAAAAAATTATTTTTTTTATTTCGTCAAGATGATCTGGGAATGGTCGAAATAGGCGGACAGAAACGTGAAATGTAGAAATACTAAAGCAATTGTCAAACGAAACAACAGCGGCGATCCGAAAAAAGACTGAGAAGAAAATTATGGAAAAGGTAAGAACCGCTTCATTTATCCACTTCCGTCAGGGCTCTTCGTCAATCCCAAGCCCAACAAAGCGAGTAACTATAGTTCTTGTCACAATCCCCTTTAACGTGGAATTGACTAAATCCACTGCCTTGCACATCAAAGTGACTCACCACCTTGCCGCCAAACTGCGGACACAGGCAACTCAATGAATTACGAATTACGATTCTCATCAACTTGAACAACATCGACTGGGGCAGATTTAGGGCCTCAGGAGCGACGTATCCATGAATCACAGCTTTCAGAAATCGGATATATGTATTCTTAACAACTATAAGATAAATGCTGCTATCCACCACTTCCACAAAGCTCTCCAGATGCAGAAAAGTTCCAATACGACCACATAAAGGCTTGGCACACCACTTAACACATAGGCAGCGGCCTTTAAAAAGGCTTTATAGGGTATACCAAAGGACTTCGGACACAGTGAATGACGAATACCGCAGCGCAACAGGCCAACTGAAGCTTAAAAGAATATTTGTTGGAGCTCGCAGGGATAAATCAAACTTGGCTTATATTCATTTTGGAGAATCAAGAGGTTCGTGGGAAAATTGAATGTTTCCTGCATCCATAAGCTTCAATGGAGCTTTATTAACAATAAAGGGCAAAGAAAAATTATTCGCCAACAACTTTGAGGACAACTTCAAGTACTGTAGAGATCTTTAACCCACGCAAGAATTCTGGAATCCCGACGAAGGTCGAACGTAAAGTCAATATTACCGAGTAAACAAGGATTAAACCCTTCCCAACATTTCACGAAAACAGTCCCAAACCACAGGGAGGGACTTCCACAACCAAGGGACTGTCCTGAAATCAGTCGGCTACAGTTCGGTTCACACGTCGTCATTTACGCTAAACAGAAAACTAAGCTGTGTTTACTAACCTGTAAAAACGATTGCTGCGCCATCATACCGTTCATACACCGCGTCTATGCGTATAAAATGTTCTGGCAAAAACGGGAAGAGCTCGTGTACTTCTTTAGGATACCCATTGGCAATGGTGTACCTCTGCGTTAGTCTCCAAACATATTTGGCTTTAAATATGTAAATCGCACCACTGATCATTGAAACTGCGTCAAAGTGCCCTTGGCATATGTCCAATCCGGTAACAGAAGGGCGTCTTCTTGCCGGATTCCTCGTGGTGCTCATCAAGGCAATAGTTGATGGCTCCGTAGCATATCTTCGCTGTAAAGAGGTTCCTTATTAGCAAATGTGTCGTCAGTACGGTACCCGAAATCACCTTGTGGTCACTCACTGTTTCATAATCTCCGTGAAAAGTAAGGGGGACGTCTTCATTTGTTGTTTTCTCCTCACTAGCAGATTCTGTTGCATCTTCATATTTAACAGTCGATGTAACCGCATCAGTAGTTGATCTTATTGTAGTGTAATCTTGAAATTCATCATCGCCTTCTAGTCGCTTTTGAACTTAGTCAAGAAACTATAAACCGTTAATTTAAATTTCTATATCAAATGTCATACCATAAAGTTCGTACATAGCTAAAACATCATCGTAGTTTAGGACATTCTGGCTGGGACCCTTGTAGTATGCAAACATGATTGACGAGTAGACGGGGGAGTGCGCCAGCCCTAGGCTGTGTCCCAGTTCATGCAGGGCGACCGAATAGAAGTCAACTCCATCAGACAGATTGGTTGAGTTTTCCCTCCAGTTTTCATCCTCGTCAAAGTGCACATCGCCACCATATGAACCCATTTCGTAAGGGTAAAAGGCGTGTGCTAAAATATTTCCAGGTCCATCAAAGGGATAGCTATGAGCGACGCATGGTAATGCATATATAGGCAATCAATGAACTTGCTACTCACTTATCGCCATGATATTGACTTCCAAATCCAATAATAATATCCGCAGTAGTGTCGTTTACGCGTTCGAACTTTAGTCTGTTGTAGCGCGACCACATATCAAGAGCCCGTCTGATGTCGCGCTCGATCTGCTCGCTTCCGATTTTTGCGGACCAATTGGCTATGCTTGTGAGAAACGTTTTAGACCACACACTCATCACAAATCGACCTCCGAAACTTACTAGTATTTTATCTTTCTTTTCTGCCAGGATCTTGCTCCAACAATATAACGTTTTATCCGATGATTGACTGGAATGCCGGACTCTATATCTGGTACTCCACATCGAGGCGTAGATAGCAACTTAAAATAGAATCATTAGCTCGTAGGGAAAGCGAGAGAACTTTTGTTTTTACTTTTAACGTTGAACTGTCCAGCTTTCCGGTTTGATTGAGCGCTCCATATTTTTGAACATTTTTTATTGCTCCTATGATTGCCGCTTCGTGGTAGAGAGCCTCAGAATCACTCGGGTTGGATTCCAAGTAACCGAATCGCCTCATGAAATTAATCTAGAAAATCATATCGACTTGAGGCTTTAGTTGGCTTTTACGTATTCCAATATTACGATATCCGGTGGTGGCACTTCGATGCCTGGTAGGCGTTCTCCAGATGGATAGCAGTTAACACAGTCGAAGACAAATAAAACCCAGAAAAGCCTCAAAGCAATGCAAACTAAGTTGACCGACAGCATAATCGTGCTCGAAATTGAACCACGCACTCTTTACATTTGGAACGATTTTGCGCAACTGATAAGTTTCAAATGGTCTCGTACATAGGCTTCTCAGTCGATTTGGCGTTGTTCTCTTATCAGGGCTTTTGTATAGTTCCATAACATTTGCTAGTGCGAGAAGGCCAAACACTAACCGATAAACTGAAGAAATGTGCGCGAGCTTGTTTAGAAAATATCAACTAAATCTAAATCTGTGAAACCATCTCAAGTCGCTCAGCTCAATCTCAAGTCGCTCAGAAAAAAGAGGCTTTGCCCAGCTTTGAATTGGGACATGTGCTGCGTGCAGTCTGATAACACATTCTGCTCAAATTAAATATCAGCCGTTAAAACGACTTTGTTTTAAAATTATTTTAATTTAGGAAAAAAAACTCTTCCTACTGTAGGAAGCTAATCGCACAAAATTTTGGCGAAATAAAACACCCGAGAAATAAGACTATGCAATAAAAAGTGGATTTATATTAAATTTGTATTTTAGGACACTATATAATATTTTGTAATAAGTTTATTAAACATGTTTTTGTCGTTAAAAAAAAACCGCTTTATTCAAAGACATCAGTGAAAATGGTTTCTCCGTTTGTTTGCCGGGCAATATTCAGCGTATTCCTCCCAAGTGCATCCAACCTTAGTGCAGCATTCGTTAGTTATTGACTGCCCGGAGGTACGCGATTTTCTTCGACTACGCAGAAAACTATTCGCCAATGATCTTAAGAGCCATTGTGAATCATCCAAATATCGGGAATTCTTTTTGTCTTCGGTTTTTTGAATCAGTGCTGGAGCAATTGCCGGTTCAGCTCGTCGAGTAAGCTGGTAGATGTCCTTTTCACATGCCCAATAAAGATGTCGCAGCAGTTTATTTCTACATCTTGAATGAGTCTCTTCGTGCCACACATCTACCCAGTCCGAATGGGATCTAAGAATAAAAAATTAAATAAGGGATATTTACATATTAGCAGCGAAAACAACTTTTGCAAGAGTCAAAAAAGCTTAGCCGTTAGCCCTATATCATAGTATCGAATTGAGTGTAGCTCAAATACCCTCCGAACGCAACAGGGGCGACCTGTAACCCCAAACAAATTTTTTGGGGCTTTCTTTTTACTCCTCGTTTTTTACTCTTGCCTTCTGAAGTTGTGATAGCATACCAACAACCCGGATCGGATCAATACTAAGCTCTGTACAATTAATTTGGCGTTACAGGGAAGATAGAACGTCTGTATCTCACTCTAATTGGAAATGAATCCCTTTTAGTCGTGCATTATTGCAAAATTGCAAAAAGCTCCGATAAAGCTCCCTTTCAAAATACATTTGATGTGATGTGCTTAAAGCTCTCCTATAAGAACTGTACTGCACATATACAGTTTAGCCTATTTTCTTAACCTAGCAGCTCGGCGTAAAGAGCAACTATGATCTTTCTCTCCATCTACCCATGACTGCCGATAACTAAAAATACTTTGCGGGCTTTCGGAATGAAAGCTATAGGAATTTTCAACAAGGTTTTGGCCTTTCTCAGTAGCATTTGCAATGCGTTTGGCCTCCTTCGCTCTTAACGACTGGGTTGTCCTAAGCTATTTATCGCAACCTCATTACAAAACAACTACACGAACCCATGATATCTGCTTACGAGAGCCCAATTTTTGACGGACCTTGGTTTTCTTATTGTTTTTTCTTTATGAAAGCCTAAAATACCGAAGGATTGTCAAAAGATGTAAAAAAAAACTCAAAAGCAAAAAGCCCGCCGATGTCAACGGGCGCCCCACGCGTGATTCACATAATTAGTCTAGGCAACATTTTAATCGAAACCATATCATTGGACAATGGCTTCATTTTTTTGTTATTAAAAATACAATTCCTCTTTGATATATATACATGTTTCAAACGGTTTGACGCTCAATTAGCCATAAAAATCTTTTAAGGAGATATGGTAGACTAAAACAGGCACTTTTAAGTCTACCATATCTCCACATTAATTTGAATCTTCCTTAATTTAAATCTTCTACAAATCATGCGATTTACCATACAAATTTAAAAATAAATTGTCTCAGAAATCCCATTGACAATAATACAAAGGGAGACGATCAATAATAAATCCCAAAGTGGTTCCACCAGACAAATATAGGATTAATTTGAGATGAGCACTCCTTTTCTGTCATTTTGGTTCGTAAGGAGATTGGCGATGGGAGATGGGTATTAAGTTGACGTCGCAAATTACTGGAAAACTAGGTATTCAACTACGGCCACGTAAAAGTTTTACCCATACGCTGAATTTACCCATACTTTGACATTTTTTTACAAACGTGAGTAAATTTGTCAATTCAACAGTTCCATGCGATTCAGTTTTGGCTTTTTTACATCAGCTGATCGCGTAAGGTAGATTGTTGTTGCATCTACTCACACGTACTCAACAACACGGAAATTTAAAGGTTTATAAAAGCTTTGAAGGCTTTATAAAAAGAAGCAAACAAATGATTGTTGGAGGGCAAGAGGAACACAAATTTAATGTCTAGTTCTTGAGTAATTTATGGTTAAAGAACGAAGACTTGGAACGTAAAACTGCGGGAGAAAATGCTGGTGCCGTGTGGCGCACTAGGACTTTCATTGAATGAATCTATTATATTTACAAGAAACTCGCACGTTAACTGGTGAAAAAGTCGGAGAAGCTCGGAATGGGTTTGTTGGAAATTTCGCTGGAGACATACATAGTTGGCCTGACCATTTGAAAGCACTTAAATTAAAAAACAATCAGATCGCATAATAATATTTACCTCTGTCTAAATAGCAATTCCAACCCGTCATCTGTATGAAAGGAGCTGTATCCAAAATTTAAACTTGCTATTAAACACAAAATAGAAATTTTAACCGTTTTCAGATGCATTTTTAAAGAAAATTCATTTCATTTTTAGAGCTAGACCGCAGGTACGACACAACTGCTCCGACAAATATTTAATACGAAACTGTATACGACTTCGAATTTTGCTCCAGTTTCGTACCTCTGGATGAGCGTAGTTCTTGTGTACCTTTCTTTTACGAGGCAAATATTTACGTTTGCGGTCATTGGAAAATGCGACAAATTCAAAGTTAGTGCGTGGGCTTGTTTACTTAAGCTTGTTCGCTGTGTACCTGACTAAATATCATTGCAGCTTGTATCTCACGAACATTGTAGGTTTCAATAATTTCGAATAGGTGAACTTATGCGGCAGAAGCAGACCAGAAAGGAACATAATAAGGAACACACGGCTTATGAAAAGACCCCTAAACTTTTCTGTACGTTCGAAAGTGGGTTAGAAGGGGGCAAAATATTTGTTGTTATATTTTCAGGGAAGCGAAGGAGCCCAGGGTATTTTATAAAAAGATTATTGTTAAACGAAATCAATTTCGTGTAAACGCGATAGTTTAAAACGAGAATTTTTTTATTTCACTGAGTTGTCGTTGTGTACTTTGACCTAACGAATGCAACGGATTAATTGGGCTGAAGGCTTTAATTTTACGGCTTTTATACGACTGACTAGTTTTCCATTGAAACACAAAAGATTTTCTCTCAAAATCGGGAACTGCTCATTTCAGTTGACAATTGGAAAAGTCAGATTGTAATGCCTGGTAGCCAAACTTGGAATATGTGAGTACTTATAGCAGTAAACACAGATTTCGTTTGACCTGCCTTCGATAACCTAATTGCCGTTTTTCCGCGTGAGTTATCAACCAAAAAATATAGTATTTATTAAAGTGTAATCGCTATTCACACTAAGATAAATCTTATAACTTAGTGATAGTCTTAATATTAAGTAAACAAATTATAGAAAATATCTTAACAAGGTATTAAGTACTAGGTTACTAGTTGCCATGGGCGCCATGACATTTCCATCGCCCTCTTTAACGGTTGGACTAAAGTAATTTTCGGTAAATATAACTTTGAATATCTGAAGTAATATGTTGTTTGTATGTACATGTTTGCTTTTTTGAAATTACATGTTCCAGTACAATATCGAGTTTATTTGCACGCTATTAAGGTTTGACGTGCTATTTATTTTAAACAGAACATCATAAACCAACTAAAAGTTACAAGTGAAATCCACGCAGCCATTGTAACCTGTAGTAAGTTGAAAGCTGCGAATGGTTTTCGGATTTACTGCTGGTGTCTCCAGATTCTTCGACGTTAGTAGCTGTTTGAAGTCCTTCAATGAAATCATGCTTGACCATTATCCTAATAGCTTGCTCATCTCAAGCAGCTAGGATTTTCCTGCCTCTTTTATATAGCTCTCATAAAGGTTATGTTTAATATTTTTTTACAACGACTTTGATTTTATGAAGAGGGTAATAATGATTTGACTAAATGTTGGCAACCTTCTCCTTAAAATATAAATCACAAAATTATAATAAACAAGAGAAATTTTTTTCACTCTTTATTTAAATTTTCAAACGTAAGGCTTAAAACGGCAAAGCGCGATTTTATGCTACTTACTGTACACAGCCCCAAAATATTTACCGTTTTTAGTGTGTGTACGTACAATTATTTTGCCTAAATTTTACGATTAACTAATTTTATTTTAAATTCTCAATTCTATTTTTAATAATGATTTACTTTATGTAACCAAAAAATATTTAATACCATTTTAATTTAAATCAACAAATTGAACCCCGACGTGGAAAAAAAATTTGGAGTAAGGAAGAGTGGGGCTTAAAGTAACACTTTTTACTTAATCCTATGCTGCTCCTACAATGTTGGTTATAAGCCAGACAAACGTTTTTATACCCCTACGCAGGATGTATTAAGTTTGATGTATAGGTTGTAACGCAGTGAAATAAATAATCACCGAAACGACAGGAGAATCGATTTAGCCTTGTCCGTCCGTCCGTATGTAAACATCTTTTAGGCCTTAAATTTTAAGCTAGAGAGCTGAATTATGTGAGTGAACTGGAAGTCAAGTCCTTCAGATCAAGTTGGCATATTAGTCGAATCCGCCTATAGGCTATAGACGCCTGTGAACATCTCTAATTTATAAAAATAATTTTTTCAAATTTTATCTATGTTACAATAGTGCTAGCGCACTAATTTTTGGTATGTGTTATTGTCTTGTGATTGTTTTTGAGCTAGCAGAAAAGGCTTGACCTTTACAGTGACCACGCCCACGTTTTGAGTGATTTTAACCTAAAACGACTGTTTTTATATTAATATATGTATATGAAATTTGACAAAAAATTACATAACAAAAGTTGTAGATATTAGCATTTTCCAACTTTTTTGTATATGTTGTATATGTCTATATATGTATGCAACCACCTAGCATAAAACATTCAACAGTTATATTTTTGTATCCCGCCCACTTTTTAGAGGCGTGGCACTTTCCTTTTTGGTAGGGGAGGATATTTTTCAATACACTGTTGCACTTTCCCACTTGTTTAAATTAAAACGCCATGCTTCAACTACAATATACATCAGAGGCTCAGCAACAGCTATTCGTTTCATCGATATGTTTGAATTCAAAACCAAAATCAAATCGAAATTTTTTATCAAATTTACCGGTTGAAATTATTCGAAACTCTCACTACTATCCATCAAATGTTTGACCTTGCTTTCGAAAATTTATTTTTTGTTGACGGAGGATCTTTTGAAAGAACTTTGAGGTTTGAGAAATCCTGAACGAAAATGGACCTCCCATGAAGAACATTTGATCTGGCAGTATAAGTGGACTCAGAATGTTCTCTAAAATTCCTCCTCAGGCTCGGGCATCCAGAAAAATCATTATTTTCACTTTCACTAAAGTCACGCTCCGTGTGGTGCCGTGGCGTAGTGATCAGTGTGTGTGCTTGCTACGCCGGAGGTCGGGGTTCAAGCTCGTACGACTCGTTCTTTTTTACGGTCCCCACCTCCGCGAGGGTCTGACAAGTCCTCCGAGAGTTCATTTGTCTTGAAAAACTTCTCAAAGTGAGGTTCGGATTCGGCAAAAAATTGTAGGTCCCCTTGTATGTGAAGAAATTAACACACACAGCTTACATTGTTGAGAAGTTGGCCCTGGTCCACCTCGAGCTGTTGCGCCACTCTATTTTATATTCGCTATCACGAAGAAACGATAAAAACTCCCGCAAACTAATTTATTTATTTGTTTTGAATTCAACATTTTATAGTAATTACAACCATGCGCTAAGAGAAACGCCAAACAATATGCCGTCGTTTTTTTATTTCGCACGCACAATCAAAATCTTTCTTTTTTGAGTTTATATGAATCAAATAGGCCGCACAGACGAAAACGTTTTTTCGCTTTATCCATCCAGAATGTCACCCCTGTCAACGTATGCCAAAATTTGAAAACAGGTTTCGCACCAAGATTTTCCCAATCGTCAATCGCGTTTTCACTTGCTGATGTTTCCAAAAATCGAAAAATTTCGCTGACAAATCTTAAATGGGCCCTTTGAAAGCACTACACTGTTCACCTTCAGGCCGCCCCTGCCTTTGTATTTTTAAAAGTGTCATAAGCCTAAAGTAAAACCAATTTGTTTTGCAACTAATTGTTAAGTTTAATACATTAAAACTGTTCACCAAGTTGGACAACAAAAATTTAACAGATAAATACTCTTCAGCGACATCAGTGTACACTGAAGGATGTTTTGCTGATTGATTTCAAAAATGAAACTTAATACAAACTTTTGTTTTCTCTTGGAAAAGTATAGTAGTTAAATTACGTTATTGTATCGAAAGTCTTCTTATTTACATAAATTCTAAAATTTTCAATAAACTATCAACGATCTATTAAATAATTTGACTGTGATTGTCTTGTTTCTCTCCGCTGTCCTCTACATCGGCCTCCTCCTCCACTTCGATGCCCGCCGACCTCAGCTGGCCGGCATACTTTGTTATTTTATTTTCTTGATCTGTTAAGAGTTCTAATAGATCTTCCTGGTCTTTGTGGAGTTTGGATAAGTCCTCGGCATAGCTTGACGAACGGCGCATCTCCTCCGCTAGCTTCTCTCGAAGCGCCTCGATTTCTCTGTTAAGGCGAATGTTTTCGGATTGGGCAGTTGCGGCTTCTGTTGCATCACCAGGTACTGATGGCCCAGCAACTGCAGCCAGCTGCGCACGCAAGAGAAGGTTTTGGTCCGATAGTTGTGTGTTTGTCGCTTGGACTTGTGAAAGTGATTTTTCGAGTTGATCGTTGCGAGCTTCCAAATGTTGAACAGTCTCCTTCAAAGTGTTGATTTCGGTGTCCAGTCCACGAATGATGCCCTTGTACTGGGAGACTAGAACCGACGCCTCAGAGCTTAGGGTCAGTTCAGTTAAGTCCGACCCATTTGAGTTGAAGCCTCCGATGACCTTAACGATGAGGGCTGGGAGGACAAAAGATTATCCGATTATTAGCATTCAGCATCAGTATCCTTACTTACCTTCGAGAGATTTATGCATCTTGCAGTACTCATAGTCCAAAAACAGATCTGACGAGGATTTCGCTCGAATTTGAGGCGACTTGGATGCACGATTGTATGCTTCGTGTCTCGAAACATCGCTGAGTTTTGTACAGAATGTCTCTTGTCCAATTCGTTTGATAATCAACTGGAATAGTCAGGAGTAAATGATAGTTCCCAAACCAATGCAACCAAGAACTAACCTGACAAATGTCTTCTCGTTTGTTGTTGGGTTGCGAGTTGTCGTTGAACTGAATGCATAGACCCATTAGGAAGGCGCACAATCCTTGGACCAGGTACTCGTTTTCGTCATGTTCGTTGGCGCAAACCTTGGCAATCAAGTAAGCGATGCATCCTGGTGTTGAAATTAGTGCTTTTACAGCAGCGGGGCAATTGCTCAGCCACACACTCAGTAGCATTAGCAATCCGACTTTGCTTTGCAGCTTGTAGGTCTCCTTTTGTAGAAGATTGGTGCACTGTTCAAGCAACGATATTGGCTGACTGCCTGCAGTCGTAGCTAGAAGAACACGGAGCAACTCTTCCTTTTGTGTGACATTATCGACAAGGCCATGCATTAGGGCGGTTGCCGAAAACCAATTCGCCAACGGATCCATGCTAAAGAGTCCGCCGCATAGGAGTTGTCCAGTGGTGAGACTCGACACCTCAGTGCTGGAAGGGAGGAGAGTCTGAATAACAGCTGTCTGCCCAGCTTCGTTTCTGTACAAATAGCATTGGAAGCAGTAAAGAACAGCGCACCGCAGTGAAAGAGGCTGCTTTTCGTTAACCATGGACATTAGGAGAACGACGATAGCGGGCCGTGGAGGATTACTGGGCGCCATAACTTTGCTCAAGTCGTCTTGATTGCTGCTATCACCTCGAACTACTTCTCCAACGGTGTTTATTGTTTCGGTTAAGATGTCCGCTGGTACTCCGCTGCTCATCAAAATGTTGCAGAGGGAGAAGAGCAAGCGCGACGAACGCATTGCCTTTTGGCACGAGGCAATTACCTGCTGCTGATTGCTGGGAGTAACTAAGGCTCGCACAACCTGGAGCATGCAGTGAATATTCGACACCTTCTGCGGAGTCCAGCCAATCTCCTCGACTTCCGGTGGAATGGTGAACATCGGCGCCAGCTTCTGAATAAAGCTTCCTTCCTTGAAAAACTGCTGATTGCTGGAGTTGTTCTTCAAGAGGTTGAGCATCAGAATTAGACAGTCCTCCACGACGATACCGCCGTCGGAGCAGCCCTCGTCTCGCACGATTTCAAACAGCTTGTCAAAGGCGTTTTCGAACGCTACAATTTTCTGAATGTTGGAATGCCCTGCGGAGGGATAGAATCAGCACCGGAAAGAAATCAAACAAAAACTGGCTCACCCTTCGTCAGCTGTATCAACAGCAACAACACGTCATTTCGTATCACCTCGCGGCTGTCTGTTAGCAGATCCATCAGCTTGGACACTCCCATAGGACTGACTAGGATGATCTCCTGCAAATCCTTTGTCTTATTCGTGATGAGAATAGTAATGAGTTGAATGGAAGCCCGCCTCACGCGAAAGTCATACTCCTCCAAGTATCCCATGACCAGGGTGACGTTTTCGGCAGTTTTTATAAACATCTCAGTAAACTGCTCGCCAACATTCACCGTAACCGTGGGGTTGTCGGCTTCCTCGTCAAACTCACTCGACGACATAACATTGCAAAGCGTATCGAGTGCATAGCTGATAATTTCACTGTCTTGGCAATCGTTCTGCAGTACCTGTACGAGTGCATGCATTCCTTGTGCACCGACTTCGATGCGGTACTTTCGAGAAAGTGCCTTCAATGCGCGGCATGCATCTCGCCGGTCTTCGAGCAGAGTTGAAGAAGTCACCCTGTCAACAAGCTTCTCCACCTATAATTAGGTCAGTACAACAATTTAGTGATTACACATGCAGTAAAAATAGGAAGCAGATGTGTGTGCCGAATCAAGATTTTGACTAATTATAAACCTGTTGACCTTCACAGGTGGTAAAGGAAGTTTTTTGATGAAATTAAATCATTTGAGGAGTAATTTGGTTGTGTTACAGCTTTGTAATTGGATTTGGTTACAAAACACGACTTCTTCGGCAACACACTTTTGTTATTGCTGGAGAATTTGTACTTACAGTTTCTGCAACGCTGGGCTGTTGACCTGGTTCGGCGGTGCCAAGGACTGTTTTTATTCCACTCTTAAGAAAATCCATTCGCAATGCACTTGTAAAATTATGGGAATCCTAAAAACTGCGATCACTCCCTGCCGTTTGCGCTGAGATGGAAAAATTCCCTAACAATTTTGACGTATGCAGTTGGTGTCCACGTCTCGTTGTCATTTACGTGCGGTACCAAGAATGTGGTGAATTGACAGCATCTGTGGTGAATCACAGGGTGAGTGTGCGATAAAAATATTTAAAGTTTGTTTTATCATTTTTACTTCACTGAGTTATTTATAGCTGATCCAAAGCAACACGTGTGCTTTATCTTCAACTAAAATTCCATAAAAAAAAAAAGAAATTTGGTATCGCCGGTAATAAATCAGCTTTGTAAAAGTGTTCTTATCGGGTTTTTGCCTTCAAAACTTAAGTTGACAAAAATGTGAAAGTGTTTTGTCAAGAGTTCCGCAGCTGTTTCTTTTTGCTTCATTAAAAAGATAACCGTAGGTTGAATGTTACAACTTGAATGGGATAACTTTTGAAATGACAAGAAAAAATAATAAACTGTCCAAACTTAAGCCGCGTTTTCACAAGGAATACAAAAACAGAATTTCATACATAAGCAACGCAAAAAGCATTCATCGAATTAAGGTTTTAGTTGCTAACGTATGAGATTCTGTTTCTATTCCTGTTTTACCTTTGTGACAACGCGGCTTATCACGTTTCTTGGAGCTTAAGCTCCAGGTTAAGCTTTGACTCAATCGCTAACACAAAGCTGGTATCAAGTATGATTGTAGACTTAAGATAAGGCCTATTGCTTTGAAATTTGATTTTTTGGCAGGCAAATTTTTTTACTCCACATAAACGCAAAAAATGCTGTATGTGTGTTAAAAGTCTTTCATGACTAAATCTTATTCTCATTATTTGCAACTGCTTTCTTGCGTATCCCAAGTCATGGAAAAATAAACTTGAAAGTCGGTCCTTGAGTCATACATGGATGTAAGAAATTAATATAATATTGCAAAGAATATAAATAAGAAGAACGAAGATCCGTGGAAGCCTCCACGTAAAAGAACATAACGCCCTCAGTTGGTATTACCACGTTCAAAGGAGAGATCCTACGAACCCCTTCAAAAAGAAAATTGTGAATCAACATTCCAGCACAACCGCGAAAAATGTGAAGGCCCAAACATTCATGGATCACACAAATGCAACGACAACAGCATTCATTTAGCCTCAGTGTTGATGAGATACCGGCAGGCCAAAACCGAGTTGCCTGCCGGTATATTCTAAGATCAAATCGGCGTACCCCACAAGCGGACCATTAGGAATGCAGTAGAGTGGGAGGGTTATGATCCATCACTTCAGATCAAAACCTCCCGCCTAAATGAAAAAGAAGAAGAAGTTTGCATAGAATAAAACGGAAAATCATTTCAGCGTTTCACTTTGCGGTTCAACCAGACAAATATCGGATTAATTTGACATATCCACTTTTTTTTTATATATGCACATCAGGAGAGAGGTGATGTCATTTTCCAGGAGCGAAAGAGATTTTTTTGTAAACATCCAAATAGAAATAGTAATTCTGACAGATCTCTCATACGTGGACAGTTTCAGTGTCCTTTTTTAATTCTAAAACTGTTAAAAAGGTGTTCGAAAAGGGTTGAAAGTGGTTCGTGAAAAGGGTTAATGACATTTAGGAAGGGACATACTTTTATGCCGTGAGGATTTAAATTTGTATGGTTAATTGCGTAATTTGTAGACGATTAAATGAAGATTTATATTAATAGCGGATTAGTGTCCGGTGAAAACATGGTATTGAATTTTTCTCAAGGACCGGGTAGTTTTCTTTTCTGTTTGAGTTTTAAATTTCGCTGATGAGTTGAAAAGTCGAATTGCAGACTGTAGACTCTTACAAAACTGAAAATTTTATTTTTGTGTTTGTCAAAATGAAGCACAGTACCGCAGCCATTGATTCGAGAGGCACTGATTTGGAAGACGAAATCGCCTAAGCCAGTCACCAGTCACCATAGATTGTGATGATATGTACCCATATGTAAGCTATTTAGCTGGACTTAATCTTTACCAATACCAGTTGTTCCTGTAAACAAAAAATCCTTCATAAAACGAAATCAATACGCAAACCTAACATGTTATTATGATGATACATGCTCATTAAACAGTAGATGTTCTACTGCTTAGTGATCCTTAAACGTAAATTTAATTAAATTTAATCAAAGACCCCCTAACAAAAGCTAGTAACATATGTGAGGTTCAAAAGTGAATTTCTTCTGATTTGGCGTAATTTGATGTTCTGCAATCCGTCGATAGGCATACATCGAACCTTTGAAAACTAACTAGCGCCTGTGCAATTTCTTTCGTTGCTTTGAGAAGAAGACAAAAAATGTTGCAAGATTGTTGTTAGTGTATTTTTATTTATTTACTCACGGTTTCGGCCCGGTTGTTTATTTTACTACATTATGTTCTTGTGCTTAAAAAATTAATTTTTTTTTTTTAAATTGGAATGTGACTAGATAAAGTCTCAATAATCCATACCCGAAAATTTTTTTAGACGCATTTGGATGTATGTGCTAAAAAAAAACTAGGGGTTAGCAAAGGGGCTAGCAAAGACCAAACGTTAAAAGATAATTTCATTTGTTTTTAATTAATGTGTGATAACTTGTGGTTGTTTGCATAACTATAATGTGGAACATTAGGTTGCGATTCACAAAATTGCCATTTTCATGTGAACAATTACACAAAACAGTTGCTAAACGAATTATTCACGGGCCCTTCACGACTGTCCTAGATATAAAGGACCAAAAGATATGACGTGCAGCAGTGTTTGATAATTTGTCGTATGTGGACCGAAAGAGGGCTAAACAGTGCACAGTGCAGTACCTAGTATAGACCCCTAAGTATACCGCCTACCCCTACTTCCGAAAAATATCTTGCTCGAACGACGGGCAAGACGCTACTGAAATGACTTCCCACCCACACAGCATCAACGTTGGGCTTCTGCCATAGATACGCATTTGCCAACCCCAAAAAAAAGGAAATTGGCACGAGAACTGCACTTCTCAAAAACATACGAAAGAAAACACTTCCTATCAGTAAAGCCACGTTGTCACAAGCAACCTAAAACAGGAACAGAAACAGAATCCCATACACATAAATTACTGAATAACTATATATTCAACTTGCGTCCCTCTTAACCTCCAATGTACATTTGTTTACGTTTTTTATAAAGCCTTAAAAGCTTTTATAAAGATATGTTAGAAGGTTCAACAACAATTTACCTTACGCGAACAGCTGATGTAAAAGCTCCAAAACGAAATTGCTAGGAAATTACGAATTGATGAATTTATTCACATTTGTAAACAAATGTCGGTAGATGGGTAAATTCATCAATTTCAGCTTGTGGGCAAAGCTCTTACATGTCCGAAGTTGAATATTTAGTTATTCAGTAATTTATGCCCATACATAAGCAATTGAAAACTAAATTCGCTGAATGCTTTTTGCGTTGCTTATATTTCTGTTTCTATTTCTTGTGACAACGTGTCTTAAGACTTAAAGGACTTCCACCGGACACACCGGACACTAATACGCGATTCAGGCAAATCATCCTTAAATCCCCTCTAAATCACGAGATTTACAATACGAATATTAGTCTCTACACGAGGAGATTAAAAATTAATCGCGTATATATAGGGTGATTTTTTAGCTGGTTTGGTTTTGGCAACACTGGTTTTGACAGTTGACGTGTGTTTAGTACTTTGTGTCACTGTCAAACAGCTTCAGTTTGGTTTGCAATTTAACCATGGATCGTCTTACAAATAAACAACGCTTGCAAATTATTGAATTTTACTATCAAAATTCGTGCTACGTTCGAAATGTTCATCGCGCGCTGCTTCCATT
Source organism: Neoascia interrupta (assembly GCA_947623515.1). Classification (NCBI taxonomy): domain Eukaryota; kingdom Metazoa; phylum Arthropoda; class Insecta; order Diptera; family Syrphidae; genus Neoascia; species Neoascia interrupta. The sequence goes on from OX392463.1 coordinate 1,697,508, forward strand.
TTATGGTCGGCGAGTTTGGTGAACAGTTAATTTCACGTTTCGGGCCGGTCAATTGGCCGCCTAGATCGTGTGATTTGACACCATTAGATTATTTTTTGTGGGGGTATGTCAAGGCTAATGTCTATAGGGACAAGCCCGCTTCGATTGACGCACTGGAAGCCAACATCCATGCATTCATTCGTGAGATACCGGCCGATATGTGTGAAAGAGTATGCCAAAATTGGACTCAGCGGATGGGCTACCTGAGACGCAGCCGCGGTCAACATTTGCATGAAATTATCTTTAAACATTAAATTGCAAGGATCAAACTATCGATTCAAATAAATATTTCATTAATTTTTTCGAATTTTTTGTGTTTTTTTTTTTTTAAAAAGTTCTCAACCTCTTAAAAAATCACCCGTTATAATCTCGTCCAAGCAAGAATTCCTAAATCAAGCCTTACAGAATTCGATGTGTTTTGTGCGTTTTCTCACATATAGTAGGGACAAGCGCTATGAATTTCATATCATCAAAAATTTGGTCAGGGTTTTCCCTAAGGGAAATATTTGGGTAGTTACTGCTGTTTTTGGACGGCCTTTACGACAATTTCCTGTGGTGATAAAGCTAAAGCACTATGCACCCTGTCACAATATGACTGATAAACAAAAATATATGAGTCATTTAATTAAATTCAATTTTTGACGGTGAGGTAAAAGCTTAAGTGCTCTCATGCAGTTGTGATAACCGCGTTATGAACTTTTCAGAAGCGGCAGTACTTCCCGCAACCGATTGTATTCTATGTGAACAGAATTGTATTCTGTTTGTCACTCTCTTCACATTGCGGTGAGAATTGGGTTTAATACTTACAATTACCCATAATCACCACATTCACCTGAAATACAACCACCCAATCTGGCAACGTCATTCACCATTTTCAGCGGGGTATATAAAAAAACCAAAATGTCGTCAGCTCAGCCGTCAGTTTGGTGACAGCAAAATTTTCTTCAAGGGAAAAAAACCCAAAATTTGTGTTAAAAAAATGTTAAAATCATTATTATCCAAAATGAAAACTTCAGTGTTTACCTAGTTTCTTAAATAAACGAAAAAAATCATTCAATTACAATGAATTCGGCTCATAAAGCTGGTATGTGTTGCGTCTGGGCTCGTTTCGCAGAATGTGTTATCTTTTTTTTTTTTTTTTTTAAACAAAATTCTTATTTGTTGGTATTCCTTGTTGTTTTCCATGCATTAAGTTTATTTATATTTGAACTTTATTTATCAACAATTTACCTGCAATGTGTTAACATTTTAAAAAACCAACCTTTAAAACAATCAATTTCGGTGGGAAAAAATATATGTATCACTGAAAGAGTAGTCACCTATTACAAGTCGTCGGTCAATTTAATTAATTCACTGTTGAATAATAATAAAGCGAAAGACAACAACAATGTGCACAACAGAAACACAAAAGTTAAATAATTTATGGCCGCCGTAAACTAAACTTGTGTAGCGAGTCGTGTGATGTGTTTTGAGATCAAAAAAATATTTATTTTATATTGGTGTGTATTGTGTATCTTATTTGCTTAGGGCATGTATCTCAAAAACTCATGTTGGACTTGAACGATCACGGTGGCATTGCGAATTATCCCACTACCGCGCGATCCTCAGCAGAGTCCAGCTGCAACTGAGAATAGAGTGTACACAATACACCGACACCACACAGTCGACGCAGCTCCCTCCAAATTCATCTGTAAACATTTTACGCAAAAAAAAAATACCCGAGTAATTAGTCATTCTAAGCATGACATAATTACTCAGAGTTCTGAAGGCAGGTTCAAGCAGTGGCACGAGCTCACAACTCACGAAACCGCCTCTGACTATCGTCGTGGGTTGAAGTGACGGTCTGCGCTTGGCTCTTTGTTGTGCGGGAATAATTTCTATATTTATCCATCCCAACCAAACATTCTTTTCAAGTGTGATTATAGTGCTGGCACGCTGCAGAAATTTTCAGTGCGCTCCATGAACGGAGTTAGTGATCACCCACTCGTGCATGTTGGAACAGTTTAAACGCCATAAAAGATAACACCACCTGATCAGACACTGTTGACGTGCTTGTAACACAAATTCGGTGTCAGTTTGATACACGAGATAAGGTAAATCAAGCTCTGTGAGTCACACTGACCAATCAAGGTCATTGTACCTCACCCAACAGCAGAGTTGGCCAGGTAATAACTTTCTAATTATCGTCCCAAATCAGTGTCTCTTAAAATTTTCAGTGTTTGCAATTAGTTTTCAATTACCTGGTATCGCGTAGCTTTGCAACAAATGCGCTAAGGACGTGTTTCGCCTAGAGGCGTCATCGTTATCAAGTTTTTCGTTTTGTTGTTTCAATAATCCCCGTCGCATTTTTTATAGTGATACTGTCTCTGCTGTGTTTGTTTTTTTGTTTACATTGGTATTTTGCTGTTCATCACTTGCCTAACCGAGATTATATCTCAGGCGCGCGAGCGAGAGCGCTGCTGGCAACAGACTTGGTTGACTTGGTCGTCATCGAGCTTTAATTAGCCTACGATAGCAATTGTGTGTCGGACGACCAACTCCGTTCATCCGTGCGATCAGTCATAGAAAGAGATTGACAAATTTGCGCTAAAAATACCATAAGTTGCCGTGAATTTTTCTCCATTTCTCCGAATACAACTAGTTTTTTGCACGTTGAATGCACGGAGGAAATAAAAAAGACCACAATAAAGCCACAACTGCCACCGCGGCGCTAACCATATACTACCAACCACGGAAAGTGCGGTTTTCCTCCTTCTTTGTCACTCCTTTTTGCACTATTGTAAACAAAAGAATTTCACTTTTTTTTCCACAAAAATTCACTATTTAGCCGACACACGGCACGGTACAGTGCAATTAATAAATTTGTCGGGTTGGTCTCGCCCTTCGCGCTGCGTGGAGAAATTAATTTCAATTTTTAATGATCGTTATGCAATGCCTCAATTCGATGAATCGTTTCTAGTCGAATGCGCACTGGTCGAAAGGCAAAAAATATTTTCGTACTCATTGGATAGGCGCTATTTGAAAAGGAAATCGAAGCCTAGGGTACTTGTTAAGAATGTCACCCGATGTAAGTTATAATCCGGATTTGGCAGTGCTTAGCGATTATGAATTCAAAGCTGGTGGTAGCTCGCGATTGATTATGCTGTCCAGCTACACGACGACGAGAGCCTTATGGGGTGAAAGTTTTATTAATGTTACTCTTTTATTGCGTGTTTTAGACAACAACGTCAGCTCGCCATCGACGCCGAACTCCTCGACGGTTGGCTCATCGGGTCATAAGAATAGTCTGAAGGGCACTAAGCTAGCGCGCCGAGCAAAATCTTTCAAGGACGATCTGTTTGAGAAGATTTCTCTGATGCGGACACCTACGAATACCCTGGGGAGGTTTGTTTACAAAGAACTCGCTGCCGATCAGTATTTATTAAAAATTATATTCTGATTAGGCCACATTCCCCGAATAGCCCGCGAAGCAAGCACTCCAAGCACCCCTCAGCCGAGGAGATGGTTCGTTCTTCCCAATCACTCGAGACGCACGTCAAGGATATACAGAATGCGCTGAAGCATTTCCGGGACGTGATCTCAAAGAAAAAACTGGAAGTATTGCCGGGTAATGGAACTGTGATTTTGGAAATGATTGCCAGTATGTATGCAGGTAAGTGTAACCGGTCTGCGTCCCATAAACTTGTTTTAATTTTCTATCCTTCCGCAGTTGTTCAGTCATACACTCTCAAGGAGAATAGCAATGTGATGTTATCTGCCACGCGACAGATGTACATTTCATTAGGAAAGCTCATTAAATTGTGCGACGAGGTGCTGCTCTGTGACGAGGCAAGCGAATGTACTTCGCTGAGTAAAGAAAACGTCCAAGAAGTCGTCGACCTAGTTGATGAAGCTGTAAAGGTTTGTCGCAAAACGGTATTCCTCCAATCGGAACGCATCCATTGTATGTGCTCTGTTTTTTATTCCCAGAATCTGGTAGGCTTAGCCCAACAGAAGATGAAGGAGAAAGAGGAGAACACTCTTAAGTATGTAGCGACAACATCTGAGAATAAAATCTCATCAAATAATCTGATGCGGCCACCGGTTGATTTGGTCGGTCAGCGTACATCATTGCCGGATATACCGCTTACTCCCAAGTATGGTTTTATATTTTAAAATTCTTTATTTTTTTTGGTTTTACTGACCTCGTTTGTGTTAACAGAGATCGTGATATGTTAGAAAAAGCAAATTCAAATCCTATGCGAGCATCACACAGCACTGAGAGCATTTTAAGGGATTCTAGTCCACCACCAAAACCCCCACTACCGAATAACAGGTAAGAAAGAAGGCGCGGTTATATTTCTGGCATGGACCGTAACGATCATTTTTAATTGCTAAGCAGTTTTATTTCTAGTTGTTTCTTAAAACACAAGTACAGGAGGGTCTCTTGCAGACAATTATAATCGCTTAAAGTTTTATTTCTGATCATAAATCTGCTCAACGGGCTGGAATGCTGCAAAATTACTTTGTCAGGTAACGCCCTGCTTGCAAATGAGTGATGAGCAATCAGCCAAGATTGTTAAGCGAAACAGACGTTGTTTTTGATCGGGGTAGGGACCAAGTTTGATCTATTTTTAGTTTTATTTCAATAAACCCTAAAAGCCACACTTGCGCATTAACTATCAAAAGCTACGACCTTGGTCTCCAAGCTAATAAGAGGTGATCCAATGTCTAATCAGAGGAGGGAAAGTCATCTTCTTCCTTTGTACAAAGGAAAGGGTGATACACGAAGCTGTGCCAACTTCCGTTTTACCATGCTGATGTCAGACACAATGAAGATCGTCGAGCGCGTACTTGATAGTAGGCTGGGAAAATTAATAAGGCTTTCTGAGTACTAGTGCGGGTTTGTCATGGGCAAGTCAACCACTAATGAAATCCAAAGAAAAAGGATCATAATAAAAAAACACCGTGTGGTCGTTCAAAAGATCTTCATATGGCGCTGGCTAATTTTGAAAAATCTTTTGATAGACTGCCACGAGATTAGATATGGGTGGCGCTAAGAAAATGATGAGTCCCAGAAGCCTTCGTACGGATGATCATGGAGACATATGATGGAGAAAAATACAAGATTTCCTTTCGGAGTCACTCCTGCACTCCACCTCCATCCATCAAAAAATTTAACTGCTATACCCGCGCTATAAGGAATGCTTATTAGTTTATCTTTGATTCTAAGATCAGACGTACCGCTATATATCTTCGGAACAGGCTTTCATCACGAAGTTTTTTTGTTCAAAACCGCAGTGCGCCAGTTACTGTATATTTTCTGATCGTTTCGACTTGCGAAATGTTTCTGCAGGGTGTTTATTTGATTTTTTTATACTTTCCAAGGCAATGGGCGCTCATTTCATCACAATATAGCTTTTTCTACAGCAAATTTAAAGTCTTAAAACGACTTAAAAAGATTAAAATTTAGCATTTAATTTTAATTTGTTTAACAAAATTACTGGTTAAAGCATGGTACACAGATCGAGCTAAAACTTAGCTCCCATGCAAAATTCTCTCCAAAATTTAGCCAAGCTAAAATGAAGCAAAGCATTTCAGATGAGTGGTACGCAGTTCCAACTAAAATTTCAAACTTTTGTAGAGTACATTATTTAACTGTCGCAATTTGGCGGACTGATAAACTGCTCGGCGCATTTATTTCGAGCTAAATTTTGAGAGACAGTCTGTATATTCATTTTTTCGAGCTTTTTGGCTTTTTTTTCTTGTGGCAGCTATTGCAGCATTTGCACAGCTGAATAGACAATAATATTTTCTTCGTTTTGGGGATTAAACATATTTTTCGTAAAATTCACTTAATAATTTTTTGCCTGAAATCAATTTTTAGAGAGCAGCTGATTTCAGTGGCATTCTCTACAGAACACTTTTCTGTCAAAATTAAGCTGGGGTTTTAGCTAACATTTGGAGATAAAAATCTGAGCTAAATTTTAGCTTGAACTGCGTACTACCCCTAAGCTGAAATTTCAAACTTTAGCTTCGGGATGTACATTATTTAACTGTCAAAATTGAACGAACAGATAAATTGCTCGGCACATTTATTTTGACAGACAGCTGTATTTTTATTTCTTCGAGCTTTTTGGCTGTTTGTCAGCGGCATTGAATAAAGAGACAAGGAACTCTTTTTCACATATACAGTGCGTGTGAGTGAAGCATTTATTTTGACATTAGTCCCCTGAAATCGGGTATATATATAATTTTTTACATATACAGTGCCTTTGAGTGAAGCATTTATTTTGACATTAGTCGCCTGATATCGGGTATCGACTTGTGAGTGAATGTGTCGAATGTATCACGAATCGGGGTACAAATGTCACCTTAACTCAGGAATGTTAAACAAAAGTAGCTTACAGCTCCCAGAAACGTATTAACCTCGGGCCGTCTCTCATGACATGCCTGGTTGAACACATAAGTGCCTTTTTTCATTTGGTTTATCCTAACCTAACCCAAATTTTATCAGTTTTGTAATAAAACTGAGGTTGAACAGTGGCCACCACACTGACGCTTCCCCTCACCATAGTAATTCTGACACATCAGGTTAGGATGAACCAAATGAAAACAGGCACTAAGTAGTCCGCACTCACACAACTAAAACTGATGCTTCACTTTTCCCCCAAAACACCACTTCCTTGTCTCTTTATTCAATGGTATCGACATGTGAGTTGTCCGTCACGAATCGGGGTACTTATGTCACTTTAACTAGGGAATGATAAACAAAAGTATAGTCAGTTGTAGAAATGTATAAACCTCGGGCCACCTCTCATGACATGCCTCGTGGAACACATAGGTAGTCCCCACTCACACAACTTAAACAGATGCTTCACTTTTCTCCCAAAATAGCACTTCCTTGTCTCTTTATTCACTGGTCAGCGGACCGTCAAAAATGGACCTCTTATGGTATCTTTCCGTTGTCCGTCCGTCCGTCCAATCCTGTTATAACTTCTCAACGGTAAGTCGTAAAAAGACAACATTTGGTGTGTTTTTAAACTTCGGAAATAGTCAGAGAACCCAATGAGGGCAATTTTTTCCAAGCACAAAAAACGGTTTAATTACAGTTTGAAGTTTCATGGGAAAATGGTGGTTGAAGGTTCATAGTGGTTTTGAGCAAAAACTTCCAAAAACTAGGGGGTTACGACACTATAAAAATATAAGGAAAACTCGTATTTCTGATGTAGGTTGCGAGTTTATTCAACTTAGTTTATAAATCCAGTGTGACAAGGCTATAAAGTTATGTGATTACGAAAAAATCCATTTTTTTTTTAAATGATATTTTTTTGAGAAATGAAGAGTTAAAAATAGATGACGTTTTTGAAAGTTTTTGAGGCCATAACTGGCATAACGCCACAACAAAGCCAATTTTGAACACAGGCATAAAGCAACTCAATTCGCTGTAATTATCCTCAAAATTTTGGACAATTTCTGATACGTGCGATCTTTTTCATATGATCTTAATAACACCGGACATAAGGGGACACGTTTTTTCATGCATTTTTGCGATTTTTTTTTTCGAAAAACGACAGTATTAAAACTTTTTCTGAAAAATATGACTCAAACATTTCGTTTACTTTAAAGTTTCAAAACCTTCTTAGATTTTACTGAAATACAGAAGCATTTTCAAAACTTTTTCTTAAAGCTTCTTGGTTCTATTTGGTTAAAGAAAAAATCTTAAAAATTTTAAATTGCCGTTTCTAACCTAAGTTTTTCGAAGTCTATTTAAAGAACCAAATAAAAACGAGCCAAAAACTAGGGAAAATTCAAAATGCGTAGTTGTTTTATGAATTTGAAATTTTAAAAATTATAATAAAGGTCAAAAGAACGTATGTCTTCCCCCTCTATCTCTAAAACGGTGTAAAGTAAAATTTTGAAATAAGTAACGAACATAGTTTATCTTCTGAAATTTTATACAAAGCTATAGAAAAGTGCGAATACTCGAAAACTTTGGAGATTTGACTCTAAAACATTTCCTAAAACGATATTTTAAGGATTTCTAGTCCCTTAACGGTTAAGTCGATCTTGATTAAATCTTGCTGAAGTATGTTAAGTTTAAAAGGCAAGAAATTTCCGTTTCTTACCTCAAGTTTTTAAGCCCATAAACAAACGAAATTAAAACAGATGTTTTACCGTTTTCTTAGAAATCCATGTCCGTAGAATTTAAAACAAGTGGAAAATGGTAAAGCAGATGGTTGTAAAACTGAAAAAAGATTAACGGCAATTGAAAAAAATTGGAATTGCGGTTTTATGCATTTTAAATTTAAAAAATGGTAAAAAAGGCCAACAAAACGTATGTTCTTCCCTTTGTTTTCGAAACGGTTGGGCAATTTTTTTTTAATAAATAATTGTCAGTCCGTCTTTTAGAAATAAAAAAAGGTATATCAGTTTTAAGTAGTAAATGGTTTCTTGAACGCTTCAAAACACTTTAGTTCACTAATTAAAATGATGATTTAACAGATTTAAAAACAAAAACAGTAAACTTATACCAATTTTTGAAAAAATATAAAAAAAAAATCAAAGAAAAGTTCTTCGCCAGCCTTTATTTTAGATTAACGAAACTAAAGAATCACCCAACATAAAAACAGTAGACAGACCTGCGAAAAAAGTATACAACCGACTGTTAAATATATTCAGAAATAGTTTTAATAATTATATAGAATTTTACACAAACTGCGCAATCTACATGAGCTTAGCAAAAAAAGCCGACGGACCTCTCGTCTTTTACTTGATGGCTTTTGTTTTAATTTTAACCCAAAATAAAAACTATGTAGAACTACCGACTGCGCCAATTGGTGCCATTCTTGCTAACTTGAAACACGGAGCAAAAGTGAAGAATAATTTTATTTAAATAGGAGCACAATTAGCGTTCCCTATAAAAATCAAAATCTAAGCAAAAAAAATTTAGGTACTTGAACCTGACCAAAACAGACGCAACATGTAGATGTAGAATCCTTCAAGATCCGCAAGATGTAGAATCCTTTTCCAACTCAAAAATGTATATTTATTTCTTATATTTAGGCCAATTGTGGCACCACCGCTACCACCTAAACGCCGAAGTCAGCAGAGTCAAAACAACACAAGCAGCATCAATTCTGAACTGGACTTTAGCTCAGATTTTTCCATGCTAAATTATGGAGTAGATCAGTAAGAGCAATTGCGAGTCTCATAAATCGTCAAGCAATATAATTTTTTCCCCATTTTAGCCTTTCAGTGCGGTCTGGATCGCCAGATGAAAATTCTAGTCAATGCTCACTGGACTCTGCTTTGAATCATTCCCGTGAGGAGGAAGAGCTGAAAGCCTTAACAATGGAGACCTCCTCTGAGGACCAGTTTCTCGAAGACGATGTGGAGAAGATGCTCGCATTTAGTAAGTTTGACAATTTTCTTGCATAAATTTTCAGTAAGCTTACACAAAAGACTGAAACGCCAACAAATACACGCATGCAGTACGCGAATGGTTTCACTTTAACAATTTCCATTCATAGAATCACCACCAAACAAAAAGGATTCGGAAAAACTGGTCAACACTGCTGTGGAGAAGCCTGAAATGCGAAAAACCACCAATCGTCATTCGAATGAATCGGGTACATTTCTTTTAACTAGCAGTGTTTTTCTGTTGCTCTGGAACTATTCTCTTGTGTTATTTTTGTCCTTTCGACAATTGTTTTTCTTGTGTTTTGGCTTTTCCTTGTTGCTCGCTGTGCCTCAATTGAGAACTATACAAGGGTTTTCTTTTTCAGGTTTTGTGTCGATGCAGTCGATTCGCACTAGCACGCAAAGTGTGTCCAAGCGGTCGTCGGACTACAGTGTGCAGTCTCATAAGTCCGGCACTCAGTATACAAGTGAAAATGGGCAAGATTTCATGGCCAGCCACCAGCACAAGGCAGTAACGCGCTTCTCCGCCTCATCCTTGTCGGTGACCAACAATCAGGCAACTTTTTCCGGTCTAGAGTCACAGAACGGAGTCTTGAACTTCTCCAAAACTAGCAGTGGGATGAACGACGACAACCATTCAATCAGCAATAGCAGTGCTAGTCCAGACCACTTTGAAGGTTCGATGAAGTCGGAAAAAATCATCAATGTTCAACAGAGCATGTCGTCGCTGACCAAGACCAACAGCTTGGACACATCGTCAGATGATATGTACTCGACGTCCCTGTCCGATTTGATTCCACCTGCTCTACCGCCAAAGACATCCAAAGCTAAAGAGAAACATCTCTCCCAATACGACAACTTTGATGAGATCGACGATGTCCAAAGGTAGGTCCAACACCCTTCACCTTTTTGCAACCATTTGACCTCTTTTTCTTTCAGTGTGTTCAGTGGTCACGAGCTGCCTGAGCTGCGCTCAAACCCGCTCAGCTTTCAGTGGCAGACCAAGCATCAGAGCTTAATTAATCCCCGTCACTGTTCCAACTTTTCACTGGAACCAAGCTTAGAGGAGCCACCGCCTCTGCCCGTCAAGAAAAAGCACAGTAAGTTTCCATTGCTCTTACTTTATGTTATTTATTTTTTTCGTTTTTGTACTTGTATTTATCTAGATCGAAGGTTTTAGAAACAAGTGATAGGGATTTAAATAATTCTGTTGTTGTTAAACCAAATATTGTTATTAGAAAAACTCTAACGCATATGGTTTGTTTTAATGATTTAGTGTTTCAAAGTGTGGCCTTTTCGGGTAAGTTTAAGTGGTTGAAAAGAGATTTCGCATTGTTTTCGCTTTGTTTTGGTTTTTCGTTTTGTCATCAAAAAACAACACTCAAAAAAAAAAAATACGTGCCTCTAATCCTTTTGTTCCGTTTAATACGAGTTTTTAGAAATTTTGCTTTTGCATATTGTCTTGAAATTATTTATTCTTAAATTTTAATGGTGCTTTTTTCGGGTGCCATGCCGAGTAACAATGAAACACGATCGCCATAATATAACCACAAACTAAGGACATAATCAACAACTTGAAACACTACAAATGCAGACGAATTTCAGTTGTTATTTTTAAATGTTTGATGTGTGTAGTGTTGACGTTTTACAATATGGATTTATTTTTGGTATGAACTATGTTAATTAAATTTTAAATTCAATCAACCTCTCAAGAATTGACGATGTTGCAGTTATCTTAATGTTATCACTTTTTAATCTCTTAAAATTTTAAGAGTTGTGTTTAGGAAATTTGTTTCTTTGGTAGATCTTAATGAAAAATCACATTTAAGAGTGGACTGTAAAAAAAATGTTGCCTATAGAGGAAAAAACAAAGTTGTTGAGAGTTTGTCAAAAACGATTATTTTCGTTTCGAAATTCGAAAAATGTATTTTTTACATCACAGCCTTAAAGCTTATAAAGTTTTTTTAAGCATTTGAGGGTAAGGGCTTCGGCTAGCAGGACTCGAATTTCTAAACCGCATCAGGTCAATTGTTTCTATTGTTATTAAGTAGAAAATTTCTTTTGTTCAGTGTTTAAAGGATGTCTTACCATATGTGTTACTCTATGTAGTTGGCCTCGCTTAAGTTAAAGTAACTGATCGTTGTATTAAGTATAGGCTGAATTCACAAAAACAAAAGCCGGCTCCATCCAAATGCTTTAAATTTGAGGTTACTCTCAACTCTCGTCACCTGATCCTTTATTGGTCAAGATTATTCTTTAGTTTAGTGCCCCCAAAGGGGCAATTTTATTGAGCTAGTTACAAATTCTTACACTAAACTTGAGGCTAGGGAGCAAAGCAGAGGATAAGACAGTAGGGGTTGCTGAATTTAAGGATGGATAGAGTGTAGGAGAATTTTTTTAAGCAATGGTTTGGGTCAGTTAAGATCCTTTTTAGCATACTTAAAACTGATTCCACACTAAACTTGATTGGGGAGAGTCTAACACCAGGGCTGGAATCGGCTAAGGTGGTCTGTGATTTTACATTTTGTGACAGTCAATGTGATCAAAAAAATAATCCGTCTGCGTAAGGTGATCACAAAAATATTGTTCAGAATCGCTGCTTAATTTAGGCTTCTGATATAGAAACACTTTTCTTTTATTCGTGCATTCAGAAAGTCAGCCTAAGTGTAGCCAAAAAAAAAACAACTCTGTAACCAGAAAGTTAGAAACAGCTGATTTTGACGGTGATTGGTTTTGATCTGTCACAAGAAATTCGTGATGATCACAGTTTACGCAGACGAATTTTTGTGATTTGTGACATCACTTATCACAGATAACCTTAGCCGATTCCACCCTGTGAACTGAGTCTTCCTTTTGATTATCCGGCAGTTTGTGTCAATTTTTCATTTCATTTATTTTTTAAATTTTTTTACTTGCTCTTTTCCATGTTTTAAAAAAGTCCGAACTGGCGCTTAATTGGACATTGCTCTAAAGAATTGCTTAAGACTGAAATTTTCCAAATAGAAAACTAACAAGAATCCTCAATTCTATAATTTGACGACTTCAAATCCATGATTTTCAAAAGCTTCGTTAAGAACAATTCGCTTAGTAATTCATACAAGCCGCTGCGAATTCGTTTTGAAATCAGCGAACTGCGAATATCTTGACAGAACTTGTGTAAATTGATTATGTAGTAGTGTCAAGTAATAGATTATTTGATTCTTATAAGATTTTTGTGCTGTGATTTTCATTCTGAAACAGTATTTTGGAGGAAAGTAATGTGTTCGCCAGTTCGCTGGTCGCAAGCTCGTCGGCTGTAAAAGCACCTTTACGATCAACAACTTAAGATATGCCGATGATTTGATAATCATTGCGACAAACGAAAAGAAACTTAATGCAACGGCCTGAGAAAAAATTCCTCCGAAACCAAGGCAATGGTTATAATACAAGAACGGTTACACTGTTTATCGGCAACGCTAGGATAGAGCAAGTCCAAAACATGAAATAAAATAGTCCGCAATCTAACAATAATTTGGATCAGACAACAGAAAAAAAGTAGGATAGAACAAGCAAGACCATTTTTCAGTAAATTAAAAAAAGTGCTATACAGTCGTGACATCCAATTACTCCTAAAAATCGGGATTTTAAAATGCGATGTTTGGTCCACACTACTGTACGGAGCAGAAACTTGGACACTACAAAAAGCCACATAGCCGAATTTAGAAGCCTTCGAAATGTGGATGTTCCGAAGAATATTCAAAATACCATGGACAGGCAGAGTTGGGTACTCTCGTAGAAGTGCTGAGAAGGATTGGAACCAAAGGGAGCTCCTAAATACAATGAGAATACAAAAGAAACCAAAATATCTTAGACACATCTTGAGAAATGAATGAGGTCATTTTTCAGGAAGAATTGTGGGTGGAAGAACTGTTGGCAGACAGTGTATGGTACAATGTGCCAATAATTGAACTGCTTAGAGACGGACAATCGAGAGATAACACAAAAAGGATGATATCCAACCTCCTGAGAGGAGAGAAAATAACAAAAATTTAGAAGAAGTTTAATTTGAGCCCATATTTTTGACATCTTGGCCTCAGCCAATAAGCTTCGCCGGCCAGCACTGACTCCAACTAGCCGTCTCCAGTTTCACACGCAAAGTTGTCTGAGGCCCCTTGCACTTGCGCGCACCACCCGAGTCTCGGTGCTCCTCTACTGCGCCGTCCCTGCGGGTGGATTCGAAGACTTTCCGGGCCAGGGCGTTGGTGTCAATCCGCTCTAGATGACCCAGCCATCGTAGCCTTTGTATTTTGACTCTAATGGCTAGGGCGGTGTCGCTGTACAGCCCGTATAGTTCGATGTTTTACCTTCTCCTCCACGCTCCGTCTATGAGACGAGACCATAAATCGCCCGAAGAATTTTCCTCTCGAAGCAGCCGAACGTGTTTTCATCCGCCTTTGACAGGCTCCATGCTTCTGCACCGTGAAGCAGGACTGGGATGTTGAGGGCCTTATAAATAGACACTTTAGTTGCTCGAGAAACAGTGATTGCCTGAATTTATAGCGGAGCACAGGTAGAAAAAGTCCCTAACTACCCCAAAGTTATAGCTGTCGATGGTGATGTTTTGTCCGAGACGTCGCCGTTGGGTGGCTTTTCTTGATGACAGCATATACTTGGTCTTGCCCTCGTTGACTGCTAAAGCCATATGCGCCGCTTCCGTCGCAATACTCACGAAGGCTTCATTGACATCACGCTTTGTTCTTTCAATTAATGTCAATTTCGTCTGCGTATTACTTGCATCAACGGACTTTTGCAAGATTGTGCCTCTGGTGTTGGCGCGGGAGTTCTGCACAATTCTTATGTTAAAGAAGTCGCATGATAGCGCGAAAGACCTTGACATCAAAGGATAACATTTTTACAGGACGCTTAAGTTAGAAAACGGCCTTCATTTGCATATTTATTTGCTTTGATTCTGGTGTCATACTTTTAAGATCCCACAAAAAGTTTGAACCCCTAGTAAAGGAAGGCCTGGCATACCCTTAGAGTAGCGTTAAAACCGCGCTCCCGTTTGTGAGAGTTTGATGCGTAGTAAGAAAAATTTTGTTGCGAGTTTAAACATAAACAGTGGCGCTTGCCAAGCTTAGCATTTCTTATTTTTCTAAAAAAAAACTTTTTCGGAATTTTTTAAAAGCAGAAATTGAATTTAACGTAAATCGAGGCACATACCAACCCTTGTTGGTTAAGTTCCTACTTGCGCTTTAGCCGATTTCTAGCCTCTCTTGCCAGAGTTTGTTACAAAAAAGTTCTTAGCCAAGTCAAATGCTTCTAAAGTGTGTTGAAAAGTGATACCGTGATATTCTTCTTACTCTTTGCCGATATTCTTTTCATGTCAGGTCATTAACTGAAATTTAAAATAACTTTTTTAGTTTTGGCATATATGGAGATCTGCTCGGCAACATCTAGATCGGTTGAACAGCACCGGCATTCCGTTCACACCTACAACCTGAGTCGCAACATATCGCACAGTCAGACAATGAAGTAAGTTATTGTCAGCTAATTTTTGGCAGAATCTATTTTAAAGGAATAAATATTTTTCAGCCTATCGCCTGTGAGTAAGCCCTTGACATCACAGTCCTCACTTACGTCGTCTCCAATCAATGAAGTACCTCCTGCACTGCCACCAAAGAACAAGCAAAGAATAAGGTCGACTCCAACGCCCACAATAATAACAACTCCACCACAGAGTCCAAAGCCAGCGATGGCTGTGGAAATGTATCAGGACGGCGGTCGCATAGCTCGAGTGATTACATCAGCGGCGGGTACCGAAATGTCTACAGTGAGCGAAGAAGGTGGTGATAACTGTGACGAAGAGTTCCACAGTACAAGCAACGAATCAACCGGTGCTGTTGTAGAAAACTCGGATGAGCAACAGGAGCAAAACAAAGACTCTCCAGTTTCCAATCAGGATAACCCCAACGATGAAGACGAAGGAATCGATGTTATACTACGAAATAATTCGTACAACAAGAAGGTATGAACAAAATTAATTAAGCAAGAACTTTTTTTTAATTCAATTGTTCTCTTAGGACTGCTCACCAACAAACTCGGTCAACAAGGATGGCTTACCCAATCTAATAGAAGAAATCGACATTGCAGCTTATATGATTCTTAAGAAAGACGGCGAAGATGGTCCAGAAGTCAAGGGTGGCTTCCTAGACGCTCTCATTGTCCACGCTTGCCGCGTGCAGAAAAATTGTGATAATGGTAAGACGAAACGAATTCGGATGCAGTGTTTTCATATATACTATACACATCTGTCTAGTACGCACATTCACAAACAAAATTTCCACGAAATGCTGTTTTGTTTTAAGCTTTTCTCTTTCTTCTTCTTTCCCTTTACCATTTCACTATACTATCTCTTTTAAAATGCTGCTATACCAGCAGACGAAAAAGATGGTAAGAGAGAATATAATGTCTGTCTTGAGGACTAAAGGTTTTTTTGTAGCTCATTACTGATCTGGCCCTGCACTTTAACTAATTTTTGACTTTGCCTAATGTTTTGAATCTTTAAAAAAAAGCCTTCATACTTATTTCAGCGTTCTGCGAAGCATTCATCACCACCTTTAGGACCTTCATCCAACCGCTGGATCTAATTGAGAAACTAACTCATCGCTATACAGTTCTTTTCTGCCAGTTGAATAACGACCAGAAGCAAAGAGCAGCTAAGGAGACATTTTCGCTTCTAGTTCGAGTTGTTAATGACTTGACGTAAGTTGCTCGTTTTTTACAGGGAATTTGATGATTAACTTTTATTCTCTTAATAGGTCAACGGACTTGGTAAAACAGCTCTTAGAGCTGTTAATTGAGTTTGTCAACCAGTTGGTGTGCTCTGGGGAGCTGTATATGGCTAAGCTCTTAAGAAACAAAATTGTCGAGAAGGTAAAGGAAAAGCACAAAAGACACGACAAGAAATTAACTATCTTTTATTTTGTTCATGTTTAGGTAATGACGTACAGGGAACAGAAGCTGTATAGTAGCTATTTATCTGAGCAGCGATCCATTACGGCAAATCAGCCAACGTTGCTGGACTTAAAATCATTGGAAATTGCCGAACAAATGACCCTGCTTGACGCGGAACTTTTCCAAAAGATCGAGATCCCCGAAGTATTACTTTTTGCCAAAGAACAGTGTGAAGAAAAATCTCCGAATCTAAATAAATTCACGGAGCACTTCAACAAAATGTCGTATTGGGCACGATCCAAAATTCTAATGCAACCCGATGCCAAAGACCGCGAGAAGCACGTTATCAAATTCATAAAAATCATGAAACATCTGCGCAAGATGAATAACTATAACTCGTATTTGGCGCTTTTGTCAGCTTTAGATTCGGCGCCGATAAGAAGGTGAGTTTTGAGAGTAATGTGTTTAAAAATAGTGGATCGCTGAAATCATTGCTTTCTTTATTGTTCCTTTTGAAACCCTTTTTTAATCGACTGTGCTTCTTTTCTGCTTACAGGCGAGTTGCACGCTCGTCAATGTATTGTATTGTTGTTGAAAAAATCCTTTAAAAACTGTGCCTCTGGTGTTGGCTTGAAAATTTCGCATTACTCAATCGAGACTAATAAAGTTTAACGTTTCACAAAAAAAAATCGCAAACCATTTTTGCTGTTTACACTAGAATTTTCAGCATTTGAAATGACAGGCTGTGCTAAACACTCAAATATCAATATTGTTCTTGCTTTTGATATATATAAACCAATTTGAACAGCTTGTCAGTTGTTTAGTCAAACCGAAATCCGCTCGGTTGGTCCTTTTTCAATGACTCGATCCTAAATAAAATATATTTTTCAAGGAAGACGTTGTTTTTAGCGGTCTGTCCAAAAATTAAAAAAGACCTCTTTTAAACTGCGGGAATTTAAGGCTATGCTTTTAACTGAACCCCTAAAGAACGATTCTTAACCGTTTTATTTAAAAAAAAATCATTTGTAACTAATTTTTTCACAGGCTAGAGTGGCATAAAACAATAACCGAAGGCTTAAAGGAATACTGCGCTCTGATTGACTCCAGTTCCAGCTTCAGAATTTATCGGCAAGCATTGGCCGAAACAAATCCACCGTGCATCCCATACATGTAAGTCGTCATAAGCATTTCTTCCATCCATTGTTTGACTCCATTTATCCCTTTCTCATCTGAACAGTGGCCTGGTGCTGCAAGACTTGACATTTGTACACGTAGGCAACCCTGACTATCTCAAGGATGGAGTCATTAACTTCTCCAAGCGATGGCAACAGCACAACATAATAGTCAACATGAAGCGCTTCAAGAAGTGGTATGTTTCTCAGCCCCTTGTTTAACTCAAAAAAAATTATAACGTTCCGCCCACTTGCAGCGCGTACCCATTCAAGAGAAACGAGCGAATAATTCGCTTTTTTGAGAACTTCGAAAACTTCCTTGGCGAGGAGCAAATGTGGCAGATTTCCGAAAACATAAAGCCTCGCGGTCGAAGGACAGCGCAAAACTAATAAAATTACACGTAACCGTAGCAACTTTATAGGAATATGCATGCGATTTCTAATCTGGATACTTTATAAAGGTCAGTTACTAATTAATTATTAACACAACGAAACTACGATGTGGTGAGGCAGCATTTGCTGCGCCTGAGACCAAAGCCAACCGAACAAACATAAACGAATTATACCAAAATTTAAAGTAAAAGAAAAACAAACCTATCTCTCCACCCAAAATCACTACAAACTACTTTTCCTGTCCCCCTTGGAATAGAGGTTAAACGACACAAGTAACATCTGCCTAAGTTAAAGTCACGTCTAAGCAAACAATTTACAATTAACACAATTCGTGTGCGACGGCTAAAAGGGGACTCGATACTCTATTAATGTTGTTAGAAAAAAAAACTATTATTAATCAAATCATATATAGAAACAAGACTGTCTTAAAAATTAGGAATAAAAAGTAAACATAAATGTATGTATGATATTCATTGTTGAAATAAGCACACGCTAAAAAAAAGTTATTTCCTCATGCACAAACAATCCAATCGATGTGTGATTCGAATCACTTACTCTGCTGACTTTCTCTCAATTGGTTAGTTTTCTACATTTATTTACCGTTTACACTGCTACTCTAGCAAAAGAAAGTGCAATTTATTATTTTCTATTTTTCAAACTTCTAAGTTCAGCACAAGTGTTTTTAGTGGCGCGTTCTTCTCTTTAAGGACAAACTATATAGTATACATATATTTATATATATGCCAATGTGTTAATATGCAAATTTACAAAACAAACAAAAATATATAATTATAAGAAAAGTCTGTACATGTAGAGCATCTTGATTTAACAAAAAATTCTACATTTCTACAAGACCCAACTAAAAAATAAACAAAAAAAATAACTAATCGAAATTCTGTGCTAAAACAATTGATTAAAAAAAAACTTTTATTATTAGTAAACTTTAAAATTTTACACCAGAAGTAAACATTTATCTTTATAAAGTTATTTGTAATAAGTGTATACATATTTTTTTAAAAACAAAATGCAATTTTAAGCAGTAAGCAATTAGTTTAGGTTTAAGTATAGATACAGGTTTATTTATGTTTTATTTTTACTAATTTTATTTTCTTATTTGTTTTTCATTATTGTTACTAATATTTATGTATAATTTTGAATGAATTTATTCACCGGTCATGCTTTTATTACTATTAACATAAAATATGCCATACCTATACATATATATTTTTATACATACTATATCGTAATTGTAATAAATTATTATTGTATTTTAATTGTTTTATGTTTATTTTTTTAATGTATTATGTACACTATAATATTAAATCGTTGTAAATACTAGAATCGGTACCTATACATTTTTTTTATTAGTTTTTAACAAAAAGATTTTACTCTTAATGCAAAAAATGAAAATAAAAAGATTGTGTCTAGTTCTTATGTAAAAGTAGGGTTTGCATTATAAATATGAAAACTGTCTTAAGTGTTTTAGATTGCTCATTTTAGTTTTCACACTAAACGTGAGCATGCATCCGGCGAACGGGGCAGAGCATGAAGTTTGAGTTATTTTAAAAACCAAAAATTTAACCGTACGAAGGAAAATAGATCGAATTGTGTTTTACAAATTGATAGTTTTTTTTTTTAATCGAAGATGAAGTTTTAAGTATAATGTATCTGTGAACCCTATGTAACAATCCTAACTTATTATAAATTCAAATAAAGAAACCATAATATCGATGTTTTAAAAAAATGAATGGTGTTTTAAAAAACTAATCCTAATTTTTCCTCTGTTTAGAAAAGTGTAGGAATCATTCTGAACTCTTTTCAAAATGCTTTTGGCACTCGGATGACAGTTCCTCTTTTTAAAAGAAGAACAACCTCAACCTCAATGGCCCGTATGACACTTAATATTTTATGTATTTTGTTCGGAGTAAATATGAGTGCAAGAGCAGCGCAGATGATTTCGCTTGAAATTTACCCTTGGAGTGAATGCATACGCAATAGTCACAAAAAAATCTGTACCTGTCAAAAAAATGGGCTGGGAGCTGAAAATTGTGAACAGTTTTTAACAGTGTTCACGGGTCTGGGAAAAAAATTGTTTTTGTGAGATTTTCGACCTCAAAAGAAACAAATTAAAGGAGTATTAATTACGTTCCTTTATAAATGCATACAAATCGAATGAACATAAAAATCCAAAATCAAAGCTAGTGAAAACTATATAAAACTTAAGAAAATAAGTGATAATTGTTTTATTTGAGGAATGCTAAAAATAAGGTGGAAAAAGTCATACGACAAAGAATTCTCAGAAAAGTCTTTAATTTCTCCGGCTAATCTTCTTTTAATTGTCGGTGGAGACATAGTATAACGTTTTAAGTAACAAATAGCTGCCCAGTCAACGGAGAAGCTACACTCAGGTGAAAGTGGACGATATGCTGAATGGAACCAAAATGTATGTGTCCTTTACGCTGCCTTTACATCAGTATTTATCCAGCGATCTATTCCAAAGTTGTTTCGCATCCGCGATCATACAGGCTTCCAGATTTATGACAATCAGTTAAATTTATTTAAAATGAGTCAATGGACAGCAAATAAAAATTGCTGTCCACTGCTTTTTGTTATTGTAAACAAACAATGACACGTGAAAAAAATCAACTAAACTATATCTGTCCTTGTCTTGCAAAATCTATCTTTCCTTCTCTTGACCAGGCTGGCACATTGGTCGATTTACTCCGAAAAAAATACAGAAAAAATGAAGTGTCATACGGGCTTAAAACTAAGAATGCAGCTCCGTCAAAATTAAATGTTTGACATTTTATCAAGCGTTGAACAGTTTCCCGTAATTTTTTTAGGTAACAGTAACTTGTTTTTCTTCTTCTGTTGACAAGTCTGATGAAAACGTAATGATAAACATGTCAAGTTTTTGAAATGCGCAGGTTTTTACATATTCCACATTTCGCTTGCCTAGGAGCTTCACTTGCAATGGAAAAAGCATTTTATTAATAGAAATATTTCCATGGACTGTTTCATTGCTAACGTAGACGCTTTGGAAATGAGGTTTGCAATATTGATTTGCAAATGGCCGTCAATGATTGATTTCCATTTGAAGAGCCGTAAATCTACGCAGCAATGAGATTTAAAGTGACATTTAGACCTTAAATAATTTTTTTCGGCTCCAACGCCTTCTATACAAATAAAAACACAAACTTTAAAAGTCAAACAATACAAAATTCCATAAGATTCCGAATTAATCTTATCCACATACCTCTCATGCTCGTTTCCTTATGACTCCGGAGTTATGCTCTATTGTGATGTTTCCGAAGCTTATGCTCTATTGGGATTTTCAAAACGTTTTTTTTTTAAAGTGTCATCGCTGCTCTTTTTTGAGAAAAAATGACAAGAAGAGAGTAAAAAATAAATAGAGTGCTCAAGCGCAACAGCTCGAGGTGTACCAAGGCAAACTTTTCAACCATGTATGCTGTGCGTGGGGATATATAATTTTTCGCTGAATCCTATCGGCACTTGAGAAGTCTTGGCGACAAAAAAAGTTTCACTCGGAAACTTTGTCAGACCCTCGCGAAGAACGAGTCTTCATTTTTCAAGATGTCAGAGGTTAGATTTTAACCCAGATTTTCCGTGTAGGAGGCACTCACACTGACTTCATGCACGGCACCGTACGAAAAGAAGATAGTGCTTGCTTCAAGTGTTTGGTCGAAACACTTTGATATTTATGGCCTTTTTTGTTGGCAATCGGGAAGTACGCTCCAATTCGGGATTTTATTTGATCAGAAAAATCCGTCCCCCTGAATTTAGAGGTTGTCCTTTCGTCCTTTCGTCGTCGTCCAAACGACGCTATACTCGTACTACAAGAGACAAAATTACATTTATCCAGCTTAACATAATGTCATAAATTATTGAATAACTAGATATTCAACTTGCGTCTCTGGAAGCTTGCCCTATAACACCGTAACTACGTGTGAATAGATGCAACAACAATTACTTTACTCGATCAGCTGATGTAAATGCCCAAAACGGCACCAGCTTCATCATGGAGCACCAAAACGGAATCACATGGAGCTGAATTGAGGAATTTACTCACATTTCTAAACAAATGTCAGTGTATGGGTAAATTTATCAATTTCAGCTTGTGGACAAAGGTTTTACATGCCCGAAGTTGAATATTTAGTTATTCAGTAATTTATGTTACTGAATAACTTAATAATTTGTTTAGAAAGGTGAGTAAATTCAATTCGTCAGCTCCATGCAATTCCGTTTTGGTGCTTTTACATCAGCTGATCGAGTAAAGTAAATTGTTGTTGCATCCACTACACGTATTTATAAATAAATAAATAGAGTGGCGCAACAGCTCGAGGTGAACCAGGGCCAAGTTCTCAACAATGTATGCTGTGTGTGTTAATTTCTTCACATACAAGGGGACCACAATTTTTTGCCGAATCCGAACGGCACTTTGAGAACTTTTTCAAGACAAATGATACTCTCGGAGGGCTTGTCAGACCCTCGCGGAGGTGGGAACCGTGAAAAAGAACTAGTCTTTTTTTTCAGGTGACGATGGCAGGATTCGAACCCAGGCCTCCGGCGTAGTAAGCACACACACTAACCACTACGCCACGGCACCCCACACTCACACGTATTTACCGACAAGGAAAATTACGCAAGTTGAATATTTAGTTATGCAGTAATATATGCACAATGTGCAGTCGTTGATAGTTTTGAATAGTAGTAAAATAAATTAACAACTTACGTTGAATGCACTCATTTAATCTTGGCAGGTAGGTAGCATTCAGTTCTAATTTCTCCTCGAAGTGTCCGCGCTGTCAGCTGTCATTGAACTTGGAATTTGGTTTTGTTTTATAAATTTGTTAAAAATGAAAAAAACCAAACGGCAAACAGTAACCGAATCCGCAATACAGAAAGAACAAACGTTTTTGGTACAACTTGAAAAGGAATTGACAACTATTTTGGCTAAAATCAATGAAAACATCAATACGTTAAAAGCAAGTTAATCTTTACAAATCTTACCATTCCAATAACCATGAAAATTTACCGGTTGTAGGTAGAGGAGCTTCAGCTTAGATCAAATGCAGTCAGAATGCTCAACCCCGAAAGTCTGGGTGGAGAGGATATAGTCGCCAAGGCCGAACACCAGCAAAACTTCAGCGACAATCCAGAAGTGGTCAACCAGCAAGAGATAGACCTGGACGTTTATTTATCGCATTTCGACGGTGAAGAAGACGAAGAGTGAAAATATGTCCATTCGTACTTTATAATGAATTTATTTATACTTAAATGGTTTGTAAGTTTTTGACAAATTTATTTCTCTAGTTTTCTGACCAAGAAACAACTTTATGCAAAGATTAGTCATCTTCTGATGAGGATGACGAGCTGCTCGTGCTGCTAGATTGCTTCATTTTTTTCCTCTTCACAACTTTGTCACTGTCGTCAGACGATGATTCTCCCGAAGATGAGCCTGATGTGCTTGAACCAGATTCCGAAGAATCTGAGGAACTGTATTCATCGCTGTCTGAAGATTCATCGGAAGAATCCGATGAAGAGTCGGAGTTCGAGTCGGAAGAGCTTGATGCGGTTTTAGAACTTTTTTCTTTACTGCTTGTAGTGTTTTCGCTTGTTTTTGCCTTGTCTGTGAGGTTTTTACTTAATTGCTTCGTTCGCGAGGTTCTGTGCACGTATTTACGTTTTGTTTGCTTGCATTCGTAGCTCCAGTGACCAAACTCTAAGCACTTTTGACAACGGACACCATTTGGGAACGCAGCAGCGAGTTTAGCATTTCTACAAAAGAAACAAATCAGCCAAGTAGCATTAGCCGAATATCAACATCAACAAACCTCCTCTTTTCTGATAACTTTCTTGCTGCTAACCCGACTAATGTCATTGTGCAGATTTCCAAGATTCTTTTCGACACGAATGCAAATTGTGCGAATTTTTCGAATTTTAAAAAGATATTTCCTTTAAATAGAAACGTAGGATATTGTTGAAGTTAAACTCTGCTTAAGTTTGCACAAAAAATACACTGCAAAGTCCCATGTTCTATATTCGTTCGTTCCGCTTGTCAGAGGCGCCGCTGTCAAATGTGTCAAACGCGAGTTGATTGAATTACAGAGAGTCGTTATGGGCTATATATCCACAGCGTGTAAGGCCTGATACACAAGGCGACAGAAAAACTTGCGACAAAATACCACGCGATTTTCTGCAGCAGTCGTGCGTTTTTTTTTTTTCTAAAAAAAACCTTGTGGATCAAATGGTTCCACCTTTCCCAAGCATCCGCTGCCAACTCAAAAGACAGGCGGCTCTCGGAGATGTTCGTTACTCCGATTTGGAAGCTTGTACCCGGTATCCTATTCCTTGGTTTATTACCCAAATTTTATGACTATAGATAAACGAATACTAAAATAAAAGTGAGGTCTTTGCTTTCACTCCAAGCTCAGTTTTCCTGATGACAGGCCGGCACATTTTCTATCCTCGGATGATGAAAAGCATAGATTACTAAATAACTAGATATTCAACTTCGGTTAATTTAAGGCTTTGCCCACAATCTGAAATTGATGAATTTACATATACTTTGACATTTGATCCATGCAATTCCGTTTTGGAGCTTTTACATCAGCTGATCGCGAAGGTAAATTGTTGTTGTATCTTCTTGCACGTATTCACCGACACGGAAACTTAAAGCTTTGTTAAAGCTTTAAGCAAAAGCGGATCGCGCCTGAAAAGTCAGTTTGGGTGCAACTTTACTGACAGGGTTAACACCACAGTTAAGAACTGTTCGCTGAATTAGCTCAAGATAAGTTTTGTGTCAGGATTTACAGATCTTGGTTTAAGCTATAGTCACACTAGACTTTTTAGTTGAATACTAGGTCTCCACCGGCAATTAAGAGACGATTAAAAATAAATCTCAAAGTCGCTCCACCGTATATATATAATTTGACACGAACACTGTCTGTGCCTGTCATTTTGGCTCTCAAAAGAGAGCGGCGAGGGAGTTAGAGAGAGAGTTTGATTCTCAAACTGTTACAAAGGTGCAGAAAATAGGTTTGTGAATAGGGTCAATGGGATTTATGAGAGGATCGCTTGCCGAGAGGTCTTAAATTTGTATCGTAAATCGCGTGATTTGTAGAGGATTTGATAAAGATTTATATTAATCGCGGATGAGTTCCCGGTGGAGGCATGTTATAAAGTTTATAGTCACAATTTTGTACTTGTGCATGGCGCCGTTTGTGTCGAATTACCTCCTCTTAAACTTGGTTGTTTTTCCTGAATTGCAATGGACTTCTCGCCCATTTGCTTGGTCTTATAGTAGCGTCCGGAAGCATTCTTAAAATTCGATTTTCGTAAAAGAAATAGATCTTTTAATTCAGCAACTAAACCAGAAGCATATACAAATCATACGAATTCTAGTTTTTTATTGGATCGCCTACCCAAATCGGAAAGATTTATCAGTTTTCCCACCGAAAAGTCGAATAATAATCCACAATTAACATTAATCCTCAACTAATAACTTCCTTTGAATATCAAAGTTTAGTACCATGTATCCACCAGGCACTAATCCGCGATAAATATTAATATTCACTAAATCCACTACAAATTGCACGATTAACCATTCAATTTTTAGTCCACTCGGGAAGCGATTAAAAATAAATCGCCTCATAAATCTCATAAACCCTTTTCACAAACCACCTGCAAACCTTTTCGATCACCTTTTTATCAGTTTGATAGAAGAAAATGACATCGCCACTCTCTTTAAAGGGCCAAACCGACAGAAAAAGAGCACTCAAGTCAAATTACTCCTGTATTTGTCTGGTCGTTAGACACTTTGGGTTTATTATTAATCATCTCTCTCAAATAAAGCTGAGTTCACTCGACTTAGCTCGTTTTATTGATACGGCGCATAAGTCCCCTCAAAATAAAACAGTGCTTTCTTTATGTCGGTTATTAGTGTACTCGGCTTTGTGCTGTCAAATGTCAAAATAAACGATACGAAGAGAATTAATCATCGCGGCTCTCTTAAATTTTCTATAGTTAGTCACTCCACTGTGGCCGTCGCAAGGAAGGTGTTGTATGGTATCGATTAGTTTTCTCGTCCCCATTTCTTCAGTATTTCGCTTGCGGTTCGCGGTCACCGGTAATGTTTTTTAAACAAAAATCTCCATTTATCACCTTACTGTTAAACTAATCAGCGTGCGGCTAAATCGAGTGTAAATCTAAATCGCCGGATATATTTCGAAATTGTGAAAACTTTCCCACAAAAAAAGTTCCACATACACAAAGGGACAAAACAATTGCTCGCCGCCCAGTTGTTCGCTTCTCGTGTGTTTTCCTCCTTTTACATTGGGTGTGTGCTGTTTCTTGGTTCTCTTGTGTGTCGCGTGAATATCAGAAATTCTATACCAATAATTTTCCACACAGAAGTTTTTGGAAACGAAGTGTCGGAAAAGTGCACTGCCCTGTCTCCGGGAAAGTGCTTGCTGCCGGACGAAAAGTGCCGAAAACTAGAATTTTGTCAAAACACGGTGAGCAGTGATATCAATGCACAAAAGAAAAAAGTAAACCTGCAACTCCGGAAGTGTAGAAGTAGAGCTCTATCATCGATTTCATCCAAAAGGGGGCAAGCACCATCGTCGAAAATAAACGAGAAGACGACGTCGTCCAGCAGACGAGGCAGATTCGCGCAAAGAAAGTTGCTAAACTAGGTAAGTGGCCATCTCATGGCGACTAGAAAGGTAACCAAAGCAGTAGTGCGACCTCGAAGACATGTTGTGTTCCTTCTGTGTAGCGCAGCAGTACAGGAGGTAAGGAACCCGATATCCACATTCTTTGATGTCCACTGGTCGGCCTATAAAGATCTGTGTGCGTTGCACAAGTGCCGTGGCCATTACCATTACTTGATGAGTCAAGTTTAGTAAAATTGATACTCGACTCCAATTAATTTCTAGAATCCGAGGACTTTCACAGGCACGATTAGGGCTTTGATGGGTGGATGGACAATGGACCCCCCGGAAGAAGCCAGTACACGCACTGTCGCCAGCTGAAAACGCATAGTTTTCCAGTTTATTTTTTCGTTCCAACTTTCTCAACTAATTATCTTCGGCATCGGGGAGGCAATAAAAGTCGGAGAGATTGCAATATTTCAGCCCACACTTTTGCATAAAACACCGAATCGTTCTTTTCTGCCACTGCCAGGCACACACACACCAGCGTAGCAAAAACGAGAAAAACCCTATAAAAACACAAACATGTTTACAAGTGTAGCCAGAACAAGACAGGGGCGGCCGGGCGATGACGAAGGCAAACGCAGCGGCAGCCAAGGCGACTGAGAGAAAGTGCCTCGTCCAAGAGAAAGACGTTTTAGGGGTTGTCCTTGTTATATAGTTGTCGTTTGTCGAGTACGAGTTGGATTGTGCATCGAATTAAGAGACACACAAAAAAGAGAACCCTTGCAGTTTTTTTATCGCCTCTCATGTTTTTTACACTCGAAAAGGGTTACAAAGGGTGGGTGATGTTTCTTTTTCCAGCCGGTATTTAACGGTTCTTTTTTGTTTTGTTTTCGCTTTCGACCTCCAAAACATGTCGCTTTTTCATGTATAAAAGAAAAGTGTGGCTGGAGGAGATGTACTTTTCCAAACAGAGAAACACTATCTCCGCCAACCAAATTCGTTTTCGTGTGTGGGTAGATAAAGTTCTTGTCGGGCAACGGAATTGATAACTGCCATGCCACTCCCCACCCATAATTGATGCTTTCACAAAGTATGAATAGCACGGATGATTCATGAATATTGTCGCGCCGGTTATCGTTTTTCGTGCGATAATGGGCTTTGATTCGCTTTTTGTTTCCTTCTGTGGCAGCACATGGGGGTATGTCATCGGCACATGCCACATTTTAATTGATTGCAAAATGACGTTATCGTGGTTTTTCATCAATTAAAAATAGTTTTTGGCTTCCTTTGTGTAGGCAAGATGTCATTGGGTATGGCGTTTGGGTAAAACTTCTTTCACCATTTATGTACCTCTACCTACATAGTAAGGTGAGTAGCTGGCCCTTTGGGCCTTGAGGATTCTCTGTCTGAATAACTGCAGACAATGGCCAGAATCCACCGCTACGCTGTTCGTATTCGATGGAGGTAGGTAGTTGTCACTCCAAACTTTAGCTCAGAATTTGAAATTTTACTTAAGAGTGAGCTAAAAATCTTCTTAGAGTGAGCTACGAATCGTCGACGTGATACGCTTTTTAGACCGAATCATAAAATGAGTTGTTGGAAAAAAATTAACGTAAACTCGCTTAGCCATTCATATATTAACGCCCATATTTAATTTTTAAGGCAATTTAATACAAAACTTCCACTTGCAATGGAAAAAGGAATCAATTGATAAAAATATTTTCAAAGCCCGAGGGTCACAGTGTTTTTGAACAGAAACTACCTACCCACTCAAAACCATTGGTAATTAAAACAGAAAAATTGGCAGCTAATTATCTGGGGAAACTCATGTTTTTATTGAAGTTAATGCGCGTTTTCGCAAAAAAGGCTTTTGGTACGTTGCATAATTAGAAGGCTTTTCTTTTATATAATGAAGGCACCTTTGTGTCAGACTGTTTTCGACCAATTTTAATCTGAACAAAAGATGTCGATAAAGAAAGGCTCTGTACTTGAGTACAAATATTCCGAACTTTTTTTCAAATGTGTGAAAATTGATTTTACACCAGCATTGAAAATTTTAATACTAATGAAATCGTATTTGCACTAGAATTAAAAATTTCAATGATTATGAAATTTCATTTGCACTAGAATTGAAAATTTTAATTCTTATCCAAAGTTCCTTGCACTTTCACTGAGAATTACCTACCTATGTTCTTATAAAATTTTGCTGGATTCACATTCTATGCCAATTCAATGCTTTTCTTTGAGTTTTTGCAAATGCTTATTTAAAAAAAAATTTCTCAACATATTTTTTCTTAAACACTTTTCCCAACATTAAAAAAAATTCTTGGAGGTAATTTGTTAAAAATGTTTTCGATTTTAGTTATGTATTTTGGTGGGTACACAGCATTAAATTTTCCGTCATGTTTCGTCAGAAATTATTTATGCAATGCATACAATTGAATTAAAGGCAAGCAAACGAGTAGCGCGATGAAAAGAAAAAGGCAATTAAGCTCCAACCATAATTAGGCTAAATTGCCAAACTCTTGCGGAACCTATAACAGGCCAAATTGAGTGATTCGGAATCGGAAGTCGTATGAGATTTCTGTGCTTCTCAATAGCCGTGTCGAGTCTCTCTTTTGATTAGGACAAACTTAAGCCCGCAAAAGTGAAAAAAAATCTAAGCTACTGTAATGTGGCGACAAGAAATAAAAAGACATGCAGGAATCGCTGAATGCACCCATCAATTCATTTTACGAACACACCCGCTCGATTCACTAAACAACACACTCAACTGTCATTCCAGTCAGCTGGCAGAAACTGACATTCGAAGTTCGAATTTCGAAATCGAAAATTTCCCCTCCATGGAATTCAGCGGAAAAGTACCAAAAGAAATTTAACAGACAAGTCGTGTTTTTGTTTGACTCTAACCTCTAGTTTATGTTTTGTCACTTTTTTGTACTATTTGGTACTAAACCTGAAGATACTATCCGAGTAGGTAGTGCAAATGAAATTTTATTAGTAACTATTGCAAATTTCAATGCTATTTCAGTGCTATCGAACTTTCATTAGCTCTAGATTTGATTATTTTAGTGCATTGATTAATGCACTATAAAACTAGTGCACTATTCCCAGGTCTGCAGATGGGCAATAGATAAAAAAACGTGACGCAAATAAACTAACTTTGTTCCCATTTATATCTATTACTCGGTTTAACCTACGTTAACCTTTCCAGAAGTAAAACTGGTCAGACCCTCGCGGAGGTCGAAACCGTAAGGAAGAACCAATATTTAACCGCGGAGGTGGGAAATGAACTCACTCACCACTACGCTACCTTATTGCACATTGTGGACCTGCTTCCACCGCCCATTTTCAGGTTGACGGCTGACCTGTCTAGGAAATCTGTCGCAGGGCCTACGAACAACGTATTTCTTTTTTCGTTGGTAGGAAAAACCTTCACAGGCAATCAGTAGTGTCAGATTCTTACTCACTAAAAAAAACTCCCATTTTCCGTCAGACTCCGACTAAGATTCCTCAAAAGTAGTTCAAGCTTACGTACTAGTTAATCGCGTGTGGCAGGCTGCCTTCCGACGAAAGCACCTACAATACCGTCAATTTATGCGGTTTCGTCTGAAGCTGCTAGACCCAACGGTCTCGTTCGTTGCAGTCGGCGCGTAAGATTTGTCTGATCCAAAGTTAGGATTATTTCGTGGTTGCAATGTCCGCGAAGTGGAGTACTTAGTTTGCGAGAAAATTTCGTTGCCTAGTTAGTCACGGTTGCCATTACTATATCTCGGTGCAGATCGCTATTTCTGATGCACCATGCCGCATTTACGATTGCCCTGAGGGTCTTATTTTGAAAAGTTTCTAAAATAGATATATTGCTTGGTTTAGTACAACCCCAGAGTTGTATACCGTACGTCACAGATGGTTTTGGCACTTGATTATACAAAAGCAGTTTGATATGTATGCTTCGTTTCGAAAATCTTCCGATAAGCAACTCATTTCTCTTAACCTGATTTCGAGCACGTCGCGTTTCCTTAAACGTGCGGCTTACATTTGAGTTTTGAGTCACTCCAGAGTCATTCTAAGAATTTTCGCTTCATTTGAGAACGGGGTATGTACCGAGTTCATGGATAAAACTTTGTTGTTTATCTTTTTGTCAGTCTCGTTAAGCTCTTCTTCCAGTCGCATATTTTATCTAAATGAAGTATAAAGCAAAAATAAGATTGGGCCGAGAACGCTTCCTTGCGGCACATCGGCATTTAACTCTTTGACAGCCAAGTATTCATTTTCGTACTTAACACGAAAGATTTTGTCTTCGACTTGTACTTCAGACCTTCCGACCATACCTTGTCGAAGGCTTGCGATACGTCGAAGAAAGCGCTAGCACATATTCGGTAGACCTGGTCGATTGTTGAATGATTTTTCCTAAATCCAAATTGATGATCCAGAATCAATCGTCTTTCTTCAATGATTGGTTGCAACCTTTTAAGCAACAGTTTCTCGAATACCTTAGATACGATAGGCAGTAGCGAAATAGGCCTGTATGATTTTTTGTCGTTCGAGCAATTTTCGGGCTTCGGAATCATAATAACTTCGGCCACTTTCCATTGTCTTGGAACGTATAAAATTCTCAGGAAGGCGTTAATGTTGTAGAGTATCTTAACCAACGTTTTCTTCAGTAGCTCCTTTAGAATTTCGCCATTAATTAAATCGTAAGCTGGGGCTTTGTTTTTTGCAAGTAATTCGACCCTTTATCGGCAGTCAAACTTTCGAGGTAAGCAGTAATCTTGCAACTTTTAAGGTCTTGAAGTTCGTGCTTCAGTAAGTTAGAAAGTTGATTCAAGATGATCTTATCCGGGGTTGCTCGCGAACGTTGCCGTCCCTTCCGCGCTCTCCTCTTTTCTCTTATTAGCTCCTATATTTCTCGCGGACATATACAAGCCATCCCCGTCGGTGTTGTTGTTGGATAATCTAGGCGTTCTTTCCTTTTTCGCAAAGCTTCCGCCGATTTTCAAAAGATCTGCCGAGTGATCTAAGCAAAGATCGAAGCATTCATCTACGTTCGTAAGAAAACGCGGTACACCTTCAGTTATGAAGAAGCAGACTAGGTCGGTTGGCCAACATGTTGGCTCTCCCGGCGATAAGAAAACCACGCTACGTGTGGTTCTTGTTTTGAAGAGTACTCTGCCTCTTGTTGAAATCCACCGTGAGCCCCAAAAAGTATTTTTCCTATGTCATGTGTGTGATTTTTTTTCAAATCATTCGGAGATATTGGGTGGGACAAACATTTTTTCGCGATTTTTTTTTCAAAAATACGTAAAAACCGCAGTTTTAAAACGGTTTAACCAAAATTTGACTCCAGCCTTCGCTAAAGCTGCGTTTGCTTAAGATATTTTCCCAATATCGGCTTTTTAAATAAGGTAATGAAATAGTTATGACCTTAAACAAGTTAAAAACGGGCACATATTTTCAATTCCTTATTTCTCAAAAACTTTTTAATATTTTTTAAATATTAAACTTTATTATGAAAATCCAATTATTTGTTTACAACTAAGAAGTGAATCTTTAAATTTCCATTTAAGGTTGCAACCAAATCGTTGACCATCATGGCCTGGAGATTCAAAGCCTCAAAGTACAAAAATGCGGCTCCAATTGTGCCCAAGCCAGAGGCATGCATCCGCGACATATGCGTGGGTTCCTACCAAACGTTTGGCAATAATATTGCGGCCTCAGCTGCATTTATGGCCTTCAATTGGGAGCATACGGGATCCAGTTTAGCGGTGCTACCTATCGATGATTGTGGTCGAAAAAGTAAAACAATGCCGCTGTTGCACGGCCACACTGATACTGTGACAGACTTGGAATTTTCACCATTTCATGATGGCCTCCTGGCGACCGCTTCACAAGACTGTTTGGTTAAGATATGGCATATACCCGAAAAAGGACTGGAGACTTCTCTCACCGATGCTGAATGTATGTTTTCCCACAAGCAGCGTCGGGTAGAGACAGTCGGCTTTCACCCGACAGCTGATTGCCTTCTACATTCCACGGCAGCTGGCTGCGTTACCCTTTGGGATATTTCTTCGCAAAAGGAAGTTTTCTGTAAGTAGAGCTGTTCTTTCGACAAACTTTGAATAGAAAATTATAACAAGTCACCTGTTTTACAGCTAATAACGAGCATCCTGAAGTAATTCAGTCCGTGAGCTGGAAGCAAGATGGCACAGCACTAGCTACCAGCTGCAAGGACAAATTCGTGCGCATTCTCGATCCAAGAGTGGCAGGTGATCCCATTCAAATGACTGGAGAGAGTCACCAAAGTATCAAAGACTCGCGAGTGGTATGGTTGGGCAACCAAAGCCGCATACTAACAACTGGCTTTGACGCCGCTCGCCTTCGACAAGTAATCATCCGTGATTTACGTAATTTTGCGATGCCAGAGAAAACCCTCGAATTGGACTGCTCAACTGGAATACTGATGCCTCTGTATGATCCCGACACAAACATGCTTTTCCTCGCTGGAAAGGGCGACACAACAATCAACTATTTGGAAGTTAGTGACAAGGATCCATTTTTGATCGAGGGCCTACGTCACACTGGTGAACAAACCAAGGGCGCTTGCTTGGTGCCCAAGAGGGCACTTAAGGTGATGGAGGGCGAAGTTAACCGAGTCCTGCAATTGACTTCCAACATGGTCATTCCTATAATGTATCAAGTTCCAAGAAAGGTGAGTAAAATTATTATGGCATAAAAATGGTAAGATCTTAAAATGGGTTGCTCTCGCAGACTTACAGAGACTTCCACAGTGATCTCTATCCTGAGACTACCGGTTACAAGACTGATTTAACCGCTGGCGAGTGGATGAACGGCGTCAATATTCCCGTGCCAAAAATGAGCTTGGATCCATCCAAACGCGAACTTGGCGATGCTCCAATCACGGTAAGCAAAAAAGTTGTAGACTTTCTTTTGAATGCTTTGATAAATCACTAACCGTTTCCGGTTACTAACTCATACATTTTACCGTCCTCGGTAATGTAGGTTCATCGGGGTAATTTAAAATATTTGGTTAAGAATCTCGAAAACAAGAAACCCCTAGACACGAAAGCACATCAAAATGGGCGTCATGCAACCGCGACAGCGGCTGCTGCCACAGGTAAACCGGATGTGAGAATCAACGACAACGGTAGCCACAACAGGGACGACAATGATTCGCATGTGCTTTCACGAAACGATATAATGAAAAAATTTGACAACAAATATAAAATCGATTCCGAGAAGAATATAGTGGCGCCCATGAGGAAGAAGGATGTGCCACCCTTCAATGGCGATAATAATCACGAGCAGAGAACGAGCACTCACAATTCATCGCAAGAGTCGCCCGAGGACTCGTGCAGCAGTGACCATTCGGTGACCAGTCCACCCAAACCAATGCCACGCACCTCGCGAAACAATTCGTTGCCCGATTCACAGCAGAGTTCGTCCTCTGAAGAGACGCCTCGCCCTAAACCTAGGACTACCACAACATCGGCATACAAGGTTTTATTTTGTTTGCAGTTGTTAGCGTGTCCTTGTTTAAGTTTTTTTTTATTATTGTTTCTGTTTGGTTTCGTTTTAGTTTTTCTTCTTTTGTTCATTAGTTCGTTGCTCCTCTAAGGAGCTTTTGTTGTTATTGTTTTTCTCTGTAATTACAAATCACTGCCTCGAAACTGCTCTCAAACTGTTGCATGTTTGTGACAACCAAAAAAGCTTACAAGTGAAGCACCGAGAACGAGCATTGCTAAGAAATTTACAGAAGTTGAGCCTAAGCAGGATTTTAAGGGGGCAAACTACAACCATCACCGTCTTACGTGCTACTTCGCTTCGGAGTTCTCTTTCAGAGTTTCTTATCCAACTATTTTCACGAAACCCAGAATTGGATGAATGTGTCTATCGAAGGACTTTCAGTATGAGACGAAATCTACAAAAAATGCTTCGGTGTTTCAGTGATCCTTGATTCCTTTTTGTTCTTATCCTCCATAGCATTTCAAAAAAGACTTTCATACGAATACATGAGAGAACTTATTTTGAATGTGAAAAGTTACATGGCTCGAAACTTATTCAAGGCAAATAATTTTATTTAAGTTTGCCTTTGGAAGGATTAAGGGAGATGTGGGCAAGATAGTCTTCCTAAAATTAAGTTTACGGCATATTCTCTCCGCGAATGGGCATGAGGTCCTACGGCTTTTTACTTAACAATACTGTCTACAGATTAAACATAAAAAAAACCCTGGTAATCCTGCAAGATCATGCATATGATTCCTTTCCGACTCATTGCAAGGAAAGGAGTTTCTGTTTTTCTGTTATTTTTTATTTTAATTAAAGCGTCTTCTTCTTTTTCAGGCCAGTGTAAATTCTATTCTTTCAGAATTATTGTGCCACACTTTCTTCTATCCCACAGTCCTTGTCAATTGTTTTCTTTTAGCTCGTTTTGTTTTTATAAGTTTGTAGAATAAATTTGGGTTAGTTAAATTTTCTTACATTAATTACACATTTTCCCTTATTTCTCCTTCAACAGCCACGACTTGGACCAAAACCATTTTCGAGTAACTCTGGTGATGTGTCATTTGATAAAGTATTTGCTGTACCACAAGCTCCCGGATCGCAAGATACTCTCAGTAGCTTAGAAGAAACTCCATCCCCACCTGCATCCAATAAACCCGATCTCATTGTCGAAATTGAAATAAAAAGTTGGTGTCTTATTCACTCATTCAATCGGGACCAAATAAAATATTTTGTTTTTTCTAGAAGAGAAACCCCAAAGGAATGGCGACACGGACATAGATTCTGGACCCAAGTCGCTTACAACCTCAGAGCGACGGAAGGCAAGTTTTTTGCTATTGTTTATAACACTGTCATCTATCTTACCCTTTCCTATTCTTTTCTGAAAATAACTTCTTAACTAATCCCCCACAGTCGGCAGATGAATCTCCTGATAAGGTTCACTAACATATTTATCCTTACCCGTGTAGAACTGTTTGAATTAATTGAAAGTAATTTTAGATCTTTGAGCTGAATCACTCAGAGTCATCGGAGAACTCCACCGAGGGCGAGGACAAGCCCGAGGCAGAACTTCGCAGATTTTCATCAGCCCGTAGCAGCATTGCAGAGCGACGGCGTTTATACGAAAACCGGTCAAAGAGTACCCAGGAGGAAAAAGCTCAATCACCTGTGCCGCTGTAAGTTTTATTTACACTTTACAACGACTTCTAGTTTCATTGTGTCATTTGCAGTCGTCGTGAGGTGTCTAAGACTGAGCCAATAAAGCCCCAAGTAGACAATAAGCGTATCTCTGTACCGGAAGGTAAACTCCTGGACGAGAAGCGCCGCAACATGGAAGGCATAAAGAAATCGGCCACTGAGACAACTATAACATCCACCAAACGAACATCGACGGTGTTTGGGAAAGTGTCGAAATTCCGCCACTTGAAGGGAACACCCGGTCATAAGTCCACTCACATAGAGAACTTGCGAAATTTGAGTCGTCAAATCCCCGGTGAGTGCAACGGTTTCCATGCCAACCACGAGCGTGTAGCTGTTCCGCTATCCGGCCCAGGAGGTAAAATAGCAATTTTCGAACTGAATCGTCCTGGTCGCCTGCCAGACGGAGTCATTCCATCACTGGTCAACGGCAGTAACATCATGGATTTCCAGTGGGATCCGTTCGATCCCAAGCGCTTGGCCGTGGCCTGTGACGATGGGATTGTGAAACTTTGGCGAATCGATGACAACGGCTTGGCTGAACCGACAAACACCCCCGAGAAGGAGCTCACAGCGCACTTGGACAAGATCTACTTTATTCGTTTTCATCCACTGGCAAAGGACGTCTTCTTGACTACAAGCTACGACATGACAATAAAGCTGTGGGATTTGAACACAATGCAGGAGAAGTGCAACCTGCAGGGCCACAATGACCAGATTTTCGATTTGGCATGGAGTCCGTGTGGCAAGTTTGCAGCGACTGTATGCAAGGATGGCAAGATTCGTGTTTACAATCCGAGAAAATCGGAGACCCCTATTCGAGAGGGCAATGGACCAGTTGGGACACGAGGTGCCCGCATCACATGGGCCATTGAGGGACAGTACATTGTGTGCACAGGATTTGATAAGTACGAATACATCCATTCATTCTATTCAAAATCTAAATCTATACAATCTTTTTTTGCAGAGTGTCGGAGCGGCAGATTAGTGTCTACAATGCTAACAAGCTAGCTGCTCCCTTGAATACGGTGAGTTTGGATGTATCGCCATCGATTTTGATTCCATTTTATGACGAGGACAGCTCCACATTGTTTGCAACGGGCAAAGGCGATTCAACAATCTACGCATATGAAATCACCGATGAGGAACCATACATTTGCCCCCTGTCGCATCATCGGTGCTCGTCGCTGCACCAAGGTCTCAGTTTCCTCACAAAAAACCATTGTGACGTGGCGAGTGTGGAGTTCTCCAAGGCGTACCGCTTGACAAATACCACAATTGAGCCGTTGAGTTTCACCGTGCCAAGAATAAAGGTGAGTGGTTTTGTGTAGTTGGATTTGTGTCCAAGAATTTGCAGAAATCAGGTTTAGTGTTTAGGAGTTTTAAAAACGGTTTAGGACGATTTCAAAGAGCTCTTTTGAATGATCGTTCGAATGACACGCGACCTTGAGAAAACTCTAACGAGCATTCTTCAGGCTCACTTTCCAAGGGCTTTAAATACGGAGAGATCCAATAACACTAATGTTTCACTTCGAAGAAACTGTTCCTTAACCTTGACTTATGGTATCAAATTTTTGAAAGTATTGAAAGTTTTCTGAGAAATGAAGAACTGAAAATGGGTGACGTTTTTCATAGTGTTTGATGCCTTAACTTTTGTACCGCTTAGTGCACAAAGCCAATATTGAATACACGTATTAAGCAACTCAAAGTAAACGAATTGGTTAAGTCATATTTTTCAGAAAAAGTTTTAATCGGGCCATTTTGACACATATTCGAAAAAATTCGCTTAAATGCATGAAAACCCTCTATGCTTTTACTCAAAAACCGAAAAGCATTTTCAAAAACAATTTTCTAAAATCTTCTAGTATATCTTAACGGTATAAAGCGATCTTGTTCAGATTTGGTTAAAGTACAAACCTTAGCAAAAAGAAAAAAAGCTGCGTTAAAAAAATTTTAAATGGCCGTCTCTAGCCTAAGTTTTTCGAAACCTATTTAAAAAACGATAAAAAAGACTGTTTTACCGTACACGCGAAAACTGGTGTCAATAAAATTTAAGAAAAGCATCCAATGCAGGTTGTTGCGCTATTGGAAAAACCCTAACGAGAGTCTAAAAATTCAAAACAGTTGTTTAATGGATTTAAAAAATTAAAAAATTATAAAAAAGGTCAAAACAACGTATGTCTCCCTCTCTATCTCCCAAACGGTTTAAAGTTTAATTTTAAAAGAAATGACGGACATGGTCCATTTTCTGAAATTTTATACAAAGCTGTAGCAAACTGCGAGTTTTCAAAAACTTTGAAGGTTTGACTCAAAACCGTAAAAACATTTCCGAAAACGATTTCTTAAATATTTCTTGTGCCTAAACGGTTAAGACGATCTTGATTAAATTTGGCTGAAGTATGTAACGTTTAAAACCAAGCTAACTGTATCAAAAACGTTTTAAAATTGCCGCAACCTCAAGTTTTTAAGACCATTTAAACAAACGAAATAAAAAACAGCATCTTTTACGTTTTTCTGAGAAAAAAGAATTTTACACAAACTGAGCAATAAAATTAAGCTGAACCTACAACAAAAGCCGAGGGACCGCGTCTTCGTACTTGGCGGTCTTTTTTATATGAAAATAAAAGTTAATAAATATTAATAAAAATTAATAAATATTTTGTATAGTGTGTAATTGCAAGCTACAGCTAGGGATTGATTTCGAGCGGCGAGACTACATTCGCGCTTATAACGTGTTTTTTTGGTTCAAGGAAAATATTAGTATTTTTTTATTCATCGTGGTATACTGAGAGGCTCCCTTTTTAAAGTTAAGCTCTTTCCATAATCACTGTACTGACAATTTATGTTGAACAGAGTATAGTTATATCACTGATGAATAATAAAAATATCAGATCTGTTTAGTAATGGCTCAATCTACAAGCAGAAAGCAAAAACTTTATACACAGGCTCATACAATAACACAAATTATAAATACCATGTTTTTAACAGTGTTATTTTTTACAATTAAATAACTAGTGTTTTTTGTTTGTTGTAGTTTCTTAATTCTTTCAACATATTTTACTTAGACATATTCTTAACGTACGCAAAATTTTTTTGTTTTAACAAAATCAGAGTGAGCTGTTCCAAGACGACCTTTTCCCCCCGACTTTGGTGACATGGATACCAACAATGACCGCCGACGATTGGTTCTCCATGAATGACAAAAAGCCGAAAAAGCTTAGCCTTCAACCAGAGGGCATGGAGTGTTGTAAGTGCACATTGTTTTAAAACTTTTAACCGAACCTTTAACCGAATTTGAACCTTTTTTCCCACGCCTTCAGTATCATCCATTCAGCCGGTGACACAAACAAAGAAACCCGACCAAACAGCCAGTCCACAGTTTTTGACCAAATCCGAGTACGAAAAGGCGAAACAACAAGAAGTAAAAACCAATGATTAAGCACCACTACATGCATGTTAGCTAATGAAAATTAACCCACAGATCCAAAAGTCGGTAAGTGCTCGCATGGAATACAACACCAAGCTCGAACAGGACGAAATGGAAGGGGTAGACGAGAACGAGTGGGAAGAATGAGATTTACACAACAGGCGCTATAGAAATGTGGCCGGATTGCCTCCGGCTGCTTTAGTAGGATAAGGCTATATTAATTCATAATATAACAAGTATAGGACTATTAATCAAACGTCGTTAAGTGTGGAACATAACATACCCTGAGCATTGTACCATTTTGTTTTCTATCTCTTAAATTCCATTTGTGTCTGCTTTGGTTCAAACAATTAAAAATACATTTCGCAAATTCAAGTAGCTAGGGAATATACTTTACAAAAATGCTGATCGCTCTCTAGGACCTCTCTCTATGTGGCTACTTTCTGTAACCTTTAAGCTAACTCTAATTGATATTTAAAGAATATTGTTGCCATAAGTCAAGGAACTATACAAAATCACTTAATTTGTAATTAAACTTAAATATCTAGTCTGAGAAATCCACAAAATTAGATTAATGAAAATTATTGCTCCCTATCCCAGATTCTTCCATGATTTTTTTTTTTACGATATATTGAAGAAAAAAAAATGTAATGAAAAGACTATGGATCTATTTGCCATAAAATTTGAATAAAAATAGATACTCAGGACAGACCTGATCATTGCCAGTTTATATACACTTTTATATACATAATAAAAAAAAACAATGCAAATTTTTTTATACTCGAAATTGAAAACAGCAATACCAGCAAGAAGAGAACTTTTTATATTTATACACAGTTTTTTATAAGAACTCCAAAATAACAATCAATAGAATTTTTAAAGAAAAAAGTAAAATAACTTAAAACATCAGTGATAACATTCCACAATACTCACCCCAATTTGAAAAAAAAAAACGAAGTTAATTCTGCTCCACAAGTCGTAACAACATCGTCAACACCACGAAACACAGAAAATATGACAATTTAATAGTTAAGCGTACATTATTTGCAACACACCATATTAATTAATAAGATATTAATATTTTTTTTTATTTTTCTTAAATAAGTATTTATATTTATACGTATATACTTTATTCAAGCTAAACGGACTTATATTTAATCGAAAAAAACTAAACTACATGTACTGTAAACAGAAGATGACACGACATAAGAATAAGGAAGTTTCTAAAGATTTTGAATTTGATTTAAAAAAAAAAAAAAAACAATTTGCGCGCTTTTTTATATACGGTATTGATATACATAATTCTTTTTTTTTTGGTTTTAAATATTAACTAATACAAGTATGAGTGAAAGTAAAAAAAAGTCTACAATATGAATACAATATTTATAAAACTAATCAAACTAAAAGTTTTATATACGCGATTTATTATTATTATCTGTATACATGAATAAAATATGTGTATATATATCATTATATATATGCATTCAGCTATTTATGTATATCGACGCGAAAATGATTTAATATAATAATTACATAAAATTTTTAATAAATTTATACAATAAGATAAATAAAATTTTACTACCGGATAACTTTGTTTTATATGTGAGACTAGCTGTTACCCGCAACTTTGTTCGCGTTAAACTTGAAAAAAAAAACATGAATATCGTGTTTCTTAGATCATTTAACTAAATTTAATATATTATTCAGATTGAAACAGATACTTTGGTTTTGTCGTAAAAGGGAAGTAGTATGAATTTTTAAAGACCATTGGTGAAAACAATGGTAGGTATGATTTTATGAGCATTAACACCTTATTTTGACTACCCGTCTAGTCGAGGTACACAACTTTGAAACCTCAGTTTACTCACGGGACGCAAGTTACTCCCCTTTAGAAAATGTGCATTTTACTGAGCCGTCCGTTGTGTACTCCGGCGTGACAGACGCAACGGATTTATTGGGCTGGAGGCTTTATTCGTCCCAATGAGCAATTTACATGGAATACTTTTTTCAACCTCGGATTTTCAAGTGGAAATTGAGGACAGAAATTCAAAGTAAAAGAAGTACTCTTTAATAAAACAAAGAAAGAGCAAAACATGTGTAAAAATCTTTTTCATATAAGGTCCGTTCGTTTACCTTCAAAAACACTGTATTTAGCCAATTCATGTTTGATAACACACATATTGGGTAATTTTGCACAGAAGATAAATAGGATGAGAGAGAAGAACATTTCTCCTTCCTGAAAAATTTAGACCAAGAAATTTCTTTGGGCAGGTAAGGAATGTGAGAACTGTCAAAAGTCAGATTTGACACTTAAAATGAAAATAATAAATTGATTTGTGAATTTTAAAATTCATATGCGGTTTTCGAGTTGTTTCTTTATTCTTCTTCCTAATACCATGTTTCCACCGAGCACTAATCCACGATTAATATTAATATTCATTAAATTCTCTTTAAATGCGGTAAACCATACAAATTTTAATCCTCTCGGGAAGCGATTAAAAATATATCCCCTCAGAAATCTCATTAGGCAAACCACTTTCAAACTACTTTCCGACCACCTTTATAGCAGTTTGAGAACCGAAAAAGGACACTGAAGCTGTCCACGTATGACACATCTGTCAGAATAACGATTTCTACTGGGATGTTTACAACGGAAATCTTTTTTTGCTCCTGGAAAATAATATCGCCACACTCTTGAGGTCCAAAATCACAGAAAATGAGTGCTCATGTCAAATTAATCCTGTTATTATTCATCGTCTCCCGCTAATCCTCGTATTATTTGTGGTGGAAACATAGTATAAGACAAAGCAAAAGCTAAACTAATTTACATTATAATATACATAATTAACATACCACTTGGCGTACGTTTCTGCTTTGCGGATAAACTATCAGGGACATTGAAGTTTGTGCACAAATTTAGCAGACAAAGAATGTTTATAACAACTTGACTAATCGAGCGGAAATAATCACAACCTGCGCCAGCACAATCTGAAATTGACGAATTTACCAATACATTTGCTAATAAAAGTGACAGTTTTGGTGAATTCGTCAATTCATCAGTTGAATGCGAAACGAAACGAAAATCGTTTGGGCTTTTTTACATCAGCTCTTTATGTGAATGTGAATTGTAATTGCATGTTGCCATTTCATACGTATTCACTGACACGGAAATTTAAAGCTTTATAAAAGCTTTGAACCCTTCATAAAAAACGTAAAAAAATGACTTAAATTTATAGAAGTCTTACAAGACTAAAAGTCTCGAGTTAGTTTAAAAGTACTGCAGTCTTTTAACTTGAAATCAATTGACGGAATTACTGGTGACTGGAAATTTTAAGTCAAACTACTTAGGGTCGGTTTTTCAGTGCTGAGTTAAGTGCAGCTTAAACCAAGATCTCTTCATCCTGGAACAAAGCGAATCTGGAGTTAACCCAGCGAAGTTTTTCAGTGCAGAATTAACTTCGTCAGTACAGTTGTCAAAATCTTCGATTCTTGAAATTATTGACTCTTCCAGCTCCCACTTCACATAGAAAAACACATTGAAAGAAGTTCGAGTCATTTTAAGATGTAATTTTTTACAGAAATACGCAAAGCCCGTACCATTTCAAATAGAATAAAAAACATTCAAAGAAGTTCATACCGTTCTCCAGAGTTGATCCAAGATTAACTCACCAAATTTTGCGATTTAAGACCCTGAGTGGTCGACGTGTAAAACCTAGCAATAACCTTAAGCAAAAGTCTAGGAAGCCTAACATCAAATCCGATCTCATCCCTGATCCTAACTGGTGCCTTAAAATTGGAACATTCCCTTTCTCCAACTGTTTCGTCGGCCCACATATACCATACCAACAGTCCCTAATTCGTTTCCTCTGAGTAATATTAATCCAGCAACTTTTTAGGGTCTCTCTCTCCGCCCAACGTCAATTTCTTGGCCTCATCGCCATCGTCTGTCTTTTAATTCAACCCCAGACTTAAGTTTTCCTTTACTTCTCCCGACAAAAATCCTAATTTCGCTCACTCCCATATTATTAAAATAGATCCGCCCACTTCTGCCGCCTCTATAAGTTCCTCCCTCACTTTGGACCCCACTTAAACCTTATCGATGACACCAGCCGATATTAGAGGGTTTGTATACCTACGCAAAGCTGAATTTGCAACGAAGACGAACAACCTAGAGCATATTCTATGTCTGCAACTGTCTAAACGGAACACGTCAACGTTTTCTACTGCAAATTATGTACTATAACTGGAGGTAGGTAACTCAGGGACTAAGTAGGATTAATTTTCAACTCGGATTCGGTTCGATTTGAACTAATGTAATACTAGACCTAGAATGAATTTATAATGTTAGAAAAAAAATTAATGACAAGGGGCGAACTTGACGGAATAAACATAATCAAATTTAATTCTACATTTTCTTAATTCAGCAACAAAATCGCGATAAGCCTCTAAAAATTCATAAAACTTCTTAAAACTTTAAACGGTGTTTGAAAATACTTTAAGAATGGCTTATAGGAAAGTTATTATTTGTAGCCTAGAATTTTATTTATATCTTGTAACTCTCGTGTGCTCCATGGTTCGAGGGGATCTTGAGAACCATCACCTCTACCATGCTTCTTCATTGGAGCTGATTTACGCCTGTACTGCTGATCTTCGCCACCTTCTGGGGAAACCCTGAAAGACATAGTTAAATTTCAAAGCTGTCAAGTACTCTGCTGAACTATTGTCTTATGTTACTTATTCTTCCTGCGGATTCTGGCGCTCTTTGCTCGTCTAGTTGCTTCATCTTGAGGAAATTGGCGGCGCTTCAAATGTAGCTCGGCCATTGCTCGGTGCACATCTTGAGCTGTAACTGGTTCTTCATTTGCCTCGTCCTGTTCTGTCTCAGTTAGTTGTTCAATGAAATTCGGGTCGTCTTCAACTGGAGTGCTTATGCCTTCGTCCACTTCTTCCATTTGATCTTCAATGTGTTCTTTACTTTCCACCTGAGGGAAGTTACTAATTCAATACCCGCTGCATGTAATATATCAGCGACTTACTTGATTCTCGAAACTTGTGTTTTCCCAAAACTTTTCTATCAAATCCTCGGGAATAGTTTTTCTCATGTCACCCGGAACTCCCATGTCAATCAGAGCATTTTTGGTCCTTCGAGCCAGAGAAAGTTTCCCCAAAATTGGCCCTGTTGTGAACCCTGCATCGCTTTCTTCTGTATCAATTTCCTCCAGCATCTTGTAGAACTCGTCCAATTTCTTCGGATCTACAGCGAACTTAGGGTCTTGAAACAGATTATGAAGGATTTCTGGATTTTCTCCAGGGTCGACAGCTGGAGGAGGTGGTTTTACTTGGGCTGCTGCTAATGGTGGTGTCGGTGCCATCACAGGCGCGGTTGCAGTGATCTTTGGCTCTGGCTTCGGGATTTCAATGTTCATTGTTTGCTCGACTAAGGCTCGAGCTTGCGATGCCAATTTCTTCAGACTCGACTTATAATTCGGATCAGTTCTATCAGAGAGTTCTGCATGAAGAACAAGTTCCCTGAAAGGATCCAAAAACTCAACCTTTCCGTGTATTTTCGTGGTCACTGCCTCCTGGCCAAATGTAAGAACGTTAAGAGCATTTCCAAGCGAAGGTTCCGG
This sequence comes from Neoascia interrupta, assembly GCA_947623515.1. Classification (NCBI taxonomy): domain Eukaryota; kingdom Metazoa; phylum Arthropoda; class Insecta; order Diptera; family Syrphidae; genus Neoascia; species Neoascia interrupta. The sequence goes on from OX392463.1 coordinate 1,742,407, forward strand.
ATTCAAGTTGTAAGGATCCTTGAGTTTCTTCTTTGCGATCTTAATGGGACTTGAAATAGATGCCCGTCCCCACATTTGTCGTCGCATCTCCTCACCGGTCATTCCACGTTTTTTGAGTGCGTTCAACGTTACCTTGCCTACATGCTATGAAAAAAGACACATCCTTTAACGTGGTTTCTGTATTTGAAATAAATGTTTAAATTTTTTACATACTTTCCAGTTGGAGACAGCTCCTTTTCGTTGCTTGGCTCGGGTCTTGTTTTTGCTTTTAATCACCATAACTCCTCTCTGCTCGAAGCCGGAATCGTCCGAAGGACCCAGGGGTATTGAGTAGGCTTCAAGGTATTTTTGAGCATCAGATTGCGGCACCGCTCGTTCTAGGGTCACTACAATTTTAGCCCACTTTTAAGAGAGGCTTATTATGAAATATTCGAATAAGTATAGCACCTGTACTTACCTGCTTCATCCATTCCTTCTCAGACTGTTCGATTACATGGGCATAGGTGTTGCCCATCATAGCTATCAACATGTTAAGCAATAAAATCGGCACAAAGATCATAAATATCACGAAAACGGTCTTTGCCAGATTTGGGTAGGAAGTCTGATTCAAGTCGGGATACTAAAAGAGTTCAAATTCGAATATAATAAAATGTCCCATCATATTATGCTTTCGACTTACATTATAGTCCCCCAAGGTGGTTTGAAACAGAGCCATCCACGTCGTCGGGAATGTGTTAAACATTGTAGTCTGCAGTTGAGGATGTCCTTTGTAGAGGAAAAAGAACGCTTGTGAGAATCCGAACAGAACTATCGAGTAAATAATGCCAAAAGTGAACATGTCTCCAGTCAACATGGAGTATATCATCGTGACAAAAGGTCCAGTCAGGCGAACGGCTCTGTAATACGATAGAGGCATTAGAGTTTAACTATCAAAGTCCCTAAACCTACCCAGCAAAAAACATCAACAAAAACCAGCTGCCAGGAACGGCAAATACAAGAATCGCCTCCTCAGTGTCCACATCGCCCATAATCCTGAACGGTATGCAGGCGAGAATCAGCAGGTTTGAGAACAGGAATATAGCCTTAGCTGGAGCATGAGACTAAAACGGATACTCAATCTTTAAGCTCTTTTAAAGCTGCTTATAGAAAACGAACCAGCTGTTTCAAAAATGCCGACAATCCTTGGTTCTTCACCTCATCACCTTGCTGGAAAATCACGTAGCTCAGGACACCGGCTATCGTTGCTACCTCACTGCAATAGCGGACTATGTTCTGAACACCAGTACCACCGTCACTTCCATCGGTTTCGTCTGGGTCTTCAGGGTCAGAGTCTGCACTTTCGAGGTCGTTTCTCACAGGACGGAGGTACACCGAAATGGAGAGAAAGAACAGATGAATAAACAGGATCAATAATCGTTTCAGGAACTGATTTCGAGCAAACGTCTTCCACTTTTCTTCTAGCAGACGTTGAATGATGCCACCATCTAACATGTCCAAATGCTCTTCCTTTGTTCCATTGAGAATAATAAACAAAGCTGAGTTCCAGTCTTGAAAGTATACAAAACCTTATAAGATGAATCATAGAAGGTTTTTCGAATTCTCACTTGTTCTTCCATCAGGAAGCAGTGTGTCCAGGGCATTTAGTGGATAACCAGAGCACGTTATATTACTGTACCGCCAGAACTCGCGGGAGGACAGCTCCAACATCTCACGAAAAACCTCAGCTCGTCCGAGTTTACATGCAAGCGTCAACGGAGTTAGCCCAGAATGATTGGCTAATCCATTTCTGGCAGGCGTCTTTGGATGTCGTAGGGCGTATCCAAACATGTCCTGCAACCAGTAGACACTAATACAAGTTACACTCTTTAATCTGGGCAGCTTACCAATTTATCGCAGACAACAACCATGTGCAGTATCATATTGCCAAACGTGTCTTGAGCATCAGGGTCAGCTCCATGATCGACGAGCAGGTTATACACACTCTCATTGGTACAGCACGCAGCCCAGGCTAACGGATATTCACCCATGTAAGCTAGACCCTCATAGTCGGTCGACTTAACCGGTTTTGAGCCTTGTTGGTCTCGGGGCAAGAAAAAGCTTCCTATAGCCCGCTGATTGATGTCAGCTCCTGCTTCTATGAGGTCGGCTACAAGTTCATTGTTGCTGTATGCGATCGCCAAATGCAACGCACTGGCACCCAGATACTCTTCTCCTTCCATGACATCTAGAGCTAGATTGGGAAACACACGCAACAGCACGCGAGCCAGCTTAGTATGTATCTTCGAGTCGCAGATAATTAGAACATGCAAAAGACTCTCGCCCAAGGCTCCACGGTACTGCATCTGCCAGCATGCCTTGTGGTCGGCCCATTTCCCTAAAGGATCGTGTATTGACAACGACGCCTCAATAGGAATTGTAACTTCAGTCACGTCCCTATACTTCCAACGCAGGAACTCAGCTCTATTGATGACTTGACCTTTGCCATCGTTGTACATAAAAATTCCAAACTGCTCCCGAACAAGCTGCTCTACGGCTACTAGCCCACCAGTATTGATTGCATCTATGAGGTCACCTCCTGTAGGAATTCAGACAAATTGAGGAAAATTAAGGATGGAAATGTGAGCTTTTACCTCGCTTGTAATCGGCTAGCTTATAGAGTAAGCATTTATTAGCCGTTGCCGATGACTGGGAGATAACTTGATCCAGAATGGCACCCGGTTGCATTTCGGGCTCCTTTTTGCGAAAGCATCTTCGGAACAGGAATCGCATGATGCGAAGAGGAGTTTCGTATTTGTGGAACCGATTTGACGTTAACCAGCGCTTAATAAATTGTTAAATGGGATTTCTAAGTTTGATCGATGAGCTTGCGAAAATTTTTCTTGAAGGCAAACGCTCAAAGGTAGACCATGACAACGATAGCGAGCAGGTTAATTTAAGCTGGTTACCAAAGTAAAACGTAACTGTTGGTAACAGAATCGTCGAGGTTGTTAAAAAAGATTTGTTTCTAGGAGTTAACAGAAACTAATGCTTATTTTTAAGCATCATTTTTGCTAGTCGATTTTTATACCAGTGGTAGTCTGCTTTTGCCCTTAACTACTTTTAATCACAAATCTTAACGTTGTTTAAGCTGGAGAGCGGAAATTCACCAATCATTTTAAGCAATTAGTTCGAGTTTAGGAGTATTTAAATGCAATTAGCCATGCCTACGAACTAGCTTTCTGTACTAATTTCAGTTGAAAGACATTTAAACCAGGTTGTAATTGGTTGGGCGTGCTGATATTTGGTATGCAGTACTTTTTCGTATTCATTGAATTTTTCTCATTTTTCTTTTTTATAAAAGTGACTTTTCAATTTTAAATACATATGTTCTAACAACTAGCTTGAACTGATGGTCTAAAAATACTGAAGCCTTAAGTGGAAGCCTTCCAAATACGTGAAATTCTGTTGGCGAAGGAATGTTTAACACTTAATGTTTCAAATTATCATTTAACTTTAGAACGGCATTTAACACTATTTTCTTAGAAGAATATAAAATGTCATCACTTATTCTTTATTTAACTATATCTGTTGAATTCCTATATGTTATACTATATTAAGAAACAAAGAATAATGAAATAAATAAATAAATAAAAAATAAATAAATAAAATAATTGAAGGATGAATATATGATCGTTTCGATCTTTCGCGTTAAATCAATCACATTAAAGAAACTATAAGACAATGAGAGGCAAAATTGATTGGTTTCTTCGCTCGCTTCTAGATCCTATCAAGTTAATGCAGTAAAATGTTGTATGGACATGAACCTACCTGCCCAGACATGAGAGTTGTGTATGATGTAAGGACAATTTAAGTTTGCATTCACAGGTTTTTGTTAAACTTAGCTTTTCCTATCAACTCCTAATCTTACTTCCCTGTGGTGAAGACCGGCTGCCTAAGGTGCCTCAACTATAGATTCGATTCCAATATACCTACCCTCTTTTTTTGTCTGAGCCCATGGTTTGCAAGCTTTTAGTTTCCGTGTCGGTGAATACGTGTAAGAAGATACAACAACAATTTACCTTGCGCTATCAGATGATGTAAAAGCCCCAAAACGAAATGGCATAAACATTACGAATTGATAAACTTGCTCACATTTGTAAGCAAATGTCGGCGGATGGGTAAATTCCTCAATTTCAGCTTGTGGGCAAAGCTTTTACATGTCCGAAGTTGAATATCTAGTTATTCAGTAATTTATGACACGAGGGAGGGTAGGAGAATTGTTTCCACTAAGGCACTTCTCCTCATATCGGGACAGCAGCGCAGCGTACGAGTTCTTAAGATGGAATCAACATAACGGTGGCGTCCACAATTCCGGTCAGGTCAAACTACAGAGAACACCTTTTATGGGCTACTACGACGCACGTATTCAGAGTACAGGCCTATGAGGAGAGGGTTATTCGGCTCTCCGTCCTTGGAGTTATAAAAAGGACCAGGTTTTCCAGATTGTGGATCGTGCCGTCGTGGTGACTTCCGGGCCACGTAATGCCAAATGAAACATTTAAGCCGATCTTCATTATGTTAGGAAACACTGAAATCATATGGCTGAACTTGTAAATACCGGACCGAGGCGAAGCCAAGGGTGCTTTGTGGTCGCCGTTGTTACATTATCCCTATAAAGCCAAAAATTTGTTTTAGTTGTTAGTCAGCTGTGCTTAGCAATGGATTTGACAGTCCGGGGGGCCAACCCGTGCGACGTTCGATGAAAATTTGAATTTTCAGGGTTGCATCTGCATTGAGCTTTTGAGTAATGAAGCGTTATTGACCATATAGCAATCCGGACGTTCAGTATTTGTAAAGTGCTTCAAAAGTCAGGCAAGAAGCTCACCCTTTGAGCAACTCAGACTTATCGCACACATGACACTTTTAGTCGCGCAACGATTTGATTGCCTTTTTGTGTCCTATTAGCTTGTATCGCAATGCGCACACATGCGCAACCGACACAAAACCAGTTTTCAACAACTTTTAAATCTGTGTTTTGCCACAGATTCTTTAGTTGCTTGTTGTCTTAATATACCTTTTCAAAACGCTTTGTTTTTAAATGCAGTAATGAACCTCTTTAATTTCTATCACTTCAGCGACTTTTTAGAGAGCAAACAGTTAATTATTTCATCAGGGTTTGTGTGTAGGCACCTTTGCGAATTAATGAAGTTGCTCATGTGAGCGCTGCTTTCGTGGAATTTTTAGTTCCTTTATCTAACTAAAAAGACGTTTCTGCTTTTCTGCTTGTTCAGACATATGAAATGGACCATCTTAAAGCTGCTTTCATGGTACAAGCAATACAAAGTACGCTCGATATTTTCGAGATCTCAAAATTGGTAATTCCTATTACAAGCTCTCAATATTAACAGATATTTCCAAGTTACGCTTAAATGTAAGTAAAAATGCATTTTTTTGGTTCAAATTAAATATTTTTGAAAAAATCGACCCGAAAAAGGGGCCGTGGCTAAAAGCTATGTATGAATAAAATCTGGAATGAAATCTCGTTTACCTTACCGTCTAGTTTTTTGTTAGATGCTTTTCTTAATTAAGCTTAAGGCCAGCCGAAATTAATTTTTTTTTGGAAAATTTTAGGGTTTTCTTCAATTATGCCTCCAAATGTGGGCGTGGCTCAAAGTGAACAAAATTGAGAACTAAGTGTTTTTGTAATGGGACGTTGATTTGGCCTAGTGTCGTTGCTGGCATGCTGGTAGCCATCCACAGCTCGTCGGAGGGCGCGGGTTCTTGACACTGTTACGTTCCCAATCACAAGATCATGCCAGTCTTGTCTGACATCACGGTGTTAAGATGTCGCGAGAAATCTCTCTCTACCCACCCTACCATGGTTACTTCTCTCGCCAAGTAACCCCTTAAGTTGGCATCTTCTTCTTCCCTACATGACCGTCCTTCCCTTCACTATATCTTCCTCATCCTTTCATCCCTCCTCAGTTAAAAACCATGTTTAAATTTCCTCATATAATTTCATGTTTTAATTATAAAATTCATTGTTAAAATTTATAAAATTATATTTACTTTACTTTAATATAATTTTAATTTACTTAAGCTTTTACTTTAACTTTAGGTTTTATTTTAAGTTAATTTTACTTTAGCTTTACTTTACTTTAATTTTAATTTAGTTTTAGTTTAACTTTCATTTAGCTTTAATTTCTTTTAAAATTCCAAATAAAACTTATTTAAATATAAACTTTGTCTTTGCATTAAAAAAAATTTTCTTGAAAATTACTTGGCTTTCTCAGTGCGACTGTAGTGTAAGTCTATGCACATATCTTAAGTGGCTTCTTTCCACCACGCAAAACAACAACAAAATGCCTTCACAAACCAAAGTTCGAATGTTTCGCACCTGGGCTTGGATTTGGCTTCACTTTTAAATTCTTTTAAATTCCCACAGGTTTAAATTCACTTTATGTGTGCCTTAATTAAAATAGTAAATGTAAGTAATCAAATGACTCACCGGTAAAATCCGCAACTGTCGATGAAGTGGCCACTGCATAGATGTTGCTCCCACGGCGTTTGATACGTATTTTACGTATATAAATACCTATTACCACTTTACAATAATTTTAATTTAGACACTATAAATGATCTTTAAATGCTACCAGGAATTTGTTTCAAGGCCTACGGTAATGTATATATACATGTACTACACGCATATATGCACTTTACATCGCCAAATAAATTCCAAAATTTACAATTTAAATTTACATAAAGAAACAAAGCAAGAAAAAAACTCAAGACAATGAAAAATTATCGATTGCAATAAGATAGATAAAAAAAAGGTTATCTTCCGCTGCCTGAACCGGGACTCGAACCTGGAACCTTCGACACTGTTCAAGGAACGGCTCCGCTAACCGCTCGGCCACCAACGGCTTATGTAGGCGGTTGCCGAACTTGGCCGTTAAGCCGGTGTGGTGTCGAATTAAAATTCGATACAATTCGAACTAAATCCCGCCCTGGGATTAACGTTCCTGGGATTTTTAAAAGGGAATCTGCAGAACGATAATGCCTTGCTCTGACTGTAGGATTGTCTCCTTTATTCCCTGTGTGTACGCCTGGTAAAAAAAATGGAATTAGGCTACACTGCCTGAATGTAAAGTTTCTTTGTTTTACCTTTTCCTTCGATTCTTTCCCACAATTACAGTCCTTTGTTAACGTTTTGTTCACTGTCCTCCTTTGTTTCGTGTTTTAATGTTTATCTTTGCTTTTAATGCCACACTTCTTTATTAACATATTATTAATTTCAAACTGGCAAATTAAACGAAACACCCACTGCCTTTACAATTCAAATTAGTAATGAAGCTGTGCCCAGAACATTCGTCTAGCCGAACTTCATTAGCGGCCTAGAAATTTCCCTTTTCGAATGCCGTTTTCCTTTGGTGTCAGCGCGAGAGTGGATACAACGCAGAAAACGTTTCTCAACACTCTCTCGTTCATTTTGCTCTTTTCGAAATACAATCGAATTTCGACTGCATGTGCAGACGAGGTGTTAACTCCGAATACCTAAGAAGTAGAAATTCGATTGTAATTCGGAAAGACAAAAACAGCAGCTGACGATCACAATCGGACCGGATGAACATGGAACACTAAAGTGACGGACACAATGTAAACATTCGAAATGTCGGCCGGCTATTTTGCATTAAGTTAGTTTTCGCAACACAGGGCTTTTGCTATTATTGAACACAATGTGATCAATAAATGCAAAAAAAACGAACCCACGCGTGTGTTTAACCGAATTTGTGTTCGATTTCTTGTGTAAATAGAAAGTGCAAAACAGCAGGGAAAACAAAAACAAAACATTAATGGCCATTACAGACGATTGACGACACGGCTGGCCAAATCATTAAAAAAATTATTTGTTGATAGCCAAATCAGACGTGGGGCCAACCTGACCCTTAAAGCCGGGCTATAATCTGCCAAATCAATCAGATAAGTGCAATTTATATCAGTGATCAAGAATAAGATGCTTTGTGATAGTTTTTTGTTTGTTTACTTTCAGCCCACTGCCTGATGTCTTTCGCGTGGAAGATTCCAAGCAACTTTCCATTGCGAGTTTCGAGTTCGTACATGCAGTTGCCAACGATTCTGCGTACTCTGGATTTGAGGAATTTTGGAAGAAGCTTAGCATTGATGCCCCTCGCAAAACTACTTTGTGCAAAATTCCTGTGCAACACTTCCTGCCCTACTTGGTACGACACCTGCCTGGATCGTGCATTGTAAGTGTTTTTTGATTTTGTGTAAGCTTTAAGCAGATTCTCTGCCAATTTCGTGCGTGATAAAATTCGTTTGGCTTCGGCGGGCACAGCCAACATTTCCGGGTCTGAAAGTGCTTGTAAGTTGCGGAGTATTTGATAGCTCGAGCCATGATTGATCATATTTTGCCCAAACAGTGCAAAATATGGTTGACAACCTGTTGAATCATGAACATCGGATCGCAGAGCACAAGCAATGCTCGACAGGTGCACATCCCAATCGTCCTGTGCTTCCGATATCATAACTCGCAACTTGCTTAAAATGTTTCGGTTGACCCTTTCAGAATTGTTAGCCTGCGGAGAATATAGTGCCGTATGTACAAGTCTAACACCATACTCGCCTAGAAATCTTTTCAATTCACGCGAAATAAACTGTCGTCCATTGTCGGAGTGGACTACCTCTGGCGTGCCGAAAGCGTGAAACACCTCACTCTCCAGGTATCGCACTATACGGGACGAAGTGGCTTTTGGCAGTGCTTTTAAAAACATAAATTTTGTGAAGTGGTCTAGAGCAATGAACACGAACACGTTACCTCGCTTCGTTCGGGGATAAGGTCCCAACAAATCGATGTACAGTCGTTGCATCGGTCTCTCAGACACAATCTGCTTGATGATTGGTGGACGAAGGGTCGTGTTTGGCGCCTTTACTGACTTACAAATTTCGCAATCTCTGACATATGACTGAACGTCGTTTACCATTCTAGGCCAATAGTACTTCTCGCGAATGCGGGCGTACGTTTTGGCAAAGCCACTGTGGCAAGTTAGCTTTGTGTCATGAGCCATTTCGATTGCGGAGTGCGTAAGATTTTGCGGAAGCCAAAGTCGCCATAACGAGTCCTCGTCACACAAATCGGCGGTCCTGAACCTAACTCTTTTGTATATAAATTTTCCCGATACAACTAGGTCAGGAAGAGCAGATTGTTGTTTGATGATGTTTTCTCTCAACTCGGAATATTCCTTCGAGTCGAATTCATCCGATGCCAAGTCAACTTCTACACCGATCACTGTCGCTGAAAGCTCGTCCATGTCTGCACGTGACAGAGCATCCGGCACAATGTTTAGAGATCCCTTCCGATGTTCGATCACAAAATCAAAGCCTTGGAGCTCAAGACTCCATCTTGCTAACCGCCCATTCAACTCCTTTTGTGACATAAGCCACTTAAGGCTGGAGTGGTCTGTCACAACTCGGAAAGGTGATCCTTCAACATAGGCACGGAATTTCCTTACGCTTAGAACAGCAGCGAGGCATTCCAGCTCAGTGACGGTGTAGTTTCTTTGAGCTTTAGTAAGCTTCTTTGACATGAAGGCAATCGGTTTTTCATTCCCACTCTCATCGAGTTGAAAGATTACTCCACCAAGTCCTTCAGACGATGCATCGCACTGAATCACAAACGGTTTGCTGAAATCCGGTTGTGAAAGAACCGGAGCAGAGGTAAGTGCAACCTTCAATTTCTCCACTGCTTCAATTGCTTCAGGTGTGAGCTTGAAGTCTTTTTTGTTTTTAAGACAATCCGTGAGGGGAGCAGCCAAATCCGCATAATTTTTAACGAACCGCCTATACCAACCGGTTAAGCCGAGAAACCTGCGTACCTGTCTCAAGGTCTTGGGTACAGGAAAGTTCACCATTGCCTCCACTTTGGTGGGGTCGGTTTTCAGGGTACCTTGGCCGACTATGTATCCTAGATACTTAATCTCCCGCATACAGAACTTGCTTTTATCAAGGTTGATAGTCAAGTTCGCCCTACGGAGGCAGTCAGCCAGTTCGGTAAGGACTCGTAAGTGTGTTTCGAAGTCAGGTGTGCATATGAGAAGGTCATCTAAGTAGACAAACACATATTGTCGAAGCAAAGCAGGTAGCAAAGCTAGTACTTTGTCGACGAGACGACACATTCTTTGTGCGGCGTTGCATAACCCGAAGGGCATAACTGTAAATTGATACAGTGGCCGGCCAGGTACAGCAAATGCCGTCTTTTTTCTGGACTCTTCATCAAGCGGGATCTGCCAAAATGCATCTTTAAGGTCAAGCCCCGTGATGAAGTAGGTGTCCTGTAAACTACTTATCAGACCATCCATATGCTGCATCGGATAAGCATCCGGTATGGTGACACTATTGACTTTTCTCGAATCCAAACACAAACGATTCTTACCAGGCTTCCTTACCAACACGATAGGGGAACACCAAGGAGAGTTACTCTCCTCGATAACGCCAAGCTCTAACATGCGGTCCAATTCCTTATACACCTCCTCCCGACGCACTGGAGACAAAGGGTAATGCTTTGACTTGATTGGAACCGACCAACATCAATGGTGTGCGTTTCCAAACTTGTCTTCCCAAGACCGAGATCGGCGAAGTTGGGGAATCGCTTTTTTGTGGCAATTAGGCGGAGGTTCTGCTCTGGGCTGAGCTTTATCAGATCTGCCTGCTCTTTGAAATCCGCCTCTTCTTCACTCTGCAGGAAATCAGTTTGGAGTTCGCAAACCTGTGGCATGAGGTGAAACTCCCTCCAAAAATTCATCCCAAGGTAGACTTTTTGAGTTAAGTTGGGAATGAGGTAAAAAGAAATAGGCTTGGTGACACCATTTAGCGAAGTTGAAACCTCACAGTATCCAACGATATCGTGAGATTTCCCATCCGCCGTCCGAACAAGACTTTTAAATGGTTTCACAACAATCCCACTTCTCTTCACCAAATCCCAACACTCAAACCCTAACACAGAGATGGATGCTCCGCTATCAAGCAAGCCGAAAGCTGGCTCACCGTTTAGCTGGATGTTGGCATACATCCTACCATCTGTGTCGGATGAAATTATGGAGTCCACGATTAGTTTGCGATGTTTTCGGCGCGCTCTAAACCGTTTCCTGCATTTTTTGATCGAGTCGCTCGCTGAACTATTATTGGTTCCCATTATCTGAGAACGAACTTTATAATAGTTCAGCTTGCGCTCGTGGAGTGACTTTAAGTCAAAGAGCTGGATCGGGTGACATTCCGGTGTTAAATTTTCTGGCCGTTGTAAAATCGATTTAGGAACTTCATCCAAGAAGTCCTCCTCAGCTATAGCTGGTGGTTTGGAAGCTATTGCTTTTTCGTGGTGGGATTGTTCTTTGAGGAACGACTTTCCCCGCCCTGCCATTCGTTCCTCTGGTGGTTTCCCGCATGTTTTTGGCATTCGGGGGTACTAACACCTTTGGAACCACAAAGAAAACAAAACAGGTTACGGACGTGAGATGGACAATGATAAAAGGAGTGCCCCTGTTCATCACAGTTCCAGCAACTTAAGCTGGTGAAAGAAACCTGTTTCTTACTTTGGACGAACGCGGCAACTTCCTCATCAGCACATTGCAGCTGCTCATCGGCTACCTCCGATTCCAACTCGTGAACAACCCCCCTATGGGCAGAAACCCGTTTCGAGAGGAACCGTTCTGCCTCCCTCGCCTTGTGGCGAAGCTGCTCCAAGCTGCCAACATCAGCCGAAAGCAGAATCTCACCAAGTTTGTCCTTGGAATTATTTTTAATGATGTCGATCAACTTTTTTGAATCGAACGGCTCGTTGAGTCGATCGTTCAAATTAGTGATCGCACCATAAAAATCGTCGAACGATTCTTTAAAACCCTGCTTCCGGGTTAGAAGTCGCATATAAACATCAACATCCGTTTCCTGTCGACCGAATTCTTTTATCATTGCCGTTTTAACTTCCGACAACTTTGCGTTAGGATGCTTACGTAGGAAAGCCCAATACCACGTATTCGCTTTCCCATCCAGCAGGGTGTAGAAGTTTGCTGAGATCTGGTCATCGGTGTACGACGAAGACAGCTGCAACCGATTAACTTTGAAAAGAAAATCGCCTATATTTTCCTTTCCATCGAACTTTACGTTCCATTTGTCAATCCTGCACACACCAGAAGAACTAACGTTCGACGAGCCTTGGTTTTCCGAATTGGCCAACGAGACTGAAGTTCGAGGACTTGGTGTAGGAGGCAGTTGATTTGGTGGCCTAGGATCTAAGCGTTGTGGATTTTGCTGATCCAGCTTTTCCAGGACTTTGCCCATGAATCTATCTAGCTGTTCGAAAAACCTTATTTGATTCACGGTTAGGCTCCTATCAATTTTATCCGCCAAATTTTCGATGTCAATTGAACCTCTATTGGACGGACCAGGATCTCCAGTACCAAGATTCGCCTCAACGGGGTTTACTTGACCAATATTGGCAGGGGCCTCGTTTTGATCTTCTCCCCGTGGCATGTCGTCAGACGAATCGGTCACTATCTGGTTCAATTCGGCAGAAAAATCGAAGCTGTCGCTAAGCCTAAAACGGTCTATGGTGGCGTTAAACCTCGATTGAAATCGGTTGAAATCTTCTTCAGTGTTAGCACGTAGTCTTTGTAGTTCGTCGTACAAGGATTGTCTCCTGCTTTGACGGCTGTCTGACATAACCACTTCTTCCACTTACTGAACGGATTACTCGAAAAACTTCAAACGGCAGACACGAAAAATGATAAAAAAAAACTTCCGCAAATTTTAAAAACTGAGAGAAAGATTATGAGAGCTGTGAACTGAATCCTATCTAAAACAGACTCAGCGAAATTTACAGGACTCAAACACTATTCTTGTCGACAGTAGAAAGACCAACCGAAAATTCTTAACCCAATAAAAAACCCAGGATCTTTAATCACCTGACCTATTGCAATCAGAAATTTTCAGAGTTTGATAAAAAATATGCAAGCTAAATTCATAATACCAATAATAAAAACAACGTATAAAAATGTAAAATGTGTAGAAGATACCAGATTTAGAAAGTAAAATTAATTTAAAAAAAAATAAATTATGTAATGAAAATCTTCTTTATTTTAGAAGAAAACTTGGAGGTTTTCAAATTCACTTTAAGAATTTCAAACAATTAATCATTTTGGGATTGGATGAGGAATCCAGCTAGAGGAAGGTCAAATCATCCGAGGAAGAAGAAGACGCCATAGTGCGAGCCAAACGCAAACAAAATAAAATAATCTACTATTCGGGTAAAACTTGTTAACACTAGAAAGACGGGCGGGGGTCATTTGACCCATTTTGAAGTTAAGCGCTTTGTAACTTTAAAAATATTAATTCTTATGGCATGATCTCTTGTGACTTTTATTGAAATAGTCTATGCTCCAATTTACATATAGTGCCATTGTGATATCTTCATAAGGAATTAAATTAACATAACATCTACCAAAAAAGACGGCACCGGTCATTTGACCCGTAGGTGTAATTTTCCATACAGACTGTCAACTTCGGTGGTTTCTGTCTCTGTTGATTGATCTGTCATATAGCACCGTTTACATGTTTTTTCATATCAAACCAAACAAACGCATATATCCTAACGGGTCACTGGATCGTAAAAATAAGAAAAAAAATTGACATGTACAATACTATAAGCCTCGCCTTTCACGAGTGGCAAAACAATTTTTGTGCACTTGCTCTATTTTCAAATACCCGCGATTGTGTTAGCGAAGTTATTTCTTGATTGATAAAAACTGGTACTTCGTAGTCAGAAAAAGTTATTTTAGATCTGTTATAATGTCTCGACTTGGTGATCGCAAAATATTAGAAATTTTACAATCTTTACCGGAAGATCAATCAGATGGTGAGGGTGAAGATGTGGAGCTTCAATCTGCTCCCGAAGAAATTGCAAATATTCCCGAATCATATTCTTCTAGTAGTGACGAATCAGATGATAGTGTGTCAAGGGGTAATTACTTTTTGCTATTATGTGATTCTGAGTGTTATTTATTATGTATTATGCAGCTGATGTGCAAGATCGAGTACGAACTAGGGGACGAGGTCTTCAAAGACATTTTCGTGGTGGCCGTGGTATGCGAGCCCCGAGAAGCGTTGAGAAGAACAGTATGATGTCACCAGGTGGAGTTTTATGGAAAAGCGCCACTGCAAATGAGACTGTGGGTCGACGAGCACGTCACAACATTTTGAGTCAACAGCCAGGACCAACTCCGTACGCACGAAGAGCAATTGGTGATAAGTTTGTGAGTGCTTGGAGGCTCTTGATTGATGATTATATACTGCGTCACATCAAATTATGTACAAAATCTGAAGCTAAGAGGGTACTTGGCCATTCAAACTGGGTTATTTCTCTCGAAGAACTTGATAAATTCATCTCAATTTTATATGTCAGAGGTGCGTATGCTGCTAAAAATATTTCTGTAAATGACTTGTGGAGTAAGACTTGGGGTATAGCTTTTTATTCTAAAACTATGTCAAGAGATCGGTTCAAAGAGATAATGAGATATATAAGATTCGATTTGCGATCCGAAAGATCTTCAAGAATGCAAGCAGATAAGTTTGCACTTATTTCTCAGGTATGGAACCGTTTCATAGAAAACTGCATATCCTTCTAACAGCCAGGTGAAAATTTGACAGTCGACGAACAATTATTTCCAACGAAGGTAAGATGTGCGTTTATTCAGTATATGTCGAGCAAGCCTGATAAATTTGGAATAAAATTTTGGCTGTGCGCAGACAAGAATTCGAAATATCTTTTGAATGCCTTCCCTTACTTGGGCAAGGATGAAACTCGTCCTGAAAATCAGAGTCTTGGAGAACATGTGGTCATGAGTCTAGTAAAACCGTTTCTCAATAAAGGTAGAAATGTGACTACTGACAATTTTTTTACATCTGTTTCCTTAGCAAGAAGCTTACTTTTCAAACGAACAACACTGGTGGGTACTGTAAACAAAGGAAGGCGCGATATTTCCCCATATGTCGAAAACATGAAACTAAACTTGTACGAAACGAAAGCTTTGAAAACAGAAGATGAGCAATGTTTACTGACAGTTTATCAAGCGAAAAGAACAAAAATGGTGTTATTGCTAAGCACATTACATGACAATGTTCAAATAGATGAGAGTACCCCGAAAAAAAACCTGAAACCGTTGTATTCTATAATTCTACGAAATATGGTGTTGATGTTCTTGACCAAATGGCTAGAATGTTCAGTGTCAAGGCAGCTTCGAGAAGATGGCCGGTACAAGTATTTTATAATATATTAGAATAATATATTATAGTATATTATTCTGTATCAGGAAGCGGCAAACAAGCAAGTGCGTAGACGGGACTTTATACTTCAGTTGGCTCTTGAACTCAGCAACATGTCGGAAGAATCAGGTCCTAGTACTTCAACACAACCACCAACACCGATGCAGCCTTCAGCTGTAGGTACAGGTAAAAGACGTCACTGTTTTATTTCCGGCTGCAACAATAAATCTAGTCATGTGTGCGATATTTGCAAAAATCCGTTATGTGGAAAATGTAATCAGTCAAAAGAAATTATTTGTCATTATTGTTGTGAGAAATAAACAACTTCTGTTAATAAAACACGTTACCTAATATGATTCTTTTTCCGTTTAAATGTTTGACAACTGATCGATTAGCACTTTTACATGAAAAACAAGACCAAATTCTACACTTTTACTATATGGGTCATATTTGACTATCAAAGGGTCAAATGACCCTTCCCGTCTTTCTTTGTAAGAAGATTTTCCCGTCTTTCTAGTGTTAAACTACGTTAAAATTTAAGAATCACAAATTAATTTACTTTTGATTTCAGGACATGTGTAGTCGCAACGACTACCTCACAAGACTCCAAAATCTACAAAATAAACACAACACATTCCAAAGGATCATCCGAGAACTCTGACGGAGTCCCCGAGTCTCTAAGGAACACATTCTGCAGCTTTAATTAACTTTTGTGCATTCGAGTGTGTAAACGAAAGATCGGGCATGAGTGAACCAGCTTTGCCGATTTTCACATGACTCAAGCCTTCCACAACTCTGCACACGGATTGAAGCCATCTTTTCCCATCGCAACGCGATACCGAACTAAAACCGTTCAGTCATCGGGACTTATGGAAAAAGAAGACAACAAGTCACATAAAAGAAAAGAAAAAAAAAATCAAAATAAATCAAACTATTCAAGCAAATCAAAACCAAATGAAGCGGCTCAAAAAATATCAAAAAATTAAACTCCTGCCATCGAGGCAGGCCTCACGTTTTGGGCGCCATTGTAATGGGACGTTGATTTGGCCTAGTGTCGTTGCTGGCATGCTGGTAGCCATCCACAGCTCGTCGGAGGGCGCGGGTTCTTGACACTGTTACGTTCCCAATCACAAGATCATGCCAGTCTTGTCTGACATCACGGTGTTAAGATGTCGCGAGAAATCTCTCTCTACCCACCCTACCATGGTTACTTCTCTCGCCAAGTAACCCCTTAAGTTGGCATCTTCTTCTTCCCTACATGACCGTCCTTCCCTTCACTATATCTTCCTCATCCTTTCATCCCTCCTCAGTTAAAAACCATGTTTAAATTTCCTCATATAATTTCATGTTTTAATTATAAAATTCATTGTTAAAATTTATAAAATTATATTTACTTTACTTTAATATAATTTTAATTTACTTAAGCTTTTACTTTAACTTTAGGTTTTATTTTAAGTTAATTTTACTTTAGCTTTACTTTACTTTAATTTTAATTTAGTTTTAGTTTAACTTTCATTTAGCTTTAATTTCTTTTAAAATTCCAAATAAAACTTATTTAAATATAAACTTTGTCTTTGCATTAAAAAAAATTTTCTTGAAAATTACTTGGCTTTCTCAGTGCGACTGTAGTGTAAGTCTATGCACATATCTTAAGTGGCTTCTTTCCACCACGCAAAACAACAACAAAATGCCTTCACAAACCAAAGTTCGAATGTTTCGCACCTGGGCTTGGATTTGGCTTCACTTTTAAATTCTTTTAAATTCCCACAGGTTTAAATTCACTTTATGTGTGCCTTAATTAAAATAGTAAATGTAAGTAATCAAATGACTCACCGGTAAAATCCGCAACTGTCGATGAAGTGGCCACTGCATAGATGTTGCTCCCACGGCGTTTGATACGTATTTTACGTATATAAATACCTATTACCACTTTACAATAATTTTAATTTAGACACTATAAATGATCTTTAAATGCTACCAGGAATTTGTTTCAAGGCCTACGGTAATGTATATATACATGTACTACACGCATATATGCACTTTACATCGCCAAATAAATTCCAAAATTTACAATTTAAATTTACATAAAGAAACAAAGCAAGAAAAAAACTCAAGACAATGAAAAATTATCGATTGCAATAAGATAGATAAAAAAAAGGTTATCTTCCGCTGCCTGAACCGGGACTCGAACCTGGAACCTTCGACACTGTTCAAGGAACGGCTCCGCTAACCGCTCGGCCACCAACGGCTTATGTAGGCGGTTGCCGAACTTGGCCGTTAAGCCGGTGTGGTGTCGAATTAAAATTCGATACAATTCGAACTAAATCCCGCCCTGGGATTAACGTTCCTGGGATTTTTAAAAGGGAATCTGCAGAACGATAATGCCTTGCTCTGACTGTAGGATTGTCTCCTTTATTCCCTGTGTGTACGCCTGGTAAAAAAAATGGAATTAGGCTACACTGCCTGAATGTAAAGTTTCTTTGTTTTACCTTGTCCTTCGATTCTTTCCCACAATTACAGTCCTTTGTTAACGTTTTGTTCACTGTCCTCCTTTGTTTCGTGTTTTAATGTTTATCTTTGCTTTTAATGCCACACTTCTTTATTAACATATTATTAATTTCAAACTGGCAAATTAAACGAAACACCCACTGCCTTTACAATTCAAATTAGTAATGAAGCTGTGCCCAGAACATTCGTCTAGCCGAACTTCATTAGCGGCCTAGAAATTTCCCTTTTCGAATGCCGTTTTCCTTTGGTGTCAGCGCGAGAGTGGATACAACGCAGAAAACGTTTCTCAACACTCTCTCGTTCATTTTGCTCTTTTCGAAATACAATCGAATTTCGACTGCATGTGCAGACGAGGTGTTAACTCCGAATACCTAAGAAGTAGAAATTCGATTGTAATTCGGAAAGACAAAAACAGCAGCTGACGATCACAATCGGACCGGATGAACATGGAACACTAAAGTGACGGACACAATGTAAACATTCGAAATGTCGGCCGGCTATTTTGCATTAAGTTAGTTTTCGCAACATTTTCTACATAAAATATTAAGCAACATTTTTGTAGCTTATGTACGAAATTTCAGCACCCTAGCTCAAAATTTAAGGCCTAAAAACATGTGACATACAGACGGACGGACGAACATGGCTTATTCGTTTCAGAATTCGGTCTCAATAATTCGGCCCTTAAGGTCTTGGGGGTCAACGATTATTATTTCATCGTGTTACAAACTTAATATACCTCCAATCCTATGGGATGGGGTATAAAAAAAGGGACTGAGCAGCTTGGACGAAGAAGATACTACTGTTGCATTAGCTCTCAAGTTCGTCATGTCAATCTTTCATGAAGACCTCCTGAAGGTTGTATGTAGCCTTCCACGGCTTTTTGAGCTTTTTTTTTTTTATTTTTACCTTCCATAGATGCATTTTTTTAAGCTTTCTCCTTTGTGCTTCTGCAACGGACATAACTGATCCTATGTCTAGGACTGAATAAAAAATGCCAAAAAAATTGTTTGTTTGTCCCACTGTCTGGGAGCTTCCGTTTTACTGTTGGACAAGATGGGAATACACGCTAAACAGGATGTCCAACGACGTTTCGAAAGGAATCAGTCACTCAAAAATATTGCTAAGATAATGGGAGAAAGGATTTCATTTTAGAAACTCCATGGAATTTTTCGTTTACGGATTTCTTTTGTACCTTTGCAACTTTTTGATTTGCCTGCCAATCCTATCTATACTAGTGAGGAAATTCTGAAAGGGCGGGTATAACGATGGAATCTGCAGAGTTTTGCATGAGTACCGGTGTTCATCGTTGCAATCTTCATCTTCTCTACCCGTTGTCCATAAATAGGGTAGCAGAGAGATATGGTTCTTCCAACTTTTCGATTGTCAAAAACAACGCCAAATTTTCAGGCGAATTTTCTATTTAGAACAGAACCTCGATGAGTCTTTTACAGGAAAAAGTGGGCATCCTCAGCAGTGTTATCAAATCAACACAACGAAGCAATAAATAAATTGTTCAATTTATGTATGTATATATGCTTTAATTCTCTACATGAAACAAACTTTTTTAACATTATTCGAAAGTAAAAATAAAATATTTTAACGAAATAAAGGTTAAAACTGTCCATTTCTACATAGAACAGTGGAAAAATCCAATAAAGAACGAATATCTTTTTCTTAGCTTACACAATATAATATGAATAATACATAAATATATATTTATTTTTCCCAATATATCTGTTTCTTTCTTTTTTACATAAAAAAAAACCGAAAGCCTGCGTGTTGAATACGTATTTTGCTTTGTATTATTTTGTAGAGCAGGGTTATTGGGAAAATAACGTCGCTTTAAATAAGAATCACATTATGACAACAAAATTATAAATAAATACAGAAAGTTATACATTACGAGGGCTGTGAAGGGAAGTGTTGTTAGAGTGTACTTTGCATGTGTGTTTTTGAAACCGATTCACGCATTCGACTGGAAGCGGTTGAGTTTTTGTTTGTTTTTACGTGATTTATAAGTCTTTTTCCTCGTTTTGCATGGATGCCGTGATTTCGGCGAATTTCGTCATATAGTCGACACTCGACTCGCTTATGACCGAGAGGTTTGATGAGGGATCCTGTAAGATGAGTAAACAATTTCAATAAAGGTTAGCCACGTTTCAAACACTATTTTGCTTACAGTTATATCGCGATTGGCATTTATTTCGTCCAAATGCCCGAGTAAACTGTTTAACGAAAAGTCGTTTAGATTCTCTTCTAGCCAACGAGAGTTCGAGGAGGTGTCCCGGATCAATTGCATTGGACTCATGGGAGGAAGTCCTTTGAAAATACTGCTTGCTGCTGGCAATGAAACGAGAATTAGCGAAGTTCAAGTTGATATCTGCAACTTACTTGTACATTCGTCAATCTCAATACCATCGATGGCCTGGTCGTTCAGAAAAGAGCTGGGCTCTAGGGTGGGTGGCTCAGATGTTGACGACACGTTGGTTTCCACACTGCTAGTAGCAATACTGTCCAATTGATCTTCTGCTGGTTCCGACTCGATACCACTGTCAGCTTCACTTGACGCTGGTGAAGCATCTGGTTGTGGCGTGTCATTTCCATTGGAAACGTTTTGAGATTCCCGCTTGTTCTGCAGATCCTTCATTTCGACGACATCGTACGCTTGCCCAGATCGGGTGGGCAGTAGTAAACGTTGCACCAACACTTGTTTCGACATTTTCAACCGAGAACCCTGTTACAATTGGACGTGGGGTTAGAGGAACAGACCAGAACACATCAGCACTTACATTCGGAATCTGCTTGATTGGATCCAAACTGAAGGCAGGCTTTCGAAACGGAACCACTGGCTGGCGAAAAACTCCCGAATCCGTATTCGACAGCTGGAAAGTTTTTGATGAAACAAACGATTTCGTGACAATATCCCTGTCAAGCTGTTGAGGGGAATAAATTGAAAGCACGAAAAAGAAACGAAAAAAACCTCCTACTTACCTTTGGCTTGATGATTTTGTCACAAGTGTGACCACAGGAGCACTGCTTTTTCCGGACGCGCTCACTCAAATTGGCAATCAATAGCAGGTGCTTGAGTTTGTTTCCCAGCGACGACTTGGCCAGTGTGTTGACGAGTTCAGGCTCTTCGCAGTCGTAGATGTTGTACGGCATTCCGTTCTGTTTCTGATTAAAGGGAATCTTCTGATCCATCCAGTAATACTCGAGTTCGAGTTTGGAATCCTGCCCAAACACAACGTACAAATCACCTATGGTGATGTCTTCTGCGTTACTTATCGTCCAGCCCTTGCGAATTTTCTTAATCACATCGTCACTGATCATAGGCTTGAAGTTGCTGTCGCTTTTTCTATGCTCTCTTCGGCGTCGAGCGTTTTTCGATTTGAGCTCTCCGGCCGTCGTCGGCACGGGAGGTTCTTTGTTATCGTTGTGGCCATTCTCAACTGTAGCCGTCTGCTCGGGACCCCTTACATCGCCGTCTGATGCGTTGTCCGAGGTGCTATCGCCCTTGATTTCCGTGAAGCTGAGTATTTCGATAAGTTCGTCGCTTAGGTCCCCGTCGTGGTTGGAGTTCTCACTCTCAGTTGCCTGATTTGCGGCAGAGATCTCCGCTGAGTCACTTAAATGTTCGCACGACTTAAATTTCTTGTTGTCTGGACTGCGTTTGTCGGAGCCACTATCGCAGCGCGTGCGTTTGCTCGCCGACATCCGATCACTCAGAGTTTCGCTTCGAACTTTGACGCCGATTCGGTCTTCATACGCAGATAGGGAGAGACTTAAGCTGCTCAGATATTCGGTGATGTTTAGAAGTGGTCGGTGTATAGGCACTCCTGGCTTTGGTCTAAAGCACATTGGGGAATCGTGAAAGGCAATGTGTTCAGTGTCGACAGCAGAGTGGCCTGGAAACATTCTAGTTTCCTCTTCCGCCTGAAATTAAGCAATTCAATTAAGAATTGCGAACATTCCAATGTTTCCCCCCAGCCAACCCTTTGGGACTTACCAATTTCATTTCACTGCTGCGCCATTTGTATTGAAAAGTTTTTATAAAGTTGACAAGCTTCTTTTGAAGTGGAACTGTGGCCTTCACCTTCGGATTCTGAGCAAGCACTTGAACTCTGCCAAAGGATTCCATGTCGGCCGGGCTAACAACCACCTCAATTTTGCTTGGTAGTTTTATGTCCTCCAGAGAATCTGGAAAAACAGCTGTTAAGTCTATTTTCAGAAGTACTCTTTGTTTAAAATTACCATCGAGTTGATTCAATCTCCTCAGGGCCTTACAAGTAGGCGTCTTAATACGGATATTTTTACCCTTGCACCTGACTGTGATGTGGCCGTTGTACACTAGGTGTTTGATTTTCATGAAGTGCTTGTCGGTGGTGACAAACTGTAGCTTCCGTCGCATTTCTCCATAGTTGATCAGAGTGTAGAGTTCCTGTACGGGCTTTTTTATCTCTGTGGAAAGATGGATGAGAAAACTGGCTAGGATCTGCAAAACGAATCCACTTACCATCGGAATACCGAATGTATTTTCCAAGTTTGTGAAGCGTTTGATAGTAGTGAAGCCGAACTTGATCTTTCGTCTTGAAAGCAGCGTCAGTGGAGCTTTTCCTCTTTAGTTTCGAGTTGATAAAATTTCCGATTGCATCAAAGTCCTTACCGAACTCATTCAAAGCGTCAAAGAAGTAATTGCGTTCGATGTTTGTCCAAGTCGCTTTGCCGGTCGACTTGGACTGTGATGGAGTTTTTTGCAAGCCCTTCTCGTCCCTTGACTTGGTTTCTTTTTCGTTTGGTGGTGGCGTTGATGGGCGTATGGAGTCTTGTTTCATTTTCTGAATGACACGCGCACTGGCTCGTACTCCAGGGCAGTTGTGTGTAGTTACCGATCCTAAGAGCTCACCAAATGAATCAGCCTAAGAAAATCAAATTAAAATTTTTGTAACCGATAAAGGACTGTGGCTGAAGCTTACTTCTTTGAATTTTTCATCGAGATTTAATTTTGCTTTTCCAGACATCCCGATAGTCTTGCCACTACTCTCGGTTAAATTGTGTTTTTCGTCAGTTTTAATGGGGCTCGCTATCACGGCGTCTGTTTTGGTTGTCATTTCTGATCCGATTTTGATGGTGTCCATTTTGGTTCCTATTCAGTTTTCTTAAAAATGTATCAAAAATATCTGTAAGCAAAATAAAAACAATATCGAACAGTTTGACTTGCAGAAAGGTTTGTGATGGTCGTCGCAAGATTTTTTCGACTTTAAACATATTTATTTTTTGTTTTTGGAAAAAATACAAAGAGTTTGCAAATGTTTTCATATGCTTATGGAGCATTCGAAGTTCTCCTTCGATAGTAGGTTAGTAGTCCAGTTGTTATTACTCTTTGAATTGAGTTTATATTAATATTATAATAAAATTTTACACAAACTGCGCAATAAAGGTTAGCTTAACCTACAAAAAAAGCCGACAGACCACTCCGCGTATGCCTGCATGCTTCACTTTAGGTCTTTTTTTAAGACCGTCAATATCTCGAAAACATTAATGCGAAGCTGCACAAAGCAAAGTGTTTTGAGCAAGGGGCAAAGGAAATCTGCTGAAAAAAAACTTTAAGTGTGTCTGATGCGTCTACTGAAATAAAGTTATGTACAAGCTTTGCTTTTAGATCTATTTCTAACTATTTAATTTTTTGTTGTAGATTACTTTTTTCTTTCAAAATGCAATGTAATGTAGTTGCAGCCCAAATAAAAGAACCAAGATGTGAATGTAGTTAAAAAAGCTTATGCCAAGAGGATCTTCGAAATGGAAGACCAAAGCTCCATTTTATGGCCAGTGTGCTTGGTCTGGAGAACTGGCAGCAACCTGCTCAGGTTCGCAGATGATGGACGGCTACTGTTAACCAAGCAGAGACCCTCCATGGGTCGGAAAGGTTCCTTAATTTCTTACTAACTAAGTTAGTTCATTGGGGCAGGAGTATTTGTGGAAAGCAAGAACATTAGACTCCACTACCCTACGCTTATTATACTACGGTTAATAAGCGTTTGTCTTCCAAGCGGAGATTTTCTCTATTCTAGTGGCTATATTGTGACTAACAGGTGGAGGGCAAGAAGCATATGCATTTGAAGTGACAGCCAAGCCGCTCTAAATGCGTTGCTCAACCCTCTTACCTCGTTAAAGGTAGTGATCGAACTCAAGCATTCATTGAACTTAGTCGGTAGGCTTAATGCAGTGAATCTTGTTTGGGTCTCAGGTCACATTGGTCAAATGAGATCTCTGATGAGCTTGCCAGACAAGGCTCAGAAGAGGTATCTTAGGCCCGAACCTGTGTAGTAAGGCCTGACTGTATCTGTTGTCACGTCTGCCATTGATACTTGAGTTTCTCGTGACAGGGCTCGTTGGCGGTGACTGAGATGGGTACAGACAGACTAAAAAAGCCGTCAACAATGACTGACTGTATCTGTCGCTGTGTCTTGTCCATTTTTTTCACCTAAAGTCAGAGACACAGCGAGATACGCATTGTTGCTGTGTACGTGTTCTCGTTTGCTGAAGTGCGAGACACAGACACAGCCACAGATTTGCAAGGGGTCAGCGTCTTTCCTACTAGCTCTCAGGAGAATCGATTGCAGATTTCTTGTAGGCGTCCTTACCGGCCATCAAGCTTTTGCTAGACACTTGAATATGCTTGAGCGAAACCACCACCTGCCCTGCCTGTGAAGAGGACGACGATACAGCGGAACACTTCCTTTTGTAGTTGTCCTGCCTTTGCTCTCATCAGGTAGCAGATCTTTGAAGCTGACGTGTTGAGTGTCGAATACCTAAGCTCATCACTGCACTGAAGCTCCTTGTTATCTTTCTTCGAAAGACGGGTAAACTGTACATACATAGATCTATGGTGTCTGCATGGTAGTACAATGGACCAGTAGTTGTGTCTGAGTGCGCCATCGAATAGTATAACAACTTTCAACAAAAAGGTAACGTAAGTTGGTTAATAAGGACGCAAGACTGAAGATTGTTGTGATAGTAAACGATGCACATGCTGATCAGCAGTATTCTACAGCAATTTCTTGTTTAACTTTTTACAGTTTCCCTCAATTGGTTTGGCTTGACAAGGAAGAAAACACAACTCCGTTCACTCGATGGCCTCTTTATTTAGAAAGGATTACACATATGACTTGCAAAAAATATTGTATATTTTTGTCATTAAGGAATAGAGAATCCCTTTTTAAATCTTCCAAATATCAAACATCGGAGTTTGACAAAATATTATTTATGCGCTTAATTGTTTACACAGGACTGATGGTCTACAGCGACTACTGTTCTTCATACTTTATCCAATCAGGTTTAATTAATCTACAAGCCTTGCAACCAAACTGCGTTCTAGCTAAGTGACAAAGAGGAAAGACAAAATTAGAACAGTCGCGAGATAAGAGCACATACCTACATAGAAATTTTATAGAATATTTGTGCACGTCTTACTTAGAAGGAGTTAAATCATGATTCCCAGAAGCGTAGAACATGCACCCATCTACGACTATAATTGGGTGGAGCATTGATTTCAAAGAAAATTTTATGCGCGCCTTATTTTCAGTCCAGCTTTGATTGCCCAAACATTTTTGTTGGGTCATGTCATGTACCCAGTCAATAATATACGAAATCGTAAAAATGAAAATAACCTTTTATCTGAGGCCTACTTCAGCAATGAGCTCTCAATTTAATAGACCGAAATGCAGCTTTTGACCTAAATTGATCGTGGCCGACAGAACTTACTAGAAGCTCCAGCGGGGAGACATTAAACAAACTTCACCGAGTGGAACCAAAAATAAGCCCCAAGGCAGAGCTTCATTTGCCATCCTTGTAAGGAAATATTGAGGCATTTCATCAACAGAGGAGAAACTTTTCCGAGATGGCGCCAGGAAAATTTAATATCTTCCTAGCCACTTGGAGCGAAAAACTCGTATCAATAACCTGGAAAATCTCACCTTTCACTAAAGCTAACAGTCAGCGCACAGGTCGATAAACCTCGGCTGGCTATTCCAGACGAATTTCAATTGTTCATAAGTTGCGTAAAATATAGAAAATCAAAAAGTCCACTGCGAAATCTTTTCACAAAAATGGCGTACGACGTACAGAAGTCTCTTAATTATCCCAGTGGAATTTCTGTACAAGGATTTGCTGAAAGTTTTTTAGTTGCTCACCATTAGAAAGATTATCTGTTTGAGGCAGTTTTTATTCGCGTACGCGCTCATCTGGGAGGAACATTTTTGGGATAATAACAAACGACACAAAACAGCAGACTTTTTTGCAGTACTCCTGGGTTGGTGGGCTTTTTTGTTATTTTCCTATTTCAAACAAAATACTGTCGCGCACTTATTTGACACGAATTTGTTTCCAAGATCCATCTTTCCCCGTCCCAGTTTGGGTGTTTCTTTCCTACTCTGGCCTAGGGTTTTGTTGCATTTCGTATCTGACACTGACAGTTTGATTCTTGCATTTCGTTCGACTTTCGATCTGGCGGGTGTTGGGCGAAAGAGATGGTGAAAGCTGCCTTGAATCGAAATAGTAAACAAAAATACAAGGCAGGACCAAGTTGGAAGTGAGCGTATGAAAGAAAAGATGAAATTGAAGTTAGTAATGAAATGACGTGCAAATGGAACGAGGTAGTTCAACGGCATTTTCAAAAGATTTTGCTGTTGTGGCAGTGGTGCCATTCACCTGCAGAAAAGTTCGTTTTATTTGAATTTAAAGAGATTTGAAATGGAGTGCGATTATTGTGTGTTTATTACTCTTATTATGGTGTTTAATAAAATTCTAAAATTCTAAAACTATTTTTTTTTATTTGGGGCTGCTTTACTTCCAACAATGACCAAAAATGACCTGCAATGATTTTGCAGTGAAGGATTTTCAGAGTTTTGCATTTGAACTGATCACCTGGTGTAATAAATAAACAATATATTCTCTGTAATCATCTGTCAGTAGTTGGCGACAGAGTCATGCGGGAAGAAATAGTGGCATGCTCGAAGGTGGCTTGGAAAGCTGGCCGTAGTATACTGTTGTCCAAGCAAACCTTTCTCGGGTATGTAACACATTGGGTCATTTTTGACATACTTTTTTTATGGAGTGGTAAAATTCGTTCGAGAGTGGAAACAGCATATTTAAGAAGTGGATCTTATTGTCTTTTAATTTTAATCTGATTTATAACGGGTGATTTTTTAGCTGGTTTGGTTTTGGCAACACTGGTTTTGACAGCTGACGTGTGTTTAGTACCTTGTGTCACTGTCAAACAGCTTCAGTTTGGTTTGCAATTTAACCATGGATCGTCTTACAAATGAACAACGCTTGCAAGTTATTGAATTTAACTATTAAAATTCGTGCTCGGTTCGAAATGTTCATCGCGCGCTGCTTCCATTTTATGGTCGGCATTCTCGACCTTCTGAGCAGTCTATTCGGAAGATTGTCAATTGGCCACCTAGATCGTGCGATTTGACACCATTAGATTATTTTTTGTGGGGGTTTGTCAAGACTAATGTCTATAGGGACAAGCCCGCTTCGATTGACGCACTGGAAGCCAACATCCATGAATTCATTCGTGAGATACCGGCCGATATGTGTGAAAGAGTATGCCAAAATTGGAGTCAGCGGATGGGCTACCTGTGACGCAGCCGCAGTCAACATTTCCATGAAATTATCTTTAAACATTAAATTGCAAGGTTCAAACTAGCGATTCAAATAAATATTTCATTAATTTTTTCGAATTTTTTGTGTTTTTTTTTTTTTAAAAAGTTCTCAACCTCTTAAAAAATCACCCGTTATTAAAAAAAAATTATTAATTTTGTCCTGATAGTTTTTTAAAACCTCTAAACTTTTGTTTATTATAGCCTTGTTGCACCGAATCATAAACTAGGCTTTATTTTTATATCGTAACCTTACACATAACCTTATGAAAAATATGAGCTTTCTCATATATTTTTTTGTTTGTTTTCGTAACCGCTGTTTTTTGGTAGTTTTTGTTCAAAACCACTTTGAACGTCATTAGCATCACATTGCCTTGAGAAAGAAAAATAAAAATTGCTAATAATTTCATTTTTGCCTCAACTTTGGATGCAAATATCTGCGAATCCGAAATCTGATTGTCCAATCCGAAATCTGGTTGAAGCTTTTAGACCGCGTACAATTTTTGATATTCCCCTAAAGAAATTATGACAATCGACAATTATTTTTAATCGTCAATTGCTAACTATGGCACCTCGAACTAAAGAGATCAGGATATAAGCGTCAGGATAGTTAGGCTAGGAGCCCCTTCACTTCCCGTTCGAATTTAATAACGCTGCTAGCAGAGGAAATCAGAATGCCTTCCGTACCTAATTTTTCTCTGAAGAATAAGTTCCGTCTTATATCGTTTAGTGCTGGACATTCACATAGGAAATGTTCAGCACTTTCATCTTCTTCAAGACAAAGTCGACATTCTGCAGAGTTGACTGTTTTGATTTTACAAACGAGATATCTTAGCCGGTTGTGTCCTGTAAGTTATATTACAAAGTTTTTATCATGCCTGTTTGTATTTTAAATCATGCCTGTTTGTATTTGAGCATCTTTTGGAATTTTTGGTGAAGGGCTGGTATGGCTCGTTTGGCCTGTCTTAGGCACCAGCAATATGAGGTGCATCTAACATGCTCCCAGTTTTTCATAACTTAGTTTATCATTGATTTGGGGGTGGGGCTGACAACAATCAATATTCTAATGACAAACAAAAACGAAGTCCCCCCAGTTCCCGTTCAGAAGTCAAAATGTGTAAAGAATTTTGTTTAAGTTGAGTTGAGTTTATGGATCAGCATGGATAGCATAAATAAAATAGTATAAGAAAAACGGCCTATCCTCTTCTTCCTCGTGTGCGTAAAGCGATAAAACAGTGTTGGAATATGCATATACATGCGTGCGATTCGAAAACAAGTTTGAATTTGAGAATCATTTTAGAAATTTCTCCGTTATTGTTATATGTACTGTATACGTCTTTTGCTTCACTTCTCGTTTCTTTAATCTTCCTTAGCAAAGCTGCTTAAATAGTAGGTCTTAAATATTTATGTATAACATTAGGAACTTTTATTTTTGATTTTTGCTTATATTGCCAGAAAACTTTTTGCCTAGCCTCTACCCCATCAAGATGTTACACAACAGACATGACAGGTTGACCGATAGTTGAGCGTCTACTGTCACGACTTTGCCCAAAACCTAAACTTTAGCCAATTTCAGAGAAATGGTGTTTGGAGCTGGGTATTTATCAACGAATTTTCGATTAAAGACGTCAGGTTGATGAATTCGGATTAAACGTCTGCTTAAGTATAAAAACCCTTAGCTACTGGTTTTTCATTAATAAAATTTGAAAACAAGCCGAAAACTCTTTTTCCCCAAAATAATCGACTGCTAGGCTATACTGAACATGAAATGGATTTTGAGCAAACCACAATTATTATGTTTCATGTCACCCGTGAGGTTAACTTAAGTCTTAAGAGGTACTAATATTTATGTGTTGTATCGAAACTGTAGTGTAACGAACCTTCGAGTTTTAGTTTGAAGCTGAACCGATCGCGTTCTCTCATTCCCATTAAGTAAACCTTGAATATTTTATGCATACTGTGGGTATTCTGTCTTCGTTTTGATATTTAATTCTCTGAACGCATTCATATTTTAGTCGAATTTAAACAGCCCTGCTCGATAAAGAATTTAGATACGGATTCACCGTTCCAACATGTAAATCAAGAATGGAAGAGAAACGATTCCACATGAAATCGGAACGGGAAGTGCCAATCTTTTTATTTAAGTAGTGCCAATGAGATGAATGTTAAATTAGGAAACAGAAATAGTGTTGTTTGCGTTACCAACACGTTTTTATTGGTTCATCAAATATATGGATCTTTTATTAACGATGAAACTAAATAATTTTCATGCATGTGTCAAGTCGGGAATTCGCGAGTAAAGGCTAAAAAAGTAATACCACCTTGATCTGTCTTTGTTTAATTCTTTGAAGTAGATTTGCATTGAATAAGTTTTTAAGATCGCTATAGCTTGAGCTGCATGTCGTTTTGACATACATATTTGAGGCAAGCACATTTGGGAAATTATTATATACTTAACAGGTAAAAAAGTATATCATAAGACAGAAACAATATCATACACATGGATTAAATTAAACGTCGCATCCAACGACGTGCGGGATGAACACTATCGCAGTGAACCACCAAGTCATATAATTTGGACTTGTCAATTTGTGATTGGGTATGATAGATCAAAGTAATGGTTATATTTATAATATAATCATGCAAATAATTATTATTCTTGTGATTATTTGAAAATCCTCAGGTCCACTTTTGACCCGTTGTTTTGTAGATTTTTTCCTGTCTCTCTCAGCTCATAAATTTCAAAAATGAATCAACAGATGGTGTGGCTGTTCGCGGTCGATAACTGACATACTGATTTTTTTTTTTAAATTTTATGCATGAAGTTTTTATGTGTTAATACTATGTCTACAAAGGCCATTAAACTGCAATTTGTGGGAGGCAACAAAAGATGGCTTCACTGGGCAAACATAAGATTAACCAAACACCCTTTTGTTGTCGTTTTGGCTCTAAAAAAAAGTGACGATGACATTTTCCAGGAGCAAAAAAGTAATTTCGTAGTCAACCTTCCAATAATAGCGTATATGTGACAGATCTATCATGCGTGAACAGTCTGTTTTATTTCTCTAGACTTAAACTGTTCCAAAGGTGTGTGAAATAAGTTGAAAGTGGCAAGGTTTAAAAGAGGAGATTAAAAGAGCAGAATAGTTTTCAATTACTTTCAGAGAATGTTGAAATTTGTATTATAATATTCTGGTTTGGCGTTCGTTATAATTTTTCAATAAAACACTTTATAACGCCTTATTTAAACTATGTTCAGCATTTCACCCTAAATATGTTCAGCGTTTCGGCATATATTTTTCAGGATTTATAAATGTTGAATTTCGGCTGGGCCGAAATATATTCCCAAATTTTCAAATTTAGAATATGTGAAGACCTAAACACGTCAACGGCTGGCCGTAGTTGTCATCCCTCATTCAAAGAGTATGCAAGTGCAAATTATTTGTTATCGAAAGATATATTCCTTTTGCTTATATTTATATCCTTTTTCTTATATGCTTTTTCTGAAAAGAGAAACAATTTTACGCACAAATCAGATTGATAACTCACACGGAAATACGCCAATGCGTTAATCGAAGGCAGGTCAATTTATCAACTTAGACATCGGTGTTGACAGGTATAGGTCTTCACATATTCTTAATTTGACCACCAGGTATCGCATTAGGATTGTTCCAATCGTCAATGGAATTGAACGGAAAAGTACCAATGGAAAATTACCAGATTGGAAACATCGAGAAAACGGTGAATTTGTATAAATACCATGATGACAGGTTATGACAGTTATTGGAATGTTAACAAGTAGTAAAATTAGTAGACTAAAGAGAGTGGCTGGTATGACGTGTTTCAAAGTCTGTCAGAACTTCATCATCAGACCCTTAGTGATTTACTTTGAAATTGATGTCATCTGTTACGTGCTCGCAGCTCTACAACAGTCTTTCCAAGTAAAGTTTAAGTTGTTTATTGAAAACAGGTATGGTTATAAAAGCTGAACTAATATTTCAACCACCCAATAACATGGAAATGTACTCTTTGCACAAGTTCCAAGAATATGTAATGTACCAGAGAACTCGCTAGCCATAAACCAAACCTGTGGCACGAGAGGTGTCTGCAATTGCAAGTCTAATTAAATTTCCATACCATTCAGTATAGTTAACCCGTTTCTAATAAAACATTTCTTCAAGATGCGTTAACGTTCTTGTTTGGCAAAGCATCTGTGTGGTTAATTAATTGGCCCACGTGCTGGGTGCACATTCATCGATTCATCGAAGTATGTATGTAGGTATTATGTAAGCCAACGCTTCGTCAGTCCTTCGAATCAGGCAAACGACTTGAAACGCGTCCAAAGTTGACTATAAGTCTTTCGATGGAAAACAATTTGTGTGTGGACTGGAATGTCTGCGCAACACTGCCAGCCAGTTTTAATTGTATTAACTTCTATTTGAGTTATTGGCAATAAACTTAAATTAAATTAACTTTGTTAACCAAACATTCGAGTATATAACTTCCCTTTTTGTGTAAAGTTCAAGGCTATCTGTCGCTATCCATCTTGATGGTTAGCATCTGGCTGCACGAGCACTTTCCCCACTCCACATATAGTCCGGAGGAAAAAACCACCCGCCGCTGCCGGCCGCTGTTTGTCTAACAAATCAATTAAGGCAAACAGACGTTTACGAGCTTTTTCAGACTAGGTGCCGTATTGACACATCCCACAAGGTTAGATCTTTCAGTCATCGTGACGGCAGTGCCGTCGTTCCTCCCATAAAGCCTTATATAATAGTGTTACGTATATATTCCGACACTTGAGCAATTCATATGCTAATAGATGCAGATGCCACTCCTCAGTGGGCTCCGCTAAAAGCCAAACAAATGACGGTTCGGTCTCTGGAATGGTATCACTTTTTTTCCTTGTGGAGCTTTTGCGTTCGCAAACAACGTCAATTCGAGTCCTAATGCTAATTTTTGTCGAAAGTGAAAACAGATTGCAGCCTTTTTTTATGAAAACATATTTATTTGTACAACATCGATAGAACCTATTTACAGATCAGAGACTAAACATTTTTTTTTTAAGAATCTAAGTAGAAAGCGGTTTAGGCTTGTGGGATATGGGCGCCCTGGGGCTGGAAACCGTTCTCATCGGCGATGTACTGCACGGTGTAAACAACGCCATCGGGGCCAGTGTAGGAGTATTCACCACGGACAGAGATGGCTTCGTTTTCGGTTCCAACGTTCTTCAGTTGACCCTCTTCGGCGTGAGACTTGCCATCACTGGTTTGTACACTAAAAAAGGAGCGAAATGAACGCTTTCCGAAAGAACTCTAGAGACAGCTCTCGGGGAACTCACTTGAATTTGTATCCTTCGACTCCAATGTTGTCGTTTTCGTAGGCGGTGATAACGGCGTCCTTCGAGTCATCTAATGGGGCAGCGATGGCAACAGCCAAGCAGACAGCGAAAACGATGGCGAATTTCATCTTGATTAGTCTGTTTTGTGTGTAGACAAACGATCTGAACGAGGATTGAACTAGGAATGATAGTTTCATCTCGCAAACTATCTCAATTTATAGTTCGTCTTTGTCGGAAGCTATAGTGATGACACTCGCATCGAAGATCGTGGTAGATTATCGCACCATGGCAACATGTCACACAGATCATTAACACTATCTTGGGTTACCTGTTTTTCTATTAGTCAAAACTCAGGTCGTCTTACTCACGGACGATACAACACGGTGGCCTTCAATCTGACGATCGACCGATTTTAAGACATTCCTGATGGTAGTCTTGTGTGTCGGGATTTGTAATAAGGAAACCTGTGACATTTGGGTGGATCTGAATGTGTAAAGATATGTTTGACAAGCCCAAAGTAATGCAGAAATGCATAATCCAGCTTTTCCAAAGTTCATCGCTGCTGCATGTGCGAACATTTTTGCTGTGGGTGGTGTGTGTGCAAGTTAGAATACCGGATTTTGTTTTTTTTTTTTTATAATGAGGAGGAAATTGTGTATCGAAGTGTTAATTGAGTTTTGTATTTTCACAGGGACCCAAAATGGTCTATTGCAGTGTTTCCCAACCTTTGATGCTGATGGCGCTGGCGAGACCCATCGTGATTTTGTCCATTATAGCCCGAATATTTGGTCCTTTACGATATCTCTCTGTTCTGTGTAGCTAAGGCTGAAGTTTTGTAATAGTTTTCTATTTGCGACGCACGAGGTGAAGGAGAAACTTGAAACCAACGGACCGCTTTCTCGTAAATCTAATTCGTCTTTAACTAAGGGTACAGGTACATACTTTAGACGGTTCAGCAAGGTGGAGCTTCACGGATTTTGTCACACATCGGAGAAGGCTTTTAGGGCTGTAGTTCACCTATGCGAGCTTATTGCTGTCAAAAACCAAAGTGGCACCAATTAAGCTAGTCAACATAACACGGTTGGAGCGAAGCTATCGCCAAGGTTCTTAACTTGAAGAAAACAATATGCACGCCTGGACGGACTTCACAATTACACTTAAATTGCAAACATCATGTTGGGAATCGTTCGTTGGGAGCAGAGTGGGACAGATCCAACTATTTGGATATTTTAACAGAATGCAACGCAGCCGACTTAGTTGCCTGCCTCGGTCTTAAAAGACGATAGACCGTCACTTTTAAACCGGGAGTGGGCTTACAGGGTGCCGAACCAACCAACTGATTTATCTACCGAGGAAGGGCAGAAGCGGATAAAGGTACAAATATTTATCAAAAATAAAAATTTATCAAATCATTTGCATGCTGCCAAAGGTTTGTCAAAAAGACGAAACTGTTCCCTCGCTACCTTCGCAATTTGCGGAAACCTTCTAACAGGTAAATTAAATTGCTCTCTACGCCTTAGGAACTTGATGAAGCTTTTAAAGGTTTCATTAAAATAGATCTAGATGAAATGTTTAAAGCAGGTATTTCCAAAGCTAAACGTACACCATGAGCAACAGCAACCTAAACCAAAGCATAAAATTTTCAAACTTATAATCAACGATGCACACTTCAAGGGCTAATACGGAGGTAGTCAATTACTGATGCCACACATAAGGACAAAATATTATATCTTTGGTAAGTTTTTCAAATCCGCCCACAGGCATGCCCACAATCGGTCTAAATCTGTGCAGCTACCTCCAGTGCTTTCAAAACTGTAAGACATCGTGAAAGGCTGAAATTTGACATTTAGCATCTCCCGAAGCGCCAAAATCGGCAGACCGCCCCTAGTGGGCGTGGCATCGATGTAAATAGTAAACCTTAAAATGCAATTAATTCAATTTTTTTGTTTCAATTTGGAAAATTTTTTCTCAATATAATATGTAAAAAATACTTACTTGTTTCTACCTTAAGTTCATACAAAGTTTTAGGCCACGCCTACATTTAGAGCCAGAATTCCAGAAAGACCTATAAATTTCCAGAAAAACATAGATTTCGACTGCTTTTTAGCTTTACTAAGGAAAGAATAAGAAAGAGAGTTTAGCACATAAAGTGCACCGGATACTATTTAAGATTTCGTTCATACAAAGTTTTTGGCCACGCCCATCTTTAGAGGTCAATTTCACAAAACTATTGAATTTGAAGAAAAAATTACATTTTTGCGTACATTTTAGCCGCAAACATGGATCTTTCTATGCTAATATTGATTTCCGGTTAAAAGAGTTGGCATGCCACGCCCCTTTTTACAAAAAAATAAACAAAAACTTATATAAGGAATAAATTTTTTTTTGTCTGTTTTAAATGATGCATGAAAGGTAACGGGACGGGGATGGAAAACAAGAAAATTTACGAATGGAAAGAGATAGGAATGGAAAGGAGAATAGGAATGAAAAAACCGTGATATACCGTGGTCCGTTATAGACGGACCGAAGCTTTACATACGCTCTGTTGCACTTACTCCCTGGTTATATCCAAATTTATGTTTTCACTATGGGGTCTTCAATTAATTGAGCCGGGTGAAAAATATAGAGCTTTCATCAATACCGAATCAATTAACAGGAAGTTTTTGTGTACTGTGTTTTGAACCGAAAATGCTGTCGGTGAGCCTAAGTTTAAGGAGGTAAATAAATTTATAAACACGCTTATTTCTTTACCTCACAGTAGCGCGATTGCTGAAAAGATTTTTTTTCGCAGTTGTTTTTAATAAAAATTAAAAGCAAAAATTGTTTGGATGTTCCGACACTGAATGTCATTTTGATGGCCAAATCTCTTCTCCAAAATAAATTGTCATCAAAATGGGAACGTTAAAACGGACTTTTGGAAAGTTACTATGTTACTCTGCGAGCAAAGTAATCTTGACATGAACCAATTCGATTTGAGCTTATTTAGTTCTAACACCTATTTTCTCTTATGAACTCAATTAAGCTAGGGTATTTTTCCAGGAACCTCACCAGACCCTCCGCGAGGGTCTGACAAGCCCTCCGAGAGTATCATTTGTCTTGAAAAACTTCTCAAAGTGCCGTTCGGATTCGGCAAAAAATTGTAGGTACCCTTGTATGTAAAGAAATCAACACACCAGCATACATTGTTGAGAAGTTGGCCCTGGTTCACCTCGAGCTGTTGCGCGACTCTATTTATTTATTTATTTATTTATTTTATTTTCCCAGGAACAATGTTTGAGCCTAGAGGTGCTAGTAGATTCAATGGCCCATGTCAATTTTTCATGTGCGGGAAATACCCAACAAACATCCATGAAAAATTGACAAGTTCAGTGGAGAAGCTCACAAAATAAAAAGAAGGATAACCATAACTAAGGTTGGCGTTATGGTCAGCGATTTAAGTAAAGCTTTTGACAAGATTACCCTTCAAACTATATTTCTCAAACTCACCGCTCTTGGTCAAGATTTTATTTTTTCTAATTTTTTCGGTGTCCCTCAAGGCAGCCAACTCGGTCCATTGATATTTATTTTTACCATGAATGATATGGACTGCTTTACGATTTATCTATCAAACCATCTTTATCGGTCTATGTGATGGTATGAACATTTTCAAACATATATGTATATCCTTAACTTTTCAATTCGATCTTAACGCACTTGTAATGTAAAAGATACTGCTTGTAGCCAAGGGTCAGAAAATAGAAACCTTCAACTCACTGCCAAAAGCACTTCCCTTCAGCTGTGGAATTATTGGTTTTCTTGGGCTCTATTTGCTGAAACTGAAACTTTGCTTTCGCTTTTACATCGACAAAATTATAAAAGGAGCCAACTTTACCCTTGGCGTTGTGAAGCGCTGGTTCCTGGAATTTTCATTTAAACCTTCGTTAAGTGCACCTAAATCATAAATGTTTTTTAGCATATTGGGGTAGTTCAACGTAGATTTGTTCTTTTGGTCTTAGCTATCTTCCCTGTGATGATGACTGCCCTTCAAGGATCGCTTGAGACTAATCAACCTACTTCGTTAGGAACGAGAAATACTTTTCATCCATGATACCTATAATCTAAGGTAACGCATCGACTGCATTGTTAGACATGATTCCCTTCAACATTGTGTTGCTTTGTATTACTCTTTTACAAAGGGGTTAGGTCCCATTTTAAGCATTCAGGTCCGAGGACGCTATTAGGAATATCACCACCACTAATGAAATTACTTAATTCATAGTTTTTGCTGCAACAACATTATGCAAATCTATCTCGATTATGTTTTTTTTGGTGAACCTAAGCACAATAAGGATAATGCAGCGTGAAAAAAAAATGGTTATCGGGCGACCGACGTCCGTGTCATTAATTCGGTCAATATTACGGTTGCACTAATGACAACTCTTAGCAAAAAATGCACATTAAAATGATTTTGAATTTTTTATTTCCAATTTAATTGAGGTCATATCACATAATTTATTTGCTGAAGCATTTTTTTCCGATTTATGGCCATTAGATGTACGATCCTAATGGCTAACACTCATTGAATGAAATCAAACAAATAAGTTTTATTTATGGCGCTTTTGTTTATTTTCTATCACGAAGTTAAATAAATTATAAAAAAAATAGCATTACGTTACAGAACAAATTAAACCAAATTATGACATAATATCATTTACAAATAAACAGCAATAAGTATTAAAACGATTAGCACAACTATTATTATCACTACAAGTATAATTTTTTTCTGCAAAATAAAAAAATAAATTCAATTTGTGGTTAAAAATAAATGAAACATTTCAAAAAACAATCAGAATCGCCTCTTAGAATACCTTTAATGTTTTTTTCTTCAGGGTATGTGCCTGCTCGAGTTCATCAGCTCCTTTGTCTATATGCAGTGATGCTTGTTGAGCATGGTATTCCACTAATTGAATGGTTTCACTCTAAAGGCAGATAAAAATGGATTTTTTCCAAGAAATTTCAAAATCAATTTGATTTCCTTTTTCCAATTTACTCACCTGCTCTAATACTAGGTTTTGTATTCGCAGGAACAACGCATGAACATCCTCCAGGGATTTCTCGAGTTTCTTCAGTTCGGAGAATCTATCCATTAAGTCCCTTAGGGCCCTTCGCTCCTTTTCGGTTTCTTCTAGAATCTAAATTATACTAGAATTTAACATTGCTTATGCAAGCTGAGTTGGGTGGACAGCAAAAAGTGTTTCAACACAAAAAATCATCCCCCTAAATCCACTTACATTTCCCACAAAAAGTGATGTTGTCTTATTGGCAATTAGCTCTTCGACTTCCTCTTCTGTTGAATTATAGTTCACTAAATTAAGAGAAAACATTATTCAGAGAATGCGGGATTCACAAAAGGTCCTGGCTGTTTTAATTTATTTTGCATTTGGGTCACGTACTAATTTTGGAATGCAACTGCAAGTTTTTCTTCAGTTTATCCTCGTAGGACTGCAGAAAGACTTCATTTCGAGTCCAAATATTTATATACGATTGATGCAGACCGTAGAAAAGTGTCCTTTTCATTCTCGCCTCGAGGCAGTAATCATCGTCGGGCGGAAGATTCGCTTTGAAATCCTTGAATTTAATCATAAGCTGGGTGCCGATTTTGAGGTTTTCATTGCGTAGCTCTTCGAGTTCTTTTTCTATTGGGACAAATTATGCAAATAAAAGTTTCAAGTTTCTGTTTTTTTTTTTAGATGAATGAATGAATAACTTACCGTTAAAGTTACGAATGTTTATGGACTGCACCATACGATTCATTGTTTCTAGGTTGGCAACGATAGTACCCAGGAGGGTACGTATCTCTGTGTACTGCGAAAGAGTGGAATTATGCATAAACTCAGGGAATAAATATTTAGGTACTTAAAATAGAAGATTTTTTTTTCTTAAGACGGTTTTAATCACAGCTGAGGGGACATTACCCTCCCAGCTGCCTAGTATTCGTTTTGTTGAGGAGACCTACAGTTTTTTGCCGGTTCAGAACAAAGCGATGAGTATTTTCGAAGGGTTTGTCAGGCCCTCATGGAGTTGGAGCCATAAAAATCGAGCGATTTGGACCTTTGCACAGCTGACTGGCAAACTTAAAATATAACTGCGAACTTATCGAAACCACAGCCCAAAACCGATGTCTTCACTCAGGAAGACAGAGGGCGATTGGACCACAACACACAAGAAAGCGCTGGATAGATTTGTATCCTGAGACTTGTACACATATCCAGATGGGTCCAGAGAGCGGCACTCTGAGCTTATAACCGGTCTATTTCTGTTTTCGTTACAGGTGTTAAGAAGGTTGGCAAATGAACACAATGGACCCAACCACCATGACTATTGTCAAAAGAGCATCCATCAACCAAACCTAAATTTTCCCAAAAATCGTGAAGGCTCAATGTCTTGTTTGACGCTTCTCTTCTTATCGTTGGAGAACCGCTTTATTTGGTCCTTACGTCATGGTGTAAATCGGGACACACATTACTCTATTAGGTTTACCACTTACTTAAAAATACTTAATCAAAAAGCGTGTACAGTTTTTATCTGAAAAGTTTATTTTTAATCCCCCTAAAAAAGTATTAGTATTTTGAGGGTGTCTAAGATTGTCACTTCTCGCATGGAAAGTGTTAATAAATGTTCAAAGCCTAGGGTGCTTACTCTAGGGCTTACTCAAGCTCAAGAGGGAAAAATGCTCTGAGAAATGCTCCACCAGAAATGAAATCAGTTCTGGTGTTGCCAGGCATATAGCCTTTTTAAACTCGCAAGTTCGCTAAAATATAGGAGCCATAGAAATTCTCTAAGTTCAATTGAATTCAGTTTCATTCAGAATTGAAACAATTCGAAATTGTGAACTGATTGAATTTAACCGATTGGGGCTACATAAACAACGTTTCTATTTGTTGCAGCCTTATTTAAACTTTCATAGCTATAGCAAGAGCGGAATATTTTCAACTCAGCTGTCATCTACATGAGTCACCGTCATTGCTATAATGCATTGCAAGATCACAAGCGCTCATTGCCATAGCCACACATGTTGACTGGGCCACATTTTCAAGGGCTCGAATTGAGCTGAAGTCAATGGCCAATGTTGATTCCCTGATGCCGTAACGTTTACCTCCGATCCATCTTACAAAAGGTACGTATCGCGTGACATAACATTGTGTCAACAAAATTGGAGCTTAAAATATTTGCTGCATGGGCGCATCATTAATCAGCGCCATAAAAGAGATGAGATCATAATGATATAGTCTATTTCTTTTATAAGCAAAGTTACCTGCCTTATCCTCAGATTAAAGCCTCCAAGTCCCGGAAGTGATCTGATGGCAAGATGCATGACTTTTTTGATAGCACAAAATGCTACGGGGAATAAAGATTGAGTCTTGGCATCTCATGTTTTATGAGTACATTTCTTCCAGTGGGGCTTTTGAAGTCTGTTTAAGATAGTGAATCAGGGACCAGTTTTAGTGGGTCGCAAATGTAGTAAAGATTTAAGTCAAGATTCGAGAATGTAAACAAAACTATTTCGATGCCGTGTGGCATTTAATTGAATCAAATTCCGATGAAAAAGACGATTTCGCAATGTTTGTATAAATAGTGGAGGCGCGGTGAGTGACGAATTTGTGTGACAAATCAAAAATGATTTTGATACCAAGGCATTCGTTCTCTTGCAACTTAAAAATCGAAACTTATAGTTCAAGTAAAACTTATAGTTTCTCTGTAACACTATGTCTATACCAAATAATTAAAAGAAGATTAGCGGGAGACGATTAAAAATAAATCCTAAAGTGGCTCCATCGGACAAATATAGGATTGATTTGACACGATTTTGGCTCTCAAAAAAGATTGGCGATGTCATTTCCCAGAAGTGAAAAACGATTTCCTCAGTAAAAGTCACAATAGAAAACGTACTTGTGACAGATCTGTCGCACAGGGACAGTTTCAGTTTTCTTTTTTGATTCTCAAACTGTTACAAAGATGCAGAAAATTGGTTTGTGAATAGGGTGAATGGGATTTATGAGAGGATTTATTTTGAATCGCTTGCCGAGAGGATTTAAATTTTCTATGATAAATCGCGTGATTTGTAGGGGATTTAATAAAGATTTATATTAATCGAGGATTAGTGCTCGGTGGACACACGGTATAATACAACAACATTAAAATCGTTAAAGTATTTTGCTATACTGTCATTAAAAAATTAAAGTAAATTTAGGAAGCATTAAACCCTAAAATTATTAAAAGATGAAGTGCTTAAGAAAGAAGGAAAAGAAAAAAAAACAGAGTGTTTTTAAGAACAGTTTTTATAGAAAGCTTTTTTTTTGCATATAACAAAAATAATTTAATAACAATTGTAGTGATATAACTAATAACATAAGTTGTTTGTAACTAGCGCGCCTAAAATAAATTTTAGGACGCAGTGCTGTAAAACCTTAATAATGCAATCATTAAACCTTTTTTTATTTCATCTAAGCTCGAAATCCCAACAATTTTTAGACATCGATATATATTTTGATACTCCATACCCAGGGTATATTTATTTTAATGCAGTGTTTGCAACATATTTAAATAATGACCACCTCTAAGACCTTTTAGAGATATGATCGAGACCGATCGAACAGGTGATCGACATTGATTAAGCCATGTCAGTCTGTCTGTATGTATGAAGGTTTTGTGAATCAAGGAAGAGCTTGGTTATTTTTTTGCAGGGACAAAGTGTTAAAATTGGTTCAATCCGCTGACAGTCACGGCCCTTATTGGCTTCAATATGAGACAACCTCTTATTCAAATTTTATTGCAAAAGACCATAATCAAATAGGAACTCTTTTTTTGGTGTATAAAAATTGAGGCGACAAAAATTGTACTGCACACACCGTCGACCATGCCCACTTTTACAGTGTTTGATCTATAAAAACTTAATTTCTCTGATAATTCACTCTAAGGCCAAGGACACACGGCGACAAAAAACGTGCGACTAATTTCAGTCCGTCTAGAAGCACAGGCGTTTAAATAGTAGACAACACACCATTACGGCTACGACAAATTGTCGCGAGACTCAATTTGCGACAAATTTCCAAATTACAACTCACCGGCATTGCCCCGAAAATGGGTATTTGTCTGCTTAAGTTACCTCAAAAAGCTTGTAAACTCTTTGTTTTTTTTAAGCGATAAAAAATAATTGTTTCTTCAAAACTGACAGGAACTGCACGGAAAATTATTGCTCGTGTGTTGAGCATGGTTGCTGCACGAAAACGCGCTGTTTTTTGTCGCACGTTTTTCTATCGTGTGTCCCAAGCCTAAATCGAAAAAATATTTCATGACAAATATTAGAGTTATGAACAATACAATGGGGGGCGTTTTAAGGAAAATACTGTTTTTTGGCTTAAGTTTCCGTACCTGA
Organism: Neoascia interrupta; assembly: GCA_947623515.1. Taxonomy (NCBI): domain Eukaryota; kingdom Metazoa; phylum Arthropoda; class Insecta; order Diptera; family Syrphidae; genus Neoascia; species Neoascia interrupta. The sequence goes on from OX392463.1 coordinate 1,784,645, forward strand.
AAAATTTCGTCACAATTCTTAAGAAATAAGATTTTCTTTCTAGTCCCAATTTTACGCCCAATTTTTTTGGGCGTGGCCCATACAAATAACTGACTTCCGTTAAATAAATTCAGGCTAAAAAACTACAAGACGGTGTTGCTGGGCATACAGGGCAGGGTATTTAGAAGTTTGTTTCCGATGAACTCTTGCTCGTACTCCCATGTTTTTATCAAAATCATATTTACCAACATCACAAAATTCTTCACAATGACAGTTGACTGTTCGTGGTTAGCAAATGACAAATAACACAACTTAGGGAAAATAGGGAAGACTATTCTTGCTTCAGAATTTAATTGTGGTTTATTTTTGTAGAAACAAGTTTTTTGGTCAATTTTGATCTAAGGTGACTCTCGGTTGATAAGTCACCTCGAAACCAACATCCCAGGGGAATCTGCTCCCACCCTAATCCACGGAAGGCTTAAAATGCCAGCTTCTATTGTTCAAACGGCCGGCGCAGTTCTACTGGGGGAGAGGAATTCCCTCTCCGATCACTCACTCATTCCCCATCCCGTCCAAATTCATAAATAAATGGAGAACCTATATTTTCTATTTCAGGATGTAATGGCAAAAGCCAACATTTACCCGTAATCTCTTTGGCCTCAACATTCATTTATAAAAAAAAAGCTTCTCTTGTGGCTCTTTGATCGACTCGATCGGCGAACTGAGCATGAATGAGGCTGCTACGCAACGATACGACTCAAAATTGCTCCATGGTTAAAAGGGCTCCGAAATGGACAGGCCTTAAGTTGTGCCTGACTAAGAGGCAGGGAAAGAGGGAGAGGGAGTATGCAGCTGACCGCGATTGGCGGCGCAAAAAGCACTTTACTGGTTGAAGGCTATGTCCAATGGGACAGGTCGGTGGAAGTCTTACCAACTGAAACAAACCAGTCCCCTACATTCGTCAATGCTTCTCTTCTGCTCAACAGAAAAGGAAAAAGAAGCCAGTTTTTGAGGCTGACATGATAATTGACGAACATCTAAGCTCTTTATCACTAAAGCACCAAGCAGCAATCTCCAGAAAAAGCACAAAAAACACACAGTCTCTCTCAGATGGCTCACTATGAAGACGGTTTGGCCAGAATTATCGAACTGGGTCCCGATCTTGACCCGAAGGAAGGGGTATTCGAAGCAGGAAGGGCAATCTTCAACGAGCATGACAGTGTGAAAAGTTGCATAGGTGTCGCTGAACTCTTCCATCGAGTCGCTTAAGAACACACCTAAGCCCAACTGATATTCGAAGCTAGAATTTCGATATATCATTTCCTCTCCAATTGAGAGTACCAGTGGAAAAATACCAAGTGGGAAATTTCTGGAACGTTGGTGAATTTGTATAAATACATACACGGATGACAGGCTCGGACGACACAGTTGTACTTCAACATTTGAATTGTGAATATTGAGATCTTAAGTAAAAAGTGATTGAATTGAAATAAAGTGTCGAAATCTAAGTGGCGAAGTTTATATATTTGTGATTTGATTTTAAATTAGTTATCATTGTGATCGTCATAATACCACTTCTTCTGTATTAGTATAAGCAAAAGGGGCAAGGAAATGCAATGGTAGATCAATAACCTGCCCTTAGCTCTGAAATGCAGGCTAACAGATCCACAGAGAGGAAGTCATGAAATAAAATAAACAAAATAATGAGAAAAGGTACAGATTTACAAACTTCTCTGAGAGGCTACAGAAATACACAAGGACCTTGAAAAATTCGAAGAAATGCCAATGCAAAATTTTTTTCAAGAAAACGAATAAAAGCTACGAGAATAAGGAACCGAGAACACTTCGTCCTCAGAAGGCCTTTGGGAAGACAAGGCACAGCAGTACTTTAAAATAAATTATAGAATGGCGCAACAGCTCGAGGTGAGGCTGGCCAATTTCTCAACAATGTATGCTGTGTGTCTTAATTTCTTCACATACAAGGGACCTACAATTTTTTTTACTGATTCCTAACGACACTTATTGAGAAGCTTTTCAAGACAATTGATACTCTCGGAGGGCTTGTCAGACCCTCGCGGAGGTGGGGACGCGAAAAAGAACGAGTCTTTTTTTTCAGCTGACGATGGCAGCAGTACTTTGGGCTGTAGGAAATAAGGCTCCAATGACATAAGGCCCCAAAAGAAGCAGGAAATGCAACAGCAACAAATTTTTATATTGGGGCCTTATTTCATTTTTTGGGGCTTATTTTCATTTTTTTGGTGCATTATTTTATTATACCCGACCCAGGGTATATTAAGTTTGATGTATAGTTTGTAACGCAGTGAAATAATCACCGTAGACCCCTAAGACCTTTTAAAGATATGAATGGGACCGACAGGAGAATCGATTAAGCCATGTCCGTCCGTCCGTCCGTATGTAAACAACTTTTAGGCCTTAAATTTAAAGGCAGAGAGGTGAAATTTTGTGGGTTGGTTGGAAGTCCAGTCCTTCAGATCAAGTTTGAAAATAAGCTGAATCCGCCCACAGACTCGCCCACTACAGGCCTGCAAGTGCGACTATCTCTAATTTAAGAAAATACATTTTGCAAATTTTAGATTGGTTACAATGGCGCTAGCGCATTCATTTTTGGTACGTAACATTGCCTTATAATTGTCTTTAAGGTAGCTAAAAATTTTTAGCTTGCTCATTGACCACGCCCACTTTTTAAGGGATTTTAGCTTAAAATAACTGTTTTTTAATAAATATATATGAAATTTGACAAAAAATTATATGACAAAAGCTATAGTTATTAGCATTTTCTAACTTTTTGTATGTGCCTCCGCCCTTTTGTGGGCGTGCCGTTAAAAAAGTGATTTTTTTTAAGTTAAGAAGGCGGAGTTTTAGGCCGAAATGTATGCAACCACCTGGTATAAAGCATTCAACAGTTATATTTTTAAATCCCGCCCACTTTTTGGTGGCGTGGCAGCTTTCTTTTTGGTATGGTCGGGTATTTTGCAATCCGTCGTAGATGGATTGAAGCTTTTGCATACCCACTGTTGCACTTTCCCACTTGTTTTTGTATTGTCTCCTCATCTCATATGAAAAGAACTTTTCATTGTACTGTTCACTATGAAAGGAGGACCGGCAACTGGCCCTTTCTTCAAATTCGGTGGGATGCGAGGTTATGTAATATGCAAGTTCTAAATATCTATGGGGGGATGCTTTTCCCCTGTAACCCCTTTGCCTGCTTTTTTTTTAGCTTCCTTATATTGGTTAATATTATGGGGTCTTATTTTATTTATTAAGTAAGGCATAGGTAAGCTGAAAGAATTTCTAGGGAATTTGATTCAAAGTATACAGACCCCCTCAATTAAAATAATCTACGTGGTCTTAGGCGGTAAACTCAGGCAACAATTACGGAAACTTATGGTGTAATAGTATAAAGATTTTGCCATGAGGCTTATGAGAATAACTCTGAAACATATTCTGCAGCTCCATTTGTACAGAACCACCATCAAACTGAGATACCTGTTATACCATACACCCGATTCTCATTCTCAGAATCCTTTGTTTAAATGGACTTGTTTCTAGGGTGAAATGCTTTAGCCAAGGCCAAAGACAAGAGCACATTCCACACGTGAGTAAAACGGGAGCTCCAACGAAAACCTCTCCAAAACCTTAGAGGGAGGGCATAATAGACCACAGGTAAAATTATGCAATATCCGCAACAACAATAAGACTATGTATGAACTTGCAGGCTTATCTGACCTTTAATTTCATCAACAGACACCTTCGCGAAAACTCCTTTCAATTCATGTTTAAGACTAAGGCTTCAGAGTCGAAAAAATTCAGCATCCGACCTTAAGGTATCGGCTACATGTAAATGTATACACAACCGAGAACCGACAAAGAACATGAGGCAAACTCCGGAGATGCCATTCGGAATGTTTTGCATTATGGCCAAAGCCTTTTACTATCGATTGATAACGAAAAGCGACCGTGGTGGCCAGAATATAATTTGAGAAAATGACCTCAAAACCTAAACTGTCATCTCTATTTAAAGTTTTTTAAAAACCCTACACTGTGGTTATCACCTGCCGATAAAGTTTCTGATCGATTTATTGCTACGTCACGAGACAAAGCATGTTTTGGTTTCCCGCCCCAATACCAGCTTTCATGCCTGGATGTCTATGTGACCAAGTAATTAGCGCTTAACTAATAAATAAATTAAAATCATCAGAACTCCACTTGACGTGATTTAATGGTTTATTTTTAACTTTTCTTTTTGTTTTGCCTCTTTTTTAACAATTTTCGAATATCCAGGCCAGATTTTGTTCTCCAACCCCCGTGCTGGCTACAGTGTTTCCGCCAAATTGTTGTTCATTATATGCACACATGTGTGCAGAGCTTATAAATAAATCAGAGGCCAATAAGTGGCAACTCGAATAAAAGCACGTCCATTACACACACTTATCTTTTGCTGATATTGAATGGAATAGTTTCAATAATGCTCAATGTACCCGCATTGTTGTTGCCCTCTGGGGCAATTAAAAACTTAATCCAGGTCGTTGTTGCACGCGTATTATATACACAGCTCAGACTAAGTGGCTGGAATTCAAGATGATCACTACTTGGTCACATTGCTTTGTGTCTGAGATTTAAAGTCTCGTTATAACCGACAAATTGAAGCATTCAGCAAGTCTAGGAACGTCTGACTCACTGTTTATAAAGCTTAAACGGCAACACCTTACACAGCCACAACATTTTAGATAAGTAATCAACTCTATATATCCACAACCGCACATTATAGCTTACTTTTAAACTAAAAAAAAACTAGTTATATAATAATTACCGGATTGAGAATTGCATCGACGTTTGTGCTGAGCTCAGACATAGCGATAGCTTGATCCAGGGACCCGTTCGAGGTGTGAAGCGACCTCTGTAAGCGAAATTTTCGGAAAAAAGAAAATTTGTTAATTTAATTATCGTATCTATTATCGGAAGAGCTTCTGCCGTGCGATGTGTCGTTTGCACAATGATAAGATACAAAAGCAAAGCCCAGTAGGGGCAGTAGTTTTCGCGCTTGCTTACCTGCAATAGATCGGGCAATCTGTCCTTAACCATTTTGACACTTTAGAGGGCTAGGTGTGCGGCAAAGTTTTTCCCAACGAATGCATTCGGCAGATGCACTCTCCGCTGGCACGTCAACTATCTCTGGCCTTAATTTTTAAGAATTTCAGTCTTTCTTGGGCTCTGCGCGACTACAGCGAGATAGCGCGAAAAATAAATAAATATTTCTTTAACCAACAAGAATTCGTTTGTTCGCTCTCGGCGGCGAGCAGATAAGCGAGCAGCGGCACGAAGGTAAACCTTTATCTCGGGCGCACTGACTAACTGATAAAATACACTCCGAACTTTCCCCACCACAACAAAGGGACGACACGACCGACGACGCGAAGCTTTTGGAGCATTACCACAGACGAATTCAACCCCCACCCCCGAGAAGCACTGGGCAGATAGTGTGTGCCTTAATTAGTGCGATCACACATATCCGTTTCGATTACAATGCAAATAATTACGCACCACGTTCTACGGGGGGTTGTTATCGATGTTGTCACCACCGCACAATGAGGTGGGCTGGGGAGCGCGTTCTCCACCGTGTTTGCGTCGCGTCGTGGAGCGAGCTTTTGTCGCGAACGCACGCTCGTCGAGCTAAGCAAACGGAAAGAACTTAATTGAAATGGAAATGGAATTTGAGCGAGCGACCACGAGGCCAAGCGACTTGATTCATTTGCACATTTTTTACCCCGAGACTCGTTTTACTTACTTCTTCAATTATTCCGTGAAGTACACCGCACAGGGTTGCATGTGTGCATAGCTGCATGCAGCGCAGCAATAATAAGAGTCAAATAATCAATTGATTCGCTGCCGCTGACTGATGTATGATGGAAAGATTCTGGAGTGATTGGTGTTATTGATCTGCCCCAGTCCAGGGATCACCGACCTCGGCGTCTTTGAAGGTGTTTCGGCTGCTGGGATCTGTCCTTTGTCAGCTAAAAGATTAGTTTTGTGTTGTCAGTGCGATTAAATGGATTTTCAATTGTGAAATCTTTTCAAGTTTCGAAAATTGTTTTAAAGTCTTATGCGTATACATAGACGATCTCGTCGTGTGTTTATAAAGAAAGGAATTAGATAGGTCTAAGGTAGGAGGGGACTTTTACACAAGCTTTGCCATAGTAAAATATCAGGGCGTTCATTAGGGCCATTAACAGTTAGCAGTTAGTAGTTATCTCTTTTACTAGAGATAAATTTTGAAGAAAAAAGTCTTTCATTTTACAAGGAATTCTTTTAGTTTTCCCTTACATATTTGCCTCCAGTTTTTAAGCGGTTGAGGCCCAATTGTGGACGCCAATTTTTTAAAAGCTTTTTGTCAGTTTCATTCCGCTCATCCGCTCATTCCGAACGTCTGCTTCTCAATGAGCGGCTTTCTGGTTAGTGCCTTTAACTGTGTTATCATTTCTGAACGTTGAGTCGTAGAAAGACAAAATTTGGTGTGCTGTTAAACTGTGGAAATAGTCAGAGAATCTAAAGAGAACAATTTTTTTCAAGCACAAATAACGGTGGACAAAAAACAAAAATTGATTAAATGTTTTTATTTGAGGCCATAACTTTTGATGCCCTTGATGCACAAGCCAATATTGAACGCACGTATAAAGCAACTCAAAGTGAACGAAGTGCTAAAGCCATATTTTTCAGAAAAATTCTTGATACTGTCGTTGTGACCGGTTTTCGAAAAAATGTATAAAAAAAAACCTGTGTCGCCACCCTTATCTTCGGCGCTATTAAAAGAAATCTTATGAAAAAATCACACGTATCAGAATTTATTGAAAATTTCAAGGAAAATTATAGCGAATTTTAAAGTTTCAAAACCTTCTGAGATTTAACTCAAAAACAGAAAAGCATTTGCAAAAACTGTTTTTAAAATTTTATAATATCTTAGCGGTAAAAGTAATCTTGTTCAGATTTGATTAAAGTACAAAGCTTACAGAAAACTTACAGGAGGAAAGCAAGCTGCCTCAAAAAATTTTCAAATTGCCGTTTTTAATACGGTTTTCACACCGAGGCAGAATCTAGATTCAGAGTAAAAAAGTCCCAAATCTTATTAAAATCTATTAGATTTCCCATACATTTGTAGAATTCAGAATCTAGAACAGAATCTAGATTCCCACAAAAACGAATACTAATGTAATAGATTGTATTCGATTTTGTGGGAATCCTAGGAAAATAAAAGCTAACACACTTTTTTAATTCAATCAAAAGAAGAAATGACAGAAGATGAAGTTTGTTTATAAAATAAAAAGAAGAAATATTTTTCTTTCGATTTTGAAATCAAATTGCTCAGAATCTAGCTAAAGTTTAGAAAAACTCTTTTTTTAAATTGGAGATGCTCGCACATACAGGCCTGTAGTGGGAGTGGCTGTGAGCGGATTCGGCTAATTTTCAAACCTGATCTGGTCCAATGGGTTTCCAGCCAACTCAACAAATTTCAGCTCTCTATAGCTTACAATTTAAGCCCTTAAAGTTGTTAACATACGGACGGACGGATGGACATGGCTAAATGTCGATTCTCCTGTCGGTGCCATTCATATCTCTTAAAGGTCTTAGTGGTCTACGGTGATTATTTCACTGCGCTGCAAACTATACATCAAAATTAATATACCCTGGGTTGGGTATAAATATCCAAGTTTGCAGCTAAAATGTACACAAAAATGTAATTTTTTGGTTAAAATTCAATGATTTTTTTGATATTTACCTCTAAAGATGGGCGTGGCCAAAAATTTTGTATGAACGAAATGTAAAATAGCGTCCGGTGTACTTGATGTGCTAAATTTTATTTCTTATTATTTCCATAGCAAAGCTAGAAAGCAGTGGAAATCCATTTCTTTCTGGAAAATTATAGGTTTTTCTTGAAACCTGTCTCTAAATGTTGGCGTGGCCGAAATGCTTGTATGAATGAAATCCAAGTATTTGCTACATTATATATTAAGCAAACATTTTCCGATTTGGAACAACAATTTTGAATAAATTGCATTTGAAGGTTTACTTTTTAAATCGATGCCACGCCCACTAGGGGTGGTCTGCTGATTTCGTTTTCTTTTTATGCCTTATAATTATAAAGAGATGCTAAATGTCAATTTTCAGCTTTTCACGATGTCTTACAGTTTTAAAAGCACGGGAGGTAGTTGCACATTTAGACTGATTGTGGGCGTGTCTATAGACGGATGTCAAAAATTTTAACACTTGTATTGCTTCGGATGACAGAGAGCCTACTTAGAAGTTGCTTGCTCCATTTCCATGGATGGAGCACCAAAAACTTCATACAGAACGAAAGCCGAACGGACGGATGGACAGGACATGGCTTATGTCAGAATATACCTAAACAGCATCAGGCGTATCCTCGGCAGCTACTTCTTCAAAGAGCTCGAAGATCTAAATAATGTAGGTCTAAAGGACCTCCTAAGATTTGTATACAAATCCGGATGGGTCCGAGAGGGCGGAACTCTGAGCTTCTAACAGCGGTCTATTTCTGTTTTCGTTTCAGTTATTTAGAAGGTTCCCAATGGACACAATGGACCCAACTGCTGGTCTAAGTGAAGCCGTGACTATTGTCAAAAGGGCATCCATCAACCTAACCTAACCTAACCTATGTCAGAATATAAAAACCTGATGTAGAAATTCATCCCGCAAGTGTAATGCCTTTACGGGCAAAAAAAGCACACATAAGACAGCAAATTATCCAACAAGCACAGCTTAAAGCTGTATTTACTGTATCTTGCTTGCTTGGTAGCAGCACTGAAGGTAGAGACTCTCTCTAGTACCAGCAGCCGAACAATATAGTTGTTATCAGTAAGATTCTCTTCTTCTTTTACTCTTACATACAGAACAACTTGCATTGCTAAGTATGTATTTGAGTGCAGGCTGGGGAGGAAAAGAAGTTGAAGGCAATCGGCCGACAATAGTCTGCGGACAAAAGACGCTGACAAGGAAGCCGCTCATTACGACGCAAACGTCCGCAAGGTGAAAAGTTACAGCAATTTACAATTCTACAAACATTATATAAATGGCTTGTTCGATGATCAATTCAAACGCGGGGCTGCTCCCCAATAAAAGCAACGATACGTTCGGTTAGCTTCTTAATTAATGTACTTGGAAAACCTAAAATGGGCTATTTGATCTACTTTAATAATCTCCTTCTTCTCACTGATTGGGAAAATTGACCGACTTGAGTTTTGAAGAAAGAGAAATGGATCAAAGACCGAAAACCTACAGCAGTTTTTAGTCTTAATTAATGACATTCAGAAGCTACAACATGATGTCACAAGAAGCTGTTACTCTTACTCGTCATTTAAAGTATCCAGCAGCTTTCAATTAAAGTGCACCAGCAAGTCTTTTGTCTATCCTTTGATCCTTCTCCAAGCCGCGGTATATTGACTCATTTCAATACTTAAAGATATTCAGATTAAAGACAGAGCACTGACACCCTTATCTCTACTGCCCCAGTAATCGAATTGCGCCATCAGCCAACCCCTGCCATCCCATCGATTGATGCACTCATAATATTATCCTTCATTGTTTACGGTTTGTTTTCAGTTTCCACCCGTAATTAAGGAACGAGAACACTGCTTTCGGCAATCGGACGCCGGGTTAAATCAACATAGTTGCATCTCTTGCCGCTATTACCACCGCACCGTCATCACCGCCGTTGTCATCATCGTCATGGCGTCAAGTTAGTCGGAATACCCTTGTTAATATTTATTCAGTGAGGAGGTGCTACAGGCATCAGGGAGCGAGGCCCACAGCACGATGCCACAACCAAGTGGTGGTGGTGGTAGATGGATGCAACGATGTTGAATTGCAAAAGTTTATTAGAACAATGTAAAGCAAAAAAAATCCTTGCAAGTCCTATGTGGCATCGTTCTCCTTCTCCTAACGATGACTGACAACATGGCAGGAGCATACGAGTCCGCCTCGCGCCTCCGCCCACAGAATCCCTTGTGTGGTGTGGTGTGGTGCCGATGCGGTGGCTTATGCATTCTCCAGAACGACTACCTTGGGTGGAGAGCAATAAAAGTAATCTCTTCTAGCATCATTGTGCTTAAGGACGAACTTGAGCACCTTATATTACGTCACATAAATGTTAATTAAAAGAAGTTCCAAGGAATTTGTTTTTGTGTGTAGATGTATGTACAGGACATGCATAGATGCATAATGCATTTCATACGGGTATGCAGTAGTAGCTCATTGACGCCTTCGCCAGAGCGCGTTTTCTAAGTAAACAGCACAATTTTATGCAGCCTAATTAGGTTTTCTCGCAACACCACGACAATGCAGATCTTGCGGCTAGCTCTTGAAAGTGAATCCGAAATCGTCCTTCTTGTGCGGGTGTGGAAAAATGCAAATTTAACAGTGCACCACTGAAGCGGTTTTTCGTGAAGTGTGTATGCTGGCTTTCCAGTTTATTTTTTCTGCAACCCTTGCTGTATGAGCCAACGGGGTGCGAACGCATAGTTGAGAAAAGTTTTTTTTTTTTATTCACCAGTTATAGTAGGAGCTATGCCTTGGAGGTCCTTACAGATGACAGAATCATTATTTCGACACTGACTCTACAAGTTTCTTCATTTCTTGTTCTTTCACTTAACAATGTAACTCGCTTAGGCAAGGCTGATGGCGAAATTTGTAGTTTCGCGTTGGTAAGGTTGTTCGTGAGGAATATAGCGTGTCCTGGGTGCATCTTTATTCTCACGTACTTTCACTGCCACCAGCAAAAGTTTTGTGCAAAGAAGGTACTTTTCGAAATTAGGGAGAACTCTGGGAGTATAATTAGGGCCTGACCTGACCGATATTAAATAAGATTGCGTGCAGTTGTCACGTGTGTAGCACTTGAGGAGCTGTTGCGCTGGTTCTTAATACGACCGCCAGGAATAGGTGCTTGTGGAAGCCTGCATTAGGGTCGAGTGTAAAAATGGAATTAAATCACCCTGGGAACACCTTTGGGATTTTGTCATGTGAATCGGGGTCGAGTGCTTAAATGAACTCACTCGGGAGGGGATATATTTTCTTTCATAGCAATTATGAATGTTCCCTCAAGCTTGAAAATGCTGGTTGATTAATTTTACTTTGAGCCTTGATAACATTTTGCACGAGTTCAAAGATTGGCAATGCAATTCGCTGCATTAGTATTGAACTTTCTCCCCATCTTTTATGGTCGACTTAAATTTCAAGTCTAACCACAGTGATGCCATGAAACTCGCTAAACACTAAAATGACATCTAAGACCGTGTTGCAAATCGAATCAGCAATCTTAGACGTCATTATCATGGGAGCTTTCTCAAGGTTTGTTAGGTTTATAGATGCGTTACTTAACTTTGCGTTGTATAGTATCAATTATCGCCAATTTAAGAGTCGGTAAGTCACGTCCAACAATGATTACAATCTGTTAAGCTTGCAAGTCATTGTTAACAAACCATTAAGCCCACAAATAGTGCTGCAAAATGAGCTTATAAGTGCTGCAAATGCTTGCCGCAGTAGCAGTGAATGTGTTATGATAATGGTCTGTGCTGCTTGTGACTGATCAACTTTTTAAGATTACTGTGTAAGCAAAGCGTTCTACTGAGTAATTAGAGATTAGACTTTTGCGATGGGTTATATTTTTGATAATTTAAAATAAGCAGTTTCGATCGAAAAGAAGCCCGAACAGAATTTTTTAAACCGAATGGATAATGACACGCACGCGTACCCCATAAGATAAATCAGGAATTAATGACGTGACCATCATTATTTGTTGCCGGTCTGTGCCAACGCTACGTTCGGTAAGCCTCATGGATTCATCATAATTTCCTCCGCCACCAGGTCAAGAGACTAAGGCGCAATCCCGGAGAGGTTCTTTACCTGATCCCACCACCTGTTTGTTAGCCTACCATATTAGGGGGACGTTCTCGCATCTCGGCTGGCATGACCTGTCTAGGAATTCTGTCGGGGGGTATGCGACCAACGTATCCAAAACGATGATAAACGGCTGGCGCAGTTCGTTTACTATTACTCCTTCAGTTTGAACTTCTCTACCTGTTTCATAATGGCACTCTCCACCACATTTGGCCGCAAACCCATCCAGTGCTCGCTAAAGTTCCTCCTCGGACGACGCCAGGCTAGCTAAACCATCTGCGAAAAGCAGATGGATTATCCTGACGCCAGCCATTTCGAAAGATTCCTCACCTAGACTGCGCGACACTATCCAGTCCTTATATAAGCTATGAAAAAGAGAGGCGATAGAAAACACCCCTGGCAAAGTCCAACACATCAAAACGATGGGATTTGACGGCATTTATCCGAACACAACTTCTGCAGTTCCCATACGAAGACTGAATGACTCTCAGAAGAGGCCCACTCAGTCCACTCATAGTCCTGCAGAACTCTGCAGATTTTATCCCGATGAACCTGGTCATAGGCCTTTTTCAAATATACAAAACACGCGTAGACTGGTTTGGCCTATTCCCACACCTTCTCAAGAATAAGCTTAAGAGTAAAAAGCTGGTCGGTTGTATCTCTGCCAGGCCGAAAGGTACACTGTTCTTCCCGTAACAAAGGCTCGATTACAGCTCTGAAACGCATTTCCAACACCTTCGCGAATACTTTTCCCGGAAGACTTAAGAGAGATATGCCCTTTATAGATAGTTGAAGCAATCTCTCGTGTTCCTTTTTTTGAAACTGGGCACTATAACTCCTGTTTGTCAATCGCTTGGTGCTCTCCCGCTCTCCCAGGCCACCTTAATGAAACGTGTTAGCCATCTTACACCTTCTTCACCCATTGCCATGAACATGTCTGACCGGACTTCATTAACTCCAGCAGACTTAATAACTTTAAGCGATTCAATCGCTTCAGTGACTTCGTCTACTATGGAATAATTCCCCGCTCCGATTTCGTCAGCTATGGGAATGCTATCTTGGGGGTTGAGCAACTCCGAAAAGTGCTCTCTCCATCCGCACAAGATTTGTCGCTCTCATTTGAAAGGAGGGTATCGTCCTTGAATTTAACCCCTTGAACGATATTCAACTTCCTTCCGCTGAGCCGTTGAATAGTCTGCCAAAATATCTCGTTTGCAGATCTGTAATCGTGCTCCAACCTTCCGCTGAAAAAATCCTTTCATGTCTCTTTCTTGGCTGTTCTAATTGCCAGATTGGAAGTTCTTCTGCCTCATCGTACCGGGCTCGAGAAGTTGAGTTTCTATATTGGATTCAGGCTCTCTTTTTCTCTCTGATGGCTTCAGGCGTTTTAAACCACGCAGTTCTTTTCTCACCACAAGCCGCTTCTCTCCACAAACATTTCTTATAGAGACAATTTTTGCCGATAGAAATAGCTGCCATTCCTCCTCCACATTCAAGAAGTCAGTTGGAATTTGTGCAAATTTCTCCGAAACATGCTGTGTAGCTCTCTCTAAAGCCAGCATTCTGCAGCCTTTCCCACTGTATGCGGTTCACTAATTTTCGTTTTCGCTTGGGTGTCAAAGGAATACTGTCACTGAAATACAATTTACATGGCACTAAGTGGTTGATCTGTTGACAGCTCAGCTCCTCTGAAAACTCGAACACCATAAAGCATTGTTTAAACACACTACGATGGTGCAACAAAGAAAGCAATCAGTGACCTCTGATTTAAACTGTGCCTGTACCAAGTGTATTTGTGAATGACTTTGTGTGGGAAAAAGGTATTTATGATGGATAAGCACAGCAAAAGTCTAACAATTTTTCTCATCTCCTGTGTTTATCTGGGTCACCGTGCCTTCCAATCACACTTCCCTAAGTATGTCATTCGTACCCACATGTCACCCGTCAGGAGAAAGAAGTCCTCTCCTGCCACTACATCCAGGGCAGCATCAGCTTCATACACCTGAACTAGAGCCAAAGTCGATCGTTGAAGCTAAAGCTTTATGATCAGAATCCTTACTCCTAACGGAAAGATATTGCATACATTTTATGACAACCGGGGGCTTGTGAGTATCCCCACACCCTCTTGTGCAGTCATGTAATCTGGGACACCAGACCAATTTGCTTATTTGATTCCTAGCTGATAAATGTTCCTAAATTTCTATTATTGGTTCAGCCGCCTCTGTGCAATCAGACGCTCACCAACGAGACGCACAGTATGTATGCAACAGGCGCTGATGGATTTTATTCAAACGTTCGGGTTCATATTTTAGTTATAACTTTACCGCCAAGGGCGGCCCCACCGGGAGTGTTTACTCCTGACAGCATCACTTTTTAATCATTATCGCCTGAGTAATAAGAGCCGACCAAAATCCGACGGCTCTTATGACAGGTATACCTCAAGGCTATTCTAAGTCCCGACGTTGCAGGGCAACCTGTTGCGGTTAGCCTGTCAACTTAATTGTTTCTCAATTAAAAAGCTAACCGAACGCATCGCTGCTTATATTGGAGAGCTGTTAACTAAAACTGTTTCTTAAGTAAAAATTAACCGAACGCATCGCTGCTTTTGTTGGGGAGTGGCTTCTCCCCTTAATAAAGCATACAAATTTATTTTTATCTCATATTGAAAATTGAAATATCAAAACAATATTAATTTCCAATTCTAAAAACAAGCCATTAAAATTAAGCTCTTAAAATTAAAAACAAAAAACTGTTTCTTTTGCATTAGAAAAAACTAATATCTGTTCTCCTTAAAGTTCCTTCAAAATATTCACCGCAATTTGACTATGAAAATTTTTCATTTTCGGTGGCGTATGCGCAACATTTTTTTCCGGATCCCGCAGATATTTCCCTTTTTCAGAAACTTGAAACTCTGACTCTAGCCAACTCTGGTTTCCTAACCATCCAAACCATAGAAAATCCAACTTTATGCACAAATGCACAATTCGACTGAAAAACCGATTTAAATTACCGCCTCCCTGCAGATGTCCGCAGCAGTCGCTTTTTCATTTTTACAATTTTTGAATTTATTTAAGCCATTGTCGCCCCCACGAATGCAGCAGCAACGAGACGCTATAAACAAATTACAAAAATCCACAAAACACCAAAAACACAAATCACTATCGATCCGAGTTCCCATTATTATCTGTGTGTTTTCGGAGTGTCTGCATCCGGTTTGTCCTCTAATCAGCACACGTCCCTATCGAAAAAGAACGACAAAATAAACCGAACCGATAAAAATCCAATTGACCCGTTGCTGTTCATCCCATTCCAGGTTGCTGTTGTTTTTTTCCTTTCCTTGGTTTCCTTTATATTTTTCAGGACTACAAACTCCTGTTTTGTGCCCTCGGAATTTAATGTTCATTTTGTTTGCTACACATCGAACATTTGTTATTCAACATGTGCCCCACTTGCTCCATGGTTGATTTGGTTCTGGTCCTTCGCCCCTATGACCCTACAAATCTACAGAATACACATGTGTAAGTTGGAATAAATCCCTCCTCAGACTCTTTAAGACGAAATTAAATTGATCCGAAAATCCGCTTTCTCTCTGCAGGTTTTAGTCTCCCCATGCTGGAGACATAAATTCGCAATTCTTCTTTTTGGCGAGGCATCAAACGGCTGTACGGCCTGCATCTAGCTAGCGAGCAGCAACATTCTGTCGAATTCAATATTCGAGAATCGATTTTAAATCGTCCGTCCATCGGTGTGTCCGCTTCCAAGTCGTCGTCGCCATAGCCGTCTGCATGGCTACAAATGCAAGGATGTTGGTTATTGTCTCTCGAAAAGAATTTCCACTGTCGACTCCTTCACACACGGCCCCTAGGGCCAAGGGACACGGCTCCTGTGCATTTGGAAGTTGGGTCACGTCGCACATAGCCCAGGTTATACCCGATACTTATAAAAAATTTAACAGCCCTATGTGAGCTGGAAATATGTTCCGGGAACTGTTGTGTATGGCTTTAACCCATGCTCCCCGGAGCCACAGCCATGCTGTGAGTGATGTGGCATGCACTGATGGCTGGCTGAATGGTGATGGTGGTCATGTATTGCCCTGGGTCTTTGGATACCAGTCGACATACGGAGAGATTTTACATTCGGCCCGGCTGCCGCGCAATGTTCCGAGAGGTTCACCATTCCATGGGGATCGATTCTTTAGACGAGAAGCTAAACTCGTTTCTGTTTCGTTTGTATTCCAAATTCGGTTCCGCAATTTTTATCGAATTCCAGTGAAGTCGATCGTCATTATAGTATCCTGGCCACGGGGGGCTGAGGGCGGTCGATGGTCGGCAGCAGACTGGCCCAAACACGTAACAAGTTCTAGGATAAATATTTCAACTGATGCGTATACGGCCATAACCTCAACATTGTTTCGTAATCTGTTGGCCTTAATTATTTACAGTTGTTGTTTGTCCAATAAAATACCATTTTGTCCGTCTCTCCGTGGAGGTAATGTCTCCCCCCGGATTGGGGCAGCAAAACAATTCATTTAATTGTTTGTCTTCTCTTGTTCCAAGCTCGATTGTTCGGTGCCAGCACAAGGGGTGGCTTGCTATCGTTGTAGAGAAATTGATTCGCCGTACCTGACTAGGGGGCGATTCCTTTCCATATCGGTAGGAGCGATCCTGTTGAAAAAAAAAACGTTATCAGTACTGAAATATTAAAAGGAGCCTTCGTGGGACAATAATGCAATAATATTTGAGGGCTGTTACGCGAATGGCAACAGCATATGTACGCGTATACTATGTGCGGTCCTGCTCATTTGGCTAAAGTAGGCCATTTGTATGCATTGCGGGGCCGGGCCGTGGAATTACTTTTTAGCGGTTAATTAAATTACCTATGAAACCGCTTACTTCCGCATAAAGGAACTTCTATTTACAGCAAAGCTAACGGGAATTGAGGCATCAGAGCGACTTTGGTGCGAGCACAATGCGATGTCAGTGGTAGAATGTTGAATGATGGCACAGTTCTCATGAAATGGCAGAAGCGACTGATAGTAACTGCCAGATAGGAATAATTTGTTGGGCTAGGTATAGGGGTATCTAGGGGTGTATTTGGGCACAGGTGATGGTCGTTACCATTTACTTTTATGCCCTTGAGAGGATTACTATAAGTACTGCTATTTGCTAGTGCTTTTGGAGGGTGGAAATATTGTTCAGAGCGCAGAAGAGCACTTCAAGGCCCTTCAATAGACAAGTGCCGTTTAACAATTTTGGAAATAAAAATATTTTGTATTAGCCGTTAAGGTGGGTGCCGTGGTGCAGTGGTTAGTGTGTGTGCCTCTGACGCCGGAGGTCTGGGTTCGAATCCTACCTCTGCCACCTGAAAAAAAAAGACTTGTTCTTTTTCACGGCTCTCACCTCCGCGAGGGTCTGACAAACCCTCCGAGAGTAACATTTGTCTTGAAAAACTTCTAAAAGTGCCGTTCGGATTCGGCAAAAAATTGTAGGTCCCCTTGTATGTGAAAAAAATATAGCACACACAGCATACATGGTTGAGAAGTTGGTTCTGGTTCACCTCGAGCTGTTGCGCCACTCTATTTTTATTAGCAGTTAAGGGAATAAAAATCTTTAAAAATCATTTTCGAAAATGTTTTTACGTTTTTGAGTCAAATATTCGCAATCTTGAAAATTCGCAGTTTGCAAACTATCCCCGTTATTTATTTCAAAATCAAACTTTATACCGTTTGGCAGATAGTACGTCCTTTTGACCTTTTTTATAATTTTTTTAAATATCAGATCCATAAAACAACTAACGGGTGATTTTTTAAGAGGTTGAGAACTTTTTTTAAAAAAAAAAACACAAAAAGTTCGAAAAAATTAATGAAATATTTATTTGAATCGATAGTTTGAACCTTGCAATTTAATGTTTAAAGATAATTTCATGCAAATGTTGACCGCGGCTGCGTCTCAGGTAGCCCATCCACTGAGTCCAATTTTGGCATACTCTTTCACACATATCGGCCGGTATCTCACGAATGAATGCATGGATGTTGGCTTCCAGTGGGTCAATCGAAGCGGGCTTGTCCCTATAGACATTAACCTTGACATACCCCCACAAAAAATGGTGTCAAATCGCACGATCTAGGCGGCCAATTGACCGGCCCGAAACGTGAAATGCTCAGAAGGTCGAGACTGCCGACCATAAAATGGAAGCAGCGCGCGATGAACATTTCGAACCGAGCACGAATTTTGATAGTAACATTCAATAATTTGCAAGCGTTGTTCATTTGTAAGACGATCCATGGTTAAATTGCAAATCAAATTGAAGCTGTTTGACAGTGACACAAGGTACTAAACACACGTCAGCTGTCAAAACCAGTGCTGCCAAAACCAAACCAGCTAAAAAATCACCCTTTATTTTGAATTTTTCCCATTTTTTGTAAGACTTTTTTCCAATAGCACGATCATCAACGATCATCTACGCTACCATAAGATGTTTTTCTTAAATTCTATGGCCACCAGTTTTTGCAAGCACAAGGCTCCTTTTTATACCCGACCCAGGGTATATTAAGTTTGATGTATAGTTTGTAACGCAGTGAAATAATCACCGTAGACCACTAACACCTTTGAGAGATATGAATGGGACCGACAGGAGAATCGATAAAGCCATATCCCTCCGTCCGTCCGTCCGTATGTAAACAACTTTTAAGCCTAAAATTTTAAGGTAGAGAAAGTCCAGTCCTTCAGATCAAGTTTGAAAATTAGCTAAATCCGCCCACAATGTGTAGACATCTTTTGTGGGCGTGGCGTTAAAAAAAAGCGATCTTTTTAGTTAAAAAGTCGGAGTTTTTGGCCGAAATGTATGCTACCACCTAGTATAAAGCATTCAACAGTTCTATTTTTATATCCCGTCCACTTTTTGGAGGCGTGGCAGTTTTCTTTTTGATATAGTCGGGTGTTTTGCAATCCATCGTAGATGGACTGAAGCTTTGGCATACGCACTGTTGCAGTTTCCCACTTGCTTCAATATTGGTTCAAAGGTTACGGCCATAAACACTTTGAAAAACGTCATCAATTTTCAACTCTTCATTTCTAAAAAAACATTTCAATATTTTCAAAAAATTTGATTTATTCGTTAAAGTTTAGTATTTACTTAACTTCAGTTTCATTTTTCCAGTTCTCGATTGCTAAACTGCTTAAAAAAATATTGAAAAACATTTATGCCCGGTTTCACAGTGAAAGTTAAAACGTTCGTTTAGCCACATTCAAAGTTTAAACTGACTTTCAAAACGAAAAAGTGTTGTCCAGTGCTAGTTAAAACCTAAACGAGAGTTTATACGGCAGTTTAACTTAAACGCCCGCCGTTGATGGTTTAAACTGCCGTTTAACATTTAAACCGATGTTTGAAACGACGTTTGATGAAAACTGGAATGAAGTTTTGTTTAAAAATACTGTGAAAGTCACAAGTATCACGTTGCCTTGAGAGTTTCAAATTAAATTTGCGAAGAATGTCATATTAAACTAAACTTTGGATGCAAATATCTCCGAAGCAGAATACCCGATCCGAAATCGGCTGGTAGTTTTAAGAACACCGTATAATTCTTGATATTTTCCTCTTTTTCACGGATTCTTTAAGCCAATTTGAAAAATAAATATGGGTTGAGATGTGACAATTGATGTTTTAAGTGGCCTACAAAACTAACGAGAAACAATAACCGGAAGTTTAGCTGAACGCTCGATCAATTTCTACTGAGAAACCAACGGTTTAAGCACTGAGTTTAAACTTTCGTGAAAGTTTAACTAATCCTAAGTTTAAACATTCACAGTGAAACCAGGCATTAATCAATTTTCCTATAAAACTTCAAAGTTCAAAGTGTAATTAAACCGTTATTTATGTGCTTATAAAATTGCCCTCGTTAGGTTCTCTGATTGTTTCCGCAGTTTAAAAGCTCGCCGAATTTTGTCTTTCTACGACTTACCGTTCAGAAGTTATAACGCGATTGGACGGACTGATAGACGGACAATGTAGTGACACCATAAGAGCTCCTTTTTCCGTTTTTGAATGGACCGCTTAAAACAAGTCGCAAATATACCAAGCGATAAATTGTATGCTACTCAAAAAGTGCCGACGGACCGCTCCGTGTATGACTTCATACTTGACGGCCATTTTCTTTTGGCTGTTAAGTATAAAGGATTTCAGCCCTGAGAGTGATGTTTAGGCTCATATTGGCGGTGACACCTTGTTGTCGAAAAAACGTACGGATCGACTAAAATTTTCGAAAAAGCTGTTAAGTCCCAATTCGCTTCTTCATATCAACAGACATTTCTTATTTTTATGATCTGATATCTTTCAGGTTGTTGGTATTTTTTTCAACGATGTCGGCTTATCACTTGGTCTCTTCTACAGGTTGAAAAATTCCTTAAATCATTATTATTTAAAAATGAAAATTTGCTAGCACTTCATCCTAGCAAATGCACCCGCGACTAGCCCCCAACTCGATTCGTTACCTTCCCTTAAAATTGTCAATTTTCTTAGAAGTAGGTTAAAAAAATGTGTTCTCGGTACTCTTATTCATTTTTACAAGTTCCTGTTTCCTTGAAAAAATTAAGGAAAATTCACGACCAATGAAATTCTCTAGTAAATTTGCAAGGACCACATTCGTTTTTGAATTAAGAATTAGAATCGATCGATTCTAATACCCGATTCGCTGGCTGTTTTTAACTTCTTCGTTGGGCTGTTGTAAACTTTTATTTTTTCCACCCTAAACATTTTTATCTACAATTAAAACATGAAGACACAAATTTAGCACTAAATTTTTACAACACAGTGTTGAACAACAAGTTTCGAAGTTGTAAGCACTTTGCTGCTAAATCCACGCTCGTTACTTCAAATACTCGTAAGTTCAAAGTTTAATTTCACCCCGCCCCGTATCCCAAAAAGAAAATTAAAAAAGGAAAATGTCATTAAAGTTCGGCCATATATTCCAGCCAGTAATACCCTTATTAACCGATCGAATCTCCATCTCCCTCCGAAGGACCAAGACCACTATATATACTTACACCGAAATGGAATTTGTTTTTACAAATTAAACAGAATTTAAACAACCGTAGCAAATAAAAGAGCAGACGACACACACAGAAGGAGGAAACCCAATCTGTCCCGGGGTGCTCTCTGGCGAAATTGGAATTTAAGGAGCAAGAAACACACCCCTATGCGTATGCGTTGGTCCCGATTGTGTATGTTTTGTTGCTACTGAATTAGGAAAACTGGTGATCTAATCCCACAATTCGATTCCTTTAAAGTTCACTTTACTTTGGCTAATTCGGAATTGTTTCACTCCAGGGAGTGAATGGCATATAGACAGGACGAAATGCGACTGGGGAAGTAGGTTTGTATAGGGATACGCATTCGCATATACAGCTCGCAAAGCCCGACCGCAAATATTTATTCAAAGTGAGCAGTGCCTCTGTATCCGGATGCGGTGCTTATGAATATTTCAATTAATTATTTCGCCGTAAAAGCATACATATAACGAGTGGCGGTGCCGCACACAGAGAACACAAAGCTTTGGGAACAGCCCGAGTGCCACTCGAAATAATGCGGAATTATTGCAGCATTAACAGCGCCCCTGTGTAAATGTACCTACTTCCTGGAATTAAAGCCGGCATTAGCTTTAAGATGAGTGTAGGCTCAATTGGGCGGGTTGTTCATCCTCCAACTTCATGCCTGGTAAATCAACCGCACCGACTTCAAAACACTCACTTCATCAAGTGCATTAAAAGGATATAAACGAAATTGAAATACATTCAAGTGTGGTATGCAATCCAGTTCATATTTCATGCACTCCCACTCCACTCCGCCACCATTGCATGAGATATCATGTCGACCTTGTTACAATTCAGAAGCACATCCTTGCTACGTGCGGTAAGCCAACAACTACAGGGAAGAAGATATTTGGCAAGACGTAATTCCAATCAAGGATGCCATTGTTCAGCTTCAACTTGGCCATTAAGCATTTTCGATGACACAACTTGAAGACGGAGACACAGACGACTTCTCTCCGCATGTACGACGCAACCACACAGTGTCTGTTTGCGATACACAGTGCCAGCCAGGACACAAAAATTGTATACAACCTGTGAAAAATGTACAAAGAACGAATATACTTAGGGGACACAGCAAGCTCCAACTGTGAAGGATGATGCATGAAGAAATAGAAAACCACCGAGGAGGATCCTTGTGTGTGCGCTGCTGTGCGCTCAAATCCATTCAATTTTCAATTTCAACATCGTCATCTTCGAATCAAGATGCTCTGTTGTATCCTGTCCGACATGTGGACAGTATGTTGCGATTTGTCACAATTGCATTTGACAATTGCCAATGGTGAAGTGACAGGGACACTTAAGTGCTGTGTGCTTCGTGTTGAGTGCTCGATGCTGGCACTGAATCGAATTATAATTGACAGGAAAGGCGGCCAGATTTTGTGTCGGCTAGTGAAGCACTGCAGCAGCACCTCCAGCGTAATGGTTCCGCAAAAAGTACCCACAATGGCTTTTAATTTGACGGGACGTAATGCTCGGCTTTCAAATCGAATTATGACCAGCGCCCGCCACCGCCCACCGGTATCCGGTGTCGCTGGAGCGTAGGCCAAAAATTTCACCACATTACGTCGAAAAGGATACCCATCATGTAATAGAGGAAATCTGCATTTCGGCCGCTGCCATTATGCGGCAGCACATGAATCACGTGCGCCCGACAGACAGTCAGACAGACATACACTACAGCCGAATGCAGTCTGGTCGTATAATGGACTTTCCGCACCAGTGTTTGTCGTTCGGGGGATCTAACAAGATGTAAAGGACGAGCCACGCACAGATTCAATTAGAAATTTGCATGCACAATACATTTGTTGGGAGTTTAATGGATTTACTCTGTTGTGTTGTGTTGTGTTGGTGTGCTAAGGACTCGGCAGGAGTCTTGCACCTTATGCCTTCCCCCTCCGAGAGTGGATTCGGTTGAGATGAATGGTCGGAATTGGTGGTTGCTGGTTTCTATTATCGTTGCCACCTCAATTGGAATCGATGACTGTGTGGGCTTGGGCGCTTTTCAATGGAGTTGGCTTTGCCTGGGACTTTGCTTTGGCGCACAGGACGATGATAATCGAATTGCGTGGTCCTGTGAATGAGTCTCGATGCGGTGCTTGATTTAAGAACATTAATTTGGAAGGCAACCTACAAGCAGCTGGTGCTTACGCGATATGATTGCGGCGGAGAGGTGTTTCTCTCCGTAAGGAGGAGTGCGAAGCATTCACACTGAGCCCATTGGACCGTGGGAATGATTCTCACTTTGCATCATAAATCATTGTCCGGCAATTTAATTGTTCATTTACGAGGTATCGCTGCGTTTGTGTTTAAAGCTAACTCAGGTTGTGTTGTGGGTTTAAATTTAATTGGATGAGAGGTAAGTGCTGGGTTTTGCCATGCGGGCAGGTGGACAACCCGGACGGTTAAGTTTAACGAAGTTGAAGTCAAGTTGCAGGTGTCCTAATTATTAGATGTTAGATTGAGGAAAGCCTAAGGACTGTGGTTCTTATCTGGAAAAATTAATTGACTCATTTGGATTTTATCGAAATGGTTTAAAAAAATGAGGTGCAAATAACATCATCAAATTTATAGGGTGCATCAACAGCTAAATATTTTCATAGAAGAAAACTGATTTAGTAGATGAAATGAAGAAAATTATTGAGTAGTGAAATTTCGGCCAATAAGAGTGGAATATGCTTTCGTTGCAAACGACCAGGCCAAGGTACTTGACACCTGTCTAATACATCAACCATGCTGAAATCAGTGGCAATCAGCATCCACATAATATTAAAAATGAAAAAGCCTTCCATGCGAATTGCCTATTGCTAGCCAATGTGCATGTGTGACCAGGAGGCTTATTTTAAACAAAAAATATCAAAATTGGTCTTAACCTCCATTTTGGTCGTGTGTTTCGCTGAGAAATCTTGGCACTGAGCATCTTCAGTGGGTATTCACCAAGGTTTCCATACCCCTACACAATTTCTCGACAAAGGCTGAGTGAATTACTTGTTATAACTTTCATTGTAGTGAGATAACGTAAATTATAAGACCCACATTATTATAAAAAAAAATATAAAATCCACATAACCTGTTGGATTCGATATCGCCTGCTCTTGAAATCCGCGGAAAACAGAGCCAGAGCCATTTCGAGCCATGTACAAGGCCGCGCTTCACCATCCAGTCCATATATGCTATGAAAAGGAGAGGCGATAGAACATGGCCCGGGCAAAGTCCAACGCACACACTAAAGGAAGGGATTTGACGCCATTAATCTGAACACAGCTTCTCCAGCTCCCATAAAAAGACTTAGTTTTTCTTTTTTTTTCCGGGGGTAGGAAAAACCTTCATAGGCAGTACGAGGACCGGCCGCGCGTGCTCATAGTAGTGTGAGATTCTTACTCACTAAAAAACCTCCCATTTTCCGTCAGACTACGACTAAGTTTCTTAAACAAGTAGTTCAAGCGTCTGTAGTAATCGCGTGTGGCAGGCTGCCTCCCAACGAAGGCACCTACAATACCGTCACCTTATGCGGTTTCATCTTATGCAGCTAGATCTTACGGTCTCATTCGTTGTAGTCGGCGCGTAAGATTTGTCTGATCCAAAGTTCGGATAATTTCATTGTTGCAATGTTCGAGAAGACGAGTACTAAGTTTGCGAGCAAAGTTTGCTACCTCGCAGTAACGGTTGCGATTCCTAGATCTCGGAGTATTAACGATTGCCCTGAGGGTCTTATTTTAAAAAGTTTCTATACCGTACGTAAAAGATGGTTTTACCACTTGCTCATACAAAAGCAGTTTGTTATATATGCTTAGTTTCGAAAATCTTCCGATAAGCCAATTTATTTCTCTTAACTTGATTTCGAGCTCGTCGCGTTTCTTTTTATCGTGCGGCTTCCATTTAAGTTTTGCGTCTAGAGTCATTCCTAGATATTTAGTTTCATTTGAGTACGGGATTTGTACCGAGTTATTGAATAAAGGGTTGTTTTTTATCTTTTTATAAGTAAAGTTAACATGCGTTGACTTAGTATCGTTAAGGGCGACTCGCCAGCTCTTCATCCAGTCACATATTTTGTCTAAAGCACGCTGAAGTTTCTCTGTTGATAATTCAACTGTCGTATCAAAAGCGATAATAGTAGTGTCGTCAGCGAACGTAGCTAAAATTGTTCCCTCATCGTGGGGTATGTCTCTTGTAAAAAGCGAAAATAATATTGGGCCGAGAGCGCTTCCTTGCGGGACACCGGCATTAATCTCATTGAATTCCGAGTACTCATTTACGTACCTTACGCGAAAGATTCTGTCTTCGAAGTAAGACTAATGTTCTATAGAGTTTTTCAGGTAAGCTTAGTCTTAACTTGTACTTCAGGCCTTCGGACCTTGTCGAAGGCTTGCGATACGTCGAGGAAAGCGCTAATACAAATCTTTTTCGCTTCCAGAGCTTTTTCGATTTCGTTTGTTATTCGATAGAGATTTAATGGTGCCCAGGAGAGGCCCTCTCCGTGAAAAGTTCTGCAAAACTCTCCAGAGTTTATCCCGAGGAACCTGGTCATAGGTCTTTTCCAAATATATAAAACACGCGCAGACCGGTTTAACATACTCCCAGGCCTTCTCAAAAATAACGAGAAGCTTCTTCAACCACCTCTGTTTCAACGAATGCTGCCTCGATGTCGTTAGAAAGAGCTGATAAGATTTATCGGCCTTATCTCAACACTGGTATTATTGTCTAAGCTTATAGCAATATTTTTCAATCGCCCTTGATTCAAGATATGAAAATAACAATTCCAAAGGTATTCCCCCAGGATCCTGGAATAGTTTATGATGACGGGAGTAACAAGGCACGAAGCCCTTTAAGCCAATCTTTTGCCATTTTCCGATAAAAAAAATAACAATTTCTCAATTAGATTAGAGCCCTCTATTGACACGTTGTGCCACTATACACCACACTCAAACTTTACGAGCGAAAAAAAAAAAAATGCTAAACTCTTCGTATTCTCATGATTTTTCACACATATTGCGGTTGTCTGTTACCCGCTGACACAATGAATAGATGTGTTCCTGACGATATATTCCTATTCATCTGTTATGATTCCTCCACGACCGCTCCCCTCAATGGCCGCTCATCAGAATTCAAAAAACACCAAATCCAGTCAATCACGATGACAGCACCCCAACACCCAAGCAAAGAAAAAAAACCGCCACGCACGCCACCGACCGAATTTAAAATATTTAACTTTCCCTTATCGTGTGTGCGTTTCCGTTTGAAAATTGTAGATGGCCCCCCTGTGAATTTTGATGCCTCTGCACAATACATGAATCGTCTTGGGCTTACGCTACATTACATCCCCATCCTGCCAGCCAATTCTCCGAACGGTTAAACTTTCTCTGTACCTATACCTTTTCTTTTCACTCGATTGCTCAAAAGTTTTCTTCCTCTTCTTCTTTTTTTTCGGGGGAAGTGTGCAAATTTTTTTCTCTTGTTGATAAAACAAAAATCAATATACACCCCAACTGAACAACGCCAACACTGTAGGTACATGTGTCTTATCTTTCGAAACTTCATCCTTGTGCCTCAATAGTCCTCATTACACAGCGAGCGCCGCCGGGAGCTGTGCAATTCTTCAGCTGAAGCTTAAAATGTCAAGAAATTTGCTCGCTTTTATCAAAAAGTTTTAAACCACTGCAAGCATTAATCAACAATAGAACGGCAAACAGTCCATCGCCATCGCCTAGGCTGCGTATTCTCAATAGAAAACTAATAAATTCAGGCTCCCCCTAGGAGGAATGTAAGACTGCCATAAATCCCGGGCTTAGGCGACTCCACCCAGGCACAAGAAACTCATCAGAAGTTATGTCAATGCCAAATGAAATTCATTTTCGTTTGATTGCTGCAGCAAAACAATTACACCACTCGGGTTGCACTTACCTGTCGCAACTGCTGCAAAAGTTTACCCTCGACGAAATGGGAAAACTTTCCGGAAGGGGGTGCCACCGACCGGAACCATCCACCCCCGAAAATTTCCAACGAAATGCCATACACAATGGTGACTGAAACTAAATGAAGAGAAATAAATGTGAAATGTGTTGTAGACCCCCGCCCCCAGTCTGAGCTGTGCTTTGACTCTGTTGACAATTAGTACTCTATGTCGTATCCTTCGACCTCTCTCCGCCATTAGTTGAATAACTTCATTTTATGCTTGGCAATTTGTCTTAATTAGCATTTGCAAGCAGTTAGCAATGTTGTGTGCCATCTCACCATGGCCGGCATCATCCTTTTGGGGTTGATGTGCCCATCCAATTGGTTTTGCACTCCTGCCTACGAGCAAATGGGTCGATGTTGTGTTTTCCATTCACTGCTGAATGCTCCCACCCAGGCCCAGCCATCATGCGCTTTGTCGCTGACTGTTGAATCCTGAAAACGGAAAACTTCTTCTTTATTATGGTGTCCTTTTTTGTGGCTCTTCAATGCTCAGTGGGCCGACACAGACACCGACTCGACACCATCCATCCCCCTTCCCCCAAAGGATCGGGGCAAACTTCTACCGGGGGCAGAAGAAAAATTATAACAAATTCAAAATCCACAGTGTTAATGGCGGTTGATGGTGGAGTTGAACAACTTCAATGTGCAGTGCTGTAGAGTGCAGACGATAGTCCTTCGCATTGCAGTGGGGCGTGATATTTCAATGGCTCTTGAGTTTGATACTTTGGACAAATGTCCACTCTGTTAACAGCCATTAGCGGAAGCGATTGTTACGCCTCTGCTGCGGGAAGCGGAAAAAAGCCAACGCGAAAGCACAAATGTGCAATATTGTTTATTTGTTAACCAGAGCATGACGGCGGCGGGACTCCGTTATTCGTTGTTTTAAAACGAAACCCTTTGTAATAAATTGCTTTTTCGTTCTTTTGAATCGCTTTTCTTAGAAGCAGCAGATTGCAGACTTCACAGCGACGCTTTGTGAAAGGTGAGTGGGTACCTGCTCAGATATTCAAGTGGCGCCCAATACTGGAGCAAGTAGCCTAAGTCTGAGTCCTGGGTTGGACGACAAGCGATTGGCGTCAATTCACATTCAAACGTAAACCTTTTTGGTACGTAAACCAATCGCTTTCCGCCTGACTGGGAAATATTTCATTTACCGAGAACTGTTTGCGTAATGTCAAGAGATCCTGAAACCCTATGAGCTACACGGAAAGAGTTGCAAGAGTTTACAAGGATTACAAACACGTCAATGAATATCAGCTTCTTTTTCTTTGGCTTGATTAGCTAGTTTTTATGCTCTGGATTTAAAAGTTTTTCCTTGTGTTCATGGACGAGAAACTTTTTCCTGTTTCGAATAAGGCTTCGAAGAATTTGTGAGCAACAGATTTTAAATGGGGGAGTCGGTGCAGCTTACTTTTTTTTCCACCAAGAAAGGAAATGTGGGATGAGTTAGTAAATAAGTAAATAACAAAATTGTTGAATTAATTATAGTAGCGCTAAAGAGTCGTATTAATGAGCACTGTCAATCGGGCTCGCGGAGAAATCTAGACTTGGGACGACGCAAGTGAAATATGTCAAAACAGAGGAACCAGCTCGTATCGAATCTTTAATTTGGCTTCAGTTCCCGACTTTGTCACACAAATTTCATGAAAAAGCTTTAAGAATTCGTTAATTGGTGTTAGACGACCAGCTTTATCCAAATAGGTCAGGAGCCTTTAAGGAATTAATGATTCTTTAATAATTTTAAATCTGTTTCTTACTAACATTTAAAACTTTTTTTTCATGCAGATCCGTGGTTGCATGGGCTGTGTGGAACGTAGTGGCAATCGTTATGATTGAACCACAGAGGAAAGTATAACAGATGGAATTTGCCAAAACTTTTGAAGATGTTTATACTCTAGATCTAGGCCAAGCATGTCAAACTTAATGTCAAACAACCACGGGCCAAACCGACAAGATATAAATTGATGTGCGACGCATAAACAAAAATTGATTCACCCTGACTCCGTGTTTTTAACACGACAAAAAATTTATAACGGACAAAATCTGGAAAACCGTTAAAAAAACTCTTGTGGGAGATAACCTTAGACGAAAGTCTCAAAATTTCCCAAAGTCCATATAGTAAGCCCTAGTAAGGTGGTCCCTTACTTGGGCTTAAGGAGTTTCAAAGAGTTTTTCACAAAATCAGGATGAAGTGCCTCTTCAGTTTTTTTCAATGGCTTACTCGCATATTTTTGTTTTCTAGATGGTAGACCTTAAATACATATAATAGAAAAGCGGTAATTTTAATGTTTTACTCCTAAAACTTGGCATCTCTTGGCAGTGATTCTTTAGTTATATAAAAATCTATTTTCCCGATTTTGTAGGTGTCTTACTTTCCTCATAAACGCAAATAAATGCTTAAACTGAACCAAACTGAATCAATTTCTGAAATTATCTGCCAAATATTTACTAGTGAATTTCGTTTTATTGCCCTGTTGAAGTTTGTAGCCTCGCACTGGATCCCTATTATCTCCTTTAGCATAATATTTTGATACCTTCTTATTTTTAAGAAAACAAATAAAATAAAAACATTTTGGGTTTTCCAAATCGAAATCTACCAAATTGGCACGTCAGTAAGTGCAATTAGCGTGAATGCTTTAACTTGGACACAAAAGTTGGTTAAATACAGTTTTGCTTTAGACTGAGCCTTACACGGGTGACAGGCTCGTACGGGACTGTTATATTTTAAACGTTGGCTTGTGAAAATCGGTTATAAAGTGAAAAGTGATTGAATTGAAATAAAGTGTTGAATTCTAGGTAGTTAAGTTGAATAACAGTGTGATTTGAATTTAAATAAGTTTTGTTTGATAAATAAAGTGTTTCATTGTGAAATCATAAAAGTGAAATTGAGTTTTATTCGACGAACCCCAGGCCGAAAATATAACAATATTTTGATTTTCTGGGAAATAAATTCGAATAAATATCAAACCTGAAAATGAAAATCGTAAGATTTCAAATACCGATTGCGCGCAGGCCTCAATGTAAGTAGATGAGGGCCGCGATTGTTATCGGCATACAAGTGTACTTGTTAATTCCGCACCTCGGCCACGCTGGAATTTCAACAAAGCTATCTGGGAGCAATTTTCCAGCCATCTGGATAGTTATATACTTTCCAAAAGTATTCAATTACGAACGCTTTGGAATTGGTAAAAGCTGTTTCTAAAAGTATACTTCGTGGATAAAGTTAGCAAAGAATACATCCTCCGATGGTTTGCTGAAAGAACAGATTACTTAAGGATTTCGAGAAGAGAGGTTTCCCCAAAATAGCAGATGAACTACTCAGATTGTTAGATTGTTAGATAATAGTCGGTTAAACAAATGGCAGAATACAATTTGAACTTCACATCGCAAGGCTTGGAGCAATAAAAAAAACGGGGAGGTGGAAATGTAGTCAGAGAAAAAAAAACCCAAACGGGCATTATCGGACACACCATAAAGGTCAAGCCGAATCTTAAGTTCCTGAGAACGCCAATGGACATCAGTGTACTCAAGACCTGTTACGTCAGAAGAAGTAGCTATGGCTTTGCCTTCCTTCTGAGAAAACGGGTAAAGCAGCGGGTCTCAGAATATTTTAAGCATGCTGGACTTGACACCCGACTATGGCTGGCGTCGCTTTTCACGATGATAGGTACTCTAGGTGAACTGCCGCACTACTTCAAAATCATCGCTTCTCTTTTCAAAAACTATAGCTGACAACCCTGAAAGTTTCCACCCCATTTCCCTACTCAGCTCTTGCTACAAACTGGTACGTCGACACACACGTCGACAAAGCTGGCTTCCGAACAGGATGGAGCTGTATGGATAAGGTAATGGCGCTGTACGACGCACATGCTTCGATGCAGGGTTATGAGAAAATGCTCAACTGTGGCGTTTATAGATGTATCAGCAGCTCATGACACAGTCTGGAGGCAGGTATAATTCAAAAACTATACTGAAGATTATCTTCAAAAAAAAGCTCACTTAACCAACAATATTCTGTCTTATCGGATAAAGGTATCCAGTTATCCTCAATGATGATAGAAATGACATGAAGAAGCTCAATAATGGACTACCGCAAGGATTAATACTTGCACCAACCCTATTCAACTTGAACGTCTATGAGATTCCACCTATCACGTCGAGAAAGTTCCAAGTTCCATAATTTATGGCGCTGACAAAATCGTCATAGCCACCCAACACCAGAACGACTGATCAGCAGCATAGAAACGCCGATCTTGAAGTCCTGAATACGTACTTTAAAGACTGGCGACTATTCCCATACATTTTACATAAATAAAAGCTTCCCGACACGAAATGGGTAACAAACGACTTCGTTCTGCCACGATTTATACTCAGCGGCGCTCGGAGCACTGCTCACCGTTATGGATGAACAGCGCTGACACCTTAAAAAATTGATGTACAGCTCAGGAACACAATGCACCGTATGACTGGTCCTCTGAGGCCTAAACCTAAACCCATTTGCTCCCTATACCAAAACCTATGCCGGTACCATGCATTTGCGCGAGTGTATGTAAAAAAAACTGAAAGCCCCTCACACAGCGATATCCCTACTCGGAGGTCTTAGCCGATGTTCGAGACTTAAATCCCGGAAACAACCATTACAGGACGGCTGCGACAATTGCCTGAGTCAACTTCGACTTAAGTTAACAATGCACGGTGGTCTAGTCCCAGTAGCCAACCCCACGATGCTGGATTCAATCTACCGCGAGACTAGATTGGGTAGGTACAGCTCAACCAAAATTCCTTCCAACTGTGGATTCTGTGCCGAGATATTACATAAGTGGAGCGTTTCGAACTCACAAGGCTGCACGATGCTACAGAACCAGAATGTCCTTGTAGATGCTTCCCTGATAACCTCTCAGGCTTCTTATCGCCACAACACCTCCTAGCGTCATTGATTGGTTTGGAACGTTTGATCTTGTCATTTAGTGATTGGTTTTTTATAATACAATTACGAAATTAAGGGATTGATTACCCTTTTTAAGGATTCACATCTTAAGAATGGAAAGGATAAGAAGAAGAGGAAAAGGAGCAGAGTTACCGGTACACTCTTGTTTGAACCAGCTGCTGGTTGCATTGCGTAGGAAAGACTGAAAGGGAGAGGACATTCCACATTCACATTATACGTCTTCTGAAGGAACCTCTAAGCTTTACTGTATGTCCGAAGGTGGGCCCGAATCCACTGATGTGTATTCGATCTTTGGGGGGGGAGAATAACGGTTGAACATCTTTAGCGGCGGGATGCAATTGACTATTTCGCTGGAAGATAGTTTGTAAAAATAGCGAAAAAACAGTGATGGTCTAGTGAGTCAAGTGAGTATAGTTATTCCAATAGAATATAAAAGCTCGACTTGTAGTTTTGCATATCGAAGTTCTCTATTGGCGCAGCCTAGTTTTGCAGTCCTTGGGAGTCACGAGATATTTTAATCCTAGGTGGTACACCTTAATTACAAAACCTATGACTGCCTTGATCAATTCGACATTAGCGCTCTTCCCTTTACCTCAAGTTTCGAGTCCCTTAAAAACTTGATGGAAGTGATGATAAAATTGTAATTTTGTAACATTGCTCCTTATGTTAAAACTATCACAGCTACACCCTTTTTAAAACAAAGTTTTAGTCTACAAGCTATTGACAAACTCTAACCACTTTGTAGGCAAAAGCATGCAAGTCTCACATGCAGATCCGCCCGAGAGCCATTTAAAACAGTTTAGAACTACTTAAGCCCTATCGTACCCAATCTGCAATAAATTCCCGTCCCATGGTGTCAGAAGTTTTTCGAAAAAAATTTCCATCGTCCTCCATCCAAAAGAATGTTTCAATTGCCAATGTGTGGCCAGATTTAAGAGCGCTAGCCAGAGCCGGGTGCAGGCAGCAGGGTGAGACCTAGGGAGCAAAATGTCGCTGCCAAAAGGGTCCTCAATTGGATATGAAATTAATCTTATTTAATTTAAAATTTTATTCAAATAAAGGCGCAAACTTTTGAAATATCGTTTTTTATTAAACGTTCACTCAATTTGTTGTTTCCCACTTCACCGATGATTTATGATTGCTCACTCAGTGACAGCTCAGGCCAGGAACAACGGGCACAGCCCTCAAGAAAAACCCTCGTGCCATCGGAGAAAGAGCGCGCGCAAAAAAGTTGTACGCAAAAAAAGGACACGGCTGCAGATTGGGGTGGCATAGAGGTGACGTCCGCTGTTAAAGTTCAGCTCCACGCGGACGGTGGAATAAATTTTTGTGCTTTTTGGGAAGCCCTACCTTGACACCAGTTGGCCGATGGATGATGATGGTGTCTGAGTGTGTAGGTGCGGGTAAAGGCTATGCCCGAACCAGCAGAGGTGGGTTAGGCATTTAGAAGTGTCCCATGCGGCGCTTACCAACTTTTTGATAACTGAAAGTTAATGGCTTTTTTTTAGCAGAGCAACAAAGTTATAGCCCGAGAAGGATATTTAAATCTAATTTCTATTCACGGAAGTGGCGACATTTTTTGTTCACTCCATATGTCAACTTTTGAACATTATTCTTGGTTCTGGGTGTTTTTTTTATTATTTCATTTTCAATTTTGGCATTTTGATACCCTGCTCAGAATTTCAATTGTTAATGGCACAGTTCGGTGGGATATATTGGCAAATCCTTTTGTGTAATCCGATGTGGCTAATTGAATTTGTGGCAAAAGTGCACAGGCTCCACTCGATGTTGGGAAACTTTGGAAATACCATCTGGACTATGGTGTGGTGCATGAAGCATGGCCCAAAGTCTTGGGCGTTAAATTATTCGGAAAACCAACTCTGGGCTGAAATTCGAGGAAAAGAAGACTGGCCTTCCTCCTGGCAGAGAGTTATGCGGAAAGTTATCAGAAAGGCCGGATTTCCACCCCTTTCAACAATTTAAAAGTAGCTACCTAGTGTCGGGACGGGGTTCGGTTACTCATCGAATCGAAGTAGGGCTACTGGCTATCATGCAAATAATTTTAAATTATTAAATCTGCTTCCGTCCCTTTTCCCTTATCCGGTTATGGAGAAAGGCGTAGCCGGCAGGCAAATTTATTAAAGCTGCAATTTCCGGAAACGTTTGGGAAGAAGTTTTTAGCAAAAGATAGCCCGCACACACCTACTTCTCGGATGCTGCATCCGAAAGACCGAAAACAAAACGAAATCGAATCGAAAACTGAAAACTTTCTATTGAACAAGGGTATGGCTCTGGGTGGGTCTTGTGGTTGTGGCGAATGTATGGCGCTCACATGACTCATATATGGCATACAGTGGGTGGATAAATAATATTTTTGCCATCGAACAGGACAAAGAATTTATGTAGTTGTCTATTGTCATGGACAGGCGATGACGGCGAGACCAGGAACTTGCCCCCTCCAAAGATTATTCCGGTTGACTCTGTTCGTGTTTGTGTATGATGCAAGGACAACTACGACGTGGAGCAAATGCTGCAGATTATTAGATGGAACAAATTGAAAACCAACCATTCCATCGATTGTCATCGATAATATCCTTTACCGGCATACCGCGCGCAACTTAGTACCTATGCTATACCTATGCTCCGAAATGTATACACGCCACATGTTTGCAGACATGTAAATCTATTTCAACGGCGAGGTCGCTGGATGTCAGAACGCGCGCAAACCGTCGCCGTTGGAACGCTGGGTGGCATCAGTGACAAAGTCATTTGAATGAATCCACCCCGATGAAATTGATTTTGAAATGAGCTTCTATCAGCCATAGTATCTGAGGGATGCATTTTCGAAATAGAATTAGATTACGGAACATTTGCGTTGTCAAAATCCTTCTCTCCTCCTCCCCTCCAGATCGATGAAATGATTTCCATCATTTTTATAAATTTAATTTGATTTCTTTCTCTTAACGTAGCTGTTGACTTGAAACGGAACTCTACGGGTCAAGATGTGGAGCGAAAAATCGGTTGCCATCCATCAGGGGCTGGTAATAACATTATTTTTGAATATTTGCATAAATTATTAGGGACATTTAAATGAAATTCTATTTTGAATAAATTTGCGCGCGAAATCTGGTAAAGTTAAAAGTTATAAGAAGAGGGAAACGGAAAGTGTCCCTAATATCAGATAATTGGCCCTAAATGCCTTAAATTGTTGACAGACAGACATTAATGTGTAAAGTTGGCGGATAAAATAGGTGGGGGAAGCTTATACACGTGTATACAAAATTATTCAGATCAAAAAGGCTATAGGGGAGATGATACTAAACACAAAAGACCTAATAAAGTTGCTTGCTTTACTAAACGTTTCAATACAGAAGTGTGTCGGTCGAACCCTGATCAATTTTTTTTGATCAGGGTCCTTGAAGCTTTTAAACCTCCGCACTCAATTGGTCATCGCACATGAGGTAAAAACTGTTTCTTTATAAAAAGGATTGCTGATCAGTTAAGCCTAATTTCGGAACGTAGGTAGCCTGAAACATTGGAACTCTATCATTTGCAGAACATCATGAATGTGGAACAGACTGCTTCAAGTGGTTTTTTATCGACACTACAGCCTTTAGGTGCTTAAAACCAAAGCGAAGCAGTACCTCTTTTGTATATCCTCTGATACGTTCCGCTCCCTTAAGAAGTATGGATTACTACGACGTATTCGGAGCTCAGGGGTATAAGGGCGGGTTATCCGGCTTTCCGTCCTTGATCTTGAAAAAGATCTGGCCACCAGGTTAAGGTTCGTGCCGTCCGGGTACCCTCCCGCCCACGGAAAAAAACGTTAGCTACGAACCAGATACAATCCTCGGAATCAGACGGATATACTGTTGAAGACCAATCCACACGAAACGAGGACAACGAGCTTCGGATCTGCACAGGGGATGTTAGGTCCCTTAATAGACCACGTGTAGCTCAGCAATTGCCGGAGGCCCCTAACAACTGCAAGGCACATATCACTGCCATCCAAGAAACGTGGTGGGATGGACCAGCAAAAGGAGGACGAAAAACCACGACTTTTACCACGGCGACTACCACCGACATCATGCTCCTATCAGAAGTTTATTTGGATGCGGTTTCGCCGCTGCAGGCAGAACTAGGTAAGAATTCTCGAGTTACTCACACAAATATGTGAGCGAGCGCCTCACGACGATCCGCACCAAGGCTAGATTCGCCAGAGGAGAAATATGAGATGACGACGCCAAAGAAATGTTCTACGAGCTCTTGGCCGAAACAAGTTTCGTAGGTAGGGTTACGGCCAAGGTAAGCTCTTGGCCGTAACCCTACCTTCGAAAAAGATATTGGCGTCGGTGATTTCAATGCCAAGCTAGGAAGAAAGGGCATCCGTCCTACGATCGAAAAGCACAGACTGTACGACACGATCTCCGATAGCGAATTCAGGGGGATCGACATTGGTCAAGGGCGACACGTTGCTTTAGTTCCCGTATCTCAACCTCCACAAAGAGTCATGTAGATGTCGCAATCAATCAACCTTCAACCAGATTGATCATATTGAGATCGAATGACGCAGGCACGCCTCCAGTATAATGGACGTTCGAACTCTCCGAGGCTCAAGATTGATTCGGATCACTATATCTCCTTGTAGCAAAGGTGCAGCTTTTTTATAATAAGTTCGCGATCAAGGGGTTATGGCTTAAGATGCGGAAAGAATTTGAGAATAGAAGAGATGGAAGAGAAAAGTAATTCTCAATCCAACACAAACATTTATGAGCCACTACGAAACATACGGAGCTGCGGACATCCCGACCGACGCCAAGAAAGGGAAACGCTGTGAGAAAGCTTGACGTTAGCAAGCTAGAGATCCCCAGATCCTTCATCAACCAATTCTCTCAAAACCTTCTGAGAAGTTCTATGCAGCCATCATCAAGTTTTGATAACCAGTGGCAAGATTGTCGAATTCGCCTCAGAGATGCCACCTCTGATATGGCCAACACTACGAAGTTGGCGAAAACACTACGGGGGAAAACACTACGGGTTTCACGTTGAATGGGTTTCACGTCCGAAAACACAAGCAGCTTAACAGGAAGCATACCAAGTGGCTCTTGACAGAAGGACTAGAGCTGCTCGCGAGCTCTAATAGCAGAGGAGGCGATAGGAAGACTGGCTTCTCCGAAGGAAAAAGAGAGAACACGAAAATCATGCGGTGAACTTTTCAACCTTAAGAGATGCTAATAGGAATAATGTTCGAAAGTTTTACCAAAGGATTAAAAGGTCCTGCCAAGGCTATATAGATCGTAGTGGAATCGCCGTGGAATCGCGCAGTCGGTGCTAAGGGTGAGGAAAAAACCATTTCAGCGCGGGACAGGCAGAATTAAGCATTCAACCCAGGCGAAGAAGTTACCGACGAATCATACGAACTATACCATCGCCACCGCACCTGGATGAAGTGAAAGTGGCTGTGTCTTAGTGCAATAAAGCAGCCGGATCAGTAGGCCTAGCTGCCGAATTTTTTAAACCGCTGGCGATGAGCTGGTAAGGAGCATGCACCAGGTCATTTGCAAGCTATGGTCGGAGGAAAGCATGCCCAATGAATGGACCCTCAGCATTGATTGCCCGATCCTCAAAAAGGAGACCTATCTAAACTGTGCCAACTACAGTGGAATCAGTCACAGCGTATATATGAGAACTTTTCTGCTGTACTGTTCACACAGTAAAGAAGTTTGTCAGCAATCTGATAGGCACACGGCTTAAGACAAATCTTCACACTGCGGCAGGTTTTGGAGAAAAACCAGGAATTCCAAATCGATACCCACCACCTTTTCATCGATTTAAAGGCCGCATATGACAGTAAACTCGCCAAACTCGTCAGTTTGTGCAGTATGAGGGTAGAAAACCCACGCTGTCCCGTCCAGGTCGGTAAAGATCTCACCGACCCTTTTGATGTGAGAAAGAATTTAGACAAGGCAACGGGCTGTGATTTGACTTGCGTAACATCATACTTGACAGAATTGTGCAGAACTTGCAATGCCAACACCAGAGGCACAATCTTTCAAAAGTCTTTATTAACTCTCTTAAGATGAAATAGACATAAATAGAAGAATAAAGCGTGATGTCAGTAGAGGCTGCGTGAGTATTCCATCCCGGAAACGTTAAATATTGGCTTAGCAGTCAACGAGGGCAAAACCAGTTATATGCTGTTATCAAGAAGAGACACCCAATACCGATGTCTAGGACAAATCATCAGCATAGATAGCTATAAATTTGAGGTAGTTAGGGTCTTTGTCTGCTTGGGTTCCGAAGGCTATTAACCTTGCTAATCGCTGCTACCTTTGGGGTAAGAAGGCAATTGAATTGAAACCTCTCTAGAGCAATTTAAGTCTCCACTTATATAAGACCCTCATCACCCCAGTACTGCTTTACGGTGCAGAAGCGCATGGAGCCTGTCAAAGGCGGATGAAAACGCCTTAGGCTGCTTCGAGAGGAAAATTCTTTGGGCGATTTTTAGTCGCGTCTGTCGAAGAGTGAAGAGGTAGATATAACATCTAACTGTGCAGCGACACCGAACTAGCCAGAAGAGTCAAAATACAACGGTTGCCATGGCTGGATTATTTAGAATAGATAGACTAAAGCTCCGGCCCGGAAAATCTTCGAAGTAGAGGAGCACCGAGACTCATCTAGCACATGCAATTTTAAGGCGGCTGTTGAACTATTTCGAGCTGTTAATGAAGCGTTGAAAAAGTTTTGTGTCAGTCGTGCAAAGATGGTGGGGAGTGGTCTCTTGTTCTTCCTAATCCATGCAGCTACTGCAAAAGTAGTTAGAAAAGACACTAAGCCTTGTCGCATGATTGCCTATCAGACAGTGTCCTGTAATGACACCGATTAAAGCACTTATGTACGATCTATTAAGGGCTATCGATCTCCTAGGGCGTTTAAGATCTAGCTTTGGCCAAATATGTTCAGCTACTACAAAAGTACTACCACATTGCCCATTTGATATTTATTCTTTCTATTGCATCCTTTGCGTGACGATATTGGAATGTCTAAGGAGTCTTTATCAGGCAAAATTGAGAGAGTAGTTCCAAGTTTGGCGAGTTCATCAGCCTTACAGTTGCCAGGAATGTCAATATGGCCTGGCGGCAGCACATCAGGTGAATGAGTAAAGTAGGAGTTAGTTGGAGTTTTACAACTAGCCTAGACTGCGGAGACGTGTTCTTTAATTTGATCTCAAGCCAATGATTCCAAACCTAGAGTGAGAGGCTTCTGAGTGAGAAGCTTCTTTGGGTTGAAGATGAATGCGACAAAAATTAAAATGATCAGTTCTGGGTCCACGTTTGCCGATGAATCTTTCATTCGCCACCCAAACGTGGCGAATGAAAGATTATTGTTAGTCGAATGGTGTTGAAATAATTTCCAAAGAATGGAGAAGCTTTATGATCATCCGAATGTCTTTATTTTGGTGCAGCACCTGTCAAATAAACCTCAATTTCACAAGAAATCTGCAGGCATTCTTTGATATGTGCCTCCGAAATATGTTAAGGATTTTCTGGCCAAATCAAAACTCTGCTTGGAAACTCTGCTTGGAAACTCTGCTCTGGAAATGCTATTAGCTCGGCCGTGTTCTTAGGAAGTGTGACATACTCATTTATAGGAACAGAATGGAATGAAATCTTTTAACGCAATGTGGTAAGTAAACGACTCGGTCGACCCCAAGCCCGAAGCTCATGTCGTAGAACTGTGGCCTGTGGGGTAAATAAAAGGTTTTATTCGGTCATTTATTGTAGCCTTTTATGACAAGCACGATCTGTTAGGGGCGCTCTGGTGTTACCTTTTGCCCGGCGTTTGCAGCCTGTCAGCTTTGTGTCAATCTGTACACAGCCCTAAGCGTGATGAATAGCATACCCTCTGATTCTCACCAGTCTTTCTGCCTGAAATAACGTTGGAGTCATGTGTCAGGCAGCGAGTTTTAATTAAAACGACTCCTAAAATATAGCAAAGTAATAAAGTGACCACCTGTTTCGCATCTGTTTCGCTGCAGTGACATAAACTATTCAAAGCCAAAGACCTTAAAAAAAGCGTATAAAACTGTCAATGTTCGGTGTCTAATAAACACTTTGAATTTATATTTGCAGTTTTACGGTTGACACTGCACAGGCACACCTTAACCGCACTTTCAACCTGGCCATGACTACCATCGACCATATATGCCGCATGTCCACCGAATGTGCATCTATGACAATGGAAGCCAGGAAAAACTCTATACTCTCAGCGAGGAAGCTTTAACATCGGGTACGAGTATACGAAAGTTCAACTCGGGTGTGCATATATTGTACCTTTTATCCTTTCAATAAAAACCGACGTTTGATTAGATCCTGCACCAGGATGCCGGCACAGGGTGCGATAAATAAAACATCCAAACCGACTTAACTATATGCAGTGGATCGTTCTCTTTTTTCTCCCCCCATTTTACGGTATGGAAATCAACTATTCATCTCACACGCTCATCAAAATCTCATAAATTCTGAAATATTTTTTTTTCGACACTGGATTGTGGCATAGCGCGGTTGTGGTATCAATGGCTTCGTAGTTAATTCCAACTCCTAACGGAAAAGGTGGGTATCCTGTTCAGATAACTTAGCCATTTGGGTTTTTTGTCTATCTAGCGTCTGTCAAATTAGTGACCGCCCAAGCGCTTCCCACCCGCATGGTGACATTTGTTCGCCAGGGATGTGTCATCGCTAATGAAAAGTTATACTTCAAAAAAAAAAATGTAGGTATAGAAAAGGGGAAAAAGGCATTTTTTGTTGGCCTTTGAAATATGGCAAAAACCCTTAATACCGTGTTGAATTGGGTAAACTTTGAAATTCCCGACCAGATGGAAGGAGGCAATACACTGTCGTACCTACTCGTGCTCGTTTCTTTTTTCCTATAAACTCAATTATTAGGGTGACACTGTCATGTTCACATATCCCAGCATGGCATATCCTGGGAAATGTGGGTGCTTCTCGTGAAACTAGCGGAAGTTGGCAGGCAGGCGGGCTGCATAAGGAAATTCCTTATTTCGTGACAAGATAGATTTTATTTGATTCGCGTTTCGCGACTTTACGTTCCCCGAAAAAATTCAAATTCAAATTCAAAGGGGTGCTCGTCGGGGGCTGAAACACTTCTTCTTACGCGACTGCATGCGGCATAAAAGAGGGAATGAAAATGTATACAAGGACAAATGATGTCGAGGACGAACCTTACCATGTACACGTGTGCAGAATAGATGCTGCTCGGTGAATAAACGAAATAACGGGTTATGCAAAATAGTGTCTTCGGTTCGACGAGGATGACGGTGCGGTGTGCTCCTTGGCATAGTATCCTCCGCCTGCTCCTCGTGTACCAGAAATAAATTTCAATTTGATCACATTTATACATACTTTGCGGGGAAGCGAATATTTTCCGACAGTTGAGCTGATGCTGGGAGGAATGGCAATGGCAGTGGCATTCCTTCTCACTACTTGCCATTACCATCAGGACGATACGACGATGAGTTTTCCATTTCGTTTTATCTGTTCCTGTTCTAGGAAGCGTTTATTTGTTTATTTTCGCCGAATGTTTTACTTTGCTCGCGTTCCATAGCTTTTTCATATTTTTTTATTTGCGCCGTGCGAAAATGGAAAATTGTTTGGGGTTCGATATTATATTGCTTCTTGGCTCAGCCCCACCTACTCCTTCCAAGGATATAGACTCGAGTACTCTCTGCACAGCTCCTGATGATTATATGGTTGCGGTGGTGCGGTGATAATGATGATGTGCAATGTAGGCTATTTGTTATGGATGACATTGCCGTCAGGCAGCGGCGGGAAGATCTATTTTATTGGCGGGAATAATTTGGCACCGCAACCTCCTTTTTTGGGGAAAATGTAATTTCGACAATATATTTCGTATTCATTCGTGAGTCCTATTTAATGTACACATCCCTATATCCGTTGTGAATGTGTATTACGCTGAGGGTCGTAAAATTTTGTCGGGAATGACGAGGTGGTGGCACTTTTGAAATATTGACGCCTAGACCCGACCAACTCACCGCACCGGGGGGATAATGGATTTCAATTTTCAAACAATACGCGGG
Source organism: Neoascia interrupta (assembly GCA_947623515.1). Taxonomy (NCBI): domain Eukaryota; kingdom Metazoa; phylum Arthropoda; class Insecta; order Diptera; family Syrphidae; genus Neoascia; species Neoascia interrupta. The sequence continues at coordinate 1,826,649 of OX392463.1, forward strand.
GTGTTTCAAACGATTTGAATGGATTTGCTTGCTGAATGGTTTAATTGTGTTCAATTAGATATTTATCTAAACGCATCTGGCAATGGTTATATGCTTTTTTTTCGGCAAATTTGTCGCTGGTTTTGTTGATAATAAATTAGTAATGCGGTGTAAAAACGGGGATGATTTAAGGTAATTGACTGCGAAATCGAAACACAAATATGCGAAATGGTCCTGCAATTTGGCAAATTAATCAGAACGCGATATAATGATAGATATTGGCCAAATTTAAATCCATTTACCTACACATGCTCTTTGTCAGCGCTTTTTTGGTGAGGGTATTTGTCAATTAAACAGGATTTTCGGCATTTGCAACCGTGACCAGGGAGCTGTCGGAAAATCCAGCATACTCGAAATGGAAAATTGATTCGTTTTTCCACAGAGGATTTGATTGGTGGAGGACCCCTGAGGATCAAACGGCTGCAAACACTGTCGATTTGCCGAAAAACAAGCGTAAAATGTCATCGCTTATGAGTTTTAATTATAAATTATTTTATTCATTAAGGGAGGATTTTTTTTTTGCATCGGCACACTGTCCGGTATTTAGTGGTAATGAGTAGTGGAGCAAGGAGCCTACAGCCAAGTAAAATATGAAAAATATTTGTTAGAAGTCTCGGGACCTTTGTTTTCCATTAAAAGAAAACAAATGCAATCTTAGTACTTACTGCAGCCGACTGCGCCAAATTTTGGTTTAAGTTTTATTTTTCCTTCACTCCTCCACGAGGTTAATCCAGATAACCAGCACCTAAAATCTTAGAGGGTGAGTAGAAGACCCCAAGGTGTTGGTATTAACTGAGGCCGACTGCGCCACAAAGCCATTAACGAATACACTTTTTACCGGCACAGTTTAAATCAGAGGTCACTGATCGAGTTCTTTGCTGAACGATCGTGTGTCCAAAGAATAATTTGTGACGTTCGTGTTTTCATAGGAGCTGAGCTGTCAACTGATCACCACTAAGTGCTGTGTAAATTTTGTTTCAGCGACCGTATTCCTGAGCCACCCAAGCGAAAACGAAAACTGGTGACCCGCATATTGTGGGAAAGGTCACAGAATGATGAATCTGATTACAGGGAGTGATTTGCACAGAACGTTTCGGAGAAGTTCGAACAAATTCCAACTGAGCTTCATTGGCAGTTATTGTCTCTTCAAGAAATGTTTGTCGAATGAACCGGCTGGTGGTGAAGAAATAACTGCGTGGCTTAAGCGTCTTGGAGCTCAAGAAGCCATCAGAGAGAAGAAGAGAGTCTATATTCAGGAGGAATCAATGTAGGAACTATGTTTCTCGAGCCCGGTACATTGAGGCGCGAAGGTCTTTCAATATGGTGGTCAGAACAGCCAAGCAACAGGCGAGAGGTTAGAGCACGATTAAAGATCTGCAAAGAAGATGTTTTGGCAGACTATTCCCCGTATCAGAGGAAAGAAGTTAAATATCGTACAAGAAGTTAAATCTAAAGACGTTTCTTTCAAATGATAACGACGTCTTACGCAGATGGAGCGAACCTTTTTCGGAGCTGCTCAATCCCCAAAAGGGCTCTAAAGATGGCAGTCCCATTGCTAATAAGGCTAGGGCGGAAGATAGACCTAGAAAAGATGAAATCCTGCCAGAAATGATCAAGGCTATGGGTGAAGAAGGCGTTAGATGGCTGACACGTGTCGTTGTGGGCTGTGTCCCAGGGGGGCTGGGAAAGCGGGAAAGCAAAAGCACATATAGCGATTGGCAAACAGAAGTTATAGTTTAACTAAAGGGGTATATTTCTCTTAAGTCTTCCGGAGGAAGCGCGGTCCAGAGCTCCAATCGAGCCTTTGTTGCAGGAAGAGCAATGCGGTTTCCGACAGAGGCACAACTAACCAGCTTTCTACTCTGAAGGTAATTCTTGCGAGAAGGTTTGCGAAGATGCCAAACCGGTCTACGCGTGTTTTGTAGAATAGGAAAAGGCCTAGGACCGTAGGTTCTTTGGGATAAACTCTGGAAAGTTTTGCAGGACTATATGCACTGAGTGGGTCTCTTCTAAGAGCCATTCTATCTTTGTATGGGAACTGAAGAAGCTATGTTCGGATAAATGGCGTCCAATCCCATCCTTTTGATGCGGTAGACTTTGCCAGGGGTGTGTTCTATCGCCTCTATTTTTCATAGCTTATAAAAGGACTGGATGGTGTCGCGCAGTCTTGGTGAGAAATCGCAGTCTTGGTGAGAAAACTACTTAGCAGAGAAACTCGGGACCTCCTGCTAAGTAGTTCGACCACAAAACACGGCATCCACTGATCTTTTAGGTTTTGGATTCTAAACGGCGTGGTTCACGAGCGAAAATGAGCCGATATGACACAATGGAAAGTATGACATAAGAAAAGTTTAGTCCCTTTTTACCACGAGGAAAAATATTGACGATTGGATGCAATCTTGTCTTACACCATTTGGAATTGTTCTCGCCGAATGAAGCCCTTATGATACCCAACAGCTTTTTTGGAGTCCCCTCTTTACAGAGCATACCAATTCAACCCACTGTTGACACTGTTAAAAGCGCCCTCAGAGTTTTTATTTTCATTTTATAGGGCGTTTCCAATTGTGTGCTAGTATGGGTCAAGTTGCACCAGAATAGGTGTTTACCTAAATTTCCGGTAAATGTTGTTGGTTATTATTAATATTTAATTAGGGAATCCTGTATTTTATGCGTTACCCACATGGATTCAAGCTCATATGTCTCTGCTCTAAATAGGTCGACATCCAACTGTTCACCTGCACAAATCGTCTGATTGAGGAATCTTGAAGGGGCCTTTACCAGTCCCCAAATGCCTGTTCAGTCCAAGTTTCTTTGGCTTACCCAAAACTTGCATGTCATAATCTGTTTCGCTATCTCTGGGACCTCAGGGTATTCTCGAAAACTCTGCTGGCCTTGCTCTGTATAGGTGGGCTGTTGGATAACTCAGTTACTTTGATACCAGATGGATCTCGGAAGCCAAAAAGGATTTTCTCCATATCTTCGTTTCTGAGGAAAAAATCGAGTGTATCTGTCAAACACTGGCATTTTTACTGCGATCTAAAGAACTTTTGTTTGTGAATTTGGTCAAAATAAGGGAAAAAGGGGATTTTTTAAGGGCCTATTGATGCTGTTCATCATTTTTTAGGCTAGGTAAATAGGTGCAAACCTATTGCTAAGTTTTTTTTAAAATTTTATCAGTCAAATTTGATCAGTCATTTGACAATCGCAGAACAAGAAACTTGTGACTCTCCCAGCCAATAAAACACTAAAAAAGCTTTTTTAATTATTGTTAAGAATGCGAAAATAAGAATAAAACTCCAAAGAACTTCTCTCCATTCCTTTTGCCGATTCGACCGTTAACGAATGATTAGGTCACCGATTGCCATGTCAAATAAATGTCTAAGTGTGAGTGTTTTTCCTGCAATTTTCCTCCGTCATTCCTGTTTATCTGGTACTTTTCTTAATGTTCCGTTGATTTTCATTTTTTCCATCTCCTGCTTTGTTTGAGGGTATCTAAAGGACTGCCGGAGACGAAACGTCCTTTGATGAACGATGAGAGGCAAATAATGGCCGTGGGTTATAGTCTTCGTGCTGTTGCAGACCTAGTACCGAGTTACTCTCCTACACAGTTTATAGCCTCCGATAACGAGGAGTATCTACCTCCTCATAAAGAGTGCATGTTCGCCAACCAACATCAAGTCGTAATTTGTCCCCCTTTCCCGTTTGCTTGTCCCGTCTTTGTTTGAGATGTTCACAAGTTTTCAGTTCCGATTTTCTTTTAAATACGTCCGAGCTCGCTTTTGTGGCAAGGAAAAGGAATACGATGCGCTCATCTTGCATCGCAAGGGCCGCCGAACACATGCATATACACTCATAGTCGAGAAGCAGCCTGTCTTCCGCGACAAGACAGCCCGAGCCAGAGCCAGAGCCAGAGCCAGCCATGGCAAACGAGGATGAAGCAAGGATATTTCATTTCTTTTCATTTAGTTTTCCACTTTATTCGTTTGCTGCTGCTTGTCGGGAGAGAGGGTATTCCGTTCCCTTTATGCAATCAGTGAAATAATATCCTAAGTTGATTGTGTGTACTCTTGGGTTAGACAGTTTTGCTCAAAGGAAATGCGAGATTCCCCCGAGAGATCCTGTGGACGCAAATGTGCAGGTGGATGTAGCTGGTAGTGCCATTATCACGGTCCTTTTTGGTTCCGTTTTCAGTTCGTTTAAGTACAGAGGGACGTTTTTCTTCGCCTTTTTTGATTCGTGCGAAATAAATTATGGAAAATGAAAGCTCGGTACGAGTACGAGTACGAGTCTCTTATATGGATGCGGGACCGATTTGTGTGTTCTTTTGGCGGAAATTTTAGACTACATCGTTTGGCCTTCAGTGTATGCTTACTTGAGAGAGAGCAAGCGGTCCTTTTACAAGCACAACAGTGACAGTCGCTTATCCCAAAGCGTAGCCAAAAACTAGCACACGACGAGCTTCCAACTAAATGAAACTCGAATCTCAATAGTTGCCTGTGGCGTGGCAACGAGACGACGTTGTCGACGTCAGGTGCATAAGATGTGATACCAATGACACAGGAGTGAGCAAATATCCAGGAGTATACATTAAAAAGGATATCGCATAGTGGAAAATGCTGATGTAAATATTACACCAGGCAACGAGGTGGGCGGCGACGGCGGCGGGGGCGTAGGTGTATGGGTACTTTGCATACGAGAGGACAATATCTGACAGAAGTAAATAAAACGTCCTGAATTGTTTGGGAATTTGTTGATACAGGGTGAGCAATTTCAAAAGGATAATACACTCGCAAGTGGCACACAAATGGGGTTGCAGCTTACACGTACTTATATGCCAATCTTACAGGTGTTCTCTGGCGGGTTCAACCAGAGACTTAGGAAACAGGGTTTAGGTCTCCTTGGAAATTGGGTTATTGCTCGTTTGTGAAATGTGAGATTCAACCAGGTGCATTGAGGGAGTTTTTCGTTTTATTTTCTTGTTTAGATTTTGTTGTATAGGACGTGACGCACCGAGAATAAGTTTGCTCCTTTAGTAAATTGAAAGTCTCATCACAAGTTGACTAAGTAAATTTGTAGCCCCCCAAAAAGGATTGTTAGTATTTTCGATCAGAGTCTCAGCAGGACGGCTTATACGCCCCGAGGAAAGTATAATAAATTGGAATCCGACTCGAGTGCTTTTCTGAGAAATTTTGCTTTAATAGGTATGAGTGGTGGCTAGGCTCTAGGGTACTTTGTCTCAAAATTCGATATGTACATCGTTTGAATTGTTTTACACGTGTACAGGATTTGTTTGAATATTTGAGACCAGTTACCTTTTCTTCTGAGTCAAATAAAACAGAGTTTAAGAACTAAAAATGAAACGAAAGCTTAAATTCTAGTCCCATAATAAGAAACAAAATAACCAAAAGGTTGCCAAAAAGGCAGGTAACTTAGGGTCAACTTGCTTCGAGATCTTAGGTAGGCTCAGGCTTACATGCTCATCAAAGGAAGCATGTAATAAAAGGTTTTGCGAACAATCACCAGGTTGCAACCGCCCAGAAACCAAAAATCAATTAGGCGAAACCTCATTTAGCTTTGGGCGACTGCTCCCACCTATCCCATCTTCTATTGTAAGTTCAGGCCATGGCTGTTAAATAAAACCTGCGCACAGGTAAAAGAAAAATAAAGTATGGGATTGCAGGGCACAACATACCCCTCATATGCAACCCAAATTTTTGTGTTCCACTGTGTCCCCCCTATATGCCCAAATAGTAAATTATCTGTGTTTGGAGTTTAATTGTCTTTCCTTCAGTTTCACAAACATTTAAGGCCGTTTCGACATTATTAACTACCTACTGTCCAAAATTCATACACAATTATGCATTTTTGGTTTTTATGCGATTGAGAGTTGGCGGATGTTCGCCTTTTCACCTGAAAGGCTGAAGGACGATGCCGCCTGCTGCCACTAGGGTAACTGAAGCTACATTGCCAGAAGAGGTTCTACAAAGGCCCAGTGATAGACCGGGTCGAAGTTTGACGAGAAGTTTACAGCGAAAAAAATCCAGACTTTTGAGAAGTTCCATAGACGCCAAAAGAAGTTTAACAGAGTTTGCTACTACCTCAACAAGTACCAAATGCTCACACGTGTGTCTAGTAGCCAATACAGAAAGATTGCGATCATTCCTCCCAGACTTTAGCACGGGGCAGGACACTGTGAAATGCGCAGGATAATACAGCAGAACCTTGGAGCAGGTAACTCAGACACATTCCAAAAATCGACAGAAACATCGACGGCAATAATCATGTTTGTTTATTGTTTGTTTGTTTTACAGCTAGCGCGTCAGCGTCAATTCAGTGCGCCATCGTCAACGTGAGACTAGGAAAATCGGATGTCAATGATATGAAAGCGATAAATCGCGACGACTGTTTTGTGCTGCAAAGTGACAGGACATACATGACTTATGTTCATTACAGCAAGCACTAGCTTAAAAAAATGAATTCAACAGCATATCACAAACCGCAAAAGCAAATGTCGTCGGTTCGGCGAGAGTTTAAAAATTTGTAGCATTGTGAATCCCCATTGCCATTGATGGTACATTGCCATTGAATGAAATTAATTTGATAACTGGAGCCTGCCAGAAAGTCTCGCTCGCTCTCTCGCGCTTGATGTGAAACAGCCATCAGTCATCAAACGATTTTGTCAGATCACTAGTAGTGGATCAACTGGTGTAATAGGAAGGAGCGCCACTGCAATCTGTTTCCATAGATCAGACTCCTAATTATCAGCATGCTACCTGATGGATGAAGTCAGATGTAGCTATTTCAACATGTTCATGGCACTAAACTAACTGACACTGCGCGAAGCAGTTGCTACGACACATGAACTCATAAAAAAAAAACTTTATAACAGGAAGCTTGCCTGTATATATAAAGATATTTCTTGAGCAGAAGCAGCTGAAGTAGGCCCTCGTTTAGAAATCTTGGATCGACGAACGAAAACAAGGTTTTATAGGATAAGGGTTGAAGAACGTTTATGCAGGGAGCTTTATCGCGTATACAATGCCCTACATCGGAGGACCTAGGTACTCTAGAAGAGTTCTTCTATCTAGAGTCGTTGCCTCAGTCCTACTTTACAGTCCTCCTCTTACAAGGAGTAAAATGTCATCAACTTATAGACTCTGTGCGTTGTAGACAATCTGTGGCTTTCGAACCATCTCAGATGAGGCCGCTCTTGTAATAGCAGGGTTCCAATCGATATCCTCGGTGATGAAATTCTTAGGATTATAATAGAACGCTTAACCAAGACGACACGAATGCAAGTAGAGAAATAAAAAACGAGGAAAGAACAGTGTCTCTAGCTATGTGGCAACTCGCTGGGACAATTCAACAAAGGGGAGATAGACCTATAAATTCATACCAATAATACATGAGTGGATACAACGGAAGCACGGGGACTATAACTACCACCTCACATCGGTTCCTTTCCGGCCACGGAGGATACCGCAAGTACCTACATCGATTTGGACACGACAGCTTTCCACTCTGCCCGGAGTGTCCTGAAAATGAAATAGATATGGAGCACGCTGTATTTTATTGCCTGCGCTTTGCGACATGGAAAACTTCACTGCCTAGCGCTACGGAAATCCTATAGCCCATATGCTGGGGTCGAAGAGAGCTGGCGAGAAACATGTACGAATCTTAGCGAATCTCCAGAAAGGTCTTAGGAGACTCGGGCAGATACGTCGAGCAGAATATAATATACAAGACGAATATCCTCGTTGCTAACCCAACCCGCGATTAAGTACTTAATGGCAGTCTGGCGGGAGTGATTGGTTGAAGTCCGTGCAGAGGTCGAGGTAAGTAGTGCGTAAGGCATATATCGACTGACTAGTCACGAATGGGTATATAAAACGTGCATGCCAACGGTACGGACCGTCGGAATCTTGGGAAGATCCTTCATCCCTCTGGCGCAATCTAGAAAAAAAAGTCCATTCTTTACACCTAAAACGAAGCAAAAGGAATCTGCTATTAAAAGCTTGAGGTTACGCTCTCTTGGACCCATCCAGATTTGGTTACAAACCTAAGGAGGTCTTTTAGATCAATATTGCTTAGATCTTCGAGCTCGATGAAGAGGTAAATGCTGAGGTTGGCAGGTGACGAACAGATTCAACTTCTTCAAGGTACCTAAATCTTCTGCGGTTATCATTGTACAATATGCCTAGCCACTCTGTATGTAGACTCATAGCTTACAGAGTGCCTAGGCATACAATGATTACTGCACGCTAGCTACCCTTATACCCACAAGTATGAAAGTCGCCGCTATCTGAACCAGGGTCAACTTCTCAACAATTTATGCTGCGTGTTTTGATTTCCCCACATGCAAAACATCTAGGCCAGGGTTTAGAATCTCCATTAAACTAAGGTCATCTTAATTTTAAACCAAGTTTAAAAAAACTCTATGTTGGGCTTAACTCTGTGTATAAAGTGACGGGATGTATACCGGGCTTTCAAAACTGAATTCAAATTTTTGTTCAATACGCTCCAGACTGGTGAGCGGAAACATTTTTGGTGCGAAACACATACACAAACAAACTCTGTGTATCAACCTCCAATTCAAAAACAGGTTTAAGTTTATCCAAAAGTTGTTCCGCCATCTTTTTTTTTAATAAATAAAAAATTAAGGTAACATTCCTCGATAAAAACCATTCTACATATTAATCTTAAGTTTTAGAACCATATCAAGGCAGGAAAAAAACAACCCAATGCGACTTTATTTTTGTTTCTACACGACTGAAGCTGCGTCGTTCGTGCTTAAACTTTAAGCTTCGCTCAACCCAAATGCAAGTGCACCTTAAACGGACAATTCACAATGACGCACATTTCAATAGAAGTCTCTTTTTCGAAAATTTATAAAACGGAAACCCCATTGCAGCAGCCTTCGCCCCAAAAAACCCATTAAGCAAACTCAACTTCTTAAGATAAATATCCTTTCTATAACAAGAAGGCCGCGCTGGAAAAGTTAAATGTAGGTCACGGCAAGTAAATACCTCAAAACACCCCCCCACCCAAGAAGGCTGGCTTCCGAAAAATAGAAAATAAAACCTTTTCATAAAGTCCATTCCGTCTCCTTTTATTCTCCGTTTGGCTCTCTATACACAGAAAAATATCAAAAATTCATCCTTAATGCAAGTTTGTTGGATGTTTAAAGGCCGGGCGATGCTGAGAGCTCCTATTCTCGATTTTTCCTCCTGTTTCCAAATGAATCCACCCCTGATTGGAAATTAATTTAATATTATTGGCTCGGAATTCGTTTTTTCTATATATTTTTTTTTTCGTTCCTTTAAATTTAATTAAAATACTTCCTCTCGTAGGTATAACACTGAGGAGCAATTTCGTTTTCTTGTTATTTTTCTAACTTATTGCTCGGTTTGAATTTCACCTGGCGTACATTAAAAATTCCAAAACCCACATAGACAAGTTATAATGTGTTTCTGTATATATGTAGGTACACCCATCCCCCCTGATGTATAGTCATTGACAAGGATTCGAACAAGAAGCTATTCTGTCAGGGTGGGATGAAGAATATAAAAACCAACAACTTTATACTTCTATTCATTTTATTGCACACAATCTCTGTTGTTTCGTCTTGTAGCAGAAGGAACTTAAATAAATCCCATTCCCAGGTGAAGTTTAGCCTGTCGTTGAGTACGACCACCGCCGACACCGACACACCGAGACGACGATGTTGAACAGCTCTTCTACACTCAGGACACAGCGCCAAGGACCTTGCTGTTTACCTTGAGAGATTTTTGTATTTTCGTAAGGTGTTTGTGATTTTTCCGTCCTTTGTTGTGTGCGGTAAGACACGGGGGTGATTGTGGCGTTAAATGAATGAAATTGTCCAACATTTATAACGTGGACATATTTTTGTCATTTAGGGAGATGACTAGCGCCTAGGCGCAACACAATGGCCAGGACGATACTTTGTGTGGAGGCGATAAATTGTGCAAGTGCCAAGAGTGTTTGCTTGCGGTGTATGGGATGGCTAGGCAGGCGGGAAGCGCTCCCTTGCTTCTGTTTTTATTTACGCTTTCATCCTCGCTCACAACCACGAGGGATCGCTGCCAATTCAAGGACTCCTCCGCATACCGGGTAATTTGTTAGGTAAATATGTTTATTAATAATATGGCAAGACGCTATACAGTTGCTGTGCGCGCTGCATTGTTGTTCGTTTCACCATTTTCATATTAATTCTCCCTCGAGTGAGGAATAATCCCGTCCGTCCGTTCGGTCGGCGCGCGCGGTCGGTCGTCCACCCACGTTAAGGTATGGTGTGAAGTTACGATAATTTGTCTCAGTGGAAATCAGCTATGAAATTTTTTTCTCAGGCTAATGGGGGGCTTAACTTCTCCTTAATGTCTGCAGACACTAGGATGCGAAATGAAACTAGACTCTTTGAAGTGGGGGAAAAAAATACGAAACATAAAGAAAGTCCAAAGCCGATGGGAATAATTAAAAAAAAGGCCGCAACGGCGCCTTTATCCTTAGAGATACCTACAGAACTGGTTAATTAGCTTATACGAAAGTCGAAGGGGAGCCATACATAAATGGTTAGGTGGGAGAGAAATTATTTTTAAATTTTATGGCACTGCGCTCCACTGTGAGTTTAGAAAAAGTTGGGAATTAAAGATTGCTTTTTATTCTTGGATCAAAGTGGTCTTTATATACGAAATATACGGAAAGTTTTCAACATAGATAGCTGCAAGCACACTTGCATTTAACTTAACGTGCCAATCTCCAGACCTTAATGCATCATCCGCACAAGAACCAAGGTGGGTGCGAAACTATAATCGACAGTCAAGGTCGACTTTCCTCTACTATAAAATCGGGGAATATGGCGCATTTTTGCCGTTTCTTTCATATTTTCTAAAATTGAAAAAAAAAAACTTAAGAAAAAATTCCATGAAGGTAAAAAGGTTGGAAAGGAAAATGTTGGAAGGAATAGATATTTCAAGCTTCAATATAAAATTAAAACTGTTGCAAAAAAAACCTTATGCCCCCAGGGCGGGAAATACGGTACACTTTACCGACAAGTGATATGGCGAAATCGAGTTTTTCGAGTTGCTTATAGAAGTGCTTGCATTGTCACTACCTTAGATAATATACCACTTACGCAGAGAACACACTGCAAACAAATATATTTTTCTTGCTCAAAATATTGAAGTCTACCGCTAATCTTGGCCAAAGGCTTTTTTAACATCCTCTCGCCTAGGGCCAGTAGATTCATGATGTAACACACATAGATTGCTTTGGAATGAAAAAGACACATAGTTAGCAGCTTAATAGAGATTCCTTTGAATCTCATGTGAAACTACCTTGAGGGTGAAATGGTACTCCAGCCATATTACCCTCACACAGTTTCCGCCTTTCGATCATGACACGATTGATTCTTGTTAAACAAAACTTGTTTTCACCCTACCCAGGGTGTATTAAGTTTTATGTATAGTTAGTAATGCAGTAAAAAAATCACCGTGGATCCCTAAGACCTTTTAGGGCCGATTTTTCAGTGCGAGATCATCTGAGTTTCCTAGTGAAACTGAAATTAACCCCAAAAATGAGTTTTTCAGTGAACTTGTATCTATGTTTTATTTCGGCTTAACTCGCCAAATTTGCTGAGTTAATCTCGGATCAACTCTGGAGAACAGTATGAACTTCTTTGAATGTTTTTTCTATGTGGAATGATAATTGATTTGCGTGTTTCTGTGAAAAATGACATTTGGGAATAAGTCGAACTTTTTTCCTGTGTTTTTCTATGTGAAGTGAGAGTTGGAAGAGGCAATAATTTCGAGAGTCGAAGATTTTGACAACTTTGTTTAAGGAGTTAACTCTATAGTGAAAAACTGCTCGCTGGGTTAACTCCAGAATAATTTTGTTACGGGATTAACATCAGGTTTTAGTTTGAGCTGGGCTTAACTTGGCACCAAAAAACCCGCCCTTAGAGATATAACCGAGACCGACAAGTAAATTGAGTAAGCCATTTCTGTTTGCCTGTATGTGTGAAGGCTTGAGGTCTTAAAAATTAAGCTAGAGAGCTTAAACTTGTAGGACGACTTGGTTGTTATGTTGCTTGGATGTTGGTTGAATGCGTAGGCGGCCACGCCCACTATTAGTTTGAATGTGTGACCACCTCACACTTAGATTGTATTTAAACATACATTTTTGACCGAGTTAAACAAGGCGAAGGATTGCAAATTTTGGTATATAGAAATTTTTGGCTAAAAGCCTTTAACAAAACGAAAATTGGACCGCCCACACCATTGACTATGCCCACTTTTACTGCGTTATCTCTTTGAAAACTTGATTTCTCTGAAAATGCACTCTAAATCGAAAAAAAATCTAATGATATTTATTGTAAATATTAACAATTTTCAATACAAAAATTTAAACTCCAAGAGGAGGGGCCGTTTTAAGAGGCTCGTTTTTAGGAATTTATTTTTATTTTTTGCTTAAGTTTTCGCTTTTTCCGATTTTCTTACTAGCCCATGTCTTATTTAGCAGGCCTTGTACAAAAATTTACTAACAATGCAATGAATTCAGGCCAAAAGACTTTGAGATTTAGTGCTACATGGTAAAAAGGGCCGGGTATTAGAAGTTCGTCACAGATGAACACAAATTCGCTTGCATCGTTTTTTCCCCCCAAATTTTTAAGAGTTGCTTTTAGGTTTATGTCACAAGCCCCTTAACCGTCGTTTTCATGAACTTGTTAAACACTCACACCAGCTCCATATGGAGCGATCTGTGCTCTCGCATGATAATGATGGCGAAAGCTTCTTTATTTGGGCATTTTTCTGATCTTGGAGCTAGAATTCTGATCTTAAGACTAGCTCCATCTAAGAAAAACTCTCAGCAAGGGTCAGTTTAGGTTAAACCAAGGCTTATACCTCCATTGATTGCTCCCGTATATTTAAATTAACGCGGGGTTTCTTTGTGCTAAACTCAGGGTGCAGTTTTCCAGTGCAGTGTTGAGTCTGTAAATAAAAATATCGAAACCTTATACTTTTGTCAACTGTCATATAAATAAATAAATAGAGTGGCGCAACAGCTCGAGGTGAGCCAGGGCCAACTTCTCAACAATGTATGCTGTGTGTGTTAATTTCTTCACATGCAAGGGGACCTACAATTTTTCGCCAAATCCGAACGGCATTTTGAGAAGTTTTTCGAGACAAATGGATACTCTCGGAGGGCTTGTCAGACCCTCGCGGAGATGGGGACCGTGAAAAAGAACAAGTCTTTTTTTTTCAGGTGACGATGGCAGGATTCGAACCCAGACCTTTCGGCGTAGTAGGCACACACACTAACCACTATGCCACGGCACCCCACCTCTGTGAACTGTCATTTCTCATAAAAAAAAATTGAAAATAAATTAATTTTTTTTCGCAGAGTTTATTCCTGGGTTAATCCACCAAAATTAGCGAGTAAAACCTAGCTTCAACCGAAATTGATTAAAAATAGCTCATTTCTTGGGTTAACTTCAGTTTAATTTCGAAGCTCGCTATAATCTTGCTGGCAAGTCACTAATACTAAATATTAGTCCTTCAAACCAGCAGTTAGATTCTTTTTTTTCCTGAAAGAAGGACCTGCACCAGGTCCGAGGAACAACTTGCTTGTGCATGAGTAGAACACTTCGCACCACAACACTGTGAAGATCCCTGGTTAGCCCCTCGACTTCTTCAGTAGGCAAATAGCTGCAACCGCTGCTACTCTTCTCATGTAAGGGAAGAGTAGCACTGCTATGGGGACAATCTTTAAGGGATAGAAATGTTAGTATAAATATGATACTTAGTTAGTTGAAGTATCCTGAGCTTCGAAGAGAAACTTGGCCAAGCCGGAGTCCCTGCTAACTTTAAAATATTCGCCACCGGTATTCTTGCAAGCTCGTGCATCCCCTCAAAGAGGAATTGACCTAGATTCCTACCACTTCTACATTGGCAGAGGAGGTATTTCATATCTTCTTCTTCTATGGATGGACGTAACGCCTTTGTAAGGCCCCAACTTTGAAGATTTTTCCACCTATTGTGGGTTGTATTTTGAATAGTTGTATAGACAATTTGTGTGTCTCAAAAGAGATCAGAGGATGAATCCTTTTCTCCGCAATTGTGAAACATAAATAAGAGCCATATTCCGCTAGCTCGTCAGCCCTTTCATTTCCGATGAAGTCACTATGGCTTAGAGCCCTAAGTTCTGAGCGACAGAGTACTACAAGACAAGATTTTACTCTTGGTTTTGACAGGTGGCTGCTCGGGTATACGTAAATGAAAGTATTGTCTTGTGATAGTTCCACTACTCTAGCCTTTTCGGCGGCAATAGGTATGGCTAGAATTTCGTCTTGGAAGATACTGCAGGAGTTCAGGAGTCTTCTGCTTGTAAGGATACCGAGTTTCTCAAAGCCCCTGCTGCAGTACCTTCATTTGTTTTGGATTCATTCTTCAGATTGCTATTTTGGAGTGGATTATAACGTTATCCAGCCTCCAGTCTTCTCTGCTAGAAATGTGTATGGTGTAGTCTTGATTGAAGTCAAGATAAGGTGTTTTGTGGTCTGTTATACCTACACAGCAACCCAGTGTGTGCTTAATTGAACTGTGTCCTGTGGATGTTGTACTCTAATTGCCTGCCCCTTAAAGTCTTGTTGCTTTTTTTGCAGTGCTTTCTTTAATGAAGAGATCTATAGGCGTTGGGTTAAGGATTGCCTCTAAGCCCATGGTAGTAGTGGATCTCTGAGCACCTGTGGTGATGAGACAATCCATTCTTTAGGCCTTAGTTAAGGCTTTAAGGCCTGTTTTGCCCTTTTCACTTTCAGAAACAAAATCTTCAAATTAGAGTTTTCAACGATCTAAGTGATCTTAAACGACCACCCACCCTTTAAAATCCATTCATAATCTCAACGATCTATAGATCCACTTGGTTTCACAACGGACCCTTAATATACTTAAATTCAAGCCTGGCTTTTAACGAGCGACGAAATAGTTTTTTGCGTGCATTGATTCTTATGATCAGAGGCCTTTTAACAGCGACAGTCGCTCTCATAAGACCCAAGGTTTTTCGAGCTTATAACAACTGTTAACGGCGACTGTTCGACCCTTATAAGTGTTTCATTCTTCACTTCCCACTTCAACCTATAGCCAAATCTAACTCTTTCGTATTAGGTCAGGTTTCTTATCCGCTTTTTTTGTCAAATCATATTCAACTTGGGACAGCCAGGAAGACGGTTCATGCAGGTCAACTATTTCATCCCTTACTTAGCTGCTTACCTTACATGTTCACATTCTGTGAGCTTCTTTCTTTCATCTGCTCAAAAGCTTATAGCATATGTAGCGGTCCTTATAGTGTCCGAAATGCCTAACCTACAGCATGTGTAGCGTAAGTATGAATGGTCTCTGTCGATGAATGAATTGAAGAATCGACCATGTACGAATGCTTTCAAAATTTAAAGCTGTGGCGTATTACCAACCCAGGCAAAGCAAGGATTTAGTGCCTCCTATGCCCGAGCACCGATTCAATGTTTACATGTGGTTATTACGTGTATGTTGCTACCTTTTTTTTTCATTATTAAATTACCTACGTGCCCGCAGGATATGCTGTATCCATGTTCTCATTTTCCGTTTTTCCCTTTTTGTTAAACTTTTTTCCTTATTTTCATTAAAGAGAGTAAAAGAACGATTTACCGCCACAGGGATGTCTTAAAAAAAAAAAACAAAACCAAGGAGAGCTTTCGTTTTGTATATAAATCTTCGAAATTCTGCGGAACTGAATACAAAGCATTAATAACCTCTGGAATTACTTTAAATGTCACTCAACTGTTTTTTGATACCTACCCTCATCCTTAAAGAAAATAAAGGCCACCTCTACACATATGCTACATTAGTTGCGAAACGATACGAGACGACCTCGAAACGTTTTCGTCCTCGAATTGGAAACGACACTGGTGGATAAACATTCAATATGAGCATTGAGTTCCTGCAGGGTTTCTTTCAATTTAATATCAACAATTGCCCGAAGGATGCAGCCAATGGAAGGAAATGCCTCCACTCGTTTAAAATGCACACAGGGCTTTACCCGGATTCCATTAGTTTGACAACTTTTCACATCAGGGTAAAAGGATCTCTATTTGTTTTGAGAGCGCGATTTATTTTCGGACGATAGGAGTATGTGTGCTTGTGTATGTATTTCCTTAGAGCTCTAAATCGGAGTGAAGGTTTAGATTTTGAAATTTCGTAAGAATCTTCTCTAAAAAAAACATCAGTTCCTTCTATCCCGCTGAACAAAGGGAACGAATTTTTCATACCTGTTGTTCACCAAGGAAACTCCTTCTAAATGAGGCATTTAGAATCCTTTTAGAGAAGCCCGTTCAGAGAATGTGCGTGTCGTATTCTGTCCTCTTCTTTTCTCTGATCTATTAAAACTTTTTCTATGATGGCTGCGTTTTGTAATCTCTCCTTCCAACTTAAAATAAAAGTATGAAAATGTTTAAAAGCCCGTCGGAAGCTTATCTTAAGTTCACATTAAGATTAATTAATAATCAAGAGCTTAGCAAAAGTCAGCTTTACCAGAGGAAACACAACTTTGTGCACACCAGACATCGTCCTGGCAAAGTGCGGTAAATGCACATCCCGGCCAGATTCAGAGCAAACTACAACCGAGCGGGATGGGATTTCCCTGACCAAAGAGCACATGAAAAATGCATTTATCTTACCGGGGATTGGACACAAGAGCTCGCACAGACAAAACCACTGCATTATATCCTTTTGTTAGCTCCTGCGTCTCTTCCCCCGGCATGACCGATTCTATTTTAGCCGGCGTTTGCAACTTTTTGCTCGTACAATAGCCATCTGTCTTGAGTCATACATGCTGAGTTGGAAAAGTAAAATTGCATGATGTACATCATTGTGTAAGGATGCATCCCGGTATCCATTGCTCAATGTCCAGCTGGTGAACAGCGCCGATGTATGAAAGGGAGATTTGCTAAAAGCATTTCTAGAAATGTTCAATCATCAAGGTATCAAGCAGAACAGCGCCCGCCCGAACGTGTGGATAACCAATACACATGTGATCCTTTTGGGGGGCCTCAAAGGACGACCCACCGATGCTCTCTGCACAGCGCGCACACAGTGACTTATGCTGTAATGGCAGCCGCAAAGCGGCTTATATACAGATCAAAGTAGATTCGTCAATGACATCAAAATGTCATCACGTAATCAGGGGAGTAGGTAATGGTATAGGGTACTGGGTACGACCGAACGGAATACCAGGAGTCAAAATTCCACTCAGCTGATGACAGTGGTGTGCGGTGTGCGTACGTAATTGATGTACTTGTGTCTTTCGTAAATGAATTCTCAAACACGACACTCAAAATTTATTACCACACGACCCTTCTGCCAAGGATCTTTGTAGATGGAGCACACATACCTACGGCAAGCCTTCCATTACACGACTTGTGGGGTATTTTGTTATTCTAATGCGGTACCTACACATTCAGCATAGAACTCTATGAAGGTGCGAGAACACTGATTCGTATTCGCACAGGAAGGTGAAACGTAATAAGTTCCCACTTGAGATTCCTTTAGCTATTCCGGCATCAGCCTGCTGCATGCACCACACGGCCCACCACCCACCGCCCCCCAACCAGCAGGACGTACAAATGTATGTATGGAAAGCATTTGAAACTTTTGAGATGATACTCATCGCGCGGATTCGCACCCCATTAAATCGTCACGAGAACAGAGGGAGGAGTGGAATAGCAAATGTACAGATTGTATGTTTCCTCAAAGTAGCAGATTCTTCCAGGCATGAATGCCATAGAATAGGTACTCACACCGCGCGCGGTGTTGGCGGCGGCAACAACGGCGACACCGCGCCAACAACGAAGTCGACTTCCAAAGAACCTGTGAATCCAAATCCGTGCAAAAGAAGTCGAAACACTCTCTGACGCTGATGCTATATGGCTGGTTCCTGGCTTTTCCTGTTTCGCATTTGTAATTAGTGGCAAGTGTTGGAGCTCTGTGATTCGCGCTGGCATTTACATGCGCCGCACGGGGGCTACAGGAGGCTCTTTGCGGAGGTACAACTAATCGCATGCAGAGTGTGCCTTGGTCCTATACTACCAGCATCAGGCATCATTTCGTCATTTAAATGCGCCGCCGTCCCATTAAACTGGAATTATTGATACACATCTCTGGGATCTGGAATGTGTGTAGAGCTGTTCTGTTGTACATGCGGGAGTGATGGGGGGTTTAATACTCCATTTGCGGAATGTTTTACAAGGTTTGAATATATTTGAATGCCAAGTTGGGCGGCAATATGTTATGACAATGGATTACGGGAATGGTGCGAAGAGCTTGTAACTTTGTGTCTTAAATTAGTTGGATAGATAAGTGTTTTGAGGTTGTTTGCATAAGTTAAGTTGAACACTTCAGTCGTAAATATAAATGCGCGCTCGGAAGGGGACTAATGAATGAGGCTGTGATAAGGTGTTGCTTCCTTTCGACTTGGAATTATGTTTTACATTAATTGAAGTGGAGTTTCTTCTTTGCATTTCCATTGGTCATGGTTTTTTGTGGTATAATTTATAGAAAAAAGAGAGGTTATTCGCCGATTGAGGAAGATTAGGTTGTTAAACTAATGACCTTGTGACGGCAGGCCTTTCAAATCTTGTGCGGTTTCTGAGCGCTACTTTGCTTTGATTCTCCTTCGTGATCCGGGATATCAGTGTGGTGGTGTGGTCCGATACCCAGCAAAAGGTTCATGTATCGCCAAATGGCATCTCGTCTTAAATTATTTCACATTATTCCACCTAACTAAACTTTATTACGTCTGACTCTATGACTATTTTGGCTGCTGTTCGAGCTCATTGCCTTGTTTTTGCAACAGTTCTATGCGGGAGCTTCGATTTTGACCGCCAGCTCCCCTAAAAACGCTGCATTTATCATTGACATTGAAGGATTTACTTTACAAAAGATGCCTGTGCCTGTGTTCGTACTGGTACTTCTTCGTTCATTTATTTCCTATCCTATTACCTCCGGTGTTTTCGTTTTGGGTTTCCTAAGTAGATAAAGTCCCCATGTGCTGCTGAGGGTGCAGCGACAGGCTTAAAGAGCCTCTTGCGCCTGATTAGCAGAAACTCTTGCAATACTCGTTGTTTGGCATAGTTTGTATTTGTACTTCTTCATCAGTTGGAATAACCTCAAGTCCTTGAGCTCCAAGACAATTACAAAAGTGGACAAAACATAAGAAGTGTCCTAGCTACGATACAAAGATTGTCCTTGGTGATTCTAATGCCAAGCTAGGAAGAAAGGGCATCCCTCGGATGATCGGAAAGCCCAAGTGTCTTTGCACGACACGACCTCCGATAACATATTGAGCTTGATCGACTTTGCTGCGAGGCGACACGTTGTGGTCCTCAGTTCCCAGATCTCAACATCCACAAAGGGTCATGGAGATCTCCCAATCAATCAACCATCAACCAGATTGATCATAGGTATTATGATCCGCGCAGGGGGGGAAAATAAGGCGATTGCCACGATGAATCCTTTCTTCTCCAGGATCCTAAGGTGCTTGCTCAATCAGAAGGATCCAATGAAGAATCGCCCAAGCGAACTTCTTTCATCGGCCCTGATTTTTTTTATCTTCTCTTCCCTGCGTTTTTGCAACATGCGAGAAAGGCGTTTAGATTCGCATAAATGCATAGTTTTCTTGCTAAATGTGGTCCAGATATTCCTGGGTGAGGATATATGTAGGTATGGGCACTTTAGAGAGATCTTTTCTAAACTTTTCTCACTTTTTTTAGCGAATTGAATATACTTTTTTAAGGCACCCCGCAGAAGCTCTCCTTGTAAGTCCGGCCACGTTTAAGTGCTCAAATTGGCAGCAAGTAAGGACCTTAACTGTGTGCATGGTAAACTTGAAACACAGCTGTTGTAAGACTCATCATACGCCGCTGTTGCTTGGTGGGAAGGCTACAGAAAAAAAGCGGCATCGCTCTACCCTCACCAAACTCCAAAAGCTTCATGGGAACAACAGGTTCTTGAAGGACCCACCGCAGCAATAGAAGAACTTATCAACCTCACTACTCAACCCTTGGACATATACTGCAGAAGTGATTCATATGGGGTTAGCCAGGACATGACATAAAATTCCTTAAGACAATAGCGCCTTCGGAAGCTTTTTCCCTACCTTGATCCCTACCTTTCCCTACGCTAATCAAAATTGAGATTATGTTTTGCATCACCTCTGCTCGTATGAGGCTGTTTTTTTTAACAATAGTGTGGCAGCCTTTCGGGATTAAAATCTTTTTGCCCAATCGGTCTTGTGTCAATTTCATTCGCCGAGCTCTCACAAGAGTAGGTATGTGCTTGAAATGCAGTCGTTATACTATTTTGTGCAATGAATTTTCTCACCCAACTGGCAGGCGCGAATGGTTAATCTTTTCAGTAGTTTTTTCTTTAAGGCTTTTCTAAGAAACTCAAACAATGACAAAATTGCTAAAATTATTTGACGAATAACTCTGCAAATAGCTGAATCTTTAAGGCAAGAACGCAATTGAATAACAAAGCTTCATCTCGAACAACTAAATTGTCCTTAAGCTCGTCATAATACCAGCTAGTCCTGCTGTATACAGTGCCGGGAGAGGGGAGAGGGAAAGAGGTGCGAGGGAAAAGGAGTAACAATGAACAGGACGGGCTGAACACAGACACCGAAAGAGACAGCTGAAGACCGAGCACGCAGTAAAGGAGAAGACTTCGACCACAAAGGCACGCGAAAGGTAGAATGGTAAGAGGGTAGCCGAAAGGGTGGAATATAAATGTCAAGAAGTTTTAAAAAAAGTCTATCTGATGGGCTTTTTTTCACCGTAAAAGACAAAGATTCAATAGGTGATTCAAAAGTAGAAGGAATCATGAACCGGTTCGTGTTCAAGGACATACTGGTAAGCATTCTGTCAAATGCTAAATATGGAGTCGCCTCTAGAATGGATACTTCAACAGGACATAATAAATGAAAAAGTGGCTTAAGAATGAAAACTGGGAGTGATGCCAGTGTATTCCCCTAACCTAGGTTTCATGGAAAACCTGGAAAGTCGTTGACCCGAAAAATTCGGGGCGAATGCAAAAATACAGACGAAATTTTCATTTAAGTCAAGTTCCATTTTTTCAAACTTTATAAAAACATGGGTCTGAAGCTCAATACTTTAGTTGCTTTGACCAACATGAGTTCTCTATATCTGCCATCCTGCAACATGAGGGAGTTTAAGACTGCTTTTCAACGGCTCCTACCATATAGCATCGCAATTCTGTTGCTTGTCTTTGGATGCTCTGCAGCGATTTAGAAGCGGAGAACCATCGAATTTTTACCCCCCAATGCTCCTGATTAGTTCCAATTATGGCATTTGCCTTTTGTAAACTGTGTTGAAGTCGCTTGAAAATCAGAAATAGCAGGCTGTTTTTTTTTGTCAAAGTAGAAAAAAGGCCGAAAGAGTTTACGCCCGATATTTGCTTCATATTATTTTTTCATCTAAATTAAAAGAAAAACTTATATTTACGGGAGCAATATGCCTCGGTTCAGGTATAGGCTTCCGCTTCATCTATTTATTTGATCTCAAACTGAAGCAGCAATTTGAAAAAAGGTCCTTTTGCCTTTAACCTAATTAAAAAGTGCCTATACATAAATTTCAACTAGGTTCGCTTAGTTTGGAGCCTCTACGATGCCTTCTCCATATGATAATAATGGAATCTACTTTAGGCACATTTTTTCCCCCGAAATTAATCCTTGTATGTATATGAAACGGTTCTTGCGCTAGCGTATAGGCTGACAAGATACACAGCGAACACCCACATATCAACAGTGTGGTTGGCAAAGTTCAAACAAAATGTACAAATACCTCATCCTTTGACAAAATAATTAAAAATGTTTCGGGTCCATTTTTGGAAAACCACCAAAACCAAATTTAGGAAACTTCCCACTACATATACTGTACCCGAGTGGCCTGGTTATCCTGCGAACCTACCGCAGCACAGCAAACCAAATGACGGTAATTTCCTAGTCCCATCCACACAAAATACCACCAGCTCCAACAAAAGGGGTCCAATGTTTGAGTTAACTGTCCTCTCTCACAGTGTATATTATGTTGTACTCCCTCTTAATTTCAGTTCGGTTTCGGTCCCATTTCCGTTGTCATTAAATTAATATCCTTTCAGGTCCAAAGACGACTCACTTTAATAATTAATGCGTGTGTTCGTGTGTGTGCCTGTGCCAAAGGCATGCGAGCATAAAAGACACCCGGGGAATAAACTTCCGTCGGTTAGTCCTGTCCTGCTGCTGCGGGCACAACGGCATCGGCTACGGCTACAGCACCCACTCGACGCGCAGCAGTTCTGCCAAACAAAAGGCCAGGAATATAATTGCGACCGCAATTTCATTAACATGCAGCAGCTCAAACAATTACTGAAAATTCGGCTAATTGATAATAAAGTTTTAAATAATCGTACACACAACATGTCCTTCCGCCTACTTATGCGTTGACACTTGGCAACAGGGATGTGTATGAGCAGAGGAGTCCACTGCCCCATGCGGACCAGAGCCGACGACCGCACGACATTGGAAATTCATGAAAATCGTGTAAGCAGCAACTCCCAGTAAAAGGTCCTTAAATAATGGCCGAAGCAGAGAATGGTTTTTCTTTTTCTTTTGCCTTGTATTTGCTTTTTTTTTATTGAATTATTAAAATTCCAATTCTGCCATAAAGGACCGTGTATGAAGGATACGCATGTATACTCACATGTATACACTCATAAAACGATTAATATCCTGGGCTTCTTAATAATTCATATTCTAAGGGAATACGGGAAGTCGATGGCCATTGCCATACGGTCGCTGACAACATAAACATTTGCTTCATCCTTTTTTTATTTCGTCCCTGTTTGTTATCCTTTTATTTATATATTTTTTCTTGTGCGATACTTAAGCAACTTTATCAGACATGCGGACCATCAAAATGTCAGTTACATATTTATGTGTGGATATGGATGCTGGAAGTTATTTCCCCCCAAAAAAAAGGACATAAAACATATGAATTTTAGATATCATCCTTGAAACTAATTACTGGGCTCGTGTGGACGGAATTTATTACCGCACAGAAAAACATCCACAGAAGAAAAAAATAAGAGTCGCTTCCAAAACTAATCATTTATTTCGTCTCATATAGGAGGTCCTTTACGCGATGCCAGTGGCATTAAAAGATTATGAAAGAAGATCAACCGCATTACCTAACATAAAAACTAACTGCCATGGTTTCGGATGAAAAATTGTTCAGAGGTTTATCCTTTGCTATAAGGCGTCTTTCTCAATCCCTATTACAATGGAATGAGAGGGAGACTATTACAACGTAGAGCCGGTCTTAACTTGTCGTCTTGCATGGGAATGGGTTTTCGTTTTCACACAGGTTACAGAGACATAAGCGAGTGGTTGTTATAGTACGAGGGTGGTATTATTGCTGCCATATCTTTTATTTAAAAACGGAAGTCCTTATGCTGAACACATTAAATAAAAACTACTCAATGCTGTGATAGCAACTTCTTAAACTTATAATAATGGAGATTTTTGATACCTTAAAGCCTTTCACCACCAGCGGCAGAACTGTTCAAGAATGTCCCTGTCCGTTCCAAGACTCCAGCGTTCATTTGACGCTTTTATATGACGCAACATTATTCGAGTCGAAGGACTCGAATTTCTCGTGAATGCCGCGAGCAGTGAAACGCGGGACTGACAACAGGAAATAGAGGGATCTGAAGTACGTAGTTTAAATTCCCTACTGGGGTTGCTGGTCCTCAACTAGGCGCCCTCCTGGTGGATATAAAAAAAATTTCCGAGGCGGACAAAACGAAAAATCCAGCAGCGTCTGTGTAAAAATGAGCGTCCTGGCCAGCATCTGTTACCCAGGTTAGTTTCGGCTGGATATTAAATACCGTTTTGTCTTCCAACATGCAAATAAAAAGGACAACAATTTGAATGTTTGTTATTATTGCTTTTCTCCGTAAAGGCATGACACTTGCGGAAGTAAGCTTTGACGTTTCTGCACATTAAACCATTCAACATAGACGACCACCTGACTTGGGCGAAGTATAACCAATAAACTCGGAGCTAATGATATTACAGCCGAGTTCTTCAAGGCGGGTCTAGTGATGATAAGGTTATATGGTGAAAAGTTCGGCCGACGAATGGAATCTCAGCGATGCTTGCCGGATCCTCAAGAAGAGGATCCTTTCAACTGAACTTCGAACTCTTTAAAACAACTTTTCCACAGGATTTCTTCTGATTCAGTGAAGTTTTAGTTGAGGGAAGTCCGCCACC
Organism: Neoascia interrupta; assembly: GCA_947623515.1. Lineage (NCBI taxonomy): Eukaryota > Metazoa > Arthropoda > Insecta > Diptera > Syrphidae > Neoascia > Neoascia interrupta. Next base: position 1,851,063 of record OX392463.1, read on the forward strand.
ACCATGAAGAAAATATTTCGGCTGACTGCGAACATGGAAAGAGCCTATGGAGCATTCAAATCGATGCCGTCAATTATTGATCATGAGTAAAACGTATCACGCGGCATCAAGCTTGGTAAAGACCTCCATATCGCAACGACATTGAAGAATGGCCAGAGCACATCGCTAGCACGATATCTGTGACGCTTTTGTGATTAATGTGACATATGCGTTTAGCATAGTATCATTAAGAAAAGACACACAACACTGACATCCTGGATAAAATATCACCAAACGTAGTAGTTACTCTGCGGCTACTTGAGGGGCTTTGCCTAAGATCAAACGACGCCTTATAGCTGTTGGCTGTTTCACAACAAACGCGTCAACGTTAACGCGAGGTCAATGCGAGACTAGAAAAATCGTTTGCTAATACACAGCCACGGAGCGAGAGACGCGCGACTGTTTTGACAGCAAAGTGAAAAAACATAGCATATTTGTTAAATGTTGGCAACATTATTACAAATGTATCTTTTGTTAATTTTTCACAACACCTATTACCTTCTTAACAAAAAAGATTATTCAACAACGTGTGATAACTCACAACAGCGATTGACATTATATAATCGTCGACATTATAAAGGCCGACGTGTAAAGCCGCGGTGTCGCAGAAACAGGAACAGAAACGGAAACTGAATTTCATACATTAGCAACGCAAAAGGCATTCAGCGAATTTAGGTTTCAGTTGCTAATGTAAGGGACTCTGTTTCTGTTTCTGTTTTACGTTACTTGTGACAACGCGGCTTAAGACAGCGTTTACGCAGGTATTGTGAACCACCCCATACATTGCCATTGATTGGAATTCATTTGACAACTTTCCCGAGATTCTCGATCGCTCTCCCGCTCTTGTTATGCAATAGCCATGTTTCGCAACAAGCGCGTCAGACACAATGGAAGCGAGAAATCTTGGACGATTGGAAAGAACCTATGGAAAGAACCTTCACTGCAAAGTGGCAGGACACAACCTATTTGTCGACTTTTTAATACATGTAAGATTTATAATTTACAGGAAGTTCGAATGATTTGGCCATCCTTGCATCATCCAAAGAGGAACTTCAACGAGCACTGGATAGGTTTGCAGCCGTCTGTGGTGATGCTGGGATGAGTAAACGTGAACAAATCGGAAGTGATGGTTGTTTCCCGAACTCCTGTGCAATGTACCCTGCACAAAAATGGAGCTCCATTAAAACAGGTGGAGAAGTTTAAGTATCTCGGGGTCTTTTTCGCGAAAGATGGGAGGAGTGAAACTGAGTTGTCCTGTAGAATTGGCCAAGCTGGAGCTTGTAGTAAAGGATAGTAAAGGAACTGCACCGGCCGGTCATCAGGAAAGCTGAGCTTGGAGTGAAAGCAAAGAACTCAGTTTTTAATTCGGTGTTCGTTCCGACCCTCATCTATGGTCATGAAATTTGGGTAATGACCGAAAAAATTAGATTGCGGGTATACAAGCTGCCCAAATGAGATTCCTGAGGTGCGTTGCTGGTGTTACTCTAAGGGACAGAGTGAGAAACGTCAGTATTCGTAGGAATCTTAATGTTGAGCAGCTACTTCTCCGAGTGGAGCGATCGATTCTTCGATGGTTCGGACACAGACTTCCAAGACAGGTCATGCTAGCCGAGATGCGAGCGCGTCGTCCCCCTGGTATGCCAAGAAACAGGATCAGGTAAAGAACCTCTCTGAGTCCCGCCTGGGGGTTGCGCCGGAGTCTCTTGAGTTGGTGGCGGAGGATCGAGAAAGATGGAAGGACCATTTAGCCACTCTCGCTCCGCGACCCTTTTAAAGGATAAGCGGCATTCGAAAATGATGATGATGATGGAGGAAGTTCGAATCAGCTTTATAAAAAATTTAGTCAACAGCATATCACAACTAATAACAGCGAATGTCAAAATAATCGCCGACCTTGGCGAGGTTTTTCTTCGATTTTTCGAAATGATTTTTCGAAACCGGCGTGCGAGACGATGATAACGCCTGCCGGCATTTTAATCATCCCATGATATGCCTGTTTTAATTTGGTTCATCCAGACAAATTTTTTTGTCAGCCCAAACTGGTTGACTTGAACTTCGTGTTCTAAAGAAACCAGTTTCTGTTCTGTCAACTCCTGACGTTTGTATGAATGACGCAGGCTCAACCTGTAGCGCAGAACTTGCTCGTTGGGTTAGAAAAACAATTTATGGTTTCGAAATGACTTGAAACAATTTCAAATGTATTTCACTATACCCAGGGACCTATTGAATACACATTTGTTTTCCAAAACACTAACGCAGCACGCACAAAAATACAACCAAAGCGTTTGAAATGATCATAAAGCCAGCCATTATTATTATGTTTATAGAATTGTAAATAGTTGTTTTAATTTTTCACTTTTCAATATTCAATTTCATTTTGTATGGTTTTGCCATAGGGGCTGCTCCCCAATATAAGCAGCAATACTTTCGGTTAGCTTTTTAATTGATACAAATGAAAAAAGGTATTTTTCATAAAAAAATATCTTAACTTGTATATTTGATGAGTAAAATTTAATAGTTCACAGACCGTTCGTTAACTTTATACTATGTTTCCACCGGCAATAATACAAGGATTATGGGAAGAAGATTAAAAATAAATCCCAAAGTGGCTCCACCGGCGACAAATATAGTCATTTTGCAGGAGCGAAGAAAGATTTCTGTTGTTTAACAATAGAAAACGTATGTGTGATAGATCTCTTGGAAATTTTCCAACTGTTGCAGAGGTGCATAAAATATAGGTTTGTGAATAGGGTGAGTGGGATTTATGATAGGAACTATTTTTTAATCTAATTAGTTTTGGGCAAAAACTTTTCGAAAACTAGAATAACTAACGACTAGAATTGGTTTTCGTTTTTCATTTGTTCATCAGTTGTCATATTTAAGCCCATTTTTATTTTTTAGGGTGCGTTAAAACATCAATAAAAGGAGGAAACATATCAAGAATTTTACACTAAATGTGTTACACCGTAGCCTTGTGGTATCCCACTTTATGTGAAACAACTTTACTCTATTTGCTAAGGCATATTTATGCCAATTTTAAGATGCTTAAATGCCAGACAAGGTCTTCTTATTTTATTTTTATGCTTTATTAATGTATATACAAAGATTCTTATGAAAATTCCCGACTCAGCATCTTTTGAGTAATGATGTGCCCCAACCATCATTCATGTATATCCACCCTCTTTATTAATTTCAATATTAAACATTTATAGTACCCCCACCCCTCACTATACACTGCCTCCACCCTCTTTAATGAAATCATCAATCAAATTATCTCAAACCCGTGACAGGTAAATTATCCTTCGAAAATGTTCCGCATTCTGTAGCTCGTATACCGACAGTTTATTACAAGCATTTCTGACTGCAACTATATACAAAACTGTGAAAAAAATTAGACACATTCCAACAAAAGCCAAGATTCCCTGCTAATTGCGTTCCGTGATTCGTGGAATTTAAGAATTTAACTTCCCAACTATGTCCCATGCGATCTCAAGGATATGAGAAAAAAAACGAGACCATTATCGTGCGACTTCAAAATAAACTACACCAGCGAGATAGGGATACACAAACTGTTAACTACTCTTTATATTCGTTAACATTGCAAGGCACATGGAGCTCGCTCGCTCGTCCTGTGACCCACAGGAACCGATGTAATGATTTAGCTGAGCAAAAGGGAAAAAAATCCAAAAGCAATGCCATTAAATCCCTTCAGAACTCAATTTATATCCCATAGCAATTTATCCAAACACAAGGCAAACTAACGCACTGCTCCTCCGGTACAAGTCGCTCCGAGGAGCTCCGCAGTAGGAGGCTGGATGGGGTACCTTTGGAGAAAATGGGAGTGCGGAAAAAAAGCATAAGACGGCGAACGAAGAACGGGAAAAAAATAAATAAATTAGAATTGAAATAACAGGAAAGCAAGAAAAAATAGAGCGAAACATCCTCTTTACTTTATCCCGCTTCGACCCGCATCGCCAGGATAATTTATATATAATAAACACACAAGCCGCTTACAAAGAGGATGCCAGAGGATAAAGGCAACGCCAGAACAACACTGCATCGCTTTCACAAGAGAAGACGACGCGAGATTATGTAGCAAAGTTTCTTATTATGCCAGCAAGCATGCACCAGGGAGGATATTAAAGGAGATGCCATTGCCATTTGGATGTGTGCTAAGGAAAATAGTCTCGTTTTTTCAATATTTCCTCCTTCCTGATTCCACAAGGAGCCAGGAAGTTTTCTTTTCGAATAAATGAGGTGTTGCGATGTGCTGCGACACATGTATACATAGTGCACACCGCACCGACCGAGTTACATCTTTCCGCTGTATTGCTCCGCAATTTGTGCAGCATCAGCACCAGTCAGCCACCACCCGCCCACCACAAACCGCCCCCCACACCAACGACGACGCACTACAAAGGAAATGTGTTCTTGTTACCCGTGTGACGCTAACGCCCATCAACCAGGACGAGGCCGAGTTACTTTGCGCACAAAGGCAAAAATACAGGAAAACTGTGTACAACGAGGAGTCCTGTCGCAACTTCCTGAGTTTTCATTTGCATGTCCCACTCAGTGACTATTTTGCTGCTGCATTACGATTAGTAGCTAAGAGTCGACTTGTTAAGAGCGCTTGGTCCTTGTGTATATATGGTGGGCTGGAGAGGGACGAAGGCGCCCAGGACGAAGGTGTTTATCTGTTAATTTCACGGGGCTTTTGTTCTCTCAACATTCAGTGAAATGTTCCGGTTAACCACAGGGAAATTGCAGGATGCATAAGCGGCTGCTGTTGCTGCCGTGTATACGACCCAGCTCGGGTCCATTTGAAGTCCCGCAAAATGAGAAGGGGACACGTCTTCATTCGGATGATTTTGCGTTGACAACTTGAAAGCGTGCTCAGAAGTGAGCTGCGCTCCTCCAACCCCGTGTACACTTTAAACACGATTTACATGCGGTGGGTGGTGTTGGGTGCGGCCATTACTTCCCTTTGAGAGGACCAGAAGGAGACATACCCAAGGCAGACAAATCCCTTTGTATTAGTTTTGAAGTGATTTCAGCTCAAATTACAATCGCCAGGATGACTGACAGAGATATTCCCAGTGCTATGGTCCATTTGAAAAGGATTCTCGAGGCTTTGTTGCTATTCAACTGCGATTCGTGTTTTTATTTTTATTTATTTTTTGTTTTTCTTCTTCTATTTTTTCTTTTTTCCTACTTTCATTGCCTGTTTCCATTGCCATTTTGTCATTTTGCCAGGCCGTTGGATTATTTCGATGTTGTGATATCTATTTTGCTAGACTTAACAGGACGAGAAATAAGGCTACATAATACGGATTAATAAGGGATGATGCAAAGAGCAGGGTACGGGTGCGGGAAATGATTCCGAAAAATGTGGGCCAAGTGGCAGTGACTTGAAAATTGTCAGACTCGAAAAGGTATGGTGTGCGCGCGCCCATACCTAGTCCTGCCTGATGCCTATACCTACCTACCTACACAGAGGTATATATACAAAGCCAACAAGAAGGATAAAGTCGACAATCAGTTATATTGAAATTAACAACCCATTTGGGCAGTGATGCATACGGCGGCAATTTGGAAAATTGGCATTGGAAGTTGCCTTTTGTTTAGCGGTCGGTTGTCGGTATATAATATAAGGTCCTTAGATTATTATTACTTTCTTAATTAATATAACGGATTTATAGAGTGATTTCAACTCGGGCAAATCTCGATGAAGATAAGAGATTGAAGGTTGTGCGGAGGAGCATATTGTGAGCGGGAACAATGCGGACAATAGAGCTCATTCACACAATCGATATGGTTTTTGTCCTTGGCGAAACAAGGAAATAGTGATACATTAACAATTAGAGAACGCTTACCCGTAGATCCTTTGAGGATTAATTTCGGCGCCGGATGTTGGAGAAATTGAGGAAGTAAAAAGAAGGCACTTCTTATCGGTTCATCTTTGTTGGGGGATTTTGTTAAAACGGGGATCTCCACGGGACACTTCAGTTAATGGAAGACGGGTACTTAGTATGCTGGTAGGATCACACAAAGAGATTCGCAAGATAAAACATGAATGAAGCAAGCTTAAAAAATCCGATTGAGTTCCTCTTCATGGGCCCATCAGCAGGTCACCTGTTAACACAGTTCTGCTTAAATTCTCGTGGGCACATCCCATAAATTGTGCAGTCGTGCACCCTCAGCAGATTAGAGCTTGGCATAAAGGCCATAGTGATCAGCCGCAAGCTCCCTGAAGTGAGTTGAAACTATCTAATTAAAGTTTTTGCAGCATTTGTCCACATGCCCCTGGACGGACTTGCTAAAAGGAATTGAACTATCTTGCGGGTTGACATGGCTGGTTTTAACACGTTTTGAAAGGAACGAAAGGAAATGATGCACCGAATATGAAAACTGCGGTTCTCTGAGGCTAGCGAGTCACGCTTCAATGGCTGCACAGGGCACCCGGCGCGGGTTAATTGTATAATGTTTTTTGTAGCTTTTTAGTTGCGCCAATTGCGAATTTGTATAGCTTGACCTAGTCCCGGGAAAAATAAGATTTCGCTAGGTTCAGATAAAATTTTGACCTGGTTCACTTTTCTCGGTAGCAACGACCCAGTATTGGAACAATTAGGTTTATCGCAGCTTTTTTGCTACACCTGTTGGAAATTTGTAGCTTGACCCGAGAAGACTGGGTTCCATGCTGGGTAGCCAGTCGGATACCGAAAAAAATTAATGGCGCCAAAATTTCATCTGATAAGCTAGTGGAATCGTGTTTTCCTCGAAACCGGGTCAAGCTCTATCCAGCACAGCATCAACTTCGTTCAAGAAGGCCGCATACTTTGACTCTCGATTAGGTTCATATACCTGCTCTAGAGCCAAAGTCGATCACCTAAGCTTAAGCTTTAAGATCAAAACCCTCTCTCCTAATGAAATAAACTCAAATACCTGTGCAGTCATATTATGCGGGACGCCACTGCACTCTGGTTCCGGAACCTTTCCAACTAAGTGGAGGAGATGCCAGTAGAATCGAGCTTATACTTTTAAGCCTCCTTAACCAGTTCTTGTTCATTCTCTTTTAACGATGAGACATTCCATGTGCCGATTCTAAGCCCATCTTATGGCCTTTTCGGTTGGTCGTCCAGGAGCGTCCGGGAGACTTCTGGGGTCTCCTGAGACTGTTTTCTTGGACTCGTTTGACAGTTCCTCTTCTGGATAAAAGAGAAATTTGCTTCTGGTTTTGAATCCAGAATCAAAACCAAAAGCACGCACACAATTAAACATGTGTCAATGTCAAGTTGGATTAATGTCATTTGTCCCCTGTAGCATAGCTTTTGCTTCACAAATGCAACGCTAGACAAACTTCAAATCAAGAAAAACGTGTTTGGCTGTTCGGAGAGAAGCCCCAATCCGGGAGAAGAACGCTATGATCCGGGATCGCCAACCGAAAAGGCCATTAGCTCTCATTATGTCTTAGCGCTGCCCCCTTTGCCTCCTGTTGTGAAGGGGCGCGCTGGGTAACCTAGTGCACCATAACCATGCGGCGCGAAGGGGCGCGCTGGGTAACCCAGTGCACCCCTTTGCCTCCAATAGGTGAACTCAGCACATTATACGACTGAACTTTAAAGTTTTTATTTCTCAGATTAGCTTAGATCTTACTTAACTTACTTAAGGTGGTGCTACAGTCCGTGGTAGTCCTGGGCCTCAGCTAGCATGCTTCGCTAGCCAGCTCTGTCTCCAGCTAGCCGTCTCCAGTCTCGCACGCGAAGTTGGCCGAGGTCCTCTTCCACTTGCGTGCGCCACCTGAGTCTCGGTGCTTTCTACTGCGCCGTCCCGGCAGGGTGGATTCGAAGATTTTCCGCTCTAGATCACCCAGCGATCACCCAGCGATCACCCAGCGTATTTTGACGCTTCTGGCTAGGTCGGTATCTTCTCCTCCACTCTCCGTAAATCGTCCGAATAATTTTCTCTCGAAGCAGCCTTAAATGGTTTCATTCGCCTTTGACAGGGTCCATGCTTCCGCACCGTAAAGCAGGACCGGGATAATGAAGGTTTTATAAATGGTCACATTAGTTGCTCGAGAGAGGGCTTTGCTACTCAATTGCCTTCTTAGACCAAAGAAACAGCGATTGGCAAGAGTTATCCTTCGTTTGATTTCAGCGCTGGTGTCACTGTCTGAATTGATAGCGGAACCGAGGTAGACAAGGTCCCTAACTACCTTCAAGTTAGAGCAGAGGTGCATATGGTGATGTTCTGTCCAAGACGTCGGTGTTGGGTGTCTCTTCTTGATGACAACCCATATTTGCCACTTGCGTCGAAATACTCACTAAGGCTTCCCTGACACTGATTAGCTCAGATCACCTGACATTTAAAGATAAAGTGAATGTACAGCGATGGGGAGTTAAAGCGGAAAGCGGGCTATCCATAGTTTATTTATTTTTTGTCCTTGATCGACATCAGGCGAGATCAGCTCTAGATATCATGGCTTCCCAACACCATTTCTAATACCAGTGATAGATTTAAAATGGAAATTCACTCAAATGGAGACACTTATCCAACAAACATATTAATAATAGCCTAGACGAAAACAATAAAAGTTAACGGAATTGTTTTTAAGGACTTTAGCCGGTAGAAGTGCCGCTTACTTTGGAAACGAGGCTCGTCAAGCCTGTCAAATACTACAAAGCCAAATTGAACTGTCAGTCGTTCAAGTCAGCTGATACGAAACTGACATTCGAAATTCGAATTTCGATATCGAAAATCCCCTCCAATGGAATATACATAAGTCATTGGTACGCTAATTTCAAACCATATGACGCTTTTTAGATCTGTACTGGTATTGCAACAGATGGTGTCTTTAACCAACTGGGACGGCCTTAATAACTTCTTCAGTCGTTTTAACTGGTCTTTGTGCTTTCTCGATGACAACGTAGATGCTGCTGCTGATATGATAACTAACACCATTCTCCTTGGTATGAGATCCTTTATCCCTTACAGGATTAAGAGTATCAAACCAAAGGAGAACTCGTGGTTTGACTCGAGCTGTAAAGAGGCGATTAGGTTAAAGGAGTTATGTTTTCGGTCCTACAAGACCAACCCATCACAGGTAAACCGAAAAAAGTTTAAACAAGTCAGAAATGAAAATTCCAATACAGAAATTCCAATACGACCAAAAGCTGAGGCAGAAAATACTACATTGTCCCAAGGGTAGTAAAAACTTTTGGTCTTTCGTCAAAAATGTCAAAAGCTGTGCCTCATCTTCCATCCCAACACTCGTTTACAATGACATTCCAGCTGTCACCTCTCTAGACAAAGCGAATCTACTTGCAGCGCATTTCGCTGCTAGCTCCATGCTCCCTGATTCTGCAATGTCCCCGCCTACACTTGAGCGCGTCGAATATACCATGGGACAAATTCACTTTCGCGCTCGTGCAGTCAAAAGAGTACTTCGAGATCTAAACATTCACAAATCCGCTGGTCCAGATGGAATATCCCCCATTGTTCTGAAGAGGTGTTCTTCCGCGCTGGCAAAACCATTGTGTAAGCTTTTTCATCGGTCCTACTCCTCAGGTCTCTTTCCGAGTAGATGGAAAACAGCATTTGTCCAGCCCGTCCCTAAAAAAGGCGATTCTTCTTCTCCCTCTAGCTATCGTCCAATTGCACTTACCTCCCTTCTTTCTAAGGTCATGGAAACGCTGATTAATTATCAGCTTATGAAATATCTTGAAACACGAAAACTTCTTAGTGACCGGCAATACGGTTTTCGTAGCAAAGGGTCTACTGGTGATTTGATGGCATATCTCACTGAAAAGTGGAATCATTCCTTGCATCTTCTATGTGAAAGCAAGATTGTTGCGCTTGATATTTCAAAAGCATTTGACAGAGTTTGGCACCAAGCTCTCTTGTCGAAAATGCTTGCATTTGGAATCGACGAATCTCTTATTCAGTGGATTAGTAATTACCTTTCGAACCGTTCAATTCAAGTTGTTTTGGATGGCTTCAAGTCCGCAGTTCATAAAATTAACGCTGGGGTTCCCCAGGGCTCTGTTTTGTCTCCGACACTCTTTCTCATTTTCATTAATGATCTCCTGTCTGCTACAACTAATCCAATCCACTCCTTTGCTGATGACAGTAACCTCAGTTTCTCATATTCGTTCTCGGTTCCGCGCCCCTGCTCTTCGGACGTTGAATTGGAACGGCAGCGTATGTCAAACTCATTAAACTCTGACCTTAACAGCATTGTATCATGGGGATCTCGAAACAGAGTGGAGTTTAATGCTTCTAAAACTCAATGCTGTCTTCTGTCATTGAAGCAAAACCGAATCACCCAGCCATTATCCATGAATGGCACTTGCATCGACGAAGCCGAAACGCTTTCCATTCTCGGTATGTGTGTCAATAACAACCTTAGTTGGAATGACCACATATTCGACGTCGCCAAGAACGCTGCGAAATGCCTAGGCTTCCTTAAAAGATGTAAGAAGTATTTCACCCCCTCTGATTTGGCTATTTTATATAAGGCATATATTCGCCCCAAGTTGGAATATAATTCCCATGTCTGGGCTGGTGCTCCAAAAACAGCACTGCTCTTGCTAGATAGGATACAAAAACGCGCGTTAAAACTTGTTGGAGACAAAAACATTGCGAAGTCTTTTGACTCATTAGAACATCGACGTAATGTATCTTGTCTTTCACTGTCTTATCGCTTTTTTCACAAACAATGTTCCATCGAAATAGCCATCGACGCACAGTAAAGTTTAGAGGTTCTTTCATAAGCCGTGCAACGCGAATGTGGAATGTTCTCCCACGGTCAATCTTTCCTGCGCAATACAACTTGCAACTGTTCAAAACAAGAGTGCATCGGTACCTCTCCTCCTTTTCCTCTTCTTCTAATCCTTTCCGCTCGTGAGATGTGTAACATTAAAAAGGGTATCCAATCCCTTATATTCGCGAGTGCATTATAAAAAAAAAAAAAAAAAAAACCAAGTTTAGCCAAAACCGAGATTTGTTGTTTCTACTTCAATAAAAGAGGGGATCCCTCCTTTCCCCTTAATAGCACTGAGTGTGTTCGATATGCGTTCTTTACATTTTTTTACTAGACTTAAGGAAAATGCCAATTTCTATCAGGATAAGCGTCTACCTATATACTTGTACCCGCCTCCCACTAAAGAAAAGTGGGAGGCGGGTACAAGTTGAAAGAAACCAAATCGGTGTTGGCGCAGTGTTGTAAGGTCGGGTGGCAATGCAGGTTGCAGAGTTCTGGCCAAAGACCAGCATCATGTTATGTTCATGGCCGAATCAGCGTGAGTCTTACTTACTTCGAAATTCCCCATTCATTTCACTTATTCCCATTTTATTGTTTCGCTAAAGACTTTATTGATTGATGGGTTGAAAGAGATAACCTTAAGGCCATAGTCAAATTGAAAACATTCTTTTCAGGTTGACTCATTAAAGCTGACGTAGATATATCCAAGCGTTTCGTCTGTCAAAGCACTATTTTGGACACTTTTTATTAGAACTTCCGAAACAACCTTAAAACACTGACCATCAAATAATAATGGCTTAAACTTTTCCAACAATTTTCCAGTAACAAAACTGCCTTTATTTTCGAAATTAAATTCGATACGATGAAGCAAGGTATATTCCACCCCCCATTGGCGAAGGCCAAGCCTCATCAATCGAACAAGTCACCTGCATCATAGTCCGCCTCAGGCTTCGTCGTCTTCACTTCCTTTTCTTTACCCAAGCCCCCACCAGCACAGACTAGAACTTTATAGATGATACAAATTGACTGCACATTAAGAAGTTAAGTGGGCAACGACGACATTCCCGCATTCAATGGCAACTTTGGTGACTTAATGAAAGGGCAGCCCTGTGCGAAAACTTTTCCACAACAGGACACAAGTTGGTGCCTCGCTCCATTCGCAATTGTTTTAGAATTCCTTTGAACACTCTGCAGCGCCCGAGTGAGACGCCTTTTTGATAAAGTAATTAAATGGCGGCGTTTATTTACAAATGTTACAACCACTCCGCCACTCAGCAACAGAAGGCTATTCCACCTTAATTTGAAATCTGATTAAAGAGACTGGTAGATCCGTATAGGTATACCCTGTATACCTACCCGTTCACATTCCGCATTCATGGCTATCGACTGCCTCGCACAAACAAGCGGCCCCAAAGTCCCTTGCCACTCTGTGCGCCTTTCACTCTGGGGAGTGTAAAACTCATTTCAGGAAGCTTGTGGTATTGGCTCTGAAAAAAAAGGGAAAAATTGCAAAAAATACTTTCCAAGCTAATTCCACGAGGACCAAACTAAAATAGAAATGTGTACGCCTGCACTGCAAAGCACACACGCACATATACACACATGTCATTTAAAAAGGACATTGACAATCGCAATCGCGCTAGCAATTCGCAATGTGGTAAACGGTGAGGTGCAAAGTGAGCAGCGTGTTGGATTTTTATTTGCAGATGTACCCACTCGTCGCTCCATTGTATTAGCGGCTGTTTCAATTTCCCGGCGGCGTGATTTCCTTCCTTATCAGTGTGACGTCCTTCCCCCTAAATGCGACGCGCTTCACCGCCATGTCCTTGCCAATTGAATTTCATCTCTGTTTCGTTTTTTTTTCCAAACAGCCAACGCAAATTAAACGGAGATGGAATTCACCTCCTTCGAATGGAATGTTTTCTTTTCTGTTTTCCGAGTCAGAATTTTTATATCATCCAAGGAATGTGTTCCACTCCTCATCCTCACACACAAACGCAGCGAAATTTCGTTAGAGGATCTCTCTCGGGCTAGCATGGTGGCGGGACGATGCGGCCAGAACTAAAGCGAGTTGTTAGAGAGCACGATTTTAATAAAGAGGAAGAAATATGTTGTAAAAAGGGAGGCACTTTTCAGGGAATAAACTGTCCCATGGTATGAGGGTAATAAAGCGTCGAACCCCCGCTATACCACCCGCTAACTGGATGTCGTAACTTAATTTGGCTTCCTTCGTTTTATTTCACGCATTAGGTAATTTCCAGGAGCACCCCACCAGCGCACGGGCACAAGGAGACCATTTTCGTACCGAAATGGGCGTGTTGCATTAGATACAAAACAAAAACATAAATTCAAATAAAAAAAAAATCTGAAAGAAAAACTGGGAATTACATTTTTTGCGGATCTATTTTTTCGCTGGGGGGATGGTGGAAAGGACGCGGTGTCGGAGTTTGGAGTACTGCGGAGGCATGTGTACAGATTGCTTTTAAACTAGTGCACTGGTAATGGGTTTTGTTTTTTTTTTTGTTCCTTTTTCTGCCGTGAAGCAAATCACATCGGGGAGTTTTGAACTTGTTGTATAGGTACTTGTTTGTTTTAGGTGTTTTATAACAGTAACTAAGAGGAAAAAATTGCGCTTTTTTGTGGACCTTCTATTCGTTAAGGGCACTGTTTGTTAACGAAACACAATTGGGAAGATCATCGAATGAGTTTTGATATTTGAGTGGATTTTAAATTGCCAATTGGTGACTTGAAACTTGGCTTTAAAACAAAAATAGATGGTCCCGTGAAGTGAAAATCGGACATTCGATTTTCTCATCCGGCTAAGTGAGGGATAAAAATAATAAAAAAATACCAAAACACTTTGTAAATTTTTTAAATATAAATAAAAACAAAATAAAATAATTCAAACTTCCACTACACACACAAATAGCAACATGCAAGCATCGTTTTGCAGCTTCAAATAATTTTCCAACCGCCCGCCGCAGCGATGTTTTCAAAAGACGTAATCCTTCGACCGACCGCCCGACCGACCAATAGTTGTATAGTGCTGTCTAATCGAGTCTAATCTTCAATCCAATTACTTTTTTGCCTGTGCGCCAAGCAAGTGAGTTTGAAGGACTCATTTCGCAGTCAGAAGACAGAGTCCTTTCGCGGTGGTAAAATCGAGAATACTTTACCAGCCACTAGACCGAAATCGACACTAGCGTTCATCATGTTCGATTTTGGATTCCTCAATTCGTCCAGCAAAGATATTGTAGATTCCTTCCCTGGGAATCTACAGTCGTGGGAGGACTGCCCGCTCGTTCTAAGTTGGAAGCGCAGGTTATTTTTTTTATACCCTACCATTGTAAGCCATAACTCGCCAGATAAACATCGAACTCTCAGTGGCTCCGACACTCTGGACAGGCAACACCCGAATGAAGGTATGCTGAGCTTTTTGCTGTGTATTATGCTCACAGAAATAATTCTTCTTCGTATAAAATATTTTATTCCCAACCGATTTTTAAATTTATCAATTTAAAGTATCAGACCTAAGGAGGACTCATGGCTCGACTTGAACTTTGCAGTTCAAGGCCATCAAGTTGAAGGAGGTGAGTTTTCGATCATACAAAAACAACCCAAATGGGGAAACCCGTATAAGAGATTCAAACAAGCTAGCAGCAATTTTTACATGACCAGAAATTGAGGCAAAAAATTCTCCAATGTCCCAAAAGTAGTAAAAATTTCTGGTCCTTCGCCAAAAACATTTAAAATTGTGCCTCATTTCGACGCTCATTTGCAATAACATCACAGAGTTCTGCTCCTTAGACCAAGCCAATCCGCTTTACGGCTCACTTTGCTGTCCAGCTCTACGCTTGCTGATTGTGCGTTGCTTCCGCCTGTAATTGAGCGCGTCGAACATTTTATGGGACCACTCCACTTTCGTACTCGTACATTTGCAGAAGTTCTTAAAAATCTCAACATACACAAATCCGCTGGTGCAGATGGCTTGTCCCCCATACTTCTGAAGAGATGTTATTCCACGCTGGCAAAATCATTGCATAAGTTTTTGTATCCATCCAATACTTCTGGTCTTTTTCCGAGAAGGTGGAAAACAGCATATAGGCACCCCCGTCCCAAAAAAATGCGTTTCTTCTTCTCCGGCCAATTACCGACTAATTGCACATTAAAGTCCATTCTTTCCAAGGTCATGGAAACGCTGTTTAATCATCAGGTGATGAAATATCTTGGATCACGGAAGCTTTCGAAAAGTGCAACCGCTCCTTTCATCTTTATGGTTAAAGCAAGGCTGTTGCGCTTGATATTTCAAAAGCATTTGACAAAATCTGGCATCAGGCTCTCTTGTAGATAATGCTTGCATTTGGAATGGATAAGTCTTTTGTTCTATAAATTATAAATTCCTCCTTGAACCGTTAAATGCAAGTGGTTCTGGATGGCTTCAAGTCTGATATCCATCGTATAAATGCTGGTGTGCCCCAGGGTTCAGTTTTATCTTCAACGCTCTTCTTGATATTCATCAATGTTCTCTTGTCACATCTAATCCAATTCATTCTTTCTCTGATGACTTACTAACTTAAGGTGGCGCTACAGTTCGGGGTGGACCTGGGCCTCAGCCAACAAGCTTCGCCAGCCAGCTTTGTCTTCAGCTTGCCGTCTCCAGTTTCGCACGCGAAGTTGGCTGAGGTCCCAACGAGGTGTGTGCGCTACCTGTGTCTCGGTGCTCATCTACTGCATCGTCCCTGCGGGGTAGATTCGAAGATTTTCCGGGCCAGGACGTTGGTGTCAATCCACTCTAGATGACCCAGCCATTGTAGACGTTGTATTTTGATTCTTCTGGCTAGGTCGGTGTCGCTGTACAGCTCGTACAGTTCGATGTTATATCTCCTCCTTCACTCCCCATCTAAGCAGACGGGACCATAAATCGTTCGAAAAATTTTCCTCTTGAAGCAGCCTAAAGTGTTTTCATCCACCTTTGAGATGGTCCTGCTTCTGCACCGTAAAACAGGACGGGGATGATGAGATTCTTACACATGGACACTTTAGTTGCTTGAGAGAGTGCTTAGCTACTCAATTGCCTTCTTAGCCAAAAGAAACAGCGATTGGTAAGAGTTATCCCTTGATTGATTTCAATGCTGGTGCCATTGTTTGAATTGATAGCGGAACCCGATGGTGATATTTTGCCCAAGACTTCGGTGTTGGGTGTCTTTTCTTGATGACAGCATATACTAGGTTTTGCCCTCGTTGACGGCTAAACCCATATTCGCCGCTTTCGTCCCAATATTCACGAAAGCTTCACAGATATCACGCTTTGTTCTTCCGATTATGTCCAAATCGCACACTAGCAATTTTTTAAGCATCAATAGTTTAGTCACGATCTGTGAAAGCAGCGCTCACGTGAGCAACTTTCTTTTCTAGTTCTCAAAAAGTGCCTACACACAAACACGAATCAAATATTTAACCCTTTGGTCTCTAAAATATCGGCGACTTGGAGGAAATTAAAGGGTTTCACGTCGGCGCTCAAACATGAACTGCCTGCGTTAGAAAAGTCATTTCTGACAACGAGCAACTAAAAAATCGGTGACAAAACACAGATTCAAAAGTTTCCCTAAACTAGCTTCATGTTGGCCATTCCTATATGTATACAAGCCCAGAGGACACAATCAAAACGTTGCATGTGTGCGATAAACCTTGATGTTTGATGTATGCAGAGAGAATAAGAGCCCTTGAGTGCTAGGTTATTTAGGCATAGATGCCCTGTATGTTCTACTGTTACGTAATTGGTCCAAAAACCTCTATATTGGCTGGTCGTATGTGTAATACGTAGCCGGTCGGTTGTAAAATTATGAATTGTGTTGATGGGTCCTTGGTTTCTTTTACTTCCAAATTACAAGTTTCACAGCGTAAATGTGTTACTTTAAGTGATGCTTTGCAAACAGTGTTTGTAAAAAGTTCGAAGAAAGAAGCCTCACTTCCTGATTTCAACATTTAAAATGCGGGACATTGCTCATATTCTTGTCGAGAAACAATCTATGACGCTGGGACCTTTTTCCTTCAAACGGCGGAATCTTAAGATGGTGCCAGCCAGGATTAGAGCCAATGAACTTTTCGTCAGTAGCCTTTTGCATACAGGTAGGACAGATTACCTTAACTTCTGCGGATCGATTGGATCGCCAAAAAGGTTTAAATGAAAAATCAATAAATCCAAAAATATTTCGTCCTTTACCCGACTCTTTTCTTTTTAATTTCACCGTTTTCCTACTTCGCTGTTTCCCTGAACACGATGGTGTCCTCCCTAGATGACTGTTTTCCTATTTTTTACAAGGCGCTTCTACTAACATCGGACCTCCCTAGTAGCTATTCATGACAAAAGCTAAAACCCGTGCACATTAAGCTTAATCTCTACTGCTTTGCACAACTTCCATCCAACAACAAGACAACCTTACAAAAGGTGCTCACTGCAAAAGGAAGGCTGATTAAAAATATCATCCTACATTAAAGACTTTTCTATTCAGCGGATGCAAATGTATTAAGGCTGACAACCCCCTTTATAAGCCCCAAGCACAATAATTATTATGCTGTCCATTATGCATGAAACACATCATAGTTTCTTGTCCCTAGAGAGTCTTATATAGTTCTGCTCCTTTATGACATTATGCCTCATAGGATTTTCGCTTTATTATTTATTCAGTTTGAGAATCCATTTGAATAGTTCTGCCCGGTCGTCGTCTTTTGCGTTTGCCTCGTCCCTTTTCCATTAGAGAGAAATGCTAATTAATCACCCATTATGTGCATAACGTTAAAATATAAATAAAAATATTTTCTTCCCCCGAATCCGAATAATAGAAAAACATTAGTTTGGCCCACGGGCAAAGTGCCATTACTCACAGAAATTATTCAGGACGAATGATCCATCGCCAGGACTTCCCACTTATATTATACAACAATGCGTCGTCATTTCGTAATTCAGCACTATACTTTCTGGCTAAAAACTCCTACGAACATGTTCGGCACGAACAAAAACAAACATTACGCATATTTGCTGATTCATGATTGGCCACTTAGACAGCAATAAATTTCCAAGTGGATGGCATCCCTCAACTCAAAGCATTGAATGGGAACACACACGCTTGACGTATGAGCTTTGCATCCCCTTTGACAATGAAAATAGAACGCCAGCATAGCTTCCTGCCTACCTCTCCCACGCACAGGCACAAAAAACTGCCAAGACTTTTACGATCGTCGTAATTTTATGGGCTAAGACGGACATGGACACTCGACGGAATGGCCATCAGGCAAGTTAGCCGGTGGCTCGCCTTTCGCAACACTCGTTGTTCCATCGTTGGCTGACAGGCAACAGGATTTTTTTTATTATTTATGGATTCCGCCATTAGGGCCCAATAAATAATCTCTCGTGCTCAACAAATGTTCTGGAGGGGATTACGACGCTCGGTGTGTCCCTACACTTTTATGGCTCTCAAATTGTCTGCCCATATCAATCTAGATGCGGTTCGGAATAAATTTCCCCAAAAAGGGGTGGGTGTGCGAAACAAAATGATTACAAATGTCCAATTATTGAGTGTAACATCGTTTCACATATATTTTGCTTAACTAGCTTGCGCGCTGTCTACGAGAGCGACAGTGTGTGCGGATCGATGTGGTTACGACTTACGAAACGAGATACGAGACGTCAGGAAGAAAAACACAATTCCGCTGACAAAGGGTTCGTCCTAGCCCAAATTTGAATCAAAATACATAATATGGTCATTATTTTATGCCTTCGCATATGGGTGTGCTCTGCGTCCTTTAGGAGACGAACAAGGAATCGTCATCGTGAGGCGCACGTCTTGTACACAGAGAACGGGCGCAAGGGGTGGAAATGTGCATTCGCAAGGAGACTCTTTTCGGTGTGAACTAGGACGTGAGTAGAATTCAAAAATTTAGTTTGCACAATTGTAGAGAAATTCACACGCTGATACTTTCAGTCATGAAGATGACCTCGTTTTATTTTTGAGTGTGTTTTTTTGCAGCTTCTAAAGCCTCGCATGCACATCTATGAATATAATAGTTCCAGATTACCAAAGTTCGAGCAGGACGACCCCTGAGTTTGAGACATCTCTATTGCGAAAGGTGTAGCTCATTGATTTACACTGGGAAAAAATTTGGTTTGATTCTCCGGCAGTTTTTTTTTTGTTAGTAAGTTATAAGCTTTTTTTATAAGTTCACCAAAGGTCAGTGTTTTATTGCAAAGTTGATCTTGAGCTAAACCAATATTTGTTTGTCCCGCAGCAAAAAAAAAATGTGAAGCTTACCAATGGGCAGATTCTTAGTGCTGGGCTAACTCCGCCAATAAAGTTATCGAAATCCTCGACTCTCGAAATCGTGTCGTGTCCAAACCGTGAAATAGTGAAAAACGTGTCCAAGCCAGCGAAGAATTGATCGTTCCATTTGGAGGAGTAGCTTAAGGTCTCCTACGAATACTGACATTTCTCACTCTTCCTAAGAGAGAGTCTCTCACGATCCCTATCCCTCACGATCCCTATTTCTCACGATCCCTATCCCTCACGATCCCTACCCCCTAAGTAACATCAGCAACGCACCTCAGAAATATCATTTCGGCAGCTTGTACCCCCGAACTAATTCCTTCGGTCATTACCCAAATTTCATGACCATAGATAAGGGTTGCAACGAATACTGAATTGATTATTGAGATATTTGCTTTTACTCCAAGCTCAACTTTCCTGATGACCGGCCGGCAGATTTCGTTTACCATTGCTCCAGCTTTGCCAATCCTACAGGAAAACCCGGTATCACTCCTTACCTCTTTCGTGAAAAAGACCCCGAAATACTTAAACTTCTCTATACCTGTTTCAGTGGGACTCCATTTATGTGCACTCATATATTATAGACAACCAACACTACGGATTTGCTTGCGTTTACCTTCGTCCCCGCCTCACCACGGATGGCCGCAAACACATCCAGTGCTCGCTGAAGTTCCTCCTCGGAAGATGCCAGGATAGCGTAATCATCTGCGAAAAGTAGACGGCTTATCCTGACACCGAAAGATTCGCACCAAGACAAGACTGCGCTTCACCATCCAATCCATACTATGCAAAGGAGAGGGACACAGTCTTGGCGAAGTCCAACGCACACATCAAAAGGATCGGATTTGACGCAATTTATCCGAACACAGCTTCTGCAGTTCCCATACAAAGACTGAATTCCTGTCAGAAGAGGCCCCCTCAGTGCATAGTTGAGCGCATATTGAGCCCTGTGGGCGATTGAGCATTTCTAAAATGTCCTCGCTGTATAAGCTGTGTAAGGCGTCGTTCTCATTTGAAAGAAGTGAACCGTCTTTGGCTTTAACTCCTTTTGAAGAACGATATTTCACTTCTTTCCTCTGAGAAGGCGCAAAGTCTGCCAAAACGTCTTGTTTTTAATCGTGCTCTAACATCTCACCGAACTTTCTCGAAGTCTGTTTCTTGGCTCTGATCGTCATATTGGAAGTTCTTCGCGGCGCCTTGCAATGTACCGAGCTCGAGAAATAGAGTTCCTACATTGATTCTACACAAAAAAGGCTTCCTTCTTCTCTCTGATGGCTTTTTGAGCTCCCAGGAGTTTTAAACCACGCAGTTATTTTCTTCAGGTGCCACACCAAGCCGCTTCACTCCACAAACATTTCTTGCCGAGGCAATGACTGCCGATGAAAATGGTTGCCATTCTTCCTCTACATTTGAAAGGTCAGTCGTAGAAAAGAGCCGGTGAAAGAAGTCCATTTCTACTAATCTAACCAATGTAGCATCGACTTCGTTCATGAAGGCCGTATACTCTGACTCTTGGTTAGGTGCATCATTACACCAGCACTAGAGTCAAAGTCGTTCGCTCAAGCTTAAGCTTTAAGATCGAAACATTCCCACACAATGAAATAAACTCCAATACGTTTTCCGGCAGTCGCGCGGGGCCTTGTGAGTATATACCTACAGCTACACCTGCCTGTGCAGTCATGCTACGTGGGACACCAGACCAAAAAAGTCTGAACCCATCAGCGAAATCTCGGGTTCCGGAACCTATTCATTTAGTTGAGGAGATGCCAGTAGCATCGAGCTGATACTTTTTTGCCTCCTTAACCAGTGCAAGTTCGTTCTCCGTTAGCGATGAGACATTCAATGTGCCAATTTTGAGTTGGTGCCGTCGTCAATTTGTAGAGTGACCATCTACCTAAGCCCTTATTTTGGCTTAGCGCTGCTCCTCTCCACTACCCGTGATAGGTAGCGTCACCATTTTCGGGCTGCTCGTAACTTCTCCGAGTTGAACCCGGTCAGATGCCTAGCGGGACATTCCGACCACCAAGCACTTGCATGCTGACATCCCTCAGGCCTAGCTCCGAACCGTGTCCGGGGTTACCAGCATCAGCACATTCCGAGGCTTCTTCTTACTTCACTTTCCTAGCTACCAGATTTCTATTGGGCTGATCCTAACATGGACAACAGACGCCGACCAAGACGCCGCTCATGCCCAGTCAGACGCTCCCCGGAGTTTTACTGTTTAAGGTTCAGCCGCCCCTGGGATCAGATGCTGACCAGTTTGCCGCAAACTATATCAGACGCTACTGAGTTTTATTTGGACCTTCAGGTTAATCTCTCAGTTATAACTGCCAAGCGTGGCCCCACCTATATCGGCTCTTACGGCAGGCATACCTCACCTCAAGGCCATTCCAACCCAGACCTTGCAGCGATAAGTTATCCCTTAAGGTAGAATTTTGTTTGATCATGAGAAACTGCTCTTCACATATGGAGCTCCGAAAAACTGAAAATAGGTTTAGTTAGGTAAAGTTCTGCATCATAAAAAGGTTGGGTTTTCACTTCCAGAAAGTTCAGGGAAAAAATGAAAGCACATTTTTAAGTAGTGCTATGGTAAAAGCGAAGAAAAGAAGGATATAGAGCAAGAATTTATTTAACTCAATCCCTCAAAAGTTAAAAAAAGCATCCTTATCAGTGTTATCGATTGCAAATCCAGTCTGAAATCTTTTTAAGCTTCTTTTTTTTCCAAATCCATGATAATCCTTGTTGTGGATAATAAAAAATGCGTCAAAATTACTCAGATCAGACGCAGCTTCTATTTTTCTTTCATACAAAACCACCGAAAAAAACCTTTTTACACTTTGCAATCAAGTACCCACCCACCTACCATCCGTCTGCAAAATGATGAAAGCGCCTTTTCGTTTGAAATCATCTCGACTACGTCCCTTATGTACCTATGGAGGATTTTCGTAGAATTTTCTGGTTCCTAACTCGACCAAAGTTGACGTTTTGAGCCATGTACCACAACACCCACGACAGCGATCCCCCTAAAAGCCAACCGAATACGACCCCATCATCATGTAAGTACATCGGTGGACGACAAGGACCCATTTCTATATATATATGTATGCGTCCTTTATTTTCGAGGAAAGAAATATAAAACGTTCAAGTGGGCGAAAGGGGACACAGTTCAAAAAAAAATACTTTCTCAACTTCGTGATTCGAATATGAAACCCGTTATCGTGCTCAAAAATTCAACTCAAATAATATCCACTTGCTGCACACTCAGCTGCACTTCCTCGGGCTGCTTTTGGGTGTCAAACTACCATCGTTCGTCCTCCAGGCCGTATCAAGGAACAGTCGTATACGCATTTCGCCATTGAAAGGATATCCACTTTGTGTACACATATTATACCTTCTCAGCATGGCGGAAATTGTCCTCTAATCGAAAAACAAGACACACACAATCCTCGACATACCATTATGTTGAATGGACATGTATTCACGAAGCATTTTGCTTAAGCACTCTATTTCGTTGCGTTCCATTTCTATACCTACCTGATGGCTACGTATACCTACTTTGGGGGAGACTGTAAGGCTTCTTTTTCCCATTACGTCGCATCCTTTGCAAGGACATAAAAATGTGATTTAATCTGCATCGTTTCTTATTTTTTTTCCCCTCGAATTCTCCTCATCTCTGACAGAGGACTTGGCTTGGCTGTGTCATGTCCTGGAACTGGAGGCATAAGCAAAGCAGTCCCAAGGCAAGCCGAGTGGAAGATTAAAAAACAACACCGCACACACAACCGTGTCTGCAATGTACGTGTACCTACGTTCAGACTATCTTCTTTTTTGTCCTGCTATGAAGGGAAATAAAACTTTGTAAAAATATCTAATTTTCTGTAAAGTAGCTGCGTGATGATATTCCTTGCTCTGTAAATCCATCAGGATGTATAAGAACAGCGCACCCCACCATTGGGCATTCAATTTTGATTACCTTTCACAGGCGGCTTTTGAAATTGTCTTCAAGTGTCGTTCATTTTCGACACGTTTTCTTATCCCTGTTGTAGTTTCTAATTATTGGCGTCCTCGAGTGTCTGTCTTTGTACTTTCTGTAATGATGAGATTGTGGGTGTTTTCGTATTGTAAAATAGTGCGACCATTAATTGGGACAATCCCCTCGATAAATCCTGGGAAATAAATTGCTCATTAGACGCCACCAATCATCCATTGATTATCCTTCTCATCATCGGAGCTTTGGTCCTCTTTCAATTCGCCTTGCTTCCGTTGTGTAGGGCGGTCCTACCTTGTCGTCCACGGTGTCCATCCGATGGACACTTAATGCATTGTGTATCAGTATAAGTACTGCTTTTGTAACGATGCCCAGCAGCAGATGGGTTTCTTAAATCAGACTCCGTCCGGAGCAAGGACAGAGGACAATGGCGAAACCCGTTTCATTTATGTCCATTAACTGGCTGGGGCCATTAGGGCAGCGCTTAAAATAAATGTGACAACTGTGTTTTCCTATTTATTTATTTTTATTTGGACAGAAATTCATTAAAAATAATTATCGACGACAGAGCTGTGTCCTTCAATGGTCCTCGTAGTGTAGCAATTTTTCATTGTTATGTAAAACCCTTCAAGGTTTGCAGGCCTTAGGGCTGATGGTTCGGCGTGGTGTGGACGTATAGCGATTGATGGACTTGGATGGCGGTGCGTGCCAGGAACTAATTATACCTCAAGTGGTGAAAGTTGAAAGGACTCTTTTTAAGCAAAAAAGAGGAAGGAAAAAATGGCTTCTTGTAATGCATCAATATACGGGACGGCAAATAAGCGTCAAGCCATTTAATCGGCCCATTAGAACGCAATCACTTGCCGTTCCTCATTATTGGCAATAACCATAAATTGAACGGAAGTTGGCCGACTGATTTCCATGCCGATTGGCTCACTTTCAATTTTATTAAGTGATGTCGGGCTGATGAGGAATGATTTATGAAAGATTTCAGCCGTTGTTTGCCAAGTTTTCGGGGTAGTCTACAAGCCTTGTAATATTAAAGAGTAGGTACAGAATTTTAGACGAAGAATACGAAAAAAGAAAGTACCTATTTGGTGAGCTTTTTATGTAAGTACATTAGAGCCTTAAAGTTCCAACCGATGAAAAAGAGCACCCTCGGTCGGATAAAGTATGTCAAAGTCAAGTTAGAGCACCTAAACATGTCGAAGTGAGTGAACCCAGCAAATTGGGTTATTCAAAAAATTAAGACTCTTTCTAGGTCAAAGTCGAAATGAGTTCCAAACCCTACTTGCTTGAGTAATGAAAAAAACGAGCTGAGGGCTTAGGCAGGTAAAAAAATCGACATTAGGTTAGGTGAAAGTTTGCACTTGGTGTAAGTTCAGATTGACCCACTGTGGTTGCCTTGGTATGATAGACAAGCATGGTTGGTCGTATGTCTCACTAACTGAATCAGCCAGATCTTCTTTTCAAGTCTAGTATACTGATATTCCTGCCAGGTCGTCCAGGTATCAAAGAACCTGACTCCTAAAAAGGTTAGTCGTCGTTCTTGGAGAGCTGGACGGTGGCAGAGAAAGTGATCTATAGACTCTATTTGTTCTTCATCTCTACAGCTTCTACAGAATCGTTCGCAAAGATTCCCTTTCGGGTAGCTAAGACACCAATGGTGCAGTGTCCTGTGAACACACTAACGAGCGTTCTTATGAAGTTTCTACTGAGAGATAGAAGGGTCGTCTTTCTTTTTAGATCAAGTACTGGGCATAAGCAGTAAGTTATGATACAATCCTTATACCGCTGCCATTGTTCACCGGCTAGTTTGACCGTGTTTTGATCTATGGAACTTTTGGCTATGTTGAAAGGAGGATATACCCGTCGGTCAGCAAACGCAAATGCCATGAGGCAGTCCTTGACGCACTTGGAGTACACGAGATTAAGGGCTTTAAGTGCTGCTTGACTGTCAACACATACGGTGATTTCCTTTACCGAAAGATCCACAGATTGAACTATCTGTGCAACTCTCTTTGCCGCATCAATCTCAGCTTGTTAACCACTGCAGTAAAGTCATTTAGTCGATAGGACTGGTTGATGTGCAGTGTTTTCGAGAAGACTCCTTAACCTGTTCCGTATTCTGTTTCCGATCCATCGGTATAGATAGCGATACCTTTGATGTTAGCATTTGTAGACTCAGTCTTGTCTAGACCCAGGCTTCTCTACTTGGTATAGTGACTTTGAATCTTTTATATCGAAGCCAGATTGAGGTTTCTTATAATTTGTACGGGTTACAAACCCATTTTGATGGCAGACATCGTGGCTTCCAGTGGTTTGATCTCTCTTAGTCTGAGGTCTGCCTTTGCCACTACATTTCTTGTGAAGATCTCCAGAGTTTGAAGGGGCAGCATTGCTTCCAGACGTGGTTGAAGGGTGGATCTTAATGCACCTGTGATAGGTACCTAAGAAGGCTATAATCTTTGTACCTACCTTCTTCAGATTGTTAAGGTAAGATTTCGTTCTACACGCCTTCCAGCATACCAATGATCCATAGGTAAGAACGGGTCTAACAACCGCTGTATATAGCCAGTATGTTTTTTTGGGTTGAAGTCCCCACTTTTCCCCGGCTTGTTTACATGTGTAAAGAGCAATGACACCTGAAGAATCATTCTCTCCTCAGTGTTCCGTTTCCAATTTAGTTTGGAGGCAAATAAAAAGCCAAGATATTTGGCTTCCAGGGAGAGTTTAAGATTGGTTTTGGTTCCATTTAGTTTAGGAGTTATCCACCTCTGCAATTTGCGCTTCCTTGTAAACAGGACCATCTCTGTTGACTTCAAGTCCACTGTTCTCTGCCAATGTTGATAGTTCTGTTAGCACAGATTCAATTAGTTCACTGATTGTTGGAAGAAATTTACGTTACCAGTGTAATTATATGTCATCTGCGTAGGCGACTAATTTTATTTCTATTTTGACGAGGTTTTAGAATTTTGTAGAGTGAGATGTTCCATAAAAGGCGTGAAAGCACCCCCTTCTTGTGGGGTTCCGCTTGCATCTGTTTTCTTAATAAAATTGTGTCGCATATTAGAGTTGATGACTCTGCTTTTTAGCATTGTCCTACCCATTTCGTCAAGTGGGTATCGATGCCTTATTCCACAAGTGGTGAGATAATGGTTCCTGTTTTCAGATTATCGAACGCTCCTTCTAGGACTAGGACTCTCGATCGTACTTGTCACCTTATGCCGTTCCAATGGATTTCCCCCTAGTATAGGCGTGTTGTGCATTGCTGAGGTGCTTATTGATTTCCAGTTAATCTTTATCTGCAGATCTATCAGTTTTTCCAGTGTTTTAAGAGCCTTATAGGTCTGTAATTTTTAGCTTTGCAGTGATCGCCTTTTTTTCGCTTTAGGAATGAAGACCACACGCACATCTTGACAGATCTTTGGGATAGCTATATCTCAGAGTTATGCACCCTTCGAAGATGTGCTTGAGCCAAGGAACAAGTAAGTAGCTTGTTTTCTGAACCATGGCAGGTATTATACGTAAAACGTAACCATTCGGTCCATCTGATTTAAGGAGTTGGAAGATTTTTATTTCCCAGGTTAACTTATCTTTAGGAATACACTCAGATACACTCGATAACTGCCTGCTCTTCGTTGCATAATGAAGGGTGGCTGACTGTTGTATCGAGTATTTGTTCGCTTGTTACGTCTTTGCAGCCGGGAAGCAGTTTTTGGCTAAGGAAAATAAGCCAAAAAAAGCATTTTCAAAACCTTATTATAGGGTCTTTCCACCGGACACAAATCCGCGATCAAGACAAATCTTCATTAAATGCTTTTTATATCGCGGAATTGGGGTGCCGTGGGGTAGTGGTTAGTGTGTGTGCTTACTACGCCGGAGGTCTGGGTTTGAATCCTGCCATCGTCACCTGAAAAAAAAGACTTGTTCTTTTTCACGGTCCCCACCTCGGCGAAGGTCTGACATGCCCTCCGAGAGTATCAGAGTATCATTTGTCTTGAAAAAACTTCTCAAAGTGCCGTTCGGATTCGGCAAAAAATTGTAGGTCCCCTTGTATGTGAAGAAATTAACACACACAGCATACATTGTTGAGAAGTTGGCCACGGCTCACCTCGAGCTGTTGCGCCACTCTATATTTATTTTATTTTTTATATCGCGGAATTATACCTTAGGTACGAACTTTAGCCTCTTTACGAAGAGATTAAAATATAATCGAGTAATAAATCTCTTACACGCATGAATTCCAAAAACAAACCGTGCAGTTCTGACGAAACAAATCTTGTCGTACTGCGTAAGGAGATGCGCAAAATGGTTGTAGTTGATGTTAATGTGGATGCGAATGGACCTGTCAAAAAAGTTAAATGCACATTGATCTGTGGACATTGCTACAGAATGGTGGATGTTAATTTAGATATGTTGACCAAGTTGATCTTTTTTTGACGTTGTTTATATCTACTGAAAATTATTTGACGTTTTGTTTTACCATTGTTTTTGCTTTATTTTTTTTTTTTATAGGATTGATGATTCGGTGTCATATATTTTTTTTTTAATTTGTCAAAATAACGGACTTGCCTGGAAGGAGGAAGAACTTACGTTTTCTAGAAGATGGCAGAGGAGCGGACAATCAGACGTTGCCAATTAACATCATAGGATGTGATTAACAAAAAATGTCAAAACTGAAAGCAAACGCCACGTGAATCTTATTTTATCGGGTGAAAACACTTTGGGGTTGGCTTTTAATCTTCCCACGGAAGGTAGGTAGTCTCTATTATTGGCATTCGCTGAGTTAACGATAAAACACAAAAAACTATTATTCAACAATGAAAACAAAGTTTTTATTAAGATTGACAGGAACCGCAAATAAAATTTTTATTCGTTTGCCGAGTATGTATGCGGCAGGAAATCATGCACGTCCCGTTGTATGTCCCAGGCCTTAGTATTCAACCAACTAAGATAACTTTTGTTAGCAAACTTTACGGGACAGCTTTTAAACTCACAGGGCGAAAGAAAAGAACTATTTTTAATGAAATTAATGAAGATCGGAATCTGACCCATCGGATTATTTCAAAAGGCCACTACAGGTTTTAACTCGCCTAATGAAGGACTCCTTTCCCCCTTCTTTGCTCAAGCTCTTAATTCTCGAAGCGTCGGCCTCGCTCCTAGTTTTTTTTAGCAAAACTTCTGACAAAACTCATTTAACCGACAAGAAACGTTAAAGATTAGGGTAGGGGACTTAAGACCTGTAGTCGCATCAACCATCATATGATATAAAAATTAAAAAAAATTGGGCTGTTTTGTTTTAATGTTTTTTTTGCGATGTTCAGTCGATGTTACCTAATACAGTTGGGAGTGGTAAAAAGGGGTCAATAGGGAATATTGAATTTAAAAAACCAGTTAAAACACTTCAAGTTCAACCAAATTAAGCACTTTTAAACTTCAAATTAAATCTACAGAAATATGAAAAGCTTTTGGTGTCGGTCGTGTGAACCGTTTTGCAGCTTCCTTTGACGTCTTTTCATCTTATTTTTAAGTTTTTACGTTTCCATAACTTTTGACATTTTCTTTTCCAAACAGCTAACAAAATATTGTGATAAAAATTAACGTCCAATTTGGACCTTGGTCAAAGGTACGATTTGTGGATGGATCCGCAAACAAGAAGTGAACAGGACCGTAAAATTTAATAGCTACATCGTTCGCCGGTAAACAAGGTTCAAATAGACCCTGAGGGACGCTTTTCCCCTTCAGAGGACTTTTGTTTTTTTTTTTTATTAAATTTTTGGTATCTATACATATTTAATAATCTTTTTTTACGGAAGTACTAAAAATCAGTACAAAGGAAAATCGATCATTGTGCATCGTCTACCTCCTTCTCCAGCAACACGAAAAGGATATTAAATGTTTCACCCGAGCAGAGATTGTATAACCGATTCACTCGTTTTATTTACGCAAAACACTCTGCTCAAGAGAAAGTGCTTCGCCTACTATGTACCCCTTTTTCAATTCCAGCATTATTGTGGGCTGGCAAATATTTTCATAAATGTTAAAAGTGCTTACGTCTTTCAATAACATTCCACGATGAGATTGTGTACTTAGGCTGCTGGTTTTTATGTTAAAAGGGACGACTGGACGAACGTCGATTAACCTTTTCACACTCGAAAAGGTGTGTGTTTACAAAACACATGTATATTCGACCTACCCGAAACCAACAGAAAAACAAAATCTCGACATTCTTCCCACTCACCATTTGTGTGTGTAGTTACCGATTGAATATCCCAGAAAATCAACAGTGTCAGCACTTTTATCCATCAGAGCACACAAACAAAAGACAACGAAAAAAAACAACATTGTTCTACAAATGTGTGAATCAATTTCCATTTTATTGATATATGATACATTAATTCGGTCTCCTCGAAATCAATTCAATAAACATACAAACATCTATGTTCACAATATATAGAATACCCTAATATCTGTAATAAGCCTTGTATTGAAAAATCCTCTTATATTACAAAAAACAAATGCAATCCCTGTTGTAAGCATGTACTTATCTATTTAGGTTGAGTATGGGGCGGGGGTGCGCTGGTTTTAATGGGCGAAAGGTGAGACAACGATAAACAGCATCGTTTTCCATCCATTGAGCAGAAGGTATCTGGATGTAGGAGCAACCCTGTTCACGGGTGTTGTTCTACGCGCATTTTAATCCAAGCATAAGATATGTATTCCAATCGCTTTATACATGACTTGTTCGAAAACACAAAATACCCTGGGCTCGGGACACAGGATACACACGGGATGAGTAGGTAAGGTTAAATATTTCTAAATGCACACCACAATTTAAATAGAATATTCACACACAACACACGGTAGTTAAATTAAAAAACAAAATTAGACTACTTAACGTAAAAATTAACAAAATTACTTTGAAATCGAAATAAATTATGAATATAATTTGCTTTTAGTATATTCTGAAAATATAGCATAGGTAAATGCAAGCAGATACATATTTTCACTCTAGTTGCTTGTGCTAGCAGCCGTGTTTTGTTGTTGTTGTTGTTTACTTTGTTTTGTCTGTCTCTGCGGGTTCGCTCTTTGACTCTACTGTAGGTGATGTCTGTTGAATAGGGGTTGGGCTGCGCGAGTTCTCGCTTGAGGTAACACTTTCACTCTGCAAAAAAAAAAGAAAAGGAATGTGGTTCAAGACTTTGCATTAACTCCTCCCACCTTAAAAAAAAAAAAAAAATTGTTCGACAACATAGAATTTAACTCAGTCTGTTTCTGACACGGATACTTAGGATGAACATTAGCGTTACACAAATTGTATGCATCCGTAGCTCCCCCCACCCTACACTTTGTTTTGGGCACCGCAAAGCAATAATTCTTTAGGAGAGTTTGTTTTAAAATGAGCGAGTTGACCACTTTAAACTTCGGCTTAGGACTTCTCCGTTGTGTGAAAAGTTTCGCCAGACTAAAGACGTTTTACAACGGCTGTCAAAACCTGACGTCTTTCGCAGTTTTCGAACGCGGGATGCCAAGCAAATCGCGTTTTCATATGAAAAAATTCATATGAACATGTTTTTAGCATTACCTACGAAGGCTAATCACGTCTACAACTTTCCCGTCCATCATTTTTGTTCGTTTTTCATTTAAAAAGGAAAAATGTTTTTCCCTTTGTTTGCCATCCCGTACTCGAAATATCAGTAGACGTCAAACTGTCAAACTTGTGACTCCATTGCCACCGAACCGCTATTTCATTAGGGTTCTGTCACTTAGGGCCAGTTTTCAGTGCGAGATTAACCCCAGAAATGAATTTTTCAGCGAATATTAATCTGGGATTAGTCTCGGGATAACTCGACAAATTTAGTGAGTAAATCTCAGATCAATTCTGGTGAACTTCTTTGATTTTTTTTTCTTGTGTGAAATCGCAGTTTGAAATGACATCTGAAAATGATTTGAACTTCTTTTCCTGTGTTTTTCTATGTGAAGTGAGAGCTGGGAGAGTCAATAATTTCGATAGTCGAAGATTTTCACAACTTTACTAACAGAGTTCACTCTGCACTGAAAAGCTGCTCGCGGCCTAACTCTTGATTTGTTTTCGGGGATTAACGGACCTTGGTTTAAGCTGGGCTTAATTCAGCACTGAAAAAGTGGCCATTAAAGTTAGAAAATTTGCAGTTGTGAAAACCGTAGGGAAAAAATATCCTCGGCGTTAAAACAAGGGCAAGAGACATGGCTTTGACTGTAAGGGATGTCTTAAGTCACCATGAGAAGAGATACTTAACAGAGGTGTGTTTTGTCTCCTATTATTTACATAAACTGTCTGAGCTCGACGAAACAGTGTAGCCTTGACAATGCTTTAGATGGGACTTTGAAAGTAATCTGGATTTTGGAGATGACTAAGCCCCGTACCTTTGCATCTTCTCAGTTCGAGCTTCAGCGTTCAACTGACAGGCTTGCGCCTGCGATGAAGCTGGATTAAGAGTTGCAATAAGGAACAAAAACGAAAAAATAACTTTTCTCTGGTTTCTCAATCAAAAATGGAGAATTCAAGTATTTCATTTTGACGGCTGAGTTTTGAAGAGTTCCGCCCATTGGTTAACAGGAAAGTACAACCTTTTTTAACTACATATTTTCAATCCCTCATTAGGTGGAAGGCTCTACTCTCACCCATATTGCTTAGCTATAAAGGCTCTGGAAACTTTACAGGATTATTTGAAGCTTCTGTCAGATTTTCACAAAATTAAACCAACAAACAGGCGGAATCCACACACATTGCGAGATGTTGAATTAAGGCCTTAACCACACTTTTGCCCCCACATCGTTAGGCTACACAATTCGTAATAAATACCAACTCAATTCAAGGATTTCGTGTCGAAACCTTGTTTATTATTTACTCGGATATTCAGTTTTCTCTGTCACCCTAGAATCTTTGCTAAGAGTTTCTTACTGAGACGAGTAAGTGCGTGGATGGGAGCTATTTGAACAGTTTTCCAATGGATCAACTACATAATGGACAACTAGGATAAATGGAATCAACAACTCACCGTTATTTTCTTGCCCAACTTCATTGATTTGCCCATGGATATGAGGCGGTATCGCTCCTTGGCCCGTTCCCTCAGTTTCTGCGGCACAATCATCAGGACGGTTGCCATGTTGCCGAGGAACAGCAGGCTGAACATGCCACTCATCACTGGAACCTATTTCGAAGAGTAAGTGCAATGCAAACACAGCAAACACGCTCTGCGTGCGTATTGACTCAAGACTCACCTGCCAGGTTGCGTCGGGATGGAATGATAGTTGATACAGAGTCCATGCGTTGTAGGCCTGGTACATGTAGCCTATAACGAGGAACGGCATAAGAAAACTCAAACCACGCCACATCCACGAGTGAAAGCCTTCAATTGTGATGTCCATGTTGTGGCGTTCGCCCAGAGCCTTTAGGCGATACAGCAGACCCTTCTGGTAGCCAAACTGCAAATATTGGACCATGCCTGCGCGCGAATCAACGAGCGCATCGTAGAAGAACCGAATCGAATTACAACTATGTGTTGTGTGTGTACTTACTTATGTACGCATTAAAGTACATGAACTGCGTGCGGAACAGCTGCCACGTCTCGCTTTGCGGCCAAACCAATAGGACGCCGGCGGCCACGGTCGAGATAAAATGATGTGCTCGCCACCAGCCCTTAATCCTTGACCCGTTCACTTTCAGAATCGACTCACGTATTGTGAGGGTGCAGTAGTACCAAACCAGCAGGAAGATAAATGCTAATTCCAGAGCCCTTTGTGCGGAGAAATTAAGTGGAATTTAATCAGGGTACTGCCTGGCTGCCATGACAACTATAGTAGCCCGCCCCGCTAGCGCCCCTACTCACCTGTAGTTGAATATTAAATTAAGAAACGCCATTATCAGTCCTATTACGTTGAGTATTAATTTAAACTTTTCATAGTCGTCTTTGTAGCGAACTTTATCGTTTCTGTTCAGTATTGATACGTTCACGTCGCCAAGGATAATCTGTGGTGGTGATAGGGGGAGGAGGGTGGCACGATGGTGCGGATGTTCGGTCAGAGTGGTTAGGAGATAAGAAAAACTATTTTGTCAGGAGGACGAACTTACTTTTAAATAGAATCCGGACTTTCTCGGCAGGGACTGCTCAATTTCATGGAGTTGGGCTTTCCGCTTGAGGGTGTTTTTATTTAGTTCAGCGACTTTCTCCTTGTCCTCGGGGGTCTGTGCTGCTTTGCATCTGCAATGAACAGGGTTGGTGGTGAATAACTTTAGGGATGGGTGGTCGTATAATGGAGTTGACACAACTGATCGTCGTATCGTTACAGAGTTGAAAAGTATGATTTCTGCCAGTGTACGACGACGACGCCGATGACGACGACAGATGATTGGGGTGGCAACTGAACTATTAAATGATTCCATTTGGAGTCGTTCGAGATGGTAATTTGTGAAGTGTTACGGTTATTGGAATGCATAGTCCTAGACAAATACGAGATAATGGTTGAGGGAATTCAGTGTCTCCGGAAATTTATCGGCTGTTAGGGCAGAGAGTGGAGTGATATTTCTTGATTTTTTAGGGTGAAAATTAAAGAGGGATTTTACCGCCTTTCTTTTGACAAATTAAATATGAAGTCACAGGGACCAGTAAAGCATTTCTTTGTTAGTTCTCAACAAGAAGAACTCTGGATTGTAAGTAGACAAAAGGAACTTTTTTGTAGCCCAACTCGCTTAAAAAAGCCTTAAATTTTCTGTTCAATCAACTTAACAAGAAGTCTAAAGCTGTCCAATCGCATGACATATAATTTTTGCCTTAACTGGTCAACGACCTTGATGCTGTGTGACATAAGCCTGATTTTCTCTAACAGAAAAAATTAACGAAAGATAAATAAGATTTGGTGTGCCAAACTCGAAAATTTCTGTAGAAGCTTTTCAAAAAGCCTTTTGGTTTAAGAGTGACGCTATTATTTTTTTTAAGAGTTCAGCG
Source organism: Neoascia interrupta (assembly GCA_947623515.1). Classification (NCBI taxonomy): domain Eukaryota; kingdom Metazoa; phylum Arthropoda; class Insecta; order Diptera; family Syrphidae; genus Neoascia; species Neoascia interrupta. The sequence continues at coordinate 1,885,161 of OX392463.1, forward strand.
AACTTAAGAGAGACTTAGCAAAATAATTAGGAGTGACCCCCTTTATCATCAGATAATGGAGTAATGCGTCGCACAAATTCAATTTTGTGTTGTGAGTTGCGTTCTAAAACTTTTTTTTTTCCTTTATAAACTTTGCCTATGATGGGTAAAATTTGTTTAATGTATACACGACGAATCATACCTTTGCGTAAACTCAGCAAAAAAACATAGTAGAATTTCTTACAGAGATCTCAAGTGGTGATAGCCCAAGCCCAGTGGCAGATAGAAATGTATCAGAACGATTCTCGTTTCTTAGTCTAAGAAACAGTCTTTGTAGGGCGAAGTCGGGTGATATGGCACACAGTGGGCAAATTGGCGCACTTTAAATTTGTTTTCGACTAACACGTGCTTAGGATTTCGATACAACTACAGCGAAATTTTTTACAGCGAAATGGTCAAATAGCCTTAATTGAAAAAAAAAAATATTGAACTAACCGAAAGTATCGTATCGTGAAAGCTTTGAAAGCATCGTTAATCCAGGCTTATAATAATGTTAGCAATAATTGTAAATTGTTATAATTTTCCACTTTCTAAAAATTCAAATTGTTTTTTTTTTGTATTATAATTTTCCATTAAATCTTATTTAGTGGCAGCTGACAGTACTTATATGTGCGGCAATGGCAACGTTAAAGCGCGATGGGTTTCATTTAATCGATACCGCTCATGTTATGCCCCAAAAAGAGAAACAGCGCATTTTTGTGGGGATGATATGGTTGGGGTTCCATATTGCCCTCCACGTAATTTTGTACGAATTTTACATAGGTTTCGCCATTAGTTCTAGCATTTAACATAATTTTAACATTTAGTACCGAAATCCCGGAAAACTAAAATTGTTCAAAAATCCGGAATAATTCTGGGAATATAAAATGAGTTGACACTGAAATAACGGAATTCAAAATCCCGATTACAAAATCCTTACCTCCAATTCCTGGAATTAAAAATCCCAGCTTATAAGACCCGGAAATAAAAATCTGGGATTTTCGAGTCTTTTCGACTCATACGGAGGCCGGCCTTCGGCTTCACCTGCAGGAAATCAGGGCGGCGCAGCGCGGCGTATGTGCAAATTCGCCTGTTGAATTTTATAATTCCGCAAAATTCCGGGATTTTTGAACAATTTTAGTTTTCCGGGATTTCAATTTCCGGGTTTTCGTTTCTGGGATTTTTAATTCCGGGACTTTCATTTCCGGGGTTTTGAATTACGTGGTTTTTAAAAATTCAATGTCGGGATTTTGAATTCCGGGCGAACGGTGCGATCCCGTTTGACTTACACCACACTTAAATTTGGCCGATTAAAAAAAATCCGGGATTTTGGTGCCAACCCGGGATTTTCATTTATCCCCCGATCCCGACATTGAGGATTTCGGCTTCCGGGATTTTCATTTCAGGGAAAACGATTCGATCCCATTATTCTTAATTAAATTATAAATTAAAATTTGAGTTTAGCTTATAAGCATTTGAATAAATATTATTCCTGCTTTTGTTTCGTTTCGGGACTAAGCCAATGTTACTTGATCTCTAATCAAAATTAATCTTCAATGGATTTAGGCAGCAGTTTTTCAGCGCAGAGCTCACTGATTTAAGTTATCAATAAACCAATTTTTCACGGACACACGAAAAGGTTAGTTTGACAAATTTTCAGACAGTCATCGATCATGTCCGAGTAAATTTGGGGATAACCAAACTTTCTTGATCGCTGCTTAACTTCGAATGACCTAAAGGCTTGTTTTTTGTTTTGGCTTAACACTCGCATGATCTAACACTGAAAAATCGTCCGTAAGTTTGCCTAGTGGCTAGCAGGGACAGTCACCCAAAGTAATCTTACCGCAGTGAAAGCAGCCAGATCATTTGAATAGATCCTTTTGTAAAGTAAAATAATCATTTTCAAAAGGACAATACGACTGTGCTAAGGAGTTTTTTTTTTTGACTTTGCACGATTTCCCAAAGATCTGCAGCATGTGCATTGGCAAGTTTTTAATCCAGTTTTTGTTATAAACTTCGTTTGGGTAAAGACTAAGGATCAATAAGAGCAATAAGATCACGACTGCATGCTGCCCCAATGAGGCTTCGGAGGAGGTTTCATGTCATTCGTTAAGAAACATCTCTATATTCGTTGTAGCCAAGTTACTTTTCCGAGTGGACAAATCAATGCTTCTGTGAATTAATCATTCCTAAATGCCGGGCTATTTTATTAAGCAGAGAATGAGGTGGAGGCAAGACCAAGTCTAACCTAACTTAATCTTTATTCCTTCGCCTTTTATGCTAAATTCCAAATCGATACACACCACCTCTTCATCGATTTCAAGGCCGCGTATGACAGCATCTATAGAGACGAGCTATATAGCGCAATGTTTAGTTTTGGCATCCCTGCCAAACTCGTCAGTCTGTGCAGGATGACGATGGAAAACTCACGCTGTTCCGTCAAGGTCGGCAAGGACCTCACCGATCCCTTTGATGTCAAAAAAGGATTTAGACAAGGCGACGCGCTGTCATGCGACTTCTTTAACCTCATACTTGAGAGAATTGTGCAGAACTCTCGCGCCAACACCAGAGGTACAATCTTTCAAAAGTCCGTTCAACTACTTGCATACGCAGACGACATTGACATAATCGGTAGAACAAAGCGTGATGTCAGTGAAGCCTTCGTGAGTATTGGGACGGAAGCGGCGAATATGGGTTTAGCAGTCAATGAGGGCAAAACCAAGTATATGCTGTCATCAAGAAAAGACACCCAACACCGACGTCTTGGACAAAACATCACCATCGACAGCTATAACTTTGAGGTAGTTAGGGACTTTGTCTACCTGGGTTCCGCTATCAATTCAGACAATGACACCAGCGCTGAAATCAAACGAAGGATAACTCTTGCCAATCGCTGTTTCTTTGGGCTAAGAAGGCAATTGAGTAGAAAAGCCCTCTCTCGAGCAACTAAAGTGTCCATGTATAAGACCCTCATCATCCCAGTCCTGCTTTACGGTGCAGAAGCATGGACCCTGTCAAAGGCGGATGAAAACACTTTAGGCTGCTTCGAGAGAAAAATTCTTCGGACGATTTACGGTCCCGTCTGCATAGACGGAGAGTGGAGGAGGAGATATAACATCGAACTGTACGGGCTGTACAGCGATACCGACCTAGCCAAAAGAGTCAAAACACAACGTCTACGATGGCTGGGTCATCTAGAGCGGATGGACACCAACGCCCCGGCCCGAAAAATCTTCGAATCCACTCCGCAGGGACGACGCGGTAGAGGAGCACCGAGACTCAGGTGGCGCACGCAAGTGGAAGGGGACCTCAGCCAATCTTCGCGTGCGAAACTGGAGACGGCTAGCTAGAGACGGAGCTGGCTGGCGAAGCTTGTTGGCTGAGGCCCAGGTCCACCCCGGACTGTAGCGCCACCTTAAGTAAGTTTTATGCTAAAATTTAGGTCCAGTTTGATGGCTCCAAACATACCTGACGTAATCGTTAGCTGGTTCAAATATTTGAAGCGGTAGTCTGGCTGGGTTTTTTTTAACCTTGGGTACATACCCCACTTTAGGCTACGAAAATTATTTTCAAAAGCCGGGTTGTAAGTCTTGTGTGTCATAGAGGGAAAATACAGATGCATAGAAATATAATACTACTTATACGGGGAGAAAAGCTCATCTGAATAAGAGTTTTGGTAGGTGTTTACTATAGGGGCCCATGATTTTGTCCAGTGGTCAAAGGACGATTGGCACTTTAGCAAGTATTTTCGCATAACTTTCTCTGCCTTAATTTTTTTTTCACAGTTCCGAGTCAACATCGGTTTTGCTATTGAACCAGTCCATCAACCGAGGAGTCTTTTTCTCCCTATTCAAATCCTCCCTGCTTTGGCAGGAGAACAAATACTAAAATTGAAAATTAAGGGGCGAAGAGTGCTGGGTAACTAAAACAATGTAGTGAAAAACTAAAGGGAAAAGCAAGTCATTCCGGAAATGACCTAAACACAATTTCAAATTCATATTAGGTGAGGAGTATCTAAGTCTTGATAAAACAAACTTTTAGTCAGGTACGATTCAGTGATTCACAACCCAGCCTACAGACAGTCATTAATCGATCAAAGCTGACTCATTCACGTGTACAATTTTTTTGTATTGAAAACAATAATATGCAACTCTAATATGGGTCAACGCCCAGTTAAAGCTGACAGTTGTGTGAACATGTATACATCTTCTTTTACGCTGATTGCCTTGGCTGGCGCTCTGTTATGCAATTTCGTTCTGATTTCCTTAAGCAATTTTATTACTAAAACAGAACAATAAAGGCGCAAAGCACAGGGGAAACCAATCAATCGACAACAAGTTGATCTTGGAAATAAATGTAAACAGAAGGCAAACGCGTCGTTCAATACGAAACGAGATGAACTTTGCTCATTGATCAAAAGTGGAAATAGGAAAAACCTTCCCCAAACTCTTTTGTAGATTGTCTAAAAATTTTGTTTTCGCATGTCTTCCCCTTAAATGGGTCTAGTCAGATTTTATTAGAATCTATACCGACATACTCAAACAACCCCTCAAACATTCCATAGTTCTTAAATATAGAAAATTGATAGCGCACCCTGTTTGGGAAAAGTTAATACCCACTAAGCCCGTTCAAGGGAAAACAAATTTAAACACTCGGTATCGAAACACGAAAGCCACTTACGTACGCTTGTTATCGTGCTAACAGTAATCTGGTGTTCAAAAAGCATGATATAACTATGCACATAATATTAAAAATTTAATCGAGCCAAATCTGATAACCCTTACATGCTCTTCTTCCTCCCGCCCTCCCAAACAACACAATGCGCCCGTATAACACCCCCTGCCAGCGATTTTGCTATAACAACAAACTTTCACTTTGGCGTTTTGTTTTTGTGTAGTGCTGCACGTTTTCGTACTTGAATTGCACACCGTTCGCTCGTCTAAATTCCGTTTGTAAATTGACCGTTCGGATGGATTTATTTTCAAAACAATTCATTTTGCACTTTGTGCGCCAAAGAGCGCCTTTATGGGGTGTCAGAGTATATAGAAAATGTAGCTTAACTTTCGGGTACTGCAATCGATTCGCCATAAAACACTTGAGTTGTTCGAGTGTGCAACAAAACGGTTGGCAACTCGGCACAAATACTTTATTTGACATTTCAAACGACAAAGCTCAATAACCCTTTTAATGCCAATTAGTCTTAATTTTATGGGTTTTTGTTATAATAATAACTAAGTCATGGGGTCAGGTTGTGGGTGTGCGTTTTTCGTCCCATCATAAATAAACCGTACAAGTGTATCAATCAATGTGATACAACCTGTTATCTGCTGTGCGATATGATATGCAATCAATCAAGTCGAGACTTTGCTAACAAGCGGCATACTCAACATGAACCTGGGCAGATAGGTGAAACTATGAATAATCGGTAGACACAACGATCCATATTACAGAATGCTTATTGCGATAACTTAAGCTCAACGATGTTTTGTTGTTGACACTACGCTCTTTGATGAATTGGTGTTTGGCTCCAAATTCTTCGCTACCTTCTTCCGGGAAAGTTTAAAAAATTTTGACGTTTGAAGATTTATGGAATACAAAGTTTATTCGATATTTATAGGTAAGAAGGCCCATAAGGCACCAGATTGCGCCATGTCCTGTTTCGGGCAAGCGCACTATGGCGCATGAAAGCTGCTGGTAGGCCGGAGTTCAAATCAGTTCTACTCCAATTTTAAAGTGTTGCCGCGTGAAAAATGTATTCGGATTTGAATGTTTTTCAAATTTGTTGTTAAATTTATCAAAGGCGTTTGACCTACTCATGGCGGTCAAACTTTGAATATATGAAGACCTTAAGCATAAATTACTGAATAACTAGATATTCAACTTGCGTCCCTGTTACCCTCCAACACCCATTTGTTTACGTTTTTTATAAAGCCTTAAATTTCCGTGTCGGTGAATACGTGCAAGAAGATACTACAACAATTTACCTTACGCGATCAGCTGATGTAAAAGGTCCAAAACGAAATTGCATTGAAATGACGAATTGATGAATTTACTCACATTTGTAAACAAATGTCGGAGGATGGGTAAATTCATCAATTTCAGCTTGTGGGCAAAGCCTTCACATGTCCGCAGTTGAATATCTAGTTATTCAGTAATTTATGCCTTAAGCCTTCAGCCCAATGAATCTGCTGCGTCCGACACGTTGAAGTAGATACACAACTGACGACTGATTGAACTGAGTTGTCAGTTGTGTACTTCGACGTGATTCACGCAACCGATTTATTGGACTAAAGGCTTAAACATTTTGACAACTGGCATGGGTTGTCATTACATTTTTCAAACGAGTCGGACATTTGCTTACCCAGGATATTGTATTTTTATTTTTCATTTAATAAAAGCACAAAAAGTAACAGTACACATACATTTTGTGCAATTTTTTTCATCGAAAACACATCATGAAAGATTGGTAGTTAAGGCAGCTGCCGCGATAGTTACCGTGAGTCCCAGAAATCTAGAATATAAGATTATGCCACATTGAGAAAAAGACAGTACACCTACTGCGTCGCTTGTAAAAAAAAACAAAGTGCTGATCTGTGATTGGCCAGCACTGATAGTTGTGTAAGCAAACGGGCTTTTTTTTACATGCATGCAAAGTGACAGTTCCATCCCATGACGTCAGATTTACAATTAGGTCAAACAAATGTCATAACAAACGCGTGTCGTAATCTTTATATTCTTTTATACATGCTTGAGACCACAGTGGTTTAGATGTAGCGGTAGTAATAGTAGTAGTACGACCTGTCAAAAGTTTATGCATTCAGTGCACATGGAAGTAGCATGACTTCAGCACAAAAGTAGAATGACGAAATGTCAAACTTTGTATATAGGTAGTATTCTATTGTATATATCTGTAGTTGTAAGAGACAAAAGTCAAAAGTAAATGTGCATTCTCCGGGAGCAAGAGAGCTTAAATTACATTTTTTTTTCTGACAGACGTCAGCAGGGCAATTTCACTCATCCGAGCTGAAAAAATAAGTAAAGTTAATGACGGCCATACAATAAAGTCGTCTGCTAGCATAAACAAATAATGTACAAAACGTATAAAACTGTACTACAAGTAGTATAGTCTCAATAAAAACATACATACATTCAGTGCAATGCGCACACAATGTGTGTCTGCGGCGTGGCGGTAGTAAGAGTTGGCCAACATTTATGGCCTTTTCGGTTGGCGATCCCGGATCAGGGCGTTCTTCTCCCGGATTGGGACTTCTCTCCGCACAGCCAAACACCTTTTTCTTGTTTTTGAAGTTTGTATAGTATTGTATTTGTGAAGCAAAAGCTATTCTACAGGGGACAAATGACATTTATCAAACTTGACATTGACACATGTATGATTGTGTGGGTGTTTCTGGTTTTGATTCTGGATTCAAAACCAGAAGCAAGTTTCTTTTCTATCCAGAAGAGGAACTGTCAAATGAGTCAATGAAAACAGTTTCAGGAGAGTCCAGAAGTCTCCTGGACGACCAACCGAAGAGGCTATTAATTTTCGTAGCGCTACACGGTTGACAGTTGTACAAAAATGAAGCTGTCATTTTTAGTTTTTCGCCTTTGGCGGTTAGTTTTTCATGTTATTTAACAAGTATGGATCTTGCTTGTTTACTAAAAACAAACTTAATTTGTCTTAAAATCCTGGATGACCTGCTGTAAGGGGGGAACGCATCGTCCCCTGATTTTTGTCTACTAAGGCTTTATTATACATCTGGTAGTGACGCGCCGTAATGTTTTCAGCACGGTGCTCTCCACCGTTTTTGCGACACAAAATATATAGCACAATGTCTGTTCCCAACTCTTCCAGGAGCACGAGGACGTGGCAGACAATGATCCAATTTTTTTTTTTAGAAAATTGTATCTAAAAATGTTTTTAAGTATACAAAAGTAAGTTCGATACGTCTTATTTTCTGAACGCAAATATTTATCAGAGATACTGATATTGGTAAAGCATTTTCTATGGGAATTCAAGACTAACTCCGATAATCTTTCTACAAGCATCGCGTCCGTGACTAAGTTTTCATTCTGTTCACTGCAGAAAATGATCATTCCACTGAAGATTAATGTGATCAATTTAAAGATTTCAGAAAAGGTGTTTTCCAATTCCATATGCTGAGAGATAAGAAAAAGCTTTTGATAGGCCACCACGATATCTGATATGAGAAACTTGTGTGCGGAAATGTATGATGGAGCAAAGACAAGAGTAAGATGTCCTTCTGGGGTCACTGATGAGTTCCCAATTAAAGTCGGTGTACACCAGAGAAGCCTCCTAAGTCCTTTGCTTTTCATTGTAGTCCTTGATTGTCTGCTTGAAGGAAAACCGACCTGAAACCGACATTTCAGGTCAACTTTTTTAAAGTGATTCACTTGCACAACTTTTTACAACTACAAAATTCAGTACACTCAATATTCTATCGGTAAAAATTAATTCATGTGCGGTAAAAATTAATTCAGCCCAATTCTCAAGCAATTTTTGAAGCATCGCGTAGAAGGGTGTATGCTAAGTTGATTTAGCCCAAGATTAAAACAGAATTTAAGATTGTACTGAAATAACTTTGGATCTCTAACCAGTGCCTCTAGATCCGTAAGCAAACTTGCTGTTAAAAATGTCTTAATTGTTATTGTTTTTTTTTGTACCTTAATAAATCATCATAAATAAACCGCGAACAACGTACTCGTGGGTCCATCATTTTAATTCTTTGAACCAACATTTTGATGTCACACCAAAAACAGCTTTGTTTACAATATTTACTCGGTCGATGGCCCCATTAAAAGTAGCAACGGCTTTAACTTATTATTATTCATGTTTAAACGGAACCATAATGGTGGATAGATCAAGTCATAACTTTTCGGAGAATTCCAAGTGTCATCGAGGCTGATTAAGCCAAAATATTTTGAAACAATTATATTACCATTTGGCTTACAAGTGTGTCAAACCAATGAAGCAGTGTTTCATCAATTTGGCCCGAATCGATTTGTTTTAATATTGCTACACTCTGCCTGATGGTTTACCTATGGGATGATTCCAAATAGTCAAAAAACAAAAAAATAAAACAAAAGGTTTAATTTGCCGAATGCTAATCTTGAATTCAACTCATGAAATTTATTACAGTGGGGCTAGTGTGGGTCACCGAGATTAGCATAATAAATTTCAAGTAGGTACAATTTCGTTGAAGACTCATAGAAAAGGTAAGTAAACTTTTGAAAAAAATGCTTTCATTTGGGGAAGTCTATTTTTAAAATTATCGAGTTGTCTCGACTTTTACAAAAAGCAATAAATAATAAATTAAAAATCGCAATCTCCAGAAAATTGTTTCTCTTTCTACAATATTTGGCCATAATTGAGCATTTTTACGGACTCTGAATACGAGGTCTTTTTACGTAAAACAATTCACACACAAGTCTGAAGCCATGAGCAGTTATTTTTAGAAGTCTCCAGAATTGCAGAAAAATTGTTTACTACTTGTTGTTTTTGTTTTACTTGTGCCACAGAAAAACTTTTCCATTTAAAGGTAAAAATTAAATTGCATATTGTTGAAATAAAACAAATTAAATCGAAACAACAGCACGAACGGGTATAATTACGAAAAATAAATGTAATGTAATGTGGGCACTCTTACTTTTAAATGTTTGTTTACTACTCGTACGTTGTAATAATCCGGATATAGGTAAGTATTAAAATTCTTGGAATGAAGTAGCCGGAATAGGTGGGAAAAATAATAATAACTACGTAATGGCTTAATAAAACGGGTAATCTTATTTAACGGCTTCTAATCTTATTAAAAGAGTTAACCTCTCAGTGAATCACTAGATTTTAATTTTACAGCGGAACTTGTCATTAGGTAAATCACAACAAGTTTCAATTCAAGGTCACTGTGATTAGAAAAATAATCTAAATTGGTTCTGAAAAATTATCAACATTATCGATGATATCTGCAAGTTTAACGTCAATAACATTTTTCTCTAAGTTCATGGAAGTATAAAATATTTTCGAATGTTCCTTAAAGTATGAAGGGTAAATCTTTAATCCTTATACAAGGCGAGTCAGAAGATTTTGAGGATGTTGGCTGTCAATTACTGTAGTTCAATGAATTCAATTTTGTTGACCTTTCTTCGTAATCCTTGGAAATTTAAATCATGGATTCGTTTACCACACTTCAATATATTTTTGTTATTCAACCTAATGACGAAAATATTTCCTTCAATGGCCCCCAATTAAAGAAATTAAATCTTTAAAACTTTTTCGTGCTAAATTTGAAGATCGTAACTATTGTGTTTATAAAATGAGAAGTTGACTATCCTCCAAGATTATGCAATTTGAAACCTTCAGACTTTTTCTTGTCTGATTGTGTCAAATCTAAAAGAGTGCTGCTTCGAAGCCATTTGGGTTAAAGAAAAAATGGCGAGGTCAGATTTGGGCTTACTTGCGTTTGCTTATGTCACCCTTCAGTGCTCGCTCTCGGCTTATTGCCAGTCTGCTCATTTCCCTCGGGTATGATGAGGGATAATTAAAAATATTTGAAATTTACTTGCTTGAGCCAGTTTTAGATGTAAGACTATTAGCGATTCCTACTTTCACCAAAGTAGTTTCGCATCCGAAAAAGTTTTGAAGAAGAAGGGTCAATTGCGCAAATGAAGAGTCTCCACCTTCCCACCGCCTGGATTCATAGAGAATATGTTTATAGATGGGGGGCTCCAACCCTGAAATATTTGGATGTATAGTGGCTTGATCCAACCAACACCTAACGATGGTGGGACCTTTATGTCAATGCCCAAACCGAAACTGTCAGAGAGAAACCAAAGTTAAATAAAGGTTGAGAGTTATTTTCGAGCTCTAGTGACAACCTGCAATGTGACATTAACTTCAATGTTCCCAACCGTGATCCCTAGCTTATAACTAGGTAGAAGGTGCGAAACAAAGTATGGACCTGATCTTCTGACCACTTCTGTAAGCGTTCTGTAACGTGTATAGTGCAGGGTAACGTGTATAAAGCATGTGGGTAACTATGCCTTGGTTCTTGCAACAATGCGCCAAAAATTGAAGACAAATGACGCTGAGCTTTGAATACTCTTCAAATTGGGACGATAATACGATATAAGTATATATCGCATATATATGCAAGTATATAAGAATAAGCGTCTCAATATTTATTAATTTTTCATGATAGAAGTCACCTTAATTAAAATTGCCTACTTTTCACCTCTGTATCTTTTTAAGTATTCATCCCAGGGAAAAAGTTTCTGTTATCTTTTTTGTAGAGAATTTTATATAGATTAATTTAGTAGGCGACACTTTTTCGCCATGAGCTATAGTTTTCGAGATCAACATCATCAACATTAGAGTTACAGCTCGGGGTAAGCTTAAGCTGCATCAATCAGTTTTTACCACTCCAATTTGTTCTTTGCAGTCTCCATCCAGTTCCTGCTTCCTAGCTTCCTTACGTCGTCAATAATGTCATCGAGCCATCTTAGGCTCTTGCCTCCCTGTAACTCTAGTCATGCACGGTGTGTAGGTGAGTAGAGTATAGCTTTTGGCGGCCTACTTTCGGACATACGGTTTAAATGCCCGACCCATCTGAGCCGCTGCGCCTTTGCGAATTTGACAACATCTTCGCCGTCGCATAACGCAGAAATTCCTCGGTAGTACGTCATCTGAGCTTTCCGTAAGCCAAGTGGTGTATAGGCCCATAAATTTTCCGTAATATTTTCCACTCAAAGACTCTAAGCTGGTTCTCTTCTGTTGATGACACAGTCCATGTCTCAGCTCCATAACATACCACGGGATCTTATAGTCGTGTTGTATACGCCTAGTTTCGCTCTTCGGGACACGATGTTGGATGTGAAAACCTTAGCATATCCGAAGAAGCATCTGTTTGCAGCCATGATTCTTTCCTGAATGCAGTCGTTGATTCTGTTGCTACTGCTGATACTTATTCCAAGTTATTTAAATGGCTCAAATCCGCCGAATGTACAACCAGATATTCGTATGGTTTCCGTTTTTGTTTTTCTGTTCATCCCTTTCTATCTTCATGTATTTTGTTTTCTCTTCGTTGACCACCAGCCCCACTACTTCCACACGCTGCTTCAGCTCACCGAATGTGTCTTCTATCCCTTTCTTTGATCTAGATTGCGATGTTGTCCGCAATTTTTCTATTCGTCCGCAATATGTATCTAGTTTTCGAGATATTTGCCAAAAACAGAACAAACTGACATTAAGAGCCCCACCCACACATAAGCTCCACCCCCAACTACCAGTACTTTCGGTATGTTATTCAGGACACCTTCCTTTACAACTGTGCCAAAAAATCGTTCCTACACGCATTATTTCCCCTATCCGGTCATTTTTGGGCTTTGTTGCCTGGACTATTTTTCCGGGATACAGTGATGAAACAGCAGAAACCGAGATGAGTAGCAGTGAAGAGCACGGAAAAACTTCTGTGTACATAAGCTTCAAAGAGAATATAATCATCTCATCACAGTTCAAAAGAGCACTTTCTTGCTAATGAAAAACAAAACAAGGCTGATAGGCTTGCTCAGTGCGGAGATGACTGCATCAGGATTTCTGTTTCTACAGGGGATGATGATGGCGCACCATTATAAGGTGTGGGTTGGGTAAAGCTGCAGTAAACCTTGCTGATGGAGTTATTACCAAGGATTTTCACTACATAATTCTCCTCGTAAGATGCGCCCCACTATCTAAAAATATGTCCTTGGTTAAGCCAGGTTGTGAGTGCAAATAAAGGTGTTTTCTGTAGAAGAACTATAAAAGCTTACAGCTGCCAAGATTAGCCTTCAACTACATAGCTCCGATTACCTCGGCGTTTCGTGGAAAAGTTTACGCTTAGCTTTTTACAGCTACACCTGGCCTAAGCAAAGAAATCTCAGATATTTTTAACACATAATTCCTTATCATCTGCTAAGGATACTAAAAAGGCCAGCGAGTAGCGGTTTCATCGCGATTAACCAAGCGCCAGTCCAAGAAGATGACTTCCAGGAACCACCCATCCAATGAGGTTGCACCAGGAGACGATGGTGTTTTAAGCCCGTTGACCTCCAATGGTCCAGCGGCACTTTAAACTATTCTAATTCTCTATTTTGCCGATGTACCAGTGGTTGTCGAAAAGCAGGCATCGCTCACTTGGGTCTCTCGCATCAATGCACAATCGTATAAAAACGCACATGACGCTGCCGTTTCTTTAGATTTAGAAGAAGATGGGATTTAATTTAAAAACTTTTGTGTCAATTTTTAATACACGGTAGTATAGGATCTTATCTATCTTCACGCAGATGTATACAAAATTTGACCCCGAAAGCTTATCCTTTTTCCTTTTATCTAGCTCGGGCTTATAGGATGGATATCTGATAGATTAAGCCACTTCAAGTTTTTATAACTTTAATATCCGAATCTGTTTTTGCGAAGCCCCCGGTGAGCAACTGGCTGCATCGATCTTAAACTATGAAGGCTAAACTCATAGTCCGCTTGGAGCCCATTTAAGCAAGTATGTAATTTAATCTAGGTTCTACCCATCGGTAATACATCAAAACGTTCAATGTACACATTTCTAAAAATAACCTTTTGCCAACAATTGAATCCACTGAGTGCGCTCATTGAAATGGATTCCAATTCCAATTAGATTAAATTCCTTCAACGACGACGCCTAATAAAACCCAATTGGATTGCGCTTGGCGCGCAAAAGAGTTAATTTTCTGTTCCATTACAAACTTTGGACTTTTCGCCTCCAGTGTGATGTTTGGTTGCACGAGCTTGTGTCAACTATTTACCAACACTAAAAACATTTGCAATCAAAATGCCTCGCACTGTTGACACTTTATGTTAATTCTGTCTTCACACCTTCTAGAGTCGGTCGGGTACGTCGTTGTTTTTCTTTGTTTTGCTCTTCGGCGTAACATAAACAGTTTAAACGCTTTTTTGAACAAAGCGCGTTGCACACCGTCAAGGTTAAAGCAACAATGCCATTGTCGTTCTGGAATTACATCTCGCTCGAGGTAGACACTCGACGTGATGTAATTTAGATCTTCACAGCTCGCACAAGAAATCCGACACCCGACAGAGATGACCTCCATTGCATAATAATTCACGCTACACAATGTTATCGCTTAAGAGCTATCAGCAGGAACACACTGAGTTGACTCTTGACCGCGGCCAATGCCAGAGAAGTGCCCCCTATAAAATCGGCTGTTTTATCGAAATTGCTGATAAAAGCACTGTTGCGCGGCAAAACAGTTTTATCACAGCTAATTAATAAATTTTCGCAGCGCTTAATTGATTGCCATAAACGTTTGGTATTCGAGTGCGACAAACAGCGATAGTCAAGGCATGTCCACTGATTAGGAGGTACAAACTTCGACACGCAGATAGTGCGCCAAGACATGAGTGTATCGCGGTCGACTTTGCCCGTTCAAGGTGATGCCACCCAACTGCAACCCTATTCCTATGTGAAGAAGTACTTACTGTCGCAACGATGCTGATATCTGGCCCATTCGGTAGCGCTGATGCTTGATCTCGTTGAAGCATTTCTGCTGGTGACTCTGCAGTTTGTCCAGCAGCTCTATGTACTTGCGGTTGCACTCCTGCGAAGGGTTTAATCAATTATTTCAAAGGGACGAAGGCGTCGTTGCTTCTAAAATTACCTCTAGTTCGCCATATTCGGCGTTGAGCTCTTCCCACTCCTGGACGAGCGTGTCGTAATCCATTTTGTTCCCACAGTTACAAGGTGCTCGCGGCGTGGCACTGAATCTCACCTAATCAAGGGCCGTCTACAGACCGTCTCAAAATGTGTACCGCCGTTGCGTCATAAACAAAAACGCAAAACAAAGCAACGAGTAACGCGAAACTACCCGAAAAGGTAAAGTGTACTTGAACGACGAGACTTTTGTGACTGTGACGCAGCACGCTTTTGGGTCAGCCTCTGCTGGTTCCGAAACACACTTTTCCACTGGCGAAAATTTACCGTTCACCGTTCGCTAGCGGCCCGAACAACTGAAATCGCTTTGCAATCGGTTTCTCAGACTCAGATACACTAATCGTACGGGCCTTTATCAAACGCAATCGAACTGTTTTTGTTTTATAATCAACGAAATAACAACACCACAAAGCGAGACTTTGGAAAGTAAATTATTTTTATCGTAAATGTCGCGTCGACCGGCTGTGGCAGGTGGGGAGGAATTTTAACGCACCACCACAAGACGAACGGGCTACGGAATCGTAAAAAAACACCTGGCCCACTGTTGTAAAAGAAATAATTTACTGTACGTTTGGTTGTGTGTTCAGATGTCAGACGATGACAGTTGGCTGGCTGTTTGACAGTTATGTGGCGTGCGCACTTCTGTGGTGGAAATCACATCATACGATAGTGGCTGTGTTCAAACTGCGCCGAAGCGTTTTTTGGCTGAATGGTGTGAGGTGAATTTGACTGTTTTTGAAGATTTTTTGTTGTTTGAAACTGCAAACTGAATTTAACAAAAATGTCAAAGATTTTAAGTCACTGTTGGAATAAATGGGAAAAAAAACTCCGAAATAAATTAAATTAACTCAAAATAAATCTTATTATAAAAAACTGAATGGTGTGAGGTGAATTTGACTGTTTTTGAAGATTTTTTGTTGTTTGAAATTGCATACTGGAGTTTAGCAAAAATGTCAAAGATTTGAAGTCACTATTTAAATAAATGGGAATTAAATTTATTCCGAAATAAATTAAATTAACTAAAAATAAATCTTATAATAAAAAACTCCTTTGTTGTTGTCGACAACGGTCAAGTACTTATGCGACTTCATTGTGAATAGAATAGTCTATCTCTACAATATGCTTTTATTCACAGAAGGGACTAATTCTTTGAAACAAGTCACTGTTACTGCCACAAGGAATTGTTTTGGGGTCATAGCTTAATGAAAAATTAAGGACTGACGACCTGATGACAATCCAAAAAAATATATTTCGTCTGCCGTATGTGATCGCAGATAATAGTTATGAGTCCTTGCATCTAGGAATAAAAAAATTATTTAAAAAGTTTGACAACTTGCATCTAACGAATTCTGAATGTGATTTTTGGTAGGTACGCAGGCGAATTAGAGTGATTTTTTGTTACATCGCTTGTCACAAATTACTTTAGTCAATTGCGAACTGGGTTGTAATCAGTTAAGGTGATCTGTGATAAGTAGAATCACATATCAGTAAAATTCGTCTGCGTAAACTGTGATCATCACAATTTCCTTCTGACAGCTCTCAATCATATTCAATCACTGTCAAAATCAGCTGGTCCCTAGTTTTCAAACCACAAATCACAGAACATAAATTTATGCCTCATTGAGAAAAAAGTAGTACACCTACTACGTCGCTCGTCATTGGATGCCAAGCAAAACAAATTGCTGATCTGTGATTGGTCAGCACAAATTTTTTTTACATGACGTCAGATTTACAGTTAGTAAAAAAAACTTTTATGTTTGTTATGACTTTTGTCTGTTTTATGACTTATGTTATGACTTTTGTCTGTCGAAAACAAAAGTCATAACAAACGCGTGTCGTAATCTTTGTATTCTTTCATTCATGTTTTCAAACCTTTGGTTAGTTGGTTTCTCTGCCTACACTTATGGCGTATTCCTTTGAAACCCGAACTGCCACTTTGGATTATTTGTGCTTGAAAGTATCAGATAACTTTGAAAAGGTGCGTGGTCTATCCGCCCTTTTTACAAACTATCAATTAGATTAGAACTTAGATATCTCCAAATTTCGCTTTAATGTTATCGAAAATGTAATTTTTTGGTTCAAATTGAATATTTTCGTGAATTTGACCTCTAAAGGAGGCGTGGCTATTCTGGCTAAAATGGCTACCTTTATTTCTTATTCTTTCATAAATTAGGCTTAAGGAACGTAAAAAATACGTTTTTATGGATAATTTAAGGTTTTTCATCAATTCTGCCTCCAACTACTGCACTCTTTTCTGAATCAAATGTAGAACTTAAAACTAAAATGTAGAAATTTTTATTTTTATAATTACACAAATAAACACTTTATTTATCAAAAAATATTTAAATTCAAATCACACTTTATTGAACTCTGCTATTTTCCGCGATTTTCACAATATTGAATTTATACAAATGCAGTAGCTTCTAGCACTTTCTGCATTTACCCGCTTTGGTAATTTTCCATTGGAGAGGAATTCGATATCGAAATTCGAGCTTCGAACGTCAGTTGGCTGTCAAATGGCTTAAATGAAAGTTGGGTGCGTTCGTAAAGTGGTGAATCGATAGGTGCCTTCAGCGACTCCTGCATGTGTTTTTACGTCTTGGGCGATATTCCTTCTCTACGATGTGGGTTAAAAAACCAAACCAGATCTCCCTCGTTGAACTCCGGTGCTGTTGCTTGCGCATCAAATCTGGTCTTCATGCGGTCGGTCGCAACTTTTATTTTGCTTCGCTTGTCCTCTGGTGTACGTCATTACTAATTAATCCTTTCTCTAAGGTCAACCACGTAGTCCTCCTTGTATTTTAGCAGTTCGTCCAAATAGAACTTCAGATGGAGTTTAACCGCGCTGGAAGCATTAAAAGTATTCGCCGATCTCGTTAATTCTCGTCCACTATCTTGGAAAGATGTTCTTTTAGTGTCTTATTGAAGCGTTTCACCATTCCATCCATCTGATTGTTTGTAAAAGGGTATGGTCCGTGTCTTCTGTAGTCCGGTTGCTGTGCATACTTCCTGGAATATCTTCGACTCGAAGTTTCTTTCTTAGTAGGAATATAATTCCATTAGCACCTTCACCATGGTCGACAATGGTTCTCGCTTCTTGATTTGGGATCGCAAATGCCTCGGGCCACTTGCTAAAGTAAACGGCAATTACAAGGATGTAATGATAACAGTTTCCAAAAACGGCCCCGCGATGTCGATTGCGATCCTTTAAAAGGGAACACCCACGTTATAGGTAGGCACTGCTGCATTTTGCCTCTGGTTTTGACTTTGAGGCACTTGCTAGCAGCGCACGTGGTACACTTCCGACACCAGCTCTCGACTTCGTTTCTTGCACTTAGCCAATAAAAGCGTTCCCGTAGGTACTTTTTCCAGTGTCTTGTTGATAACAAAGTGCCCACGACCAGATACTCCGTCGGCGGCGTCTTTTCTGTCGCTCGTGGAAATAGACCCTTGTAAATTAATAAATAAATAGAGTGGCGCAACAGCTCAAGGTGAACCAGGGCCAGCTTCTCAACAATGTATGCTGGTTGTTAATTTCTTTTACATTCAAAGGGACCTACAATTTTTTGCCGAGTCCGAACTGCAACTTTGAGAAGTTTTTCCAGACAAATGATACACTCGGAGGGCTTGTCAGACCCTCGTGGAGGTGGGGACCGTGAAAAAGAACAAGTCTTTTTTTTCAGGTGACGATGGCAGGATCCTTGTACCTGTCTAACTATACCCGACCCAGGGTATTAAGTTTGATGTATAGTTTGTAATATAGTGAAATAATCACGGTAGACCCCTAAGACCTTTTAGAGATATGAATGGGACCGACAGGAAAATCGATTAAGCCACGTCTGTCCGTCCGTATGTAAACAACTTTTAAGCCTTAAATTTTAAGGTAGAAAACTGAACTTTGGTGGGATGGCTGGAAGTCAAGTCCTTCAGGTCAAGTTTGAAAATTAGCTGAATCCGCCCACAGACACGCCCACTACAGGCCTGAATGGGCGGCCATCTTTTGTGGGCGTGGCGTTAAAAAAAAGCTATCTTTTTAGTTAAAAAGGCGGAGTTTTTGGCCGAAATGTATGCTACCACCTAGTATAAAGCATTCAACAGTTATATTTTTATATCGCACCCACTTCTTGGAGGCGTGGCAGTTTTCTTTTTGGTATGGTCGGGTATTTTGCAATCCGTCGTAGATGGACTGAAGCTTTTGCATACGCAGTGTTGCACTTTTCCACTTCTTTTCTTAAATTATTTCTTGTCTTGTCCATTGGCATTTAAATCCGCATCTGTGCTGGAGCGCTACAACAAGGAGTTAACGGACTCTTTGTTGGCACCTGGGGAAGTACTGACACTTACACCCATGGTTGAAAATTAATTGATCGAACGGTCTCCAAATGCCTCAGTCAGAGCTGTGTTCTGTGTAAATGCTACGACGTTGTAAGATCAACAGTAACAATGTGGGATCGGAGGTGAAACAGGCTAAACTATCGAGCCCTTAAGAAGTTTGTTTCTGTCCACATCAGTGACGTTGTTTTGTTTAAAAAAAAAGTTGCATACCTACATTCGAAATTGCGCTCAAGAGTGAGCTGATGAGTATATTTTCTAGCGCAGGTTTTAAACTGACAAACACCACTGTAATCCTGCAAAAGCGAAGTCCACTATAGGCAGTCGTATCTTGTTTTAAAATCTTGTTTTAAAATGATCTTGATTTAAAATCTTTGCAAAAGCAGCATAAGCACAGTGTAAATAGTTTTTGATATCTGAAATAGAAAAATAAACAATTTAGAAAATAAAGTCATCGAAACTGTTAATTTCTAGCTCGACCTGTAACGCTGTGTTCACTGAAAGGGGTATCATAACGCCAACCGTTAAATCTCGAACTGCCTGAGAATTCTTCAACATAAAGAGAACACATCTCCGCTGTGAGACCGTCATCTTGTACCAGTAAATAGCATAAATTTCGTTGGTAATTTTATGGTTCTATAAGGTTAAAGCTGATTTAAGACATCCAAAAAAAAATATAATACAAAGCCTTACAATAACGTTAACAAAAGTTCCCAATCCACAGTACAAAAACAGCAGCGAAAAACAAAGGAACGCATAGAAGTAGGAAGCGAGCCAATCCCCAATAAATATGACAACGATCGTTAAAACAATAGAGGCCCCACTAGTGGTGACTTGAGTGAAATTTACCCAAAAGAAATTCACTTGACTGGTCTGCAAATATCTCCAGAACCAAATAAATTACTAAGCCCCGTGTAAAAATGAGTAAATTAAAATATTTCATTACTTGACATAAGCCTGGTGCCAGGTGATAATATCAACAAGCTGTTGCCAGACCCTTTGATCACTAGAACACCTCTCGATAGCCACATTGATTTCTTGAACTTTCAACTTAAATATGTCAAGGAAGACAATGGTTTGACTGTAAATGATGAGCACCAACATGTCACCCGCGAATATACCAAAAGATCCCAGCGATATGGCACATATATGCACGGAATTCGTTGCGAAGTAGCCAAAATTTGTACTTGGATCCAGGAATGGCAAATAGTACTGCATGGCAAATGTGCGCCGATTCGTAAATGCCAAAATGACAAACGGCGAGGAGACCATTGTTAAAACAGTAAGCATATAGCCTAAAGCGACACCTTTGAGGAGCTTTAGCAAAAACAGTGATCTGTTGTTAAGTACCAGTCTATAGTCAGCACCTTTAGCTTCGTAATTCTGGTAGATAGATTTGAGCATATCAATTTGTCCCCTTAAGCTCTTTGCATAGTAAAGAGCAGACGCAAGCTTTGCTGTTGCCTATAAAATTAAACTATTAGAAAAAGTGTTTGTGCCTGTTGAGCACAGAGTACCCATGCCTCACCTGAAAGGCAGTTCCGATCATACAGAGTGCTTCCAATACAATTGTCCAGCTTTCGGTAAACTTTAACATAATGGTATAAGGTGTGAACGCAAAGTAAATCAGTAAAAGTAAAACCACAAAAATTGTTATGTGGTTAATTTTGTAATTTTTATCCAACACATCGGTGCCACAGACCGAAGCACAGGCTCTTGTAACGCGGACCGCTTTTAAAAAATGCTTCGATGGCTTCATCGTATCTCAGAATACTGTCGAGGTATCGATATAATGAAGTCGTATTATAGGATCAACCAAAGTGCTGTACAAGTGTCTGGGTAATAAATTAATTACACCATGGTTTGTGCAATTAAATCGCAAATTGACCTTGACCGCCAATTAATATAACATGAAGAGTACGAATACCACGTTATTCGGACAGTTCGAAACGCGCAGTGTTTGTGAGGATTGTATACTCAGGAGGCTTGCGAAGCAAGCACCTGTATCTTTGGATTGAAGGTTTTCTGTTTCAAATTGAAAACAGTCAACATTTTCAATTCTTTTTTATATTTACCTTTATAGAAAGTAAACCTATAACCTATCGGGCGAGGCTCTAGTTTGTATTTGTTTTAAATTGTTGAGGACTAAAATGGTGTTGGAACACCACCTGTGGAAGCCTGTATTGCACATCGGGAATCCTTAACATTCCTCGCAAAGGTTGTCCCAGAACTTTTAGTCCGGGCATAAATTATGATAAGAAGAGAAGCAAAGCGCAACTCTGGCAAAGTCCTTGTTCACAGTAAGATTGGATAAGAAGCCTCTAAATGAAAATTCTGTAAGCGACACATCTCCATTAGACAGATTAATGGGAAAATTACTGAAAATTGTCTTGACAATTGGTGCTTTCACGAAATGTTCTCCAGTCTTTTTCCAATCGTGGGAATGGCGTCCATCTGTCAAATGGAGACGCCAAGTCAGGGACGGTGCAGTAGAGAAGCATCGAAACTCAGGTAGCGCACGCCTGAGTGGACCTCAGCTAACTACGCCTAGAAACTGAACTTTTTAGCGAGTCTTGTTCGTTGCGGCACACGAATGTAGAGCTACCTTTCGTGAGTAATGCTCTTAAAGACCCTCCCGCTCATAAGTCTAAAAACACTGTTCAATGAGTGGTTTAGAAACAACTTCTAAAAAGTTGTTTAGCTGTGTTCTTTTATCAGATTCAAAGCCTCAAATCATGTCCCCTAACAATAAAGTGCTCGATTATAGCTCTATAGCGTATTTTCAACAACTTTTTGAATAACGTTCCCAGCAGGCTTATGCCCCTTCCCTATAGCTTCTTATCGCAATATCTCTGGTTCCCTTTTTGAATACGAGTAAGATTACCCATGATGGAAGGCTGCTTTCCAGCGCTATCAGGTCACCGTATTGGCATGTATGGGACATTAGACCCCTTAACTATTCATCGGCGTGCTGATTTTGTTAGGAGCATGCATCAGCTTTCATGCAAGGTTATACTGAATTAATAGCAGTGCCGTTGCCTTGAGCTGTGACCAGGAACATGTTTGAATCCACCCCGGATAGAAAGCAAAAAAGAAAAAGGTGTCTGAGGTGTCTCGAGATGTTTGTTGAGTTCCAGTTCCATCCCGAGCTTTAGCGCCACCTGTAATATCATCCATGGGTGTGGTTCACTGCAGTCAGGTCTTACATTTCTTCACCCGTTTAAAATATTATAAAACTTTTAATTTTAGTTGTAATTTTATTTCAAAGTATACAAAAATACATATACAATGGACAGTTATGATTATCTAAGGCAACAGAAGATTTTCATATTATTATTATTCCTTACGCTTCGTCCTTATGACCAACGCTAAATAAGCGGTTATCCGAAAACCCAAAATCAAAACACCCAGTCCTAAGAAGTCAAACGGCAGATCGGCCTCGGAGAAATTTAGCGTTTCCAAGATCACTCGACCCGAACTCGGACAAGTGGTATTCGACCGCGTACATGATATCTCGCCGGCCTGCACGTCCGACCACTGATTAATGAGCAGACCCTCGTTACCATAGCGGAACCATGAGAGATACGAAAGCCACTTAAAGTAGACCGGAACTGATCCGGAGTTCAAGAAGAATCCACCAAACAGCAAAAAGGGAATGATAACCGGTGATCCGACTGATAGTGCCATTGATGTTGAGGAGCTTGCGCATGAGATAAGGTAGCCAAAAGAGGTGGACACGTTGGCAATCAAGGTAACTATAGCCAGCGCTATAAGGTAGTGGGTTAATCCTGCCCGCAGACCAATCAACGGGTAGGCTATCGAAGTGAACACAAAGGGAACTGTCAGAAAAAGTGGCAGCTCCGCTAGGGTTTTTCCCAAAAAGTAGGTGTCGCATCGGTATAAACGACTGCGAGTCTCTCGCATGAAGACTGGCAGCTCTGATGTAAAAACCTGGAATAAAAAACCAAATTAAGCTTTGATGTACGGCTTGCAGATAAGGACAGTAAACACACATTTATTGTAGCAAAGACATTTTGAAACGTCATGTTGGTAAGGAAGAGAAAAATGGCTCCATTGATGTTCATAACGCCATCTTGTGTCAATTGTTGTCCCAGAAAAATCAGACCAATCAATACAGCAACCATCTAAGGATTCAAATGATTAGTCTCGGGATTGTTTGAAATATTTTCAGACCTACAGTTGTCTGAATAAGTCGAACTTTCACCAGCAGTGGCTCCTTGAGGACTGTTATCCAAGACCTCCAGAGTACGGCTCGAAATTGTGTAAACCAGGTGGCGTTGTACGGATGATTGTCATCGTCGTTCATCGGGACACCATTTGCTTTGACAGCCATTTTTTGAAACGTCTGTTCCATCTCTCGTGATACTCTGTAAATAAGAAGTTTCTAGAATGTTCTGGAAAAATCACATCTTTTAAAAAAAACAAACCTTCCGACAGCAAAATTATCGCAAATCTTTGCTATCCGCTCCTTGGACTCCTGCTCCTTACCGGGTACAACCGCAAGAACTTGAACGTAAAAGTCCGCAGGGTTGTAGTTCGTCGGACATTGTGCACCCAAACTGCGAACAAGACAAGGCATTATAAAGAATTTTTTAAATGGTTGTTTTAGCGGCCTCACTAGGCGAAAAAGTCTCCAGCTTCGTTGGGAGTTCCAAGGAATGCCACTCGTCCTTCCGCCATTAGGAGAATTTTATCAAACAACTCGAATAGCTCCGATGAAGGCTGATGTATGGTGAGAATGACCGTTTTGCCCTTTTGCGAGAGTTTTTTCAGGACCTGCACGACACTGTGGGCCATAAACGAGTCCAGACCGGATGTGGGCTCATCACACAGAAGCAGAGGGGGATCGGTTAGTGCTTCGGATGCAAATGCCAGACGCTTTCGCTCACCCCCAGAGAGTCCCTTAACTCTGCCTGGCACTCCGATGATTGTGTTTTGACATTTGCCCAGTGACAGGTCCTGGATGACCTGTTCGACTCGTTGGATTTTCTGGCGATATGGGGTATTTCGTGGCATTCGCAGCATTGCTTGGAATATCAGGTGCTCTCTGGCAGTCAGGGAGCCAATAAAAAGATCGTCTTGTTGGACGTAGGCACAACGGGCCTGCATCTCTGTGGCATCTACAGCGTAGCCATTGAGCATTCGCGTGCTGGACGGAGACACTTGAACACCAGCTGACGAGCGAAAGGCAAGCGCATTGAGAAGAGTTGTCTTCCCAGCACCTGAGCTTCCCAAAACAGCTAAGATTTCACCGGGATATGCAATTCCAGAAACTAAAAAAAAATGTCATTTTGAGAAGCTTTGAATCTTGAGGTGTGAATTTTACCATTTTTCAGAAGATGCTTTCGTGGTGCAGGTATATGGCGTTCATTACAAACTAGTCCTTTAATGCGGTTAACTAAGTACTTGAGGCCCGATCCAGGCTGATGCACTGCACCAAAAACGTCTAAGTTGTACCAAGAATATGTAAGGTTGTCCGTCGGCCGGTTCGTTGTGGTGACGGACCCATAACTTTTCCCAAGCCCTGTGTTAATAGATGTCTGCTCTGCTGACACAAGATTAGTCTGAAATGAGCATGGGAGGTTGATTGAAGTTTTTGCTCTTTTCCTACATTTTTAGGGAGGTTATTTCTTTGGACTTTAACGATAAAATTTTTGTTTCGCTCTAGATGAGCGGCTTCCAAGGCTATGGTAGAGTTTTCTCCTTCTTTTTTAAAAAAATTCTTGATTATTAAAATATTAGGAAGCATTGAAATAGATTGCAGACTAACGAAACTACTGCTTATAACCAGGGCATAAACTTGCGGGAGAAAGTTGTAGTGTTGTTTTAAAAAAGGCTTTTTCTTACCAATTTTAAAGGTGGTCATTACCTCTTGATCTCGAGTCATCATCATCATCATCAATTTCGGTGACCACTTATTCTTAGAAGGGTGGCGGAGTGAGGGCGGCTAAATGGTCCTTCCATCGTTCCCGGTCCTCCGCCACCAACTCAAGAGACACGATCCCCAGACGGGTCGCGGAGATGTTCTTAACCTGATCTCACCACCTGTTTCTTGGCCTGCCAGGGGAGCGGTGCGCTCGCATTTCGGCTAACATGACCTGTCTAGGAAGTCTGTCGAGGGGCATGCGAACAACATGAATTGGAGAAATATAGCTGCTAAACATTAAGATTCCTACGAATACTGACGTTTCTCGCTCTATCCCTAAGAGTAACACCAGCAACGCACCTTGGAAATCTCATTTCGGCAGCTTGTACCCGCGTTCTAATTCTTTCGATCATAACCCAAATTTCATGACCATGGTTGGAAATTTGGGTTATGACGAACACTGAATAAAAAACCGAGATCCTTGCTTTCACTTTAAGCTCAGCTTTCCTGAAGACCGTCCGGCGTAGTTCCTTTGCTATTGCTCCAGCTTAGCGAATTCTACAGGACGACTCAGTATCACACCTCCCATCTTGCGTGAAAAAGACCCCGAGATTCTTAAACTTGTCCACCTGTTTAAATGGAACTCTATTTATGTGCAGGGTACACTGCGCAGGAGTTCGGGAAAACAACCATCACTTCCGATTTGTTCGCGTTAACCTTCATCCCAGAATCACCACAGACGACTGTAAACCTATTTAGTGCTGAAGTTCTTCCTTAAAGTTCTTCTGAAGTTCCTCTTTGGATGATGCAAGGATATCTAAATCATGGCTTTTCCTGATGCCAACCATTTCGAAAGATTCCTCACCAAGGCTGCCCTTCACCATCCATTCCAAAAATGCTTTGAAAAAGAGAGGCGATAGAACACACCCCTGGCAAAGTCCAACGCACACGCCATTTATTCGAACATACCCCTCTGCAATAAGACGCTGACCATTTAGTGCCTGTTTTCATTTGGTTGATCCTAACCTAACCCAAATTTTATTTCTCAAAATAAAACGTAGGTTGAACGGTGGCCATCACACTGGCGCTTCCCCTCACCTTAGTAAATCTGACACATCAGGTTAGGATCAACCAATTGAAAACAGGCACTGAGGAGGGAGAATTTCGAGGTTATTTAAATGTCAGTGCTTTGACAGTAATGTCAGACTTGTTTCGTTCAAGTGTCTATCGGTTAGGCAGGGGTGATCGGCTATGGTGATCTGTGATTTTCACAATTTGTGACAGTCAATGTGATCAAACAAAATAATCCGTCTGCGTAAGGTGATCACAAAATTATTGTTCCGAATCGTTGCTTTATTTAGGCTTGTGACATAAGAACACTGATTTTTGTTCGTACATGCAGAAAGTGAGCCTAAGATTACACTAAAACACCAACTTACCAGAAAGTTTGAAAACTGGTGACCAGCTGATTTTGACGGTGATTGATCGGGAGCTGTCACAAGTAAATTGTGATGATCACAGTTTACGCAGACGAATTTTTGTGAATTGTGACATCACCTATCACAGATCACCTTACCCGATTCCACCACGATTGAGGTTAAGGACTCAAATCCAGAATGAATCTTTAAAAAAAGATCACATACAGTGCCACATCGATATAATATATTGTAGTATTTTTGTCTAGGGTTCGTCGAATAAAACTCGATTACACTAATAAAATTACACAATGAAACATTTTATTTATCAAACAAAACTTACTTAAATCCAAATCACACTTTGATTCAGCTTAACTACTTAGAATTCAAAACTTTATTTCAATTCAATCACTTTTTACTTTACTATCGATTTTCATAAGTCAACGTTTAAAATATAACTGTCCTGTACGAGCCTGGCACCCGTGTATTTATACAAAATTAAGCACCTTCTAGTACGTTCCATACTTCCCCTTTGGTAATTTTCCATTGGTACTCTTCCGCTAAATTTCATGGTGGATAAATTTTCAATATCAAAATTCTAACTTCGAATACCAGTGTGAAGCCAGCTGACAGGAATGACAGTTGGGTGTGTTCTTAAAGTGAATCGATGGGTGCATTCAGCGACTCCTGTATGTCATTTAATTTCTTGTCGTCACAAGGACAATATATATAGTTTCGGCTTATAGTACACTTACACCAGCACCTTAATTCAAAATTTAGTGAAAAAATTTCGAAATCCAATTTTGCTGTTTATACTGGAGTTTCAGCGTTTCAAATGACATCGAGGTCGGTCAAAATCTGTAACCTAAAGTACTCCATACAGCTAAATTTGTCGTTAATATTTGTTAATTTTTATGCCCCATCCCATAGGATGTCACAAGCATAAGGCGTCACAAGCACTGAAACCTTAATTCGCTGAATGCTTTTTCGTAATGTACGAATTTCTGTTTTTCTTCCTTGGGACAATGCGACTTTAAGCGGATTGTAACCCGCCCAAAACATTGTTTCAAAATATTTCCCAGAGCATTTGTATCGTTTTATTTTATTAGCTATTATCTGTCAAATGGCCTGAATTCTCTTAAAAATAAGAACCAAAATTCAAAATTTAACTGAAATTCAACATTTATAAAACCGGTAAAATATATGGCGAAACGCTGAACACTTAGGGTGAATATTTGAACTCAGCTTTAATTCTGAAATTAGGTACCTACGGTGTCAACGAACTATTACACGATTGAATAATGAATTAAAAATTAATTTTGCTTGTTGCAAGTTTACAATTATTTCAAAATGTAGTTGATGCATTGAAAAACTGAATTCAATTCTATTAAACAAATATAATGGAATAAATACTTAATTGAACTGAATTTAAAAATTTCTAGTTTACCCAATGCTGGCAATGTTCGACTTCTGGGAATTCTAGAATTTCCTATAGAAACAAAATATCCCCATAGTCTAAAATAAATTATGACGAAAAAAAAAACATTTCATTAATATTTAAACTAAATCGACTAAATATTGCCTCTGCCACATCAACTTCTCTCGCTACTGGTTTAGGGGTAAAAAACTAATAATTAAGTTTGAAATTATTAATTTGTTAAGGACATGTCCAGAACATAAAAAAAACTAAAAGTACCTACGTGATTGTTGTGAAATAAAAACCTTAATATTTTTTAATATTTAATTTCCTTTTTTTCATACTGTCAATGCATGATTTTGTGAATAAACTTGCCAATATATTTCAATATTTGCTATGCAAAATTAAAAGAGAAAACATTTTTCATGGTTCAATTAACGAGGCGATTCTGTGGAAACCATTTGATAGCGTATAAAATAACAGGAAGCGTTGTAATCTACACTTAAGCAGATTTGGTTCTAAGATCAGAATGGTTACAGCATTCTAGGAGCTTTTTAGTTCACTTAATAGAAGTTTAAAATTTTCGAAATCCATTTTTTGCTGTTCACACTGCGATTTCAAGATTTCGAATGACAGATAGTGACTAGTCGAATGACTTGTCGTTTTTTTTTCGTTACAGCTAAAACGCTTGTTAATATTTATTTTGCCGTCCATTTGTTTCCAATTCGTCCTTTGTTTCCTTCCGCTGATAAACGATTTGATTTTGACAACTTAAATTAAATTCCCTATTGTCAGCGGGCTGTAAGTTAGTTAAAACGTCAAATAAAAGAGTGAGAAGATTGGGATATTGGTATATTTTTTAATTTCACAAGGCTTATCGCACACTAACAATTTTTGAAAGCATCAATAGTTTACTCATAATCTACGAAAGCAGCGCTCACATGAGCAACTTCATTAATTCGCAATGGTACCTACACACAACCCTAAAGAAATATTTTACTGTCTGCTCTCTTAAATGTCGCCGAAGCGAAAGGAATTAAAGAGTTTAAAAGTTTAAAAAGGTAATTTATTATGACAACAAAAAACTAAAAAATCTGTGGCAAAACACAGATTTTAAAGTTGCAGCAAACTGGTTTCTTGTCGGTTGCGCGTGTGTGCATAGAGCACAAAAAGGCAATCAAATCGTTGCTTGAGTAAAAGTATAATGTATGCGATAAGATTAAGAACTCTCAATCCATGAAACGAATTTCACAATATCGAAATGCTTACAAATGTGTGTCGAATTGATTAACATTTTGGCTGAAATATTAAACTTAAGTGTGGTGTAAACGCAGAATTCTTACAGTGTGTGTAAACCTTTTCTCCTTTTTATTAATTTTTTTTTCCCTCAGCTCGCGATTCACGCATTTCAAGGGTATTTAGTCATAGCACAGCCCCTGATCGGGAGCTTCTATGATTACCAACTATACCTAACCTACTTAATTCCAGCTCAAGCACCCTGTTGCGAGAACTCTGAGGCATGCCATGCAAAAGTGCATACCAGCTGCTAAAATGCATTAGTCTAGTCTCTAGTCTCTGCGCAATAAATCTTGAGCTCTATAGCAAGAGCTGTGCTCCTCAATCTACCGGAATAAGCGTTTATTCGAGTGAAACACCTTCGATTTCTCCCAACCAGTTATTGCCTATTGTCTGAAAATGAATACAGCCCTTCACAAGAGGAAAGTAAGCTGAAATCCCGCAGCAATTCATGGCGCATAGGTACCTTACCTATCTCCCCGCACAGCATAAAGAGCCCTGTAACAGACACAGATGCATGCTTGTCCATCGATGCGGTAATAACAACACATCCCTCATGATGCAGCAGTAAATGCGACGACGACGAGCGTTAGATACCTTCATCCGCACGTTACATCGAGGTATAGAAAATTTTGAAATTCGATCCGATTTCTAATAATAACAGCAAATCGAATGGCACACAAACAAAAGGTCCCAGTATAGGGATCTCGAGCCGAGACGAAGAGTGTGTCGGTGTCACGAAGGTATAGAAGATACAAACACAAATCTTTCCAGCATAACACTCGACTCAGACTCTGATTCTGGCAAGGGAAGCGAAGGAACCCTGTATACGAGATTACATTAGTGCCAGATATTTACGTGCGCGCGGGAGAGACAGCACTCGTGGGGTCGAAGGGGGCGAAAAAGTAAAGTGAATTCCAGCTCCTTTGCCCCATCTCAGGTTTTTATAATCCCATTAAAGTGCTAATAACGTTTTATTTTCGTGTGTCCCTCATCCCGCACTCGACCTGCTCTGACTCCTCGCCGTCCTTGGATGTGCGCGCGATATTTTCCAATTAAAATATTTTCTTTCAACTTTCTCGCAGCCTCCTCCTAAGAGGTTTTGTCCCGTAGAGCTTGCCCCCGCGACGAGGACGACGGCGTCGGCCCTCCACGGAGTGTCTGAAGGAATCCTTATTTTCTTCAAGTTTATCCAGACGGTCGCCTCTAAGTGAAATTCTCGCTATAAAAATCCTCCAAAGTGTAAGTGTGAAAATCCGCCTCGAATCCGAGAGTTGCCCTCTGGAGTGTATCCAATCCACCCCTTTTTTTGAGTGCGAATCTTATCATTTTTTTTATTTTTTTATTTTTCTGTTGACCCCGATGATCCCGAGAGTCGATGGAAATGCCAATGTTTTGCCAAGACGATGTGTCCTTGTTTTTCCTTTTTTTTTTATAGATATTTTTCTCGAGCTGAAATGGAAATGCGAGTAGGTCGTGCGATTGTGGTGAGATTGTTTACGCCAAGCAATTTTGTTGCTGTTCCAAGAAGTAAACAAGGGTTAGATCAGCACAGCACGAGGGTTTCAAAACCATCCGAACCCACCCCCCCAATTTATTTTGGTTTTACCGTAGAACCGAATACGAATTCAACCCTAGCCGGCTTGTTGATTAAGTTATTGACCTGTCGATTGGGGATAGCATGGCTAAACATAAACCCAAAGTTTGGTTTTCCTTTTTCTCTCGCAGCACATTCCCTGCGATGTCGAGGGTGCAGAAAATGGGACATGCAACATTTTTGGTTATTAAAAATATAAAAAAAGGAAATGGCCAGCACGAGGAACTGCTGATGTTGTTGAACCAATGGAACGAGATATGATAATCGTTTTAATATTGAAAAAAAGAGGAATAAACGGTGGCGCCAGATGCCCGGAAGGTGACCAGATGGGGGCTGGGATTTTAATTTTGTGATAATTTTGAGAGATTTCGGGAATTAATCTCTTGGTCGGGTATGGCAGAGGAATATTCTCCGATTGAGAAGCGGAAGTGAGGTTGGTTTTTCAGAAGAAATAAAATGAATAAAGGTTCAGAATGAGGGATAAACGTTTAGAGCCGATTTTCAAGGTCGTTTCGTTTGGAAGTAATTTTTTTTTTCATTCGGTTTTGCAGAGCAAGGCGAGCATTTCTACAAGTGTGAATGGCTGATAGTGGGATTATCCATTCGGCACAAATTGAGCGTTCTGTCATCACTGGACGAATTAATCAGAAAAGCTCTGAGTTCATTTTTGAGGAAAATGAAACGCTGACATAGTAATCCTTCATGCTTTATCTTTTAAGGATGCAAATTCAAGTCCAACAGAATTTTCCATTTTCATAAGTAAGTACAGTCGATATTATTAACTTTGGTGAAATCGGCATTGAGATAAGATTAGGTGAGACCGGCACTGAAATACTTTTCTCAAGTTTTGAGCTTTGCACCTAAGAATTTTCTTAGCCTTCTTGGTTCCATTAAAAAAATGATTTGACCTGAGACGAAACTCCAATCACTGTCAAATTTCTTTATTTAATTTGGCTCTGATCGCCACTGATAAAATTTCTTCGAACAAACAAGATTAATTTGACACGAGCACTCTTTTTCTGTCATTTAGACAGATCTGTCACAAATACGTCTCCTATTGAAATTTTCACCACGAAACTGTTTTTCGCTCCTAATGTTCGAGAGCTAAAATGAAAAGAAAAGAGTGCTGGTGTTAAGTCAATCTTACTTTTGTCCGGTGGAAACACTTCGGAATTTATTTAGCCAATTTTATGGCCGGTGGGGACATAGCGGAGTATAAAAAGTAGATTTATTGGCAACATCATCCAAATCATAAGGCAGTGTTTCTAGCTGAAAACCATTGTGTGCTGGCGCATTAGTAATATAATCTTAAGTGTGCTTTAACTATTTGTTTAAGCTTGAGGTGGTCGCAATTAACACCCTTCGCAGAAACATGCCTACATTTAGTCGGAATGTCTATGAGCGGAATTAAATATTTTTTTGTTGACTTGATGAGGTAAGCAGAAATTCCTTTACTAAAACTAATTTCATGTCTTTATCTCGGACTTTAAGGCCTTACCATAGTAGGCTTAAGTGCTAGGATCAATCTAATGTCAAAATATAACTAGAATCCCACTCAAGTGCTGCCAAATGATTGCGGTTAGGTGAGATAATGGGCGCAAGAAAACGATTTTTAAATCGAATAAGTTTTTTGCAATTCTCAGTTCTCACCGGTTATCAAATTTCCACGTCGAACCTCTCACTTGATTGGGAATAATTTAAGCTGTAAACAAAATGCTGTCATGATCATTATCATGACATACAACTTGCGTGTAATGGGACATTTCAGAAATTTGACTTTAACTCATTAAGTCTTGAGCCTTTAACATTGTAAACGGAAGTACGGACGGATAGACATCCTTAAATAATTTTCTTTCGCTCTCATTTTTATCCAGAAATTATATCTTTAGAGATCTGGTTTTCATTCGAGTAAGCTCCGGCTTAACTCGGTTTGTCTCATAAAATTTGACTACGGAATAACTATTCGAACTTCGTTTTTGTTTTTCTAAATGAGAAATGACAGCAACCTCCCCCGATTCTGTAAACATACAAATTTGAACAAATTCAGTTACCGTTTTTCTACAAAAATGACTGGTGAAGATGTCAAATTTGTCGTCATAGTTGACATCGAACTGAATACTGGTTTAACCTCACGCTAAGTCACCGAAAATTAAATTGAGTAAACTCGTGTTTGGTGAAGTTATGCCGTGCTGGCCGGCGAAATAAAATTGGTTTAGCATTTTTCTCTTAACATTTCATTAAAGGATATAAGCTTCCACACAGTTCTACTCTGCTGGGTTCCTGGGCACGTTGGCGTGGCCGGAAATGAATTGGCGGACGAACTGGCAAGGAAAGGTTCTGATATGGACATAACGATGGCTGACCGACGGGTTTATCTCCCTTTCACACAGCCAAAAGTCTTATAGATAAATACACGATCAAACAAGCCGGTGAATGTTGGCAACAGTCTAAAGATTGTATCATAACTCACAGCTTATGGCCAGTACTTGACCTAAAAAGAACAACGACCCTTCTATCTCTCAGTAGAAATTTCATAAGAGCACTCGTTGGTGTAGTCACGGGACACTGCACCATTGGTGTCATGGCTACACGAATGGGAATCTTTGCCAACGACTTCTGCAGAAGCTGTAGGGATGAAGAAGAAATAGAGTCTATAGAACACTTTCTCTGCCACTGCCCAGCTCTCCAAGAACGACGACGACTAACCTTTTTAGGAGTCAGGTTCTTTGATAGCCTGGACGACCTGACAGGAATATCGCTACTTGACCTAAAAAGATTTATCAAAAGATCAGGCTGGTTTAGTTAGTAAGACATATTTCCAACAATGTTTGTCTACCTCACAAGGGTAATCACAATGGGCCAATCTGGCCACCGAGTGAACTTGCAATAGTTGCAAACAACCCTTTCCAACCTAACCTAACCTGACATTTCATCCTCTAGTCCTTTGACTTCACTCTAGGAAATAAACCAGGTCGCTAATTGATCATTATTGTTGGATGTGGTTAGGGAAAACTCTGAGGATTTAAACGGTTGTCTCTTAAGGCCATAATAGACTTAGATGGGCTTAAGTCGGCTTTCCAAACTGTCCCATTACACGCAATTCGTATGCCATAACCATAATAGCCGTTTGCTCGGTTTCGTTAGGTCTTCGTTAACTTATGCTTTCTTAAGTTAAGTCCCACTCAAGTGAAAGGTTCAGCACGGAAATTTGACAGCTGGTTAGATACACTCAAATTTCATACGATTTTCGAAACGTTTGCTGAAGTCTATTAAGGGTACCGTAAGCATTTGACAGAACTTGAGTGGGATTTTTGACGTATTTTGACATTAGGTTAATCACTACTACTAGTCTACTATGGTTGGGGCCTTAGGGGGGGCTGCCTCTTATTCGAGTGATGGAACTGGTCAAACGGTTGAAATCGTACGCCTCATCATTGCATTTATGCGAAAGTAGAGTGTCTGCCCGTACGGCACCCAAAAAACCTTATAAAATCTGGATTGTCCGGTAAAATATTTGCTTAATTTGTAGAAAGTGGTCCTTAAATGCATCACTAGAAGCAATTCTGGTATAAATTCCATCATTGACTGTTACTAGCCCAAATACCTGATGTGATTTACAACCTGACTTAATTTCATTCCAGCAACGACATCTCTGTCAGGCTTTTATCCAAATGATTCTTCGTTGGAGCACCTTGAACTCTCTTCATTCTACCCTTGCTTATTCATTTGTGACAGCCAGCAATAAATTTATGAGCGTTATTGTCTTATTAACTGGTGCGTAAAAAGCACAGACTTTCAATCCGATACGATATAGCAAACTCCAAGTAAGAGTCCACACGTAAAACCTCAAGTCTAATATGAAACCAGAGACGCCACGAGAGATTATAATGGAGGCTGCGAACTGCGGTAACCACACATTCCCCCCGACCAATAAAACAACGCGTTTAGCGCGCACCACGAATTCTTGACACACACCCGTTTATCTTATCAAGGCCCCGTCTCATTTGAATTTGTAGACACTTTAAAGATCCAGGAGGCTTATTTGCCCAAAGTCATCATCATCATCACACGGGTTAATCAATATTGACCAACAGATAACACAGTTTCCAGTGGATGGTTCCAGAATACCACTTTTGGGGCTTCTAACGATACACACACACCACACAAACAATAGACACACACACAACTCACAGTCAGGGTTTCTGCAGACCCCTTCGCAATCAGCGGCTCTTGATCCTCGTGTCCCATCGTCATGGCGTGGATGGCCGATTAATCCAATTATGTAATATCACTTAGCTGTCATTCACCAGCACACTATAGTGTCCCCGGAAGTGGACCTAAAATACGCCGCGCTAGACTCCTCGAACCGAAGTGTACCTATACGTGCTGCGCGACTACGCGAGAGTACTGTGAATAGCTAACTACCTTGCTCATCCATCAGATAGCTAGAGTCTACCTTCGTAACGAGTGCAATCTCGTTATCTGAGATGGAAGGCCTGGGGAACACGAGGTGTGGATTGGGGCCTCTATGAGTAAAGACAATGAGTAGCACTCATGTGCGTCGCCGTCGTGGTTGTGGTGCTGCTGCAGCTATGCTATGCATACGTGTGCACATTTTTTGTCACCCTTCCGTTGGCCATCTATCAAGGCTTCAACTGGTCATAACTCTTGGAGGTGATGAGAGGTGATTGATGGATTGATGGCGATAGATGCTTTGGCGAAACATTGCATCAGCAATGTGGAGTCTCCGCTGCATGTTTGACATAGTGCCAAAGTGCACGTAGATCAAATCCTGTCGTCCATTCTCTCCCCCGAAGGCGCACATTTGTCATCCTTTGAAGGGGCGAATGGAGCAACACTTTTTCCTGGCCTTCCTCCGATGTCAGTCGGTCGGATTGATGTGTTTGATGCCTTTCGATTCCAAACTCTGAAAGAGTGCAACTCGAATGGATGAATGCATTGAGTGGAACTTGGCAAGAAAAAATGCAAAATATGCACTTGGATGGCTTCCCCCTGGGCAGGTAGTGTTGCGGCTGAAGCACGATATCATCGACGTGCCTGCGAATTGGAGTTGTATATAGCCACCACATCAAGTTCGACGTTTCATTTGTGTTTTGGTCCGCATTTCGCACTGCGGGCGCACATTTGTCATCAGTCAGTGGCTTATTCGAATAACTTCCAACAAAGTGCAGGGAAGTTGCCATTGCAACTCAGCGTCGACCTAATTTTTCAGGGTTAACGACCCAAAACCACCCCATTAGAGCAGCAGCAGCAACAAGCCTAATACCGCAAGATTGATGAGCCCCACTCCAGACAAAGGCCCGACTATAGATCACATTCACAGGGCAATAAAGCGCGTTCGATTCGATAAACTAAACACCCATAGAGGCAGGTACCTCTACATAAGTGGCCAAGGAGGCTGGGACACTAATTTACCCTTGTCCCCCATGCGTTCTCGTACATATATGATGATAAATTGAAATCCGATCGATGATGGTCCCCTTAGGCTGTGTCGGCCTATTCAAAAGTTCAGCACACCCCAAACGGAAAGAAAAGACCGAAAGTCAATCCTGGTGTATGGGTGGTGGGGGGTGACTGGGCGACAATCTTTTGTTGCTCGCCTTTAATAGAAAAAGGTCCACTTTATCCAGTTTATCTGCGTCATTTGTTTTTCTGAATATCCAGATGTATGGCAACTACTCGGATGTAATCACAAATAATATGGTAGTGTCCTTTGGCACATCTAAATACACACACACAACACCATGCATGGTTTACATTGGCTCGGTGAGTTGAAGTGAAATGAAATCCTTGTGACAACCTTTGTTTTATGTGAAACCCTTTTTTGGGGGATTGAAATGGACACTCTATTTATATACCCAGGGCTGGTGCGTTTTTTAAAGGGAGCAAACATCATTGTTCTAAAACTTCGCCATTGAATATGTAAAAAAGGAGAGTTTTGGGCGGACTCACCTATACCTATACTATGGGTGGGGGTTTTTGCCCCCAGTCTATTAATTTAAAACAAAAATTATTATAGTTGGGTAAAACACATGAACTTTATCACGTAGTTGGGTTGGGTGTAGGTACCTACCTACTTCCAATCATCTTAGGGTAGAAAGGGGGTTATGAGAACAGCATAACAAGTCTGCTCTATTATTTTTTAATAAGGACCATAGGAAACAAAGAATGTCAATCAAACGTCAGATTCAATACACTGCATATCTGATGGTGGGCTATGGGGGTGGAGTAAGATTGGTATTGCGGGTGGGTGTACAGACTGTTGTATAGGAACCTAAGGGTTTTCTATTTCGAAGAAGAACGCTATTTGTGTGGTGGATAACGGGCAGGAAGCCCTGCTGTGAGGGCAATGGTCTAATTAATTTTTTTTTGTATGAAAATAAACTTATCAGCGTGTCAGGGTGTTGTGCTAGTAATAAGACGAACTGGGTTAGGTAGGACAGCAGGTTTGTTAGGAAAAGGCAATAATGGAGGTTTGATAAGCTTCCGATTTCCTGTTTAAGGTTTAAAAATAGCACAGAAGAAAACAACATGGAGGATGCTTATAGTGCCTTAACTGATGTGATATAACTTGGACGTTTCGCTGATGAAAATGTGCGATCGGTTAAAGCTAAAACTAGGTTTCGAATCCTTTGATATAAGCGTCCTAGCAGGTCTAGCAGTGGTGTAAAGGTGAAGCGTTTTAAAGGTACTGGATCGATATCGGGTAAAACTGCCTGATCGAAACACTGATCGATGGGTCAACAATATCACCAACTGTGAGCAAAAGTGCTGAGAAACGTGCATCAGAAAGCTCGATTCCTCGCCTAAGTCAATATTTTAGCTCTGCTGGTTTCCTAATTTCTCCTGAAATTAAATGATTTGGATGTGGAAGATCTCTGGTTTCTATTGAACTTGGCGTGCCACAAGAGCAGGTCAAGTTAGTTTTAATAAAGACCATTTAAAAACCATTTCAGATGAAAGGTTGCACTTTTCTACCACTTGTAAGAGACGACAGGTTGATGCCTGACTATGGCTAGTCTATTTGTCTCCATTTATATCACCATAACCCACGGCAAAAATCAAGATCCGTCAGTAGCTGTATAGCAGTAGTTCAGAAAGTCAAAATATGAAGACTGCTCTACATTGGCTCGGTCACATCGAGCAGATGGACAACAACGCCCCGGCCAAGAGGGTCTTCTAATCTTATTTCCCAGGCTCGAGACGACCAGGAAGATCGAACCTCCGTTTTAAGAACCAAGCCATCGCGGTTGCCAGAGCGCTTGGTCTGGAAAATTGGAAGCAGCGTGCGCCCAGGATTGTAGAGGATGGAGATATACATGTGAACCAGATAGAGACCCTATATGGGTCGGGAATCCCATATGAGCCCTTTAAGGACCTCCTTAACCTAACCAAGCTCAGTATTTGAAAAACGCGACCAAAGATGTATGGTTTGGAGCAACTAGCCGGTGTCATATGTAGTTTAAGTGTCTTATTTGGATATAAAGACTCTGTAGGAACAGAAAGTTTTTTCTGTTTTACCCGTCGGACTAAAAATATTATAAATTTGTTATTAAATGAAAAAAAAAAAAAAAAACTGAAATGAAGAATCTGGAGAAAGTTGTGGACAGGGTAGTAAGTAGCCATTCGACAGAAACGTCAATAAGAATAGCCTTGGAAGCCCAAAATCATCATTTTTCACTATTACCTCGTTGCAAGACACCCGTTTCAGCGCCCCAAGGCGTGCACTTAAAAGCCGAAAGTCCGCCAGAAACCGCAGACAGATCTGAAACCGCCTCATTATAGGCAAGCTTGTTAAAAATATGTCTCCACCAGCATAAAACTACGATTAGGGGGAGACTATTAAAGATAAATCCCGAAAGTGTCTCCACCGGACCAAAATAAGATTAAGTTGACACGAGCGTTCTTTTATCACCATTTTGGCTCTCAAAAGAGACTGGCGATGACATATCCCAGAAGAGAGAATGCATTCTCGTTGTAAAAATCCCAGTAGAAAACGTATTTTTGACAGATCTGTCATAGGCAGTTTCAGTTTATATTTTTAAGCATTAAATTGCTATCAAGATGTGATTGAAGTGATATAAAGACGTGTGTGACATAGGCATTAATTTTCAATCCCTTGCCGAGAGGATTTAACTTTGTGTGGTAAATCTTGAGATTTAAAGGAGATTCGTTGATGATTTATGTTAATCGCAAATTAATGTTCGGTCGCGACGTAGTTTAAGAAACAGGGGGCCGGAACAGATATTTTGGGGGACCGACGGTACACGAAATTAAATACGGGTATACCAAGCTGTCAAAGAAAGGCGCCACGAGGCGTTTTCATTCTTACCAGGAGATCAAAAGCGCTCCGAAAAGGAGCTAGATGACTAAAACTTCCACTTCTCAGCCGAGTGTTTTCATATCGATTGCGCGAACTGATGATGGGAAGGGGAACTGTCAGCGCGGCTATCTGAGACAAGAATCAGTTCACTTTGGCAGATGAGCCTTTTACAAGAGGCAAAGTAGTGGTTTACGTCTGATATAGGGAGCAATATTAAGGTAAAATTCTCGAACTTTCGTTAAAAATCATCTTTTTAATAAACCTGTTAAACAAAGGACCTCTAACTCAGCCAAAGTCCATGCAGTACAGACAGAGTGCAGACTCTAAAAAGTCATTAAATGTGAGGACTAGAGTTTCAATAAATGATCTCTTTTTTCCTCTTTCCTTCTTTTTATAAATGAGGATAGCCCAAAATTGCTTAAAACGATGAGTTGTAAGCCATGCCTAACCTTCGACATCTGAAATGTCAAAGACTAGATCGTCCGAATGACACACCAAGCTTTAGTCAAGCACGACCATTGCAAAAAGAATAATCTGAACCATTTCATTACCTGGAGACAAAACATTAAAAAGCGGATGAAAAAAAACTGCATTTAATTCTACGCCTGCAGCAGGAAGTTTTTGCGCTTGGCATGATATACGCAAAAAGGACAAGTCTTACAATATTTGTGATATCCAAAACGATATGCCTGCAGCAAAACTAAGACTAATCGCACATTAGCAATTTTTGGAAGCAACAATCAAGTTTACTCACGATCTACGAAAGCAGCGTTCACATCAGCCCTTTTTCTTGGTTTTTCAAGGCATCTATACATAAATACAGATGAAATAGTTTACGCTTTGCGCTCTAAAATATCAGCGACTTCAAAGAAACTAAATAGTGTCACGTCACACTCAAACATAGAGCTTTATGCGCGTAAAAAGTGATTTCCGATCACGAGCAACTAAAAAATCTGTTACAAACTACAGATTTAAAAGTTGCCCCAAACTGATTTCGAGTTAGTTACTTATGTTCGCTCGTTCCTATATACGGCCGCCATAGGACTCAAAAAGGCAATCAAACCGTTGATCAAAGTTTACTCACGATCTACGAAAGCAGCGCTCACATCAGCCCTTTTTCTTGGTTTTTCAAGGCATCTATACATAAATACAGATGAAATAGTTTACGCTTTGCGCTCTAAAATATCAGCGACTTCAAAGAAACTAAATAGTGTCACGTCACACTCAAACATAGAGCTTTATGCGCGTAAAAAGTGATTTCCGATCACGAGCAACTAAAAAATCTGTTACAAACTACAGATTTAAAAGTTGCCCCAAACTGATTTCGAGTTAGTTACTTATGTTCGCTCGTTCCTATATACGGCCGCCATAGGACTCAAAAAGGCAATCAAACTGTTGCGTGACTAAAAGTGTCAGTTGTGATTATCGAATTTATGGATCCCATTTAAGGATCCCACGAAAAATTGTTACTGGATCGTTGCTGGACAAACTTCTAAAAGATCTCTTCTTTTTCCTGAGCTAAGAGGATGGATCTATACACGTGTCCTTAAGTATACCTCGATAACCTTGTTTCAATGAGTTGTGGTATCAAAAAAGCACTTCAGAGCAAAGATTGAGTCGTCGAAAGGCAATTTATGTATACAACCTACCTTGTCTGCAAAGCCCAAGCATTTAAGCATCCTCTGACTGTTTTGATTTCGTTGACCAGACTGAACTAAAGCAAAGACTTCTAAACATTGAATAGATTATTATTCTCATCCTCACCGTCTCTGATGTTATCAAGATGAATGCAAAACATTTCTCGTTTCATGCTCTCCTTTCCAACAAGCCGATTGACCAACCAATGCCGATCGATACCGAAGGTATCTAGAGCAGAAGTCTATAAATCAATAAATCATTTTCTCTGCCAAAATATTTACTTAAAACCAATTTCGTATTCAGCAGTTGGATAGTCCTTGGCCCTGATATGCCACAACTATCCGTACGGTCAACTTATCATGTCAGGCTGTTTAAACGACACCGAAGCTTTTAACTACTCATGTCGTAACATCTGTATTTATTATTCATGTAATCACCTGTTGTGCAACACTCTTGTGGGCCTGACTGTATGTTTAATCAAAACATTCGTACAACAACTTCAACTATTATAATTTATCGACACAAAAAAAAGAGACACACTCTCACAATTTTTATTAATCATTTCGAATGCGGCATCCGTTTGTAGATTCCATTCGTCCTTGCAGTCGATAACTCACCCCAACTGCCGCAACACCGCCCAGATAGTGCGTATACAGCTACGTGCTAAAGTCTAGGGCGCTGGGGAAATTAACATTTTGCCATAAGCTAACGAATGAAGCTGCCTTTTTAGCTGCTGTTTTTAATAAATACGATGTGTGTGCTTTACATGTAAATGTAACACACAGGACCAAATGTGGCAGGGGTGTAATCCAGAAATTTTAATTAAAAACATATTTTTTAATGTTTACCCAACAGATTACGAAGGGGGTTGGGCCCCGCTCTGCTGGCGTATGTTTTCCCAAGTAACAAGCGAGAGTACAAGCTCTTAAAATTTAATGCCCAAAAGTTGGGCCTATCTTTGCCGGGCCCGACACGCCAGCGTCGGCTCCTGTAAATAATGAGGAAGTACCATTTGAATTGCTGTGGCAAAACCCCCGGCCAGGAATAGATGCTCCTGATGCTTGTCGCTTTGATGTGAAGCTCGGTTCACCAGATGGACGGCGACGATGTCGCTGTATGCGCCTCGCCTACAGCTCATTGATGATTGTAGCAATTTGGCCGAGGGCCGCAACAATCGTCGAATACCGACGATGCCGACCAAATTAAGGGAATTCCGTGATGCTGTTGTTGGTGGTCGGCTCTTTTGTATGGTGCACTCCCTGCGGTATAGGGTCCGCACATTTTTGGTAAATGGCATCCAGATAGGGAGCAGGGGAGTGCGTGCCTGTGCCTACATCGGCCGCTGGACTCGGCGCTGACATTAAAGCGAAATTAATTGAAACAAATAGCCGCCCGACCGATTGCAACTGTTCGATTCGAATTGGATTTTAAGGATTCCGACCGCACATGTGATGGAAAACCTCTCGTTGACAGGAAAAGCCACCTGGGAGGTGGTGCTCGAACTGTCGCAATACTCTGCCAGGCCAAGGCCCGACAGCTGGGTGGCTTCTGTGTGTTCTGCTGCGGATTCTTTTGCCGATGCATTCCAGTGTGTAAATATTATTTAAATTACAGTGGTATTATGCACTCGGCAATTAACACAAATTAAGTGCAATATCCGTGAAAGGGATATCCGAGGTTATGCTCCCTCTGTGCGAAAAAGATTTCCATTTAACGATGCTTGACGAACAAGGGGGCTGTGTTATATGAGGTGAAGGCTCTTGCAATGGCAATGACTTTCACATTGTGGAGGCGCAGTTCCTTCCTTCCTCTCGCGCTCTGCTCGGATTAGTGAAGGCGTAATAAGATAATCGCTTGGCAGTGATAATTATGCCAGCCAAATTGGCAGCCGTATACTGTCGGCATCCCACGGGGAACAAAGTCGCTGGAAGCAACTGATTCCGAATAATTATTGGATGGGCTCAATTCCCCAAAGTTTACCCGAATGGTGTGCAAAACGAGATAATGACTGTCTTTGTAATAACGTGGATTACCGCGGAGCAATAAAATCGCAGTTTCAATAATATGTGTCAGAGAGAACGAGGATATTACCACAGCGAGGTGGGTAATAGTCTGATGATGTGAAAAAAATACAGTCGTAAATTGATGCGAGATAGCATCTGAACTCTGAACAGAACAAAGGTTATTGATCCGCACAGAGAGTTCACATTACTCAGCAAGGTTGCTCTTTAATTTTCTATTGAGCCTTTGCCATGTCAGCGAACATTGGTATCACCTATAGGAATCGAGGTTATTTTACACAAAGGGATTCAATATGCGTTAAAAGGGGAATCAATACTACCTGACAGATTTACAAACTAGTAAATCAAATTATTGAAAATATTTATCGTATAAGGGGGGAGGAGTTAAGGAGCCCCAATGTTATTGAGTACCTTAAACAAGACAGCGTAGGCTCGTTAAAACTTTTAAAAAGTGCGGAAAGAATAGCAAAACAAGCCATATTAGAAGATTTAAAGATCGTAGTTAAGAATGGAAGAGTTAAGTTTGTCAAAAACTATCGCCTAATTTTAAATTTAATTCTTACGTGAACTTCCATTTAATGACTAAAGCGATTGTCTGTCTGTCTGTTTATTGGAAAAACCTATACCTCAAAGGCTGGAGGAGTTACAAGTGGTTCATTGCGAGTAATCTATGCGAAAATATTTTTTGTTGCTTAAAAAGGGTTTCGCAGAAGCAATCTCTGAACTTTGAAAAGTGAATGCGGTCGTGTGAAGATCTATTTTATTTATTTATTCAAATTGAAAAATGGTTAAAATGAAAAATCATATTCAGTGTCGGGATGTGTTTCTGTATAAATTTCAATCATAGTCATCAAAGAGCACTATTTTCGTATTCCATTCGAGACAATCACAATCCACACGGGATCCATTTGCTTACCATGCGGTGTATGTTATCCAGGTTAGGGTCCGCCGATCGTTAAGCCTGGCAGCTGGGATAAAAGTGCTGTTTCCCACTTTCAATTCCATTACTTCTCGGATAGCATTCATTAACTAGGTGGGCTGTAACACTAATATTGTACCTGAACGTGTAAGGGCATAACACTTGCGGGAGGATGTTTTAGATGCAAATAGACGTAATATAGGTAAAAGAGATGCGACTCTGGGGCACCAATCAACCTTGGAAACGACTTTGGGCGGGCCATAACTGTCAATAATCGGCAAGACACCATTAAAATAATTCCATTGGACAAATTCAATCCGGCTTAAAAATTGACAAACACAATGCGCGCCGCTCAGCGATACGCATCGGATACTGAATGTCGATATTGAATATCGTATTCCATATAATAATGGCATTGATTGTCCTTCCAAATAAAAAGAGAATCTCTAAGATGTCTCACTCCTAGTTTGTTTTACTCAAATTTAAAAATAGGCAACGCTTGATGGAAAACCTTTTACTACCAATAGATACCTGCCTT
Organism: Neoascia interrupta; assembly: GCA_947623515.1. Taxonomy (NCBI): domain Eukaryota; kingdom Metazoa; phylum Arthropoda; class Insecta; order Diptera; family Syrphidae; genus Neoascia; species Neoascia interrupta. The sequence continues at coordinate 1,929,336 of OX392463.1, forward strand.
CCGTGCATAGTATGCTAAAATGAATGAATTCCAAAATAGCTTATGGCATGGCATCCAACAATTTATTCCGAACTAGAAACAACTCGTTTACAAAAGTCTTCTCATGTGCGTCGACTTTCAACGCTGCACTCACCTCCAATCTCCTGTGAGTATCGTATTCGAGTTTCCATACTTCTCCATTATTTCTTTTTTTTTCCGACTTTGCAAAGTCATAATGGAAGCAATATTCATTCTCTGGATTTTTTAACGCACTGTTAACAATTTGGTTTTCATTTGTAAAACATTTCCTCGGGCAAAGTTACTCTTGTTTCGTTTTCGATTTTCTTTTCGGTTCACATGAAAATAGAAAAAAAAAATCTTGTTTCGTATTCCTGGTCATGCTGACAGTTCAACTTCCTCTTTAATATGCCGCGTCCGTGCTATAAAGCATCCATAGCGTGGCTGGGCTACCTCACTTTACACCATCTCCCGCAAACATATTTGCCATAAATTTTCTTTAAAAAAGGATCCACAAATCGGCGGAACCGCTGAAACGTTGTTTTATGGACTTTTTCGAAGCACTCCGTCCGCATGCCATCCGAGTCCATATATTTGTCGATGTTTCACAACTTTTTTCGGTACTTCCGGCGCGGTGTGGAGACTGCAGTGCAGGCCATTTGGAACCGACTGAACACACAAAAAAAAAAATAGCTGGCGAAAAATTGGGAGGGAAAAACTAATCTTTTATGAACACCAGTCCCGGAAAAAGTTATAAATGAACCTAAATCTATGTTTGGAAGCGTGCTAGAGCGCGACACGACATCCTAGAATGCGCCGCGATAGCCATTTTAATCCCGGCCAGAGCACGGTGAAATTTCAAATTCATAAACCCCCGAAACATGCTAGATAGTCAAACAATTGCACAAACTACCGTGCATTTGCATTACAGCGCAGAGCATTGCTCCTGTCCATGATGCGGTGCATCCTGCAGCGGGAGGACAATTTGCCGTGCGAAAGTGGAATCAGCAGACAACTAAGCCGAAACAAAAACAAGGCGAAATATTTTGCAATTAAGTTGCTAAATTGAGCTGTCTTCATCAATCTGTCCGTTGTCCTGGCCCAGCGCTGTATGCATACCATTGGTGTGCGGTATAATTGAAATGCAACTGTATTGCCATTCCGTTGCATCAGAACGCAGACGAAGTTCTATGGGACACAGCACAAAAAAGGACACAACTTAAATGAATTGCATCGAGAAAATCAATCGAATTGGGTCTAAATAATTACGTTGTTTCCAGATGGACCACAAGTAGTGACTTGTGTAGTGCCGAGAGTTGCTTTATGTATAGTTTCGAGGAGTCTACACCATCAAGGCGGTCTCTGATTTATTGAGCGGGGTAACCAATGTCCATTCCAGTCAAAGGACATCAGCAAAAAGTACCAAAAGAGCCAATGATTGATCCGATTGGTGCTCTCCTCAAATTCTCTTTAAATTGTCAAATAATGAAGAATCGAAATTGAATTGGATGTGGTTAGCCTTCAGACGGCCACCAGATGGTACTTAATGGGCAGCTTGTCTTCTTTACAAGCAGCTTGTTGGAGTGCGGAGAATCACAGACATTTTTTTTGCGGAGAAATTTGTATTTTGCGTAGCAGCTGTGTCGACTGTTGATCCTTTTAGCATGATGTCGAATATGTTAGCTTTTGCCAGTTTGAAAGGTGGCACGAAGAATTCCCTTGGTATTCAGAACCTATTTAGACGAGAGAAATCACAAAAAGGCCAGCTTGAGGAGCCGACTTAAGTCCTTGCGGTCTCTAACTAGTTACTTCAGGCAATTTCGTAAGGTTTTGTCGTGTAAATGCTATCAGAGATGGGCATCCTTTTTCGGTATTAGAATTGAGCGTTTTAACCTTACACAAAGGATCATGTCTATTGTGAAATTAAAAGCCATATGAAGACGACATGGGAGAGACTGAACATCGCTAACAAGGGGTCAAATAGATCAAAACCTTGTTGGCTCATAAAGCGTAAACCAGTAACGAGGCGGGATATTTTGGCCTTTATTGCGCCAAGCGGAATCTGCGAGTGACTAAGGTAGGAGTGAACCTTGCCAAGACGTCAGCTAGTTCATTGCCATACCATTGGGCCCCGGTACCCAGGTGAGGGAGAGATTCTGAGAAAACGTCAGTGTAGATGGTTATTCTCCCCTTGTTGGAAGTCGTACGCCGAAGTGTTCTTAAAAAGTTTGTTCTGGGGCTGAGGTAGTCTGGTGGAGATGCTGCCAATTCGATCGGCAGCGACTCTGGTTATGTCTCGCAGACCGGTCACCAGCTTCCCTGATTCTGTGGTGCAGTAAAATCTGTAAGACTTTTAGCATCGGTATGTTGGTTAGCGTTCGCTTCAGGCTTTAAACTATCCCCATATCCTGCAACAACTTGTTGGCATCGTCGACTTCATATTGGTCGTCAGTCAGACTTGAGGACCGTGAAATCTTAACTTTGGTATACGTGATGCCAAAGAGAAGTTTGCAGCTATCCTTCTCTAAAACCTCCATGCCCTTTTCATATATGCGAAGAAGGAAGGGTAGGGTGCTATTGTGGGGTTCCTCAGCCTTATTGACTTTCCAGTGTTTCATAGGAACCAGGGGGTTGTGTAGCTGGAGGCTGTTAAACTGCGTTTCACTGCTGACGTCGATCTTTGGGAGCAAAATTGTTGCATTTTCCGCTCGTTTGTTTAAATAGACATAAAAATTCGAGGTTGAAAACGGCAATTTCAAAACGTTTTCAATGCAGTTAGCTTGCTTTTTGAACGTAACATACTTCAGCCAAATTTAATCCAGATCAGATCGTCACAACCATTAAAGGACAAGAGATCTTTGAAAAATCGTTTTCGAAAATGCTCTTACGTCTTCGAGTGAAACCTTCGAAATTTTTGAATATTTGCAGTTTCCTATTTTGTATAAAATTCCACAGGATGGACTATGCCCGATATTTATTAAAAAATTATACTTTGTACCATTTGGGGGATAGAGGGGGAGTCAATGCTATTTTGATCTTTTTTATAATTTTTTAAATTTCCAATCCATAAAACAACTGTTTTGAATTCTTTTTCGGTTCCTTATAGATTTTTTTCAATAGCAAAACCACCTGCATTGCAAGCATTGGATATTTTTCTTACATTCTTTGGGCCCCAGTTTTTATGTAAATGATTAAACAAACTACTTTTTTTTAATTCGGTTTTTTAAATAAGCTTCGAAAAACTTAGGTTTAAGAAGGCAATTTAAAAGTTTTTTAAGGCAGCTTGCTTTATTTTAGTATGCTTTGCACTCTTATCAAATCTGATCAAGATCGCTTTTACCGTTATGGTACCAGAAGATTTAAAAAAATTGTTTTCTGAAAATGCTTTTATGTTTTTGAGGTAATTTTGGAAGGTTTTGAAACTTTAAATTCGCTGCACTTTTCCTTGAAATTTTGAATGATTTCTGATACGTGTAACTTTTTTCATGTGATTTCTCCAAACAACACCGGAGATAGGGCGGGGGACTTCCAAAATGCGTTAAAATAACAGTCTTAAACCATTTGAGTGATTTTAGATCTGGGCTTAATCTCGGTTCAACTCACCAAATTTGGTGAGTTAATCCCGGCTCAACTCTGGAGAACAGTATGAACTTCTCTGAATGTTATTTTTTTGTGTGCAATGGCAGTTGCTTTGCGTGGTTCTGTAAAAATTCTGAACTCATTTTCCTGTTTTTCTTAGAGGAAGATTTGTTGTCGAAGATTTTGACAACTTTACTGACAGACTTCTCTGCACTGAAAAACTGCTTGCTGGGTTAACTCCACATTTGTTTTGTTCCGGGATTAACAGATCTTGGTTTAAGCTGGGCTCAGCACCGAAAAACCAGAGCTAAGAGGTCCATTTTCTTCTCTTGGGTGGACCGCTGAAAAGTGGCCAGTTTACTTAAAAAGCAGAATGAATCAATTTTGAGCGATTCTGGTCCATACAGGATATCGCAAACGCCCACACAAGCCATCAGTTTATAACGTCCGAAACTTGAAGAAAGCATAAATCGGTAGAGAAGAAGTTAGGGTTCAGATTTTTCCCTACGGGACTTTTTAAGGAGTGAGGTCTACATGAAATGCAAATAACCCAAGGATAAGAGTCCCAAAGCAAAGATAACAGCGGCCAAACCAACCTGTTCTTCAACTTATCATCGACATGACCTTCGGTTCTTTGCTTGCAACCGAAGTCGTGGTGATCACATGAAAGATTTTGTGCCTTCTTCATACATAGTAGTTGCCATAGCTTGAAATTAATAAATCAGTCGAAAACTTCCAAGCTAGTTGTTGAGTCACCGTAATTTAGACTGTCAAGATAATTCTCGGTTTTTTGTCTCGTTGTTACAATCTTTTTATGTAAGAATAGTCTTCGCATCATCAGGACTTTAAACAGATATAAAGTGTCAAACTTGCACTCAAATAAAGGTTGTTCCACCAGGGACGTTCAAACTTTAACAGTTGATAGCGGCCACATTGTTCAAGTAATACCTGCAAAAAAGACTCGTATTGATTAAGTATTTTCTGCCATTCACCGCGAAAAACTTCAGATGGTGGAAGTAGGTCTGTAGGGTCCTTGAGGTAAAATGCCATTGTCAAGGTCCAGTTCATTGAGTCTGGAAACTGACAACGAAAAGTGAAAGTAGCAGACGATGTTCATGTACGATAATCTCTTTTTCAATAAACAAAAACTTCAAGTAAGCTCGAGGGCATCGGCTTAAGAGCTTTAATTCGACCTTAATTAAGCACCTGCCACGTGCTGAAGTTTGCCGTGTTGTGGAAAATAGAACAGGACATACGTAAACCTTGATTTTCGCATTGGTTCCGCAAAATGAACTGCGGCACAGTGGGCTGCCTTAAAAACCTATTGAACGCACCAACAGATACGAAAGCCGATTTAATTGAATGATCAAATTCTTCATCAAGGGTTGCGGATTTATATACACAAATTGGCAACCAGAGCCACGCAAAAGGGCCTGTCCAGTCCACTTATCCATTGTTGACACACATATGCGAGGTAAATTGAATTTCGGCGTGCGTGCTCTCGCATCGAATTTGAAATTTGAATTTCGCCCATAAATTACGGTTCCCAGGCACGAGTACAATAATTACTATCCACCTAACCACGCGCTGCTCGATAACAATAATTATAACAGTTTTCTCTGGGATGCGGTTCCATGGCAGAGTGTTTCCATACACACAGACACACCTGAACAGCCACACTAAATTCTAATTGATTGGAACCAGACCAAACAGTGGGAAATAAAAGTACCCAAACCCATCCGGAAACTAAAAGAGACACAAAGGGAACCACCAGATAATTAAAAATGAAGTTACCGCTCCATTAATGAGCCCAGGCACGCACGCAGCCCATTTACCTTGATTTGACAAAGGGGGTCACCGCGGCCACAGGGCGGTGAAGCCCAATCGATGGTACCTATAGTACCTACCTTCTACACTATACGGGCTCAGTCGTACGTTTTAAATGCCGGCTGTGCAAATTAAATAACTTCCAGGAGCGAGCCCCCAGGAATGAGGACTCCACTCCGGCCTGACGTGTGTGTGTGTGCGATAGCTGACCCCTGCCCCCGGGGCGATGGTGAAATTTTCGGTCAGGACAATTATTTACTTTGCAACCCGTAGTAGCAAGTACTTTTTTCAGTCCACGCCGCAGTTTCTCGCTCTCTCTCCCTCTTAATTAAAGCTTAACTGCGGTAAATCCAGTCCAGTAGACAAATTGGACGCGATACCAAGTTCAGGTGGAGACTACCTGTATGCTGAGCGCCATGGCCAGGGATCAGCGCCACCCGGTGAAATTGGGTGACGGTGCCGTGGTGGTGTGGAAACTGAGACGGAAAAGTTCCTTCAATGTTTTTATTTCATTTGTTGGGGCCAGGAGCGCCAACTACTGCAGAAAGGAGCTGGTTACCACCAACCGTCGTCGTCGTCGTCATCGCACAATAGTTGGCTGGCAGTTTCAGCAGCGCATTTATATGTAAAGAGGTATGTGGATACTCCAAGCTGTGGGAGCTCGTATCTTTCAGTTAGGAACTTGTTATCCTTCACATTAGGTGTTCCATTTTGTTGGTTTTGTTGTTCATCCCCTTTGTTTTCGGGAAGCGCCGCACCAAAGAAACCGTAGGGTGGATGGGGTGGACCCGTTTAATGAATTAAGAGGTTAGGTGGTCACGTTGAATCGGGTCTGATAGGGGGTCTCCTACTGTCCTACTCCTCTGCGAAAACCATCGGGCGCAAAGAGTTGAAGATAAAGTTTTAACGGTGTTGCCAGATAACTGAGGTTGTAAATCAACCTGAATGAGAAATGAAGAAAGGCATTGTGTGGTATTTATAGCTACGTTGCCAGCATTAAGGTGAGTATTGTTCCAAATGCTTGCTTTTATGTGTACAACAACATTGCATTTCCTCAAATGAATTTCGCCAACAGACAACCACTGCACCAACCGTTGAAGTTGAGAAGTCATTACGACAAGAATTTGAAATTAAAGTGTTAAGCGAACAACTGTAGATATACTTGGTAAATTTAGCTGGGTTTGGGGGGATAGATGAAAAAAAAAACACCCACAGGAATAGATGGATGGGTGTGTTTTTTGTGCGGCAAGGTAATTGTAGCAGGAGGGTTGAGAGTTAAGACACAACACATGAAAACAGTAGCCAGAGAGAAGTTCGATTCAATTCCCATCTGCGCCAAAGAATTTTCATATGGTTGGTATGCAACTCATACTTAACTGAACAGTGCAAAATAAATCTCTATCTAAATTTAAATTAAAAAAAAAACAGACATGAGTTAGTGCAAGAGTTTGTCGGTGACAAACCTCTATGTACTCGAGCCTATATACCGTGTTACACCAAATCTTAAAGTTTTTTGGCCCAAATTCATGCATTATTTGCATTGGCCACGCCCCCTAAAATGGACGAAGGCTATAAATTCAAAATCAATTAGTTGTAATTTCGTTAGAACCATGAGAAAATGCGTTAAAAGCAAAAATTATTTTGAAAAAATAAAATGGTTTTTTCCCAAAAACGCCCCCTAAAAGTGGGCGGAGCTCAAAATTTTGTACCAATTTGGAGTGATCTTTCCGAAAAATCGGGTTTTTAAAGGTAAGACATGTTAAAAGTGGCCATGGCCGATGGTTTGGGCGGTCCGATTTTTGCCTTGTTAAAGGATTCTGGCCAATACTACTCTGAACCAAAATTTGGTAACCTACGCCTTGTCTAACTTGACCACAACGCATATGGAAAGAAAATGTAAAATAGAGGTTGTCTCACATTGCAGCCAGTTGTGGGCGTGGCCGCTGGCGAATTTAACCAATTTTTACACTTTGTCTGTGCAAGAGAAGAATCAAGCTGTGCCTTAAATTTCAACTCTACAGCTTGATTTTGAAGACATAAAACCTTCACACATACAGGCGGACGGGCATGGCTTAATCAATCCACCTATTTGTCTCGGTCGTATCTCTAAAAAGTCTAAGAGGTCTACGGTGAATATATGTGCTACAAACTGTGCTTTACAATTAATGCACCCTGGGTCGGGTATAAAAATTATTGTTATTATACCATCCTTAGCGAGTAGGTTTGTATATTCCTTGCAGCTATAAGGTCGGTGCAACAACACTCTTCATAGGATCTGAACCTTTGTGCTTGGTCAGCAATTTTTTTTGAAATCCATGCTAGGAAACTGTCTTTAATCGAATCCAATTAGATCTGGCTCAATCCACCACCAGGTCAGAACTGCTCCAAGCTGTTCTACTTCAGAAAGTCACACATTTACACATAAACACATTTACGCATTAACACATCTACACATCTATATCTACATTAACACATACCAAAAAGAGCGTTAGTCAAGCTTTCTCTACATCATAAACGCATCAATGAGAATTTCATACGTTCTACGGCAATGGAAAGTCGCAGAGGTAATAATGGTTCCGAAATCAGGGAAATGCCCATACGACTAAAAAATCATTTTGACCAATTTCGCTTCTGCCGATTATATCTAAAGTCTTCGAGAAACTTGTGCTCAAACGTCTGCAAGCAATAATTGAAGAAAGACGATTGATTCCGGATCACCAATTCGGCTTTAGGGTCAAACATTCAACAAATGACCAGGTCTATCGAATAACTAATGAAATTGAGAAAGCCTAAGAAGCGAAAATGATATGTTCTACCGCTTTGCTTGACGTATCCAAAGCCTTTGATAAAGTTTGGCACGAGGGCCTAAAATATAAGCTACGGAAAGTTTTGCCGGGAACTCTTAGAGTCTTATCTTGACAACAGACTATTTCGAGTGAGATACAGGAGCGAATACCCAAAATTCAAAGAAATACAAGCCGGCGTTCCACAAGGTAGCGTCCTCGGTCCAACATTGCTTTTACTTTTTACAAGAGATGTACCTCAAGTAGAGACAACGACTGTAGCCACGTTCGCTGATGATACTTCTATCCTCGCTACGGATAAGACAGTCGAACTTTCAACGGGAAAACTCCAACGCGCTTTGAACAAAATTTGCGAATGGACAAAGGCGTGGCGAATCGTCCTAAATGAGACAAAATCAGCGCATGTAAATTTTACTTACAGGAGGGTAATCAACTTACCTCTACTTACAAACTCGGTACGAATTCCGTACGCAAACGTGACGAAATATTTAGGCATGACCCTAGACGCAAAACTTAAGTGGAAGCCACACGTTAAAAAGAAACGCGATGAGCTTGAAATCAAGCTACGAGAACCGAATTGGCTTATCGGACGTTATTCGAAACTAAGCGTATATAACAAACTGCTATTGTATAAGCAATTGCTAAAACCATCTTGGACGTACGGTATACAACTTTGGGGTTGTACCAAACCAAGCAACATATCTACATTAGAAACTTTTCAGAATAAGACACTAAGAACAATCGTAGATGCTCCATGGTAGTAATAAGAAATAGAGATTTACATCGAGATCTAGGCATCGCAACCGTGACCGACGAGGAGACCGAAACGGAAACATCTACACATCTATACATGTCTACACTCTGATCGAACCTTCAATGCAAACATTGTCTGGAAACTGGCGAATCGTCTGCCATGGGCAAACCTGGCCAAAAATAGTTTCAGAGAAGACCGCTAGTGCTTTTCAATTCAGTTCACTGAGTTGAAGGGTGTTTCCACCGCAAATAAGATATAGATTAACTCAGGGAATTTACCGTAAAAATAAATCCCAAAGTGTTTTTTTACCAGAAACGAGGAGATTTACTTGGCGTATGCTTTCATTTTTGACATTACTCAATGTCAAAAATGACGTCCTGTTATGTGATATAACAATGTCTGATATAACAATAAACCAAAACTAACCAATGGTGGGAAAACAGCAAAGAAGTTTTAGTTAGGCAACAAACAGGCCACAGCCACATTTTCAGTTTTGACGTTGTTGCAGGTCTCTACATATTCCTCTACTGTCCACCAGGTATCGCATTCAGACTTTTTCAATCGTCAATACATAACTTGTTCACGCCATTTTTGGTGTGTCAATAACAAATCAGGACCTCGTCTCTAATCGTCTGCCTACTGATTTTGTTCTTAAAAATGTTCTTAAGAATTTGGGAACTCTCTTCTCACGCTTCATAAAGAAATCAAATTTCAGTATAATCGGTATTACCGTTATGATACCAGAATTTAAAAAAAAATAATTTTTGAAGTGTTTTTGAAGTTTTCGAGCCAAATCTCAGAGTCTGCCTAATATTCGAAGTTTTCTATAGTTTTCTCAAAAATTGCAAACTATTCTTGAAATGTGTGTATTTTTTCAAAATTGTTTGGTCCCCACCTAAATAGGAGCGATAGACCCCTCCAAGTAAAAAATAACTGCTTCTCATTCCTCTACAAAACAGCTTAATGAATTTTTTGCGCAGAAGTTATAATAATTTGCCCCCCATATATTTTTGATGAAAACATGTCCTTGTTTATCTAGCTGTAACTCTTTACTGACATTTTTCCTTCCTTTGCTATGTAATTGCAAAAATTGCTCCATATTTGATAACCTTTTCAGCCACATTGATCGCGTTCGTGGTGTAAATTTTGACCACTTTTGCCAATTGTCCTTTGGAAAGTTTTTGAAAGCTGACTTTGTTGCAGGTTTTTACATATTCCTCTTCTCTCTTTATGGTATTTTATGTTTGCATTTGCTTTGCCCCCTTTCTTTGTCTCGTGTTTTCGTTGGTTTGACGCTCCGTGTTTTTGTATTTAATCTAGTAAGAGTTTTGAAACTGCCGCACTTCCACACACACTTCCACGCTGTCATCTTAGGCATAATGTCTTTTTAAAGGTCTTCGACTTTAACGTAAAAAAGCTAGGCTATGCCTGTGTCAAAACTTTGGGTGGGCCCAAATAGTGACATGACACCAATCAAACAAAAGGATTGCATTGAGTGGAAGCTGTCGTAATAATTTTTATCCACGGCCTTCTGTGACATAAAAAACGACTGCAACGTGTCAAATTTTCACGTTTCTTATGACAATCGCCGACTACACGACGTCGAAGCCATTGCCAATTTTGTGACAAAGGCAACATTGTGTTGCATTTTGACTCACTTTCGTTACAAAATTTCCTTACGGGAGGTTATAATGTTTCTCTCTGCGAAAGCGTCAATTTTCTTTTAGGAAAGGCGGATTAAGCTATAAACTAAACGTGGTGATGGGTGTTTAGATACCTAACTGCTATATATAAAAGGCAGGGCAACTTCAACTTCTTTTGTAGTTGCCTTGCCTTGGCTCGCATCAGGTGGCGGATCTTTGGGGCTGACGTGGTGAGTGCCGAACACCTAAACTCTTTATCACTGAAGCTCCTTCTCATCTTTCTTCGTAAGACGGGTAAACTAAATACATTAATGTAAGGTGTCTGCATGGTAGTACAATGGACCAGTAGTTGTGTCTGAGTGCTCCATCGGATAGAAGCAACCTCCAACAAAAACGTAAACGTAACGTAAACGTAACGTAACGCTATACATTTTAAAAACGTTCACTGTTGGTGACGTCACACTAAACTGCCCGTTAAAAGTAACAACGTCTTAATCGGAACCCGAATATTAATTTTTCCGAGAGAAACTCTAAAAATTGGGGTTGCTCAACTAAATCATTAGTTAGATTTATTTGGATTCATCGTTACGAACGTAACGAAAATATAGTAACTTACAGGCACCCAAGACTGGTACTTACAGTACGATCCAAACGGAGCGGCAAATCGAAGCAGTCCAATTATCTCCTAGCTCCTTGTCACTAGCACTCTCTTGCGTCCCGTTTACTGCAAATTAGCCAGTAATCGCTGCTAATTGAATGCGTCATTTTCCCATACTGCTCCTTGTCGGCACATACTTTCATTGCTTCTGTCAGGGAGTTCAAGTGCCATTTGCTGGGGCGATCATTAGATGACCACTTTATCAGTCAATCCACTATCGCCGGATGCCGGTGGAACGGGAAGGGATAAAAGTAAGAACCCAATTCTCACGTAGCCCGTAAAGTATACATTTGATGTCACCATTCTACTACTACACCATTTCGCACTGACAGTAAAGCTACGTAAAAGGTGCTCGCCGTAATGCATCTGGGAGTACCTACGCCATCGTATACGCCTTAGATTGTCAATTACGGTAACGTAACCATAAAATATTCGCACAAAAGGCGTATGTATGCGGTTCAAATCCCGTTTGTTTTTTGGTTAAGTAGAAAGTTAAATTCTATTCTATTAGGCGGATGCCACATAAAACATAAACCGAAGGAGGCTCGTAAAACTGAAGGAGCTCCTCCGCAAGCGAGTAGCAGCAGCGGTAGAATGTGTACCATGTTGAGCCGCCGCTCCGAGAGTTCCGCAGATGTGAAATCACCGGCGAAACTTTGTCCCAGGTCCTCGCGTCGCTATGGCCTAGCGAAAACTTTATCCACCCTCCTCTCCCTAAGTGGTTAATCTAATGTAAGCATGTTTGTTCGCTTCAGATATGCCCTAGATGCAGGATACATATCGGCCTATTATGTGTGCGAGTGTGTTTTGGGATGGGGGGAATTTTATTACTCCATTAACTACGATGTCTCTATATGTATGGGGGCGCTAGCTGGCAGTGTTGATACTTAAAAGGTCCTGCGACCGCACACCGCCGCATTGTGAGCTCCGCACTGACTGTGCCGCCACCGACGCCGCCTTCGCCTTCTATGCTGAAAAGTTCGACGATGACTATAAATTGTAGCACTGGGCCATCATGGAAGTGTAAAACTTTACCCGGCTCCCGGTAGAGTGGTGTACCGAAAAAAAAGTTATGTATGACCTTTGACATGCCGCACAAGGAGACCAAGTCCAACTACAGAATCCGCATACCGCCCCACGACGCCGAAGAAGACGCGAGCGAGCTGGGAAAATCACTTTAAGCATATTGGAATTTATTGTTCTTGTTTATTGAGGCTTAAGGGTAGGTGCGGAACTTCTTGTGGCAGCGAACTCTCGTACGTCTTGTTGGCTTCGCCGAACTTTGGTGATTTCCCAAATATCCTTGGCATAGAGCACTGTGAGCGCAAATTTATTTAGCAAATTACTCTGAGGGGGGATATAGGCTGTTGGCCCGGTTGCATGAACACTATTTCGGGTTGAATCATTTGGTGGTCGCGATAAATTGCATTTGATTTGCAACACATTGAGCCGTGGGATAATGTAATGAGGATGACCTTCAAAAAGATGCTAAAAATGGAATAGAGTTACTTTCATTAGGGTTATTTAGATGAGAGCCGCTGAGTACCATTTTTGGAAAAAAAGAATTTGGGGTTTGAGCATTGGAAACACGGCTCTTGATGACCGTGTCCTTTTCTGTCAATTTCCGTGTCGATTTCCGATACAGGCCCTCTTTGCTTGAACCTGGGCGCACTTCTTCTTAGCAAGACTGCTGAATTGTCTTTATTCCAATTAGTTATTCCATTTAGTCTCTGTTGTTCGAGGAGCACTTCTTCCATGCCTGGAATGCCGCTTTCTTTTTACTGGTCACTAGTTTTACCTTGTCTGACCACCACCATGTTTCTTTGACCTGCTTACATCAGTCGATGTAGTTCGCTGTAGGTCATTCCACAAGTCTTGTGATATGCACTCTTCATCTTCTTTTACGTCAATGATGTTACGGAGGTAGTTTTGCATCGTGTTTAAAAATTCTTCGCCTTTTTCTTGATCCAAATTGTACCAGTTGATTCACCCAGAAACCCTTGCCTGCCTAGTTTTATTCTTTGACGATTCTATAAAAATGTCAACCATTTCTACAACCACTTCTTCTTGAACTAAAATTTTATTCGAGGATTTCTTTTGTTGAAATGACGGAGGCAAGTATTATGACTATGGGTGCTTACATGGACAAATCGCTAGCTGAATGCTTGTCTCTTCAACTTCTTTTCTATGCACCTGTTGTACATATTCAAGGAGTTCTAAGAACGGTGGAGATTTTTAAGAACTATTCTTTCCGCTCTTCGGGGATTCTCTTTCTCCGATTAGTGGTGGCTGATGGCTAATCGAATGACCAGGTTTTGCTCTTAGATTTGCTCGTAATTAGACTTAGTTCAGCCTAAATTAGACTCTTATTAACAAATAGGATCTTTACTTTAGAGTCCGAAGGCGAAGTAGCTGTAAGAAGTTAAGAATTTGATTTCCGCCCGAAGAGATAGATTTGGTGGCAGACGATCGGAAACGGAGCTGTATACTATGAGTACTATGAGTACTATGAGATTTTAGTATATTACCAGGTATTGATACTTGTACTTCAGTACGACCCTACTTATATTTGAAAAAGTCTGAAGTCCCATTGGTACTTGTTTTCTTCCAACACAAGTATTCATTTTTACGTACTTGAGTACCTGTATAAATAAACACTTAAGTACGAAACAAGTAGTTGTAGGTACTGCTCAAGTACAAGTGCTTGCAAAGTAGGTACTTAAGTCCTTACTTACAAGTACTAAGAAGTAGTAGTTAGTACTGTTCAAGTACGAGTTCCTTCAAGTAGAGGAAAGCGGGGCTAGTTGGGTGCAGGGATAAATCGACTCGCTGGCGTTTATTTTAAAAGTGTGGCATTAAATACACGTCCATTCCAGGCGCTTACATTCTTGGCCTTCCTCAGTCTCAAGTCGTGTTGGCAGAAATATTTTAAGAAAAAACTTTTGCGATTATGAGTAATTTTTTACTGTCTCCTTATTTTATTTTTTTCTATTTTTATACCCCATTCCATAGGATAGGAGGTATATTAAGTTTGTCACATAGCTTGTAACACGGTGAAATAATAATGGTAGACCCCCAAGACCTTAAGAGCATATGATCGAGACCGAATTCTGAATCGAATGAGGCATGTCCGGCCGTCCGTCCGTCTGTATGTAACATGTTTTTAGGCCTTAAATTTTGAGCTAGGGTGCTGAATCTTCGTACGTAAGGTCCGCGTCATGCGCAGTACAAGTGTAAAAATTTTTGAAATCCGCCCAAAGACACGCCCACAATCGGTCTAAATGTGCAACTACCTCCAGAATTTTCAAAACTGTAAGACGTTCTAAAAGGCTGAAATTTAACATTTAGCATCTCCTAATAAATGTAAGACACAAAAAGGAAAAATTTAATCGGTAAACCTCCTCTAGTGGGCGTGGCATCTATTTTAATAGTAAATTTTCAAATGCAGTTTACTCAATTTTTTTGCTCAAAATTAAAAAAAATTTGCTTAATATTTTATGTAGAAAACGCTTAGGTCTACATTTTGTTCATACAAGACTTTGGGCCACGCCCATATTTGGAGGCAGCATTGAAGAAAAACCTAAAATTTGCCTGAAAAACTTAATTTCGACTAGCCTTGAGCCTAATTTAGGAAAGCATGAAACAAAAAAAGTAGCAGGTTAGGTAAACGAGACTTCAGTCCAGATTTCGTTCAAATAAAGTTTTTAGCCACGCCCCCTTTAAAGGCTCGATTTTTGAAAAATATTGAATTTGGACCAAAAAATTACATTTTTACGTACATTTAAGTGTAACTTGGATATATATGTGGTTTCTCATTAGGGGCGGTTGGACCACGCCCCTTTTCGAAGTTTGCATTACTTATAAAACGTCAAAAAATAACCATGTCATCAGCATTTTACAATGTGGGATAGGATGGGGTATTCAACGGTCCGTTTTACGGACTGTAACTTCTGCGTACACACTGTAGCACTTACTCACTGTTTTTTTCCAGCATTAGGCTTGCATTTTTTTTTCCTGTTAGGTAGATACGTATATGAACTTCTTGGAATGATTTTGTTTTGTTTGTTTGTTAACATTTTTTGTTTTTTCCTAATAAAAATCTGGTTGATTGCCCAATGGTCAGTCAGGGCTAGTCGACTAACTCCTTTTTGGGGTAAGTTGACCCTATACTTTTAAAAAGGCCTCCAAATGTATACAGCTAGGAAATGAAAAACCATACTCCTAGTGTTGAACTATTCAGAAACTATGCACACACGTCCGGCTATGTAATGAAAAAATTTTCATAAGAAGTTAAAGGACCTTTCGTACCAGTAGCTGCTGCTGTTTCAGTGGTCGGAAATGCGATTTTCCTCTTTAATGTCAAAGAAAATAAACAAGCCTTAATTATTGAGTCGAGATTGTTAAACTTTTAGTAAGAGTTTAGTTTTACGGGGCTTGAGTCCACATGCCCCATAGCGTGAGTCGACTTACCCCAGCAACGGGGTTAATTGAACCCACTAGAGATGCTTATGTAAAAGTAAGAAAAAACTGTCTCTAAAAACGTTTTTGCTCGTCAAACGACCACTTTTATGAAGGCTAAAAGACACTTTTTCGATGCTTTAACTTTTGTCGTACCTGTCATAGTTAAAACAAGTGGGAAAGTGCAACAGTGGGTATGCAAAAGCTTCAATCCATCTACGACGGATTGCAAAATACCCGACCATACCAAAAAGAAAACTGCCATGCCTCCAAAAAGTGGGCGGGATATAAAAATATAACTGTTGAATGCTTAATACTAGGTGGTCGGCCTGAAACTCCGCCTTTTTAACAAAAAAAATCACTTTTTTTAACGCCACGCCCACAAAAGTGGACGGAGGCACATTACAATATATACATAAAAGTTAGAAAATGCTAATGTCTACAGCTTTTGTCATAGAATTTAAAGTCAAACTTCATATATATTTATTGAAAAACAGTCATTTTAAGCTAAAATCCATTAAAAAGTGGGCGTGGCCAATGAAAAAGCTAACATTTTTTGGCTACCTTAAAGACAATTATAAGGCAATATTACGTACCAAAAATGAATGCGCTAGCGCCATTGTAACATAGCTAAAATTTGCAAAATGTATTTTTTTAAATTAGACATGGACGCACATACAGGCCTGTAGTGGGCGTGTCTGTGGACGGATTCAGCTTATTTTCAAATTTGATCTGAAGGACTGGACTTCCAACCAACCCACAAAATTTCAGCTCTCTGCCTTAAAATTTAAGGCCTAAAAGTTGTTTACATACGGACGGACGGACATGGCTTAATAGATTCTCCTGTCGGTCCCATTCATATCTCTAAAGGTCTTAGGGGTCTACGGTGATTATTTCACTGCGTTACAAACTAGACATCAAACTTAATATACCCTAGGTCGGGTATAAAAAGAAAAATAGAAATAAATTTTTTGGGTATACTAATCCCGCTCTCCCCTACCAGCTTCAAATTATATCAAATCGATTACAATAACGCAATTTATTTATTGTCCAGATGAAGTTTTTTTTTATAAAAAATACCTACACTGAAGGTTCCTATACTGATTCTTTGAATTTAATCTTTTAAACACTGAAACGACCGTCCAAGGCGATCACAGAAAGACTCTTCCAAATACTACCTTGATTCTATGCTTAAAATAAAGGGTTACCTATGAATAGAAAGTGGTCTCAACACAAATCTGCGTCTAGTTCGCCAAGCAAATTCATTTTGACGCTTCCTTGTGAATCCTTTTTAGTAGTTGTAAGGTGCACCTACTCAGACATAAGAATATATAAAAGTTTGAGTTATCACACCTGGTATTCGGACTGAATATAATATCCTTTTTATCTTTCATTAATAAATTTTAACTGTCGAGTGTAACGTTTTTAGAAGTATGATTCACATCATTTCCTATAAAACCAATAAAAAAAAGACAAGCTTTTCTATCCTAAACCTATTGCTCTTTCTGGCAGGTGTGTGTTGACCCAGAGCTCTACTCACCTCGTGCCAGAACTTATGGTAAATTGCCTAAACGATGTTATAGGTTTAAAGCAACGACAAAACCCAATGAAACTGTGAAACAATCAAATTACAACAGCAACGGGCCAGTGAAGATATTCCCCATAGCTCAAATACATTTCTTACCAGCACTAAAGTCAGATGTCTGTCCTCAGCACCCTGATGACAGATATTGTATCCATATCCTTTGTCGCACGAACTTTTCACAACGACCAGGCAAATTTGTAAAAATAGTGTAATAAAAAAAGAGAAATTGCAATTGCCACGCACACACACACACACACACCGAAACGATTCCCTACTTGCACACATCTCGTTTTCGGTGCTAAACACAAGAACACCACCGCCCTACAAATAGGGATCCACCCATCAGCCCTTTCCGCCGCCGCGCCCCAGCAAACATACGTTCGGCGAAAAGTTTTCGCTTTATGAGTCACTCGCGACCATAAACTTTCCCTTGCAGCCCCCAAAACGAATAAACTTGTATCTCGTGTAATCAAAAATAGCATTGCCATCGTGCGCTGTACTCCTGGAGTCGTAGCTCGGAGTTCGCAGTTCGGCGTCCACCATGTAGCACCGTCTGTTGTATGTGCGGGATAATAACGCGAATATACGAGCTACGAACACGTTTATTGCATGGCGCAGAACAACTCCGCACTATAATGTCAGACTTTCTGAATTTGAATCCTTCGAGAACAAAGGGGAATGAATATTAGTCCCTGGCGTTGTGGCCCAGGCCAAGTTACGAAGACGTCGTCGTAAATTTCCACATTGTGTACACGACGACTATGCGATTCCCGAACAGAACACTACAAGTGTACAATTCGGTAATTAGTTGCAAGACGCTCCAGTGCCTCTGAGGATTTTCAACTCCAGGATCACCGCAC